>JBBGZY010000632.1:0-1422500 GCA_037952925.1 Lithobates clamitans | reverse complement strand
CTTCAGTGCTGTCACATGAAAAGATATAATAAAATATTTACAAAAATGTGCGGGGTGTACTCACTTTTGTGAGATAATATATATATATATATATATATATATATATATATATATATATATAGAGAGAGAGAGAGAGAGAGAGAGAGAGAGAGAGAGAGAGAGACTGACTTTATTTTTACTATTAGAATACTGTTAACCGTTTTGTATGTTATACATTTTTGATATGTTTTTAATGCTATTTGTGGTTGGGTAATATAGGGAGTAGCGTTGCACTGTTTTTTAAAATTACATTTTCTGTATTTGCGATCATCTTTTTTTTAAATCCTGATTATTGATATGAACTCAACATTTCAGATAAATTGTTACTAAACCCACAACAGTAAAATCAGTTGGTATATGTAGTAAAGCATGCTTGTTATACTCACTATGGAACCTAAGGGGTTAATTCCCTGCATTGTGTAAAAAGGCTGTTTGATCCTGTCTTCTCCAATCCTCCCCTTCTTCCACTATCCCCAATCCATCTGTTGATAGTACAGAGCCTTTGGAGTCACTCAGCACATGCTCATTTTGGTGTGTATTACTAGAGAGTTGTTTTCTTTCTTTTTTTTTTATGGGAGAGTGCATGTGATCAGCACAGGGCCAATCAGTACTGTCTAGACAGAGGGTCAGGGGTCCTGCAGCCTCATAGGACAACCAGCGTAGAGTGAAAACTCTTCCTACAAGCTTTAACCAGACACTGATAGAAGGCATGAGACTGCTACAGTATATATTGTTGATGAGAAAAGGTATTTAGCAATTTATATTTACTAAAAATAATTGCATTTCCATGTTCTGTGTACTGTGGGAGACCAGATATAGTGAATGCAGGGTTCTGGGTTTAGTAACATTTTAAGCCAACGATTCTGACTTACACTGCTTTTTTTTTCTTTTTTTTTTTTTTGCAAGAGGCCTGGCCAATGAAAGTATGGGTTGTGATTACTAGTTAGCCTGAAGTTGAATGAGCAAGAAATAGGGATGATCATTGAATGAAAGGAAAATTAGTAGTGTGATTGGCTTAGAAGAATTGTTAACAGAATAATGGCCCCCACATGTGCTGTTTGATTGTTTTGCGAATGGTCAGCTCTTTACTATTTTGTTGAACTAGACTTAGGTTATTCCTTTGTAGGGCCAGATTTGCTGTGAGCATTTAATGTGCTTTATAATTCAATGAGGAACATTTTCTGTATGTAATCAGAGTTTTTTCCTCTCTTCTGATAAAAGGTGCATGACAATAGACCACCAACATAACCCCTAAGCAGTGTTATGAAGTATGAATCATTATTTAAAGCTTTCATCATAAAGTTTCTCGGTGAAAGCTCTATAAATCAATAATGGGATGTCCACTGACACAACTATCATGATAAATAGCTTTGCGAACAGATCTTCCTGTGCACCTTGATGTGCTTTTTTTCCCTGTACTGTACATGTGCTTATCTCTGGGAAAACAGTTAAAATGGTAATCTTTTGCCTTAGGCAATCGGTGGGGAGCTTAATGTCTGTTCACTGAGTGGACTTTAATCATGTCTGCAGATGCTCAGATCAGAATCAGTGTAAAATCATCTTCGCAGTAAACCCTTGTTATTTCAATGACTGACAAAAAACCCAATACAGTCTGCTGGGAATATAGAATTATTTATATCATTTTTATAGAAATATAAAAATTATATCACAGTTAATTTAAAGCTAACCTCCAGCCTCATCTTCAACTTTGCACAATTATACAGGCTGCTCTGGTGTAATAAATTGGTTACTTCTGATTTCACTGCACACTGTGAGCTTATCAAAGTGTGCGTTACATGCTGCCACAAGTCAGATAAAGCCCATCTCATCCTGGCTAAAGAACATCCAACTTTATCTAGCTTTCTTCCCCAGCTTGAAAATCCCCAACCCACTCCTTTCATTTACTGGATGTTAGTTCTTTCAGTGAACGTGGGTCTAGAGCAGTCAGCATGTGTATAGCCATACACCATTCACATTAAAACAACTACAGTAAAAAACATGAAATGTCATAAATAATACAAATAAAATAAAACTACCTATCATAAATAAAGCAATTCAAGTCAAAATCTATATTTAACCCTTCAGGCGATAATACCTTTGCCTCAAAAATCCAGAATTAGGCAACGGATGTAATTACCCCCCCCCCCCCCCCCCAGCCAATGTCTGTCAACCTTCTCAATACCCCAAAATTTGAGACCCCTGGGATCCCTATCATGACAAACTCTGAGATGTTTAGAAACACTATGGGCTCTTAATCCCTTTTTTATGTTATTTACATGGTCCCCAATGTGCACACTCAGGCACCTATATTTACTACCAATATGCTGGAGTCCACAGTTGCACTCCAGCATAGACAACACCCCTTGTGTGCTACATGTTATCAAATTTTTTATCTGATATTTCCGGTTGGTAGAGGTGGAAATTAATTCTTTGTGTTTTTTAATGTTACATATACATTGTTTGAATGCTGGACATCTACCACAGGCATAGAAACCTGACAGAAATCCTATTTTTATTAAGCCCCGATATGCGCTGCACTCCTTTTTTTTATACATTGTTTCTTGGATTATGTGATGACCTTTGAGTGTACAGCTGCTTTTATTGTATTTAGGTATCTTTGCGATGATTGTACCATATATATTTTTAAGCATGCATGTACAGCCTGCCCAAGAGCAACAACTTTTCCAGACTGATATCCATCTATGCATTTTTGTATTTGCAAAATTCTGCCCATAAGGCAGCCCACTACTTGCATCAGAATTTAGGGTTCTTTAGAAGAAGGGTGTTGTGATGTTTTCAGGAACCTATGTTCGCGCCCTGCACAGCCCCCCTCACCAGCCATGATCTGCCTGCATTGCATACAGAAGCACAGAGACTCAGTGATGCCATTACTGGGTCTAAAATCATGTATTTAACCACTTGCCTACTGGGCACTTAAACCCCCTTCCTGCCCAAGCCAATTTTCAGCTTTCAGAGCTGTCGCACTTTGAATGACAATTGCGCGGTCATGCAACACTGTGTTTTCACACAAATAGAGCTTTCTTTATGGGGTATTTAATCACTACTGGGGTTTTTTTATTTTTTGCTGAACAAACAAAAAAATGACCAAACATTTTGAAAAAAAATAAAAACAGTTTTCATAGTTTGTTATAAAATTGTGAAAACAGGTAATTTTTCTCCTTCATTGATGTGCACTGATGAGGCTGTACTAATGGGCCCTGAGAGGCAACAACAATAGGTGGCACTGATGGGTGGCACTGAAGGACACTGATAGGTGGCACTGATGGGCACTGATAGGTGGCACTGATAGGTAGCATTGATAGGTGACACTGATAGGTTAGCACTGATGGGCACTAATAGGCACTGGTAGGTGACACTGATAGGCAGCACTGATGATGAGGCACGTATTGGCAGCCCTGATCGGCACTGGTGGGCATTGATAGGTGGCACTGGACAGGACAGCATGTTCTGTTGAAAAACAACAGACTTACTGACAGGATCACCAGGTGAAAATAAAAGAGCCTAAAGAAGAAAACAAATACAACCATCACATCTAAGAATTGGCAAGCTGCAATACAGCAGATGTCTGCTTTTGGGTTTGAGGCTCAGTTTACATTGGTGTGATGCGGCAAACCCTGCGAATCCCATGCGGGTTCCTGCATCGCATTTGACTCACAGGCAGTTCACATTGCCCTATGTGAACCACTGGGAGTGTCAATACAAAGTTAATGACACCCCAGATCGGTTTGCATATTGCAGTGCGAACTGGCAATTTGTTTAGGAATTGGATCGCATGGGTGTGAACACCCAATCGATCCAATTCTGGTGCGGACAAAAAAGAGAGTCCTGTGCGAGTTTGGTCCGAATGCGATGTGAATTCAGAAATACAATCTGTATGGCCAAATTTGCATCGCATGTGATTTGCACAGCGGTGTGATTCACATGCGATGTCTGACATTGCACCAATGTGAACCCAGCTTAATGCTGCTTTAAGGTCAATGTAACCGTCGCAATCTATGAATTTGATCCTGTGCCATTACACATTTTTTCCACCTAATGTGACCAAATTGGGATCATGAATAGTTTAGATATGTTCAAGTGGGAGATGAAGAAATTGCTACTTAATATTATATTAACAAGTCTAAACAAATACTTATTCCTAATAAAGTTGTTTTTGGTTTCAAGGAAATACAGAACCTGTGCAGTCTTAAAGAGTTTAATTTTAACCAGTTTAGTTCTCACAGCTGTGTAGCCCTTATGGACCAGAACAATTTTTAAATTTCATGTATTGATTCACAATAACTTTATTTTTTAGAATAACAACATAATACATATATTGTTCTTTTCAGTACAAACTAGGCTTACTATTGGCAATATTGCCTTGAAAATAAAATTATTTTATTTCCTATGTGATCTACTGATAAAAGTTGTAACAAAATGAAAACAAGTACAAATATGATGTATAATTTCTCCTGTGTAAAATTAAACTAAAACTTAGGCTGCTTTCACACTGAGGCGTTGGGGGCGTCGGCGGTAAAGTAAAAATGAAATTGTCAATAAATGCCGGCAGATTATACTGCACATGCCCAAAGTATTTATATCAAGTTTTTTTGGGCGTGTGTAGTAAGCCCACTGTCTATAACTTAATAATCCTGCAGGCTCGAGGTTTTGCATCCCTTGGTACCTTTTGTAACTTATAATTAAAAGGTTACACGTGGGCCTTTGTTCTTAGTTAGGAAGATTTCCCCAAACTTCCTATTTTGGAGACAGGTATTACCAGAATAGCAGCTGAGACAAAACCTAATACATTAAAAATATTTTGAACCTTATAATATAAACAATTGTATGAAATGTAGTGCTGCAAAATTTGCACCCTCATTGACTAACCATTTTTACAAGTTGCTACCTATCTTTCTGACTCCATAGTTTCTGCCACCCTCCTGATACAGTCTGCTCTGGTAGGAACCTTAGGTTTTTTCAGAAAAGCAGGGTCAGATTCTTAGCAGCATTCGGAGGAAGCCATTGCTCATTTTAAAATGCTTAGGAGGCACATTGAGAATTTGTAATGGGAATGGTGAGCATCTTGAAAATCAATATCCAAGATGTGTTTAATCTATGATACATCTTGTCATAATCAGTGTATCTTAGGGCACTCCCACCAGGTATGTTGAAAGGTGCCTTTTTATCCACATCCTTTCCAGCACAGTGAGGATACAGATTGGAAAATTGTAGAAAGTCTTGTAGACTATTAGGTAAGGAGTTTATAGCAGGTTTCCTGGATCCCAGTCTATTGAGGAGGTATGGGTCAATTTTATCATTTTGCATCAGCAGTTGTTTTGTAAAGCTGCATTGCAAATCGCTATTGCATTCCCCAATAAAAGTCAAGCCTTCTTTTGAGGCTGTTTGTCATCATTTTATTCATCAGATATACATGTTTGGTGGCAGGGGTCAGTGCAGAACATCATTTTCCAAAAAAATGTGAAGGTGGCCACAGGGTAGAGTAAGGAAGCTTGATAGTAGAAAAAATACTGTATTTGTCTATATCTCCTATTATCCATTGGGAATCACCCATAAAGTTTCTTCACATTATGTAAAGAGGCCAATTTACCATCTTTAGGAAGTTTGCATCAACACGTGTTGCATTCAAGTGCCAACGCTTTTAAAAATAAAAGGTGTTCCCAAGAAAGGAACCAGAGGAACCCCTCAAAGGGTAACAGAGGAGACATTGAAGGAGCAAAAAGGGAATCAATACTGATTGCATCCCACAATATGAATGTATAGGATGTCAAGGGTGAAATTGTATCTGGAAGTCCTCTGGAAGGCCGGGTTTCTGTCCACCGTTCAATTTCAATGGGCACCCGCAGTTTATTCTTGACATGGAAATGCCAGTTGAGAATCTGCTGAAGTGCAATGGTCTAATAATATAACTACATGTTTAGGAGCCCCAGACCCCCCAAGACCTGGGGCTTCTTGAGTGTAGAGAAACTGAGTAATAGTCTCTTATTGCACAATATATATTGGAAAAACAGGTTTTTAACTATGAGGGCCTTGGGAGTTGTCATCTTCAGGGAGAAAAGGCGTCTTGCTAAAATGTGTATCTTGATGATTATTCTTCCTAGGTGTGTGAAAAAGGCCCATCCCTTCCACAAAAATCTCTTTTGATAGTATGTAGAAGAGGTTCTAAATCGCTTGCATATAGTTGGCTGCAATAGTCTGGAAGCTGTAAACCCTGGTATTTCAAGAAACCTGGTTGGAAAGGAAACATAGAATACAATGCCTATGCAGAAAGTTTGGGTTCCATTGCGCCAATATATACAATATATACTCAATGTTGTCGTTAATATTAATAATAATAATTTAAAAAAATATATAATTTTTTATCATGGAAAAAGCACAGGTGTGTATGATGCAACCTTCTTCAAGTCAACCTTGGTTCTTTTCCAGAGAGTGTAGCTCTTATTAAATCCCAGAAACACATGAAAAGTCCAAAAGAGTACAGTGTATACAAAAAAAATAATCAGTAGCCTTCAGAGTCCCGTTCAGAATACTCAGTCCTTCTGTTCATATCTTGGCAAGCATATATACACTCCCGCTCCCTCCACACATCCAGCATACTGTATATGTCCAATATTATTTATGTGCCCTCTATCCTAGGCCTTTCCTCCCATTATCATTTCATAGTATTAAAATCTTCATCTTGATATACAGGTTAATACAAGCGACTAACACTGGAGGAGTTTCTGATTGGCTGATTAAACACATGGTATTGTTGTTAAACAAGCTGAAAAGACCCTACCTGAAGTTATTAAAAATAACAAAGTGATTGTAAAGATTTTTTTTCTTAAATTTAAAATAAAAAAGATGTTATACTTACTTGCTCTGTTTAATGGTATTGCACAGAGCGGTGTCATACCTCCTCTTCTGGAGTCCCCTGCCGGTGTTGTCCGTCCCTTCTTCTTACAAGTGTCCCCTCAGAAAGCGTGTCTCGGCCATGCCCCCACTCCTCCCTCACCAGATTTGACTCACAGCAGCAGAAGCCTACAACTGCCGTTGCTCTCAGTGTCTCCTGTGAGACCAGGAAGAGAACACAGTGGCCCTGGAGGACTCAGGTAAGTGTTTAGGGGTTGGGGGGAACAGGTATTGAATGTTTTGTTTTACCTTACACACGTCCTGATTCGGAAGGAACCCTGTGGACGCTTCCAGTTTCTGAACTGGTGGGGAGTTCATTGCCTATGATTTTGTTAAAGCATCAGGGTGATATCTTGAGGGCTCTGCTTTATTCTCATAATTGTCCAGTTCACTGCGAAGGTATTACAAAATTAGGTCTTTTGGCATGGACTATAGGGTGTGTACCGGGATTGAAAACTGGTTACAGGGTCATGTCCAAAGGGTGGTGATAAATAGCGAGTATTCAGAGTGGTCTGATGTGGTAAGTGGGGTCCCCCAGGAATCTGTCCTGGGGCCAATTCAGTTTAATTTATTAATTAATGATATAGAGCGGGGGTCAGCAACCTGTAGATCGCAGACAGGTGGCTGGTAGATCCCGGACTGTGCTTGCAGACCCGCCATTCCAGAGCGCAGAGGGACTACTTGTAAAGTTGGAGCTGTGGTAGGGAAGCAAGAACCACATAAGCCAATGCCTCCTCTGTAGTGCTGGCTCCTGTCCCATGCCGAGTGATACCAACTGCACTCCACCTCTTATCCCGGCTAGCAGTCTTCAGAGTGGTGCCAGCAGCAGGAAAGAAGAGATCTTCAGGTCAATGTGAAGCAATACAGTATAGTGCTGCTTTCACACGGATGTGCTGTGGTTTACCCACACCACAGGTGCAGTGCAAAGTACCTGCAGCTTTCCTGTGGGTTTGCTGCGCTTAGTCATAGACTTCAAGAAGTCTATGGCAAAGCCCAGCAAACCCAGGAAAGTTGCATCTGCATTTAAACCCATGATTGCGATGCAATGCATGTGATTGCGACAGTGTAGTTCAGCAATTAGAAGTTTAAATAAAGTTGTGAGATTGCGACACTGTACTCGAACATCTTTGGCTTCTCTCATGTTCTCGAGGTAGATCGCCATCTCTGTAGCCTTCCTGACGGTTTTCCCGAGTGTGGCTCGGGGTTAAATTGCAGTCCCATTAGCGGTAACCCCGAGCCACACTCGGGATTACATTGCAGGATCCTGGTGCGGCTTTACTTACTTTGTCCCCAGGATCCTGCGATGTCCCCCGCTGTGTCTGCGGGCTCTGTCTCCTCCGAAGCCTCTCTGTGCCAGGCTCCGTTCCCTGCGAACGTCACAACGCACAGGGGCGGAGCCTGGCGGCAAATTAAAAAAAATGTAAAAACCATAACACATACAGTATTGTAATTTTACAGATTACAGTACTGTATGAAATTATTTCACATCCCTTTTGTCCCCAGTGCTTTGGCCCATGCCCTGCATGCAGTTTTATGTTATATATACTGTTCTTTCTGCCTGGAAACTGGAGATTGTCTATAGCAACCAAAAAGTGTCCCTTTACATCAAAAGTGGCTTTAGACCAGCTAGAAAGCAGCGATAGTAAATTAAAACACTTGCAGAATTGAGCGATAGTGAATCGTGGGGAAATTCATTTTATTATTATTATATTATTATTTTTTAAAATTATTTATATTTATTTATTATATTATAATTTATGTTTTTGTGTTTCAAACTTCATCATACCCGGGATATCTACTAGACTCTTGTTTGGACAGATTTAAGTGTGTTATTGTTAAGAATTACAGGCCTACAATATAAAACGCCAAATTTCCATGCAAAATAATTGTACCGCTTTCAGCACCTAAAATCCGAAATAATCATACCGCCAGGGAGGTTAAGGTTACCTACCCCTGATATAGATAATGGGATAAGTAACTCAATCTCAGTATTTGTGGATGACAGAAAGCTAAGCAGGGCCATAACTTCCACGCAGGATGTGGAAACCTTACAAGAAGACCTAAGTAAAATAATGGGGTGGGCAACTACATGGCAAATGAGGTTTAATGTTGAAAAATGTAAGGTAATGCATTTGGGTGCCAAAAATATGAATGCAATTTACTGGCTAGGGGTAGAACCTCTGGGGGAATCCAAGATAGAGAATGATCTGGGGGTCCTAGTAGATGACAGGCTCAGCAATGGTAAGCTGCTGCAAGCAAAGCCATTACAATATTAGCATGCATTAAAAAGGGGATTTACTCTAGAGATAAAACAATAATTCTTGAGTATGCTATTTAGTTCTGGTCACCAGTCATCAAGAAGGATGTGCTAGAACTGGAAAGAGTTCAGAGAAGGGTAGCATAGCTAATATAAGAGACTGGAGGACCCCGGTTATGGGGAAA
Source organism: Lithobates clamitans (assembly GCA_037952925.1). Classification (NCBI taxonomy): domain Eukaryota; kingdom Metazoa; phylum Chordata; class Amphibia; order Anura; family Ranidae; genus Lithobates; species Lithobates clamitans. Next base: position 1,413,110 of record JBBGZY010000632.1, on the reverse strand, counting down.
GACTACAAACATTGAACTTATTCTCTCTGGAGAGGAGATGTTTGAGAGGGGATATGATAGCAATATACAAATACCTTACTCGTGACCGTAGCATAGGGAAAACATTTTTTTGTGAAAGGGAGTTTAAAAAGACATGCGGCCATTAACTGACATTGGAAGAGAAGCAGTTTAACCATAATCAGTGTAGAGGGTTCTTTACTATCAGAGCGGTAAGGATGTGGAATTCGCTAACACAAGCAATGGCGTCAGCAGGGAGCGTCGATAGTTTAAAAACCTCTTAGAAGGGCATCTTATCGATCACAACATACAGGGATATATTTTACTTATTTGAAATAAACACATACACATCCACACCCACACAGGATGAACTGGATGGACTGGTGTCTTTTTTCCACCTTACCGACTATGTACCTATGTAAGGTACTCAGCTTTGTGGTCCTCATCAATGCTCTTCTCTTTCAACAGGGCGAAGGAGAACAAAACCTGCCAATGTTTTATCTCATGGGATTCTAGCCTTTGGCCCAGGTGAATTGAGTTGTAATAATATGTTGTGCTGAAAAGTATAAGATATTATTATTATTATACAGGATTTATATAGGGCCAACAGTTTGCGCAGCACTTTACAACATGAGGGCAGACAGTACACTTACAATACAAATCAATACAGGAGGGATCAGAGGGCTCTGCTCATTAGAGCTTACAATCTAGAAGGGAGGGTCAAGTGGAAACCAAAGATAATAACTGTGGGGGATGAGCTGATGGAGAAAATGAAAAAACAGTTGTTATGTGTGGGTAGGGTAGGCTTCTCTGAAGAAGAGGGTTTTCAGGGATCGTCTAAAAGCTAATAGAGTAGGAGATAAGCGGACAGATTGGGGTAGGGCATTCCATAGGATTGGAGAGGCTTTGGAAAAGTCCTGGAGGCGAGCATGGGAGGAGGTGACGAGGGAGCTAGAGAGCAGGAGTTCTTGAGAGGAAGGAAGAGAATGAGTAGGTTGGTATTTAGAGACTAGGCTAGTGGTGTAGCTGGGGGCTAAATTGTGGATGGCTTTGTACGTAGTTGTTAGTATTTTGAATTTAATTCTTTGGCTGAGCCAACATGATGATAATATAGTTAAAAATATACATTTTACTCAAGCTCAAATAGTTAAAACAAAAATTGTTCATTTATCTGTTATATTTTAGCCCCATGGTACTAACCATCATTATTATCATTATTACATTTTTTTTGTGCAGTCAAATAGAATTATCTTATATTGTTATAACACCCTAATATACTGCTAATTAGAATGCAAAGACTGGAGCTGACTCCCAAGATTTTCAATGACCAGCTTAAAAGCCCTTTCCATTCTACTGACAAATTGCTGATTTTGTCATTAGGGTCTTAATGTGCGATTTGAGATCCCAATCATGGTCATCATCCTGTATTTCCGAGGCAGTTTTTTTAGACCGCAATGACCTAGTCAGTTGGGAAGAGGAATGCTTACCTCCTCTGAAAAAGATAGAGACAGAGTTGCTGCAAGGCCGGCCTAGTGTATTATTGCATGCCTTGGGCTCCTGCACCATTTTGGAGGTGGCCTGCTCTGCCTCTCTGAGGTCAGCAAAGAAGAGTGAATGGTTTCCTTGAAGGGTTTTAGGCTTGATGTGGCTGGGATGATTTCCTCTCTTTGTTAGGCATGGCAGAGAGCAAAAAAGAGGTGCTTGAATCCCACAAATAAAAAATAAATAAAAATAAAGTAAAAATAGTGTGAGCAGAGCAGGAGCCCCAGAAAGGTGCATTTTTACATATTCATTTCCAAGCCATACCTGCTGTGTTTTTAATATATAACTATGTGTTTCTAAAAAAAGTGTAGGCCCTTTAAATGTGAATATGAAGCTCCAATGATCATGGGTCTTTTGATGTAACAAATTCCTTTCATCTTTGTAATTTTTATGCAAAAGACTTTTTAAAAACTTGATAATGTTAGTTACTCATAAGCCCCTGACATCCAGTGATAAATTGTGTAGTTTGAGTTGTCAATGACATCAGCATAATTTCTCCATGCTGTCAAAATGTGTTGCCGTTCTTGCCTCACTGATCTGCTCTGCTTTATGCTGTACAACCCATGGCAAATGTATGGAATCACCACTCTTGGAAAATGTTCATTCAATTGTTTAATTGTGAAAAAAAACAAAAGCAAATTACAGATGTAGCCATGCCCCCACAGGGGTTGCTGAAGTAGTGGTTCACCTGTCATCCTGCCCAGCCAGACATCCATCTTTCAGTCACTCAGAGACATAGAACAGTCCATAAGCTTTGTTTTTGTTTTGTTTTTTATTGAGGGGATTGATCTTGGATGGGAAAGAGGGAACTATTGGATGCCCAGGAACATTCCGTGCAAACTTGCTTGGGATTTCTATATACACTCCAGTCTTCTCTCAAGCGCAAACTCTTGCTTAAGTCCTCTTATTCTTCTCTCCTCCAGCACTTCACTTGCTGCACAGCTCCTCCAGCACTTCCCTTGCTAGTCCTCCAGACTAGCTAGCACCACATGGTTAGGCCTGACACTAACTCAGCCAGGCCTTAGTGAACTGTCTTTTGCGGGCAGGGACCTCGGGCACCTGTGGTGTAGAAATAGTCCAGGTGGTAACTGTTCTCTGTTCAGCTACCAATCCGAGATAGCTCTCTTCAGGCCTTGCCGGCGTGCCCAGCTGCAATTACTTTTTTCCACTACCCTTCCCACAGTCCTTCTGGTTCTGCACCTATCTCAAACTGCAATCTCCCAGTTGTCTCAGGCATGCCTCCCCAGTCCTCCCAACTGTGCTCCACTCATCAGCCCTCCCGACTGCGACAGTTGTCCTCTCTGGACAGTGTTCTCTCCCACTGTCCTCTCCTTGCTCTCTCGTGTACCTCTCTTTCCAGGATCTCTTCACTTCTCCCAGATGCACCCGAGCACCAGCCCAGGGTCACTCCCCCACACTGGGGAGCTCCCCGTGGGCACCGACGGTTTCCAAACTCTCTCACTCCAGCTCTTCTACCCCACAACTCCTCCCCAGCTGGGCTGACCCTTGAGTATTTAAGGAGACCTGCCCCCTGCCAATCCATTTTGGGGATTGGTCAGGGCTTCTTAGAATATTCCAGGCAGCTCCGCCTCTCCTCTCCTCCTCTCTTTCCAGATCTTTCTAGATCTTTCTAGCAAGCTCTAGAAAAAAGAGGGATATCTCAGTGATGCTGCCTGTGAGTCACCAGCTGCTACCCTGAGCCACCCCCGGCCCAGAATGAAAGTAAACAGGCCTAGCTGGTGGCCTAAATTTTCCTACTTTTCCGAAAAATCCTCACTCTAGCACCTACCCAACTAGAGGGTGCTACACAGACATGCTTCAAAACAATTTTCATTTAACATTCCAACCTTCTGGCTTTAGGAAACAGTTAAAAAATTAAAAAAGAAAGAAAACTGTAGTCAGTTGCAACTGTAAACATATGGAATCGCTCAATTCTGAGGAAAATGTTATAGAATATTATGAAATATTATGTAATCACCATGTACTTTGCAGTTCTAAAGCAAACATCTGCATCAGATTACATCCTAAAAAATGATGTCATCATCAACAAACATTCTTTGATGTGATGGAATAAGAAAAGTGTCCAAAATCTCAATATAAACTTGTGCATCTATTGAAGATTTAATGATTGTCATTTCCCCATACCTTTATCTGACATGCAATCCTATGTCATCAATGATTGTGGAAATTTGCATGTTTTCTCCAGGCAGTCGTCTTTATGCATTTCATTGGAACGGCACCAAAAGATTCAGCATCATCACCCTGCCCAATGCAGATTTGTAATTCATCACTGAATATCACTTTCATCCAGTCATCCACAGTCCATGATTGCTTTTCTTTAGCCTACTGTAACCTTGTTTTTTTCTGTTTAGGTGTTAATGATGGTTTTCGTTAGTACAAATCAAATGGGAAGGTTGTTGAAGGGATGCATACTGGTAGACTAAGGAAGACATCAAAGTTAGAAAACTTAAATCAATATGCCTTAAAAACAGGAAATGCACAACAAAACAAATGAGGAAAAAATGGTCAGAAACTGGGGTCAATGTCTGCGACCGAACTGTAAGACATGGCCTAAAGGAAATGGGATTTACATACAGAAAAGCCAAACGAAAAACCATCATTAACACCTAGACAGAAAAAAACAAGGTTACAGTGGGCTAAAGAAGAGCGATCATAGACTGTGGAGGTCGTGATGAAAGTGATATTTAGCGATAAATTACGAATCTGCATTGGGCAGGGTGATGATGCTGGAACTTTTGTTTGGTGCCCATCCAATGAAATGTATGAAGACGACTGCCTGGAGAAAACATACACATTTCCACAATCATTGATGATATGGGGTTGCATGTCAATTAAAGGTACTGGGGAGATGACAGTCATTAAATCTTCAATAAATGCACAAGTTTATGTTGAAATTTTGGACACTCTTATTTTATTTTTTTTAACATTTTTATTAAGGTAAAAGAGGCATACAGAAACACTTTTCTTATTCCATCAATTCAAAGGATGTTTGGTGATGATAACATAATTTTCAGGATGTAATCTGATGCAGATGTTTGTTTTAGAACTGCAAAGTACATGGTGATTCCATAATATTTTCCTCAGAATTGAGTGATTCCATATTTTTTTTCCTCTGCTTGATCTGCAAAAACAGTTGCAACTGACTACAGTTCTTTCTTTATTTTCCCCTTTTTTAAGTGTTTCTTAAAGTCAGAAGGTTGAAATGTTAAATGAAAACAGTTTTGAGTTATGTCTGTAATTTTTTTTTTTGTGTACACAATTAAACAATTGGATGAACATTTTCCAAGAGTGGTGATTCCATACTTTTTTTCATATTGTACTTATATATATTGTATATATTGTACTTATAAAATGTGCTTTTCTTTGTCTTTATTGAGTGCATTTTTACCAGTGATACCTTTCCAAAGAAGAAGTATATTCAGAAGAATCTGTTTACCTACTGAATCATACATCCTGGACCATAGTGGGATTGACAATAAGCACATTTCGACCTTCCTATATATAGGGGTCAAAAATAAACACATTAAGTTGCTTTTCATAGATTGTGCCCAGGGCCGCTGATAAGCCAGTGCAACTGGCCCTGTTGTACCAAGCCCGGCCAGCGCGCGCGCGGGGGGGGACGTGAAGTATAAACCGGGAATGAAAGAATGCATAGTAATAAAAACAAAAAGTGTAGCCCTCCCCCTCTTCCTAGCCTGCTCACATTTGACTGTAAACAGTGCTGGAGCAGGGCTGAATGGGGGAGCCAGGAGGGAGACACAAGGAGGTATGACTACAGCAATACAAGTTCTGCAACACACACAGCTCTGGCTGAATGGAAATAACAGGATCATCGGGAGGACAGTAACATGTAGCTGGCCGGCGACAGTGTCTTCCATATATGTATGTGATCAGGCAGTGTGCAGGTTACCGATCAGCCTCCTCTCCCTCTTGTCTTGCTGGTTAATTTTTTTTTTTATCTGCCTAACCTGACCTGCACATTGCCTGATCACACTGATAAGATCTCTGGAAGACTCTGCAGCAGCTGTTAACCATTTCAGTGTGCTGCACAAATAGCTTGATTTTTTTTTGGGAGGATTTACTGCTGGATCAGGCTAGAAGCTTCACAGACCCATTAACTGGTTACTGTCCTCCACTAATCCTGACCAGTTCACTGTTTGTAAGAAAATTTGTATTTTGGAAATTGGATGTGATGCTGTCTTCTTCTGTCACTTGGTTGTACTTTCAAAGGTAAATCACTGACTTGATCTTGCAGAGCTGGTTTAAAGAGTTTTAGAGTGGAACAGCCCTGTGATACTATATGCTTGTACACTGAGTTCAACCATAAACGCAGTCTCTGACCATCTCTTGAATCAATCATGACTGCAACCCCTAACTGTCTCCTGTACTATGTCTGCAGTCTCTGACCATCTCCTGAATCAATCATGTCTGCGATCTCTGACCATCTCCTGTACTATGTCTGCAGTCTCTGATCATCTCCTGTACTATGTATGCAGTCTCTGACCATCTCCTGTACTATGTCTGCAGTCTCTGACTATCTCCTGTACTATGTCTGCAGTCTCTGACCATCTCCTGTACTATGTCTGCAGTCTCTGACCATCTCCTGTACTATGTCTGCAGTCTCTGACCATCTCCTGTACTATGTCTACAGTCTCTGATCATATCCTGTACTGTGTCTGCAGTCTCTGACCATCTATTGTAAAACGTCTGCAGTCTCTGACCATCTCATGTACTATGTCTGCAGTCTCTGACCATCTCCTGTACTATGTCTGCAGTCTCTGACCATTCCCTCTATTATGTCTGCAGTCTCTGACCATCTCCTGTACTATGTCTGCAGTCTCTGACCATCTCCTGTACTTTGTCTACAGTCTCTGACCATCTCCTGTACTGTGTCTGCAGTCTCTGACCATCTATTGTAAAATGTCTGCAGTCTCTGACCATCTCATGTACTATGTCTGCAGTCTCTGACCATTCCCTGTATTATGTCTGCAGTCTCTGACCATCTCATGTACTATGTCTGCAGTCTCTGACCATCTCCTGTACTATGTCTGCAGTCTCTGACCATCTCCTGTACTATGTCTGCAGTCTCTGACCATCTCCTGTACTATGTCTACAGTCTCTGATCATCTCCTGTACTGTGTCTGCAGTCTCTGACCATCTATTGTAAAATGTCTGCAGTCTCTGACCATCTCATGTACTATGTCTGCAGTCTCTGACCATCTCCTGTACTATGTCTGCAGTCTCTGACCATTCCCTTTATTATGTCTGCAGTCTCTGACCATCTCCTGTAGTATGTCTGCAGTCTCTGACCATCTCCTGTACTATGTCTGCAGTCTCTGACCATCTACTGTACTATGTCTGCAGTCTCTGGCCATCTCCTATGGTATGTCTGCAGTCTCTGACCATCTTCTGTGGTATGTTTGCAGTCTCTGACCATCTACTGTACTATGTCTGCTGTCTCTGACCATCTCCTGTGGTATGTCTGTGGTCTCTGACCATCTCCTGTGGTATGTCTGCAGTTTCTGACCATCTCCTGTACTATGTATCCAGTCTCTGGCCATCTACTGTACCATGTCTGCAGTCTCTGACCATCTGGGGCGGGGGGGGGGCCAGGGGGGGGGCTGAAGGAGGGACCAGGCGCGGGACCAAGGTGGGGCTGAAGGGGGCCCCGTCAGGTAGGCTGTACGGGGCCCCATGATTTCTATCAGCGGCCCTGATTGTGCCACTGGATGGTGTGTTGTTGAGATCAAAGATTGCTCTAAATCAAGATTTTGCTGTTACAAAAGAATTCTCATCATTTGCATCACTCAACTTCTCATTCATTTATATTTTCCATTTTGGTAGCTAAATTTTTTTTACAAAGGTTCTAATCATCCATGGTACCAAAAGCACACAAAAAGTGTTGCCTTGAGTTAAAGCAGAATGCTGGCCAAAAGTCTAGATAGACAGTTAATACTCATAAACTACAGTATATACAAACTATCTTGACTAATGTTTTGTTCTACTATTCAGCCAATCTTATGATATAGACACCATTGTCGTGCAGCATAGTCAGGTTAATTATTTTACTTTTTTCAACTGCACTTATTTACTTGCCATCGTACGTCGGCACCTTTAAGGGCGATAGCAGGTGCACCCGCTGCATTGCGGGAGACCCGATTCGCGTGGCCAGCAGTCGCGATGTCCGCCGGCCACCTGCGATCGTGGGCACGAGAGCCAGAACAGGGATCTGTGTATGTAAACAGACAGATCCCCATTCTGACGTGGAGGAGAGACAGATCTGCTGTTCCTAGTGATTAGGAACAGCTATATGTCTCTTCCTCAAGTCAGTCCCATCCCCCACAGTTAGAAACACACATAAGGGGAACACATTTAACACCTTAATCGCCCCCTCGTTTTAACCCCTTCCCTGCCAGTGACATTTACACAGTAATCAGTGGATTTTTATAGAACTGATCGCTTTATAAATGTCAATGGTCCCAAAAAAGTGTCAAAAGTGTCCGATCTGTCCACCGCAATGTCGAAGTCCTGCTAAAAATCTCAGATCGCTGCCATTACTAGTAAAAAAAAAAAATAATAATAAAAATTCCATAAATCTATCCCCTATTTTGTAGACGCTATAACTTTTGCACAAACCAATCAATATGCGCTTATTGCATTTTTTTAAAATCAAAAATATGTAAAAGAATTTATATCAGCCTAAACCGATGAAGAAATGTCTTTTTTAAAATTTTTTGGGGGATATTTATTATAGCAAAAAGTAAGAAATATATATTTTCTTTAAAAATTGGCGCTCTTTTTTTGTTTTTAGCGCAAAAAATAAAAACCGCAGCAGTGATCAAATACCACCTAAAGAAAGCTCTATTTGTGGGAAATAAAGGACGTCAATTTTGTTTGGGTACAACGTCACACAATTTTCAGGTAAATCAACGCAGTGCCGAATCACAAAAAATGGCCTGGTCATTAGGGGGGAAAATCTTCAGTCTGTAAGTGGTTAAGCACAACAGTGGACCTGCTCTTTACCCTCTTTTTGGGCCTTGAGGAGGTAGTTATTACCTTGCCTTGACAGTCATCAGCTAATGCAAATCAGTCTCAAATTCCCATTAACTTCCTGCTACAACATAGGGAGTAACATGATACCGTGATGTTGTGGGATGAGGAGTGGCCCTACTGTGGGAAATCTGTTGTTAGGATCCTACTCCTCTTTATTACAAAGTTACATTTTAGTTTAGTTGAGAATAAACCTTTGTTCTTTTCAAAAGGAATACCTGCTTCCCTTATGCTGCGTACACATGATCAGAAATTCCGTCAGAAAAAACATGGATGGTTTTTCCGACGAAATCCCGCTCAAGCTTGCCTTGCATACACACGGTCACACAAAAGTTCTCTGAACTTTCGATCGTCAAGAATGCGGTGACGTACAATACTACGATGAGCCGAGAAAATGCTTCCGGGCATGCCTCGAATTGTTTCAGAGCATGCGTGATTTTTTGCATGTCCGAATTGCATACAGACGAATGCATTTTCGGATAGGAACTTTTTCCGACCGAAAAATAGAGAACCTGCTCTCATTCTTTTGCTGGCCGAAATTCGGCCAGCAAAAGTTCGATGGAGCATACACACGGTCGGAATTTCTGACCAAAATCTCACATCCAACTTTTGCTGGCAGAATTTCTGATCGTGTATATGGGGCATTATTCTAGGCTTCCAGTATTGTCCTCGACTTTTGACAACCCAAGCAGACCTGGTGACTGAAAAGCGCCTGAGACCCAAAAGATGCCTTCTATAAAATTGACCATTCATTTCTACCACCCACCCTCAATATCACAGTGATGCTTGACCTCCACCACAACTTACATCCCAGATTGATGACTGTAACCCAGTGTTCTGCAATATTCGAAGTATAGGCTGAGAGTGTGTGTAGAGTGTGTAAGAACTGAAGTTTCCAGGCATATTGTGTTTTGACATGCTGAATTGTTTTGGCAGTGTGACAGGTGACATCTTCCCTGTTTTGACATTCTGATGTGTTCTAACAGTAACACACAGCACTGACATTTTTTTCTTAAACATACTGTATATAGTATACACTATTTTATTCTCTTCTGTAATTTTACCATTCAACAAATGAGAACCATTTTACTATTTCAATTAAATTAAATTACAATTTTTTAAATTTTAGATATCATTTCCTAAACATTTTTTTTAACATCTTCTTGAAAGTCTTTTTAGTACATAGATCAAAAGTACTATACAAAAGTATATATCAATGGTAGTGCTATTTATACCTATAGTGAAAGAATACCTGTTATATATGGATATGACTCATGAGCTAAAACACATTTGGATCACTATTACAGCTTTTAAAGCTTTAAAAAAAATTGCAAAATGTGATCCCAACATTCTTGCAGAAATGAGAACTTGTAACTCTTCTATTCAAGCATACATGTAATTTGTGAGAGACATTTTCCAAGCACATTATTCCCCACTGTAGTAAATCTGTCCTTTGATATGAAGGTTCCATTGTATATCGTAGAAATTGCATTGCCTGTGTCTGCTGAGGACTCTTCACCACTTCATAAATTTAGACTGTATCTGGTAATATGACAGTTTTAAGACCTAAAAAAAAAAGTGTAATACATAGTTAACAAGTAATGTAGAAACCGGTAAAAAAACATATTTTCTGATAATCTACCCAACCCTTCAGAAATCCTGCAAAGGTTATTTTTTAGAACATTAGTCACAAAAGTGAGAAAAGGAACTAAAGGTGAAAAAAGCATAATTCTTTGGCATTGGTCAAATTCTGTCATTTTTTTGTTGTTTTCAGAATAAAAATGAATATCTGAAAGTTTGATAAACATGCTTTGGAGAAAGTATCTATTTGAATTTAATCTTACAGACAGGATTTTTTTAACTATAGTTTTTTATTTAATGTCAAGATGTACAAACACAATGAACATGTAGGTACTTTTTACAAACAGGATTTTAACTACTTCAATACAGGACACTTATACCCCCTTTCTGCCCTTTCTGCCCAAGCCAATTCTCGGCCAATTCTCAGCTTTCAGCGCTGTTGTTGTTTAAATGACAATTGCGCGGTCATGCTACATTGTACCCAAACAGAATTTTTGTCAGCAAAAAACAGAGAAGCACACCGCTCCAGGCAAACTCAGGTACAGGATGGATCGCAGGTGTAGATCTCGGCTCACCATCGTGGAAGACGAACAAGATAAGGAATTGGTCGCACACTGGAACTCCAAATTATCTCAATGTCATCTTTATTGTCAAAAAAGGGTCAGACAGATACAGGCAATGGTACACGTTTCACAAGCGATAGCTTGCTTGTTCACAACCAAGAATTTTTTGTCATTTTGTTCCCAAAAATAGAGCTTTCTTTTGGTGGTATTTGATCACCTCTGCGTTTTTTATTTTTTCCTAAACAAATTTTGAAAAAAAAAAAAGTTTTTCTTTTGTTTCTGTTATAACATTTTGTAAATAAGTAAGTTTTCTCCTTCACTGATGGGCACTGATAAGACGGCACTGATGGGCACTGATAAGGAGGCACAGATGAGGTGGCACTGATGGGCACTGATGATGGGCACTGGTAGGCGGCACTTAAGGGTGACACTGATATGCAGCACTGATGAGCATTGATAGGTGGCACTGATGGGCACTCATGGGTGGCACTGATGGGCACTGAAAGGCTGCACTGATGGGTACTTATGGGTGATACTGCTGGGCACTGATACGTGGCACTGATGGGCACTGATATGCGGCACTGATAGATGCCATTGATAGGCATCACTGATGACACTGGCAGGCATTGGAGATGGGCACTGATTGGCAGCTGCCTGGGCACTGATTGGCATTTCCCTGGTGGTCTAGGGTGGCATACCTGGTGGTCCAGTGTAGTGGCAATCCCTGGTGGTCCTGGCGGCATCCTGGTGGTTCTGAGTGGGCATCCGAGGTGGGGCTGCGCTGATAAACAATCAGCACAGAACCCCCCCCTGTCAGGAGAGCAGCCAATCGGCTCTCCTCTACTTGCGTCAGACACCAGTGAGGAAAAGCCGATCAACGGCTCTTCCTGTGTATATCGTGATCAGCTCTGATTGGACACGGCTGATCACGTGGTAAAGAGCCTCCGTCAGAGGCTCTTTACCGAGATCGGTGTAGCGGTGTGTCAGACTGACACACTGCACCACCGATCACCGCAATGCGCGCCCCACGGGAGCGCGAGAGCGGCCATTCTGGAGGGCCGTCGTTTGACGTCCACCCAGAATGAGAGCTGCGCCGCCCAGCCATCATTTGACGGTGGGCGGACGGCAAATGGTTAAATAAATATGTGTTTATTATTGATAACAGTAGCATTGTGTTGTATTGTGTTACCCATTCATCAAAACTGAAAATTTGGAATTTAAAGCTGAACTCCAGGTATGGTCTTAATTGTATAGTTATATTGGTCCAGTTTGAACCAATGTAAGTATGCATATCTCATACCTGAGGGACTGCTGTTGAAAGTGACAATCACTATACTACTACTATAGTGATTGCTTCAATCTTCTGGGCTCTGTGGCAAGTGGCTTCCCTTCTGCATAATAACCACAGTGGATTGCTTGCATTCACAGAGCACCTGTATTTTTTATGAATACAAGGCATTCTCTAAGTGGATGAAGTGGAGAGCAAGGGCAGTTACATTGCAATCTCCACCCTGTCCAATTAGATAACGCCTTGTATTCATTGATAAATTGCAAGGCTTTCAGTGAATGATGGCAGTGCTAAGTGAGTGATCATTATGCAGAAAGGAAGCCACTTGGGACAGGACCCAAAAGATTGTGGTGAAGTGTAGTAGTAGTGATTCTGAAGTGGTCCAATTAGGACACAGCATGTCAGGGGGGGCGTACCATGACATTACTACGCTGTCTGGAGCTTGCTTAGACTATTGAACTGTGGATCCCAGGCTGCAGGGTAATCAAGATAGGAGGCGACTCCAGGAAGCAGAGGTTTTGCTGACTTAAAGTGGTTGAAAAGTCAGAAGTTTTTTTTATCTTAATACATTCTTTGGAGTGGAGCAGCCCCCTCAGCCCTTCTAATACTTCCCTGAGCTCATCTAGATCCAGCGATGTTGCAAGTTTGTCTCTGCTGCCCGGGACTCCCCTCCTCATTGATTGAAACAGCAGCGCAGAGCCATTGGCTCCTGCTGCTGTCTAGTCAGTCAGCCAATGAGAAGAGAAAGGGGGGTGGGGCCGGGCGACGGCTCTGTGTCTGGGCACAGGGAGCGTGGCTCAGGTGCCCCTATAGCAAGCTGCTTGCTCTGGGGGCACTCGACAGGGGGGAGGGCCAGGAGACCTGAAGAGGACCCAGAGAAGAGGAGAATCTGGGCTACTTTGTGCAAAATGGCTACACAGGGCAGGTAAATATACATGTTTGTTATTTTTAACTAAAAAAAAATGAGACTTTACAATCACTTTAAATGTGGTCAATCAGGCTTGTAGGGCCACACACCCAGGGGAACTGTCACAGAGGATACGACTTCCCAGCAGAAGACCAACTCCAACAATGGACCTCAATGGGATAGGTAATAGACAGAGAGCCACATGGATAGTTGCTCCAATAGGACAAATTTATGAAAAGGAAGAAGAAGTAGGCATATAGTCTAATCCCATTTAAATTGGAAGTAATTTATTCAATAAAAAAAGGAGGAAATACACCCACATTTTAGTAGTTAAAAAAGCACTTAGGAATAAAACAGTGACTTCAGCAGAGCGTCCCGATGCATTTCGCCTTAAAAGACATCATCTGGGGCCCTTTTTTAACTACTAAAATGTGAGTGTATTTGCTCCTCTTTTTATTGAATAAATTACTTCCGATTTAAATAGGATTACATTATGTGCCTACTTCTTCTTCCTTTTCATAAATTTGTCCTATTGGAGCAACTATCCATGTGGCCCTCTGTCTATTACCTATCCCATAAAAGTCCATTGTTGGAGTTGGTTTTCTGGTTGGAAGTCGTGTCCTCTGTGACAGTTTCCCCTGGGTGTGTGGCCCTACAAGCCTGATTGACCCATTGGGTGTACACTCATTTGGGTTCAATTGCTTCGGTAAGCCTTTTGACTCTCTGGTGGTGGATCACTAATCATCAAGTTTGGGCACGTTTTCCTTTGTCACATTGTTATCCAGTTCAAGTGTCAGTTATTTTGAACCACTCTTTGGATATCTATAATTTATTGTTTGGTTCACCTGTCCAAACACCAAGGACTATAATTTTATTTTTAAAATAATTTTTTCCTTCACATTATTGGACATCATTCACTCATATTTTGATTTTCACATAGTACATTCATTTTTTTGGTCTATTATACATGTATATTTTGGTGTTTATACACATTGTACGCATTTATATTTTGTTTGAGTTTCTTTTTAGATCATTTATGTGCACTTTATGTATATATATATTATTTTTCAGTTTATTCTGAGATCTATTCTGAGCGCTGCACTTACTGTTCATGTTCACCTGTTTACACCTTGATTTTGCTTTGCTTTGGCTTTGCTTCAAAAATTATACCCCTTGTAGCTTTAGCGGTGCTTCAAAGCATCTTCAAAGCCTCTATAGAAGTCTATGGCAAAGCTCCCTTGAAGCACCTGCAGCTTTTGAGAGGCTTTAATTCAGCTTTTGCTTCTCTTTGTTTTGGAGAAATTGCAGGTATGAGATATCCACACACACTCAGGGCATCTGTCAAGCTTCAACAAAGCTTCAAAAGAGCATCATGAAAGCATCACTAAAGCTTCACCGAAGCATCACCAAAGCTTAATCGAAGCACCACCGAAGCATCAAAAACACATCATAAAAGCATGTTGAAGCGGTAGGCCCTTTAATATATGTTGAAGCCAAAGCAAGTGTAAATGAGCCTTACAGATGGGATAAATTGGTCATTTTTTACAAACTGTTTGTAAAAATACAAACAGTTGGCAACACCACCTAAAATGCTTCTACCTTTTTTCAGACCAGGGCCTTTTAGCAATTTGTTTGCTAGTATTTGATATTATTATAATTATTGCTGTTTCAGAAATAAATCCTAGTACTATCCCTATTGACTATAGTTGTAGAGCTTACAACGGATTGAACTCTCAACAAGCAATTTTTTTCCCTAAGCAAATTGATTGATATAAATGAAGGTGCATTGCCCTTCAGTGTAGGCACGGCCAAATGATACCCCTCAAGTAAGAAAATGATGTGCCATTTACACTTTAGTCTCCCTGTGTTTATATTTGATGAACTGAAATTGCAATTCAGCAATGAGAGCTAAGTACCTAAATAATGACTGCCGAATCTGAAATATTCAGTGTACAAATTAGACACTATGTCAAGTGTGAGCTTCTGGATTAGCTTGAGGCAAATATGCTTCATTAACGTGTCACTGACAAGCACAAAACAGTTTTGTAAATGATTATGCAAAGCATTTTTTCTTTTTAGGCAGTAACTTAGACTTTCTGGTCATATGCATATACACCAATTATCTTTTGTATAAAACTTTATTGGCCATTTACTGGCTTTTATGTCCATGAATAAAAGCAAACTTCAGCAAAAACTAATACCAGATTCAGGAGTATTTTTATGTAAAAAGAACCTGCTGCCCATTTTCCTATATATTTTTTAAACCTGGTTCCTGCAGGATGGTGAACTGGAAAACTGTTTATCTAAAAAAAATGGCAAGTGCATGTGAAGTATTTTACAAAATTCAAAGCCAAAAAGCTGCCATAATTTGAAAACAAATCAAACAAGTTGGAATATAGAAGAAGTTGAGGCTTGTATTATACATAATTGTGTGGCCCACTTCTATAAATCCATATTACAGGATTAAGAAATGCTGCAAATCACAAAATGGTGAAACAATTGATTACTCTAAAAATGCAAAACTACGTGGTGAACATGATGCTCAAAGCAATAACAAGGGGCTGGATAGCAAAATGAAAAAATAAAAAAAAGAACAGCATTTTTTCCCTAGTATTTGACCTAAAACAAGTATGCACCATGGGGTTGATTTACTAAAGGCATATCCGGTTTGCACTACAAGTGCACTTGAATGTGCACTTAAAGTGCACTTGGAAGTGCAGTCGCTGTAGATCTGAGGGGAAGATCTGAAATGAGGGGAAGCTCTGCTGATTTTATTATGTGAAAGCTAAAATGCTGTTTTTTATTTTCCTTGCACGTCCTCCTCAGATCTACAGCGACTGCACTTCCAAGTGCACTTTAAGTGCACATTCAAGTGCACTTGTAGTGCAAAGTGGATTTGCCTTTCGTAAATAAACCCCCATGTTTCCCAAGCTCTGCTGCGCCACCCGTGGGCCTGGGGTTGCCCTGGTTTGTGTAGCTGGGTAAAGGGGAAATACACCAATGAAAGTCTGTTTGCTTATTTCCCTTAGTTAGTAAGAACCTGAAAGCAACATGTATTATGCCACGTCCAGTTTCAGCTCTCATTTTCCCCAGCTGCTGTGTAAAGAAGTCAATGGCACACAAGCTGTACTCCATTAGTTTCAGTGGAGGGCAGGGTAGGCATCAGAAGTCTAATAGACCTGTGATGTCTCAGTAAAGAGAACCTGTCACAGCAAAATGCTATCACACAAGGGGCTTATTAAGTGAAATGGTGTAGAAAATTAAAGTTGCACCCAAGCACTTCAGGTACATACAATCATAAACATGCCTATGTACAAAAACTTTGGTTGTGCTACACATGTTACATAACTCAGCGCGTCAACTCTAAACTGATGACCTGTAAAGGCTTTTAAAGAATTGCCTATGGACATTTTTGTTTAACAAAATTTGTCACCATTTTACAGGCACATGCAGTTTTAATACATTTTGTATCTGTTTACTAAGTGAAACCTTATCTTTTATATTTTACAAATTGGATAATATCTTGCATTTGTGTACACTAAAATGAACTTTGATATATGTGTTTGTTAAACCACTATGCTAAAAATTGGAGATACCAATATTTTATTCTCCAGGGTCTCTGCTTTAAAAAGTAAAAAGAAAAAAAAAAAAAAAAAAAATATATATATATATATATATATATATATATATATATATATATATATATAATATAATATAATATATATTTTTGGGGGAATGTAACTAATCTTCTGGCCTAAAAAGTGTATGTGTTCAAAAAATGCAAGAAACAGCTCTCGTAGTGAAAGAGTTAAGAATGGGCCCCCTTCTCATTTGGCTTTGTTGGTGCGAAATGACCCTAACAACACCTTTTTACACAGCACTGGATCAGGCAGCTTTGATTGGCTGCCACGTTCACTGATACATATGGACTACTATGACTGGGGAACTATAAAGGATACATTTTTTTGAGAGGAAGCCTCGCACAGTAGAGGAATTGGAGTTCATCACACAAGCATTTATGGACATTAATGCTCACCGGAATTTATGTGCTACTGGTGTCACAGTGTCGGGGACGGGATACAGGGATGTTGCAACTTTGAAAGAAGACATTTCAAGCACCTTAGAGACTAAACAGTGTCAGGGACAGGTAGAGACTAAATATGGCCTGTCAGTATTGTGTACCTAACTCTGTCTACATTGTTCTCAATACTGGTAAAGTAAAAGAAAAAAAATAGATAGATAGATAGATAGATAGATAGATAGATAGATAGATAGATAGATAGATAGATAGATATCGTACACAGTATATGGGCTTGTGTTTAATTGTTGTAGGGATATTACCTTTTTAATACAAAGATAGCAATATAAAATGGCATTTTCTGCTATTCAAGTTATAATGAGCAACATATCTAGAGTCTATCCTCAATAAACTGTGATCCTGTCACATGTTGGAATATTGTCAATTTTGACAGAACCACAGAGCTTACTCTTGTTTAAAGCTGAGATAAAGAGATAAACCTGAACACATGGAAGCACTTTCACCTTTATATGCTGCTCCCAGAGAGGTAAGTAAAATATTTTACAGCTTGGGTTTGACATTCACTTCCCTGTTTAACTGCAGATGGAATACCTCTTTATCACACCACCTCCTTACATTTGAAATTAGATTTTTACTCCACATAGTATTTTGGCCTACAATCTTCTCCCGCTTTTGCTTTTATGTTTAAAAATGCAGATGGCCCTTTTTTCTAAATGGCACATGAAAAGCTGTGCTTTACTTCTGAACTGCATGATGAGGAACCCATTCACATTTTTACTGCCAACAACATTTTGTTTCTATGGACACTAACGAGCATTACAACTGTTGTTGAAAATTCAGTATTGGACACAAATGTTTGTAATGAACAGAGCAGAAGAGAAATAAAAGGAATAGCCGCCCTATACTGGTGCAATCAGAAGTATTCTTCACACTTTCCCATGACTCTTTTTTTGGAGAGGCACTGTTTAAACGTTCTTGAAAATAGTAACTCGTTTTAGGTTTGGATTTTAGCCCAAATAAGCCTGACTGAAAAGCTTACAACAAAGAACAATACACATCGTTATTCCAAGTTTCCTTTTCTCTGTAAATATTAACATCATTTTTCTTCAGAGTCTTAACATAATCTGAGCACAAAGGAAACCATTTAGTAGTTAGGAAAGCAATGGTTTCTTAGGCTCTGGCAGTCCATGCACCCCTGCCTCCAGTGTGCAGTTATCCGAACACGTGAATGAAAAGGGGCTTTATATTTGCAGACTATATTTAGTAATACTATTTTGTAGCCATCTTATGCCCCGTACACACGGTCGGACATTGATCGGACATTCCGACAACAAAATCCTAGGATTTTTTCCGACTTGTCTTGCATACACACGGTCACACAAAGTTGTCGGAAAATCTGATCATTCTGAACGCAGTGACGTAAAACATGTACGTCGGGATTATAAACGGGGCAGTAGCCAATAGCTTTCATCTTTTTATTTATTCTGAGCATGCGTGACACTTTGTGCGTCGGATTTGTGTACACACCATCGGAATTTCCGACAACGGATTTTGTTGTCAGAAAATTTCATAGCCTGCTCTCAAACTTTGTGTGTCGGAAAATCCGATGGAAAATGTGTGATGGAGCCCACACACGGTCGGAATTTCCGACAACAAGGTCCTATCACACATTTTGTGTGTACAGGGCATTAGAGTAAGCATGAGTTTGGGTTTGGTCTGAATTGCTCTCCAAATGACTGTGACCAGGGCATTCCCTGCTCCACAGCTACACATACACAAAGTGGGGGAGTTTCTGACATTCTTGATCTGCCCCTTTGTGTATGTGCAGCTGCAGGGAGGAGAATACCCTGGCGGCAGTTGGTTAGGCAGCAGTGGGCATGTGACAACTTCCTTTTGGGCTTTGTCCACCCCAAGTTCACATCAAATCCAAGCACATACTTACCTCTGAGACATTTGTTATGTTACACATTATATTGACGTACTGCAAAACTGGATTTTTTTTCTTCTGGAAGAATTGGTAATTATTTCAAACATACTGTTTCGGTCACTAGAGGATGATCTGTTTCTAAGCAGCTTGCCAGAAATGGAGTTCAGTTGACTTCAAACCATAGCAAAAATGGACACCAAAATCCACCTCTACCAAATAGTTGCCAAAAGAGAATACTAGCAAAAGAGAGAACTATGTGCAAGGAATAACGTGCGACATCAGAGGTAGGAATGTGGCAAAATGCACTATGGGTAGAAGGGGATCAAAGAGAGAATTTTTTGGAAGGTCACGGAGACAGACTTCAGAGACATTCTACTGGATTCTTCTATTCAGATTCATGTTAGTACAGTGCCTAGAAAGTACCTTGTGTTACAGTGACTGTCTCTCAGATTTCTAGAATTGCATTACTTTGCTGCAGCACAGTACTGCCATATCAGTTTATCTCATGAGGAGCTTGTTTGATAGACTAGTATTGCTTAGTCAAGGAAAGATTGTCAGATGTATACAAAAGGATACATACAGACAATTGCCTTACAGTAATGATAGCTGTATAATGCAAATTGATTGACAAAGATCTTTCTCCAAGGTGAATCATCCTAAGGGACCTCACACCTGTTTTTTTCTTTCAGTGTGTAGTATCAGTGCATTGATTGTTACTTAGTTACCTTGGAAAGGCATTTGGTACCACACAGTTGTTCAGGACCCAACACCAACCTATAAGCTCACCAACGGACAAGTTTGGTACTTAAAATATAATTAGCTTAGCTAGGTAGAGGAAAGTAAACTGCTATATATATTAGTTGATGTTTTAATGCCAATACTGCGATTCCACTTTATATTTACTTGTTGCTCTGTGCTAATCAATATTTTTTTCCAGATTCAGGTAGGAACTGCGCCCACATACTTATAAAAGCCAACACCTATGGATGTGCTACACTGTTTGACATTTGCAGTAGAGGATTAGTACATTTTGTTATTAGGTAGATTTAGGGCCAATTCATAGTATATGCTGTAAAAGCCATTTTACCGCATGGTAAAATATCGCTCACCGCAGGGACACACAGGAAACAATTGTTTCTTATGTGTTCCATTCACACTGCAACACTGCATTTTTTTGCAGCACACCAGGCTGAATTAAACTGCAATGTCGGGCAGTGCGTTGTACACTTCAAATAAAGCTCTTACAGAAAAAAGAGAGCCGTGTGATGCACTGAATCGCACACCACACTGCCCCCTAGCCCAGCTGGCAATGCAGAGTGGCTGGAGTGGTGAATTGCTCCGACTGCTCTGTGTTGTGGCGTGAATTCACCCTCTACAGCTTAAAGTCTACCCTTCCTTTGCCCACTTTTCCTTCCTTTCAGGCCACTCATGTACAGGTATGGATGAGCATGAAAATCACTCCCCTTTTCCATGTAACTGTGCTAAATGCCTTATGATTATCCCAGCACTTGGGGATTGGGAAAGAAGTCAAATGCCCTGGTGAGCGAAGGTAAGTTGGTTTGCAGCTTATAAAGGCTTTGCATGGGTAAAATAAAGGTTACTTTAAACTTCTTATCAACCCAGGGGTACAGGAACAGCATATAGGTATTCCAGAAGACCTCTTTACTAGTATGAAAATGCATTATTATCACTGTCCATTTCCTTTTTTTCTGAACTTCCCTAAGGATCATGTCAGCTATCATTCTCATATTGGATTGTACAAAAGTTATTTGGGGTGGTGCTACTATGGTTCTTAGGAACACAAGGCACCACACCTTGGTTGAAATAAGTAGGTCCTAAATAAAGGGACAGTTTATATGTGTCCTATTTGACCTGAAGCACCAAACAGGAAGCATCTAATACACTTTTTGTGCAACCCTAGAGGTTGAACAGAGCAGAAGTATGTCTGAATATTGCTCCACTAGATGCAAACAGCTAGCACAATTTCTTTCTGTGGGAGGTTGTTATGAGATCTAGGGCCAGTGGTCCATGTGCCAGGACCTAACATCACCTCTGCAGGGAAATAATGATTGGTTGACAGGTAGTTACCTTCATACAGTAAGTGATCTTGGTAGATGATAAAGTCGGGCATTACAAAGATTGTGAATTGCTGGAGGTAATGCCTCAAACAGGTAAGTTTCTGGCTTGGAGAGATGTGTATATATATACAGTATCTTGCAAAACATCCATCACATTTTTGTAAATATTTTATTACCGTATTTATCGGCGTATAACACACACTTTTTTCCCCTTAAAATCAGGGGAAAATCATGGGTGTGTGTTATACGCCGATCCCCCGCCGATTGTGAGCCTTTTGGCGGCTCTCGGTCGTTCTCGGCGGGTTTCGCCCATTCTCGGTGGCTTTCGGCCATTCTTGCCGGCTCTCGGCAGCTCTCACAGTCCAGCGTGAGCCGCCGAAAGCCACCAAGAGCGGCCGAGTGCGTCTGAAAGCCGCCGAGAGCCGCCGAGAATGGTGGCGCCATTTTTAAACGCCAGATGTCTGCAAATGACACAGGGCAAGGCTACAGATGGACACTGACAAGGCTGCAATGGGGGCCAATGCTACAGATGGACACTGACCAGGCTGCAATGCTACAGATGGACACTGACAAGGCTGCAATGGGGGACAATGCTACAGATGGACACTGACAAGGCTGCAATGGGGGACAATGCTACAGATGGACACTTACAAGGCTGCAATGGGAGACAATGCTACAGAAGGACACTGACAAGGCTGCAGATGGACACTGATGAGGCTGCACTGATTGGCATTTAAATGTAAGTTTTTTTTCCTTAAACTTCCCTCCTAAAAGTTTTTTTTCTTAAAATTCCCTCCTAAACTTGGGGTGCGTGTTATACGCCGGCGCGTGTTATACGCTGATAAATACAGTTATATCTTTTCATGTGACAATACTAAGGAAATTACACTTTGCTAATAATGTAAAGTAGTGAGTGTGCAGCTTGTATAACAGTGTAAATTTGCTGCCCCCTCAAAATAACTCAACACACAACCATTAATGTCTAAACCGCTAGCAACAAAAGTGAGTACACCCCTAAGTGAAAATGTCCAAATTGGGCCCAATTAGCAGTTTTCCCTCCCCGGTGTCATGTGACTCGTTAGTGTTACAAGGTCTCAGGTGTGAATAGGGAGCAGGTGTGTTAAATATGGTGTTATCGCTCTCACTCTCTCACACTGGTCACTCGAAATTCAACATGGCACCTCATGGCAAAGAACTCTCTAAGGACCCGTAAAAAAAGAATTGTTGCTCTACATTAAGATTTCCTAGGCTATAAGAAGATTGCCAAGATCCTGAAACTGAGCTGCAGCACGGTGGCCAAGACCATACAGAGGTTTAACAGGACAGGTTCAACTCAGAACAGGCCTCGCCATGGTCGACCAAAGATTTTGAGTGCACGTGTTCAACGTCATATCCAGAGATTGTCTTTGGGAAATAGACATGTGAGTGCTGCCAGCATTGCTGCAGAGGTTGAAGGGGTGGGGGGTCAGCCTGTCAGTGCTCAGACTATACGCCGCATGCTGCATCAAATTGGTCTGCATGTCTGTCATCCCAGAAGGAATTTATTTTGGGGGGACAACAAATTTACACTGTTATACAAGCTGTACACGCACTACTTTACATTGTAGCAAAGTGTCATTTCTTCAGAGTTGTCACATGAAAAGATATAATAAAATATTTACAAAAATGTGAGGGGTGTTCTCACTTTTGTGAGATACTGAATATATATATATATATATATATATATATATATATACATACATATACACAGTGGGGACGGAAAGTATTCAGACCCCCTTAAATTTTTTACTCTGTTATATTGCAGCCATATGCTAAAATCATTTAAGTTCTTTTTTTTCCTCATTAATGTACACGCAGCACCGCATATTGACAGAAAAACACAGAATTGTTGACATTTTTGCAGATTTATTAAAAAAGAAAACCTGAAATATCACATGGTCCTAAGTATTCAGACCCTTTGCTGTGACACTCATATATTTAACTCAGGTGCTGTACATTTCTTCTGATCATCCTTGAGATAGTTCTACACCTTTATTTGAGTCCAGCTGTGTTTGATTATTCTGATTGGACTTGATTAGGAAAGCCACACACCTGTCTATGTAAGACCTTACAGCTCAGAGTGCATGTCAGAGCAAATGAGAATCATGAGGTCAAAGGAACTGCAGAATTGTGGCAAGGCACAGATCTGGCCAAGGTTACAAAAAAATTTCTGCTGCACAGGTTCCTAAGAGCACAGTGGCCTCCATAATCCTTAAATGGACATTTGGGACGACCAGAACCCTTCCTAGAGCTGGCCGTCCGGCAAACTGAGCTATCGGGGGAGAAGAGCCTTGGTGAGAGAGGTAAAGAAGAACCCAAAGATCACTGTGGCTGAGCTCCAGAGATGCAATCGGGAAATGGGAGAAAGTTGTAGAAAGTCAACCATCACTGCAGCCCTCCACCACTCGGGGCTTTATGGCAGAGTGGCCCGACGGAAGCCTCTCCTCAGTGCAAGACACATGAAAGCCTGCATGGAGTTTGCTAAAAACACACCTGAAGGACTCCAAGATGGTGAGAAATAAGATTCTCTGATCTGATGAGACCAAGATAGAACTTTTTGGCTTTAATTCTAAGTGGTATGTGTGGAGAAAACCAGGCACTGCTCATCACCTGTCCAATACAGTCCCAACAGTGAAGCATGGTGGTGGCAGCATCATGCTGTGGGGGTGTTTTTCAGATGCTGGGCAGGACGACTGGTTGCAATCGAGGGAAAGATAAATGTGGCCAAGTACAGGGATATCCTGGATGAAAACCTTCTCCAGAGTGCTCAGGACCTCAGACTGGGCCGCTGGGTTTACCTTCCAACAAGACAATGACTTAAATACCATGTGATATTTCAGTTTTTCTTTTTTAATAAATCTGCAAAAATGTCAACAATTCTGTGTTTTTCTGTCAATATGGGGTGCTCTGTGTACATTAATAAGGGAAAAAAATGAACTTAAATTATTTTAGCAAATGGCTGCAATACTTTCCGTCCCCACTGTATATACAAGTATATATACACACAGTATATATTAACATTCCCTTATTAATATATAACTATTCCTTCCGTAAACACTTCTGCAGACTTTGTTTAAAAGGGAAGTATTTTTTTTCCCCAAAAATGTATACTTACCTAGGTAGATACAGCATCGCTCCCCTGCCACCTCTTCAATGGAAATTGAGCGATCAAATACCGCTGATCACTCAGTTCTCCCCTTCACTCTGAGCAGAGTGTTGTGGCTGTCAGTCACCAGCTCTCCGATGTGCACCTTCAGCGCTCCCTGGAGTGCTGGGTTGGGGAGGGGAGGGAGTGGCTGTCTCAGTCTCCTAGCAGCACAGCTGAGAGTCTGAACAAGCTGCTGATCACAGCATCTGGGTGGATTACTGGTATTGCCCAAGCCTGGACCAGCTGAGTTACATCAGCTGACAGCGGGCTTTAGCCCACTGTTGGCTGAAAATGGGTCACAGGAATGCAGAGCAAACTGAACAAACAAAACCTGTCCTTTCTCCTGCAGATGAAAGAAAATGCCCATGAAGACTCCTGGGATGTATGATATAATTTTGACCTAGGCCAGAAACAAGGTCGCAACTGAATAAATGTAAAAAAAAAAGTTTAACCCCTTCCCGCCGACCGTACGCACATATGCGTACTCGGCTTTCCGGGGTTATACCGGGATGATGCCCGCAGCTGCAGGCATCATCCCGGTACCGTTGTTTTCAGCGGGCGATCGGCTACCCATATATAACAACCGATGCGGCTAAAAGCCGCTCGGTTGTTATACCGGAGGAGCGGGAGGGGACATCCCCCCCCTCCCGCCGCCTCCCGCCGCCTCCCGCCGCTGTTACCGGGCCTGCAATCGGGAGTCCCGGTGTCCGTTCGGCTGCCTTCGGCGGCTGGGGGCGGACGGGAACGAAGCTGCGAGCGGCTTCGTTCCAGCCTTCTTGTTGAAAACGCGGAAGCGACGTCATGACGTCACTTCCCGTTTACTCGGCTGCCAATGGCGCTGAATTTAAAAAAGTACACAGTATTCAGAATCGCCGTTTTCGGCGATCTGAATACTTTGAAGTG
This sequence comes from Lithobates clamitans, assembly GCA_037952925.1. Classification (NCBI taxonomy): domain Eukaryota; kingdom Metazoa; phylum Chordata; class Amphibia; order Anura; family Ranidae; genus Lithobates; species Lithobates clamitans. The sequence continues at coordinate 1,388,027 of JBBGZY010000632.1, read as the reverse complement.
TAAAGGAGGGATGGGGGGTCTTTTAGACCCTCCATAAAGAGTACCTGTCACCACCTATTACTGTCACAAGGGATGTTTACATTGCTTGTGACAGCAATAAAAGTAAAAAAAAAAAAAAAAATTTAAAACGCAATTTATAAAAGTACAAAAATAAATAAAATAAATAAAAAAAAAAAATTTTTAAAGTGCCCCCGTCCCCGCGAGCTCGCGTAGCGAAGAAAACGCATACGGAAGTCGCGCCCGCATATGTAAACGGTGTTCAAATCACACATGTGAGGTATCGCCGCGATCGTCAGAGCAAGAGCAATAATTCTAGCCCTAGACCTCCTCTGTAGCTCAAACCTGGTAACCGTAAAAATTTTTTAAAGCGTCGCCTATGGAAATTCATAGGTACCGTAGTTCGTCGCCATTCCACGAGTGCCTGCAATTATAAAGGGTGACATGTTTGGTATCTATTTACTCGGCGTAACATCATCTTTCACATTATACAAAAAAATTGGGGTAACTTTACTGTTTGGATTTTTTAAAATTCATGAAAGTGTCACTTTTCCAAAAATTTGCGTTTAAAACACCGCTGCACAAATACCGTGTGCTAAAAAATATTGCAACAATTGCCATTTTATTCTCTAGATTCTCTTCTAAAAAAATATATATAATGTTTGGGGGTTCTAAGTAATTTTCTAGCAAAAAATACGGATTTTAACTTGTAAACACCAAATTTCAAAAATAGGCTTAGTCATGAAAGGGTTAATATAAGTAAGTATAAAATAACTTCCTATCTATTTATTAATGCTAGCAGCATAAGGATTCAAAATAGTAAATGGCGAGAGTTTGGTTCCACCTAACTGTAATACATACATGACCCACCACAATAAATCCCAGTGCTTTCCAAATTTCACAGTATCTACACATCATCCAGTAAAAAAATGGATGCAGACAATTTTGTAAATTCCAAAAGACCCCTTAATAGTATAATAGGTACAGTATATTGGAAGCAGATGGCTTGCACTTCAAGTGTACAATGGAGTTTAATATTGGTGTCATTCTCTATTATTTCTAACTGGTCCATAATCAACATCCAATATGTGTCGTATATGTACCCAGGGAGAGTAAAACAATGGAGATTTATTTTTTGCATGAATGATATTTAACTGAAACAGTGCCAATACATGTAACACTTTAAATATGCAAAAAATTCACAAAAGGATTTCAGGTTTTTTGAACATAAATTTATATTTTAATTTCTAGATGTGGATTAAAAGACATCTTACGTGATTATTTCTTCATTTTAGAAGCTCACACTCTGTTTCTTTAGGGCATGTTTAAACATTATACAAATGAAGTCAATCTTCTCTAAGTGCTTAGTAATAAAGAAGGTGCAGGTACATAATGGTAAGAGCAGTTAAGACACAGCAGCTATTCCAGATTGTGCTTGGGGCAATCAATACATTGAAGGGCAAACAACATTACACTTCTAACTTTTATGCAAATGGCCATTTATATTACTTTGCAGTAAACTGCAGAAGATCGTTTTATTTAGGGATATGGATTTTAATGTTTGGGTGAATGTATAATATTATTGCACACAATATGCATGCATTACTATTATTATTTTAAAATGAAAACATATGGCACATTCACTCTCTTTATCTGTGTTCTTTATGGAATGGCTATACTGACACAACATTACTTTAGCAGGTAAACTGTTAAAATATTTATTGATTACATTAAAATGGAAGAGTCTGACGCATGTTATAAAATATCATTAATAAATCCATATATGTGTGTTTAAATTAGTACAAATGTTTACTTTTAGCACAAACTTGCTGCAGTTGCGATACGTATTGTCTAAAATATATACACATACCGGCCACTTTATTAGGTACACCTTGCTAGTACTGGGTTGGACCCCCCTTTGTCTTCAGAACTGCCTTAATTCTTCGTGGCATAGATTCAACAAGGTGTTAGAAACATTCCTCAGAGATTTTGGTCCTTATTGACATGACAGCATCACAAGGTTGGTGCAGATTTGTCGGTTGCACATCCATGATGCGATTCTCCCATTCCACCATATCCCAAAGGTGCTCTATTGGATTGAGATCTGGTGACTGTTGAGGCCATTGAAGTATAGTGATCTCATTGTCATGTTCAAGAAACCAGTGGTGAGATGATTTGAACTTTGTGACATGGTGCATTATCCTGCTGGGAGGAGCCATCAGAAGATGGGTACACTGTGGTCATAAAGGGATGGACATGGTCAGCAACAATACTCATGTAGGCCGTGGCATTTAAACGATGCTCAATTGGCACTAAGGAGCCCAAAGTGTGCCAAGAAAATATCCCCCACACCATTACACCACCACCAGCCTGAACCTTTGATACAAGGCAGGATGGATCCATGCTTTCATGTTGTTTACAGATTCATCAGACCAGTCAACATTTCTCCAATCTTCTATTGTCCAATTGTGATGAGCCTGTGCAAATTGTTGCCTTAGTTTCCCGTTCTTAGCTGACAGGAGTGGCACCCAGTGTGGTCTTCTTCTGCTGTAGCCCATCTGCTTCAAGGTTCGATGTGTTGTGCATTCAGAGATGGTATTCTGCATACCTTGGTTGTAACAAGTGGTTATTTGAGTTACTGTTGCCTTTCTATAATCTTGAACCAGTCTCCCCATTCTCCTCTGACCTCTTACATCAACATGGCATTTTAGTCCACACAACTGCCGCTCACTGGATATTTTCTCTTTTTCAGACCTTTTTCTGTAAACCCTACACATGGTTGTGCATGAAGATTCCAGTAGATCAGCAGTTTTTGAAATACTCAGACCAGCCCATCTGGCACCGACAACCATGCCACCTTCAAAGTCACTTAAAGCCCCTTTCTTTCCCATTCTGATGCTCGGTTTGAAAGTTGTCTTCACTGACCATACCTCTACCTTTCAACCCTTTTTCTTCTTTCTCTTTCCTTTTCTCCACCTTACGATTAAAGCTCATTATCAGAATTTATTTGACCTATATACACTCTACTTGTAAACAATATGTATAGTAGGTATAAATCATTTAAATACCTACAAAAGTAACTAAGGAAATGATATATATCTTTAATTTAGGTTTACGTGAACCCAATGTTTAATATTTGAAATTTCATGATATTTACCTATATAAACCCTACTGTAAAACAATGAGCTTACTTTATAGATCCTTGTAAACTTACTTTATGTATCTTTATAACATTGTATACTCAATAAACTTCTTTTGACAAGGAAAGTTGTCTTCACCATGTCTAGATGTCTAAAATGTATTGAGTTGCTGCCATGTGATTGGCTGATTAGCAATTTGTGTACCTACTAAAGTGGCCAGTGAGTGTATATATATATATATATATATATATATATATATATATATATACAGTATTTCGGGCATTTGGACAGAGCATGGAAGTGTAAGATTTTTATCAACTTTGTGTTTGTTCTATGGGGATTCAGGTAGCATCAAAAAGAATATTTTAGCAGAATGGGTAAGGATTACAACCTCTGTCAGAATATTATTGCAATCTCTGTCCTCATGAAGGAGATTTCCACTCACTTCCTATCCATTTCACAGATTTCAGGAAGAAACTGAAAAAAGTTCAATTCTCTCTTTGAGGACATAGACAGCACTTATATTCTGACAGAAAAATCTGGGACACAGTAATTAAACCTGACTGTTGTCACCCTTTTAACACTGTATTGAGAATTGCCATATTGTGCATGTTATAAGAAAACTAAAAAGGTTTGGGATTTATTTTTTAAAAGTTGAGAGGAGACATTGCTGGAAGTGGCAGTAGAGGAGTCCCTTCTTCTTTTTTATGATTCACCCTTGCTGGAATGTTTGCTGCATGAACCATCCTGGGACCACACTCTCCTGAGTGTCTCCTGCTGTTGCTGACAAGCCATCACTGAAGGAGGTCTGAGGGACATCGGCTGCAATTCCAATACAACGGTGATCTACTAAGCCTGTTTTGACCCCCCTGAGTAAGGGCGGTCGCAGGCTTTCTGGTAAGCCTCCATTTTTCTCCCGGTGGTGGGCGGCACTATCGAGTGGATTATTGGATCGTGATCCTGCACTTTCTATCTCACACCTTTTTTGGCTAATTTTTTGGACTTTATCACTTTATTTCAATATTGTTTTAGATTATATTTAGGTTCTAAGAGCACTTATTTCCCACTGATGGGTGTTTATACATTGGTGGTTCATTATTATTATTATAGATTGCTTACAGCATCTTATTAGTATATTGTCACTTTCATTGTTGTCACTATTTTCATTGGTGTTATTATCATTGCTTGGTATAATAATTCATCTATATTTATGTCCAGCGCTGCACTGTTCATTATCCATACATCTTTTGCCTTATATCGGGGTTATAGTGTCCAGCAGCAGGACTCCTATCACGGTTATTTTGTTGTTTATTATTGATTTATTTATCTTTATTCACCATTTACGCACCTAGCGCAATTCTTCATTTATAGTTTTGTTTTTAAACTGTTGCTTTATTGGTATTTACACAATAATTGTTTTACTAAAATGTTATATTTGACTTATGGTGGGCATACAGGGTTTCGATAAATGATCGGTTTCTGTAGATTGGAATAACTGATCTAGAGTTAACAATCCATTCGATTGATATGACATACACAGGGAAATGGATTTCTACTGATAGTTAAAAAGGAAGTAAACCCTGATGGGTTTTACTTCTTCTTTTGCTCCCTGCAAACCCTGCAAACTAAAAGCATAATGGGCTAGTATGCAATGCATACTAGCCCATTATGTCACACTTACCTGCAAACGAAGCCCGCGCTGTCCCCTGTGCAGGCCGCTGCCATCTTCGCCTCTCTTCCTTTCGGAGCCACGGACTCCGACTCTGTGACTGGCCGGAGCCGCGTGACGTTACTCCCAGCAGTCACGGCACACGCTGGGGAAGAAATGGCATGCACCGATGACGTCATGTTTAGGAGATATTTCCATTACCTATAGGTAAGCCTTATTCTAGGCTTACCTATAGGTAAAATTCAAGCAAAACAGTTTACAAGCACTTTAAGATATGAACATAACTTACAATTGTAAGTCTTCGATCCCATTTTTGTTTCCACCATGTAATCTTATAATCTGATCAATCTAAATATTGTATTGTATTCATAGACAAAGTATCTCAGTGCTGCTGATCAATGCAAAACAGTCTATCATTTTCTGCCCTGGCCGATTGACTCAGTTTAATCTAATCAAAATTGAGTGTAAATCAATTTTTTTTTAGTTTTTTTGCAGATTTGATTGTTTTGGTTGGATGGCAGATCAATCTGATAAAAAAAAGGTGTATGGCCACCATAAAAAAGATTGCTTTGTGGCTTTCTTTGCTTGATTAGAGCCTCCTACTTAGTTCTCTGACAAGGGATGTTTTACTTCTATGACAACTCATTCCAGTTTTGTAAACAACAGGATTGTTTCAGCAAAGAAAAAAAATAAAATACTGAATATGCGTGAAGAAAACTAGTAACCGAATCGCCGCCTGGATTGATTATATAATATTATGCATATTTTATATTTACCAAACTACAAAAAGATACTTTTTTTTACCATAATTAGCAAAGAAAAATATGTATTAAAGCACTATATATTACCTTTATTATTACCTGTCACAAACCTGGACAATTGAAATTAAGTATAGGAGAATAAAATGCATAAGCAGAACTCAACTTTGTTCAAATCTGTATATCAAAAAGATCAATAAATGTACACATGTTGGTCTTTTGACCTTGGGGAATATTAAAAATATTTTATTTACTGTTAATTGAAGAGTCACGTGCATACCCTATCTGTATTTACTGACTGGGCATTTGCCACTTTCTGTCTTTTTTTGGCAGGTGGAAAAAGTATTTAGATTTAATCACAAGACTCCACCAAAATTGTGGGCATGTGTGTGATTTTTAATAACCTTGAAACTGTTATGCCCTGTACACACGGTCAGATTTTCTGACGGAGAAAGTGCGATCGGATTGTGTTGTCCGAAATTCCGATCGTGTGTGGGCTCCATCGGACTTTTTCCGTCTGAATTTCCGACACACAAAGTTTGAGAGCAGGATATAAAATTTTCCGACAACAAAATCCGATCCTTTAAATTCCGATCGTGTGTAGAGAAATCAGACGCACAAAGTGCCACGCATGCTCAGAATAAATTAAGAGATGAAAGCTATTGGCTATTGCCCCGTTTATAGTCCCGACAAACGTGTTTTACGTCACCGCGCTCAGAACGATCGGATTTTCCGACAACTTTGTACGACTGTGTGTATGCAAGACAAGTTTAAGCCAACATCCATCGGAAAAAATCCGATGGATTTTGTTGTCGGAATGCCCGATCAATGTCCGATCGTGTGTACAGGGCATTAGACAGGCCATACACTAATAGTTTTTTCTTCGTTTAACCAGCGGGTTGAATGAAAAAAATGAGCCCCATTCACACACTCAACATGGATGGGGGATTCCTTGCCGAGTTGTGTTTTCACTGTGGGGAGACTTCCCCGCCAGCAGGATACAATGATCAGTGCTGCCAGCTATAGCCTGCAGCACTGGTTGTTTGGGAAAAAAACTGACTACCAGCCTTTCCATACATGGATCAAAATTAGGCTAGTCCCTGCAGAATTGACCAAATTGCAACCCATGTTTGGCTGCCTTTAGGCTTGAAAATATGCGCACGAGAGCCACCAGCGTGTGAAAATAATGTGAACGTGGTATATCGGCAGGTGCGGACTGACCATTCGGGCACTCGGGCACTGCCCGAGGGCCCCATGCCACTAAGGGGCCCCATCAGGGTTGCCAGCCTCAATACAACCAGGGACAGTATGTAAAAATCCCAAGATTGTAGCTGCCCCACCTCTCCAGTACCTTTTCAGTGTCTGTGTGTGTATACTGTGTGTGTATACTGTATGTGTGTGTGTATACTGTGTGACCCGATAATCTATTGCCTGGGGGTCCCATAATCTCCTATTGCCTGGGGGCCCCATGAGTTGTCAGTCCGCCCCTGTATATCGGTAACATTGAAGATGTTGAAAAATTATTCATAAAGTTGTAATCTGTTCTTTCTACATGAATAATAAGTGAATAGAGACACTTTTTATTAGGAAATAGTGATAACTTATAATAAAAACAATGACAAATGCAATAAACGTGTTCACTGATTTTACATCTGTTTTATTTAAGGGTCTTCCCTGGCAGCGCAATAACAAAAAGATATAACCTTCTGGAAAGTCATACCTCACTTTTCCTCACTCCATTTCTTTTTCCAATTTCAGCATTATGTCTCTGCTAGCTGGTAAGTCTTTTATTCTTATTTTTGTTTATATTGCTTGAGGCAAAGATTCACATTTGCTGCTTATATGTGTGACATGACAAACATATCCATCATCACATACAGATGACTCATTTATATTTCATACAAAAAGGAAATTGTGCCACGTAAGCGATGTTTGGAGCAGACAATATCTGCAATTTTACAAAGTTTACTTTCACTGGAGGTATAGATATAGGTATGGTATGGTATTTGGTAAACAAAAGCCACATTACATAAAGTAAACCAGTAAAACAAAGTACTAAAAAGGTGAAGTACGGTAATTCTGTTAGAAGCAGCAAACATAGGTTATAGTTATGTAAAAGCTAGAAATGGCAATAGCAATTTGCATTTAGATGTGTTATATGTATTTACAGGCTTATGTGTTTAAAAGTTACTACTATATATTAATTAAAAAGGTGTGGTAGTTGGCAACCTAATGCAAGTTACAAAGCTGGGCAATCTGAACTGAAGAAGATTTCTGTAGAGCACTAGCCCTAGTAGTCTCAGCAACTAGTGGAATCCTCTGATAGTTTAAACACCATACCAGTCTAACATGCTCTTAGCACAAAATACACTAGGCACGGTTCTGGAACTGAGAAGATACCCAATATTTTATTACATGCACAGGGCAAACGTCTATCAATAACAGATAGATTTGATTTTTTTTTTTTCATTTTTAGCAAGCGCATTAAAAAAAAAAAAATCTATATTTGAAAGCTGTCAGTCCACTAAAAACTGATGTTACAGTTTTTGGTGGATGCTGGAGATTTAAACCACTTGACAGTTTGTTATACAGTAAAACCTTGGATTGTGAGTATAATTCGTTCCTGAAACATGCTTGTAATCCAAAGCACTTGTATATCAAAGCAAATTTTCCCCATAAGAAATAATGCAAACTCAGATGATCTGTTCCACAACCATTTATTCATAAGTCCTTCAGTTTATAGTCCATATAAAAATATTATAGCAGTGTGATGGGTTGTGCAACCATAAAATGTCCATTCACAAATGGCAGCCTCCACAAGGGGATTAGAAGCAAAATCCAGCAGGAGCTACAAAGTATAAAAGAGAAGAGAGGTGCCTCTAACTGTAGCAATATGCTGCTAAATGTTGTACCTTCATTAAATGTAACCATATTGCTACACTTATGCCGCGTACACACGAGCGGACTTTTCGACCGGACTGGTTCGACGGACCGAATCCGGTGGACAATCCGACCGTGTGTGGGCTCCATCGGACCTTCAGTGGACTTTTTCGTTTAAAAATCCGACGGACTTTAGATTTGAAACATGTTTCAAATCTTTCCGACGGACTCGAGTCAGGTCGAAAAGCCCGCTCGTCTGTATGCTAGTCCGACGGACAAAAACCGACGCTAGGGCAGCTATTGGCTACTGGCTATGAACTTCCTTATTTTAGTCCGGTTGTACGTCATCGCGTATGAATCCGTCGGACTTTTGTGTGATCGTGTGTAGGCAAGTCCAATCATTGGGAAAGTCCGTCGGAAGTCCCCTGAAAGTCTGTCGGATAGACCATCGGACAATTCCGGTCGAAAAGTCCACCCGTGTGTATGCTGCATTAGAGGCGCCTCTCTTCTCTTTTATACTCAGTTGTGATATGACGCTATATCAAGACATCGCTTGTATATCAAGTCAAAATGTATTTAAAAGTTTAGATTGTCTTGCAAGACGCTCTTAAACCAAGTTACTCTCAAACCAAGGTTTTACTGTATAGGTATTTTGGGAGACTCACTGGCACAGTCTTTCCAGGACTGAGCAGTATTTCCATGCACGACAGTGTCCTGTGAAAATGTGCACATGCATTGTGCTTAGCCAAAGAGAAAAAAATAGCTGTACCTGGCACATACACAGAGCTGAGGTCAGAAATAACCTCTAAGGCTGGATGCCTTGGACATTGTTTTATTTATAAAAGTAATGTAGATTTCCTGACCCATAGACTTGATTAGGAAGCATTTTCTATTAGACTGGCTGCTAATGGGAATGGTTTTAATTAAAAATGCTAACATCCAAAGAAAGCTTGAAGGGTGTAGAAAACTATGCATTTTAATTCTTGGTATGTAAATGACCTTATATTTCTCTACAGTTTAATTTATTTAAGGACTTTAACAGAATAGGTAATAGCCTAAATAATTAAACCGGGTGTAACTGTAACGGGCAGCAACGTTAGATGCAATAATGGAAAACAGGTTAAGGTAGCATGTTGTTGAATAGCACAGTTTCTATAAGACTCTATAACAGAGAGTTAAGCTGATAACTGTTACGAAGTACAGAACACAGATGCTGTCATTCATTTTCCTAGACAGTGTTCCTCACAGTGTAATCCAGGGTAGCTCTGGTAACCAGGTGAACTGTTGGAGGCATCCAAGGCTCGGGGACAAAATTGTGCCATTCCACTGGAACTAGAGTACTCTGGTAGCAATTGGGAAGGGGCTCCTCACAGCAGCTGGGTCTTCTTGGAAAAGCTGCATGTCATTAGGCTCTAAACCCGCTGCTTGCACAGACAGTGGAGGGCCTTTCACCTGGCTGCATAATACTTGCCCAACTACTTGCCCGACCCTATAAATGGGTCTGCATCTGCATCTGAGCATGGTGGGTTAATTTGGCACTTACAGAACAAACCTATATATCAAAATACTATAACATCATAAGGATCATAACTCAGACTTGACACTTACAATAGCAGATAAATTGAACAGAAAGGAGATTGTACACAGGTGAAAACAGGTATTCTTTATCAGTATTTGAGCACAGAAACAACGAAAGACATCCAAAACATGAAAACAGTATTAGATGAATCCTCTGTAACTCAGCACTAAGCCGCAGTGTGTTCAGTGTTTTTTACGCCACGTGTAGAATGACAAGTCAATGCAGAGCTTTATATAAGAAGAGATTAATAACAGTGCATACATCCAAAGTACAAACAGGTACTATCAGCAAATGACTCAATAGGAGTCCTGGTGGAATTGTGCACATATACGTGGGTATATATAGGTATTAATAGAAATACCTTCAGATGAATGTTGCAGCAAAGTTTAGTTGCAGGGGTCCCTGAGAATGATGCAGCATCTGTTTGTGTGTTGGAGAACTGAAGACAAGATCAGTGGTCACGGGGGGAATCCCCCAACTGTTGTCCAACCAGCCTGGAACGGAGCTTCTCACTAGCAGGAACTGTGGTGTGGCACTGGAACTCAGAGTCAACTTATCTACTCTGCGCTTTAGTCCCTCCTAGTAGTTTCCAATCTGGCATGCAACTGGACCTGGTCGTCGGATGTCTAACCTGGCTCTAGCCTATGCTGGCTATTGAGCCCTAAGCTAAAACTGGCTAAAGGACCCCAGACTCTAACTAGAATAACAGGAGCTGCATATAAACTATATTGCAATAAACAGGTTCACCTACTAATATACTGGAAGATGACCACTACACTTACAGTAGAACAGACCTAGCTATCTGGCACTGTGCATGTGAGATAATAACAATACGACAGAGACTCATCTGTCACTAAGATTCAGAAATGCACCCAAGAAGCTATGGGCAGCTATATCAAGTGAAGGGAAACTGCTGCGCCAACTCAAATATAGAAAGCACTAACAATCAGACTAATTGTATATAATCTGGGGAAATAAAAAGTGTAGCGCTATAATTAAAACAAAGATGAAAGTGGTGACAGAGGGGTTTGTAGGTGAGCAGACCGCCTCCACATCTGTGCACTAAATTAGAAACGTTGGTGTTACCACAATTAGTATATAGGTAAGTATCTGTGAATAGTGTAAATATGTCTCACTAGAGACCCTTTAAAAGATTGTTTTGAAAAAAATTGAAATCAATCAACAATAGATTATTTGGCACATCAAAATAGGTGCAATGTGATCAACAAATGACTATAATGGATATATGGACTAAAACAGTCTCTGAAAGTAAACAGTTCTTTTGAAATTGAAGGTGTTCAAAAACTTGTATTCGTATCTTGCACCACCACGTACATGTCAAAACCAGGGTATATCTTCATATAAACCCAAACTCTCAACTAGCAGGGAGGAAAATGAAATGCCCTTACCGGAAAAGATGGACTCACTGGCCGTTGGCGGTGAATCATACAGGCTTTTACCGACTAAGCGGTAAGGTTAGCAGTAATTCCAACCATGGGAGGGTGCAGGGAAGGACTTCACGATCTCAACACTCTTGGGGAAGCTGGAGAAGGACCCACTGTTCCTGTGTTGGTTAGTCTTGATCAGGATCCGTATTCAGATGTAAGTTGGGGTCATCCGCCGGGTACCATTCACTAAGCAGTAACCCCCCACATCCAGAATAGGAAAAAGAAAGAAAAAGGCTTCCACATGGTGTAAATCTGGTAATAAAAGAAAGAATTTATTGGTAAAAAACTTTCAGTAACAAATTTTCTTAGGAGGTAAAAGTTTGGTTCATATGAAAAAAAGTTTGTGCAGTGAAAAGACTAACAGTCACCGCTCTGTGCTCAGAGCAGGCCTGAGAACTAGGCGATCAGCGGCCTTTGATCTCTCAGTTCTTGGTATAGAGCCGGCGGGGGTTAGCTGCAGCATCAAAGAAATTGATGCTCTAGAAAATTATAAATGTTTCTTATTTTCAATTCCTACACTTCTCTATTTGTAAGCAGGTTGAGTTTAATGCTGTCCCAGCCATGAGGGTTAAAGTTAACTTGCTCCCCACTTCTTGGTGGGCTTTCTCTGTTCAGACACACTGGTACTTTGCTGTACAAAAATAAGGGACAGGGTCCACTCCAGGGACAGGCATAATACAAGTCATGTTGCCATTACTAGAGTCCATCCATCCAGCTTACTGCCAAATTTAGAGCACAGGTGGATAAAGAACCTACTGCAGAATACAGGATCACTGAGATCCACAAATTGCCGAAGATACCAAGTCTGGAGATATGTCATAATGGACTCTATCCTGTGCAGGTATGCTGGGGCAGCTACATAGACTGGGTTAGGGATTAGGAATGTTAAGAAAAAGACTGTGTACTTTGTTCTCCATGCTGAAAGTTTTCATTAAAGCTTTTGAAACTTTGTCCTTGCCTGGTCTGAAGCTACTAAGGAGGTGTAATGCAAGTAACAGGCACACATACAGCTTGGGTCAGTTAAACAAACTGGGGTATAGGGATGAGCTTGATGTTCAAATCGAACATAATTTGACTTGCGAAAAGACTGCCTCCTATGCAGGTGGAGTTTTTCCGTTTTTTCCTTTTTTTTTTCTCGGGACCGTTGGTGCTGTGATTGGCGAAGGATTTACATCGCTGGACACTTTTTTCTTTTTTTTTTAAATAAAGGAATTGTCAAAAACTGTCTGCTGATGTTTTTACTTTTTTCACACTTTTTTGGTGAATGGGTAGGGGTACCCCCCTACCCATTTACATGGGGGGGTGGGATCTTTTACATGGGGGCTTCCAGATTCCGATAAGCCCCCCACCTGCAGACCCCCACAACCACTGGGCAAGGTTTGTAGGGATGAGGCCCTTGTCCCCATCAACATGGGGAAAAGGTGCTTTGGGGGGACCCCAAAGCACCCTCCCATTATGAGGGCATGTGGCCTGGTACAGTTCAGGAGGGGGGGCTCTCTTGCCCCCCCATTTTCCTGCGGCCTGCCGGGTTGCATGCTCGGATAAGGGTCTGGTATAGATCTTGGGGGGGACCCCACGCCGTTTTTTTAAAATTTTATTTTAAGCATTCTTAAAATCACTGCTCCTGAAAAAACGGCTGTTTTAAAAATGTTTTTTTTCATTGATACATGTCCCCTGGGGCAGTACCCAAGTCTCCAAACACTTTTTATGGCAATAACTTGCATACAAGCCTTTAAAATGAACACTTTTGATTTTTCACATTCGTGTCCCATAGACTTTAACGGTGTTCGCATACATTTTTTGTCTGTTCGCATGTTCTGGTACGAACTGAACCGGGGGGGTTTTGTTGTCTGCATTCTCTCCATGTCTTCCCTAGTAACGGGAGCATATCAGCACCTCAGCCTGGTCCTCAGCCTTTGCACAGGTACATAAGAGGAAGAGTTAAGTGAGTGCACACATGGAGTCTGTGCTAGGCGCACGGCAAGACCCCATTCCCTTACTGGGAGTGAGGTAGCGGAGATACTCTAGACGGGTGGAGAGGGCATTGGTTCAGTGTGTCCCTCCTAAATGCAACAGTGACTGTAGTGGTGTATATTGTGTATTACATCACGAAAGTTAACTGGAGTGCAGGTTATTGCTCAAGTGTACACTGTGCATAGCAAAGTAAAAGCAGTGAAGTAAAGTCAAAGGCAGTGACCCTTCTCAAGGTGCTTAGCGTAGCGAAGAAGAGTCCCCCCCCCCGGGGTAGGCCTCCTATGTGACCCACATTTGGTGCCCAACAAGGAGGGGAACATGGAGAAAGTGTTACCTGCCTACTACCCTCTGTAGCCCCCTACATATTAACCTTTTATATAACTCTAAAATATTGAATTTGTTATTTTTTAAAAAGTCAATACAAGGGAAGAATAGTAAAAAACAAACAAAAAACAATTGCCTACAACCCTCTATAGCCCCCTACATATTAACCTTTTATAAAACCTCTAAAATATTGAATTTGTTAATTTTTTTAAAGTCAATACAAGGGAAAAGTAGTAAAAAAAAACAGTTGTCTGTTTAACCAATCATATTAGTTCCACATAACTAAAGGTGTGGCATTGGTGTGTTCTGTACCAGGAAATGGGAGGTATGTATTTTTACTAAATGTCTGTCACATCTCAGGAGTTTTTGACAGCTTTCGATCATAGCTCATCATGGTGTATGAGAGTACAAAAGATTCAGTCCTTTGTAAGCAAGATTCCATATATTCTGAATACCATGAAAACACTATTTTAGAATTCCCCCTCTATAGATGTTAGGTACTGTCTGATTCTTAATTACAAAAGCAATATTAAAAAAACGTTTTTATTTGAAAAACTGTAAATGCCGAGTATTCTGAATCCACATTTGAATATGCAAATAAAATAACAGGTCCATGCCTTATCTTTCAGTCATGCACAGTTTACCAGGCTTCTCTCCTGAACTGACATTGCTTGTTCCAGAATAGTGTTTGGTTATAGAGAATAGTGTGCTAGGTCTCTTTTAGCTAGCGCTCTCATGCAGCGATGCAATAGGTGAATAGGGTTGACACTTTTTCTTCAAGTCAAACCTGAACACTTTAGCGACGCACAGCAATTTTTTTATTTTTTTAGCTTACACTATAGGATTGTAACAGACCTGGGACACCTTTGGGCACAAAGTAATGTGGCGTGCATAGTGCCCCCTCACCCTCCTGTCAGGCCCTGTTCCGAGCCACATTCCTGTCTGAATATTGTGTCTGGCTTTCAGGCAGACTGAAACCCGGACACATGATTCAAAACCTGGACTGCCCAGGTGAATCCTGGACAGGTGGCAACCCTAGTCAGTGCCCACATATAAGCCAGGTTGGAAGGAACCCTATGGGAATTGAAGCATGGGAGCCAGAGACCCCACCATCGGGCAGATGTAGTCAACAAGTGGCGGTCCTGGACAGGGAGAAAAAAGATCTGCACCCAGAAGAGCCAGCTGTAGACATCCTGACTCTTATGGTGAAGGAGGCTAGAGCGGGTTGAAAAAGGCCTTTTAAGTCAGGCCAAGTGTTCCCTGGAGTCAGGCTATCCCCCTGGTGGACCTGCGAGAAGTGTACCCAAGCCAGAGTTGACTGCAGTGATCCTGTCTCAGGAAGGCTACCTGTAAAGAGCAGTGAGCTGGATACCGACAGTCTTGTTTTTATTTTTTACTCTTTTTATTCAATTTTTCATGTTATACAGTAACAATAACAAAACACTAGGAACAAAAAAGGCAACATACCCACTCTGTTCCATAAGCCTCACAGGGCCAAAAGTAGAACTAACACAGTTCAACTAACCCAAGGAGCAGCAAACATTAACCCCCCCCCCAACTCTAACCATCAGCTCGAGTCCAGGAGATATAGAACACTAGTCAACCGCAACAATGTTCTTATAAAGTCACTTGTTCGATTGAATTCAGGATATAGCTTTTTTAGGATAACTGGGTATACATAGATCTCAAGACAGTCATAACGTTAATAGTAATTACCACCACCCATGTTCTATTTTATGGGACTGTGTAATCATCTAATTGAAAAAGGCAAGTCATCCCACAGTAGTAGAGGAGTCCAGCCATGCCTGCCGTACTTTGTAAAAAAAATTCTTACAGCCCCTGGAGGCATATGTGGCTTTATATAGGTGGATTACAGAGTTCATCAGGCCCTTCCAGTATGACACAGTAGAAGCACTTGGTTTCTTTCAATGCAATAAGATAGCTTTCCTACCATAAAACAACCCTATATTGAGTAAGGTGCATTGAGCTAGAGAAGGAACAATTTCTTCCACCAAACCTAGGAGACAAACTCATTGATTCATAGGGATATGAAATACAGAGAATACCGAGAACCTCAAATAAGCAGGAAATGATCGCAGACCAGAAACTTGGGATCTGTGAACAGCTCCAAAAAACATGCTCCGCATTCGCTGGCGAGAAGGAACACCGCCAACATTCATCTGTGGCAGAAGGATAAATACGTGACAGCCTGGCCAGCATGTAATAAATCCTATGTAGCAACTTAAACTGTATCAGACAGTCTCTAGCGGACACTAAATGTTTGAAAGGGTGGTCCCACATATCTTCCCAGTCCTCTCCTTGAATTTCATGAATTTCCACCACCCACCGTTCCTGACATCTAGTTACCGCCGATGTTGTTCTTTTGAAAAATAATTTAACTAGTTAAATGGTTAAACTAGTTCTTCATCCGTTAACAAATCCTCAAGGGCAGAGGGTAACACCTCTACCCTCCAGGTAGAGAATTGTGTCTGAAATGCATGGTGCAATTGTATGTATCGAAAAAGTTAGGAAGGTCATGTCTTGCCTTTAGTTGATCAAACGTTATGAGTTCACCCTCCCTTGTAATGTCCCCTAGCAACTAAACACCCCTACTAGCCCAAATTATGGGGTCAGGCAGGGAGTAGAATTGGGGTAGGTTAGGATTCATCCATAATGGAGCAGAGGGTATAACACCAATAAAGCTGGGGGAGGTCAAGTTCGTAGCTACTTCCCAAGCTTTTATGGTCGCTTTCATTGACACAGTTAATGGGAATTTGAATTTCCAGGACTCTGTATAAAGCCAAGCGTAAACTCTCATAGGATCCTAACTGCGCTGCTTCTAGGACTGCGGCAGAATCCCCCTCATCTGCTAACAGCCAGTGTCTAGCAAAAACCATCTGACCAGCTAGTTAATACTTCTGCCAATCTGTAACACCTTTGTGCCTATGCAAGGTGATTGGGGAGACCACAAAAAGGACCCAATAATACTATTTAATTTGTGGAAAAATGATTTGGGAACCCACATCGGGGATTGTCTTAAAAAATATAAAACTACCAGCAGGAACTTCATTTTTAGAAGATTTATACGCCCTAGTAAGGACAGGGGCAGCCGTTTCCACATTTGTAATTTTTGGTTAAGCTGCGTGACTAATGGGAGAAGGTATAGGGACATGTAATCCTGAATATTAGCTGTAATTTTTACCCCCAAGTAGGTAATCGAGGAAACCCACTGCAAAGGAATATTTTTATCGGCTGCACTCCTTGCCTCCGGACCCAGTGGTAAAATGGAAGATTTGCTCCAATTCACCCGAAGACCCGAGAAGGAGGCAAACTGGTCGGGTATTTGCAAGGCTGCTTGAAGGGACGGTCCCGGGTCTCTGAGGAGAAGGAGCAGGTCATCAGCATATAGTGCAAGGCTTTCCCGTATAGTTCCCACCTGGAGTGCACCCACTTCACTAGATTGACGTAGCGCTCTCGCCATAGGCTCCATCATTAAGGAAAACAGGAAAGGGGATAGGGGGGCATCCTTGTCTAGTACCCCTACCAATATCAAAGGGATCAGAAACTGAGAGCCCCAACCAAATTGCAGTCCAAGGGCCGCTATACAATAAAGTCACCCATCGCCGGAAATTAGGCCTAAATCCCATACTATCCAATACTCTCTGCATATACTGTCAGTCAACAGAGTAAAAGTCCCCTTCTATGTCTATAGAAACTATGACTTTCTCAGGGACTTCGGTGGAATCTAGTTGTAAATGAGTTAATAATCTTCAAAAGTTAGTATCTGTGGACTTCCCAGGCATAAATCCCGTTTGGTCAATGTCCACCAATGAAGGAATGACCTTGGCCAGGCGCTATGCCAACACCCTAGTTAGGATCTTCAGGTCCATATTGAGTATCGCTATGGGTCGATAGGAGGAACTCTCTTGTGGATCCTTACCCGTCTTCAATAGGAGCACCATATATGCCTCCAGCATTGATGACGGATGGACCCCTGTTTCAAGGCACTGACTAAAAAGTATACCGAGTCTCAGGGCAAGTTGTTCCATCTAATGTTTGTAGACGTCTGCCTGAAATCCATCCAGGCCCGGGTATTTATTGAGCAGAAGCATTAATATCGCTGCTTCTATTTCTAGAGCTGAAGTATCAGCATCTAGAATTGTAATGTCTGAGTCTGATAATTTAGGAAGGGAAAGTTTATTTAACAAATGGTCTAGCTCATTGATGTCATATAACAGTATAGGGGAATAAAGAGCAGTGTAGTAAAGCACAAATTCCTCCAGAATACTGGCAAGGTCCGTGACCAGGGACCCCCCAATGTTTTTAATCACAGGGATACTGACAGGCGTTGTTTGATCTGCCGCCAAAAGGGCCAGTAGTTTGCCGTTTTTGTCCCCTTGAGCAAAAAGGGACTCAGCCCTTTTCCCAGTTTCAGTGTGGGCCAGATCGGAGAAGTGCAGTGACAAAAGTCGCCTTGTCTCCAGCAGAGATGCATAGGTGGTCTCTGATGGAGAGTCTGTGTGTATACTGGCACACTCCCTTTCTTTGGTTAGAAGAATCTCACACTCTGTTTCCTGATCTTTCCTAGCTGCTTTAATTGTAGAAATACATTCTCCTCTCGCCACAGCTTTAAATGCATCCCACACCAATACCAGCTCTGACGTGCCAACGTTGGTAGACAGTAAGTCATAATAGCACGCTGTACCTGGGAGGTCACCTGGTCATTCTGCAAGCAGTCTGGCGACAACCTCCAGCCACCCCTCTCTCCCCCCAACCTGGAGAGTCAGGGTAACTGACAGAGGACAGTGGCCAGACATTGCCCCCCGCCAGATATTCAGAGTCATGAGCATACATTAACAGAGGAGGCTTGCCAAACGCCAAATCAATTCTAGCTGAGTAATCAATGGGTGGCAGATAAATGAGAATAAGACATAACATTAGGGTGCTTCCAGCCCCATAACTCAGAGAGACCAGACATAGACATCCAAGAGCAAAGGTCAGCCGAGGCAGGCCTATTTGGATTAGAGGAGTCTAGTGTAGGGTCTAGAATGGCATTGAAATCCCCCATGAGTAGCATAGGTAGACTAGCAAAAGGGGCCAATTTCACCATTGAATCATAAAGCATTTGTACTTGGATAGGAGGGGGAAAAGTATATACTCACAATCAACATTTTACGGTGAAAGATGTCCAGTTCAACAGCCACATATCGACCTCGTCAGAGAACACCTGGTGTATGGTGCAAGGGACAGCTTTACTAATCAAGATGGACACCCCTCTTGCATAGGTGGAGTACACAGAGAGAAAGGCCCTTTAAATCCAGGGTTTGGGTAGGGACATAATTTTACTCCCCTCCTGGTGGGTCTCTTGCAGGAGGATGACATGGCTTTATCTTTTTAAGATACTGGAAACCAGCCGTCCTTTTAAATTTGTTATTCAAACCCCTCACATTTTAAGACACTACCTTGAGTCTGCTAGCCATTAGTGAAATTCAAAGAAAGAGAGACCACACATATACACATCATCATCCGACAAGGCTGACAACAGAACTTATGATTTACAGTATAAGTTATGCCCTGTACACACGGTCGGACTTTCTGACGGAATATGTGCGATCGGAGCTTGTTGTTGGAAATTCCGACTGTGTGTGGGCTCCATCTGACTTTTTCCATCGGAATTTCCGACACACAAAGTTTGAGAGCAAGCTATAAAATTTTCCGACAACAAAATCCGTTTGCGTAAATTCCGACTGTGTGTGGACAATTCTGACACATAAAGTGCCACGCATGCTCAGAATAAATTCCGAGATGGAACTGCTCGGTCTGGTAAAATTAGCGTTCGTAATGGATATAGCACTTTTGTCACGCTGCAATGTTTTAAATTGTTTAATGCAGCGCACTCTCTTCTTCTTTTTAATGCTAGAAGAATGAAGTTGTTTTGGTGCGCATATACACACGGAGTTCTCACTAACTTCTTTCTTTATTATTTCTCGTGATTTCATGAATATAATATTTTTATTTGTCACATCTACCGAAAATTGTTTTTTTTTGTTTTGTTATAATTTGTTGTATTTTTTTAAAATACAGATCGCCTGTTTTTTTTTTTGGTGATCTCCAGAATAGTTTTGGGTGTTTTGTGTGTCAAGTTACCACACCACCATTATTATCTTGTCTTTTTTAATCTCAAGGAGGTTGGTTGGTGTTGGTGTCCCTTGTTAATTTCACATTGTATTTTGGAAATGTACCTGCCGCCTCAAAAAACAAACTGTCCTTTTTGAAGGAAAACACACATAGGCAAGTATTACGTAAAAAAAAAAAAAAAACTTTATTAAGGGGTCCTAACCAAATAAAGAGGGAGGCAACGCTGGAGAAACAGCAGAAATTGGCAAAGCCTTTGGCCCTGTCAGGAACGGTGTCATCTCCGGTTTCTCCTGTTGGTGGCACTATTACATTCAGCACCAAAAGGGTGTAATTCCAGTGGCCACCAGCGGGTGTCTCCCTGCCTGGACTGCAGACTTGTCATCAAGCACACCTGTCATGGTTTTGCTGGACTATATAAACAAGCCCTGAACTAGCCTCAGTGCTTCAGAATTCCTCTGCTAGCCCTTGTCCCTGCCAGTACCTGCTCTTGTTTCAGCCTGTTCCTGAACCCCGTTTGTGTATCCTGACCTTGAGTCCTGTTTCCTGTTCCCTGCTCCTTGGTCTGCTTCATTATTCCTGGTTTCTGTTCCCTTGTCGCCTTGGCCCATGCCTTAGTTTTTATTTCATGTTTGTTCCTTGCTTGTGTATTATATTCGTTAGATAGATAGTTAGGTGGGTTTGGGGGTTTGCTGTGTTTTCACCATTTACTTATTTTTGGTTTGCTGTCTTGATTTCACGTGTGTCTTTATCATTAATAATAAACATACTTTTTTATTCAGTTTCTCGTTTGTCCCTGATTCCTGGTGCAGCCTAGCGATCTGATCACCTGCATTGGATGTTGTGTATACCATCCCCTGACAGAATTCTGAAGCCATACAATCAGATTGGTTGCACCTGGGAATTGGGGCCTGAGTCCCAGCTATTGTTGAAAGATGGACTTTGAAAGTATTTTGTATTTATCGCTCCTGGCAACTGATGACAGAGACTTTTGTTATCAGACATTGGCTGAATACACTAGGGAACATTTGTTAGAAGGCATCCGCCTAGCTCATGTTTTTATTGATCAAGGCAGTTTTTTGTTTGAAGATGTGCAACCATTAATTTAGATCTGTGCTGAGTTGGCCCTGTCTGATGTCCCTGAGGGAGGTGATGACTATACACCCCCTTTTAGTGCAGCTCAGGTAGAATCTTTAGTTTGGCTGTTGGAGGATGACTCGGCATTCTTTTTTGAACAATATTCAGCTTGTCCTCAGCAGGTGCTTGCAAAATGCATTGAATCAGTGCAGTCTCTGGTCAGACAAGCTAAGTGCAAACCTGATTCAGTGCAATCATTATTACAGGCCTGGTTAAGTCTGTTGCATTCAGCTTCTGTTAACTTCGAATATACCTTTCTACCAATGAAATACCAGTACCCTGTTTCCTCCTGTTGCACCTACCCTGCCTTTAACTCCCCTGCTGCTTCTCAACTGCCTCCATGAGCTCCACTAAATCTCCCTTCAAAACCTACTCCCTCTGTTTTGGCATCCTTTCACTCTTCGCTTCTACCAGCTGCATTCACTACCTACAGCCCTGTACCCACTTATAGATCCCCAGTGGCTAAAACCAAAAAGAAGCAGAAGTTTTTTCCAACCCATACTATCATGCCAGTATCCAGTCCTGCCTCCCCACCAGCTGATCTGTTATAGCCTGATGTGTTCCTGTATGCCGCCCAGCCTGATGTTCCGATGCCTGCTGTTGTGCCAGTACCTGCTGTTCAGCCTGTTGTGCCAGTACCTGCTGTTCAGCCTGTTGTGCCAGTACCTGCTGTTCTGCCTGATGTGCCAGCACCTGTGCCCACTGTCCAGTCTGAAGTTCCAGTACCAGCTGCCCGGTTTGAAGTTCCAGTACCTGCTATCCAGTCCGATGTACCTGCTGTTCAGCCTGTTGTGCCAGTACCTGCTGTTCTGCCTGATGTGCCAGCACCTGTGCCCACTGTCCAGTCTGAAGTTCCAGTACCGGCTGCCCGGTTTGAAGTTCCAGTACCTGCTATCCAGTCCGATGTACCTGCTGTTCAGCCTGTTGTGCCAGTACCTGCTGCTCTGCCTGATGTGCTAGCACCTGTGCCCACTGTCCAGTCTGAAGTTCCAGTACCGGCTGCCTGGTTTGAAGTTCCAGTACCTGCTATTCAGTCCACTGCACCTGCTGTTCTGCCTGATGTGTCAGCACCTGTGCCCACTGTCCAGTCTGAAGTTCCAGTACCAGCTGCCCGGTTTGAAGTTCCAGTGCCTGCTATCCAGTCCGATGTACCTGCTGTTCAGCCTGTTGTGCCAGTACCTGCTGTTCTGCCTGATGTGCCAGCACCTGTGCCCACTGTCCAGTCTGAAATTCCAGTACCAGCTGCCCGGTTTGAAGTTCCAGTACCTGCTATCCAGTCCAATGTACCTGCTGTTCAGCCTGTTGTGCCAGTACCTGCTGTTCTGCCTGATGTGCCAGCACCTGTGCCCACTGTCCAGTCTGAAGTTCTAGTACCAGCTGCCCGGTTTGAAGTTCCAGTACCTGCTATCCAGTCCGATGTACCTGCTGTTCAGCCTGTTGTGCTAGTACCTGCTGTTCTACCTGACGTGCCAGTACCTGTGCCCACTGTCCAGTCTGAAGTTCCAGTACCAGCTGCCCGGTTTGAAGTTCCTGTACCTGCTATCCAGTCCGATGTACCTGCTGTTCAACCTGTTGTGCCAGTACCTGCAGTTCTGCCTGATGTGCCAGCGCCTGTGCCTACTGCCCAGTCTGAAGTTCCAGTACCTGCTGCCTGGTCTGATGTCTCTGTGCCTGCCCTTCAGCCTGATGTCTCGGTGACAGCCCTCTAGCCTGATGTCTCGGTGCCAGCCCTCCAGCCTGATGTCTCGGTGCCAGCCCTCCAGCCTGATGTCTCGGTGCCAGCCCTCCAGCCTGATGTCTCGGTGCCAGCCCTCCAGCCTGATATCTCGGTGCCAGCCCTCCAGCCTGATGTCTCGGTGCCTGCCCTCCAGCCTGATGTCTCGGGGCCTGCCCTCCAGTCTGATGTCTCGGTGCCAGCCCTCCAGTCTGATGTCTCGGTGCCAGCCCTCCAGCCTGATGTCTCGGGGCCTGCCCTCCAGCCCGATGTCTCGGTGCCAGCCCTCCAGCCCGATGTCTCGGTGCCAGCCCTCCAGCCCGATGTCTCGGTGCCAGCCCTCCAGCCCGATGTCTCGGTGCCAGCCCTCCAGCCCGATGTCTCGGTGCCAGCCCTCCAGCCCGATGTCTCGGTGCCAGCCCTCCAGCCTGATGTCTCTGTGCCAGTGTTTCAGCTTGAGGTGCCAGTGTTCCAGCTTGAAGTGCCCATGCCTGCTGCCCAGGTTAAAGTGCCCATGCCTGCTGCCCAGCTTGAAGTGCCCATGCCTGCTGCCCAGCTTGAAGTGCCCATGCCTGCTGCCCAGCTTGAAGTGCCCATGCCTGCTGCCCAGCTTGAAGTGCCCATGCCTGCTGCCCAGCTCGGTGTGCTTTTGCCTGCTGCCCAGCTCGATGCGGATGTGCCACTGCCCAGCGTGATGTACCTCTGCTTTCTGCTCAGCCTCATGACATGGTGCCTGCTAAAAACTGTTCCTGACTGATGGCCATCTTGCCGCTGGGTCAATCCTGTCTGTCGCCTGGCCTGAATGTAATGCTCCTGTGTGGTCTGCCTCCGATGGTTTCTTTCCTGTTGCCCTGCTAATTTTCATCTCCGGATCCAAACTTCCTGACCCGGGTGGTGGGGTGCGTGTCCTATTTTCAGACTCTGATGGCACGTCCCCCAGTGAACTAAAAGACTCTGGCCTTGGAAGTGCGAAGAAGTCCGCAGACTCAGTAGGGAAACATTTTAAGATGTTTCTGCACCCACTCGGACTGTCGTACCCAGGGCTGAATGGAGTGTCCGGAGGCCACTCCTTTAGGAGGGGGAACTGTCAGGAACGGTGTCATCTCCAGTTTCTCCTGCTGGTGGCACTATTACATTCAGCACCAAAAGGGTGTAATTCCAGTGGCCACCAGCGGGTGTCTCCCTGCCTGGACTGCAGACTTGTCATCAAGCACACCTGTCATGGTTTTGCTGGATTATATAAACCCGCCTTGAACTAGCCTCAGTGCTTCAGAATTCCTCTGCTAGCCCTTGTCCCTGCCAGTACCTGCTCTTGTTCCAGCCCGTTCCTGTTTGTTCCTGAACCCCGTTTGTGTATCCTGACCTTGAGTCCTGTTTCCTGTTCCCTGCTCCTTGGTCTGCTTTATTATTCCTGGTTTCTGTTCCCTTGTCGCCTTGGCCCATGCCTTAGTTTTTATTTCATGTTTGTTTCCTTGCTTGTGTATTATTTTCGTTAGATAGATAGTTAGGGGGTTTGGGGGTTTGCTGTGTTTTCACCAATTACTTATTTTTGGTTTGCTGTCTTGATTTCACGTGTGTCTTTATCATTAATAATAAACATACTTTTTTATTGAGTTTCTCATTTGTCCCTGATTCCTTGGTGCAGCCCAGTGATCTGATCACCTGCATTGGATGTTGTGTATAACATCCCCTGACAGGCCCCCAGTACACACATCAGCTATTTATAGGCAAAATTGGTGGCCCTCAGGAGTCCTTATCTAAGGGAGTACAATTTGGTCCAGAAGTCCAAGAGATCATGAACAGCAGCAGATGACATGTATGTCCCCAGGCTGTGGTCATACAAGAGCCTGCATCTTTTGTCAGACCAGACTGAACCCAGGCCATCACTTTCTTGTCTTCCTTCCAGGCTGTGGCTGTGGTGTTGGAGGTGTGGCAGGAGGAGGAGGATGATGCAACTCACACAGGTGGGTATTGTGTGTGATTTCGCCCCTCAACCCCTTATTTAATGTTTTATAAATGATTTCCTCACACATGAGGCGTTGCCCCTCCTGCCCCGAAAGCAAAACATGAATGATGTTCAAAACAAAATTAAGAACATCATTGATGTTTTAGGGAGAATCTAAAATACCAAGAAATCTCTACATTTCTTCTCTTTTTTGTGACCAAATTTTTTTACGTATGTTAAAAGCCAAATTTAGAAGATGCACACAATGTGTCAACATGTGCTATCTGCCATCACGGGAGATCAATGTACGCGTTTGGTGGATGCAACCCCTTCCTCAATAATAAAGTAGCTAAGAGGAAGGGGTTGCACCCACAAAACACATCCATTGATCCCCCATGATGGCAGCTAGCACATGTTGACATTAGGCAATTTGTGTGCATCTTCTAAATTTGGCTTTTACAGGGGTGACATCACCCCATCTGCTGAACGCAATATCAAACACAGTTTGTACATACTCATGTCTGATATTGCCTTCACTTTATAAAAGTTGAACTTTGTAAGTTCCAGAGTTGTGTATTTTTTTATGGTTTTAAACATGCCTGTTTTACCTTAAAAGGCAATTTCTACTTAATGTGACCTACAAAAATGTTATACAGCAAACATGTTGGTTTGTTCAAAAAAACGACAAAGAGTGTAGCGCTAAAACCTTATCACACCTAGGTGAGTAGGTACACAGTAAAGGGGATCACCAATGGAGAGACCCATTTATGGCTGAGGAGACCCGTAATGAATGTTCATGGTCAAACAATAAATAGCAGTCTTCTAGTCCTTTAGATAAACAACTTATATAAATCCAGTATCCCAAAACGACAGACCAGCTTACTACCACCGAAAGAAATGAAGGCTTACCAGATGTGATGGACCCGGTAGGGCATACGCCAAACTGGGTCAGATAAGGCTTGGGCGGTAGAAAGCTGTGGATATCTGTAGTGTTGCAGACTGCTTGATTCCTCCAACGAGTGTCCAGGTCCTGGAAGATGTGTGGAACTCAAAGGATATGGATGGTTCTGTAAGTCCCAGGGGGGAGGGGGTGAGGTATTCCGTGAGTGGTTCCCTCAAACCAATCGTTCATTGGGTGTAGATATTGAATGAAGAAGAAAGAAAAAAGGGCCACATAGTGTAAATCCGCATAAAAAGTTTAATAAAAGCTGTAAGGAAATAAACTCACGTATAAGTCCACAGGATATTGCAGCGCTGAGAAAAAGTGGCGACAATGGGGTCCTGCCCGACGCGTTTCTTCCTAAAAAGGCGTCCCAATTGTCACCACTTTTTCTCAGCGCTGCAATATCCTGTGGACTTATACGTGAGTGTATTTCCTTACAGCTTTTTTAAACTTTTTATGCGGATTTACACTATGTGGCCCTTTTTTCTTTCTTCTTCATTCAATATCTACACCCAATGAACGATTGGTTTGAGGGAACCACTCACGGAATACCTCCCCCCCTCCCCCCTGGGACTTACAGAACCATCCATATCCTTTGAGTTCCACACATCTTCCAGGACCTGGACACTCGTTGGAGGAATCAAGCAGTCTGCAACACTACAGATATCCACAGCTTTCTACCACCCAAGCCTTATCTGACCCAGTTTGGCGTATGCCCTACCGGGTCCATCACATCTGGTAAGCCTTCATTTCTTTCGGTGGTAGTAAGCTGGTCTGTCGTTTTGGGATACTGGATTTATATAAGTTGTTTATCTAAAGGACTAGAAGACTGCTATTTATTGTTTGACCATGAACATTCATTACGGGTCTCCTCAGCCATAAATGGGTCTCTCCATTGGTGATCCCCTTTACTGTGTACCTACTCACCTAGGTGTGATAAGGTTTTAGTGCTACACTCTTTGTCGTTTTTTTGCACATATACTTTGTTGGTTGTGTTAGCTGCTTTTTCTTTTCTTATGAGCAGCGCAGGATTATTTTTGTATATATTGGTTTGTTCAAAAACCCTTTTAGAAACGCACATGTGATTGTGCTTTGATTAAAAAGATTGATAATCAACAATGTGTGGCTTCTTCTTTCAATGCTCAAAAGCATTTTTTATGAAAAATATTTTTAAATCTTGTGACGTGATAATGGTATATTGCAACCCACGTGAAGAATAAAAATGTGGCGCTATTCTAATCACTCTTTCCGTAATATTACCATTACAAGTGAATACCCTAATCTAATAACCCCTTAGTTCAAAGTGTGTGAATCAAACAAATAGTGGTGAAAAGTAATGATAAATAAAAAGCAAAAAACAAAAAAACAACAAAAAACACCAAAACGCAATACAATGACTTGAGTGACTCAGTGATATTGCTGAAAATCGCAGGTGTGTCAATCCTATAATTAAGTGTGTAGTTGATCAATATACACACTCAGCATGAACTTCGTGACTAAATAACATAAAAGTCCAATAATAGGTGCACATATGTGAAATAGAGAAAGTCCGTGATGAAGATGCACAATAAATAGTGTCACAGCAAATCTTGGAAGTTCCTGAAGTAAACTTGAACTCTCCACCACACCTCTGTGTTCAGTGTTCCCTCTCCCAATAGACAGTCTCTTACCAACTCTGTATGCCTCCACTTTTGTATGAGGCTAGCAAGCATAAGAATATCCAGGCAATCAGAAGGGGTTAAATGTATTCCATTCAGGGGCTCGTTCCATATGTAAATGAGAAAGAACTCCCAATAGTGTGATAACGTAAAAACTTTTAATATACACACTACAAAATACACTTCAAAAGATGCACTCACATTGTGTCAACTTTATAACAGCACATCAAAAAAACTCCACGGCACTCTGTGCACAGCAATCTCAACAAGGCAACCTGGGTGGTCTATCCTAAGGTTTTCACATAGGGTGTGTGGTCACGGAGGACCTAAATGCCAACAGCGTGTATAGGGGTCTATCTCACCCACTCCTCGCTCGCTCTTCCAATAAATCCTCCGTCTCCCTGACAAGCGAACCGCAGCACCTTGCTCTCTTAAGCCACACAGTCTCTGGTGTTTATCCTTCTCTCGGCCTTGCCCCCGACATGTTTCGCTACAACTGTAGCTTATTCATGGGATCCCATGAATAAGCTACAGTTGTAGCGAAACATGTCGGGGGCAAGGCCGAGAGAAGGATAAACACCAGAGACTGTGTGGCTTAAGAGAGCAAGGTGCTGCGGTTCGCTTGTCAGGGAGACGGAGGATTTATTGGAAGAGCGAGCGAGGAGTGGGTGAGATAGACCCCTATACACGCTGTTGGCATTTAGGTCCTCCGTGACCACACACCCTATGTGAAAACCTTAGGATAGACCACCCAGGTTGCCTTGTTGAGATTGCTGTGCACAGAGTGCCGTGGAGTTTTTTTGATGTGCTGTTATAAAGTTGACACAATGTGAGTGCATCTTTTGAAGTGTATTTTGTAGTGTGTATATTAAAAGTTTTTACGTTATCACACTATTGGGAGTTCTTTCTCATTTACATATGGAACGAGCCCCTGAATGGAATACATTTAACCCCTTCTGATTGCCTGGATATTCTTATGCTTGCTAGCCTCATACGAAAGTGGAGGCATACAGAGTTGGTAAGAGACTGTCTATTGGGAGAGGGAACACTGAACACAGAGGTGTGGTGGAGAGTTCAAGTTTACTTCAGGAACTTCCAAGATTTGCTGTGACACTATTTATTGTGCATCTTCATCACGGACTTTCTCTATTTCACATATGTGCACCTATTATTGGACTTTTATGTTATTTAGTCACGAAGTTCATGCTGAGTGTGTATATTGATCAACTACACACTTAATTATAGGATTGACACACCTGCGATTTTCAGCAATATCACTGAGTCACTCAAGTCATTGTATTGCGTTTTGGTGTTTTTTGTTGTTTTTTTGTTTTTTGCTTTTTATTTATCATTACTTTTCACCACTATTTGTTTGATTCACACACTTTGAACTAAGGGGTTATTAGATTAGGGTATTCACTTGTAATGGTAATATTACGGAAAGAGTGATTAGAATAGCGCCACATTTTTATTCTTCACGTGGGTTGCAATACACCATTATCACGTCACAAGATTTAAAAATATTTTTCATATACTATTATACACTAAGTGGCAGCTTTAGATAGGCTTTACCAATTGATGGTTATCATCATCTAATTGATTTGCTCCAAGGCGCAGTGGTGGTTAATTGTGTGTATGTGGGACGTTACACATAGAAGGACCGTTTATTCAAAAGCATTTTTTGTAGTAAAGTTGTTGTTTTCAGTGACAATGTTTTTTTTTTACTAAAGGCAAATCCACTTTGCACTACAAGTGCAGTCTCAAGTGCACTTGTAGTGCAAAGTGTATTTTCCTTTAGTAAATAACACCCAACAGTGCTTTCTAATTTTACACAATCACGCCATTTTCATGACTCCCCAAATTTCGGTCATGGTGTTGAAAATTATTAATATTTTTGTCAGTAATGCATTACATACATTAACAAAAAAAAACAAGGTGTGTATGTAGCAGACCCACAACATAATAATAATAGTTAGCCGAAGAAGAGATTCTACGAAATTTCATTTGCACTGTTGAAGAAAAAGGCCAAAAAATGAGAGCATTATTAAAAGATAACCGAGGAGACAGCTAAAAGAAAGCCAAGCAGTAAATCAAAGTAAATATTTGTTCCATTTCAAATATATTTTTATTTTAAAAATGTCTCAGACATTGTCTGGCATATCATTTTGCACATAAACATTGAAAGCAGATTAGACACAAACATTCTTGGCCAACATCAGTATAACATTTTTTTTAGGGAGTATTTAAAAACAAAAGTATAAGGTCCACCTATCAGATTCCTCACCCCCTCTGATGGCCCATTGTTAAAATTTTAGGGGGGGAGATGTTTTGGACAGGTAACCCTCTCCAATTCATTGAGAGATGAATGCATACATAATGTGTGTTACTTTGGCCAGCCCCTCCTTACTTACACTATTGGCAGCCCACTGGACAGGTAAGAAGTGTCATAATACAAAAATATAAATACACACTGTCCAAATTGGAGCACAATTTTAACATTCTGCAATTGCCTATCAAGATAATAATAGGATAGAAAAACTTTAATCAGTACAATTTGAAAGTATTCAGGCAGGCCCTTGCACTACATGCTTTGGGGAATTCATACAGAAATCTGACCACAAAAGAGGTAGGTATAGTGTGTATGGGTTTGGCAAAGTCAGCAGATAGAGCATTGTTATGGGTTGACTTAGCGGTTGGTGGGAGGGAGGGTTCCAAATGAGTTTGGGACCCAAAAAAAAGCCTCTGGCACTCTGCCAGAATTTAAGGACACAAATAACATTTGTACATATTTTAGGGGGTGTTTAGGGTAAAGCACTACTATGGAGTTGACAAAATACATTGTTAAGTGACTAGGAGAGGTGGATATAGGCCCAGGAGAGCATGCTGGGGAGGTAAGTGAAGGCAAACAGGCATGAAGGACAAAAAAAAGTTTAAAATTTCCAGCATGCATGAGTACAAAGGGGACATTCACAGAATATTACATGGTAATTAGGGAATGATGAAAGAAATACAATATATTATCAAACATTAAATACAATAAAATGTGATGTTAAAGGATAAAAATCTTACCTTAATATAGTCCGTCTGCGGGACCTGGATGATGGCAGAACAGGTCTCCAGGATAATGATCCCCAGAGCCTGGGGGGAGATGCCTGTTGAGAACTTGAGATCCTGCAGGCTTCTCTCCGCCACCAAGTACCGCATCGTGGCGACTAGCCTCTGCTCCGGAGTGATGGCTTGCTGCATGCAGCTATCCTGCCTGCTGATATAAGGGGTCAGCAAAGCCAACAAACAGTGAAAAACGGGGTTCATCATCCGGAGAAAGTTCCTGAAATCGTCAGGATTATTCTCACGGATCTCACGAAGCAAAGGCATGTGACAGAATTGGTCACGCTGGAGCAACCAATTCTTGGTTCATGAACTCCTCCCCACCCTGTTCATGGACTGGACTTGTGTCAAAGTAAGAACCCCAACACCAAGCCCCCGCACAGCACAAACTCTACGATGAGTATGTACATGCAACATGGCTTCAAAACAGTCGGCTGGTTAGAACGAAGTAACAGAATGCACTGAAGAACAGCAAGGCCTGTGAAGAGCGACCTGAAAATCAGCAACGAGCGAACAAGAACACAATGTTAAATCAATGCGAACTCACTACACGCACTGAAGACCAGATACAAACCCACAAGCACAAACTGAACAGCAGAAAAACGCTCTGAAAACCAGTCTGAGTCTGAAAAGCGTGAATCGTCTCTCACCAAACTTTTACTAACACGAGATTAGCAAAAGGAGCCCAAAGGGTGGCCACTTGGTATTGAACTGCCCTTTTATCGTCCCGTCGTGTTGTTCGTCACCGCGTTCTCGACGTTCGGAAATTTCGACAACTTTGTGCGACTGTGTGTATGCAAGACAAGTTTGAGCCTCCGTCGGAAAAAATCCGATGGATTTTGTTGTCAGAATGTCCGATCAATGTCCGATCGTGTGTACAGGGCATTAGAGTAGTAATTGGTGTAGCATATGTATAAAAAGTAATGAGCTGGATGGTAAACACCCCCCTGCTGTTATATCAGAAACTAGTAAACCAAAAAAACAAACAAAAATCATCCAGTATTCAGCTTGTTCCCAAAAAACAATAAAAACTGGAAGAATCCAACCGTTGGTATCGAAAGTTCGGCATAGTTTGATGAAAAACTTTCATCTCCATTCAAGACGCCTTGCCAAACAACATAAAACGGTGCAACCTTCAAACCGCAGGGTTGACATGCATAGCAGGAGAAAAGGAGTGCAAATCAGTAACTTGCAGTGCCAACAGCACCACAATTAGTGGTAAAAAAAAGAACAGGCCTCATCTCAGGAAAAGTGAGCACCAAGGTGGTATCGGGGGTTGCTATCCAGCCAATCACAAGCATCTTGCAGAGTATCAAAGAACTTGACTGAGCCCTTGTATTTGACCCAAAGATGACTAGGATACAACATGCTGTACTTTATTTCTTTTTCTCTGAACCTTCTATGCGGTCCTCAGCCGTGGTGATCCTGCCTCTGATCTTGTCCAGATCGTGCCTGATGAGATTACACTCAGATGCCAGGTAATCAATATGGCCCATGAGCTCAGCTTTGGATGCCACGATCGCTTCCAGGATTGGCTTAGTTATGGCCGCAGTATCCACCTCCGTCTCAGGGGATGGCGGCGGAGATAGCTCCGGTGCTTGGTTTACTTTGCCTGACACCTGCCCCATCTTCTCTGCGGCCCCGCACGCTGTGAGGACGACACAGAAACCGAGATGGCTGGGGCGGAGCCAGCTTCCCCACCACGCTGAGAACGGAGCTGCCTGGGATCCTATGGAGACAGCGGGTGGCTCTCCTTGTGCTTTTTGGAGGTCGAGGACGGCATTTTCCGGTTCTCTGAGGTCTCGGCTACCTGCACCTGTGTAATAATCCGGGATAGGGTCGGTTTAAAGGGCTCCAAAGGGGTAATACTCAGGAGGAAAGCCGGAGCTCAGAAGAGACATGTCTTACCCCGATCACATCCAGTCACGCCCCTCAGATACTGACAGTCTAAGGCAAATCAGGACCCTCTGAGTGAGTACTGATGACCCCGGGATGAGAGTAGGGAAGATGGCTTACTAAAGTGTACTCTGTGCTGATTTCACATGTGACTGCTGCGGTTCGTTCACTATATGTGACTGACCATATAGTGTTAATAGTAAATAATAGTAAATAATAGTATGTCTATGTGATGTGGCTGTAATGCCATCTTAACCACTTCAGCCCTGGAAGAATTTCCCCCCTTCCTGGCCAGGCCATTTCTTGCGATACGGCACTGCCTTGCTTTAACTGACAATTGCGCGGTCGTGCAATGCTGTACCAAACAAAATGTATATCCTTTTTTCCCACAAATAGAGCTTTCTTTCGGTGGTAATTGATCACCTCTGTAGTTTTTATTTTTTGAGCTAAAAACAAAAGAAAAGCGACAATTTTGTAAAAAACATGATTTTTACTTTTTGCTATAATAAATATCCCAAATTTAAAAAAAACAAAAACAAAATTCTTCATCAGTTTATGCCAATATGTATCCTTCTACATATTTTTGGTAAAAAAATCGCAATAAGCGTATATTGATTGGTTTGCGCAAAAGTAATAGCGTCTACAAAATAAGGGATAGATTTATGGCATTTTTATTTATTTTTTTACTAGTAATGGCGGCGATCAGCGATTTTCATCGGGGCTGCGACATTGTGGTGGACAGATCGGATACTTTTGGCACTGTTTTGGGACCATATACATTTATACAGCGATCAGAGCTAAAAATAGCCACTGATTACTGTATAAATGTCACTGGCAGAGAAGGGGTTAACACTAGGGGC
Source organism: Lithobates clamitans (assembly GCA_037952925.1). NCBI lineage: Eukaryota > Metazoa > Chordata > Amphibia > Anura > Ranidae > Lithobates > Lithobates clamitans. The sequence continues at coordinate 1,354,862 of JBBGZY010000632.1, read as the reverse complement.
GATCAAGGGGTTAAGTGTGTTCTCTAGGTGTGTTTATAACTATGAGGGGATGGGAATTACTATTGGAGGAGCCAGATCGTTATTCCTACTTAGTGGTAACAGACAATCTGTTTCTCCTCCCCTGTCAGAGCAGGGATTTGTGTGTTCACACACACAAATCCTCATTCTGGCTCTCGTGTCCGCAAGCGTGGGTGGCCTGCGGCGATCGCACCCGCCGGCCATGCGCATCGGGTCCCCCGCTGTGCAGTGCGCACCTGCTATGGCTCTTAACGGAGTCGCCGTACATATACTGCGGTTCGCGCATGAGAGCCATCCTGCCGCCGTATATGTACAGGAGCCGGTTGGGAAGCTGTTAAAGTAACTTCAGTAAAATGCAACAATCCTAACTTTTTTTGTGGATAGTCCTTCCTTGGAATTACAAAGGTCAATGTCTGGGAATGTCATGAGAAGACCTCTGGCATGCAGATGTGCACAAGATGGTGGAGGGTTACAACCTCTAGCAGGAGGGTTGTTCTAGTAGCAAAGAAGAAGTGGGGCAGGAACTTTTGCGTTTGCAATATAAAGCATGATTTTAATACTTTCTGCTCTGAGCCTACAGGACTGGATCATCCTACCACCTTTAAAATGGTGGCTACTTAAAGGGGTTGTAAAGTCTACACGGTGTATGCATTAAGATGAAAAACCTTTCTGTGCTGCAGCTCCCCCCCCCAAGAGCCCCCCTTTTTCTTACCTGAGCCCGTCCGTTCCAGTGATGTGCATGGGCCCACCGATTTCAGCCGCTGTCTCCATTCTCATTGGATAGCTTGATAGCAGCAGGAGCCATCGGCTCCCGCTACTGTTAATCAAATCTAGTGACACGAAAGCGGGGCCGAGTCCTGCTGTCTGTGTCAATGAACGCAGCAGCGGGACTCGTGAGCGCACCTACATGGGTGCCCCCAGGGAAAGCTTTCCGTGGGGGCACCCGATGAAGAGGAGGAGCCAGAAGCGCCCCCGGGGCACCCCAGAAGAAGGGGATCAGGGCTGCTCTATGCAAAACCCTTGCACAGAGCAGGTAAGTATAATAATTTTGTTATTTTTATTTTAAAAAATGTGAACCTTCACAATCACTTTAAGTCAAAATGGAGAAGGACTCTATGGCAGTAAATTGTGACAAAGAACTCGAACAACAAGACGGATTGTTAAAATGAGAGGCAAAATGGAGACAGACTTTATTACGCTGTGAACTATATGTGAATCATGTCTTTTATCTTGTTATGTTCTGAGTTCTCTTGTTCTTTGTTCTCCTCTCCATTAGACATATAGGAGCAAAAGGATGTTAAGGATGTTGGGGATTTTAAAATTTAGGCTCATATCTATGAACATTGTTATAGATATGTCAGCCTTTAGGCCTTTGGTTATGGTTATTTTTTTTATTTTATTTTCAATATCACTTACGTGTTTGACCACTATACAAGGTCCAAATTCATATGTTGTCATTATATATGATTTATAATATTTTTTTGGATACTGTGTAAAACTTGTTGATTGCTTTTGGATGTTGTCATTTTGCCATCTTATGCTCTGCGATCTGGTGCACACTACTGTTACTCAGTAAATCATACCTGGACTCAAGATTTACCTGTGTGGATGTCCTTCATTCAAAGGCTCTACTTTACAGACATTACTTGGTATGGCCTGGTATGGTTCAGGAGGGGGAGCGCTCACTTGTCCCACCCCCTTTCCTGGCCGCACTAATTTGGTGTGGGGTTCCCCTTAAAATCCATACCAGACCTGAAAGGGTCTGGTATGGATTGGGGGGAACCCTCATGCTGTTTTTTTATTTTTATTGACTGCAATTGTTTTGTTTACATTCAACTGATGAGTCATCTGTTGTTAAGGATGTGGTGGCCGTTTTTCTGGCCCACTCCTTAACAACCAGCTATTCACTGGTTGTTAAGGCCACCGTCGGCCGCCTGCTCCTTACCAAAAATGCTATCACTCCTAAACACCTATGAAAATGCTCGGAAACACTGCAAAAACGCTGGCAAAAAAACTGCTAAATATTAGCATTTTTTTCTCCAGCGTATTTTGAGCGTCTAGCGTGCAAGGAGCCTTATGGTTTCAGAAAATTACATAGTACAGCACTAAACATCAACTGATAATGTCCAGCACACCCAGTTTTCCCTTTTTTAACCTTAGTGTTCTTTTGGCTTCCTACAAAGCTTTACTGGCTGCATGCTTACTATTTTAAAACATGTAAGGTACAGCAGCTCCCACACGTCTATGCCCCAGCACCTCTAAGATGTTTGGCATTAGCCAAGCTTAACTACTTGCTGACCAGCCGCTGCAGTTGTACCGCGGCAGGTTGGCACGGCTGCGCAAATTGCTGTCATTGTACGCTGGCTCTTTAACCGGTTCCCGACCGGCGCACGCCGATGTATGTCGGCAGAATGGCACGGCTGGGCAAATGGGCATACCCGTACGTCCCTTTGTATTTGCCCCCGTGCCATTGTGTGCGCGCGCCGGCGGGAGCTCCGTCAGCCGGTTCGCGAGTCCCGCGGACTCGATCGCCACGGGGATATCCGCGATCGCCTCACGGAGAGGACGAACGGGGAGATGCTGATGTAAACAGCATCTCCCCATTCTGCCTAGTGACAGTGTCACTGATCTCTGCTCCCTGTCATCAGTAGCAGAAATCAGTGATGTGTCACAGCTAGCCCATCCCCCCTACAGTTAGAATCACTCCCTAGTACTGACTTAACCCCTCCCCACCCCCTAGTAGTTAACCCCTTCACTGCCAGTATCATTTACACAGGAATCAATGCATTTGTATAGCACTGATTGCCGTATAAATGACAATGGTCCCAAAAATGTCCGATATGTCCGCCATAATGTCGCAGTCATGAGAAAAATCACTGATCGCCACCATTAGACCCCATTCACACAGGGGCAACACGACTTGCAGGTCGCCTCAGCGAGACGACCTGCAAACGACTGCCCGGGCGACTTGCAAGACGACTTCTGTATAGAAGTCTATGCAAGTCGCCCCAAGTCGCCCCCAAAGTCGTACAGGAACCTTTTTCTAAGTCGGAGCGACTTGCGTCGCTCCCCTTAGAACGGTTCCATAGCACAGAACGGGAGGCGACTTGTCAGGCGACTAGGTCGCCTGACAAGTCGTCCCTGTGTGAATGGGGTCTTACTGGTAAAAAAAAAAATTAATAATAAAAATGCCATAAAACTATCCTCTATTTTGTAAACGCTATAAATTTTGCGCAAACCAATCAATAAACGCTTATTGCTATTTTTTTTACCAAAAATATGTAGAAGAATACGTATCAGCCTAAACTGGGGAAAAAAAATGTTTTTTTAAATATTTTTTGGGGATATTTATTATAGCAAAAAGTAAAAAATATAGCTTTTTTTTCAAAATTGTCGCTATTTTTTTGTTTATAGCACAAAAAATAAAAACCGCAGAGGTGATCAAATACCACCAAAAGAAAGCTCTTTTTGTGGGAAAAAAAGGACGTCAATTTTGTTTGGGAGCTACGTTGCAAGGCCGCGCAATTGTCAGTTAAAGCGACGCAGTGCCGAATCGCAAAAAACGCACTGGTCAGGAAGGGGGTAAATTCTTCCAGGGCTGAAGTGGTTAGATCAATATGGCAGGCGCGCCAGTCACCCACGATCGCTCCTGACAGAGCCAGAACGGGGATCTGTGTGTGCAAACACACAAATCCCGGTTCTGTCAGGGGAGTAGAGACAGATCGTGTGTTCTTACAAAGTAGGAACAGCAATATATCTCCTCCCCCAGTCAGTCCTACCCCCCCACAGTTAGAGCACACAGTGAGGGAACATATTTAACCCCTTGATCGATCCCTTCGTGTTATCCCCTTCCCTGCCAGTGATATTTATACAGTGATCAGTCGCTATTTTTATCTCTGATCGCTGTATAAATGTCACTGGTCCCAAAAAACTGTCAAAAGTATTCGATCTGTCTGCTGCAATGTCGCAGTCCCAATAAAAATCGCAAATTGCTGCCATTACTAGTAAAAAAAATAATCATAATAAAAATTCCATAAATATATGCCCTATTTTGTAGACGCTATAATTTTTGATGAAAACCATAAATCAATATACGCTTATTGTGATTTTTTTTTTACCAAGAATATGTAGAATACATATCTGCCTACACGATGAAGAAATTTTATTTTTATTTTTTTGAGTTTTGGGATATTTATTATAGCAAAAAGTACAAAATATTGTGTTTTTTTCAAAATTGTCGCTCTTTTTTTTGTTTATAGCGCAAAAAATAAAACACACACAGAGGTGATCAAATACCACCAGAAGAAAGCTCTATTTGTGGGGAAAAAAGAACATATATTTTGTTTGGGTACAACGTTGCAATTGTCAGTTAAAGCGACGCAGTGCCCTATCGCAAAAAATGGCCTGGTCATTAAGGGGCAAATCCTTTCCGGGGCCTAAGTGATTAAAGTATAACTAAAGGCAAATCTTTTTTCCTAATTTTGGATAGAGTGGAGATGGATTAGAATACCTGTTGGTTTCTATTTCTGTCAGTGCCCCTGTTAGGGAGATACATCCTCTCTATTTGTCCTATTTGTTTACCATTAGCATCGAAAGTTAAAGTAAAAGAAAATCTCAAAAATCTCAAACCCAGGTATCCACTCGCTTTGGAGGGATGTCCTCTCCCTTCCTGTTTTTGCAATGGGACAGGGAGTGAAGGGAAATCTTCCAAATGGGACACAGATGACAAAAAAAAACCCTGACAGGGGTTATAACCCTCCCTTACTTTATCAAAACGAAAAAATGTTTTGCCTTTAGTCCTACTTTAATCATAGAGAAAAATGCCTGTCCCTGCCTTTAACTTAGGGCATATGGCAGGTAGATAACATTATTTTCTGCACAGTTGAGGTAAGCACTTATACTTTCTTATTTTCTGTGTGCGATTTGGGAAGGAGGGAGGTTGCTGATTTTTTTATTTCATAGTGTACTTCAGTATCCTTCAATAACCTTTGCATGGCGTCCCTCTGATATAACAGCTGTTTGGTTCTCTTATCTAATAAAGAAGGTTTTATTCAAATAACCAAATGTGCTGTCACTGCCCTGCAGTGTTTGATAACCTTCAGAAAGCTTTGGTAGTTGCTTGTAAAAGCTTTAATAATTCTCAAGTGTCAGTATAAACTTTGGTGCTTCAGAACATTACCATGATTGTGCCAGTTTTCAACACATGAATTTTCAGCTTGTGTACGTTTTTAGGTACACTTTTTTACCTGTATGTACAGTATCTGACAAAAGTGAGTACACCCCTCACATTTTGTAAATATTTTATTATATCTTTTCATGTGACAACACTGAAGAAATGACACTTTGCTACAATGTAAAGTAGTGAGTGCACAGCTTGTATAACAGTGTAAATTTTCTGTCTCCTCAAAATAACTCAACACACAGCCATTAATGTTTAAACCACTGGCTACAAAAGTGAGTACACCCCTGAGTGAAAATGTCCAAATTGGGCCCAAAGTGTCAATTTTTTGTGTGGCCACCATTATTTTCCAGCACTGCCTTAACCCAATTGGGCATGGAGTTCACCAGAGCTTCACAGGTTGCCAGTGGAGTCCTCCTCTACTCCTCCATGATGACATCACGGAGCTGGTGGATGTTAGAGACCTTGCATTCCTCCACCTTCCATTTGAGGATGCCCCACAGATGCTCAATAGGGTTTAGGTCTGGAGAGTGAGACATGCTTGGCTAGTCCATCACCTTTACCCTCAGCTTTTTTAGCAAGGCAGTGGTCGTCTAGGAGGTGTGTTTTGGGTCGGTAACATGTTGGAATACTGCCCTGCAGCCCAGTCTCCAAAGGAGGGGATCATGCTCTGCTTCAGTATGTCACTGTACATGTTGGCATTCATGGTTCCCTTAATGAACTGTAGCTCCCCAGTGCTGGCAGCACTCATGCAGCCCAAGACCATGACACTACCACCACCATGCTTGACTGTAGGTAAGCCACACTTGTCTTTGTACTTCCCACCTGGTTGCCGCCACACAAGCTTGACATCATCTGAACCAAATAAGTTTATCTACAGTAGGTCTCATCAGACCACAGAACACGATTCCAGTAATCCATGTCCTTAGTCTGCTTGTCTTTAGCAAACTGCGGGCTTTCTTGTGCATCATCTTTAGAAGAGGCTTCCTTCTGGGATGATAGCCATGCAGACCAATTTGATGCAGTGTGCGGCGTATGGTCTGAGCACTGACAGACTGACCCCCCACCTCTTCAGCAATGCTGGCAGCACTCATATGTCTATTTCCCAAAGACAACCTCTGGATATGACGCTGAGCACGTGCACTCAACTTCTTTGGTCGACCATGGCGAGGCCTGTTCTGAGTGGAACCTGTCTTGTTAAACCGCTGTATGGTCTTGGCCACCGTGCTGCAGCTCAGTTTCAGGGTCTTGGCAATCTTCTTATAGCCTAGGGAAGCTTTATGTAGAGCAACAATTCTTTTTTTTCAGATCCTGAGAGAGTTCTATGACATGAGGTGCCATGTTGAAATTCCAGTGACCAGTATGAGAGAGTGAGAGCGATAACACCAAATTTAACAAACCTGCTCCCCATTCACACCTGAGACCTTGTAACGCTAACTAGTCACATGACAACAGGGAGGAAAAATGGTTAATTGGGCCCAATTTGGACATTTTCACTTAAGGGTTTACTCAATTTTGTTGCCAGCGGTTTAGACATTAATGGCTGTGTGTTGAGTTATTTTGAGGGGACAGCAAATTTACAATGTTATACAAGTTGTACACTCACTACTTTACATTATAGCAAAGTGTCATTTCTTCAGTGTTGTCACATGAAGAGATATAATAAAATATTTACAAAAATGTGAGGGGTGTACTCACTTTTGTGAGATATTGTATATGGCACCAATTCTAATACAAACTATGATGTTTCAGGACAAAGTGAATCACACCTAAAAGCCTAATATTAGATAAATTATCCTCAACTATTCTGCAATATAGTGAAAACACTTAAAAAAAAAATCTGTACACCTAATAAGGGCCAAAAACACAACAAATGTGCTCAAACATCAGTACCGGACATTAAGGCCAATTTACAGCTGTCTACACCAAAACCTATGGCTGTGTACAGGATAGTCACACAGGCAGAGCTTTCTACAGGGTCTACAGTGCCAAAATGGCATCTAGTAAGATTTGAACATTTCTCTTTAAATGCGATGGATAAAAGTACCTAAAAACAAGGGGGTGTGGCTTAGCAACGGCTGGGCTGAGTGAAGACGTGTTTCTGAGGAGCTGATGGATTTACCCTGCCTTCCACGACCAACCGACAGCTCTTCACTCATGGGAACATGGCATGAGCTCTACCAAGCAGTACAGAACCAGATCGGCAACCCGGGGGAACCGGCCTCCTACTTTCCAAAGCGGGATCCAGCGCTATTTTCAAGACACACAGCGGACATCGCCGGGCGCCATTGTGGCCGCACCACGTGCATCCCGCATTGAAGAGAGCGCTACTACAGCCCTGTCTGTCCCCCTCACTCTCTCTTCGGAACCCGATCATCTCTCAGGGACTCTGGCTACTTTCTGGGCAGACATGGCAGGCCCCTCACAGTACCCGAGCCACCTGGAAGAAGACCTCCGTGCCATGCTGCAGGCCCTCCCCACGAGGTCGGACATCGAGGCCCTTATCCTCCGCATAGAGGAGGCACACAGCAGGGACATGCTAGAGGTGGGAACCGAGATACACTCCCTCTCAGACCAAATTGACACGGGTGAAGCCTCAGTCTCCTCCCTGGAACACAGAGTGTCAGCCCTGGAACACTCCCAGGCCTCCCATGCTACCACAGCCGTGGACATGCAGCTCCACCTGGAGGAATTGGAGGACCGCAGCCGCCGAAACAACTTACGGCTGCGGGGACTTCCGGAACAGAGAACCTGGTGATGACAGTTACAGCCATCTTCCATAGGATTATGGAAGCTCCTCAATGGAGATAGACCGGGTGCACAGAGCCCTCGGCCTAAGTCATCAGACCTTGACAGGCTCCGCGATGTCCTCTGCCGGCTACACCACTATTCGCAGAAGGAGCTTATCGTTCGCAGGGCCTGGGAGCATGGAGCGATAGAATTTGATGCAGTGCACTTTCAAATCCTCCCAGACTTATCCAGAGCGACGCTGCAGAAAAAAGCCCTACTGAAACCGGTCCTAGAAGTAGCAAGGCGACATGACTGCACCTACAGGTGCGGATACCCTCTGGGTTCCGGAAAGCCCAGGCCTCCCTTACCCTACGCTCCCCAGCAGACCTACCTGCATTCTTCTCCTTCCTGCATGCTGACCTCGTGCAAGTACAGAACTGGCTACAGCTTATCCCCTGGCCGTCGGGACACTTGGGACTCTCCGCAAACTGGAACAACCAGCCTCCCCACTCACAGAGATCCAGACGGAGATCCCGGGCACCATCCATGGAAAGGTCACGTGAGTCATAGTCACCCTTCCTTGGGTGCAGACCCTTTGTTCCACACAGGTTGGCTGTCCACCTCCCCACAGGCTAGTTTTCTTCTTTTTTTTTCTTTTTCTTTTTACCCCCCATTTGACTGCCTCCACTGCCTGTTCTACCTGTGGACGTTGAGAGACTTCCACACCGAGATGTCTAGTGTACCCCCTGATCCCCCCAGCCTGCTGAACACCTGGACCCCCCTGGCTTTGCACCAGCGGTCCCGGCCACCTTCTGGACCACATGGGAACTAGCCACACCTGACAGGCAACCCCGGATTTCTGCAGGGGCTTTGATCCCTAATGTTTAATCCCTGTGAGTTAAGACAGGGGCTCATAAATCTGATGACTACCTGGCACGACACACCACCAGCTCTCATGGACATGTGGGGGTATATGCTGATGCTCATATGTACTCTCTCTTCCTTCCCGGGCCAACATGATGGATCCACATGTAATGTCTCCTGTTGACATTTACTTTTCTCCTAGGTATGGGACATATTCTGTACCGACTCCACGGCTTACTGCACCTCCAGGGTCTTAGAGCCCTAATATTTCTCCCCATGCTGGTGCTCGTTGTATGTGTTTGCACCATGTGGGGACGCACCTCCCTCTGAACGCTGCAGGGATCCCAGGGGGGCTGGTTGATCCAGCCCCACCGGGAGAGCTGTGGAAGACCCTCCAGAACCAAATTTTTTCATCTGAAGGACTTTGGGCCTTAAAGTTTTTGCTCGTGCACGGTACCCAACAGGGCCGTGCGTGACCCCAGATGGGCGGCGCGCCTTCACTGGAATGTCAGCTGCTCCTCACTCAGCCCCTATGTCTACCAGGGGGGTTCCTCCCCTGCGAGGCACACTGTGTACTGATGTGGACGGGATGATTGTGCGACCCTGGAGGGGGGGGAATGAGGGAACGGCTGGGACTCGGCGTAGGGGATAGACCCTAAACCCCCCCACATTATCCCCCATGGGGGCACCACCTTTTTGGGGAGGCCCATGGGGGGAGACAACCCTAGACCTGGACAACTGGTGAGGGGCTCAGAATTACATAGTCAACAGGGGGGAAGTTCTTAACGGTTTTTCATGTTTACCCCAACCTGTGTGTTTCCTATGTTTCTCATGTTCTAAAATGTACTGGTTATATATGTATACATGCCTTTTAAGTATTGTTTGCTCATATCTATTTCACAACCTCATTACCCACTATAGTCAGGGTGGTCGGGGCGGCCAGTGAGTTCCTCCCCAGCTATTGCTGACCACATTCCCACATAGGCTAAGGCTCGATTACCAGTTTGATACTGGAGAGAGTATTAACATTATTTTGCTACCATATTAGTTTCTTTTCCTGCTTAGATGGTGTTCTATAAAAAGTTACCACCCCTTTTAAACCAACCCCTTTGGGTCATCCACCCACAGGGGATTTTCTCCTTCTCTGCTAGTTAGTCCTACACCCTCTCTAATTTCTGCCGCTCCTTCCCTTTCCTCACTCCCCCCCTCTAATCTCCTTCCTCCCCCCCTCTTTCTATCCTACCCCCTCAACCACCCCTCCCTTCCTTCCCACCTTCTTCCACCCTCCTCTTTCTCACCCCTCCTTCAAGGAGCCATGGAGGTAATGAATGTGCTCTCACTGAGCGCAAAAGGTCTTAACGTCCCTGAAAAGAAACGCATGTTACTGCATGACTTGCGTCACATAAAGACAGATGTCGCTTTCATTCAGGAAACGCATTTTAGAGATGGAAAGCTACAGGTCCTGAAAAACTAATTCTTCCCAGAGGTATACCACTCCACCAATGAGTTTACTAAGTCACAATGCGTGTCTATACACATTTCAAGAAATGTCCCATGGAGTTGTGTGGATGTAAAAGCAGACCAAGGGGGACGGTATTTGTTCCTCAGAGGCACAGTTGGAGGTGTCGAGGTTACTACCTCTATGCCCCTAATACCCATCAAGACTTCTTTATTTCCAAGACTCTGGACTCTCTGCTTGAGTTTTCAACGGGACAACTGATACTTGGGGGGCGACTTTAACATCCCTCTGATCCCATCTGAAGACACCTCTTCAGGGTACTCCTCGATACTCCCTGGCCTTTGGAAACGCATCATGCGATCTTTACACAAGGCACAACTAATAGACGCTTGGTGTCTTTTTCACCCCTCTGAAAGGGATTACACATTCTACTCCTTACCACATAAGCAGTATTTTAGGATTGACTATTTTTTAATCCCTCACTCCCATTTACACTCTGTCCGGAACTCCTCGATCGGGTCTATCACATGGTCGGACCACGCTCCGATCCTACTCTCCTACGCACTGAGCCTCACATCCAAAACGAGAACTTGGAGGTTGAACAAACGTCTCCTACAAGATGAAGTGGTACTCAAGGACGTTACCAGAGGATTGGACTGTTATTTCCAGACTAACGACATGCCGGACAGTAACATCGGCGTTGGGTTGGAAGCACACAAGGCGGTGCTCCGCGGAGAGCTCATTAAGCACGGATCCCGAATCAAAAAACAACGTACACTACAGCTGATCTCCCTTCTTGATGACTTACGCTTGGTGGAAGCCAGACATAAACATGCCCTGACACACTTTTTAGAAACGGAACTCCTGATACTACGGAAAAAAATTGCCGACCTGATGCACTTTAAAGCTAAAACAGCAATACAAGTCTGACGAAAAATATCATATGAATCCAGCAATAAATGCGGTAAACTCCTGGCCAAATCCCTGAGAGATCAGATGCTAGCAAATTGCATACCTCATATAATGTCATCCTCAGGCCAGAGAGTTTCCCTTCCCAAACACATAGCGAGGGAATTCCAAGAGTTCTATACATCCCCTAATAACCTTCAAATGGACTCTCCCTCCCAGATGCAGGTTTTGGATTACCTAGCCAACTCCCAAATGAAAAAAAAACCGCCCGCTGAGGTGAGTGAGCTATTGGATGAACCTATCACACTAGAGGAGATTCAATGCGCGATAGGAATCACTCAACTAGGGAAAGCTCCAGGCCCAGATGATCTTACCATCTCATACTATAAAGTCTTGCTACCATCCCTCAGCAAATTCATACATAAATTCTTTAATGCCCTGGGATCCACTACGACATTCCCTCGTGATACACTCTCGGCACACATAGCAGTGATCCCCAAGAAAGGCAAGGACCCCACCTCGTGCGGCAGCTACAGGCCGATTTCGCTGCTCAACACGGACCTAAAATTTTTTACGAAACTCCTAGCCACCAGAATCCAACAACATCTTCCAACCTTGATCCACTTGGACCAAGTTGGCTTAGTACTGACTCGTGAGGCTAGAGACAACATGATTAAAATCTTGAGCCTCTTACACATAGTCAATGGGGATGGTACTCCCTGCGCATTCCTGGGGATAGATGCAGAAAAGGCCTTTGACAGGGTGAACTGACAATTCATGTCCTCTGTCTTAAGATATGCAGGGTTGGGCAACACCATGCTCAAATGGATAAATACACTATACTCTGCCCCTTTGGCACAAGTCAGAGTCAATGGTGTACTGTCTGAACCCTTCACAATCACAAATGGGATGCGACAGGGATGCCCCCTGTCACCAATATTCTTCGCCCTGTCACTGGAACCACTCCTGTGCACTGTACGTTTAAACCCAGATATCACAGGTGTGGTGACCGGGGATACCCAACAAAAGGTCTCCGCGTACGTTGATGACATGCTGTTCTCACTCACAAACCCTATAATCTCACTCCCGAATCTCCTCCACGAATTTCAAAAATACGGAACCTTGTCAAACTTGAAAATCAACTTTGATATGTCCGAAGCGATGGGGATAGGTATAAAATTTGGAAAAACATGGGGTGGGACTTTGCATGTGCCTCAGTTTAGTGCAAATAATGATTTATGACACAGTGTTTTGTTTAAAAACGATATACAGATACTTTATTTACTATCCTTAGATGGGAATATTAAAACATTACAATCTGAATGGAGATACAATTTACTGTTTAGTTGACCAATGTTGTGCGAGTCCTGGTATAGAATACAAAGATGTGGCCTACGCATTTCGCGGGAACTCCGCTTCGTCAGGGCCTTTTAGAACAGCACAAACAGCGTGTAAATATTAAAGATGTCCTAAAGATGGGGATAGGTATACCGCAGCCCCTTCTCATGAATCTCTAGGCCAGTTTCAAATTCAAGTGGACAACAACAGCCCTGACATAGCTAATTGACTGGAACCGCCATCAAACTACTAAATTGTGGCCTCGCCTGGAGCAGCCCCAATGCAAAATTCCATTAGACAGAGCACTTTGGTGCTAACATTCGCTGCCAAACACTGTCAACAATCACCCCCTGGTGGGGCTGACTACACAGACTTGTTCGTCCCTTTTCCGTAAATTCTCTCTCATGTCACCCCACTCCCCGCTATATCCGATAATTGGAAACCCTCTATTTTCCCCAAAGACCTGATCTTCCGCTCTCTGAAGAACTCTGGATGCTTCCAAGCCTCCCATTTCCTCGCCCATAGCAAGTGGCCATCCCAATCCGAGCTCATGAACCCGGAAGAATCGTTCTGACTGGACCACTGGAGGGCACTCCAGATTAACCATTTTCTCAAGTCTCTGCCCCCCAAACGGTTTTTGCCAAACTCCCACCACCCTCGAGACCAATTGCGCGGAGGAGGATGCCATGCCCCATACCCTGTCGCCCGCCTACCAATTGATGATTATGCCGCCCGAGGGCTACCAACCGAAATGCCCTAGTACGTGGAAGGACGTCAAGAGCACACTCCCCCCACAAGATAGGCAAAACACTCTTCACTTCATTTAAAAATCCTCCATATGCACAAAGATACAGGAGACCAATTTCAAAATTGTCACCCAATGGTATAATACCCCTGCGAAACGATAAAAATATTTCCCCTTGCCCTCAGCTCCCTGCTGGAGATGCCAAGAGGACCAGGGTACAATTCTCCACATCTTCTGGTCCTGCTCTAAGCTGGAGCTTTTCTGGAAGATGATCCGACACACTGCCCAAAAGTTTACCGAACGCCCCATACAAGAAGATCCAGCCTACTTTCTGCTCCATGCCTCCAACACTCTGCAAAAAATGAATAAAAAAATGAATAGTTCGCCACCTCCTCGATGCAGCCAAGGCGTGCATCCCTTTATGCTGGAAATGCACACAACCTCCATCCATAAGACTGTGGATCAAAAAAGTGGAGGAAATTAACAAAATGGAGGATCTTATCCTCACATCCCATCACCAACGGGAACGCTACACTAAGACATAGACACTCTGGAACATATTTGCCTTCTCTGATGAGGGACGGGCCCTCTTTGAAAGCGACACGATGGACTAGTCCATCCCTAAAACAGCTAAGATAGCAAACAGCAGCCTCCTGATGCTGTCCACTGACCCTTCCTGTTTGTACTACAACCTGGGAGAAGCGCATTCATCACCCCCCCTTCCGGGCCCCGTTCCCGCCCCTGCCTGCCCTCCCACCACTCACTCTTCTCTTTTCCCTCCCCTCTCTACCCTCCCCCTCTCCCTCTCTCTCCCCCACTTCTTCTTCCATCCTTCCCATGTGGCTCTCTTGACTTCTTTCTAGCTCATTTTCTTCCTTTCTAATATCTCTAATCTTCTGGAAAGGTTCTACAGAAATAGTTTCTAGCACTGTTTTATAATATTTGAAAAGGTTGAGATGGAGTCCACGAGATCACTCACTGCTGTACATTAAAAGGCAATGAGATAGACATTTAGTGACTTAGCAGTAGAGGTTTACAACCATGCCCTTTCAGAACCGCCATAGGGTGGTTCTTACATGATAAGAGTGAAGGGTATGCTTGTCATATTTTACATGTCTAAAAAACAAGAGATGCAAAGAATTCTTCAGTGAGGAGCAAGCATACTTAGCAAAAATATAAATGTTTAATTTGAAAAATGATTATGTAAAATAATACCACATGTACACCAGATAAAGTCATGGATAGACAATAGATATACCAAGACCAACTAATACCAATTAAAATTGACAACGTTGTCGGGAACAAAAAGTACAACATGCAGATGGCCACCACAACACATACATACACGTGAAATTGGCCAGCTGGACTTTTAAAGTCTCTAATGAATTAAAGCTGAATAGTAGGTGGCAGGCCAGTGGATCACGGTGTATGGCCTAGAGGGGAGGAAGTCCGCAGTGTACACTGCCGAGGGCAAGCCCAAATGTGACTACAGATGGATATACATGCTTTGGTGATGGTAGCACTGACAAATTGAAGTCAACTGTAGCAAGGAACATGCATAAACCAGCTATGTCAGTGCTAAGCAGAGGTGCAGGGGATGATAGTGCACCTATTTGGCTATGAAGGTATAACAGCGGCATGTAAAGAGAAACGATCTCACCAGGCCATGGGAATCCAGATACTGCAGGTAAGTGGGACATCCCAGTCATCCATGGGCTTGGTCATCTGGTCAGAGTGGAGTGGCCGGTAAGTCCAGACAAGTAAACGTCAGCCAGGTAAAGGAAGTGAAACGATAGAGTGGCGTGCCGCGTATTGGCGGAGTGAAGCCGTTATGGTATCCTGGTTACTTGCTGGTTCCGTGCTGCGGGGCAATGGCCGGACGTTCGACCGGGCTTGAGTGACTTCAGCGGTGGCGAATCCAATCCCCAGGGCTAGTGGGTGGGTCTGCACGTGTGCTAAAGCAGACGTGATGGCGTCATGCTGACGCGTTTCATCCGTAAAGGATTTCTTCAGAGCATGCGCAGTAATTGCGATAGGCGGCTTAAGTAGAGATACCAATTAGAGACGTAAATACGTCAAATAGCCGCCAATTAGGCGCCTGCGCAACAAAAAGACAGCCATTCAAGTGATACAAACACACACAACAACACATGATGATAGTAATAATAATAGTGGAGTGGGTCAGTCCACGGGTGCAGTACCACCACCAAGGACACAATATAAAAAGGGGAGAGAAGAAAAAGAAAAGAAAAGAAGAAAAATATATTAAAAGAGGAAAGAGGGGGGGGGGGGGGGGGGAAAGGGGGAGGGGAGAAAGGGGGGGGGAAAAGGGGAAAAGGGAGGAGGAGATATGGTAATCTAAACTTTCAAGTAATAGTGAACACTCTAGCAGCGAGACATGGGGATTTTTTCTCTCCAAAGATTAGATTATAAGAAATACTGATAAATTACATTATCACTCAAAAGTAATAGTGAACACTATAACGGGGGGACATGGAGTTTTTTACCCCAAATGGTTAGATTGTCAGGAATACTGATAAGTTGCATTCATTATTTAACCCATGTGGGGACATACTGTCAAGGGTATATATCCACATTTTTTCTTTCTGACAGAGTATTCTGTCGAAGTCACCCCTCCTATGGGGGAGATTTAATTTATAGATACCCTTGACAGTAAGTCCCGTGGGGTCCCCACCATGATGGTCAAGAAAATGTAAGGGGATGGGGCGCTCGTCATCTTTACTGAGGATGCTCTGTACGTGTTCCCTGATCCTGGTCTTAAGTTTTCTTTTTGTTTTTCCCACATATTTTTTGCCACAGGGGCAGGTAATCATGTAGACCACTCGTGTGGTATTGCAGTTGATAAAATTATAAATTCTAAACTGTTTCTGACCACCAGAGTCAGTGAAGACGTCAGTGCGCTCCACATACTTGCAGATGCTGCATCTGCCGCATCTAAACATACCTTTAAGAGGTGGAAGTTGGGTCAACCAATTTTGGCTGTGTGACCTCAAGTATTCGGAGTGGATCAAATGATCCCTAAGGTTCCGAGAACGTCGAGCAGTGAGGAGAGGGCGTTCACCTACTATTTCACCCAGTAAAGGGGAACCCGAAAGGATATGCCAGTGGTTACCAAGTATGGTCCGAATCTGCTTCCATTGAGAACCATACTTGGTAATGATCCTAGGGGGCCCATAGTCATCATCAGATGCCTTAGATTTTTTTCCCTTTCTTTTTATGAGAAGTTGTTGTCGATCGGTCTGGGCAGCTCTTTTCTTTGCTGTTCTAATGACTCCATGGGAGTATCCCCTGTTTCGAAATCTATCATATAGGTCCCTGGCTTCAGTGTCAAAGTCTTGTTGTGTGGAGCAGTTTCTGCGAATGCGCAGGAACTGGCCCACAGGTATCCCTCTGATCAGCGATCTAGGATGATCACTTGTGGCCTGGAGGAGCGTATTGGCTGCTGTTGGTTTTCTGTACGTTTTGGTACTAATCATCCCATTACTAGCGGTAAGGGTAAGGTCCAGAAAGGAAAGGGTATGCTGGTGGGCTGTGTAGGTAAGCCTAATGTTTCTGTCATTTAAGTTGAGTTCGTCCATGAATAGCGCCAGTTCCTGTTCTGTACCCGCCCACACCATAAATACATCATCGATGTACCTCAGCCAGATGCGACTATGGCTGAGGTACATCGAGGAGTGGTAGACGCATTCCTCCTCCCACATACCCAAATGAAGGCATGCATAAGATGGGGCCCACGGTGCACCCATTGAAGTGCCTCTAATCTGTCGGTAGTAGGACCCCATGAACTGAAAACAGTTATGCTCCAATAAAAATCTAAGTAAATCACAGATAAATTCATTTTGATGCCCCAGGTCAGGAAATTTCTTATCAAGGAAGAAGTGAGTTGCTTTCAGTCCCCAGGAGTGGGGAATTGATGTGTATAAGGATTCAACATCAATCCCAACTAACATTGATCCCTCCGGTAGGACCACGTTCTCTAGATGGGATAGTACATGCCCAGTGTCCTGCACATATGAGGGCAGGTCAGATACCAATTCCTTGATTAGTGCATCAATGAACTTACCCGTTTTCTCAAGGGGACCATTCACTGCCGATACGATGGGCCTACCGGGGGGATTTGTTAGGGATTTATGGAGCTTCGGTATAATGTAGAAAGTAGGTGTATTAAACTCAGACACCCTGAGAAAATTGAACTCCTTTTTAGTAATTAGTTTTTCTTCCATAGCCAGACTCAGCTGGTAATTAAGCTCTTTTGTAATTCCGGGGAAGGGGTTTGTATCCAGTTTGTGGTAAGTAAGTTTATCACCCAAAAGTCTAAGTACTTCAGTTTCGTATTGGTCCTCAGTAAGGAGGACTAGATTGCCCCCTTTGTCACTGCCCTTAATCACAATGCCTGGAGTCTCCTCTAGTTCTCTTAGGGCCTTTCTCTCATCCCTAGTCAGGTTGTCTAAGCCCTTATATTTCCAATTGACCATGGATAGGTCTCTTTTAACCTGTGCCAAGAAGAATTCAATGGCTTTGTGTTTGGATAGGGGTGGCATTTTGTTCGATTTGATAGATAAATTAGCGGTGCGGGCATGGGCAACCTGCAGTGGGGGCATCTCAGAATCCGAGCCGGAGTCCTCATTTTCTATTAAAAGGGAAACAAGTGCATCCAGGGCTTCCCTTTCTTCTTTATTTTGAGGGTCCTGTTTAGTCTTATTATGTTTAGATAGATGCCAATATCTAAAAAGGACTTTTCTTAAGTAAAGGGAAATGTCCTTGTACACTTCAAATTCATTCATCCCTGATTTAGGGGAGAATGAGAGACCCTTGTTAAGTAGGGAAAGGTGGTGCTGGTTTAGGGAAAAATTGGTCAGGTTAACTACCTTCATATCTGTAAGTGGGTCCTCTGTTGGATTTTGGATACCTATGTCCTGTGTGTCTTCTTCCTCACCTGTCTCTGGCTTTTGCGAGTTTCCTTTGTTCTTCCCTGATGACCTGAGGGTGAGTCTAGGGGTATTTTCCCTTTTCCTATTGTTTGATTCTTCCCTATAGTAGTTGGAGGATGGTCGGTTGGCGATTGGTCCCTCTCTAAAAAAGTCACTGAGAGGTCCCTACGTTCACTGTCACTGTCCGTGGAGGAGTATTGTTTACGGGTAGGCTTGGTATTAACTGAACTGTTGCTCCTCCCTCTATTTTTTCGCGAACGACTCCTTCCTTTACGAATTGTGGGATCAAACAAATCACCACTTTCAAGGTCAAGTAAATTTTGTTTAAATTTTTCTTGTTTATGAGTTTTTAAATTTCTTTGAGTTTTCTCTACTTCCTTTTTAAGGAGTTCATTATATTTTTCAAATGAGGGGTCTGTTTTAAAGGGTTCCAGTAGACTGGCACTATTATTAATCTCCGTTTGAATTTCATCAAGTTGGGCCTGTTCCTCATCGACAATCAACTGCATAATCTCCAAACCACGCTTCAGACAGCTGGCCTTCCATGCCTGTATAAAACGTGGTGTGTGGAGATGTCCAGCTGGGGTCACTCTTTCTCTTAGACCTCTGGGGATAATTCCATTTTCGATATGGGATTTTAGTGATGAAATATCCCACTTCCTATTCAGGAATTTAATAGTTAGTTTTTTATGATTCCTGAACAGGGACTGGAGGGAGTCCTCATATGTATTTTGAGTTGATTGTTGGGAGGAAAAGGCCGACTGAATTTCTCGGTCAATGTGCTCGTCAAGAAGATAAGCCATATCTCAGGGAAGAAAGGATCCCTGAGATATGGCTTATCTTCTTGACGAGCACATTGACCGAGAAATTCAGTCGGCCTTTTCCTCCCAACAATCAACTCAAAATACATATGAGGACTCCCTCCAGTCCCTGTTCAGGAATCATAAAAAACTAACTATTAAATTCCTGAATAGGAAGTGGGATATTTCATCACTAAAATCCCATATCGAAAATGGAATTATCCCCAGAGGTCTAAGAGAAAGAGTGACCCCAGCTGGACATCTCCACACACCACGTTTTATACAGGCATGGAAGGCCAGCTGTCTGAAGCGTGGTTTGGAGATTATGCAGTTGATTGTCGATGAGGAACAGGCCCAACTTGATGAAATTCAAACGGAGATTAATAATAGTGCCAGTCTACTGGAACCCTTTAAAACAGACCCCTCATTTGAAAAATATAATGAACTCCTTAAAAAGGAAGTAGAGAAAACTCAAAGAAATTTAAAAACTCATAAACAAGAAAAATTTAAACAAAATTTACTTGACCTTGAAAGTGGTGATTTGTTTGATCCCACAATTCGTAAAGGAAGGAGTCGTTCGCGAAAAAATAGAGGGAGGAGCAACAGTTCAGTTAATACCAAGCCTACCCGTAAACAATACTCCTCCACGGACAGTGACAGTGAACGTAGGGACCTCTCAGTGACTTTTTTAGAGAGGGACCAATCGCCAACCGACCATCCTCCAACTACTATAGGGAAGAATCAAACAATAGGAAAAGGGAAAATACCCCTAGACTCACCCTCAGGTCATCAGGGAAGAACAAAGGAAACTCGCAAAAGCCAGAGACAGGTGAGGAAGAAGACACACAGGACATAGGTATCCAAAATCCAACAGAGGACCCACTTACAGATATGAAGGTAGTTAACCTGACCAATTTTTCCCTAAACCAGCACCACCTTTCCCTACTTAACAAGGGTCTCTCATTCTCCCCTAAATCAGGGATGAATGAATTTGAAGTGTACAAGGACATTTCCCTTTACTTAAGAAAAGTCCTTTTTAGATATTGGCATCTATCTAAACATAATAAGACTAAACAGGACCCTCAAAATAAAGAAGAAAGGGAAGCCCTGGATGCACTTGTTTCCCTTTTAATAGAAAATGAGGACTCCGGCTCGGATTCTGAGATGCCCCCACTGCAGGTTGCCCATGCCCGCACCGCTAATTTATCTATCAAATCGAACAAAATGCCACCCCTATCCAAACACAAAGCCATTGAATTCTTCTTGGCACAGGTTAAAAGAGACCTATCCATGGTCAATTGGAAATATAAGGGCTTAGACAACCTGACTAGGGATGAGAGAAAGGCCCTAAGAGAACTAGAGGAGACTCCAGGCATTGTGATTAAGGGCAGTGACAAAGGGGGCAATCTAGTCCTCCTTACTGAGGACCAATACGAAACTGAAGTACTTAGACTTTTGGGTGATAAACTTACTTACCACAAACTGGATACAAACCCCTTCCCCGGAATTACAAAAGAGCTTAATTACCAGCTGAGTCTGGCTATGGAAGAAAAACTAATTACTAAAAAGGAGTTCAATTTTCTCAGGGTGTCTGAGTTTAATACACCTACTTTCTACATTATACCGAAGCTCCATAAATCCCTAACAAATCCCCCCGGTAGGCCCATCGTATCGGCAGTGAATGGTCCCCTTGAGAAAACGGGTAAGTTCATTGATGCACTAATCAAGGAATTGGTATCTGACCTGCCCTCATATGTGCAGGACACTGGGCATGTACTATCCCATCTAGAGAACGTGGTCCTACCGGAGGGATCAATGTTAGTTGGGATTGATGTTGAATCCTTATACACATCAATTCCCCACTCCTGGGGACTGAAAGCAACTCACTTCTTCCTTGATAAGAAATTTCCTGACCTGGGGCATCAAAATGAATTTATCTGTGATTTACTTAGATTTTTATTGGAGCATAACTGTTTTCAGTTCATGGGGTCCTACTACCGACAGATTAGAGGCACTTCAACGGGTGCACCGTGGGCCCCATCTTATGCATGCCTTCATTTGGGTATGTGGGAGGAGGAATGCGTCTACCACTCCTCGATGTACCTCAGCCATAGTCGCATCTGGCTGAGGTACATCGATGATGTATTTATGGTGTGGGCGGGTACAGAACAGGAACTGGCGCTATTCATGGACGAACTCAACTTAAATGACAGAAACATTAGGCTTACCTACACAGCCCACCAGCATACCCTTTCCTTCCTGGACCTTACCCTTACCGCTAGTAATGGGATGATTAGTACCAAAACGTACAGAAAACCAACAGCAGCCAATACGCTCCTCCAGGCCACAAGTGATCATCCTAGATCGCTGATCAGAGGGATACCTGTGGGCCAGTTCCTGCGCATTCGCAGAAACTGCTCCACACAACAAGACTTTGACACTGAAGCCAGGGACCTATATGATAGATTTCGAAACAGGGGATACTCCCATGGAGTCATTAGAACAGCAAAGAAAAGAGCTGCCCAGACCGATCGACAACAACTTCTCATAAAAAGAAAGGGAAAAAAATCTAAGGCATCTGATGATGACTATGGGCCCCCTAGGATCATTACCAAGTATGGTTCTCAATGGAAGCAGATTCGGACCATACTTGGTAACCACTGGCATATCCTTTCGGGTTCCCCTTTACTGGGTGAAATAGTAGGTGAACGCCCTCTCCTCACTGCTCGACGTTCTCGGAACCTTAGGGATCATTTGATCCACTCCGAATACTTGAGGTCACACAGCCAAAATTGGTTGACCCAACTTCCACCTCTTAAAGGTATGTTTAGATGCGGCAGATGCAGCATCTGCAAGTATGTGGAGCGCACTGACGTCTTCACTGACTCTGGTGGTCAGAAACAGTTTAGAATTTATAATTTTATCAACTGCAATACCACACGAGTGGTCTACATGATTACCTGCCCCTGTGGCAAAAAATATGTGGGAAAAACAAAAAGAAAACTTAAGACCAGGATCAGGGAACACGTACAGAGCATCCTCAGTAAAGATGACGAGCGCCCCATCCCCTTACATTTTCTTGACCATCATGGTGGGGACCCCACGGGACTTACTGTCAAGGGTATCTATAAATTAAATCTCCCCCATAGGAGGGGTGACTTCGACAGAATACTCTGTCAGAAAGAAAAAATGTGGATATATACCCTTGACAGTATGTCCCCACATGGGTTAAATAATGAATGCAACTTATCAGTATTCCTGACAATCTAACCATTTGGGGTAAAAAACTCCATGTCCCCCCGTTATAGTGTTCACTATTACTTTTGAGTGATAATGTAATTTATCAGTATTTCTTATAATCTAATCTTTGGAGAGAAAAAATCCCCATGTCTCGCTGCTAGAGTGTTCACTATTACTTGAAAGTTTAGATTACCATATCTCCTCCTTCCTTTTCCCCTTTTCCCCCCCCCTTTCTCCCCTCCCCCTTTCCCCCCCCCCCCCCCCTCTTTCCTCTTTTAATATATTTTTCTTCTTTTCTTTTCTTTTTCTTCTCTCCCCTTTTTATATTGTGTCCTTGGTGGTGGTACTGCACCCGTGGACTGACCCACTCCACTATTATTATTACTATCATCATGTGTTGTTGTGTGTGTTTGTATCACTTGAATGGCTGTCTTTTTGTTGCGCAGGCGCCTAATTGGCGGCTATTTGACGTATTTACGTCTCTAATTGGTATCTCTACTTAAGCCGCCTATCGCAATTACTGCGCATGCTCTGAAGAAATCCTTTACGGATGAAACGCGTCAGCATGACGCCATCACGTCTGCTTTAGCACACGTGCAGACCCACCCACTAGCCCTGGGGATTGGATTCGCCACCGCTGAAGTCACTCAAGCCCGGTCGAACGTCCGGCCATTGCCCCGCAGCACGGAACCAGCAAGTAACCAGGATACCATAACGGCTTCACTCCGCCAATACGCGGCACGCCACTCTATCGTTTCACTTCCTTTACCTGGCTGACGTTTACTTGTCTGGACTTACCGGCCACTCCACTCTGACCAGATGACCAAGCCCATGGATGACTGGGATGTCCCACTTACCTGCAGTATCTGGATTCCCATGGCCTGGTGAGATCGTTTCTCTTTACATGCCGCTGTTATACCTTCATAGCCAAATAGGTGCACTATCATCCCCTGCACCTCTGCTTAGCACTGACATAGCTGGTTTATGCATGTTCCTTGCTACAGTTGACTTCAATTTGTCAGTGCTACCATCACCAAAGCATGTATATCCATCTGTAGTCACATTTGGGCTTGCCCTCGGCAGTGTACACTGCGGACTTCCTCCCCTCTAGGCCATACACCGTGATCCACTGGCCTGCCACCTACTATTCAGCTTTAATTCATTAGAGACTTTAAAAGTCCAGCTGGCCAATTTCACGTGTATGTATGTGTTGTGGTGGCCATCTGCATGTTGTACTTTTTGTTCCCGACAACGTTGTCAATTTTAATTGGTATTAGTTGGTCTTGGTATATCTATTGTCTATCCATGACTTTATCTGGTGTACATGTGGTATTATTTTACATAATCATTTTTCAAATTAAACATTTATATTTTTGCTAAGTATGCTTGCTCCTCACTGAAGAATTCTTTGCATCTCTTGTTTTTTGTTATGTCTCCTTAGTTCAGAGGAACACATCCATGTAGTATTATTATTTGGATGACAGCAGTTACTAGCATCTGTAAGCAGTTTTTATGCGGGTGATTCCCCTTCTGCTCACAGCCATATGTAATCATAGCAAAGTGTCAGCTTCATTATTTTCTTTGTTGTTTCACATATTTTACATGTCTGTATTTAGCGACTATATCCATGACATGATATGTTGTTTCACCTCACCTGATGCCATTATGCCATTTCCATGTAACTGAAGATGTTACGTCTCATGCTCTCATGTTTCTTTAAATAAAAGATTAAAAAAAAGTACCTACAAACACCAACAAAAAATACAAATAATAAATATTATTTTTAAAAATGCCAGAGTTAGGCTTTTAATACTTTGTGCACGCTGGACATTTTTAACGTGGCTGTTAGGAGTGTCTGGTGGGTTTTTTTTCTACCTCTAAATGAATGCATGTTCGCTTATGTGTCCATGCACACAAATGCCCTGTACACATGATTGGACTTTCCGCCAACAAAACCGTGGATTTTTGTTAGAAAGATGTTGGCTCAAACTTGTCTTGCATACACACGGTCACACAAATGTTGGCCAACAATTACGAACGTGGACACGTGGTGATGTACAAGACGTACGACGAGCCGAGAAAAAGGAAGTTCAATAGCCAGTGCGGCTCCTTCTGATTGATTCCGAGCATGCATGAATTTTAGTGCGTCGGACTTGTGTACACACGATCGGAAATTCCGACAACAAAGTTTTGTTGGTGGAAAATTTGGAGACCTGCTAATCAACATTTGTTAGCGGAAAGTCCGACAACAAATGTTCGATGGAGCATACACGCGGTCGGACTTTCAGCCAACAAGCTCACATCCAACATTTTTTTTTGGAAAATCCAATCGTGTGTATGGGGCATAGAGTTTAGAGAAGTTTAGAGGGAGCGGCATTTAGAGGCAGAAAAAATTTCACAGCCAGTGCATCCAGGAGCAGCAGCATTTTGGCAGAAAAACGATTGGTGTGTGTAGACGCAATAAGCGCATTTAGCGATTGTGTGTTAATTAATTTCACAATCCTGGCTTACATAACTGCTTATTTAGAACAATTTATACGTAAGCATTCCAGGGAGATACACATCTTGTTTCCCCTTGCCCCTACCTTCTTTCTTACTATCTGGCCAAAACGTTAGGTCCTATTTGGTACCTTTTTTAATTTTTTGCTAACTTACTAACTGACATATCAGCATGGATGTCACAGCACTTCCTTAAACTAAATCTCTCTAAAACTGAGCTATTAATATTCCCCCCCACCCATGCCCCCCTCCATGACTTTCCCATCAAAATCAACAATGCAACTATCAGTCCCTCCTCTCAGGCCAGGGTACTAGGTGTAATCCTAGATTCTGACTTGTCATTTCAGCCCCAAGTCCAATCGTTGTCAAAAGTTTGTAGAATTCATCTCCGTAACATCTCTAAAATTCGCCCCTCTTTTAACAAATGAAACCACCAAGCTCCTCATTCACTCCCTTGTTATCTCTCGCCTTGACTATTGCAACTCCCTTCTCATTGGCCTGCCTCTCCATAGGCTATCCCCGCTTCAGTCTATCATGAATGCTGCTGCCAGATTTATCCACCTTACCAACCGCTCAGTGTCTGACAACCATCTCCTCCGACCCCTAGATTTTCCCCCAATCACCCAGCAAATTAAATTCAAAATACTAACCACAACATATAAGCCATTCACAACTCTGCCCTGAGCTACATTACCAATCTTGTCTCAGAATATCACCCAAATTGCCCTTTCTGCTCTTCTCAAGACCTCCTACTCTTAAGCTCTCTCGTCTCCTCCTCCCATGCTCATCTCCAGGATTTCTTCAGAGCCTCTCTCATCCTCTGGAACTCGCTACCTCCACCTGTCCGGTTATCCCCTACTTTTGCTACCTTCAGGCGATCCCTGAAAATTCATCTCTTCAATAAAGCCTATCACGTCTCCAACTAATCTTCTACCACTTCCATCAGCTCATTCCCCACAGTTACAATCTTTTCTACCACTTGCCCCATCCTATTAGATTGTAAGCTCTTCTGAGCAGGGCCCTCTTAATCCTCTTGTATTTTATTGTATTATAACTGTATTGTTTCCTTTTAATATTGTAAAGCGCTGAGTAAACTGTTGGCGCTAGATAAATCCTGTATAATAATAATAATAAGTGACAACTGGCCACAAAACGCATTGAGCCTATCAATGTTATCATGTTCCCAACACATAGCTTGACCTCAACTGTGATTCATTTGTATCCTTTAACCCATTTGTATCCCTTACTCAATAAGCAATTGGCTTTTTATACTAGTTACTTTCATGGGATACTATGCGATTTCAGATGCGTGTGAATTTATATATGAATTCCTCTTTTTTGTATGCCATCGCCTTGTATATAGATAAAAATATTAATGTTCAACCATGTATCACATGTTTATGAGGTATGCTTTGTTTATATGCTAATTAAACAATTTTACAATTTCTCCTACCACGTGTCTTGTGCCTCACTCAAAGTCCCAAAAACCCCTTTCTTATAATTATTTCAATGGCCAGAATAAATTATTATTCTGGGCATTGAAATGAATTAACGCCCAAGCACTTGACATGGCTAAACGCCTTTCATACATTTACAAGCGTCAGTTGTTTTTTTCTGCCAAAACACTGCTGTGAGAAGGAAAGGAGTACAGGAGAGTTAACAAAATATCCAGTGTGCATGAGGTTTTAGTCTGAACTCAAGGCAGATATAGAACTCACAAATTAAGGCAAAACTGTACCCATTTTTTCATGCTCCACTTTCCTGCATCCTCTATCTTATAAATTAGCATGCGTGGAGATCTGGTGCGTGCATAGTCATGCCGTGGGTATCTCATGGCATGTCTGCGCATGTGCTAGATGCAAATTAATGATGGCAGTGCTGAAGAAGAGGTGCAAAAGGAGATTTTTTAATTCAGCAGGACAGCTCTGTTCTCTGTCTTCTAGTAAGTATGTTTTTTTTGTATGTTAAGACTGGGAAAAGTGTTAGGGTCTTTGGAGGGTTTAGGCAGAGTGTAGTTCTGTAATTATTCAATTATCATTAAATTATTATTTTTTAATTCAGATCCCCCATAGAATGCAAAGGACTAAAAAGATTCCCTTCATTCGTTTATCACTCCTTGCCCATTTGTTATTTTTTTGCTTTGTCAGTTGCACCAATGCCCCCTTTTTTTGTGCCTGGGTATGTTTAGGATGTTAATGCCCTTTACAAATCTCTAATGCGAATATAGGCTGGCGTTGTTCCACAGAGGTTGGTACCCCTTTACCCATTTGGTGGAGGTGTCCATTGATCAAACAATTCTGGGATGGAATAGCACACATAAAGAATAAGATTACAACGTCTGCTATTAAAGTGTTACTAAACCCACAACAGCAAAATCAGTGTGTATATGCCGTAAAGCATGCTTGTTATACTCATTGTGGAACCTAAGGGGTTAATCCTCTGCAAGTCTGTTTGATCCTGTATGCACAGATTCTCCTCTTCCTCCATTGACTCCGGAACATATCTGGATAAGACAGAGTTACTGGAGTCAAGCTGCACATGCTTAGTTTGGTGTGTATTGCTAGGGAAAGTGCATATGATCAACACAAGGCCAATCAGCACTGTCCAGACAGAGGGTCAGGGGTCCTGGATCCTGATAGGACAGCCAGCACAGTGTGAAAATTCATCCTACAAGCTTTAGCCAAGTACTGATAGAAGTCACAAGACTGTTAAATACTGCTGATGAGAAAAATATGTAACAGTTTCTATTTACTAAAATTATTGCATTTCCATGTTCTGTGCACTGTGGGAGACCATATATAGTGAATGCAGGGTCCTGGGTTTAGTAACAATTTAAGCTAAAACAAGGGATGGTTCTACTCTCAGCAATCCCTGGCTCTATCTCTTTATCCAAGAAGTCTCTTCTCAGGTTTTTAATTTGACAGCCAGAGCCTTGATTCCCAGACATTGGCAATCCACTAAACCCTCCATCAATTTGAGAGTGGACCAATGAAGTATGTAATTTAATGAGACTGAAGGAATTGATTGCTCAACATTACAACAGGTAATTAAAATTGACCTCATGTATCCTTTACAAGGATAATGATGATCACATGCAAGTATGGTGCTGGACTGTCTTTCTCTTGATGTCTCCCCTCTCAATGTCTCTTTCGTTATCACTATTCTTCTTGTTTTCTTTTCTTTTCTTCCTCTTTAGTTTTGCTACCTATTGATATCTTCTTTACAATAGGCTCTTCCTTTTTACATATGCATTTTAGGCTGGTTGTATGTCAACACATGGGTTTTTCAGAGTTCTCACCCTTTCATATGGCCTCTACCTTTCTTTCCATTATAGAATACCTCCCCCATCTGGCGATGTTGTTGAATGAAGTGATATCAATGTTTGCTTATGGTCTGTGATAATGTAAGTTTATTAATATTGACATGTATACTGCTGAACCACCTTGTAAATGATGGATGCTAGGTTTTACTTTTTTCCCTCCCCTTTTTTTCCTTCTGTACCCTACTTTTTGTTGAAAATTTCAATAAACACAGATTGAGTAAAGAAAAAAAATCATATATATTTTTTTAATGCAAGCATTGTATGTACCTGTGGAGCAGAGTTGCCATTTATGCATCAAACTCAGATGCAGGCACAGGCCCCTTTAACTCCATTTCCTAGATATGCCTAGGAAAAATACATTTCTCAGATTCTCTTCCTCAGCAGCTCAAAAAGGCCACATCTGAAGCATACCTGGGAAGTTCTGAACTTGTGATTCCTAAGCTTGTGTGAAGGTGTTTGTGTGTGTGTGTGTGGTACCGAATATTAGGTGTAGACAAATTGTACCAAAAGTGAGAGGGGCTTAAAAATAGGCTAGGAGTCTACAGTAAAATCAAACTCAAAATTGAAAAATTGAAAAACTCAGTCCTTTTTTACAGGCTACAGCAGACAACCCCAGCTAAGGAAAAAAAGAACACCCCCATGTTAAGGACATGTGGCCTAGTATGGTTCAGGAGTGGGGGCGGTGTCAACGCTTGTCCCCTTACTGGTCAGTCAGTCTGCATGCTCAAATTAAGGATCTGGTATGGATTTCCTTTTTTGTGTGAGGTACCCCTTTAAAATCCATACCAGACTCAAAGGGCTCTAATTTGTTCACTGATGTGAGAATTCTGCTGGAAGTGAAAAGAATCCACACGTGAATTGCATTATTATTGGTAATAGGTAGGACTGTGCAGTAAAGTTTGCTAGAACTCTTGGATAGTTTTTTCCTCAACAAACGTGGGGTTAAAATTTAAGACAAAGACAGCCAAACAACTAATATCTTTATCTAACAGCTTTAGAAGGAGGCCAGCAATGTCAGGTTACATATTTCTAATATGTTTTTGTTTTTAATATGTGTCATGTAGTCTTAGTTTCTTGTAAATGTTTCCATGCACAAAGTTTTGCTTTTTCAAACTAAAATGATGAAACTTCCTATTGACATTTCCTGTAATCAGGCCCAATATCATCAACAAACAGTTAAAGCTATTTTTCTTTAGTAAAATCATTTTATGGTTCTTCTCAGGCTTTAGCCAAATTACCCCAACAGCAAAGAGCAGATCACATTTAATAAAGATTACATTTTCAATACACATTTACTTTTTCATATTTCTTGCACTTGCACAGTCTCTTCTCCCCAAACACAAAATGCGGGCGGAGTAGACAGTCCCTGATAATCTACAGGCAGTACCCAGGGTATGTCCTTTCCCTTCAAGCCATTAGACTGATTTATTGCCAGTTGCCAGGTCTGGCTAGAACATTCTCCACGGAGGCATCACGTTCGTAGTTCTGACATGCCATATGGAGGCATAATTGTCTAGTTGTCCTTCTGGGAAGGAGAACAAAATGTTTTAAACTGCACAGGAGACCTTGGGAATCATAATTATACTTAGCAAAGTTGAGGGTGAATTTTTAAGATGACTTTGATAAAAATCAGGTCTTCACCTAGAAGAAATTTCTAAGCATCAAAGTGTAATGATGGTTTAAATGGTTCACACAAAAATTGTTATTCTGCCTTTAATTCAAAATAGTGCAATGAACATATTTTGACATGTTTTGAATGAAAAGCACTCTACACACACACACACACACACACACACACACACACACACACACACACACACACACACACACACACACACACACACGTTAGAATGCAATCCAAAGTTTTAGATAGTGGAAAAAAGTTTGTTTTTCTGTTATCAGTGAGGGTCAGTATTACAAATAATGCAATGCTGCAAATAAATAGGGAGTGTACATTTTTATCGGGTACATTGTATTGTAACACTAGAAT
Source organism: Lithobates clamitans (assembly GCA_037952925.1). Classification (NCBI taxonomy): domain Eukaryota; kingdom Metazoa; phylum Chordata; class Amphibia; order Anura; family Ranidae; genus Lithobates; species Lithobates clamitans. The sequence continues at coordinate 1,324,817 of JBBGZY010000632.1, read as the reverse complement.
GACAAAGATAAAAAACCCCTGAGAAATAGAATCTGTATACTCCTTATGCACTATTGGCTGATCTCTAGGTTACTCCCACCCCTATAGTAGACATTTATTATTTTGTGTAATTTCCAGCATGCATATACACAGTAAACAACTGCAAATGGGGACAGTTGTGACATATATAAAAAGCATTTTCAGCTTGCACTGGTTTTAAAATGTTATTCACTGTGCTACTTAGATAACTCACATGGCCTGATCATTTCCAGCCCTACTCCTGATTAGAGGGATAGCTCTCTTTTGGGGAGGTAATGAAAAATCCTTCTCCTCCCCAAGGAGTGTTTTGCGCTAAACTTGTAGGTAAATAAGAAAAGCAGAATTTTCACTATGTGGAAGAGTAGGTTTGATACTAAAGTTTGGCAGTGCCTTCACCCAAGACAGGACCTCTATGAGCAGAGGGGATTCCCTTCCTGGGAAATCAATCAGTAATCTAATCAAAGTAATTGGGAGCTGATAAACTACTGCAACCAGCATATAACATAAACCATAAGTATATAGATGCACACCAGTTAGGAGATAATACAAGCTTTATATAAAAAAGATAAATAATATACAACATATATATTAATATACAAACAGGTACCATCAGCAAAAAGCCTGATAGGAGTCCTTGTGGAATTGTGCACATATACCGAGGTATACAGTATGTAATTATTTATAGAGATACCTCCAGATCAGGGGTCTCAAGCTGGTGGCCCTCTAGCTGTTGCAGAACTACAATTCCCATGAGGCATTGCAAGGCTGACAGTTACAAGCATGACTCCCACAGGCAGAGGCATGATGGGACTTGATGGGACTTGTAGTTCCCCAACAGCTGGAGGGCCGCCAGTTTGAGACCCCTGCTCCAGATGAATGTTGCAGAAAAATTCAGTTGTGGGCCCATGAGGATGATACATAACAGTCCTTTCTGGTTTGAGGTTTAGCAGCATGGACTGGAGATTTGACTGAGGCTTTCTCTCTCTCTTTGTCTCTCCACTTCCTCCTTCTGTGGTTTCAAAGCCAACAACCCAGAGACCGAAAGTGCATACATAATATATTATTATAATATTATGCATTTACAAATGCAGACAGAGGGCAGCAGATACCTACACAGGTTTTCTTGCAATGATCAGAAAAGGATCAAGTCATGTAGGTAGGACCTTTTTAGTTGGCGGTAGCAATTACTTACAGCATCTGAAGAGCTTATTATCATACAAAGAGTTTAGATCTTGTTGGGAAAATTATTCGAGCTGTCACTTCTACACTTTATGCTGGCTTGGCCACTCTATGTGTAGATGTGTCAGCACGATCTGTCTCAGATCGGGGGTTTGGAGGCATTTTGGCATCTTCACCTTTGGTGTCAGTGGACCTTGTCCTGACACTAATACCAACAGGTGAACTGGAAGGAGTAGATAACAACTCAGTTTATGCATAGTAAGTCCTTACCTATACATTTGCTTAGCAATATATACATTACAAAGTGCCTTTTTTTTCATGTTTTTAATGTAGTGCTACACCCACAGGTACCGCTTAGCATGATGGGCATTCTGTTTACTACCATGACTCTTTAACCTGCTCAGTCCCCACTGACACACCTGGTTACTCAAACCTGTGTAGCTTACGCATTAATATTCTATTGCTCTATGTTAGCACACAAAAACCAGACCACAAGCAAAAAAGTAATACATTAATATATTATTGAAGAGTAAGCAAATGCAATTCATAAAACAAATGAACAGGACAAAGAATATGTTAAATTAACTGATGGGCAGATTAGTCTTATCTATGGCCATTAACTTACGCCACAATAAGGGTAAGCCCCATTACAGTATTCCACACAACATCAGTAAGAACAGCATGAACCATGAAAACATAAATGGCAGAAAGAAATCTCACGGTAACTCTCAGCAATAGCTACCCAAAAAGGGTCTCTGAGTGCACTCTATACATACAGCCCCAATAGTAGGTGGGTGTATGTGCTACTGGTAAAGGGGTACCCCCAGAGGAGACTGTAAACTTTGCGCCTAATCTTCAATGTTGGTCCACTTTCGTTGGGGCCCTTTTGTCAGTGATGCACATGTAACTATCCCTTTACGACTGTACACAATGGATGGCTGATGGGTTGTTAAATAGGGGCATTCTTAGTAAGCAGTAACTGTTGGCAGCAAGGGGTTAAACTCTGTAGCTCCACTCACCAATCCTTGCATGCAACAGGTCCAGGTCAATACGCTTGGCGGTCAATCGGCCCAGCAGTCTCAGTGCTCACAATCGGCTCCTCGCAATCAGGACCTTCCCGGCTGTAGACTCAGACAGAATCAGGTCTCCTAGCTCTAGCACAGTGAGCCCTTATGGTTCAGTCCCTCAGGCTCAGTCTCTTGGCTGACACAGTGCACAAACCCCAGCCACAAGTCTGTACTATTCCCTTCCCAGCACTGGCCTCTTGATCACTGCAGATTTTCCTGGGAAAAGTTATGGTCTTACCTCCCCTAAATACAGGTAATTGTAGGAAGAGAAGTCCACAGCAAATCCAGCATCCATTGACTTGCATTAAGCAGTGTTGCTTTAAGGACTACATTCCACATAGCCCACTCTTCCTCCCAGCCATAGCTGCTCTGTCCTGGGCAGCAACAGTAAGGAAAGGAGCCACTTCTAGTATACACAGCCCAACGTTCCATGCACATAAACCACACTGGTGGAAGGGGCAAGCGGGAGATTTCACAATCCGGCGGGCACCAGTTTACAATAGTTTGAAGACAACACAGAATAAGTAATAATCCTTTCTGGGTTCAATACTGTGTGATTCTTAGACTCAGAACAAGTATGTAACCAGAAACACAAAAACTCTTTATCGGCATACTTTTTATGGATTAATATTTTGGAAAGTATTGAAGTCATAGGATAGTTATAACAGCCAGACAAAGAGCATTTTCAAAAAGCGGAGTAAGCAATGGTAGCCTATGTATTTTTCTCTGTACAGGTTCACTTTATGTAAGACTGCATTGCTTTCTTAAGAAGAAAGCTAATGTGCTTGTATCGACATTACAACAGCATGGTGCTGACAAATGACTTACTTATATTGGAGGAAACTTTCCAACAAAGTAATAGAGTGAAAAAATTGAAAAACGATAAACTGAAGCTAAGTAAACATTATGTTTGGGAAAAATGTAATAGGATCAAATTAAAACAACAAATACACATGAGCTGTTTGTGGCAGATAATGGAAAAGTGTTAAAGAAACTACAATAAAAACATTAACATATATTGCTACACTTAAGCATTGCCTAAAGCATATCATCTAAAAGTACAAATATTAACTCAAGAGCATACAACTTGGAATAAGCACAGGTCTTAAAAATATTTCACAACTGGTATTGTTGTTCTAGATCTTTATGGCTTTTTTCAGAGTTACACGTCAATAATCATCTTTATCTTTGTTAGTGTAACCCATGCCTACTGTATGGAAGTTGCTGGGGCTTGTATGGAAGGAATTTCAATTCTGTTTTGTTCTTCATCTTTACATACAATTATGATTGGACCCCCTATACCCAATATTTGGATCCCGGATTTTATATTCTTGAATGTCTGTAGTGCTACCTCTAGGTAAAACTTGGTTTTGCATCATACCCCCTTGTACACAATTACCCTCTAAGAAAGTAATACTACTAAGATGTAATAATTACTAGGAGGTAATATAATTTAAAAAGTTGAACTTTGAAGGTTAATTCCAAATCTGAAAAAAAGCTTACTGTTGCTGCTAAAAATTACTAAAAATTACTCTTGGCAGCATTGTCTAACAAAAAAGGTTTTATATATATATATATATATATATATATATATATAGAGAGAGAGAGAATATCCCTGTATTTAGCACCATCCATCTTACCCTCAACTCTGACCAGTTTCCCAGTCCTGACTGCTGAAAAACATCCCCACAGCATGATGCTGCCACCACCATGTTTCACTGTGGGGATGGTGTTCTTTGGGTGATGTGATGTGTTGGGTTTGTGCCAGACATAGCGTTTTCTTTGATGGCCAAAAAGTTCAATTTTAGTTTCATCAGACCAGAGCACCTTCCTCCATACATTTTGGGAGTCTCCCACATGCCTTTTCGCAAACTCAAAACGTGCCATTTTGTTTTTTGCTGAGAGTAATGGCTTTCTTCTGGCCACTCTGCCATAAAGCCCAACTCTATGGAGCGTACGGCTTATTGTCGTCCTATGTACAGATACTCCAGTCTCTGCTGTGGAACTCTGCAGCTCCTCCAAGGTTACCTTAGGTCTCTGTGCTGCCTCTCTGATTAAAGCTGGAGTTCCGCGAAAAATTTTTTTTTAGATGTCAGCAGCTGCTGACTTTTAAAATAAGGTCACTCACCTGTCCCGGGGTCCAGCGATGTCGGCACCCGAGACCGAACCATCCCTCGATCCTTGGGTGCTGCCGCCGCCATTCTCAGTAAGGGAATCAGGAAGTGAAGCGTTGCGGCTTCACTTCCCGATTCCCTACTGCGCATGCACGGGTCGCGCTGCGCTTTCTCAATGGTCCCCGCTATCTCCTGGGACCTGTGTCTTTCCCAGGAGACAGCGGGGGAATGTGTGGGAGGGGGCGTGACTCCCATGGGAGTCTATTCCCGGAAGTGGGTGCAGATACCTGTCTTAGACAGGTATCTGCACCCCCCTCCCCCCTGAAAGGTGCCAACTGTGACACCGGAGGGGGGGGAATCAGATGAGCGGAAGTTCCACTTTTGAGTGGAACCCCGCTTTAATGCTCTCCTTGCCTTGTCCGAGAGTTTTGGTGTGCGGCCGTCTCTTGGTACTCACTTTTGTTGTCAGCGGTTTAGACATTAATGGCTGTGTGTAGAGTTTTTTTGAGAGGACAGCAAATTTACACTGTTATATAAGCGGTACACTCACTACTTTACATTGTAGCAAAGTGTCATTTTTTTCAGTGTTGTCACATGAAAAGATATAATAAAATATTTACAAAAATGTGAGGGGTGTACTCACTTTTGTGAGATGCTATATATATATATATATATATATATATATATATATATATATATATATATATATATATATTTCGAAAGCAAGTAAACATACGTTTTACTGTTTAACATGGTAGGCTATGGTGAGATGGGTCAAAAGTAATCAGAAAGTCTTCCACTGAAGCAGTGCATTATACAATAAAACCTTCTTACAGCTGAAGTTTTTTTTGTTTCATTTTTTCTGCTGAGTGGTATGTTTCCTGACTCCTGAGACATTGTTTGGAGAGTTGGTCTCACCTACCTTTTGGAGGATTGCTGCAGCATTATACACCCAGGTGTCTGGGACAGCTTTGGTTGACCTCACCATTGTGTAGGTCGCCCGTGGAGGTAAGAGGTAGCTGAGACTGGTGATGGATACAGAGAGGTGGAGCACTGCTGCATAATATGTAATTTTTTTGCACATGAGATTTGGAGCACGCAATCTTAACGCAGGTCATTCATCCAATTTCATTTTATTTATACACTATATTTATTCTTTGCACATTTATATATTACAAATATATTTTTTGTTCTGTGTATTTATTTATGATAGTTTGCGCATATATATATTATGATGGTTATGGTCACGTTTTTATGAAGTATTTTGTGGATATTACATGATTGATATTCATATATTTTTATACAAATATTTTTTTGTGGTGTTGTGCTGCACTTTTTGTTTTCTTTAATACCATTTGGGTTTGTAGTCCAGTCTCATATTTTATTTATTTGTGGATTGATCCAGCAAAAAGAATTGTCTGTTTTCTCCTTCATTGGAATATTTACCCGTATATACTCAAGTATAAGTCGAATTTTTCAGCACATTTTTTTGTGCTGAAAGTGCCCCCCTCGACTTATACTCGAGTCAAGCACTTTTCTGCAGCAAAAAATGTCATTTCCCGAACCAACTTTGGGGCCCCGTATCTCAGGGCCACTTGGTGCTAGAAACCCCAAATTTAGTATGCAAACCCAGTGGACCTGGTACCACAACTTGACATTTTCTGAACTGATTTTTGGGGCCCTGTATCTCGGGGCCACTTGGTGCTAGAAACCTTGGCTTTGGAAATTTTATGGTGCTAGTTCCACTGGGTTTACACACCAAATGTGGGGTTCTTAGCACTAAGTGGCCCCGAGATACAGGGCCCCAAATTCGGTCAACTGTGTCTATCTTCAGCAATGTCATTTCGGGGCCCTTTGGGTTCAGAGACCCCAAATTTTGGCTGCAGCTAGGGGGCATCTAGGAACCCTTAACTACCGAGTTTGAAGTTCAGGGGACCTATGGCTGCAAATGGGCACAGTGAGGCATGCAAATGGGCACAGTGATGCTGCAAATGGGCATTGTTGACCCTCTTTTCCACTTACAGTAGCTGTGCATTTCTCACCCTCGTCTTATACTCGGGTCAATAAGTTTTTCCCATTTTTTTTGTGGTAAATTAGGGCCTCGACTTATACTCGGAATGACTTTTACTCGAGTATATACGGTATGTCTTTTCTCACATGGCCCTTGTAAACATAACAAAACAGAAGGAACCTTTATTATTCTTTCTTAAATTTCCTCTGTCATTCTGGACTACCACAGTCTCATAGATCACACAAAAGAAAACATTTATGAACCAAGTAATAGACAAATAGCTTACTTCAAAAGTTTGTTGCATTATAGGAAGGTTATATTGGGATGGCCAGCGAACCCATATTTTTCCTGTGAGACTTAAATAGAAAACTACAATGTTTGAGTTCAATTTTATTCAACTTGTTTATAAGCTTTAAGCACGTCTTTACTTTTATACAGTGGCTATAAAAAGTCTACACACCCCTGTAAAATGTCAGGTTTCTGTGATGTAAAAAAAATGAGACAAAGATAAATCATTGCAGAACTTTTTCCACCTTTAATGTGACCTATAAACCATAAAAACCTAACTCTTTTTTTTGGGGGGGGGGGTGGGGGGGGGTTGGTAAAAATAAAAAAGGAAAATAATGTGGTGTGTTCATGTAGCATTGAACATCTTAGACATTGTTAATTTTGGTCTACAAGAAAACATTTATTCCAGGGTGTATCCATGAAACAGAAGGAACGGTTTACCTTCTGACTTTTTCTAACAGAAACTTTTAGGGACTGTCTGTACACAGCAGAGGGGAAAGGGAAGCATAGATTACTGCTTTGACTCACATGTATGTAAATTATTGAGCTACTGAGCTTTGTTAACCTCCTTAGCGGTATACCCGAGTGTGGCTCGGGGTGAATTTTCAGTACCAAAAGCGGTAACCCCAAGCCACACACGGGATCGCATTGCAGGATCCAGGCCAAGTTACTTACCTTGTCCCCAGGATCCTGCCATGTCTCGATGTGCGAGCCGTGTCTCCGCTCGATTCATCACAGTGCCGGGCTCGGTTCCCTGTGAGCGTTGCGACGAACAGGGACAGAGCATGGCGCCAAATTCAAAAAATTAAAAACATGCAATATATACAGTACACTGTAATCTTACAGATGACATTACTGTATCAAATTATTTCACATCTCTTTTGTCCCCAGTGGTTTGTCCAGTGCCCTGCATGCAGTTTTATATTATAAATGTGTTCCTTTATATCAAAAGTGGTTTTAGACCAGCTAGAAAAAAGCGATAATAAATTAGAATCACTTGCAGAATTGAGTAATAGTGATTTGTGGGGAAATCTGTCATCAAACACTGAAAGTAATGAAAGCAACAATTCTGCAACTGAGCAAATTTCAGTGTTTTTGATTTTATTACATTATTGAATATTTTTTATTATATTATTATTTGTTATAATTATTTATAGTTATTTATTATATTATAATTTATAATTTCGTGTTTCAAACTTTATCATACCAGGGATGTCTACTAGACTCTTGTTTGGACAGATTTAAGTGTGTTATTCCTAAGAATTACAGGCCTACAATATAAAACGCCAAATTTCCATGCAAAACATTGAACCGCTTTGAGCATCAAAAATCTGATCGCCAGGGAAGTTAACAACATATGAAAAGGTGATTAAGACAAAATATTTTTATATACATTTTTTAGCCCTGGTCATAATAAATACATAAAATATATACAAACCACTAAACATAAAGTTTATTGTGCAAGCAAATATGCTTATATAAATTTAAAATAATGGTGCATTGTTTGGCACAGAAGAAGTCCTGCATGTTATGGTTTTGCCATGGTTTTTAACACAACAGGCGCATAGTGAAATCCACAAGTCATTAGTGATTTACAGTGAGCTGAGCAGGTGAAGAATGGGAAGTTTTGCCCTGATGGGGCAGACACAACAAAATGGCCCATGGTAGGGAGAGATTTCTGTGGGCTAATATATGTTGGAGTATGTTTTATTTGGGGTATCTCAGGGTCCCCAAATGAATTCAGTGCTCAAAGACTTCCCTCTACCAGGTGTTGGATTGCAGGTATGAAGAGGGTAAAATCTGCTAAAGTAGCTTGAAAAAAGTATCTCCTCTTAGGTCCACCAATCAACATATCTTATTATTTCTTGCTTGCCCTCCAGGCCAGTCCTCCCTTGGAGCTGAACCTGAACTTAAACACATTGTTCTTTGTCAGAAGAACCTACACATTAACACAGATTTTAATAAATATTATTGCAAACCTGCCCCTTTAAAAGTTTCTTTTTTTTAGCAGAAATAAAATGTTTACTGAAAACATTTGCCAAATTCATAAATTTAGGCCTCGCTTGTGTGGTGATTAATTCCTGCTATTTGCATTAATATATCATGAAATGATATTTTTTATAAACATGTTCTTACAAGTTGTGCCCTTTGATGTATTAACATGACAGGGTTTTATGTTCTTCTCTAGCAGTTTACCGTAAACAGATGAAAAAAGCTTGTAATATTTGTTGTTTTTACTGCATTACATCAATACCAATGACAATATATCCACAGACTGCTCTCCACTGCTCTCAGAGAGAAAAAGCATTCTGGTGATGGAGTATACTTGTGATTCCTAAATATTTTGCTTCAATAGTGTTTAACTAGGCTGGTTTACAAAAACTGTAAAGAATGGTACAGCTGAATAAAGCAACCAATCAGGAGTTATCTGTACGTAAAATATCAAGGTCTATTTCAGTTACTGTTATTTACCTTTATGGAATGCTGCTGAACAGAATGCTAATTATTGTTTTTTTTTGCAATGAATATATTTTGTTAGGATGGTTTGAAATGTTTTTTCATCTATTCTTTGGAATAGATAATAAACATGGTGGTGGTTTCACATTGTGGGTAGATATGATTAAAGATAACCCTGTTTATTTAAGTCTAGGTAAAGGCAACTTTCATTTCCATATTAGCACAGAGAAAACAGATGGTTTATATCCAGGTACAAGTAAACAATGGCATAAATGATACAAAATTCAAAAGTAATTTCATGATTATTGTTATCTTTTTATATACGTTTACAATTTACGTAATTATTGTGGCTTTGCTGGAATAAAAAAAGGAAAAAAATGTAACAAAATGCACACAATTATTGGACAATCCCAAAATCTTAGGTTTGGAAACTTTTACAATACTTGACAGAATTTGTTTTACGTATATGCATAATCTATTCTTTTTTTCTTTCTATCTTTAGAAAAATTAGCATTAAAAGCTTGCTATAATTAGGTTCTGTAAGCCCTATTGATGTCAAATAATAGCAGAAAAGAGAAGAGGATGAGTTATTCTAAGAAATACAGGCAGATCATGGCTAGTGGGAGCAGCTAGCCGGGTGCTGTACATAACTTCCTGAAAATATCATAGCACTCACCCCTAATGCAAGCATTGGCTACCTCCTGGGAGAAGTTAGGCAAAAATCAAAATGCCTTGATGGGTGTTTGTCAGTCTGGAATAGCGGGCATTCCTAGGCAGGCCCTGGGTAATGTCTGTAATAATATGCCCAGACCATTGTGACTCCATTTTGTTATGCTTTGCTATTATAATTTATAAGATCTTGTCAAGCTTGTCATTTTAGCTCACTTGTCATTTTAGCTTAAACCTGCAATTATGAAAGCATGCACAGACAAATGCTTGCACAGCACTATACGCTATATATATCATTATGGTTTAGTTTGTCTTTTCCTGTTCCCTGTTCTGTAGGCCATGGGACAGGATGTATGACTTATGGCTCATAACTGGATGGTCTGAGGACTCTTGTAACCTCATGATATATGTATCTTAGGGGTCACAGACTTGTATAACCATATACTTTATACCAACATATCATTTACTAACCACTCCCCCCATCCCCTCTTTTGATTGGTAAGCTGAACCATATATAAGATGTATACGCACCTAATAAAGGTAGACATTTTACGAATGCACAACCTGCCTCTCATTTCATTCGGTGTCTCCAGATATCTGAAGGCCCTGTTGGTGTACCTATAGAATGGTGGTCATCCAGAATACCTACTATTTCCTTTCAATGTCCACATGTGGTGTTGAGCCTCCATGATTTAAAAAGCTGCCATACGTAGTAGTGGTAGAAACTTGTAGTTTTGCAATAGCTGGAGTGCCACAAGTTGAGCACCCATATTGTAAAACAACCCATTGAGTTGTAAATAGAAATGAAAGGCAAAACAATTTAAATGCATTGTATGGTGTGCCCCCCAAATATGTTCTTGTATGTTGTAATAGGCCCTGACCAGGTTTTTGGGCTGGAGCACCCCTCCCCCTCCTCATTACCTCCTATTTAGTGGCCACCAGTATTTAGGATGTATCCCTTTCAGTTCTCCCACATAGAGGAGTTCAGCTCCCATGGTTGAGACAAAGGATCTTCCATTCTATTACTAGTGTAGGACCAACTAATTTGGGGTACTTTGTCGCAGTAAGTGGGCTAAGCACTATATGACCATATAGTGTGACCAAACCCCCGTATTTTTTGAATATGTTCAGGTGTTCAGGTGTTTTTAACTAGCCCTGCAGGAAATGTCATTCTTGTATGTGTGTGCTGTAAAATATTTTGTACTGTTTGTAGGTCTTATAGCAGCACCATCTTGAATTTAAATGCATTGTATGGTGTGCCCCCCAAATATGTTCTTGTATGTTGTAAAACAACCCATTGAGTTGTAAATAGAAATGAAAGGCAAAACATTTTTTGTATAGATATAAAATACATTATCCACTTCCCGCCCAAGGACGTCATATGACGTCTTTGACTTTCAGTGGGAATAACTGAATGATATAAGATATAGTAATGGGGTGATTGGCGCTACCTGGATATATTAGCGGTTATCCACATATATGTGGGGATATATATGTGACCATAAATAATGTGTTGGTGCACAATATAAATGAAATTAAAATACAATATAAATGAATAGTGAAAGTAACCACATCTAATACAGCTACTAAATTACTAAATCTTCCCCACTGAACAGTATCATAAAGCGGGTACTCACACAAATCCTCAGTGCTCAATATCTGTGATAAACCTAAACCTAAAGTATTCACCCACATAGATGTAGGTACTATTTTCAGTGTGACAGAAAATACCAAAAAATGTGTTTTATGCTACATCCAAAATAGACTGTGCTGTAGAAAAAATATGAAATGAAAAAATGAAAAAATAGATAAAAAATATATAAGCATGACAGTAATTGGTGCTATGTATAAAATTGCCGCAGCCAGCGACCTAGTTATAATTTCATTGTTGTGCTGGTAAAGCATATATAAGTCAATTGCATGTACAAGTAACAATCCATATAATGTGCTTGTGCCCTTCTTCAAATGATGTGACATGAACCACAAATAGTGACTTGAGTGCTCTCGGTTTCTTCAAGTGACTCTGTGCTCCCCCTCCTGGGTCCCCACTCACCGAATCCACATGCCCCTGCAGGGGCAATGCGCGTATGGATGTAACCACTACGGTGTTCCTCCGTGTTTGCTGCGATATCCAGAATGGGCTCCCGTCTTCAGCTAGGTTATGATCATCTGTATGTAGTTCCTTACACAGGTGTACAGCAGAGCAGAGATCGGCCGGTATCACAGGGAGCCCATTCTGGATATGGCAGCAAACACGGAGGAACACCGTAGTGGTTGCATCCATACGCGCATTGCCCCTGCAGGGGCATGTGGATTCGGTGAGTGAGGGCCCAGGAGGGGGAGCACAGAGTCACTTGAAGAAACCGAGAGCACTCAAGTCACTATTTGTGGTTCATGTCACATCATTTGAAGAAGAGCACAAGCACATTATATGGATTGTTACTTGTACATGCAATTGACTTATATATGCTTTACCAGCACAACAATGGAATTATAACTAGGTCGCTGGCTGCGGCAATTTTATACATAGCACCAATTAATGTCATGCTTATATATTTTTTTATCTATTTTTTCATTTTTTCATTTCATATTTTTTCTACAGCACAATCTATTTTGGATGTAGTATAAAACACATTTTTTGGTATTTTCTGTCACACTGAAAATAGTACCTACATCTATGTGGGTGAATACTTTAGGTTTAGGTTTATCACAGATATTGAGCACTGAGGATTTGTGTGAGTACCCGCTTTATGATACTGTTCAGTGGGGAAGATCTAGTAATTTAGTAGCTGTATCCGATGTGGTTTCTTTCGCTATTCATTTATATCTTATTTTAATTTCATTTATATTGTGCACCAACACATTATTTATGGTCACATATATATCCCCACATATATGTGGATAACCGCTAAAATATCCAGGTAGCGCCAATCACCCCATCACTATATCTTATATCATCAGTCGAAGAACCCCTAGGGGAATTCCATTAGGGAAGGCTGCAAACCTACGTAGCATCCTAAGCACAGGCATTTACTACTTGTTATTCTCAATATCTGAATGATGCCTGCAGCTACAGTTTTCAGCCGGCGATTCTGTGCACCATAAGAATGATCATAGTGGCTTGATCATTCTTACAGGCGACGGGAGGCGACATCCCCCCCCTCCCGCCGCCATCCGGTGCTTCTCCGCGCTCTCCTATGCCATCGGGGACCCGGAGAAAGAATCGGCCGCCACCGGATGATGACCATAGAGATTTCCGGTGACCAGATGGTGAGGCCCGGGTATGACAATATGACGTCACATTCGGGCCGCGGATTTAAACAAAGCCACAATTGCGGCTGGTAAGCATGAGATTGTGGATTTTTTCCAATCTCATGCTGTCCAGCCTGAAGGAGAGATGTAGGGTCTTATTGACCCCACATTTCTCCATAAAGAGGACCTGTCACAAACGATTCCAATTACATGATGTTTACATTTCTTGTAATATGAATAAAAGTGATAAAAAAATGTAAAAGAAAGTAAAAATAACAAAAATAAATAAATAAATAAATAAATAAAAAAATGTCAAACGCCCCTGTCCCCGGTAGCTCGCGTTCAGACGCGAACGCAAATGTTTGTCCCGCCCACATATCTAAACGCCGTTCAAACCACACACATGAGGTATCGTCGTGTGTGTTATAGGGCGCACACACGGTCGGACTTTGTTCGGACATTCCAACAACAAAATCCTAGGATTTTTTCTGATAGATGTTGGCTCAAACTTGTTTTGCCTACACACGGCCGCACAAAGTTGTCGGAATTTCCGATCGACAACCACGTGGTCACGTACACCACGTACGACGAGACTAGAAAAGGCCGGTTCAGAACCAAGTGCGGCACCCTTTGGGCTCCTTTTGCTAATCTCGTGTTAGTAAAAGTTTGGTGAGAGACGATTCGCGCTTTTTCAGACTCGTGGCTTTCAGATCGTTTTCTGCCGTTCAGTTTGTGCTTGTGGGTTTGTATCTGCTCTTCAGTGCGTGCAAGCAAGTTCCGCGTGACTTAGTCATTGTATTCTTGTTCGTTCGTTACTGGTTTTCAGGTCGCAATTCACAGGCCTTTGCTGTTCTTCAGTGCGTTCTGTTACTTCGTTCTGAGCAGCCGACCGTTTTCTAGCCATGTTTCGTATGCGTACTCCTCGTAGAGTTCGTGCTGTGCGGGGGCTTGGTGTTGGGGTCCTGACCTTGACACAAGTCCAGTCCATGAACAGGGTGGGGAGGAGTTCATGGACCAAGAATTGGTTGCTTCAGCGTGACCAGTTCTGTCATATGCCTTTGCTCCGTGAGATCCGTGAGAATAATCCTGATGATTTCAGGAACTTTCTCAGGATGACGGACCCCGTGTTTCACCATTTGTTGGCTTCGCTGACCCCTTATATCAGCAGGCAGGATACCTGCATGAGGCAAGCCATCACTGCGGAGCAGAGGTTGGTCGCTACCCTGCGGTATTTGGCCACAGGGAGAAGCCTGCAGGACCTCAAGTTCTCGACAGGCATCTCCCCCCAGGCTCTTCTTTGTGGACATTTACTGCTTGTGTTTGTTTTAGCTGACCCTGACAGAAATGTGTTGAGTGCAGAAGATGTCGTGATTGTGTAACCTTATACAAAGCACTGTTGGCTGTTATTTACTAAATGCAAAGACACTTTTCACTACAAGTGCACTTGCAACTGCACTGAAACTGCACTTGTAGTGCAAAGAGGATTTGCCCTTAGGAAATTACCGCCATTTTCTCATAAAACAACAATTACATCACCCCAAAAGTGTTGTAGTGTTGAGACAATAATCCACACATTCTTGATGAACAATCTTTTTAATGCCTGCACAATCACATGTGCATTTACCAAAGGTTTTTCTGACAAACCAACATGTTTGTTGTACAACATGTTTGTTGTACAACAATTTTTGTGGTGTCATTATCCAAAATCAAAATGCATTTTATAGAAAACAGGCCTGTGTAAAACCCACAAGAAAGACACAAATCTTGATCTTACAAAGTTCACATTTGGTAGAACTGGAAGGCAATATCAGACATGAGTATTTAGGAACTGTGTTTGATATTGCGTTCAGATGGGGGGAAATCACCCCTGGAAAAGCCAAATTTGGAAGATGCACACAAATTTCACAATGTCAACATGTGCTATCTTTGTGTAAATGTTTTCCTTCGCGCTAGTGGATGTGACACAATAAAGGTGATCAAATAAAAAGTGCTGTATTAAATAAACTGCTGTGCTTCCACCGTAGGATAAATAAAAAATAGATCAAAATAAAGCACAGTGGAGATGTAATTGTAAATGTATAATAATTGCCTAGCGATCGTATGAATGTTTAATTAATATGTATCTCTTTGGATTGTATTCATTTTATTCTTTTTAATACATCAATACAAACTGTTATAGTAACCAGGGCACTCCCACACCTGCTTCATATATCTAAGAAAACCATTCTAAATGTAGCCATAGGAACCGATTAGAGAACGTAATTTTACTAATATGCATGGCTCCTCCTTGCTGTTATAGTAAATATCAGTAGTTAACACTTTGGTAACAAAATAATGGTGATTCCTCCTATTAAATTACATAATCCAGCACGTTTGCAACACCAAACAGCAGTAATAATCTCTATTATGAAGGAATACCACCAAAAATATGGCCGCGCACATGAAGGCTTTAAACCCTAGAGGAAGATCCTGCCTAAAAACCAACGAAAAATGGCCGCCGAACTCAAATTACATTGACCACAAGTAAAATGGCGGCTTCGCAACTTCCGGTATCAGCACATATAAGCCAGCCAATCACATCCCCAGATGAAGACACGTGACCGTGTCGTAACGCGTAGGGATTGGCTGGAGCGACACACAGTATCTGAAGCACAAGTGAGAGGGCGCTGAGAACGCCAGATCGTTTTTTCGTTTACTTTGCCTGTTTTAATCATACTAAATGTAAGAGTAATACTTAATAAATGCTACCCCTTTGATTTTAAAAAGTTAATACACTAGTGGAGCCTCCTTTCTCCTCCCCCCCACCTATTTTATCTCCCCAACACTGAGTTTTACTAGAGCGGAGCTGCAGGGAAAGGAACGCTGGAGGAGATATAGCATAGAAAAGAAGAAGCTGCCAGAACACCACTTCCACACAAAGACATACTACTGAATGCCTGACTATCTCCTATGTAAGGTGAGAGTTCTGTGAGACCACACTGGGAGACACCCACAGCAGAAAGATTTTCTATCACAAAAGAACTTTTTAAAAGAACTATTCACAGATATTCTTTAAAAATTCACTCACCTATACTAGATTCACTTTGACAGCATAAAATCTGCACGGAATCACACGAACAAAACGGACTTTTTAGGAAATTTTTCATGAACTAATTATTTATTATTTAAGACTGCACATTTATACTATGCAATTTTAGATTCCACGTTTGTTTTATTTGCACGGTTTATTGTCAGCGGAACCTTAGAAGATTACAATTGACATATGAATTTTTATCTAAATGTGGATCAGCATTTGTTAGCTATAGAAGATTGTATGGTTATATTATCACCAGATTATGTTACAGACTTATGCACATGCTAGTTACAGGGTGGTATAATTATTATAGTCTATGCTGTTTTTTCCACACCTTCTAATTAATCGCAGTAACCACCATATGCCTGGAAAAGGAATTCATTATTCAGCAGTCATTAGAGTTTGAATTTTATTTCACAAATATTGCGCGAAATTTTATTTAATATTTATTCCAACATGTGCTATCTGCCATCATGGGGGATCAAGGGACGTGTTTTGGGGGAGAAAGCCCTTCCTCACCGCTACTTTATAATTGAGGAAGGTGTTGCACCCCCAAAACGTGTCCATTGATCTCCAGTGATGGCAGATAGCACATGTTGACACACTGTGTGCATCCTCCAAATTTGGCTTTGGGAAAAATCACAAAAACATTTCGCACATTGTAGCACACAAAAGAAGAAAGTGATTTGGAGGGGTTTTAAACTCGCCCCAAAACATCAATGATGTTTTTATATTTTGGAATAACATCATTGATGTTTTGCTTGATGTTTTCCAATTGTAAATTACACCCCATGATCTCCCCGATCAGGATCTGGGCACTTTCGGATGTGAAAGGATCTTCATCCACAACCTCACGATCACCTAAAAAGAGAGGAAACCCAAAATAAATTAGGTTTCAAAAAAATTCCGCCATCCATCTCTTATCTGAGCCTGTGGTTGCAGACACTCACCTGTTGTGGTGACTAGTTCCACCACGTCTTCTTCCTCCTGCTCATCTTGTGTTGGGGGGATTTCCCCTTCTTCCAGAGGGGGGGGGCTCTGGTCTCCTCGGATGAGGGGTGTCTTCCGAGTCTTTTCTCCCCTATGTAAAACAAAAATGGTATAATTAGCACACAGATATTTGATGGCAGAACTAGAAAGATGAAACATTGCTTGGAAGTGGGGTACAATGATCTATTTTAGCCGAGTTCCAAGATGTAGCTTTTTTAGTGTCCTTTGTCAAGCTGCAATACTTTACCTGTTTAGTACAAGCTTCACAGATGTAGCCCCCCCTATAGTATACACTGGAGCACCTGTGTGGCCCCCCTAATAAAAATGGTGTTCTGGGGTCCCACACTAGTGCTCCAGTGTCCAGATGTGAAAACAGCTGCTGAGTGTCCTCTCCTTATACACAATCTAGTTTGCATTTCATTCTAGTAACAAAGCCATCTACACAACCCAATTCTTTGAAGACAAGTATAGGGCGTCAAAATGGTGGCCAAATGCATATGGCCTAAACAATGGTATTTTATCGTCCGAAATAAAAATGTGTGATCCGAACGAATAATGTGCACATGAACATGAAAGTTGCCATTTTAAACTGTACAACAGTTCCTAAAAGCACATGGAGCAGCACGAACGTAATAAACACAAAAAGAATAGGAACACAGCACAACTACTTACTTTTTTGCAGCACTCTCCGGATCTTTTTGTACTGCTCATGTTCTCGTAATTTCAGGTCCGACCACCGCTTCCTGAGCTGATCTTTCGATCGTCGTACCCCGAATTTCCGGTGCAGACTCCTGACCACTTTCGCCATGATCTTGGCCTTTCTGACATTGTGGTTGGGGTAAGGCCCATACTTTCCATCATAGTCGGCCTTCTTCAGGATGTCCACCATCTCCAACATCTCCCCAAAGGACATATTTGAGTAATTTAATCTCCTTCTGGATCGGGACGTTTCAGGCTCCGGCCTTTCCTCCTCCTCCTCCTCCTCGTTGCTGTAATTAGCACGATCCTGCTGTCTATCCGCCATGTGCTCTTCCCCCACTGCGCCGAACGAAAAGGGGCGGGGAATAGACTAGAAAGAACGTCAGGGGCGAGCGGAGTTATACGCATGCGCAGTGTGTATAAATCGTAACGCGCGCGTCTTACGTACGATCTGTGAGCGGAGGAAGGAGCATCGGAGACGCCGATCGTGCTAACGAAGGTAGGATCTAAACTTGGGCCTATAATGCTTCAAAATGGAAGCCTATATTGTAAAAAGATTAGGGGAGTTTGGCCTGACATTAGGGTTTGTCTTGTGTTGTGTCTTGCAGAGAAAATGGATGGGTTCAACGACCACAATTTCCTGCCCCTGTTCAATGACAAGTACAGGGAGCTGCCCTGTCTGTGGCAGGTGAGACACCCCCACTATAATCACAAACAGAAGAGGCAGGCAGCGCTGGAGAAACTGCTGGAGTTGGTGAAGCCGGTGGTCCCCACAGCAACCATCCCTTATTTAAAAGCAAAAATTGGTGGCCTGAGGAGCACTTATCTGAGGGAGCGCAAGAAGGTCACAGATTCCCAGAGGTCCGGAGCTGCAGCAGATGACATTTATGTCCCCAGGCTGTGGTACTATGAGAGACTGCGATTTCTGTCAGACCACACTGAAGTCAGGGAATCCCTCTCTACTCTTCCTTCCACTCTTCCTTCCATACCAGCTGAGGCTTCCGATGTCCAACCTGGGCCTTCCAGCCAGGAAGAAGTGGAGGAGCCCAGCTGGAGTCAGGTATAGCATTGTTCTACTGATTTCTGGGCAATAAAGAAATGATGTTTACTAGTTGTTAGTATTGATCACTAATTGCTGATTAAAAAAAGTGTTTTACATATCAATAGACAGTAGTGGGCACCCAAAATTGGGACAAGAATGCAAAATGCTGGGCTCAGAATGATAGTCTGTTATATTTGTTAACATTCAATTTGCAGCAGTCAGGAGGTGAAAATTGTGTGTGATTGATGTAAAAAATACTAAAACTATGTCCCTTTTTCATACACAGGAAGACCTCAGCCAGGAGGAGGCTGTGGAATGTGGCAGCCAGGAGGAGGCGGGGATTAGTGTGAGCCAGGAGGAGGCGGGGATTAGTGGCAGCCAGGAGGAGGCGGGGCTAAGTGTCAGCCAAGAGAAGCCTGGGACAAGTCGCAGCCTGACTGAGTCTCAGGTTCCTCCCCTCCGCCTGCCACATAAACGAGCCAGGAAGATGACTCCCAGTCCTGTGCAGGATTCAGCATACAGGCTGATCCAGGAGGCTTCGACGTCCCTCAGAGCCTTCCCCAGTCCTGAAGAGGCCTTTGCCTGCATGGCTGCCACCAAATTGCTGGGCATGCAGGAGGGCCAACGCAAGATCTCTGAGGACCTGATTTATAAAGTCCTACGTAAGGGGGAGAGTGGGGAACTGACACACAAGACGAATGTCATTGAGATCGACGATCCTCCTCCTCCTCCTCCTCCTGCTGCCACAACTCCACCACCACAGCCAAAGCCTGGAAGGAAGCGTGGAAGGAAGACCAAAGAGTGATTGCCTTGGGTTCAGTCTGGTCTGACAAAAGCTGCAGTCTCTCGTATGACCACAGCCTGGGGACACAGATGTCATCTGCTGCTTTCCGGATCTCTGGGACTTCTGGACCAGACTGCCCTCCCTTAGATATGGACTCCTCAGGCCACCAATTTTGCTTTTAAATAATTGATGTCTGCCCTGGGGGTCCAAGGCTTCGCCAATTTCTGCAGTTTCTCCAGCGTTGCCTCCCTCTTTGGTTTTTTATAGTTGTGACCCCTTAATAAAATTTTTTCCGTAAATTCTACTCTCCTGTGTGTGTTTTCATCCAAAAAGGACAGTTTGTTGGTGACGATTCAGGTACATTTCTAAAAACATAAAATATGAAATTAACAAGGGACAACAACACCAAACAATCTCCTACAGATTAAATAGAACAACATATCAATGGTGTTGTGGGAACTTGTCACAAAAAACACACAAACATTTTCGGGAGTACAAATCAAAATCACCAAAAAAAAAATTAAAAAAGAGAAACACAAAAAAAGAATGTACATTAAAGTAAAAAAAAAAAAATATGTTGTCAGATGTGAGAAATCAAAATATATTGAGGGAATCCCGATAAATAGTAACGAAAGAAGTTTGTGAGAAGTGTGTGTGAATATGAGCATCAAAACTACTTAATTCTTGTCACATTATAAAGAAGAAGAGAGTGCGCTGTATTAAACCATTTTGAACATTGCAGCGTGACGAAAGTGCTGTATCCATTGCGAACGCTAAGTTTACCAGAACGAGCTGTCCCGTGTCGGAATTTCTTCTGAGCATGCGTGGCACTTTGTGCGTCGGAACAGGCCACACACGGTCGGAATTGACGCGATCAGATTTTGTTGTCGGAAAATTTCATCTCCTGCTGTCCAACTTTGTGTGTCGGAAAATCCGATGGAAAATGTCCGATGGCGCCCACACACGGTCGGAATTTCCAACAACACGCTCCGATCGGACATTGTCCATCAGAAAATCCGACCGTGTGTACGGGGCATTAGAGCGCAAGCAGAAATTCTAGCACTAGACTTCCCCTGTAACTCTAAACATGTAACCTGTAAAAAATTTGAAAGTGTCGCCTATGAAGATTTTAAAGTACCGAAGTTTGGCGTCATTCCATGAGTGTGCAAAATTTTAAAGCGTGACATGTTGGGTATCTATTTACTCAGCGTAATATCATCTTTCACATTATACAAAAAAATTGGGCTAACTTTACTGTTTTGTTATTTTTTAAATCATGAAACAGTTTTTTTCCCCAAAAAAACACGTTTAAAAAAATTGTTAAAATTTTATTCCCTAGGGTGTCTGCTAAAAAAAAAATTAATGTTTGGGGGTTCTAAGTAATTTTCTATCAAAAAAACCTATGATTTTTACATGTAGGAGAGGAGTGCCAGAATAGGCCCGATATGGAAGTGGTTAAAAATACCTTTTTTACCTTTTTTTTAATAAACGACTACATTCCCTTTGTTCTCACCTGCATAAGAGCTGGGGGAGGAGAAACAGCACTGAGCTTCCCAGTGAATGGCTTTGCAGCAGGGGCGTGTCAGGACAAGTCTGATCATTGGAGGACAGCACACTGAGTTTCCAGCATAGCTATAGAACTGACCACAGGGTGTTCTCCTGCTTAGTGTGGCCTTTTTTTAATAGGAAAGCAAGGGGACTAGCAGGAATACCAGGGATTTCCAACAAAGGAAGCAATACAAAGTGAACAGGATACTTTCTCATACAAGTACATGGTACAGCAGGCACATATCAGGAATATGAATTGTTGCGGTAACAAAAGCTTTCATGAATCTGCTGCAAGTTGGACAAACACCCAAACAAGTAAAGTTTGGACCAATTCAGGAGCTCAGCTTTAGTGGACATCAGGGGTGTTGCTAGGTCTGCAAAAGATCTGGATCTAGAGCCAATAGCAGCGGTCATCAACCTTCTTGCAGGCCCGGGGGGGGGGGGGGGGCACGCCAGGGGTAAGCAATTTTTCACGGGCGATGGCTGGTATTGGCGCTTCATTCACCATGGCACCATGGTTGATATGGAGTCAGGGTAAATTAAGCGCATTGTTTCTATTGTTACATTCTAATATATAATAAAGTAGTTCAACTCACTATAATGCAGAATCAGTGGGAGCCCTGGGAGTGTCACTTGCCACATCTCCTGCCACCAGATGAAGCGTGTCACTTGCCACCGTCACCTGTCACCAGATGCAGCATATCACTTGCCACCGTCGCCTGTCACCAGATGCAGCGTGTCACTTGCCACCGTCACCTGCCACTAGATGTGGATTGTCACTTGTCATGTCGCCTGGCACCATATGTGGATTGTCACTTGCCACATCACCTGCAACCATTTGCAGATTGTCACTTGCCACATTACCTGCCACCATTTGCAGATAGTCACTTGCCACGTCACCTGCCACCTGATGTGGATTGTCACTTACAACATCACAGGCAACCAGATGCGGGTTGTCACTTGCCACGTCGGCTGGCACCAGACATAATTTCTTTATCATACATCACGGGACACATAGCAACCATAATAATGACTATATGGGTTATACGCCACCTATAGGTGAATGGACACTGGCAGATAGTCAAACAGGAAGTCCTCCCCTATATAACCCCTCCTACACAGAAAGGACCTCCGTTTTTTCGCCTATGTCTGTAAGGTAGTAGTCACTGATGTGATACATGTGCTCTTGGAGCATACTTGGAGGTCTGGAATGGTTATACTGAGAATCAAGGACTTTAATCAGATCCATTCTAAAAAACTGTAAGTCAAAATTAATGGTACCTGAGTCTCATTGGAAGGAGAGAAGATTTCTCAAGGTTTGCCTGTAATGCAGCCTTATGGCGCTGGCCCTGCGTAAAGGAACCCTGTGCAGTGTTTGTTCTGACCAAGCTGCTTTCCTGCTGGGTGCTATACAGGTCCAGGGGGGTGGACCCCACATTAAGGGGACCTAGTCCCTGAAGGTCTTTTATGACAAAGCCCATTATGATGGGTGAAGATTGGACTCCTGTTATCCTCAGAGTCCTGCAGCAGGAATGGTAAGTCTGCACTTTTTTGCATTTTTTCTTTAAAAAAAAAAAGAGATCTGACTGTCTGGTCTTCTCCCAGTAGCTCCTAGGGGCAGGGTGCTGTTTAAAACATGCTCTGTGTACTTATTAGGCGTATGGGCTGCCATTTCTCTTCCAGCCACTAGAGGGTGCAGGGGCCTATTTCTAATCAGGCAGGAATTGGAGGGGCGGCCATGTTTGCCATGTGGACAGCCAGGCCTCTTGAGACATAACAGCAGCCCATGGATACTAATGATGTGTGAGTACCTACTATGGGAGAAATGTGTGGCCAAACAAGTCATGATTATATACTGCATACTTACTGTTTAATCCAGGGGGCCTGTACAACTGTAAGTCCATATACCCCTAGCAGTGCACTTTAAAGTGTTGTGTCTCCAGAATACTGTGCATTTTTGCACAAAACTAGTATGGGGCCTGGTGCAGTTGAACAGATGCATACTTCAGAACAATGTACATTTGGTCTGCAGGAGTTTACTTTTAGGCTGATCTGAAGCAGAAATGGGCTGCATGGAATGCATATGTGCTAAACTAGTGAAAACTAGTATGGGTCCAAGTGCAGTTGGGCAGGTGCAGCATAGTATACATGCTTGCAAGCTTGTTGCCTAAACGCATGTTTGAATAAACACGTTTTGCATAGATGTGGCATAAGCACATTTTTGGAAGAACATGGGTATCAGTGCACTTGAAGGAGTGTGTCTCCAGAATAGCATGCATTGGGTCTGCAGGAGCTTAGTTTTGGGCTCCTTTTCACACTTGTGCGACTTGAAAGTTGCACAATTTTGCTGTGATTTTTGCAGCTACTTTGATGCGATTTTGCAGCGACGTGAAGTGTCTGCGTAATCTTGAGGTCTATGAACCTCAAGTCATGTCAAGGTCGGACTGAGGTAATGCAGGGACTTCTTTGAAATCGCTGCAACTTGAAGGCGCATAGATGTGAAGGGTACTCATTGGGAATCATGGGGTATGAATTGTCAAGGGACCTTGCAGTCGCAAGTCGCAGGACGGGTCGCAGAGGTGTGGAAGAGGCCTTAGGCTGTCAAAGCAGCATAGAGGCTGCATTGGATGCCTATGTTCTTGGCTAATCCTGACTATAACTAGTATGGGCCCAGGTGCAGTTGAGCAGGTGCAGCATAGTATACATATTTCATAATGCTTGCTTGCTTGAATAAGCACAAGCTTGCACAGGCACATGTTTGCAGAGGGCCCCGGCCACTCGCCCCATGGCCCGGCAAGCAGGCGGCGCCCATCTGCCCAGCATGCAGCCCCCCAAGACTGGCTGCAAAGTCGAGTTTGCGTAGAGGCAGGTTTTCATAAACATGTGTTTGTATAGGTATGTGGGCATAAGTGTGTGTGCATGTTACATAGATATATGTGTTTGCGTGGATGCATTTTTGCATAAACACATGGTGCATAGACACATGTTTGCATAGATATGTGTTGCGAAAAATATGTTGTATAAACACGTTTCATAAATGCATGCTTGCTTATTCCATAAATTCATTGTCTCCATGGGCACGTATTGCTTAAGTGTGTGTTTGCATGGACATGCGCTTTCATGTTTTGCCTTAACACATATTTGCATAAGCACATACTTACATGCTTCCATAAACGCATGCCTCCATAAATGCATGTTGCTTAAAGGCAGACTGCCATGTTTTCATATGAACTGCATACATATGTGCTTAGTGGCATTAAACTGCATACTGTATATGTTGGCTTATTTACATTAAACTGTATACATATGTGCTTATTTGCCTAGGACTAAATACATATCTGCATCCTTGTGGAAGTGCCTATTAGTTTGTCTAATACAGTCACTTTATTATGTATCTGTTAGACTAGCTAAATGACTTAGAAGGTTGATGGCAGGTACACGGCCCTCAGGTTCAGTGGTCTGGCAATGTTCACGTCTCCTGTTGGACCAATTGCATAAGGGTGATCTGAGCCACTGTGGTGCCTAATCTCGGATGAAGCCTGGTTAGTACTTGGATGGGAGACTGCCAGGTTTGGAGGCATCTGAGGTTGCTGTGTTTGAGAGTATCTCAGACTTTAGAGCAGTCTCAGAGGTGGTTCACTCCTTCCTTAGTCGGGTCAGTCTTTGTCTTGCGTTGGGTCTTGGAGCAAAAGTTATGGGCTCATTATTGTAAAATAATTAAATGATAGCAGCTTCAAAACTGAATAGGGGCATGAGGCCTGTGACGGGAGGATCCGTGGAACCCAAAATCCCTTGGAGAGGTTGGGAATCCCTTGTTTCAGCTCCCCATGCACCTCCTATGTCTAAGTTACCCTGTGTCCATTAGGGGTACAGGGTGAATGAGAAAAATGATGGACAGCTGTTTAATGGACAATGAGAAGGTGGTTACTTAAATGTAACAGTGATATTTATCCACAATATCTCCCAGGATACAGTGACTTGCAAAAGTTATAACCCCCCTTGGCTTTTTACCTATTTTGTTACATTACAGATTAAAAATTACATTTTTAATCTGAATTTTATGTGATGGATCAGAATACAATAGTCTAAATTGGTGAAGGAAAAATTAGAAAATATATACATAAAACTATTTTTCAGAAATAAAAAACTGATAATTGTCATGTGGGTATGTATTTACCCCCTTTGTTATGAAGCCCATAAAAAGCTCTGGTGCAACAAATTACCTTCAGAAGTCACATTGATGTGGAGGTTTGGGCCCTGAAGGTGATGGACTTTATTATTAATGTGACTTACAGTGATCTTTCAATGACTCTATAGTTTCAGAACATGTTTAGAATCAACAGAAACGCCATACCCAGCTGTGGAACTTTATCTGGAGTAGCTATCTGACAAAAGCCTCTTCTCTGACCATTTGGTAGAATAATGTCACTTCAAAGGAGGTGGGGGGTAGGAAGGGAACAGGAATAACTTGGTCATAAAATGATAGCTGGTAAGAGAGCCGCCACCCCCATTGAATTAATGTAGCAGTTTTAGCATATGGAAGGAGGGGGTTACAAGTGTGTGTATATATCAGAATACACAGCCCTGGCTATCTCTCTTCGGCTCACGGTCTAGAGATGAAGGATGGTCATGTAAGACCTCGCTATACAATGTATCTGTATTATCTCTTATATCTCTTTTCTTCTCTTAACTTTTTCTATCCTAGGAGTTGCCTTACCTTGATAGCATGTGTATGTCAATTGTAACCATATCTCCTTTTTGCACTACCTATCTTTGTAAACACTGGCAACACTGCATTTGTAACATCGCTATACTATATTTGGTAGTCTCTGATTATTCTAATCTTTATTTTCTGTATAAATAAATGTGATTGTTATCCTTTTTGTACAGCTATCATTCCTTATTGATTTCATGGGTTATAGATGCAACCTCATGGGTTAATTCATATAGATAAAAGGTTTTAATCACTTATGTTATGTATCATTAAGCATGTAAGTGAGGTAGGTAAACAGCTTTGTCAACATAATTAGTGAAATGATGTCTACCTGTGTGCAATCTATGTGTCACATGATCTGTCATTACATATACACACCCTTTTGAAAGACCCCAGAGACTGCAACACCTAAGCAAGAGGCACCATTAACCAAACACTGCCATTAGGGCCAAGGAACTCTCCAAACAAGTAAGGGACAATGTTGTTGAGAAGTACAAATCAGGGTTAGGTTATAAAAAAATATCCAAATCTTTAATGATCCCTAGGAGCACCATCAAATCTATCATAACCAAATGGAAAGAACATGGCACGACACCAAACCTGCCAAGAGACGGCTGCACACCAAAACTCACGGACCAGGCAAGGAGGGCATTAATCAGAGAGGCAGCACAGAGACTTAAGGTAACCCTGGAGGAGCTGCAGAGTTCCACAGCAGAGACTGGAGTATCTGTACATAGGATGACAATAAGCCATATGCTCCATAGAGTTGGGCTTTATGGCAGAGTAGCTTAGAAGAATGGCATTACTTTCAGCAAAAAACAAAATGGCACGTTGTGAGTTTGCGAAAGGCCATGTGGAAGACTCCCAAAATGTATGGAGGAAGGTGCTCTGGTGTGATGAGACTAAAATTGAACTTTTTGGCCATCAAAGAAAATGCTATGTTTTTTCAGACATATTTCAGACATGTTTTTGGGAAAAAAAAACGCACAAGGAGCAGACAGCTGAGTTAGGCAGGCTGGTCTAGGCAGAAATGGGGCTAGATGAGAGCTACAGAGCCCTCCGGTGGCATGTATCCCAAGCATGTTCTTGGATAGCGGATGACAGCTCAATGAAAGGCTTTGGCTACGGTGGCCTGGGACTGTTGTATGTGAAGCTGACAGGGGACCATAACTTTGGGAGTGATTTGAAGTGGCGGTTGGATGGAATCATGGATTTCAGAGAAGAGATACTGAACGTTTCTGAAGTGCACTGGGCACTGGAAGATATAGAGTTTTTGGTTGTTCAGGAATCAGAGCTGGAGATCGCCTACAGACGGCTGCTAGACTCTGCTCAGTGGCAGGGCTGGGCTCCCTTTGCCTGGGACTATCCAGAAGTACCAGCAGACAGCACTGAAATCCTGGCTGAAGAGTCAGCAATGCAACATAGTAACAGTGTGCTTTGTCCACCAGCACCCACAGCTATGGATTCGGAGGTCTTATGGCAGATGCAGCAAGTGCTGACTGACCTTGATGATCCTGTTTCTGCACGGGACGATCTTGGATGGAGGAATGCATCTGTTCAGCAGCCAGATGAGGATACGGGAGATGGAGCAGTTGGCTCATCTCTCCAGCCACAGATTACAGAATGTATGGACTTAATGAACTGTTCATCACATGATGTTATAGATTATGCATTACCTGCTCAAGTGCTGGCAATGGGCCCAAGTGTCACCAGCCCGTGCCCTGGATTTTCAGCAATTCCAGAGACCAGTGATTTAAACAACTTTTCTGTAGAGGAGGAACCACCTAGTGAACCCCCAGCAGAAGTACTGGTAGCAGGACAGAGTACTGCAGACCCCTGCTCCACACCCGTGGCAGTTTTGGAGGCCAAAGGTGAGAAGGTGATGGTTCCTCTTCCCCAGTGGATTTCAGAGATGCAAGGGGGAAGCAGCCATTCCCCCTCACCAACAAGGGTTTGTGCACCTGGGAGACAGTACCAGTGAAAGGAAGTTCCAACAGCAGATGGCGCCCCAGATTGATGACACCAACTCAGCTGAAGCGCTGGCAACCGAACAGAGGGTCCAAGACCTCTGCCCCACACCTGCGGCAGTTCTGGAGGCCCAGGGTGAGGAGGTGGCGGTCACTCCTGAGCAGCATATCAGGACCCAAGGAGAGAACGCAATTGGCACTTCACAATTGCAGCTTGATCTAGTGTCGGTGGATGGGCCTGCGCTCTCCACTAACATAAACCCGGCAGGAGTACTGGCAACAGGGCAGAGTGCTACCAACCTCTGCCAAGCACCAGCAACAGCTGCGGAGTTCTAGGGAGCCAGGGCAGTCATCCTCCCTCCCCAACAGTTAGCTGGAGCAGATGGGGTGGGGTCCCCAGCAGAAGTGCTGGCAACAGGGTAGAGTGCTGATGGCCTCTGCCCTCAATTAACAGGATGGATTTCCTGGAACGGTGGATGGGACTTCAGTCTCCACCTGTATACCCCAGGGATGCTGGGCAGTTGGCCCAGATGCCCAACAGCATGACGAAGTGAGCCCAGCCACCCTGTCTTCTCTCCAGCAGCTGAAGGGACTCCAGGTAGAAGGACCAGTCCACACTCCCGCCCCCCCCCCCCGCAGTGAGTATGAGAGAGGCAGAGGTTGGCTGAGTGAGTAATGCTCTGTTTGGAACAATTTGTTTGTTGTACTGTGTGAGTACAGGCATTGGGGGACTGGAACTATGGACTAACTTCGGAGTCAACCCGTCTGGGGTCTCCTCCTGTGTTAGTCTTCTGCCGAAAGGGGAGAGATGTGACTGGAGGGCCTGTGGAACCCAGAATCCCTTGAAGAGGTTGGGAAACCCTTGTTTCAGCTCCCTATGCACTACCCTATGTCTAAGTTACCCAGTGTCCATTAGGGGCACAGGGTGAATGAGAAAAATGATGGACAGCTGTTTAACCACTTCAATACGAGGCAATTATACACCTTCCTGCCCAGACCAATTTTCAGCTTTCAGCACTGTTGCACTTTGAATGACAATTGCGCAGTCATGCTACACTTTACCCAAACTAAATTTTTATCATGTTGTTCCCATAAATAGAGCTTTCTTTTGGTGGTATTTGATCACATCTGGGATTTTTATTTTCTGCTAAACAAATAAAAAAAAGACCACAAATTTTGAATTTTTTTTATTGTTTCTGTTACAAAACTTTGTAAATAAGTACGTTTTCTCCTTCACTGATGGGGCTGCACTGACGGACACTGATAAGGCAGCACTGATGGGCACTGATGATGGGCACTAATTTGCGGCACTGATGGGGCACTGATAGGCGGCACTGATGGGGCACTGATAGGCGGCACTGATAGGCACTGATAGGTGGCACTGATATGCAGCACTGATGGGTACACATAGGTGGCACTGATGGGCACTGAAAGGTGGCATGGATGGGCACTGATAGGTGGCACTGATGGGCACTGATAGGAGGCACAGATGGGCATGGATGGACACTGATAGGTGGCACTGATGTACACTAATGGATGGTACTGATAGATGCCAAACAATAATGTCTGCCAATCAGTGATGCCTATTGTGGGCACTGATTGGCATCCCTGGTGGTCTAGGGTGGCATACCTGGTAGTGAGTAGTGGTGGGTATCCCTGGTGGTCCTGGTGGCATCCCTGGTGGTCCAGTGTGGGCATCCTGGGGGGAGGCTGCACTGATAATCAATCAGTACAGACCCCCCTGTCAGGAGAGCAGCTGATTGGCTCTCCTCTACTTGCGTCTGATAGACACGAGTGAGGAAAAGCCGATCAATGGCTCTTCCTGTTACATCGTGATCAGCCATGATTGGACATGGCTGATCACGTGGTAAAGAGTCTCTGTCAGAGACTCTTTACCTAGACCGGAGTTGCGGTGTGTCAGACTTACTCACTGCACCACCGATCACCACGATGCGCGCCCCCGGGGGCGCACAGCGGCTTGATATCCTGGTGACATCATATGACGTCCGGTCAGGATATCGCAACCACTTTGCCGACGTCATATTGCTATATGGCGGACGGCAAGTGGTTAATGGACAATGAGAAGGTGGTTACTTAAATATAACAGTAACATTTATCCACAATATCTCCCAGGATATATATATAAAGAGCTAGTCACAGGCCTCTAGAACTGGGTAGGAGCCGGACAGTCTACTCCTGCTTTAGTCTGTTGCCTACCAGTCTGAGGAGGGGGGAGATCACTGTTTGTATTGTTAATTGTAATTAGCTTCTGCTATTGTGAAAAGGTTGGCTGTGTTTATATTTTATGATAAAGTTGATTGTGTCTTCTGAGCTAAAAGACAGCAGGCCTGTCCTGAAAGGTCATGCCTCTGAGTCACCTAGGCTGTCTAAACGATTAGTTAATTAGATCATGTTAATTAGGTTTCTGGTTGCAGTTTGTATTGTCATTCTGGTATATATATTTGTGTGAGATCTTAAAATAAACAGTCCATGTTAAAGCTATGTAACTGAGCTAGTCTCATCTGGATCTTGGTTACACTATTCGGCTGTAAAATCTGAGTTCTGAAGGTTCAGATTGGAGGAAGCTGTGTACTGACGAAAGGCCTATCTTAAGATTTCAATCTGCTGGGCATCCTTCTGTTTCAGATAGGCTCGGTTTGTTCAGTGATGACCTCTCTGCAAGAGGTAGATTGCGGGGCCCATAATCATCAGGAAACACACAGCTTCATGTGCCGGGTTGTTTCCAGCCTCATCAAAGAGTTCTGTAATTGCAGTGGAAAGTCGTGTGTTTTCTTTTTTGTGGCCAGCCTTCAGGCTGGCCACAGCTTCTGAGGTTCATAAAGCTTCTAGCTCTGGTGCTGGACTTGCTAAAGATGCAGGGGGTGTCAATCCCAGTATACCTAAATAACCTTTGCTCAGGAAGTAGTTGGTCCAGATTTTTCTTCAAAACATTTTGCAGTAGGGAGCTATATCTATGTCGAAGTACAGTCCTACTCCAGGTCTTGATAGAGGATCATTCTCTCTGTCTGGAACTTGAAAATCCAGGCATTGGATTGTCGGAGGGCTCTGTTCCTGGGTGTTGCACAGCTAATGATTGGTGGTTACATATTTACATAGTTAGGTTGAAAAAAGACACAAGTCCATCTAGTTCAATCATAAAAAAAATAAATAAATAAAATAAAAAATATCATACAATCCCATATACCCAATCCTATACCACAGTTGATCTACAAGGAAGGCGAAACCCCCCCTCAGAAAAGCAGGATCCAATTTGCTACAGCAGGGGAAAAATTCCTTCCTGATCCCAGAGAGAAAATCAGATTTTCCCTGGATTAACTTTACCTATAAATGTTAGTACCCAGTTATATTATGTACATTTAGGAATGAATCCAGGCCTTTCTTAAAGCAATCTATTGAGCTGGCCAGAACCACCTCTGGAGGGAGACTATTCCACATTTTCACAGCTCTTAGTGTGAAGAAACCTTTGGAGATAAATTCTCTTTTCCTCTAGCTGTAAAGAGTGCTCCCTTGTTCTCAGTGTTGACCACAAAGTGAATAACTCAACACCAAGCTCACTATATGGACCCCTTATATATTTATACATGGTGATCATATCCCCCTTAATCTCCTCTTCTCGAGAGTGAATACATTCAGTTCCTCTAATCTTTCCTCATAGCTGAGCTCCTCCATGCCTCTTATCCGTTTGGGCTTTCTCCAGTTCCCTTTTTGAGAGCTGGTGCCCAAAACTGAACTGCATATTCCAGATGAGGTCTTACTAATGATTTGTATGGGGGCAAAATGATATCTCTCTCTCTGGAGTCCATACCTCTCTTAATACAAGAAAGGACTTTGCTCGCTTTGAAACCGCAGATTGGCATTGCATGCTATTATTGAGCTTATGATCTACCAAAACCCCCAGATGCTTCTCCACCATTGATTCCCCCAGTTGTATCCCCCCTAGTATGTATGATGCATGCATATTTTTAGCCCCCAAGTGCATAACTTTACATTTATCAACATTAAACCTCATATGCCACATATTCACCCAATTAGACAGTGCATTGAGGTCGGCTTGTAAATTGGAGACACCCTTTAAGGACGTTATTCCACTGCATAGCTTAGTGTCATCTGCAAAGACATGTTAATTTTAGTCCCAGACCCAATATCATTTATAAAGATATTAAAAAGTAAGGGTCCCAGCACTGAACCTTGGGGTACACCACTGATAACCTTAGACTATTCAGAGTAAGAATCATTAACCACTACCCTCTGAATTCTGTCTTTTAGCCCGTTTTCTATCCATTTACAAACTGATATTTCCAAGCCTCTAGACTCTACCTTACACATGAGCCATGTGTGGGGAACTGTGTCAAATGCTTTTGCAAGTACTTTTGCCAAGTATACCATGTCCACCGCCACCCCCCTGTCCAAGATTTTACTTACCTCCACATAAAAAGAAATCAGGTTTGTTTGACAACTTCTGTCTTTCATGAATCCATGCTGTCTGTGGCTTAAAATATTTTTTTCCAGCAAGAACTCTTCTATGTGGTCTTTTATTAAACTGTCCAGTATCTTCCCGACTATAGAAGTTAAACTAACAGGTCTATAGTTACTTGGTAAAGACTTTGTTCCCTTTTTAAATATAGGCACTACATTGGCCCTACACCAATCCAGTGGTACTATTCCCGTCATGAATGAGTCCCTAAAAATTAGATACAATGGCTTTGAAATGATAGAGCTCAATTCTTTTAGGATCCGTGGGTGGATGCCATCTGGTCCAGGTGCTTTATCCAACTTTATTCTGTCTAAATATTTCTGGACCATATCCCTTTTGAGCCATTGAGGATCATTTGGGGCTGTGTCACTACCACCCTCATTAAGGACATGAGCTCACCCATGCTCCTTTGTATACACAGAGCTGAAGAAAGTATTTAATACATTTGCCTTCTCTTTGTCCCCAGTCATCCACTCTAGATTATTTTGTAAAGGGCCTACATGCTCAGACCTGACCTTTTTACTTTTATTTTATTATTATATTATTATATTTGAAGAATTTGTTGGGGTTTGTCCTACTATCTTTTGCAATTTGTTGTTCGTTTTGTGTTTTTGCGTCCTGGATTTCCTTTTTACATAGTCTGTTATATTCTTTGTAACATTTAAACGACACTTGTGTTCCTTCATTTTTATATTTTTTAAAAGCTCTTTTCTTATTGTTTATCGCTTTTTTAACTCTGGCCACAAGCCACATATTTTTAGCCTTTTAAACTTATTGCCCATGGGAATATACTTTGCAGTGAGTTCACAAACAGTCAATTTGAAGAATTCCCATTTCTGTTCTGTGTCCATTGATGCCAATATTCCCTCCCAGTCCAAGTCCTGGAGAGCAGCCCTCATCCTTGGAAAATTTGCTCTCTTAGTGCCGGTTCACATACGACCTGACAAGTCGCCTCCCGTTCTGTACAATGGAACCGTTCTAATAGGAGCGACGCAAGTCGCTCCGACTTAGAAAAAGGTTCCTGTACTACTTTGGGGGCGACTTGAGGTGACTTGCATAGACTTCTATACAGAAGTCGTTTTGCAAGTCGCCGTGGAAGTCGTGTGCAGGTCGCCTCGGTGGGGCGACCTGCAAGTCATGCCGCCCCTGTGTGAACTGGGGCTTAACGTTAAGTGTTTTTATCTTTCCCGTGTTTCTTGCTTACAGCTAACATCAAATGAAATCATGTTATGGTCACTGCTACCAAGATGTTCCTTTATATGAA
This sequence comes from Lithobates clamitans, assembly GCA_037952925.1. Taxonomy (NCBI): domain Eukaryota; kingdom Metazoa; phylum Chordata; class Amphibia; order Anura; family Ranidae; genus Lithobates; species Lithobates clamitans. Next base: position 1,291,186 of record JBBGZY010000632.1, on the reverse strand, counting down.
CATTAGTAATAGGCTCTGCATGGTTTGAGATTACCAAGTCCAACAGAGCATCATTCCTAGTTGGGGCCTCAATAAACTGGACCATAAAATTGTCCTGTAATAGGTTTATACATTTTTGCCCTTTAACTGTCCCATCAGTGTCATTACTCCAGTCAATTCCTGGGTAGTTAAAATCTCCCATTATTATCACCGTCTAGACGTGGTGGTAAATGGTTTGTAATCTAGAAAGGTTGAATTCTTCCTTTCAGGTATTGGAAGATAACCACTGATGCCAGTTTCTCCATTTTGATTTGAGCGTGGCTACAGTTCAGTGGACTTGGTCTCCACAGGAGAGTATACTGCCCATAAACATCTTAGTGCTTTCGGCCAGTACGCCTTGCTCTGGATTATGGTACAAACCAGTTTTAGGTTCTATCCAGAAAAGCCTCTGCAGGGGCATATATATCAACCACCAGGGCGGCACCAGGAGTTCATGCGGCTCAGGAAGGTAAACCACATCTGGAGATTCTGTTGGTTCTTTATCTCGGAAGGTGGCTTCTTTGGTGGCTATCATTTCACTAGGTGGAGTGTCAGAGTTGGGGGCTCTTCCATGCAAGGAGCCATTCTTGGTCTCACATCGTACTCTGGAGGTATTTCAGGTAGTCAGAATTACTTGAATTGTCAGCGCAGGTCAGGAATCCTGGTTTGAGCTGCCGGTAGAGCCAGGATGGGCAGGAGGCATCCAAGTTAACTATTTTCATTGGATTCGCCAGTTCATTATTCGAGCCTATGGCTTGAAAGGGCCAGACCCCTCACCTCTTTTTATGGTAAAAGCCCTCGCTACCAGGTGTGTGGGGGAATCTTGGGCCATCTGCCATCAGGTGTCAGTGGCTCAGGATTTTAGGACCATTACATGGTCTATTGTTCATACATTCACAGAATTTTACCAGATGGATATCAAAGCCACGGAGGATACTGCTTTGACCACAGTATGTTTTGAAGTACAGATGAAGTACTTCTTAGGTGGTAGTTTCTGTGACTGTGTCTCCCTCCCCTCAAGTGCATTGCTTTAGGACATCCCATATAGTCATTATTATGGTTGCTCTGTGTCCAGTGATGTATGATAAAGAAAGTAGGATTTTTTTGTCATATTTACCTGTAAAATCCTTTTCTTTGAGTAAATCATGGGACACAGAGGTCCCTCCCATCTTTTTTGGGATATTCATTGCTTTGCTACAAAACTGAGGTCCTTCCTGTGTAGGAGGGGTTATATAGGGGAGGACTTCCTGTTTGACTATGCCATTCACCTATAGGTAGCGTATAACCCATATAGTCATTATAATGGTTGCTCTATGTCCTGTGATGTACTCAGGGAAAAGGATAAGTATGACAAAAAAAATCCTACTTTCTTAATCGTACATCACGGGACACAGAGCCATAGTAATTACTATGTGGGTTATAGGCCACCTTCAGGTGATGGACGCGCTTGGCCCTGAGGGCCTGGACATTCAGGTTACAGAATTGTTCCGTCAGGATCCAATCTGACAATGCCACAGCAGTGGCCTATATCAATCACCAAGGGGGGCACGAGAAGTCATGCGGCCCAGAGAGTGGTGAATCATATTTTAACCTGGGCAGAAAACAATGTACCTTGCCTATCGGCAGTCTTCATTCCGGTGATTCTTGCGGCCCCGGCGTGGCCCAGAAGATCATGGTATGCAGAGATCATAAAGATGCCGGTAGGGGACTCATGGACCCTACCACCACGTCCAGGGCTGGTATTCCACCCTACCTTACAAACGCTAAATTTAACGGTTTGGCTATTGAAACCCACATTCTGAAGAAGCGTGGGCTGTCAGGTCCAGTGGTATTTATCTTGGTTAATGCAGAGTAGCTGGCTTCTAGAATCATATATTATAGAGTCTGAAAGCATATGTCTCCTGGTGTGAATCCAGGGGTTGGCACCCCAGGAAGTATGTCGTAGATAGAATTCTTGACTTCTGTAGATGGGGTTAGAAATGAAGCTGGCCTTGTGTACTATCAAAGGCCAGGTTTCGGCCTTATCGGTATTATTTCAACAACCATTTGCTTCGCATTCTTTGGTTCATAGCTTATTCAGGGGATAACGCGGCTTAATCCTTCAGTTAAGTCACCCCTGAACCCTTGGGACTTGAATATAGTTATGTCGGCATTGCTGAAACAGCCTTTTTGAGCCGATACAGCATATTCCCTTGGTCCTTTTGACAAGGAAACTAATTTTATGGTAGCCATATCTTCTGCAAGAAGGGTATAAGACTTGGCTGCTCTTTCTTGTAAAGAGCCATATTTGATTATTCACAAGGATAAGGTAGTATTGCGTCCTCATCCTAACTTTGTACCAAAGGTAGTGTCTAGTTTTTATCCAAACCAGGATATTGTTCTACCTTCAGATTCGAAAAACTGATGTTTTGTTGTGTTACCTGAAGGTCCCAGAAAAAGGCCAGGCAGCATCGAAATCTACTGATTCTAAATGGATTCAGCAAGTAACTGTTCAGGCTTATGGTTTAAAGAGGAGGATTCCACCCTCTCAAATCAAAAGTACACTCCACTAGGACTGTTAGTGTTTTGTGGGAGTGCATCACCAAGCTTCCATGGTTCAATTCTGCAGGACCTTAACTTGTTCTTCAGTCCATACATTTACCAGATTTTATCAGTTGAATGTAAAAAGGCATGAGGATATTGCCTTTGGGCGTAGTGTGCTGCAGGCAGCAGTATAAGTCCTCTAGTCTCATGTTGCCCTAATTCTGTTGTGTCTCCCTCCCCTCAGTTGGCATTTCTTTGGGACATCCCACATAGTAATTACTATGGCTCTGTGTTCTGTTCTGTACGATTAAGAAAATAGGATTTTTATTACTTACCTGTAAAATCCTTTTCTTTGAAGTACATCACGGGACACAGAGGCCCCTCCCCTCTTTCTGGTATACTCGTTTATTGCTTTGCTACAAATACTGAGGTACTCCCAGTAGTGGGAGGGGTTATATAGGGAGTGGACTTCCTGTCTAATAGGGCGTACACACGGTTGGACTTTGTTCGGACATTCCGACAACAAAATCCTAGGATTTTTTCCGACGGATGTTGGCTCAAACTTGTCTTGCATACACACGGTCACACAAAGTTGTCGGAAATCCGATCGTAAACGCGGTGACGTAAAACATGTACGTCGGGACTATAAACGGGGCAGTGGCCAATAGCTTTCATCTCTTTATTTATTCTGAGCATGCGTGGCACTTTGTCCGTCGGATTTGTGTACACACGATCGGAATTTCCGACAACGGATTTTGTTGTCGGAAAATTTTATCTCCTGCTCTCCAACTTTGTGTGTCGGAAAATCCGATGGAAAATGTCCGATGGAGCCCACACACGGTCGGAATTTCCGACAACACGCTCCGATCGGACATTGTCCACTGGAAAATCCGACCGTGTGTATGGGGCATTAGGGTGTGCCAGTGTCTATCACCTGAAGATTGCCTATAACCCACATAGTAATTACTATGGTTCCATGTCCCGTGATGTACTTAAAAAAAAAGGATTTTACAGGTAAGCTGTTAAAAAAATCCTATTTTTTGCTTAAACATGATTGGATGATGGAGGTCAGCAAAGCGTCTGCTTATTACTAAGCTCTGGATCAACTGCACTTGCAGAGTACAACTGGACTTTTACTCTATTTGCCCTTAGTAAATCAACCCCATTGTTTATTAACAGTAAAACACATTTTGATACTAAGACTGGTCAAAACAGAAAACAACACTTTTTTTTCCATTATTATTTATTTATTTTTTTGCCTATAGATTACATAGACAATAATAATATACTGTACCTTGTACACACCTAATTCTACAAAAGACTACATTTTCAGTTCTGACTAAAACTATTTCAAAAGGACCCACTCAATGAAATAAAGAATGCAGTGACATTTTTTAATATCAAATGGTATGAAGGTTAATTGATAAATTAAATTTTTGTGTTTACGCATGGGAATAGTGTAATTAAAATGTCCAGGTGGAAAGGTCTATCATAGTCCTACACCAATTAAGCCAAAGACACAAAGTACATTTTTCAGTGCATTTATGTGCGCATAATTCAGGGGTGTGCTGGAATTTTCATCTAAGAAATTGCTAAATAAAATGAAACATCTACTCAACATGCTCAATCACAAAAAAAATTATGTAGTAATTAAATGCTATACGCTGCTAGAATAATAGTAATTTAAATAGTATAAGCAAATAAAAACTATATTTAACTCTCTACATGTTTGCATATCATCATCTTTAGGTTCAAATATTTTTAATATAGTGTATACAACTCATGTTTGTGCATTTTTTCTTTGAGCATCTCCATCAGATAGTCCCCCACAGCTATTACCTTTTGTACCACTTCCTCCTCCCTCCTCCCCAGATTTTAAGCTCCATGAGCACCATCAGCCTAATTCTTTGGTATTGAACTGTATTGTAAATGTACCGCCTCGCTTTAAAATGTTAATAATTGTGCAAATAGTTGGCACTATATTAATTTTATTTATAAAAATAATAACAGTAAGTGTTAGCTGATTGAGTGTGTGTGAGACTTGTGTTTCTTTTCCCTTCTCTATTTTCTTCATGGGCTCTGTAAAAAATATGCTCCTTTAATGCTAGAGGACTAAATTCTCCGTCAAAAGATTGCAAAATTTATATTCTTTTCATAAACAAAAGGTTGGCATCATCTTCTTTCAGGAGACGGATGTTCGTTCAGATCATATACCCAATATACAGAATGTGTATTATTCTACCTGGTATCATGACTCTCTTGCCTATTCGAAATCTAAGGCAATTATATAGCAATTCACAAGTCTTTACCCCATCAGCCCCAAGGGCATTGCTTTTTGATGAGTTACAAGGCTTTAATCCTACTGAGTATGTTGATGTTTTTTTTTTTTTTTTTTCATCAAAACAAGTTTTTATTAAGTAAAGATGATGCATATAGATACATAGTATTACTAGTATATATTTATACATAAAAGTGCGTATTAAACAAAGAAAGTATACATTGTTAATATAGTCAACTTTAGGGGTAATATATGTTATTGCAGAAATAAATGTATACCACTATGAACTACTATCATCATAATGTTTAGTTTTATCTCTCCCCCCCCCCCACCCCCCACCCCCCGTTGAACATATTTGGTTTAAATTGTATTTTATTATAGTACACGTGATATGTATATGCATAATGTGGCGCTCTCTTATGTGTTATATACCTTTAAGTCTATATGGGATATATTGTATTCAGTACAGACATGACCATTTTGGGAGGACAACATGAACCATAGTGTCTTTTGGTTTACCCTATCTCTGTATATATCTGGAATAAAGTTTCAGCTACAGAGATCCACGTGTTATATTACTGAGCGAATTTATGATTAAGTACAAGTTTCAGGTTCTTGCAACCATCGATCCCAAAAGGGCATTGCTTTTAAAGCTGTCTATATATGGTAAAAAATATACATTTATTAACATATATCTACCTAATCAAGATCAGATTAAGACGTGTACTCAAATGTTGATACTGTGGGGACGGAAGGTATTCGGACCCCCTTAAATTTTTCACTCTTTGTTCTATTGCAGCCATTTGCTAAAATCATTTAAGTTCATTTTTGTCCTCATTAATGTACACACAGCCCGTCCCCATTGTAGATCTTATGGAAAGAGCAGAAGGGGTGATCTTGGGGGGGGGGGGGGATTTTAATTTTGTTCTTGACCGGGATCTGAATACCACTGCACCCTCATTATCCCAAACTAATAATAATAGAGAGAAATGTAATTATATCTTAGATAAATTTCAACTGGTAGATATATGGAGGGTTCTCCACCCAATGGAGAGGGATTATACATTCCACTCAAAGGTTCATGGAACATAACATAGATTAGATTATTTTCTTATAAATCAAATGGGGGTGGCTGTGATGTCTTCCTTTGAGATAGGAAGTTTTGTGTGGTCGGTTCATGCTCTGGTGTTTTTGGTGATGACTATATCTAGTGTTATTACAACAAGAGGAACGTGGAAACTAAACGATAATTTACTTTATGATGAGATCTGTATGTCAGAGATTAGGCTGGCAATAAAGATATTCGGCACAGATCACGAAAGAGATGCTACTTACCTACCTATCCAATGGGAAACACTTAAATGTGTATTATGTAGTCTCTTCATAAAACGAAAAAGAAAAGGGGAACAGAATCACTTTACTTTTAAAGGATATAGCAAAATTGGAAAAGCTACATAGACAAAACCCAACTTTTAAGATGTCAGTAGCAGTATCCGATAAGCGACTGGAATTACAAACATTATTAAATGAACAGACGTTACGGGTTAGAGATTTAAATTGTGCATTGAATATCAACATGGAAATAAACTGGGCAAGGGTATTGCGTCAACGTATATCTACAACATCTGTGGTAAAGGTTAAAACAGAAGCGGGCGACTTGGTACATGATCCAAAGGGAATTTTAAAATCATTCCATACCTTTTATTCTAGATTATATAACATATCAAACCAGCTCGCAGGAAAAGACCCAGAAATGCTTCAGCGGAACATACGTCAATATATAGAAGAAACAGCCATACCAACTTTAACGATGATAAAAATAGAACAGTTGGAAAGGGAATTCTGTGAGGTTGAAGTACAGAGTGTAATAGACTCGGGAAAAAGTCCTGGTCCGGATGGCTTTATCCCACCGTTTATATAAGATACTTAAAGAATTGCTAACTCCAATAATGAAGCAGTTTTTTAATTCGGCATCTTCCTCTCAATCTTTTGCCCCACAAGGTATGCAAGCGTATATTTTGCTTATCGTGTGGAAACTATCATCCTATTTCTTTAACAAATATCGATCTTCAATTATATTCTAAGATTATTGCTAATACACTTACACCAATTTTGCAAGCACACATTCACTTAGACCAAGTGGGGTTTATAAAGGGATGAGAGGCGAGAGCTAAACCTTGAAGACTCTGACACTAGCAGAATATGTTCGGAAGCACACCATCCCATCCTGCTTAGTGGCGATAGATGCCGAGAAAGCATTTGACACGGTGGGATGGTGTTTTTTTGAAGAGACACTTAAGCAGTGGGGAATAGGTCCCTTACTCTTGGAGAAGATAATGGCCCTCTATTATAGCCCTACAGCCAGAATACACGCTAATGGAGATTTATCCGATACGGTTATAATCTCAAACGGAACCCGACAGGGCTGTCCCTTATCCCCACTGTTGTATGTATTAGTTATGGAACATTTGACGACTGCTATCCGGAAAAACTTAAATATACAAGGAATAAAAATTTTAGAAAAAGAATGCAAAATGTCGGTATACGCAGATGATCTATTACTATATAACAAATCCAGTGGTGACAATACCAAACCTAATCCGGGAATTTAATCTTTTTGCTGAATTGAGTAACTTTAAAGTAAACTATGATAAATCGGAGGCCTTAAATATTACATTATCAAACAAGACACTGGACCTTCTTAAAAAATGTTTTTCTTTTAAGTGGCAAAAAAATGCTATTAAATATCTTGGAATATATATTCCTAGAGATTTGGGGAAACTCCAAGAAATTAATTATCTTCCAATAATAAAAAAAATAATAAAGACACAATATGATAGGGAGGTATTCTCCTGGATTGGAAGGATAAATATTGTACAAATGGATATATTGCCAAAAGTGTTATATATATTTCAGACAATTCCAATATTCCCTTCAACAAATATTTTGAACCAATTGCGCAAGGCCATAGGAAGCTTTATTTGGGCACATAAATCCACTCGAATTAGAAGAGATGTACTAAGTAGGTTAAAGAGGGATGGAGGCTTAGCTCTCCCGGATCTCTCAATATATCTTTGGTCAGCATTTGTATCTAGGATTGTGGACTGGTTTCACAATGCAGATTGCAAGCAATGGGTGAAATTGAAGGAAGACGTTACAGCCATAAAATCGAAATCATTACCATGGATAACTAGAGAACAGAAACCTCCTAGGGGGACATGCCTTTTTTGGTTGTTTCAACACTGAAAGTTTAGGATGGATTAATGAAGAGAGGGACTTGGTCTACATATATAGGTCCAATGACTGACTCCTCTTTTTGGTAATCCCGAGTTTTCACCAGCAATGGAAGCTTTGATCTTCCTAAAATGGCATAGAAATGACGATGTGAGGGTGGTCTAGACGATGGTGGGGAATAGACCCCCCCCACTGGACTCACTAGGTGTGGAAAGTAAGATCAACTGGATGCAATATCAGCAACTCCAAAGGTATATTCAATCCTTGACAAAAAAAAGCTATATTAGATAGACCGTTGACAAAAGTGGAACAACTACTTCTACAAGAACAAAGACCAACCCATGTCCTATCTATTATATAAAAGTATTTGATCTAAAAAAATAAGGAACAGGAACTAACCTATATAATGAGGTGGGAAGAGGAGCTGGGGATGACTATCCCCAGAGTAAAAGGGGAAAAGGCAATTGTATTAGCACATAAACTATCTTTATCAAACAGAAAACAGGAAAGAAATTATAACATTTTAGCTAGATGGTACAGATACCCAGTAGATATGCACAAAATAAATAGAGATAATAAAGAGGTGTGTTGAAGATGTCAAAAAGCAACAGGCACATATTTTGAATATTTGGTATTTCTGTCCAGGAGTTCAGGTATTTTGGTCAAAAATATATAAAATATATCAAACCATAACAGGGAAAGATTTACAACCAGATGTATTAATCTCAGTTTTGTCAATAATCCCAATTTCTTTGAAGAATATAAAAAAAGATATTTTAAAACAAATGTTAACAGCAGCACGGACCATCATAGCTCGGAAATGGAGGAAAACGATAGATCCCTCTATTGAGGAATGGGTGTGTGAGATGAGCGAGATGCAGTCCCTGGAGGAAAAGATGGTGATTGAAATAGGCTTTAAGAAGCAGATTTTAAAAACATGGCAAAAATGGGAAATGTTTAGAACCTCAGCATCTTTATCAAACTTTATATAGGGGAATAAACATGGAATGTTTTTTTTTCCTCTTTCTTTCTCTCTTTTTATTGCTGATTAGCTTGTTTGTTTGAATGAATGTGTTTAGATATGTATGGATAGGTATGATAGGGTGACTAAGTAAAGAATACACATAGGTATAGAAATAGAAGAAAGAAAGAGTTATAGGAATTGTAGACAATGTGTAATTCAAACTGTAATTTCAATATACTTAAGTTGTATTTGTGGATTCAGTATATGTTGTTTAAATGTATAAAATTTATAAAATAAAAAAATATCAATGCATACAGTCAATGAAAAGATCTGTAATTCTTTTCAGCCAGTCTTGTAATCTAGACATTTTGCCAAACAGCATAGCCAGCTCCCCAACCCTCAATGACCCACCTTTAGCCTACTGATTGGACAATAATGGAGAAGCTGCACATTGCTGAGGTCTCATCTGTACTCATTCTTATTGTAGGCATGCTTGTTTACAGAAATAGGCTGACACTGTAGTGCAAAGCAATACAGCCCTGACCCTGAATGGATTAGAAGGCTGACGCTTCTTTTCCCAATTTGGAGCTATAGGATTACAGTAGAATACAGATACTCCTCGTTTAACGACTTACCTGTTTAACGATCATTCGGACTTACGACTAGCTCTCCCCACCCGAACGACATGCTGTACATGCTGTACATCATTATATTGTACAGTATAGTACAGAATTTTCACTTGTGTTCTGTACTTATGCAAATTAAAACAATGTTATTAAGCTGGAGTTTTGTGTTTAGACCTTTTTTCACAGTAAATTACAGTACAGTAGTTAAGAATGCTTAAAATATTGATTACTTGTGGCTCTTGTTTTAACGACCAATTCGTTTAACAACCTGGTCATTGGAATGGAACCTGGTCGTTAAGCGAGGAGAGCCTGTAATACAAAGAGACTGAAGTACTTATACAAGCTGTATTTAAAATGTATTTTTATTTTTTATTAATTAATTATAACTGGGTTTAATAGTGTCATTTACATCTCCCTGTTCAGCTGTAAGAGAAGCTAAAATTTCAAATGCAGCCTACAGAATGTAATATAAGTTAAATAAATATAAATTAGCAGAGTTTATATAATATTTCATATAGCCAAAGACACGAAAAGCATCAGATATTTGTCTTGTCTACTATACTTGAGACTGCTGAACAGAGTTGGGCAAATGGTTCAGCCCGAGCATGAGTTCAGGCCGAACATTGGCTGTTTACCGCGTTCGGGGAACACCCAAGTTTGTAGGTGTTCAGCAGGTGTTCAACCAGTGCATTCTGCACCCTAAATGGGCAAAGCTTTGCCCAATCAGGGTGCAGTAAAAGCTGGTTGTTAAGGAGCGGGCCGGGGAATGATAACTTCTGACAAGTTCTCCGTCAACCAAGATAAAACCAGCCTGAAATTTGTGTCGTGGGAGGTTGCTATAAATAGATTAGCAGAGAGCTTGTCTTGTCACAGCACAGCTCTGCACATTCCTTCCTTCCTTTGGTGTTTGGGTTGGGTTGGGTGCCTTTCCTCCAATCAGCTGTCTTGGCTGTATACCAAGAAACCACTCCCAGTGCTGAAAGACCAACATGTCTTGTGTCCTGTAAAAGTATAATAGTGAAGTATGAAAGACTGCCAAGTCATCAATATTTTCCAGCCTAGGTCCTGATCACTCTAGGGCACAAAGATAATCGCTGGTCGAAGGGGAACAACAAACACCATTTAAATTACACATGCAGGACATGTTCTACTATCTAAAAGATGTGTAATGCACATATTTTTATGGTGGACTCAATTATTTAGTGGTATATAGATGCATAGAATTAGGAAAGTGACAAAACCTTTCTTTATCTGCAATTTTGCATCTTTCTTACCCTTTCCCCACCATTTACTGATTACATTAGATATCGGTGTATATTTGGCACTAACTGTTTTATTCTTTGAAATACTGTATTTGTTGTGGAAAATGATGTTCCTTATCTGAGTAAACATATTTCTTATTCACAACTCTGTATTACTGAGTGAAGCTGCTTTGATACAAACCAAGAGTGAAGCTTTGCATATATTATGATTTTGCAAGATGCTCGTCTTATAGCAACCTATGAAACTCTTCAAACCTTTGATGCAAGTTAATCAAATTGTATTGTAGATGCTGCACCTGTTAGAGAACAGACTGAAATTGTGAATGTAGAACTAAACTCATGGATTTGAAATAGAAAGCTTTTGAGTTTTTTTTTTTTATTTTCATATAACAAGAAATGCCAGGGAAAACAATTCATCCCATTAAAATTTGACTGCGGCAATGAACAATACACTGATTTAATCTATGAACACTTAGCTTAAATAACTTAAGAGAGTGAAACACATATGCAGGAGCTGTTTTACCTTCCAAAGGCTACAGTACGTAAAGTAATTCACATATTCTTGAGATTAACCCACCCCTGATGTGTCAAAGGGCTGCACGGCATAGGAAGTATGGCATTATATTTCATAGTTAAGTCTCCATTCTGCTGACATTCTCGTATATGAACTTGGGTTAAGAGTTAGTTAATAGTTTTAATATCATAAATTGACAGTCAGTTGTCTAAAAGGAAATGTAATCTTCAAGGGCTTGTTCGCATGTGTGGTAGACCTTGCTGCCCTTTTAAAAAGCATGCCATTGCAGGTTGATTGACAGGTGACTGGGAAGCAATATACTGCCACCACACCACCTGTTTTAACCCATAAAAGCACATAGTTTCAGGGTGGTTGCACCTTGGTCCCATTAACCTGAATGTGCTTCCTTCTGCAGTGGTATTGCCCACTAAATATGGTGGGGAGTTTAATTTTTGCCATGGGTACAGCCCTGAATGGCTTCATGTCCTTGTCCAGTTGGGTGGGGTTGTAAAACAGAGGCTCAACCAACTGCTTGTTTAATTTTAAACAGCAAACCAAAAAAAAAAAAAAAAAAAAAAGCTGAAACAATTTAGATGAGGCCAGAAGCAAGAATTATATAAAACTTCAAAAGGATTTGACTGTGATCCATTGGTTCTGCTGTAGAACTTACAACAATAACCATGAATAATTTTAATGTGCTGTATATACACATATATCACTGATCCATAGATTTCAAAGAGGCACTAAATGCTAATTAATAGCAGGTTGTTGTGGCTGATGAGCTGGCACCATGAGACAGCTGATATCAATCAAGGCATCGGAAAGATGGTATTCTTATTTATCACACTTGTCATGTTACAGATTTTCGAGGACAGTATTTGTTTTCAGGCAGACCAGTCTTTTATCAGCTGCATAACATTTTCTGTCGCATCTGAGAAATCATTTGACAGCCTAGAAATTGGCAGTCAGAGATATTAGAAGATAATCGTATAAAGGTGACCTCCTATGTTTGTTCACTGTGGTACAAACAATACTCTTGTATTTGATTAAAAAGTTATAAAGGTGACCCGTGTCTTTAGACATTTGAAAAAAAAAAAAAAATTCTGATACAAGCTTTATGGCTGCTACATTGTCTAGCAGTGGAAGCAGAGGGTCTGGATGTTTTGCCTGTCAGGAGTGTCTGGATCACAAAACCTGCTGCACAGAAAAAAAAAGAGTAACACCATTCTCAAATATAAACGAAAAAAATTCTTACTCTGATTTCACAACCACTGATCCAAAAAAATTCACTGCAGAACTTTCACTGCAGAATTAAAGTAGAACTTTTTCCAAAAAAAAACAAAAAACATAATTTAATTTGCATATACCCATATTTTGCAAGATATAATCAACAAACTTTGCAGATTAACATGATCACGTTACTGCAACTTTTGTGTATAGCGGAATGGTAAAGTCCAAAGTGAACATATGCATTTTACTCTAGGACAGTCTGATTCCACTTTCAATGCAAGATTGCAGCTCACACAGTGGAATAAAAAGTTTGTGTAAACCACTAGTGTAACGTTAGGATAATATTAAGTCAGGCTGACAAAGGCACAAATTAGCATGATGGCAATCTATTTACAGGCTTGCATTGCAAGAAATTCTCATAACATTGCATTCACTTACATGAGCATTTGATGCACTTCCGCAGAGAATTCTAATGTCTTCCAGATCATCCAACAACATTGTTTAGACCTGGGGATTTATCTAGGTAGGGACTAATATAGATCCTTATCCAAGGTAAACAGAACCTGTTATGTTGAATAATGTTCCAGCAATAACAGCCTAATACTTCAATATATAATAATCTAGAAGAGAGGACTGCAGCAGTTCTTGGGAGTGGGGAAGATGATAAATATTTTACCATGCCATTTTAGGGCAGGAGGGAGTTATTTAGAAAACATCAGAAGGCTCTCAAAATGTGCTGGTATCCTGGCTCTCCTGTTGCTCCGGGGAGAATGGGACCATGGGAAACAGGCTCAATGAGAGGAGCAATTCAGGAACATCCATTCTTCATCCTTTCCTGTGACTAATGACTCTGGAAGCGATGTGAATTATGTCACTTCCAAGGCCATAGCTTTCATTCCTCGGCTAGTGTGGGTGAGGATGCAGCTATTCAAGCATGATTTGTGCTTATACGGCTGCATTTGGAGGACAGAAGAGACAGTAGGGGTGTAAAAGACCCCCAATGTCTCCATAAAGAATGCCTGTCACCTGCCAATGCTATCACATAGGGGGGTATGTTAGCCTCTTGTAATAGCATAAAGTTGAAAAACGTAAAAAATAACCTTTTGGGTACCATAGTTTTTTTGTGATTTCATTGGCATGTTTTTAGGCTTGACATGTTTGTCATCTATTTCCTGGATGTAATCCCATCTTTTATACTGTACCAAAAAATGGGTACAAGATTGTGTTTGTTTGCAATAATTTCATTTTAATGTATTTTTCCCTGAAAATATGCATTTGATTAATAGCTGTACAAATAAAGTAAAAAATTGCAGCTACTACCATTTTACTCTCCAGGGTCTCTGCTTTCAGAAATATTACCTTGGTAGGCAAGTGGTTAACCATAGCAGTAAACACATGTAAATATATTGTACAACAAACAAACTAGTAACAGAAATGGAAGCAGTGGAAACAGGCAACATACAGACCAGGTGGACCAAAACTTGATACTTAATTTGGTCTACTATGAGAAAGGAGTTGATTAGGTTGGCAAAATATTGGTTATTGGTGTCTTATTTTTCAACTGGTCACTATGCTTTTACAAGTTGCCAATTTCCACTACTTTCATTGTTGTTACTGTACATGCTGTTTGCTGCACTTTAGCTTTACAAGTGTATACTGCCATAGCAAAGTGTTATGTTTCTCTGTTAGTAAATGTAGCAAGTCAGAAAATAGGGATGAACTCAGGCATGTTCGGATCCTAGTCAAAACCCACCTGAGTAAGCCTGCCAGAATGCTGCCACCTGTACAGGCCAATCAAAAATAGCTCCTTTCTGTATTTCTATAGCTTAATAGATTGATGTAATTTAAACCACCTGAGCCTAAACCCTTATTTATGAGATGTTGTAAGTTTAGAATGTCAATCCACAAATACTGTGACAGTGTGAGGCCCAACCACTGTATGAACTTAGCAAACAAAGGACTCAGGATTCTCAAATGTGCAGATTGAAAAGCTCTGGCGTGTTTATTGTGAGCGGCGAAAGCTCTGCTCTTTGTTTTCCTTGGATTTGGTAGTTCTGGATCAGGGCCTGGTGTTTAAAGGTTCAGAAGTGCCTTAAGTGGGAAAGGACCTTCAATCCTGTGTCCAGGATTTGCTTAACTCCTGTAGCCTGTGTAAGGGCACAGGTGTGAGGGATCGTTATTAGCCAAGCTTGAGGAAAGCTCAGGGCAGTTGCAGATGAGGTAGCAGTTGCTGCTGTTCAAACACAAACCAATGTATTAGGATAGAAGTGTTCTCCAGCCTGGAGAGGTGACCTATTGGGGAGAGAAGACTCCATGCTGTAGAGATTCCTTTACCCATGGGACTGGGAGAATTTGTCTCAGCTAAGTGGGTCAGCAGAGAACCAAGACAGAGCTGAGGCAACTATAGAGTGCAGGAAGGGGATCTGTGAGCATCAAGAGTAGGAGAACCCAGTGTGCTGAGCCCATGGTCCAGGAGTGGTGCTGCTGTCTAAAAAGCCAGGTGGCTTGATATTTTCGGTTACTTGTTCTACAGTGAGAAAATGAAATCTCTGCATGGGCAACCCATTTTGTTGGACTGGAATTTTGTTATTCTATTTAATAAAAGTGGGCTTCCAGGGCTTTAAAAAAGTTCAAGTAAACTCACTTCAAAAGCGCATCTGCCACGAGAGCTAAACATTCCCCTGATCACAATAGATATAGTAATCAATGTACTCACTATATAGTACTACTAATAGTCACTATCTAAGCTGCTTTCCACCAGACTTGTGTAGCATCCTCTACCAGAAGGTAGGTGCTAGAATAGGATTTGTCTGGCTTTAAGATATCAGTGTAGGCAAATTTGGACAGGCCTGTGCTGTAGGTTAGGCCCGTTTGTTTTGATTTGAGATTGGGAGTGTTTAGTGTAGTGGTGGGTGTGACCACCTGTGCTCTGACTCAGAAGCACCTCCCCTGCTTTCAGGAAGATTGTTCTGGAACAGAGGTTGGACCTGAGGTTTGAGTGGCAGGCAGCTCATGTGAGGAGCTCTGACCAATTACCATTCGGTATTGGCAGGGGGCAGGCCTCCCATATAAGCTGGGGTCACATGCTGCCCGGGGGGTTTTGACGGTGCAGGAGAAAAGGAGAATGTAGTTCTAGGTAGCTGCCGCAGGGCATCCCCACATGGGGGGGGGGTACGCCGAGCATGGAGGAGGGATGGAGGAGCTGCTAGGATGTATTCCTGGATAAAGGTCTTCATCATGGAGTTGGTGTCAAGCTGCTGTGACAGGGGAACACAGGACTTGTCCTTTGGAGAAGGTCAGTGTGAAAGAAGCAAAAAAGGAGAATTGTTGAGATTAGTGTGAAATGCTGTGGCCGGAGAATGCAGCGTTTGCAGTTATGGACTGACTGGGAACAGTAGTCCGCTTATTACCGTCGGGGAGAGGTACCGAGTATCTCTGGCCTGGTAAAGTACTCTGGTAATACCTTCCAAGAGACTGTGTAGCTACCAAATTCTCTGAGCCGCTGGGGAGAGGTATTGCATGCCTCTGGCTTATTGATTTGCTAAAGCAACACCATTCAAGAGACTTTATTACAGTAACAAAGTACAGCCAGCAAACTGGGGTTATTCAGAGTGATCCCTTTTTGTATTACTGGAAGTGATGATATAGGAGTCTAACAGTTTTGCAGTAGAAGATTTGTACAAGAAGAAAGGAAGCCAGAGGAGTGATAATCTACATGAGTGAGTGCAGAGGAAGAGGAGCAATAGTCTGCATTGGAGATATGCAGGGAAATAGACTTTGAATGTTAGAAGTGCATCATTTTCAGGGCTTAAGCTGCTAATCAATGTTCTACAAATGTGATGACAATTCAATAAGTGCTATGGGCATCTCATATCTTCCTTTACCCCAACCAAGTTGTATCTCACAATAAACGCAACAAAACTATGCAAATGACTGCTCATTGTCTCAGAGGTGATAGATGGGGGTCTGGCAGCAGGGTGATTTGGTGGATGTTAGTAACTAATGGTAAGCAGCCGCTACACTTGTTTTAGTTCACACAGTATTACTACCCCTGCAACTTTTGCGATGTATATGAATGTAACATTTGTAAAAATACTTGCTTTTTTATGTGTTTGTAATCATAAGAAAAATCCATACATGCATTGCAGTGCAGCTCTTTATGAGTTGGGACGTATTCTTGAGTGATGAGAGCATATTATTGCATATAATAGAACTATATGGAAATGCATCGTAGACACATCCAGTACACATAAAAATATGTTTGTGATTTGTTTGACAATTGCATTCTAAAACATTAAAATAAATGATGGGAGCTAAACTGCGCTTTCTAATTTTAAACTTGTGTGACTAACCTGCTTAGGAAATGCATTAGGCAGATATAAAACTCCAGTTAGTGCAGTTATGTATTAATTTAAAGTATGTTTAAAATCAAGATAAAGTCAACACTAGAAGCCAATTAGTATCCTCTATAATTTATATGTACTGATATGAAGAGAGACATGTACTGCTGCCCTTCATTGTCCAATCAAAAGGATAGAATGTATTTTTCATCAAGAGTTCTTATCCAAGGTATACTGCTGCTCTTTCATCATCCAATCAGTAAGATAGAAGCATATACTTTTGCAAGATTTCTTAACCAAGCTGTACTGCTACTTCTTCCTTGTCCTATCAGGAGGGTAGTATTTTACTAAGGGTTCTTATCCAAGCTATACTTCTGCTCTGCCATCATGCAATCACAAAGACAGAGATATGCTATATTACCAAAAGTATTGGGACGCCTGCCTCATGCACATGAACTTTAATGGGATCCCAGTCTTAGTCCTAAGGGTTCAATATTGAGTTTGCCCACCCTTTGCAGCTATAACAGATTCAACTCTTCTAGGAAGGCTTTACATAAGGTTTAGGAGTTTGTATATGGGAATGTTTGACCATTCTTCCAGAAGCGCATTTGTGAGGTCGGGCACTGATGTTGGAGAGAAGGCCTGGCTCGTCGCAGTCTCCGCTCTAATTCATTCCAAAGGTGTTCTATCGGGTTGAGGTCAGGTCTGTTCAGGCCAGTCAAGTTCCTCCACCCCAAACTCGCTCATCCGTGTATTTATAGTCCTTGCTTTGTGCACTGGTCCAAATTATTTGATGGAGGGGGGATTATGGTGTGGGTTGTCTTTCAGGGGTTGGATTTAGCCTATTAGTTCCAGTGAAGGGAACTCTTGAGTCGTCCGCATACCAAGACATTTTGGACAATTTCATGCTCCGAACTTTGTGGGAACAGTTTGGGGATGGCCCTTCCTGTTCCAACATGACTGCGCACCAGTGCACAAAACAAGGTCCATAAAGACATGGATGGGAGAAGTGAATAATGTAAAAATCTTGTTTGTTAAAGTGGATCTATCATTAAAATATCTCTCTACAAGTGAATTAACCACTTAAGGACTGAGCCTCTTTTTGAGATGTGTTTTTTAAAAACAGTTTTTTTTTGCTAGAAAATTACTTATGATCTGGAGATTTTATAGATAGGCAACTCCTTTCCTCATATTGATTAGTGGTTCCAAATTAATAATAACTACTGCAGTAGGGAACAGACACAAAAAATACGCTCCGCATCTTTCCAAATAACTGTTCTGCTTTATTATGACGCAATTGAAGGTTTTTATGCACATGATTACGTAGGTATCACATTAGTATTACAAAGGACTCAAAAGAATGTAAGCATGTATTGAAAACATTATTAGTGCCGTGTGCACAGTGAGGGCAGTGTGCAATACATATAAAATAGAATACAACTATATACAGAACTTACAAATTTCCATTACACTTAGAACCCCCAAACATTATACATTTTTTTCTAACACCCTAGAGAATAAAATGGTGGTCATTGCAATACTTTCTGTCACACCGTATTTGCGCAACGGTCTTACAAGCGCACTTTTTTTGGAAAAACTACACTTTTTTGAATTAAAAAATAAGACAACAATAAAGTTAGCCCAATGTTTTTTATATTGTTAAAGATAATGTTACGCTGAGTAAATTGATACCCGACATGTCACGCTTTAAAACTGTGCCCGCTCGTGGAATGGCGACAAACTTTTACCCTTAAAAATCTCCATAGGCGACGTTTAAAAAATTCTACAGATTTCATGTTTTAAGTTACACCATTTTCATATGCGGGCGCTACTCACATATGCGTTCACTTCTGCACACGAGCTCGGCGGGACAGGGCGTGTTTAAAAATGTTTTTTTCTTATTTATTTTACCTTTTATTTTTTATTTTTACACAGTTTTTTTAAAAAAAAATAATTGTGTCACTTTTATTCCTATTACAAGGAATGTAAACATCCCTTGTAATATAAAAAAAGCATGACAGGACCTCTTATGGGATCTGGGGTCAAAAGACCTCAGATCTCATATTTACACTAGAATGCAATTTTAAAAAAAATGTCAACGGCTCTGGTGAGCGGTGGAGGGCACCGGATAAAAGTGCTCTTGTGGTGAATCTGCTGCAGAGACCACTCGTATCAGAAACCGGACCCAGGGCAGAACAAGAGGATACCAGGGTTATGGCAGCTAGCTGCTGCCATAACAACAATATTCCTCTTCAAAGGACGTATATCAGCGTGCAGAGGTCTGGAAGTGGTTAAAGTGGTTATAAACCCTTACATACAGTTTACCCAGTGAAGTGACTAACCTCAGGTGATACACAGAGATTAAATAAATCCTCCTACATAAGTTTTACCTGTTTATCTGCAGTCTTCTCTTCTCTACAGCGGTTCAAAGTCCAGAATTTATGAAGCTTGTCTTACCTTTCAGAAAACAGGGGATGAAGAGCTGAAGTTACACACTGCAGAGCTCAGTGAGGAGAGCTCTGAGAGCTGATTGGAAGGAAGCGGCACACGCCCCTACACACAGGAACAGAGTTGAGGCTGTCAAACACAGGCAGTGTGCTGGAGATCTTTCCCCTGGCACCTTTTTCTCTTGGTGTCAGGAAAACTTGTCAGAAGTGATTCATTCTGATAGCAGAGGGACAATGCAGTAGACAGAAATGACACTTAGTGGTCTTAGATGAGACAAGCACACACTATAGAGGGACATGCTTTGTTCATAATTCATGTCTGAGGTATGTTTAATAGGCATGCCAACATTACCAAATACTGTATAAAAAGGGAAGACACACACACACATATATATATATGTATTTTTTCAGCATAGAAAATAACTACAACGTACTTACAATACTTACAATCTTACAATAGCAACTGCTGGTGAAATCTGGCACGACTATATATATGTATGTATATATATATATATATATATATATATATATATATATATATATATATATTTATATTTATATTTATGAAACACTGCATAAAATATTTTGTATATTCAGGGATGCCAGCAGGTGGAACTCTTGGCCCCCTTTTACTGGGTTTTCCTGGCTCTTTTTAGCCTCCCTAATGAAAAAAAAAGCCTCTTATGGATCTCAGTATCTCTTGCTTAAAGTTTTGCACAAAAATGATTGAGCAAGAGTGGTGAGTTTTCCCTTATCTCTGTCCAAGGTGTAATCAAGAGGCAGTATGCTTTAAAGTGTTCTGGGAACATTTTTTCATGAACGATAGGTTCATTTTTTTTTAAAAGTTTATATATTATAATAGTATTTTATAATCGGTTTAAAAAAACTAAAGAATTGATAAACTAATAAACTATTGCTTACAAAGTGACGTAAGAGATGTAAGGAACTATTTGGGCTACATAAATGAAAATTCTAGGAAATAGAACTCTCCATATTCTTGGAAATCCCTCTTTATGTCCTAAAAGTCCAATAGTATACTTTTGTTATTAGATTTTAGTACGTTAACAAAATATATCCAAAATGAGGTTGCTGGATCTTTAATTGAACGCTTTGCTTATAAACTCATTTTCTGATCTCTATGAACTTGCTCTTTAAACACTGAACAGTTTTGATGTGGGTTGAAAACAGCAGTGCTGCATTGGGCTGCTTATTTTATTTTAGTATTCCATACGTGACTGCAAAGTTACAACATGTTTAGTGACAAGTCATCTTGTTGGCTAGAGGACACATTTCAAAACTGTAGCAGTTGGCAACTTAATAAACTCACTGCCAACTCAACCGGACAGCCAAGCAATTTTCTGGAGCTTGTTAGTAAGTGGGAAAGGAAAACACTGATTTCTTTTTTCTTCATTTTTCTTCTGTTTATGAGTCAGACACATTCTCAACATATTCCATGTTTTTTAAATGGAAAATCAAACATGGGTAAGGACAGTCTTCATTAAAATAGCTTCAAAATGACTATGAATACAATGAGAGCTATGAAATCCTTTGTGCATGTGGAAGTCATTAGCCATCATGGTCAGCGTAATGTATGCTTTGCAAATCTACACCAGTGATATATTTGGAGATATTTCTTTGCTATTAATCTACTACTGTAGTTTACCCTCCTCTTCTCCCTTCTTGTAATCCCCTCTCCTATCATATCTGCACAGCAATACACACTGACTCTTATCATACTATACTCATCTGAAAGTAGCAGTTGCTCATTACATTACACTCAATACCCAAGGCTACTGAAACTCTGGTTATCTAAAAGTAGCCATACTGCAGGCTGCATGGGAGAAATCAATTGATTTCACTACCCAAGCTAAAAGGAAATGAATGAATCTCCCCTTGTCAGCTACTATATTCAGACATTCAGACAGCTGCAGCACCCATGGCTGTCTACTTGAACAGTGACTACAAATGACAGGATGCAGTCACTGTTGGGCCTACAGTTTTCCATCCACTTCCTTAAATTTTGTAATCAATTTTTGTGGAGCTGGGTAGTGCCAACAGAATCACCCATGACTCGAACTTCAGACAATCCAACAGTAATCATCTGAAATTTATGTCGTGTGTGGCTGTTTCGGATGACCCCCCAATAGTTTTGCTTGCGTCTATCTAGCAAGGTTACTTTGCAGTATAAGCAAGGAAACTCAGACCTCTGCAGTGTGTAAATGTACTTTTACTATACAAAAATGCTGTACATACAAAACTATTACAATATGAGGAATACAAATCAAGACTGATAGATATCTATAGCAAGATGCCTAGCAAATAAGCAGAAACTATGGCCTGCAACATTAGAAATACACTTAAAAGTTACTTAGCTCCAGTTAATATGTTTGTGATCTCCGTTGACAATGAGGCTTCTGGAGATCAGGCACCTTCTTGTTTTCTGATTACAGATTCTTCCTCCTGTTATGGTGTTAATCCATGTTGAACTCCCTTCGCTATCAGTCTCTACTGCTCCTTTTATTTGGTCTTTTGTTTATACGTTTGTTGACAATGGTTACAAACTCGTTTACCTTAACAACAAAACTGCCAACTGTCAACAGTTTCCATTGTTACCAAGGCATTTGTTTGAGAAACATCCTCAGACAAACCTGATCTCTGTTAAAAAAAAAAACTAGTCTGACAGCAATTCTATGATAGTCTTATAGAAAAATCATATTTTATATCAAA
Organism: Lithobates clamitans; assembly: GCA_037952925.1. Taxonomy (NCBI): domain Eukaryota; kingdom Metazoa; phylum Chordata; class Amphibia; order Anura; family Ranidae; genus Lithobates; species Lithobates clamitans. The sequence continues at coordinate 1,269,023 of JBBGZY010000632.1, read as the reverse complement.
CACAACACAATGGCTAGCATACTTAGAAATCGCAGGGATGCTCTAAAAGTACAATGGTTCTTGAAAAAGTTTCCACACTTTTTTTAACTCTATTGGTGATCTGTGGAAAATTGCCCCCTTTCATTCGTAGTCAATGAAATGTTCCCTTTGATTGGTGGCAAGTAGAGAAGGGACCCTCTTAGATAAGTGGTTAGTGGGAAAAGAGCAACCTTACATTGGAGGTCTTTGGAAGGAGGGTCCCAACACACTGGTGGTCAGTGGGAAGAATGCCTCTTACATTAATGGTCAGTGGGAAGAACATCCCTTGAATTGATTGCCATTGAGAATGAACACCTCCTTATCGACAGCTAAGAAGATTATTGGTGTCAGTGGTTACTTATCTGAGAAGCAGAAATAGCTCATTGCTGGAGGAGCTCTTAGCAGCCTCTGGAATAAGGCTAAGGTTCTAGGGAACCCTGGTTGAGAACGTAAAGACTAAGCATTAAGCTGAATTCTAATGGTCTATTTATAAAAAGAATAAACGCTGTGCAAATGTCTGAAGCATTTGCACAACTGTAACGAATAATCCATGTAACGCGCCTAATATGTTTATTCCCTATTATCGTCAGCTCAACTTAGTGGTTATAGTGCAGTATCTTCCCAATTGAGGTGTTTCAGAGGAAATAAACTTATTAGGCAAATGATTGGGTTTATTCGTGATGGCTGTGCAAAATCTTGAGATATTCTCACAGCATTTTTTTTTTTAAATTTAAGCAGAGCCCTTAGTTTTTAGTGGTTTGAACGTAACAATATTCTGTAAAATCTGTTTCAGTAAGCACAACAGTTTACATGGCAGAAGTATTTCATTATGTTCCTAAGATTACTAAATACTTAAGCTGTATAAAGGTTAACTCAGCAGGGACAATAATAAGGTGTTAAAAGTTCTAGATTGTAAGCTCTAACAAGCTGGGCCCTCTGATCCCTCCTGTATTGATTTGTATTGTAAGTGTACTGTCTCCCCTCATGTTGTAAAGCGCTGCGCAAACTGTTGGCGCTATATAAATCCTGTATAATAATAATAATAATAATAAACAATTTTAATCCTGGTTGGTTTTACTCACTACCTTGGCACTAGAAGGGCTAGAGTCTCTTGTTTACTCATCCTAGAACAAGTTCATTACTGCATGTCCTATACCAACTGCAAAAATAAAGATAAGTTAGTTTTCAGTTAAAAAAATAAAAATAAAATAAATAAACCCCAAATTTGCCATATACCAGTCCTTTAAATGTAGTGGCTATATTAATTTTCAATTTTTAGGAAGTGCAAAAATGGCCTGATGATTTTACCAGAAATGCAGTGTCCTTGACACTTTCTATGAGTTAACCTGGAAGCAAAAACATTGTTATCTTTCTTGTGTAAACTACTAAATCCTTCACCCCCACAATGGAGAGAGACAAAGGCAGACATAGTTGTAGTCCAGCCTAGATGACGACCATGGCTTCTTCCACAGATACACTGAAAGAGTGAGTATAGCCACATAGATCACCAAAGAAAAAAAAATGCAAACAGAAATACAGCAACCTAATTTAAAGACTGGTTGTTTTTGGGTTTGGATAGGTTTTTAGAAATTGGTGAAGTAGTTAGTAGTAGATGAAAGTTAAATAAAGTGAAAATACTTCTGCGCTACTATATAAATGTAAACCGTGTATCTGGTTACTGTAACACAAAAAGGTGTTCCCACAAAATTATAAAACAAGGTAAATAGTGAAGCGCAACCACACCCAGAAAAGAGGGCTAAAATAAGTGAACAATATCAAAATGGTGAACAAAACATGAGCACTTGGCAATAAACAAAAAAATAGTCCATAAATATCAATGACTGTTGCTAGTAGGTTTAAAATGTGAATGATCATAAAATGCAGAGTGAATCACACTTCTTAGTGCACGTTTCTAAGTCTTTATAAGTGACAATTCAAACGTTAGTGATTAGCACATTAGTGCCTAATAGGGATGAGCCAAACACTCCCGGTTCGGTTCACACCAGAACTTGTGAACAGATAAAAAATTTGTGTGAACATGCGAACACCAATAAAGTCTATGGGACACGAAAAAAAAAAAATCGAAAGTGCTAATTTTAAAGGCTTATATACAAGTTATTGCCATAAAAAGTGTTTGGGGACCCGGATACTGCCCCAGGGGACATGTATCAATGCAAAAAAGTTTTTAAAACGACTGTTTTTTCAGGAGCAGTGATTTTAAGAATGTTTAAAGTGAAACAATAAGAATGAAATATTCCTTTAAATATCGTGCCTGGGGGGGCCTTAGATGTTGTTGGTGGTAGAGCACAGTAACCCCTCATAGTTTCTCTTGTTGGATGCAGGAACGGTCCCTGCTGTTAAATATTATTTCAAAAATTGTAATTACATGCCCCTGTTAAAAGGGGCCGAAACATTGGGCCTTAGGTGTTGGTGGTGCCAGAACACTGTAACCCCTCACAGTTACTCTTGTTGGTTGCAGGAATGGTCCCTGCTGTTAAATATTATTTCAGAGGCTGCTTGCCCTCTTTTAGTGGCCTGTGAACGTCTACCTCTCCTTGGAGGCCTTTCGGACATAATGTTTTTTTTTTAACACCGCACTACACTGTATTATATACTGTGTACACCGCCTGAAGTGTATTTGAAACTGTACACACTGTAGTATATACTGTGTACACCGCCTATACCGTATTACACCGCTGAATGGACTGTATATAAAGGCTATGCTGAATGCAGAGTGTATATACAGTATCTCACAAAAGTGAGTACACCCCTCACATTTTTGTAAATATTTTATTACATCTTTTCATGTGACAACCCTGAAGAAATGACACTTTGCTACAATGTAAAGTAGTGAGTGTACATCTTGTATAGCAGTGTAAATTTGCTGTCCCCTCAAAAGAGCTCATGCTCATGTTTTGTTCACCATTTTGATATTGTTCACTTACTTTAGCCCTCATATCTGGGTGTGGTTGCGCTACACTAGTAGATTAAAGTTGCATTGATCATGGCAGCTAGCCAATGGTTGCTTTTGTACTCTAAATTTCATTAAGAAAGTATAGATAAAATGTAATTGATTGCTTTGACTTTCCTAAATTTTAAGGCACTGGAAAATGTTTGTGTCTAAGAAGTGCACTATGCTAATACGGTTTTCGGGTGTGATATTTTCCCCTCTACCTTCAGCCTGCTTTCAATTGCCAGGGCTGACATAATGATATATAATATATATATATATATATATATATATATATATATACACTGGGTGTGCTGGTGTGCTGGTAAATGTAATAATGCCAAATCTCTTCCGGCATTCCAGCAATCTTGCAAATACTTTATGTTGAAGATAAACCAGTGGCAAAGTGTTATAAACCATATATTTTTGTTAGATTATTAATGGCCACTATGAAAGTCTCTAAGGGTTAATAGCATTGAGCAGTCCTTCCCATCCTCACTAGTTCTTGCTTTGATTAGCACTGTCAGCATAGTAATCGACTAAATGACAGAACACATGACTGGTGGGAAATAAACATTCTAGAGGGTTCATTTATTGGCAAGAAGCATGCAGCCAACCTGGGACAACCAGTTTGATGTCAAATAGGGACAGATCATGTATGTTCTGATCTTCAAATGATGGGCATGACACAAATGCATGAGTGTTGTTGTTTAAAGAATGGAAATATACACCGATCGGCCATAACTTTATGACCACTGACAGATTAACTGAATAACATTGATCATCTTATTACAGTAGCATCTGAAAGTGGGTGGAATATATTAAGCAGCAAGAAACTATGTTACCCCTGAAGTTGATATGTTAAAAGCAGAAAAAAATGTGCATTGCAGCTTGTTATGTATGGGGCTGCTTAGCCGCAGACTAGTCAGAGTGCTCGTGCTGACCCATATCCACATCCAAAAGCACCTGCAATGGACATGTGAACATCAGAACTTGAACACAGACAAAGGTGGCATGGTTTGATGAATTACATTTTCAAACATCATGCAAATAACCGTGTGTGCATGTGTCGCTTACCTGGGGAATAGATGGCACCAGGGTGTAGTATGGGAAGAAGGTAAGATGGCAGAGGCAGTGTAATGCTCTGTTGGGAAACCTTGTGACCTGCAATTTATGTGGATGTTACTTGGCACAGCCTAAACATTTTTGCTGACCAAGTACACTCCTTCATAGAAATGGTATTCCCTGATGGCAGTGGCCTCTTTCAGCAGCTTAATGCGCCCTGCCACACTGCAAACATGATTCAGGAATGGTTTGAGGAACACAACAACGATTTTGAGGTGTTTACTTGACCTCCAAGTTCTCCAGATCTCAATCCAATTGAGCATCTGTGGGGCATGATGGAAAAACAAATCCAATCCATGGAGGCCCCACAACTCAGAGGACTTAAAGGATCTGCTACTGATTTCTTGGTGCCAAATACCTTTAGAGGTCTTGTGGCATCCATGCATTAGGTCAGAAAGTTATAGCTAATCAGTGTCAAATATGATTACACCTTTTTTTAGTAATGTAGTGTAAATGTATCCAATAAAAAATTACGAACACTAATGAAAGTAAATATTCAATTTTAGGAGTTTTCCAGGAACTGAAGGTAGGAAACATAGGCATCTAGAATAAAAAAGAATGATGCACATTATTTAGTATTTATGGTGTATTAGAATACCTGTGTTACCTGGTAACTTTTTAAAGGCTGACTTAAAGACACCTTTTTTTAAATTTTGGATAGAGTATTGAGGGTTAAAACCCCTGTCAGTTTTTTTTTTGCCATCTCTGTCCCATTGGGAGATTTTCTTTCACATCCTGTCCCACAGTCAAAACATGAAGTAAGCGGATATCCCTTGAAAGTGAGGGAATCCCAGGGTGTCACCAGGGTCACCAAAACTAGTGTCCCCATTGGAAGATTTCCCCTCTATTACTGGCCTAGTGTCAACCCAAAATTTGGCATTTTCTCTTACTTTCATTTTCAATTATAACCTTATACAGGACAAATAGAGAGGGCAAATTTTCCTAACAGGGGGCCAGGACAGCAGTAAAACAGACAGGTGTTCTAATCTATCTCCACTCCAAAACGAAAAAAAAAAAGGTTTTGCCTTTACTTATACTTTAGAGCTGAAGTTTAGCTAAAAAAATCCCTACAGCTTTAATCACATCACTTAACTGTAATGAGCCATCCTTCATTACAGATAAGTGATATGACTAAAGCTGTAGAGAATTTTTTTAGCTAAACTTCAGCTTTAAACTGACCATATTCTATTCAGTCTTCACCAATGCTGCAATGCATTGTTCAATTTGGCAAGCACATACAGTATGCAAGTGAATCATGGTCCAACACTAAACTCCGTATGATCCACATGATCTGCCTCGAGTTAGCCCCTCCACAATGGATGAAGTATTGATTTACCCATGCCTGCTTAGTAATGTAAGGGGTTTAAAAACAGCAGATCAAAAGCTGTATTATCTTCAAACAAGCCTTCAATTTTGAGGGTTGTTCCTAACCTTCTCCAAAGGGAAACAATCCTTTTGTTACATACCCCTCAAAGTAATAAAATTGTCTGAAACTAGAGGAAAAGTCATCACTCTGGCCCGTGGAGACTTGTTCTAGTATCTTTCATGTATGCTGGGGAGTTCTGCATACCATTGGCCGATACACAGTTTTGAAGATACCAATTATTTTGTTGTTATTGACCGAGAACAACTTCTGACCTTTTCGCATTCTAATTACTTCCTATACATGGTGTTCTGTAGATTTTTGGAAATGATGTGGAGACAATTTAAATGTTTCAGCTACATTAGCACTAAAAAGTGGAACACAACTTCTTGAAGAACTACATCCTGAGCCTAATGAGACAGTCCCCTGCTGGTTTGGTGTCCTTTGATTTGGCACTGCTTTGAACATATTCCTTTCATGGAAGTAATAATACTAACCTCAATTTCTGGTGTACCTTTGCATTATTAGGGGATATCACATTTCAGTGTGTTCACTTTTTTATATACTTCATGTATTATAGTATTTTTAGCAAGCATGGGTTTAGTTAGAGACTGCTTTGACAAACAACAGGGAATACAATCAATTGATTTATTCATGAAGTACAAGCTGTTAACTTAGCAAAGTAAATGTTTACTTAGCTTAGTAAAAAATGTGAAGCGGGTTTGCTTTAAGTACGAGGGAAATAAAAAACAACTAAATCACAGAATTATTGCTTACATATTTGCTTACACAATTGGATAATTGAAGTGCACACAGCTTCATTTACTCACAATGCAACGCTAAGGCAGCACTGACCCAAAAAACAAAACAAAAAAATGATATTGTAACTTAGCAATTCTTAAATGTAGTGGCTGCATTTGTTTTCTTTTTTTGCTTTTATTTCAGTTGTTGATCTGGTTATTAGGTCTGTTATTTTTTTCAACTTTCTTTAATAGAGCAAGCTGTCCAGCAAAAGGGAATGTTACAGTGTTGAGAGGAACCATTTAACACTGACAGGGGTGCTTCCAATGATCATCTTTCATGTAGAACCTTTATCCCCCAAAAAAACAATTTCTGTAAAAGGTGTAAACAGTAATAGCGGTACCCCCATAGGGGCTGCTGAAAGTTGTGGCCCACCTGTCACCCTGCCCAGCCCGCATTCACTTACCAATCATCTTGGAGACAATGAACAGTCCAGATGTTTGTTTTGGTATTTTATTGAGAGATTTGAACTTGGATAGGGATAGGCGTATATGGGATGCCCAGTAGAACAAATGATTAGTTGATTGTATTTCGCTCAGTTGGGACGGCTATATACACTTTACAGCTCCAGTCTCCCCCAGCAAATACTTGCTTGCAGACTGTTTTTTTCACTCTCTCCCCTGCACAACACTTGACTTCCAGGTACAGATAGCACATGGTTAGGCCCAAAACTGACTCAGTCAGGCTCTTTTAGTGTAGCAAAAATAGAATAAGAAGTATTTTAGTGCTAGCTGATCTATGGTAGACTACTGCTCCCAGCAATCCCTCTTCAGGCCCTGCCAGCCCTCCTGGCTGCAGCTGCCCCACTTCACTGCCTGTGACATTGCAATACTCACTGGCTCCACACCCAGCTCTGATTGTTTCTTCTCAGTCCTCTCTGGCATGCTTCTCCAGTCCTCTCGATAGCACATGTCACTCACCAGCCCTCCTGTCTGCACACCGGTGGTTCCCTCCTGAAGACTTGCCCGACAGTACTAGCTCCTGCTGTCATCTCTGGCTCCTCTCTGTGCCTCCTATTTAGATCCTTCATGCGTTCTTGAAGGGATCTGTCCTACATCGAGTCCCCAGGCCCAAAGTCACCCCCAGAATGGGGAGCGCCCTCAAAGCCCCCGAGAAACTAGTACTCCATCCTCAGTTCTTTCACCTGACAACAACTCCCCAGCTGGGCTAACCCTAGGTATTTAAGGAGGCCTGCCCCCTGCCAGTCTAGGTTGGGGATTGGTCAGGGCTCCTTATAACACCCCAAGCAGCTTCATCTCTCTTCCCCTCCTCTCTTCTAGAATCCTCTAGAAAGCAAGAGGGAGGTAACCGAGAAGTGATGCTATCTGCGAGTCACCAGCCTACTCTAAGCCACTCCCAGTTCACATAGATCAAAACAATGCTTAAATTTTAATCAAAAATCACACCTCTACATGCACTCCCATCAAAATCCATCTGGTCCCTCAGCTGGGAAATTTACAAAAAAATGGTTCCTGGGCCCAGGAGCAAGGGCATCCTATAAGATAAAATGAAAGGGGGAAAGGGAAACAACTTGGATGGGGAACTTTACAAATAAATTACGTACAAAAATAGAAGTATATACATTTCTGAGTAAAGGTATTTACATTTGTACAGAATGGATAGGGCACTTCTAACTACAGGTCCCTGCAGCTAACAGTATGTACACTCCTGGACCAAAGCATCTCTCCCTCAAGAAAGAGACTCCGTCCGCAAGAATTCTTGTCTCCAGCCGGAGGGGATGAACACTTGAGGCTCTGTGTCCTATGATGTACTCCAAGAAAAGGATTTTACAGGTAAGCTGTTTTAAAAATCCTATTTTTACCCCCTTCCTCTCCTCTCACTGTACATGTGTCAGAGGCATATTCACAAGCAGGGCCGCCCACTCTGCCCTTTCTCCTGTTTCTTCATTGGCAGAGGGAAGCTGGCCAATCAAGGGAGGACTGCAGGAGTAGCAAGGAACTCTGGGAGATGAAGTCCTCTACACAGGCTGCTTCATTGTAATCCATACAGGGAGAACTACACATCCCAGCAGCCATTGCTAGATAGGAGGAATCTTAATCCCAGAGGCTTTCTGGGAGAAATTAGAGTTACCATGAGGTGTGGGAAAGGCTGGACGCTGAAGAAGGGTGCTACGGTCCTGAGTCGGTGTGATCGTTCCTGCTAGTGTTCCAAGGTTGGCAGTGGACATCCAGGACTAAAGGGAGATGCATCTCCAGGCGTCCCTGACTGCATGTGGCCATTAGGCGGTGGCTAGTCTGGCAACCTGAAGGATCAGTCCCAGGATATTTCCCCCTTGGGTCTCTGGACACAGGATTGGTGAGAGGGCACTTGCTTAATCCTCGATAAGCCAGAACACTAAATTGCTGTTGTTACTCTGCCTCACTTAATCAGGAGAATCTGTGATGCTTTTACACTCTGCTTGGCATTGATAGTACCTGCCTGATTTTACTGAAGACTACCAATACCATTTGAGTTCTTTCTGTCTATCAAGTCCTCTTTGGATGTACTTTGTTTATTTCACTAAAAGCCAGCAAGTACACAACTGTAAAGTCATCTAAAGGGGCCCTATCTACACACAGGACTCTACTCATTATACCAGCGGGTTCAGTTTGTGGGTTAAAGTGCACTGAATCAGGTATTGTGTTTAAAAAGGTCTGTTAAGACCGTGGTGCTGGGGTGAAGAAGGGAGAGAACTGACATAGAGAACAAGGTCATTCCTCCTGCCTGGACTCATATAGCCCAATTTAAGTAGAGTTGGCAGTTAATTCACTGAAGTAATAATTTCAATAACTTGTTATTCTTGTGTGTTTACCTCTGTTTTCTGGGGTATTCACTTAAATGAGTCCCCTGAAAGCAGACTGATTTAATAGTTGAAGTTTCTTTAATATCCTTTATTCTTTCTTCCACCCATACAAATCTGCTTACTATTCAATATTATTGTCACTGTTGTTTTAATTTCCTCCTTAAGCAAGTTCACAGTAAAGATAATTTCTGTGTTCACTACTAGGAATGAGCTGGACACCCCCCCGGTTCAGTTTGCATCCAGAACACGCGAATGGACAGAAAATTTGCGTGAACTTTCGAACACCATTAAAGTCTATGGGACTCGAACGTGAGAAATCAAAAGTGCAAATTTTAAAGGCTAATATGCAAGTTATTGTCCTAAAAAGGGTTTGTATCAATGCAAAAAAAAAGTTTTAAAAACGGCCGTTTCTTCGGGAGCAGTGATTTTAATGATGCTTAAAGTGAAAAAATAAAACTGAAATATTCCTTTAAATATCATACCTTGGGAGTGTCTATAGTATGCCCGTAAAGTGGCCCATGTTTCCCGTGTTTAGAACAGTCCCTGCACAAAATGACATTTCTAAAGGAATAAAAGTCATTTAAAACTGCTTGCGGCTGTAATGTAATGTCGGGTCCCGGCAATATGGATGAAAATTATTGAGAAAAATGGCATGGGTAACCTCCCAGCCCATTAGCAGGCCCTTTGGATCTTGTATAAATATTAAGGGGAACCCCGTACCCAAATTAAAAAAAGAAAAGGCGTCGATTGGAAAGGTCACCAAGTCTGATCTTGCCCCTAGGTATTCCTGCACCATGTAAATGAGACGCTGGCGATGGTTGCTGGAACCAATCAGACCTTGGGGTTGCAGACTAAAAAATTGTCTGAACGCATCTGTCAGACGGCCACCTTCTCCACCGCTCCTTCTGTGACTGACTGAAGCATCAGCAACACGTTGTCCAGGATCAGGAATTTGTAACCTCCCAGGCTCTGGAAACACATTGCACAAACCTTTCTGCAAGGCCTCCCGAAGATGTTTCATCCTCTGCTCCCTCTGCGACAGCTGGATAAGTTCCGCAACCTTACCCTTGTAACGTGGATAAAGGAGGGTTGCCAGCCAGTACTGATAAAACACAACAGTGATATATTTTGCGCTTACTCTACGCGAGCAGCTAACACAACAAAAAGAATATTTGTTAAATTAACATATAAGACAAAGTGTAGCGCTAAAATAAAAAGTGATAAGTATGATATGAAAATACCTAAGTGAAATAAATGCACTGATTTAACACACAAAAATGTCCATCCTTGTAGTCAATAAGTGAATAAGACCATTGTGATCTTTACCTGTGAAACTAATAAAAATGTCATCATCACAAAAAACAGAAAACAGTCTGAACTGTCTTGAACTCCGAGACAGTATAAGCAAAAAATTGTATGGTGATGGTTGTTGATCAATCAAATGTGAATAAGAGTTTGCAAAGATCCGATAAAACTCAACTAAATCCACCTCAGTGTCCTATTCAAAACACGTGTGAAATTCCCACAACCAGCAAAGTTGGAGGCTTACCGGAGGGTTTGAACCCGAAACAGCGTATACTGTAAGGGTCAAACCAGCTTGTATTGCCCACGGGCAATGGGGGGGAATCTTGGCAACCTGGAGAAATAGGGGTCCCAACTGCTTTCATAGAAGTATCCTCCCAGCACGGGTGGTCACATATCCCAGAGCTCAGATCCTGGAGATGACCTCATACAGGGGCCGCATTCTGGGATATGTGACCACCCGTGCTGGTATAGAGCTGGAATCGCCTTCCGTGGGAACCTGCCACTGAGGTACCGCACATTCCACATATTCACAAAAGGGGGCAGAGTCTACCAGCTGAAAAGGCAGCAGTTGGAGTGCTAGAAATTTAGCCAAGCTAGCATTCAGCCGCTGGGCATGTGGATGGCTGGGACCAAATTTCTTTCGCCGGTTAGCAACTGGGGTAGGGAAATTTGCCTGCTACAATCGGACGTTGGTGTAGCGATAGCAGATTGCCCACAAGTACTTGGCACACCCAATTCTACACCTTCTTTCCTCTCAGTGCAGGTTTCTGAGAGAACTGAAGGTATAATGGGGTTGGAGATACCAGCTGATGAGGAGCAAGGAGAGGTCCGCCTTGTTCTTTGGTGTGGTTCTTTTAAGTACGCTTGCCAACGGACTGCATGGGAGTTCGATATATGTCTGGTCAAGCATGTGGTGCCCAAGCGGCTGCTGTTTTGGCCACGCTTGATATGCTTCAGACATATGTTGCAAACAGCAACGGTGCGATCTGCTGCACATGTCTCAAAAAAGGCCCACACCAAAGAACTTTAGGAAAAACGTGTGGAGTCAGCAGCACCCTGCACATGTGGAGCTCTGTGGTGTGATGCAGTCAGTTGGCTGCCCTTAAGCTGGTACCCTGGAGAGCATCCTGCCTCATTGGAGATGTGCCTCCTCCTCGTCCTCCTCCTTTCTCCTATCAGGCACCCACGTAGAGTCAGTGACCTCATCATCCCCTCCCTCCTCATCACTGGAGCAAACCTGGCAGTATGCTGCAGCTGGGGGAACATGACTGCCGGTTTGTTGTCCTTCTTGGGCACCCCCTCTCTCTGGGCTCATGTTACTGTCTTCCTCAATCTGGGTACCATCATCGAAGCCTTCAAAATGCTGCGCGTCCTCCTGCAGCATGTACCCAACACTGTGGTCGAACAGTTCGGGGGACTCTTCAGGACATGATGGTGGGGCTAGGGAAGGAGTGACTGATGAAATTGAGCCAATGGAACAGGCTGCTTTGACAGCTGCATTGACAGCCAAAGTACTCTGAGCCTGGGTGACAGAGGATGAGGAGGATGAGGACGGCTTGATCATCCACTCTACCAAGTCTTCTGCATGTTGTGGCTCAACACAGCCAGCTGCCAAAAAAAAGGACAAGCGTGCCTCACGGCCACGTGCTGAGGATGCACCGTGTCCATGACCAGCAATGTTGGCTGTAGACACAGAGCCTGCTTGCCCTCTTTTAGAGGCCTGTGAGCGTCTGCCTCTCCTTGTTGGCCTTCCAGACATACTGTATTTGATGTATTTGTAATGTATTTGAATAGGTACACCAGGAATGGCCTGCAGTGAGATGTAGCTGCACAAAGCTGGGATGTGTATATATATATATATATATATATATATACTGAAAATACTGCAGCAGGAGGCGGCTCTAGGCTTTGTGAGGCCTTAGGCAAAACTTACACAAGGCCCCAATCACACCCATAATGAGAAAAAAAATTCAAGCAATATAAATGGCTGCAAAAAGATGCACGGATCTAGCACACAGTTTATCAACACCACTTCCAGGGCACCCTCCTCACCCATCAGACATATGCAGGCAATAAAACATCTGGGACCCAGCAAGGTGGCAACCCCTCTAAGAATTTCCTGTGTCTTGGGAGAATGGGGAGGGGATGTCACTGAGTCATTCCACATCTACAGAGGAAGTAGAGTGGGGGGATACCAGCACAGCACAGGGGGAGAGAGGGGGAGGGAGAGAGAGGGGGGGGAGAGAGGGGGAGGGAGAGAGAGGGGGGGGAGAGGGGGAGGGAGAGAGAGGGGGGGGAGAGAGGAGGGAGGGAGAGAGAGAGGGGAGGGAGGGAGAGGGGGGAAGGGAGAGAGAGAAAGAAATAGGGGGAGAGAGAGAGGAGGGAGGGAAAGAGAGAGGGGAGAAGGAGGGGGAGAGAGAGGGGGAGCGAGAGGGGGAGCAAGAGATTGTAAATGAAAGGGGGGAGAGTGGGTGAGAGAGAGTGGGTGAGCAAGAGGGGGAGAGAGAGAAGGTGAGTAAGAGCGGGAGAGAGGGGTGAGAGAGAGGGGGAGAGAGAGGGTGCACAAAAGGGGGAGAGAGAGGGGGTGAGTGAGAGAGGGGAAGCAAGGGAGGAGAGAGAAGGGTATGGAGAGAGGGGAGGAGAGGAGGTGGGAGAGAGAGGGGAAGGGGAGAGAGAGAGAGAGAGAGGGGGGAGAGAAGGGGAAGAGAGAGGGAGGGAGGAGAAGGAGGGAGTGGTGCAGAGGGAGAGAGTGGTGGGAAGGGGTAAGAGAGAGGAGTGTGGTGAGAGAAAGAGAGGGGGGTGACAGAGGGGGAGGGGAGTGAGTGAGAGAGAGGTGAGGGAGAGAGAGAAGGGTTGTGGAAGAGAGGTGTGGTGAGATAGAGAGACGGGGTGAGAGAAAGGAGGGTGACAGAGGGAGGGGAGAAAGAGGAGGGAAGGTTAAAAAAGGAGAGAGAGAGGGGGAGAGAGAGAGAGAGGAAGGGGGAGTGAGCGGGAGAGAGAGGGGAAGGTGAGAAAGAGGGGGTGAGGGAAAGGGGGGTGAGAGAGATCCCTAGCCCTGTCTGCAGCCCCTCCTGTGCCCCATGTCCCAGTCTGTGAGAGCACTGGGGGGGCAAAGAGCAGGGAGGAGCTAGAGAGTGCTGCAGGAGGTGTGGGGGCTGGAGAGTGCTGGGGGGAGCTTGAGAGCGGGGGGCAGAAAGAATTGGAGTGGAGAGCAGGGGGTGCTGGAAAGCACTGGGGGAAGAGCCAGGGAGCACAAGGAGGGTCCGGGGAGCACGGGTGCTGGAGAAATGGGGGCGTAGCCAGGGAGCACAGGGAGGGGGGGAGCCAGGGAGAACAATGAGGGGCTGGAGAGCACAGAATGCTGGAGAAATGGGGGCGGAGCCAGGGAGCACAAGGAGAGGCTGGGGAGCAGGAGGGGCAGAGCCAGAGAGCACAAGGAGGGGCTGGAGAGCACAATAATGTAGAAGAAGTTGGATAGGAGAAGCGGTGGGGAGACTGCACATAGTGGAATTGATTTTTCCATATTCCTCCTGCAACCGCTGAATGATCACTTCTCCTCCTCTCCCTCCTGCAGACATTCAGCGGCTGCAGGAGGAATATGGTAAAATCAATTCCACTATGTGCAGTCTGCCCTCCGCTCCTCCTATTCAGGCACACAGGGAGGCTGCACGGGCACTCACATTCTCTCCGGTCAGCCAGGCAGCATAAGGACATTAGAGGCAGAGCTCCTTCCTCTTCACACTCATGGGGCAGCTCAGTTGGATAGTTTCACCGGCCCCGGCTGCTGAACTGAATAGGAGGCAGGTGCGGAGAGGTCGGGTGAGCGGCGCAGGCTGAAGGAGCAGCTCAGCTGCGAGTCCCACATGGACATGCTGACCGCATGCCTTGTAGATATGGCACCTGGAGCCGGGTGCTGTCATCCAGCCGCTGCCGCCACCTAGAGACCTCTAATGTCCCATTTCCCACACCTGCTGCCACCGGACCGGGACGCTCCGTGATGAGGCCATGACATCAGTGATTGATCACAGGCAAATTAGGCGGCCGCGAGGCCCCTGTGAATGCGAGGCCTTAGGCGACTGCCTAATTTGCCTAATTAGAGAGCCGCCTCTGACTGCAGCTAACTGAATCAACTGCCTGTCTGTAGTATATTAGGAAGAGAACAACAGGAACAGTCTGCAGCGAGATCTAGCTGCACAGGATACAGTACTTAATATACTGCAGCTAACTGAATGAACTGCCTGTCTGTAGTATATTAGGAACAGAACAACAGGAATGGTCTGCAGCGAGATCTAGCTGCACAGGATACAGTACTGAATATACTGCAGCTAACTGAATGAACTGCCTGCCTGTAGTATATTAGGAAAGAAAAACAGGAAAAATTTGTAGCAAGATCTAGCTGCACAGGATACAGTACTGAATATACTGCAGCTAACTGAATGAACTGCCTGCCTGTAGTATATTAGGAAGAGAACAACAGGAACGGTCTACAGCGAGATCTAGCTGCACAGGATACAGTACTGAATATACTGCAGCTAACTGAATGAACTGCCTGCCTGTAGTATATTAGGAATAGAACAACAGGAACGGTCTGCAGAGAGATCTAGCTGTACCGGATACAGTACTTAATATACTGCAGCTAACTGAATGAACTGCCTGCCTGTAGTATATTAGGAACAGAACAACAGGAACGGTCTGCAGCGAGATCTAGCTGCACAGGATACAGTACTGAATATACTGCAGCTAACTGAATGAACTGCCTGTAGTATATTAGGAACAGAACAACAGGAATGGTCAGCAGTGAGATCTAGCTAAATAGGATGCAATATATATATATATATATATATATATATATATATATATATATATATATATATATATATATATATATAAAGCCTGGAATGTATATATATATATATATACTAAATATATTGGCCAACTGAATCAGCTGTCTGCTCAATTTATCTAAATGAAATTAAATGACACTCTCACGCCGGACCACACTACAAACGGCCGATGTGCAGGCGGCCTTATATAGTGTGGGGCATTTACTTAATACCCTGGGGCGTTTACTAAAGCACGCTGCCTTTGGCCAATTATGGCTCTGTTTGCTTACGGCGCTGTGATTGGCCAAAGCATGTGGGTCATAGTGCATGCTTGGCCAATCATCAGCCAGCAAACCACTGCGATGACGCAGTGCATTATGGGCCGTGACGCGCTGCTCGAATTTGGCGCGAACGGCCCATAATGTTTGTTGAATGATCGAACAGCCGATGTTCGAGTCAAACTCATGTTCGACTCGAACTCGAAGCTCAACCCTATTCACTACAATCTGTGTCCATTGTCTGCAGTATTTGCACTAACACTATTGCCTGGTGTGCCAGTGGGTTTGAGTCTGTTCTTGGGGTTGAAGCTGCAGCATAAGGAACCAACGGTATTCAAGCGGCTCCTGCGGGGGTATCGCTACACACACTTATGACATTAGGCTGTATCTGTGCTTTACACCAGCAGCATTGGATGTGCACATTGGCCATTGGTGCATTTAGGAAGGATTTACATGGCTCCAACCACTGTCCTTAAATATGGAATAATCCTCTTATTTTGGGATGTGATGGATTGAGACATGTCAATACAGTTTCTTGAGAGGCTTTAGGCCTGGTTCAGGCTGATACAATTTCCGATGTGGCTTGGGTCACACTGAATCCCATGAAAAGACATTGCTTCCAATGATGCCCGTTGCAAAGCAATTATGTGTGTGATTTGTGCTCGTTGTTAGAAGCTGGCACCCATTGATGTACATCGTCCCCCCCTCCTTTGTTGGCCTGCTTGGCTGTATGCTCGGATAAGGGTCTGGTATGAGTTTTGGGGTGGACCACAAGCCATTTTGTTTATGGGTTCCCTTTAAAATCCATACTAAACTAAATGTTTTTTCCTAATGTCAACTCTTTTGTTTACATTCTGCTGGCAGCAGAGAATCCGCTGCCAGCAGAATGTAAACAGCATTTGTGGCAAGTTATCCTTGCTATCTGGGATATTATGGCAGTGTTGAAATGTAAGTCTTGTTAACTTGCTGCACATTTTCACTGGCAAATTATACACTTACAGAGCACTTGAAACACAAGTTTTAGTTGACACATTTCCAATTTGTAGCAAATGTGAGTGGACAGTCTCTAGCAAGAACAAAGTTGCTGTGGTGAGTCTACAGCAAGAGCTCTGCAAGTCACAGTGACCCCTGTGGTGGGATGACTATTGCACAACACAACTGAACTAGAACTTGCAGCAGACTTGCAGAATGCTTGCAGAAAAAGTTCATCTGGAGTCATGCAATGTGGACTTGCTGCAATTATGCAACAAACTTGTGAAGCCTGGAAAGTCTAGCAATAGCTTAGAAAGTCATTTTCAAATTTTAAGCACAATTACTTGCTATCTGGGTAAGGCAGCCCAACCGGGAACACTCACAGTTTCAACAAAGTGTATACGGCAGGATGCAGCTGAACCGACAGCACCTGTATAGAGGAGAAGAATGTGGCCTGACTCAGAATTGAATGCCTCTGCAAACTTACGCTGCATGGCCTCCCTGATTCTGCAAAGCCTGCGAAAGGACCCTAGGATTCGTGGTATCAAGGAGAGGGATCATTGCTGGCTGGCAATCCTTCTTGATCCACGTTACAAGGGTAAAGTTTCAGAACTCATCCTGCCTTCGCAGAGGGAGCATGAAACATCTTCCAGAGGCCTTGAAGAAAGGTTTGTGTAATGCATTTCCAGACCCTGGGAGGTTACCATTTCCTGGTGCTGGATGTGTTGCTGAGGCTTCATTCAGTCAGAGGAAGAGCGGTGGAGAAGGTGGCCGGCTGACCGATGCCTTTAAACAATTTTTCAGTCCTCAGTGCCAAGGTCTTTTAGGTTCAACAACCATCGCCAGCGCCTGCATTATATGGTGCAGG
This sequence comes from Lithobates clamitans, assembly GCA_037952925.1. Lineage (NCBI taxonomy): Eukaryota > Metazoa > Chordata > Amphibia > Anura > Ranidae > Lithobates > Lithobates clamitans. Next base: position 1,251,717 of record JBBGZY010000632.1, on the reverse strand, counting down.
ATTATCTAGGGGCAGCAGCAGACTTGGAGACCTTTCCAACAGAGCATCCACTGGGTTACTGGATCTTGAGGATGGACCACTAGCCAGAACTTGCTCAATATGCAATTGATCTACTGGCCTGTCCTGCATTCTTTCTGAACTCACATTCAGTGCTGCTGGAGGGTTTGTAACGGATCAAAGAGTGTGCCTGTCCACAGACTACGTTGATAGGCTCACATTCATAAAAATAAATCAGTCTTGGATCAGCAGCTATCAAGCACCTGATGCTGATGTAACTGATTGAATTTGCTATGGATCTGGGATCCCTTGAAGACTATGCTGCCTATCCTATTCCTCCTCAATCTTGATGATGCTAGCTTCCATCAATATTTTTGGTTTAGGGCACCACCACCACCACCCAAGGCCAAATTTTCTGCCCCTGTTTAATAGGGGCATGTAATTACAATTTTTGATATAATATTTCACAGCAGGGCCCATTCCTGCGCCCAATGAGAGTATCTGTGAGGGGTTACAGTGTTGCAGCACCACCACCACCACCCAAGGCCCAATTTTTCTGTCCCTGTTTAACAGGGACATGTAATTACAATTTTTGATGTAATATTTCACAGCAGGGCCAATTCCTGCACCCAAAAAGAGTAACTGTGAGGGGCTACAGTGTACTGGCACCACCAAAACATAAGGCCCAATTTTTCTGCAGAGTATAGAGGGCAGGCCATATAGTATGTATACTGCTGTTCAGAGTATATAGTGCCCGGGGGCCTGGGAGACCCCCATACCATTTTTTTTGGTGTGGGGTTCCCCTTAATATTCATACCAGGCCCACAGAGCCTGGTATGGATTTTGGGGGATATCCACACCATTTTTTTTTTTTTGGCGCAGGGTTCTCCTTAATATTCATACCAGACCCAAAGGGCCTGGTAATGGACGGGGGGGGGGGAACCCACGCCGTTTTTTTCAATGATTTTTATCTATATTGCCGGGATCCGACAATACATTACAGCCGCAAGCAGTTTTAAATTACATTTTTTCCTTTAGAAATGTAATTTTGCTGTGGTACTGTTATAAACATGGGAAAGATGCGGTACTATACAGGCAGACTAAGGAGACCCCCCAGGCACGATATTTAAAGGAACATTGCACTTTTATTGTTTCACTTTAAGCATTAATTAAAATCACTGCTCCCAAAAAACGTCCATTTTTAAAACTTTGATACATGTTCCCTGGGGCAGGACCCGGGTCCCCAAACACTTTTTATGGCAATAACTTGCATATAAGTCTTTAAAATGAGCACTCTTGATTTTCACGTTCGCGGCCCATAGACTTTTACAGTGTTCGCGGGTTTGCACAAATTTTTTGCCTGTTCTCATTGTTCTGCTGTGAACCGAACCGGGGGGGTTCTGCTCATCCTATATGTCACCTAGAAATCCAGTTCATGGAGAGGCATTCTTGCAATTATCCACCCAAGCTTGGACATTCAGTCAATAATATCATGACTAATAAAGGATTCACCTGTAAAGTTCTGATCGCTGCACATTTCTTTATTTATATGTACTACAGGTGCTGAATGCAACATGCATTTAAATGTTTTTTAAATGTGGTAGAGTATTAAAAGAAAAGTGAAGAGAAGTGTTTGTCTTACAAATAGATGGCAGTAACTGTTACCTCCTAGATATGATAAATGGAGGCTTCATTGATGTGAGGTGTGTGTCTTGGTAACGCAACACATTATTTCACATACTTTTGCATGTTAGGGATTTTTATAAGTTACTGTATGATAACAATTGTTGGAACTATTCTACCAGAATTCTTAAAGAGTCAGGTGTGATGCTCAAAAAGCTGGCATCCACCTAAAATATTGACTCTCTAACCACTTCCCACCCGCCGGCCGTCAAATGACGGCTGGGCGGTGTGGCTCTCATTCTGGGTGGATGTCATATGATGGCCTCCCAGAACGACCGCTCTCGCATGCCCCTAGCGCAACCCCAATCCGTGTAAAGAGCCGCGGCTCTTTAACCGTGTGATCGGCTGAGTCCAATCACAGCCGGTCACATGTAAACACGGAGATACCGGTAATCGGCACTCCTCGCCTCACACTGACAGAGTGTGAGGAGAGGAGAGCCGATCAGCGGCATCTCCTCACAGGGGACAGCAAGGGATGTAATCAGGGTACTGATCATCAGTGCCCAGATTACAATAAAGTGCCCACCTGTGCCAGAACTGTGTGCCCACCACTGCCAGCAATCAATGCCAACCAGTGCCCCCAATTGCCACCAATCTGTGCCCACAAATGCCAGCAATCAGTGGCCATTAGTGATGCCAGTCAATGCTGGCTATCAGTGCTGCCCATTAATGCCCATCATTGCTGCCCATAAATGTTCATCACTGCTGCTCATCAATGCCACCCATCAATGCCCATCAGTGCCACCCATCCGTGCTGCCCATCCATGCCCACCAGTTCCGCCTATCTGTGCCCACCAGGGCCACCTATCTGTGCCCACCAGTGCCGCCTATCTGTGCACAGTGCCCACCAGTGCCACCCATCAGTGCTGCCTATCAATGCTCATCAGTGCCACCTATCAGTGCCACCTATCAGTGCCACCTAATCAGTGTCCATAAGTGCTGCCTCATCAGTGTCCACAAGTGCCACCTCATCAGTGCCCATCAGTGCAGCCTGACAGTATCCATCAGTGCTGCCTCATTAGCGCCCATCAGTGAAGGAAAAAATTACCTATTTACAAAATTTACTGACAGAAACAAAGAAAAACGTATTTTTTTCAAATTTTTGATCTTTTCTTTCTTTTTTTTTAGGAAAAAATAAAAAACCCAGGAGTGATTAAATACCACCAAAAGAAAGCTCTATTCGTGTGAAGGAAATGATAAACATTTCACATGGTTACAGTGTAGCATGACCGCGCAATTGTCATTCAAAGTGTGACAGCACTGAAAGCTGAAAAATGGCCTGGGCAGGAAGGGGGTGTAAGTGCCCTGTATTGAGGTGGATATATAAAACCAGAAGCTACTATTAAATGTAGCCCACTGCATGGACTAGGCTGTCTTTACTATCACTACGGCTGACCCCATACCTTCTCTACTCCTCTCAGTCCTACAAAGAGTTGGATGTGCAGCTGTGCGCAGAGAGGGGGGAGAGAGAGAGGACACAGATACTTCAGGGCTGTGTGCGGAGGGAAGCCCCACCTGCAAGCTGGGAAAACAGAAGAAACTAATGTTGGTGTTGTGCATCCTGGAAGAGGGCAAAGCCTACTGGGAGGAGCAAGGACTTGTGGGGGTTGTAGTCCCCAGAGAGACTGAGTCTGGTGCTGTAGAGTTGAAACTACAGGTCACAGCAAGACCAGGGATGGGATCTGCTGAAGAGGAAAAGGGCCCCTGGACTGTGGGCAGTCATTTGGAGGAAAGTGTGGCATACACATTCAAGCAGGTTGTCTTCCAGAAAATTCACTGCAGTGTCGGGAATGCAGAGAGGCTCAGCCACTGACATTTCCAGGTCTGTAGGAACACCATTGTTGAGTCCCATCCCACTGGAGGACGTCATCTCCAATTTGTGTTGCAGCTGGCATCGCTAGGCCTGGATGAGGAGTAGGAGGAGGCGAGTCATCAACTTATTTGGTGGTGAGAGACTGCTGCCCAAGACATCCTGCCCACTATTTAAAGTGCTTGTAAACGATCACCTTGTAAAACAACCCATTCAGTTTAAAATAGAAGTAAAAGGCAAAACACTTATGTATAGATATTAAAAAAAAAAAAAGATAAATACCTTTTCCCCCTTTTTTTATAAGTGATCACATTCCCTCTCTTTTCAGCTGCATAAGAGCTGGGAGGAGGAGAAGCAGCTGCACACTGAGCTTCTTAGTGAATGGCTGTGCAGCGGAGTCATGTAAGGACAAGTCTGATCATTGGAGGAGGGCAGATTGAATTCCCAGTATAGCTAGAAAACTGACCATGATGTGCTCTCTTGCTTAGTGTGGTCAGGTTTTAATAGGAAAGCAGTGGGACTGGCAGGAACACCAGGGATTTCACATAAAAGAAGCTCTACATAGAGAACAGGATACCTTATCATACAAGTACATTGTACAGCAATCATGTACCAGGAATACGAAGTGTTGGGGTAACAAACGCTTTAAGGGGACATGTCCTGTTCTGTGGGACTCATGTTTGAGAGCTCCAATGCTGGATTTGGACCCCAACGAACACCAACACACTGGCCAGTGGGAGGGGGTTTGACAGGGACTTGTAGACATCCATTATTTGCATTGCTCCTTAGTCAGGATTCTTCCCTTGGTATAGGCTTAGCAGTAGAGACATTGGTCTACCTGTTTGTTTTTTTTAGTTATACCTTATTTTGTACATGAAAATGTACATATTTTATATGTTTTCAATGTGCTTTTTTAATTGTTGGGTATTGAGTTACTATGTGTTACAACAATAAATATGCATTCTTCAGACTTGGTGTTTTGGAGAGTGTGGTGCTGCCCAGAGGGTCATTGTCACTGGGAACAGGGGATCCAAGAAACAGCAGCTCCTTTGGGAATAAGTGCTACATGAATATATTGCAGCTTACCAGCCCTCAGATGTGGTGGCTGCGTTTGTTTTCTTTTTCATTTTTTTCTTCATTTATACCCATAACTCTACAAATAACACACTTCCTATGTCTAGGTGGTCAGGCTCGTTCACTCCACTGTATCTATGGTTGTCACAAGGCTAGACTGCAAACATGGCTTCCTCTCATCATCATCATTACAGATTAGGTTTAGTAGTTTACAGGAAAATGAAAACACAGTTTTTGCTTTCAGTTCAGCTCACAGGAAATTTGCATTTCTGGTGAGAACAACAAGTAAAACCAATCCTAGCCTGAAAAATGGAAACTAAAGCAACCACCACATCTAAGTACTGGTAAGCTACAATACATTACATTTTTGTTGTTTAATTATCCTTTAAATAAATAATTTCCTTATATCCCTAACATAAGTAAAGAAAAAATGATTGTTATAACTGATTGTACATGTTGTATATAGGACATTTCATAGCCCAGTTTAAACTGACATATTTCAAAAATATTTTGCCACAAACCAAGGAATAAGAAAAATGATTGATCTTTGTGGACCCCGTTGATATGTTCATTTTTCCTACATAAGAAAACATCTGTCACGCCATATTGCACCAACATGAATCAATTAAAAAGGGCCACATGTGGTAATCTGTTGCCCTCTCTCATGTGTGCAATCATAATGGTAACTTGTAATTACACATTCATGCTGATCTACTAGGAAATGAATGTTCCTAGCATGCTTCTAGTATATATATTTTTTTATTTCTTTGTAAAGATCAAAATGACTGTCACCAATATATGTTAAAATTGAAGTCATATTTCACAATGGTGTTCAATGTTTATAAAACATATATTAGCCATTAATATTTAAATACAGTTTACAGTATTGTGCTGTGCTCCACCATTCAAGCAGTGGATAATCAGATTACCATACATTGCTGAATGTCTTATTACATCTGGAGTTTAGACAATTGTAATCTTTACAGATCCATGAACGCGGAGTGAATAGGCTGTCGGTTTTCAAGTGATTTTCATTATGAGGGAGGCAAGAGTAGTGTACAATCATTTCATGAATTAGTTAGGTATTTTGTTTATAGGAATAACCTTTTTTCATTTCCCAATAGTACATTTTTCACATTCTGCAGTTTTCCCATATTTAAAACACAAGTATTTCTGAATGATCTATGTTTTTAACATCATTCACTGACTAGATTAAATGCAGAACATATAATAGCAGTCATTGTAAGGATCTGTAAACATTAATCAAAGAGAATGTATATCCTTTTTATTTAATTTCTGTATAAATGTTTAACGAAACATAGCACATGGGGGTAGATTATTTTCCAAAGTTACATTTAGTTCCTTGCATATTTATATTTATTACAATGACAGAAATATTTAAATTTCTATCTGCAGGTAAAATTCATGATATCAGTTTTTATACCACTACATTATTGTAAAGTTTATATAGAATTCTAGTTACACAATTATCCCTGTACATTGTACATTCATAAAGTCCCAAATGGGACCTCATCCAAGCAAGTATCAGAAACAAAAATAAATGTCACCAAAGCAAATAAATAAAGGGGTACATGCCTGCAACCAAAGAAAAGCTAACAGGGTGTTAAAGGGTTGCCAACCATGAGCATATTTACCAACATTTTCATCAGGATGGGTGGCCCTATTAAAAGATTTACCCTTACCTCATGTTTTGGTTGCAACTGTAACATTTTGAGTTTCCCATCACTTTTTGTCTCGGTGACAATGGTCACGGGAACAGATTACCCAATGGATACACAAACGATAAAAACCAGGCAGGTATTTTATTCCTTCCCTATTACATCAAAAACTAAAAATGACATACAGTGCCTTGAAAAAAGTATTCATACCCCTTGCAATTTTCCACATGTTGTCATGTTACAACCAAAAACATAAATGTATTTTATTGGGATTTTATATGATAGAGCAGCACAAAGTGGCACATAAGTCTGATATGGAAGGAAAATGATAAATGATTTTCTAAATAGTTTCCAAATAAATATGTGAAAAATGTGGCGTGCATTTGTATTCAGCCCCCCTGAGTCAATACTTTGTAGAACCACCTTTCGCTCCAATAACAGCTGCAAGTCTTTTTGGGAATGTCTCTACCAGCTTTGCACATCTAGAGAGTGACATTTTTGCCCAATCTTCATTGCAAAATAGCTCAACCTCTGTCAGATTGGATGGAGAATGTCTGTGAACAGCAATTTTCAATTTTTGCCACAGATTCTCAATTGGATTGAGATCTGGACTTTGACTGGGTCATTCTAACATTTGAATATGCTTTGATCTAATTACATGGTAGCTCTGGCTGTATGTTTGGGTTTGTTGTCCTGCTGGAAGGTGAACCTCCACCCCAGTCTCAATTCTTTTGAAAACTCTGACAGGTTTTCTTCTAAAATTGCCCTGTATTTAGCTCCATCCATCTTCCTATCAACTCTGACCAGCCTCCCTGTCCCTGCTGAAAAGCCTCCCCACAACATGATGCTACCACCACCATGTTTCATGGTGGGGATGGTGTGTTCATGGTGATGTGCAGTGTTAGTGCCACACATACCGTTTTCCTTTTAGGCCAAAAAGTAAAATTTTGATCATATCTGACCAGAGCACCTTCTTCCACATGTTTGCTATGTCCCCCACATGGCTTCTTGCAAACTGCAACAAGGCTTCTTATGGCTCTCTTTCAACAATGACTTTCTTTTTGCCACTCTTCCATAAAGGCTAGATTTGTAGAGTGCATGACTAATAGTTGTCCTGTGGACAGATTTTCCCACCTGAGCTGTGGACCTCTGCAGCTCCTCCAGAGGTACTATGGGCCTCTTGGCTGCTTCTCTCTAATGCTCTCCTTTGCCTGACATGTCAGTTTAGGTGGACGGCCATGTCTTCATAGTTTTGCAGTTGTGTCATACTCTTTCCATTTTCCATTTACTGAACAGTGCTCTGTGAGATGTTCAAAGCTTGGGATTCCTTTAAATATAGTGCCTGGGGGGGGGGGGGGGGGTCTCCTTAGTCTGCCTGTAAAGTGGTGCATCTGTACCTTGTATAGAACCTACTTCAGCAAAAATGACATTTAAAGGAAAAAAATGAAATTTTCTCTGCAAGCTTTCTATATTTTGTAAACAAGGCTTGGGGAGCCAGTCTTTATGATGAGGCCACAATTTAGGGCACTTGGAACCAGATTAGAGATTTTTTTGATAAATTCTGGTGTCTGTTTTGCAGATTTTGGATAGAAGTAACAGGTGCGGAAAAATTGGGCTTTGGGTGTTGGTGGTGCCATCACACTTTAACCCTATAGAGGCACTGTTTATGAAAGGAAGAATAGGCCTTGCTGTGAAAAATGTCAATGATATGGCGCGGTAAAAACAATGGTGGAAAAACTGGGCTTTGGTTGTTGGCGGTGCCTTCACATCTCAACCCTATAGAGGTACTTTTGATGAAAGCAAGAATTGGCCTTGCTGTAAAAAATTGAAATTATATACAGCTGTCAAACAGGCGTGGAAAAATTGGTCAATGGGTGTTAATTGTGCCCATGAAACCTATACCAAAAAATTTCTTCCAGATAAAATCAACACCCACAAAGCTAGGCACCCCAGACAGTCTTGCCCATCCCCAAAACACTAATCCAGGAATTTGAGACTTTCCCCTTGTAAAAGTGGCCAAGGAGGGTTGCCAATAATTAATGATCCTTCTCCTTGAAGCCACAAATTCTTGGGTCCTTTTGCAGGCTTTAAAGAACAAGGGAGCCTATGCACCGCAAGTTTGCGGAGGCATGAGAAGCAGAATCCTCGTGGTCACTGAGGATTACAGTTTTTGGAACTGCCTCCTCCCAGCCACCTACTACTCCCAAGGGTTTTGGGGTTGGAAAACCATCTCTTAAGGTTTAACATATGTCCTCTGCTTCAATGTCTCCAAAACTGCCAGAATCCTCCTCCTCTTCCCTCTCCTCTTGTGTGTTCCGTGGCATTGCAAGAATGGTGTCTGCATAAAGCGGGCCTTGAGAGGAAAGGAAGTTCTCCTCACGCTGCTCTGCCTTGAGTGCCCTATCCATAATGCCATGCAGAGTCTGCTCCATCAGGAACACAAGAGGGGTTGTGTCACTGATGCATGCATTGTCACAGGTCACCATCCTTGTCGCCTCTTCAAATAGTAACAGTTCAGTACCTGCATTCTTTATCAGCAACCATTGGTGTAGGAAAAAAAAAACGAGCTGCCCTGAGCCTGTTGTTGTGCCATACTCACACAGGTACTTGTTGACGGTCCTCTGCTGCATATGCAGCTGCTGCAGCATTGCAAAAGTTGAGTTCCACCTGGTAGGCATGTCACAAATCGGGCAGTTTATGGCCAGGTGGAATTCCCACTTAATTTCAACTAACCAAACACTGGCTGTGTATGACCACCCGACATGGCTTAAGAAGATCATGCAACCCTGGGGACCTGTTTAAGAAATTCAACACCACTAAATAAAGGACACGTACCAGGTATGGCACATGTGTCAACTTTCCCTGTTGAAGGGCAGACATAAGGATAGTGCCATTATCGCACACACCCATTCCTGGCTAAAGCTGCTGTGGCGGGGACCACCTTTGGGCCTGCCCCCGCAGAGCTGAAAGAATTTCTGCTCTGGTGTGGCTCCTATCCCCTAGACAGACCAGCCGAAGCACTGCATGACATCTTTTAGCCTGACTCATTGAATAGCCCCTTGAGCACTTAGGGGGTACTGGTGGCTCATAGGACAATTCAGCAGAGGAGGGCATTGAGGAGGAGGAGGTGGAGAAGGGGGTGGAGCTGAAAAATCTTGCATCATCACCACTAGCTGTATGGAGACGTGGCAGCAAAACAAGCTCCAGCACTGGGCCCTGTCCTGCATCCTTCCTAGTTGCAAGTAGTTACCCAGTGTACTGTGAATGAAATATAGCATCCCTGACCATGCTTGCTGGACCACATGTCAACAGTAACATGGACCTTGCTGCTTAATGCCTTGCCCAACAATGTCACAACATTGCCTTCCACATTATGGTACAGAGCTGGAATGGCTTTACGTGCAAAGAAATAGCGACTGGGAACCTGCCAAGTGAGCACATTCTGCAAATTCACAGAAGGGGGCAGAATCTACCAGACGAAAAGGTAGGAGTTGTAATGCCAGCAACTTGGGCAAGCTGGAATTTAGATGCTGGGTATGTGGGTGGCAGTGACTGTATTTTTTTTCCGCTGCAGGAGCTGGGGCAGAGAAATTTGCCTGCTATACTCTACAGCTAGTGGTGTTCTGCTGGCAGGCGTGCTGCAAGGACCTGTGACACCCTTCGCTATACCATCATGCCTGTCAGTGGAGCCTGCTGAGAGGTCATGAGATATAGCTGGAGAGAGGAGTGAGGAGTGTGTGTGGCTTTCAAGTGCTCTTACTAACGGGCTGAGTGGTGGGAGGTTAAATGCCTTCTCAAGCATGTGGTACCTAAATGGCTGGTGTTTTTTCCATACTTGATCTGCTTGAGGAAAAGTTTGCAAATTGAGTTTACAGTTCGAGCTGTGGGAAGTGGGCTGGGGGGATGATAGTGATGGAATAGGGTGGCTGCGCTCTACTCTTCCATGATGGCTGGCTCTGGAGGACATCCTGCCTTGTTGGGGTTGTGCCTCACCCTCACTTTCCTCCTCTGCTCTATCCAGCACCCAAATCGCGTCAGTAACCTCATCATCATCTCCTCCATCCTCACCTTTACTGGAGCCAACTTGGCCATACGCTGTGGTTGGGGGAACATGACTGCCAATTTGTTGTTTATCAGTGTTCTACCCTCTCTGCAGGTTTATGTTCCTACCTTCCTCACCCTCTGAGTCAGAACCAACATAAGAATCAATTAATGCCTCTGCATCGTCAAGTAACCAGTGGCTGACGCTATGTTTAAAAAACTCAGCTGACTGCTCCATGCATGATGCTGGGGCTATGGCAGGAGTAGCTGTGGACAAGGAGGTAGAATAGGCTGCTCTGGCAGCTGAGGTTGGCTGCGCACTAGTGCCAGCTTGAAGGGTCACAGAAGATGAGGAGGATGAGGATGGTTTAGTAAACCATTCCACTACCTCCTCTACATGCTGTGGCTGGATAGCATGGGCAACATCACTAAACAGAGACAAAGGTGCCCTGCCTGAGGATGGACCACATCAATCTTTGTCCGTGGAAACATCCGCTGCCGGCCCCCTCATGGTGGCATGGGAACGTCTGCCTCTCCTTGTTGGCCTCACAGACATGATGGGAGGGGCTTATTACCCAAATGTAATAGAGACAGAGAAATGTGTAATTGGATGCACTTTAATCAATGGAAAGTGGTGTTCGGTGCACTTTAACTTGAGGACTGCTGCTGACAGAAATGTCAAAACTATAAAAAAATAAAAAAGAGGAAACAACAGTGCTACAGTCATAAAAACTGTGGCTCACAATTTCAAAAAAGGGTGCAGGCACGGGACGAAAAACAAAACAAAACATAACACACAGCAACCAAAAAAAGGGGGTATACAGCACTAAGGCTGCATTCACACTACAACGCCTTGAATCGTTTTGAAGATTTGCCGTGGGTCTGCCTGCGATTTGACAGCGCTGAGGTGTGAATGACAAAGCATGGGACTCACATTCAAGATGTCATTCGTTTGAATGACACCTCAAATCACGGTGCGGTCTGCCGCGATTGTCGCAGATAAATCCTGCTGCAATGGCGGCAACCCACATCGCATGTCGCCCAAAAGTAGCTCCTGACCTATTTTTGGGCGAAATGCGTCCCGCGATTGCAGCGCATTTTATCGGGTGACAATCGCATCAGTACAGCACAGCGATTTGAGGTGTCATTCAAATGCATGAAAACTTGAATGTGAGTCCAGCGTTTTGTCATTCACACCTTGGCACTGTCAAATCGCAGGCAGATCTGCGGCAAATCTGCCCGTGATTCCAACCATTGTAGTGTGAATGCACCTGTAATGGTATGTAATGTGATGTAAAACACTGCACTACACAGACACACACCAAGTAAAACTGCACTGACACACTACAATATACTGCAGTAAAACTGCACTTACGCACTACAATAAATTGCAGTAAAACTGCACTGGCACACTTCAATATACTGCAGTAAAATTGCCCTGACACACTACAATATACTGCAGTAAAACTGCACTGACACATTTCAATATACTGCAGTAAAATTGCCCTGGCACACTACACCGACACACTTCAATATACTGCAGTAAAACTGCATGGATGCACTACGCTGACACTACATTAAAACTGCCCTGACACTAAACACTGACACTACAGTACAACTACATGGACACACTACAGTGACTACAGTGATCACTGTATTCACACACTACACTGACACTACTCTCACAATATAACTATAGCACTATAGCACACTAACTCGCTATTAGCAATGAACAGAGCCCATTGCTCCTCTGGGATGGAACCTTTTATAGTGTGGGATGGGTCTATGAGCAATTAACCATGACTGGGCTAAGTCATCATGACTTTCTCCAATCATGGCTCTGATAATGCTCTGTGTCCTGATTGGGCAAAGCCTTCATTGCTTCAACCAATCATGTCAAACGCTCTACCAATTTGGTTGTTTGCCAAACAGGCGAACAGACAATGTTCAGGCCAAACTTATGCTCGGCCCAAACTATTCACCCAACACTACTAACAAGTATTGCATACTTAATGAGGTGGTGCAGAATAGAAAATGTACAGCATGGCATACAGAGTGAGGCAGTGCAGAAAAGAGAAAATGTGGTGAGGAATAGGGAGTGTACAGCACGACATAGGGAATGAAGTGGTGTGAAACAGGGAATGTACAGCATGGCTTACAGAAGGAGGAGTAGGGATGATTTCAGTGTCCAGTCCAAACACAAAGTCATACCAAAGTTTGCTTGCTCAGCAAGAATCAAACTTCATATTTAGTAGTGGTATTTCTATCAGTGATGTCATTCAGCCCAATTCATTTGCTGGCCAGGATTCCCCAGCCATGTAAACAAAGGGCAGGAATGGTGGCTGACATCACTGACCAAATATGGCAATGACCATAGTTTCATCAGCAGCGAGGAGTGCAACAGGAAGGTGGGATCAGTGGGTATTTTCTTTTGGTGATCAGTGGGAATCGGCCTTAATGATTGACCAGGATCTGCATCACTGGATGATGTGATTGATGGTGGATTTACACAGGGCTTTTTTTCTCATATAAATAGTGCAGGTACTCCCTATTTCAAGTCACCCCTTGTCTCCACCCCCTACTGACCTCTGAATGTCATCCCTTGGTTCCACCCCCTACCCACCTCCAAGTACCACCTCTTTTAGAGAATATAGAACCAAGTATCATTTTGTGGTGCTAAGTAATTTGTAAAGATTTTTTAATAACAAGAAAAGCAGCAAAATAGATCCCCTGGAGCCAGGAACAATAGATTCCCACAGCTACAATAGATCCCAACAACATCAGTAGACATCCCCCAGCAACAATAGACCTCTGCCAGGAACAATAGATCTCCCAGCAACCGGTCTCAATAGACCCTCCAGTAGCCAGCAACTATAGTATAGACCCTTCCCACAAAAGTAAATCTCTCCCTGCAACAATTGACTGCCCAGCAACTTAAGACCCCTCCAGGGACAATAGATCCCCTACCAGCAACAGTAGACCCCCCCCCCCAGCAACAGTAGGTCCCACAGTGCCAGAATCAATCTACCCTCCAGCACACCCCAGCACCATTACATACATTCAGTGCTGAAGGTCCTGTTCTCATGGTAGAAAAAAAAAATTCCCTGGATTTGTAACACTGACATTTTTTTGGGGGGGCGGGGGGAGTTGTTTTTCTTTTATTGTTTTAAGGTCTTTCCAATATTTTGTATGTGTTTATTTACTATTGCCATTTTTTTTTTTGGAGAATGAGTCAGGCAATGTACCCTTTACTCTTTCACGTAGAATATCTAGGGCCCTCCTATCTTAAAGGGGACTTTCAGATTCTGACAAGCCTCTCCTCCCATTCCCCCCCACCCCTATCACATCCACTGGGCTAGGATTGTAGGAAAGAGGTCCTTGTCTTCATCAACATCAAAAGGGCTGGTAGCCAGTCAACATCTTTTTTTTAATAAAAAAAAACAGTACAGGTACCCCCCAAAATTCATACCAGACACTCATTCTACTTGGTGAGGTTCTGGTGTGTATTGTGGGGAGTAGCCCCTATGCTGTTTTTTAGAAAACAAAGATAGCTTAAAGGGGAATAAAGAAAGCTTACAGAGCAATGTAAATTACTGGTAATTTAAATGGTCATTTTTTTTTGCAAATGTCACTTTTGCTGTTGTACTCTGTATATGTACCAGAGATGCACCCACTGGTGAAGCTTGATGGGTCGCAGGGGTCCACGACCCCACCTATGCTCCTGGGGGGCCTCCCTGTCACATTAGGTGCTAACCCAAACAGGAGTGGTGACCGCATTTACTGGAACCGAACCCTGTATTTTCCTCCTGCAGCCGCTGAAAGCAGGCTTCTCCTCCTCTCCCTCCCGCCGGCATTCAGGAGCTGTAGGAGGAAAATACAGGGGATCAGTTCCAGTATATGCCACCCCACTGCCTCTCCTGTCCAGGTTCTGCTTCCTTCTGTTGCCCCCTGTGTATTCCCTGGTCTTCCTCCCCTTGCAGTGCTGACGGCTTCCCCCTCCTCTCTTCTCCCACCGGCTGCTGTGGGGAACCTTTCAGGATGCAGAGTGGGGGAAGGTGTCGGTAAATATGTCATTTACTGGCCCCTTCCTTTTCTGAATGAACACAGTGGGGGTTATTTACTAAAGGAAAATCCACTTTGCACTGCAAGTGCACTTGAAAGTGCACTAAAAGTGCACTTGGAAGTAAAGTCGCTGTAGATCCGAGGGGGACATGCAAGGAAAATAAAAAACAGCATTTTAGCTTGCACATGATTGGATGATAAAATCAGCAGAGCTTCCACTAATTTCAGAGCTTCCCCTTAGATTTAGAGCGACTGCACTTCCAAGTGCACTTGCAGTGCAAAGTGGATTTGCCTTTCGTAAATAACCCCCAGTGAGTCACCGGAACCCATCACTCACTGTGTTCATTCATAGCAGAAGCACAGTAAACATTGTTTACTATGCTTCAGTTTGTGAATGAACAGGGAGAAAATGCAGAGCTCTTCCTGTTCATTCAGCTGAGGCTGCAAAAATGGAGATTGAGAACTGTGTCCTTAAACTCCTTTCTCTGTCTCAAAAGTGAGACATTAAGGGTCTGATAATTTACCAAAGACCCCCAACAGGGCTGCTTAAAAATTGTAATTGCTAAAAAAAATAGTAAAATAAAAAAATAAAAAAAATAAAAAACTATTTATACCATCCACTGCCCTACTGCCACAATGTACTGCCCTACTGACCCTGTACTCTGCCCTACTCACACGTCCGCTGCATTACTGACAAAGTCCACTACCCCACTGGCACAGTCTACTGCTCTACTGACACCATCCACTGCCCTATTGGCACCAGCCACTGCCCTACTGACCCTGTGCATTTCCCTACTGATACCATCCACTGCCCTACTCACACAACCCTCTGCCCTACTGACCCCAACCTCTGCCCTACTTACACGTCCACTGCTTTACTGACAAGTCCACTACCCTATTGCACTTTCCACTGCTCTACTGACACCATCCCCTGCCCTACTGGCACCATTCACTGCCCTACTGATACCATCTACTGCCGTACTGACACTGTCCACACACCATCCACTTCCCTACTGACACTATCCAATGCTCTACTGACTGACACTGTCCACTTATAAGGTAGGCTAAGTTTTTTTTTTTTAAAGTGACATTTGATTTATTATATTTTTCTAAGTTTTCCTTACTATTTGGTTAGGCCCTCTTAAAAAAAAATAAAAGGGCATCAAATTATGGTGATCTTTGATTTTTTCATGTTGTTCAGGTAGATAACCACATCTCAAAAGCTGCCTACCCCTGTGTCACTGGGGAAAACCATTTGCTGTGCCACCCTAAGGAGGTAATTTAGTAAACTCATGGGGTCTAAGCCACCCAGGCCCGTCCAGGGCCCTCTGAGTTTCTGGCTTCACATACACTGGATGATAGAGCAAGCCCTTTCCCCCAGCAGCACACTCCCTGCTCAGGCCCCCTCCTGTCCAGTACCGCCCCTCCACCCATCGCAGTACAGCCTCTTCCCCCCTCCCTGCTCAGCCCTGCTCAACCGTGCACACATGATACAGAAAATCCTAGCTATAATTTGGAGGTCAATCCTTCCAATGAGTGTTATTCCATTAGGTGGAGGGAACAGTGTTGAATGGCGCATTTATACAGATACTGCATGATGGATACATTTTCACTGTACACAATGCATTGGAATAATTTATACTATAATACATTATTTTGGACTTTTTCCTTTCTTTTGCACTATATTTATATTTGTTATTTGTTACATACGTATATATATTTAGCACTGCCTCTTGAAGATTAATATACATTTTTTTCAGTCTAGGATATGTCTCCTAAAGCATATCTCTAGCCTCTAACAACTCCTGTGGCATGTTTGCAGTCACTGATCATTTCCTGCACCATGCATTTAATCTCTGACTATCTTTTGTAGAATGCCTGTAATCTCTGGCCATCTCTTGCAGCATGTCTGTAGTATCTGACCATCTCTGGTAGCATCTCCATGGGCAGAGCTTGAGGAGTCACAGGGGTCCTAACGGCAACCCTGCCCATGCTTCCAGGGTATTTAAAAGAATTGGAGAGGTATGTCAAAATGTGTACAGTTTCTACAAAATCTTTTGAATTACTCTCTCAATATGTAAATGAACTTTTGAAATGACTCTTTAGCCACTTGGAGTATCTAGTTGCGTGGTGGGAGTATCTTGATTCACGGTGAAAGCAGCAGGTGGTAGTGCGGGGGACTCCAGGTCAACTTTTGCATTGAGGCCCACAAGCTTTAAGTTACTCCTCTGGATGTGCCACTTTACAGGCAAGTTTAAGGATTCCTGAAGCAAGTTCTTTAAAGAAACAGTGCATTCTTCAGAAGTAATTATAGATGGATACAACTGTGCAATGAAGATAACTTTTTTTTGTGTGTGTCTCCCATATATATGTCATATACAGTATATAAGAGATATAAATTCAGTCATTTTACTTTATCCACATATTTACAGATCTCATCAGAGCCCCAATGGCAGGCTCCTTCATTAACATCCATAAAGTAGTTGGTGCAGGCCCAATATTCAGATGATCCCCAAGTACTGACATTTGCATCATTCCCAACTGCACTTTTAGGGGCCCCACTTGCAGGCTTCCCAGATTACCATGTATCTTCTCCTTTTGTTGTGCCTGATAGAAGAGATTTTCAGTTTGTACAGGATAGCATTGCCTCATAGACACCATATTTGTATTCACTGACTTTATAGAGGGATTAGTACCATCTGTCTTTATTTTAGGATTGTTCATATAATTTTGGAGAGGTGATGTGTGTTACATAACTCAACACACTTTCCCAGTGCACATGTTTGCTAACGTGTTTTGATGGAAATGCTGCATACATGATTTTTTGGTCTGTTGTGGTGCATTGGACAACCCATTCAAATATCACAACAGACTGGGCTGGTGTGAATGGGCCCTCAAACAAATCTAGTGCTTTCAATATGCATATAAACTGATGTGAAAGACATGGCATGCAGCAGAATACGCAATTCCACAGGTTTAGGCACTCATGCATTTCATTTGTTTGTTTCAAGGACACCCCTAGGTTTCTGAAACATTGCACCATTGTGATGTAAAGATGTAAAAACATTCATACGCACATACATACAGTATCTCAGACAAATGAGTACACCCCTCACATTTTTGTAAATATTTCGTTATATCTTTTCATGTGACAACTCTGAAGAAATTATACTTTGCTACAATGTAAAGTAGTGAGTGTACAGCTTATATAACAGTGTAAATTTGCTGTGCCCTCAAAATAACTCAACACACAGCCATTATTGTCTAAACCGCCACCATTGTGTGGCCACCATTATTTTCCAGCACTGCCTTCACCAGAGCTTCACAGGTTGCCACTGGAGTCCTTTTCCACTCCTCCATGATGACATCACGGAGCCAATGAATGTTAGAGACCTTGCGCTCCTCCACCTTCCGTTTGAGGTTGCCCCACAGATGCTCAATAGGGTTTAGGTCTGGAGACATGCTTAGCCAGTTCATTCCCTTTACCCTCAGCTTCTTTAGCAAGGCAGTAGTCGTCTTAGAGGTGTGTTTGGGGTCCTTCTCATGTTGGAATACTGCCCCACAGCCCAGTCTCCGAAGAGAGGGGATCATGCTCTGCTTCAGTATGTCACAGTACATGTTGGCATTCATGGTTCCCTCAATGAACTGTAGTTCCCCAGTGCCGGCAGCACTCATGCAGCCCCAGACCATGACACTCCCACCATCATGCTTGACTGTAGGCAAGACTCACTTGTCTTTGTACTCCTCACCTGGTTGCCACCACACATGCTTGATACCATCTGAACCAAATAAGTTTATCTTGGTCTCAACAGACCACAGTACATGGTTTTAGTAATCCATGTCCTTAGTCTGCTTGTCCTCTGCAAAATGTTTGTGGATTTTCTTGTGCATCAACTTTAGAAGAGGCTTCAATCTGGGACTACAGCCATGCAGACCAATTTGATGCAGTGTGCAGCGTATGGTTTGAGCATTGACATGCTGACCCCCCCTGCTTCAACCTCTGCAGCAATGCTCACAGCACTCATACGTCTATTTCCCAAAGACAACCTCTGGATATGATGCTGAGCACGTGAACTCAACTTTCCTTGGTCGACCATGGCGAAGCCAGTTATGAGTGGAACCTGTCCTGTTAAAATGCTGTATGGTCTTGGCCATCATGCTGCAGCTCTGTTTCAGGGTCTTGGCTATCTTCTTATAGCCTAGGCTATCTTTACGTAGAGCAATAATTCTTTTTTCAGATCCTCAGAGAGTTCTTTGCCCAGAGGTGCCATGTTGAACTTCCAGTGACCAGTATGAGAGAGTGAGAGTGATAACACCAAATTTAACACACCTGTTCCCCATTTACACCTGAGACCTTGTAACACTATGGAGTCACATGACAGCGGTGAGGGAAAATTACTAATTGGGCCCAATTTGGACATTTTCACTTAGGAGTGTACTCACTTTTGTTGCCAGTAGTTTAAACATTAATGGCTGTGTGTTGAGTTATTTTGAGGGGATAGCAAATTTACACTGTTATACAAGCTGTACACTCACTACTTTACATTGTTGCAAAGTGTAATTTCTTCAGTGTTGTCACATGAAAAGATATAAGAAAATATTTACAAAAATGTGAGGGGTGTACTCACTTGTGTCAGATACTGTACCTGAAAGATGGTAAAAATATTAATATAATTATTACAAGGTGTTTAGACAAGCACTACATCAGTTTGCCTATGCTCATTTTAATACTTATTCACTATGCCACTTATTCCCTTAGTAGGAGTCCAACTCCTACTCCTACTTTCCTTTTGGGACCTAGAACCATCAGCTCTCCTCCTGGGTTTTCATCCTTGCTTTTGACCCCGTTAGGGAGATTTACACTCTCCATTTATGCTGGTGACCGCTGTCACTATGACTGAAAGGGAGGGAAAACCCAAAATTTTGATTTTATCCAAAATGTATCATCTGAACATGTATAGATGGGAAATATTCCAATGAGGTTAGCTGTTTTGGTGTGTAAGAGGTCCTATCCCTTATTTTGGACAGGTTTCCAATCATTTCCTTGTGTTTCTACTGGACTGGAAGTGATGGGAAATCTCCTCAATGGAGATGGCAAAAACAAACCTGACAGGGGTCGTAATCCTTCTGTATGAAATCCATAAATTCAAAAATAGTTTTGGCTTTAGATATACTTAAAAAACACCTACTGATTTCCTATGCATATTGCCCAGGGACTCTGCTGGCCTCTTTCAATATCTATATAACTGGTGCCACTAATACAAGGGGTTCAAATTCTCTTTGTTGGATAGTGATTTTATTTTTATTATACAGAAAGCAACAAGGTTTGTGTAGTCAGCCAAAACATTAAGGTTAGTCAAAACCAACCCAGAAACTGTGGCAGAGATATCTAAGGGAGATACGAAGCCAGATGATGACTCATTTCACTTAGCTCTACTGTAACTGAGATATCACTTTTGAGTGGATAGACAACTAAGCGTAACACATGCTAAACCCTGAACAAGACATGTGCATCTAAGAAGAAAGAGATAACAAACCTAAAAGCATTACTCCTGTAATTTTATAGGAAATTCATATTTATTGCCAAACATAAAACACATTTCTTGGAAAGTCTCAGAATGAGAAATAACGGATGAAGTAAATATTTTACACTGGATTGATGTCCTGCCATAGCTCACTTTGGTCCACCAGAAATACTCTGGGGAAATCAAGGGCAGACTGCTGTACCAGGCAATAACTCATAAAGACACCTTATTAAACCCACTTATGTGAAAAGAAATAAAATCAGCATTAAAATATCAGGGTGGGTGTATTAGTCTATAACTATCACTAAACAGAGGAGTTTGGCGCCACTGCTGGTCCAGTTTAATTAGTTCATTCCTTCCAGATTTAACTAAACATACAAGAAAGTACATCTATTACTAGATAGTGAAGGCAAAATAACTCATAAAGCCAGGTTGTCAGAAGAGATACAGTTTCAAGCATTAATAGCAACAGTTTTTTTTATCATGTTGGATAGAGTAGGGAAAGATTAAAACCGCTATTGTTTATTTATTTATTTTTGTCATCTTTGTCTCATTGGGAAGATTTCTCTTCACTTTCTGTCCAGTAACATCAACATATATTGAGAGGATATATTTCCAATATGAGGAAATCCCCTCTTAAGCAGATGTCATGGGAAATAATGTCCTCATTGGAAGATTTTCCCTCTATTTCTGTTTTGGTGGCACTTCAAAATTTAAAATTCTTATTTTTATTCTCATTAACCCTGGTAGCCAGGACAATTACAGAGTGTAAAACTCCCTAATGGTGACACAGACAGAAATCAAAACCTGTTAGTAGATCTAACTTCTCACCACTTTATCCAAAACTCAAAAAACAACTTTTGCCTTTAGTTATAATTTCAGTATTAGTCAAGCTTTAGTCATTAGCACTATTACTAATTGGAATCTCCAATGTAGATATCTTGCAGAAAGTTTAGACTTGCACTCCATTTTAAACCCTAAAGTTCTGTCTAAAGCAGTCACTACAGGATGCTGGCACACAGGCTTCAGCTTGTATAAGAGCAGTAAGAACAGCAGGCTTTTATAAAATTTTCAGCAGGTTTTTGCAAAGCTTTCGACAGGCTTTACAGTGGCTTTCTGAAGTGCTCCTCAGCTCCTGTTTGGAAATGTTATACACAGATCTTGTGCCACTTTAACCAAACTGCTAGTTTAAGCAGGTTTTCAACAAGCTCTAGGTATTGCTGAAGCCTGCCAGCAGCTTGTTTAAAGTGGCTATCTTTACTCCCATTGGGATCTGTGTTCAACATTTACAAACCTGAGCTGAATGGTACTTTAAAAGCATCAACAAAGCTTGCTGAAAGCTCTGCAAATGTTTTCTAAAAGCTTGCTGAAGCCCCAGTGAAACAGTAAAAGTCTCTTCTGTGCCAGTCCCCGAATATGTTTTTTTAAAATCCAAAAACATTTTATTGGAAATAGTTTTTTCACATAGTGCAGATGCATGTCAACCACACAATACAAGATCGTAGTGCAAAACCAAAGCCATAACAGTAAGAATCACGTTTACAAGGATCTACGCAGCTGTAGGCTGACATCATGGGAAAGTCAAAAGGACATGAAATTTCAAAACTTAAATTATGGGATATCTCCTCTAGCAAACAGTCATAGAGAACACTAAGTAGATCAAAAGATAATACCTGGGAGTGAGGACAGGAGAAGAAAAAAGAGGGAAAGGAGAAAAGGGGCATCCAGTTTCTCACTCCTGGAAGAGCGAAAGCACATACAGAAAGGGGAGAGTGTAAAAGAAAATCGCCATCTGGGAGTAAATAACTATGGCCGATGCGATCTTCCCAACAAGAGGGTAGTCCAGGAGTTTAGCCCTCTTTATTTTTTAATTTGTTACTGTTAATTTGTTTCTTGCTTCAGCTTAGTCCCACATCCATTTCAAATGAGACTACCTCTGTGGCCAGTAAGCGCAATCTCACTGGACTGTAGCTTGGCTTATGTGCAGGACTGAACAGCCAACTACAAAGGCAGAGCATTAAATCAGGAAAAACACGTCCAAAATGCTTGCAAATGTGGCAGACATGCAATTTAAAAACCAGGGTAATGAGTGAGCAATAGGGATGAACCCGCGGTTCGAGTTGAACGTAAGTGTCACGGAACGTCCCACACTCCGCTTGAGTGCTTCCGTCAGTATACCACTTCCTTGTAGTCTGGATAAAGATATCAGATATTCCAACCTCTCTGAGCACAAAACAAGGCGACACTTGCTTGTTGCTAACATGGACTAACTTTATTTAGAATCAAAATTACAAGACTTTATATGCCGTTGGAACCTCCTCTAACAATACAACTGTAACCTAATTAACATGAGCTAGTTTACTAAATCATTTACCCAGACTAAGTGACTACGTCTCCTAGCTCATTGACTATTCAACACACATTACCATTAACATCAACACAGGGTTAATTAGAACAAACAAAAATGAGTTGAATACCCTTAGAACCTGTGGTAAGCCAGACTAAACTCATTTACAGTAAACGCATTATAGCTGACATCAGACAGGTGAGTGGAGTTGATGACATTAGCATCTTCTCACAGTATGAGTCCCAACAGTATGACTCAGTCACTATTGCTACTATGGCAAATACAGGGTCCCCAGAGTCTGTGTGTCCTGGGCGACAAGGACCCGAAGCCAAAGTAACAACACCTCAAGGGTACCCCAAATGCCAGGGCCCATAATCTGTAGGCAAGAGGCTCACATTCAGTCCCCTCCAAAAGCCTCTATCCCGGGTGAGTCTGTCACAGTAAGTTCGACTCAAACATCGGGTGTTCGTCTGTTTGCCGAATACCGACCATTATGGGGCGTTCACGGGAAATTGGAGCACCTGCAGAAAACGCCATAACGAACGTCGAGACCGTTAATGGACTGTGAGATCGCAGTGCATTGAAGGCTGCTGATTGGCCAAAGCATGCACCTGACCTGCATGCTTTGGCTAATCACAGCGCCCTCTGAGGGTGCTCTGAGTGCCTTTGGCCAATCATGGCTCAGGGAGCTGAGTCCATGCCCCACACTGGTTACATGGCAGCCGTACATAGTTTTATGAATCAGAGCAGCAAAATTACATTTGTAAAGGAAAAAATGTAATTTAAAACTGCTCGCGGGTGTAATGTATTGTCGGATCCCAGCAATATAGATAAAAATCATTGAAAAAAACGGCATGGGTTCCCCCTCGTCCATTACCAGGCCCTTTGGGTCTGGTATAGATATTAGGGTAACCCTAAACCAAAACTTAAAAAATAGTGTAGGGGTCCCCCCCAAAATCCATACCAGGCCCTTCAGGTCTGGTATGGATTTTATGTGGAACTCCGAGCCAAAATTAAAAAA
The DNA here is from genome assembly GCA_037952925.1 of Lithobates clamitans. Classification (NCBI taxonomy): domain Eukaryota; kingdom Metazoa; phylum Chordata; class Amphibia; order Anura; family Ranidae; genus Lithobates; species Lithobates clamitans. The sequence goes on along the minus strand of JBBGZY010000632.1, from coordinate 1,228,478 downwards.
AAAATGGCATAGGGGTCTCCCAAAATCCATACCAGGCCCTTATCCGAGCACGCAACCTGGCAGGCTGCAGGAAAAGGGGAGGGGACAAGAGAGCGCCCCCCTCCTGAACCGTATCAGGCCACATGCCCTCAACATGGGGAGGATGCTTTGGGGTCTCCCCAAAACATCTTCTCCCCATGTTGATGGGGACAAGGGCCTCTTACTCACAACCCTTGCCCGGTGGTTGTGGGGGTCTGCGGGTGAGGGGCTTATCAGAATCTGGAAGCCCCTTTTAACAAGAGAACCCCCAGATTCCGACCCCCCATGTGAATGGGTATCGGGTACATTGTACATTTTGACACTTTTTTTGGTGAATATGTAGGGGTATCGGGTACATTGTACCCCTACACATTCACCAAAAAAAATGTCAAAATGGTAAAAATGACAGTAGACAATTTAGGACAAGTCCGTTTATTAAAGGATAAAAAAAAAGAAGTGTCTCACGATGTCCATTCATCTTTGATCACAGCGTCTGGTGGACCGAGAAAAAAAAAGGAAAAAACTCCGCCTCCATGGGAGGCGTCCCGCTGACTGCAGGCTTTCTGCAATGACAGCTATTATATAGCTGAGGGCGGGGTCACCGGGTGACGTAAATAGGTGACCCCGCCCCTTCTGACATCATGTGATGTCATGTAACATCAGAGGGAGCGGGGTCACCCATTTACGTCACTGGGTGACCCGCCCTCAGCTTTATAACAGCTATCAATGCAGAAAGCCTGCAGTCACCTCTTGCCCCCCCTCTTTCCTGCGGCCTGCCAGATTGTGCATGTTTGGATAAGGGTCTGGTATAGGTTTTGGGAGGGACCCCTATGCCATATTTTTTTAAAATCTTGGCGCAGGGTTCCCCTTAATATCCATACCAGACCCAAAGGGCCAGATAATGGACTGGGGGAACCCATGCCATTTTTTTTCAATGATTTTTATCTATATTGCCGGGACCCAACAATACATTACAGCCGCTAGCAGTTTTGAATTAAATTTTTTCCTTTAGAACTCCCCAGGCACTATATGTAAAGGAATATTTCATTTTTATTATTTCACTTTACCCACTTGCCGACCAGCCACCGTCATTATACTGCAGAGGGTCGGCACGATCCCGCGAGTCATCGTACCTATACGTTGGCTCCTTCAAGCGGGATAGCAGATGCACGCGCGCCTCCAGCGCTGTAGTGTGGGGGTGCCGATGCTCATTGCCGACAGTCGTGTTGACCGCCAGCCATTGATTTGATTTGATTTGTAAACACAAAAATCCCTGTTCTGCTTTGTGAGGAGAGACAGATCGTGAGTTCCTAATAGCTAGGAACCACGATCTGTCATCCCCTCTAGTCAGTCCCCTCCCCCTACAGTTAGAACACACAGTCAGGGAACACAGTTAACCCCTTGATCACCCCCTAGTGTTAACCCTTTCCTTGCCAGTGACATTTATACAGTAATCATTGCATCCAAAAATGTGTAAAAAGTGTCTGACGTGTCCGCCATAATGTCGCAGTCACAAAAAAAATCGCAGATTGCTGCCATTACTAGTAAAAAAAAATAATAATAAAACTGCCATAAATCTATCCCCTATTTTATAGATGCTATAACATTTGCTCAAACCAATCAATATACGCTTATTGCGATTTTTATTACCAAAAATATGTGGAAGAATACATATCGGACTAAACTGAGAAAAAAATTAGCTTTTTTTAAAAAAAAATTGGGGATTTTTATTATAGCAAAAAGTACAAATTATTGTGTTTTTTTCAAAATTGTTGCTCTTTTTTTTTTATAGAAAAATAAAAACCACAGAGATGATCAAATACCACCAAAAGAAAGCTCTATTTGTGGGACAAAAAAGGACATCAATTTTGTTTGGGTGCAGCGTCGCACGACCACGCAATTGTCAGTAAGTAACACAGTGTTGTATCGCAAAAAATGCTCTGGTCATTGAGCAGCCAAATCTTCCGGGGCTGAAATGGTTAAATATTATTAAAATCACTGCTCCTGAAAAAATGTCCATTTTTAAAACTTTTTTTTTGCATTGATACGTGTCCCCTGGGGCAGGACCCGGGTCTCTAAACACTTTTTATGGCAATAACTTGAATATAAGCCTTTAAAATTAGCGCTTTTGATTATTCTGTTCGTGTCCCATAGATAACAGTGTTTGCATGATCGTTCAAATTTTTTGCCTGTTCGCAAGTTCTGGTGCGAACCGAACCGGGGGGGGTGTTCAGCTGATCCCTAGTGAGCAACAAGACCAGGAATGCAATACATATAGGGTGAACCTATGCTTTGAATATACAGTGCAAATCAACACGTTCCCTTTAGTGTAGACCTCTTTAGATGTACTGTATATACTTATCCTTTTTTTGCCCACAGCTTTTTTGGGGGCATCTGCAGCATTAGATTACTGGTCCCCTTCACCTGGGAAATAGCAGCAGTGAGAGACAGGGATGGCTGATTTAGGTCAGTATGAGATCGTCTCAAAAGGTGTTTGTAAAAAAATGCTGAATAGGTGAGAGGTAGTAAGAGAGGGGTTAAGTTTTGGCCAACTATGGTATATAATTTGGTGAAACGATCAGCTTTTCAACCCATTCAGTGAGCATCTGCACTGGAATTTAATAGTGTACTGTGTTTATTCACTCTGGGTCTGTCTAAATAGAACCAAACTACTTTTATGCCCTGTGCACACAATGGGATTTTCCGACAACAAAATCCATGTTTTTTTTTTTCGACGGATGTTGGCTCAAACTTGTCTTGCATATACACGGTCACACAAATCTTGTCGGAAATTCCGAAAGTCAAGAACGCGGTGACGTACAACACGTACTACGAGCCGAGAAAAATGAAGTTCAATAGCCAGTGCGGCTCTTCTGCTTGATTTCAAGCATACGTGGAACTTTGTGTGTCGGATATGTGTACACATGATCGGAATTTAGGACAACAGATTTTGTTGTCAGAAAATTTGAGAACCGGCTCTAAAGTTTTGTGTGACGGAAATTCCAATGGAAAATGTCCAAGGGAGCCTACACACTGTCGGAATTCCGTCAAAAAGCTCCCATCGAACATTTTCCATCAGAAAATCCGAGCGTGTGCACGGGGAATAAGAGTAAGGATGGGCTTCAATTATAGCAGAATTAGAGGTTTGTCTTTCCAGCTAGGGATAAGCCGAACACCCCCCCGGTTCGGTTCACACCAGAACCTGCGAACGGACCAAAAGTTTGCGTGAACTTTAGAACCCCGTTAAAGTCTATGGGACTCGAACGTTTAAAATCAAAAGTGCTAATTTTAAAGACTAATATGCAAGTCATTGTCCTAAAAAGGGTTTGGGGACCCGTTTCCTGCCCCAGGGAACATGTATCAATGCAAAAAAAGTTTTAAAAATGTCAGTTTTTTCGGGAGCAGTGATTTTAACCAGTTGCTGACCGCCGCACGCTGATGTATGTCGGCACAATGGCACGAGCAGGCATAAGGGCTTACCTGTACATCCCTGCCTGCCCACGGGCGGGGGTCCGATCGGACCCCCCGGTGCCTGCGGCGGTTGGATTCTTGTCAGGAGCAATCCGAGGTGAGGGGGAGGCCACTGATTCATGACCACCCCCTCACGATCGCTCCTGGCGAATGAAAGGCTTCCTCTGCCTCTGTAATGTAAACAGCGGCAGAGGAAGTGATGTCATCTCTCCTCGTGTCGGTCTTTTCATTCCGGCGCAGAGGAGAGAAGACAACAAGTAAGTGCACCAAACACTACACTTACAGTAGAACACTCTAGGCACACATTTCACCCCCGATCACCCCCCCGTACCCCCTGTCACAGTGACACCAATAGCAGTTTTTTTTGTGTGATTATTGCATTGGTGTCATTTGTGACAGTTATAAGTGGTAGGGCAGTTAGTGTTAGGCCCCTTTAGGTCTAGGGTACCCCCCTAACCCCCCAATAAAGTTTTAACCCCGTGATCACCCCCCCGTCGCCAGTGTCACTAAGTGATCGTTTTTCTGATCGCTGTATTAGTGTCACAGGTGACGCTAGTTAGGGAGGTAAGTATTTAGGTTTGCCGTCAGCGTTTTATAGGGACCCCCATATACTACCTAATAAAGGTTTTAACCCCCTGATTGCCCCTAGTTAACCCTTTCACCAGTGATCACCGTATAACTGTTACGGGTGACGCTGGCTAGTTAGTTTATTTTTATAGTGTCAGGGCACCCGCTGTTTATTACCTAATAAAGGTTTAACCCCCTAATAGCCCGGCGGTGATATAAGTTAAGTTTTAGGGTCAGATAAGGTCTGCGTCGCCCCAGGCAGCGTCAGGTTAGTGCCAGTACCGCTAACACCCACACACGCAGCATACACCTCCCTTAGTGGTATAGTATCTGAATGGATCAATATCTGATCTGATCAGATCTATACTAGCGTCCCCAGCAGTTTAGGGTTCCCAAAAATGCAGTGTTAGCGTGATCAGCCCAGATACCTGCTAGCACCTTTGTTTTGCCCCTCTGCCCAGCCCAGCCCACCCAAGTGCAGTATCGATCGATCACTGTCACTTACAAAACACTAAACACATAACAGCAGCATTCGCAGAGTCAGGCCTGATCCCTGCGATCGCTAACAGTTTTTTGGTAGCATTTTGTTCCAGTCTCTAACAGTGAGAAGCTTTTTTGCCTGTGAGTCTCACTAGTGTACCACTAAATTTAGAGCCCTAAATGGCAAATAGAAGGTACACTAGTAGTGAAGAGGAAGTCACTCATCTGTCAGATTCAGGCTCAGAATATGAACCTGTAGACAGCAGCGGCTCCATGACAGATAGCAGGGCTCTCATATGGAGCAGAGAAGAGCTAGCGCCTTTCTTCCTTCTGGTGAACTGGCAAGCACCAGCGGCCTAGTACACCCTGGTCGTACATCCAGCACTGTAGTAACACTTGGTGATGTGGCGAGTCCCATAAGTGCAGTTCAAGCTGGCGAGGTGGCAAGCACAAGTAGTGTCCCGCTGCCACCAAAAAAACGAACACAGGCCTGTAGTGCCCATAGTGCCCTTCCTGCTGCATTTGCCAATCCCAATTGGGAACCCACCACTTTTGCAGCACCCGTACTTGCCCCATTCACTGGCCAACCCGGCATTCAGGTGGAAACAGTTGATTTTACGTCACTTGATTTTTATTCGCTGTTTTTCACCAAAGATCTCTAGAGATCTATTGTGGACCAAAGCAATTTGTACGCTGGTCAACACATCGCCACTATTCCCCAGTCCTCCCTTGCCAGAGATTGGAAACCAAATACGGTTTCCGAATTTAAGATCTTTCTGGGCCTTTCCCTCCTCATGGGCATAACGAAAAAGAGTGAATTGCGGCCATATTGATCCACTGACCCAATTCACCATATGCCCGTGTTCTCTGCTTCCATGGCCAGGGCACGATACGAGCAGATTTTGCGGTTCATGCACTTCAACAACAAAAAACTCAGTCGTCCTCGTGGAGACCCTGGATACGATCGGCTCTACAAAATTCGGCCCTTCGTAAACCACTTCAACCAACGTTTTGCAGACTTGTTTTCTCCCCATCAAGTTGTCTGCATTGATGAGTCCCTGATTAAGTTTTCTGGCCACTTGTCATTCAAACAGTACCTTCCCAGCAAGCGTGCCAGATACAGGGTCAAGATGTATAAGCTCTGTGACAGGGCCACAGGCTATACATGTAGTTTTATGGTTTACAAGGGAAGAGATAGCCACGTAGAGCTGACAACCTTCCCTGACTACATAGGAACCGCTGGCAAGATTGTGTGGGACTTGGTTTCACCCTTATTTGGAAAGGGGTACCACTTATATGTGGACAATTATTACACAAGAGTGCCACTTTTTAGTCACCTTTTTGATCATCAGATTGGAGCATGTGGCACCGTGCGACCTAATCGCCGGGGCTTTCCCCAGCGGCTTTTAGATTCCCGTCTTAGGCTGGGGGACAGAGCCTGCTTGCAGTGTAATAATTTACTCGTTATAAAGTGGAGGGATAATAAGAATGTTTTCATTCTTACCTCCCTTCATGCAGACACTACTGTCTAAATTACTACGGCGACTGGTGTTGTGCAGAAACCCCTCTGTGTCCACGAATATAACCAAAATATGGGAGGGGTGGACCTCAACGACCAGTTGTTGGCGCCGTACCTAGTTGCCCGCAAGGCCAGACGTTGGTATAAAAAAGTGTCTGTATACTTTTTTCAATTGGCTTTGCTGATCGCTCATGTGCTATACAGAGCTTCAGGACGGACTGGATCCTTCCTTAAATTCCAGGAAGAGATCGTCAGAGCCCATCTGTTTCCAGATGGTGCTCCACCTCACCTTCCCCAACCAAATGCAGTAAGCCGGCTGCATGAGAGGCATTTTCCTTATGTCCTCTCGAGTACCCCTACCCAACGAGCTCCCCAAAGAAAATATCGTGTCTGTAGAAAGCGCGGATATAGGTGTGACACACGCTATTATTATCCCTCCTGTCCTGACAATCCTGGTCTTTGCATTGGTGAGTGTTTTGAGCGCTACCATACACTAGTTGAGTTTTCACGTAGGGTACAGCATTGCACAGACTAGGCACACTTTCACAGGTTCCCTGAAGATGCCATCGCATTTTGGGAGACCCAAACCTAGAACCGGTTACAGTTACAAAAGTTACAGTTATAAAAAAAAAATGTAAAAAAACAAAAAAATAAATACACAAAAAAAATACACAAAAAAAATATAAAATAAAAAAACAAAAATAGTTGCCGTTTTATTGTTTTCTCTCTCTCTATTCTCTCTATTGTTCTGCTCTTTTTTACTGTATTCTATTCTGCAATGTTTTATTGTTATTATGTTTTATCATGTTTGCTTTTCAGGTATGTCATTTTTTTATACTTTACTGTTTACTGTGTTTTATCGTTAACCATTTATTTGTTTTCAGGTATGTCAGCTGCAGCGCAGATTTATTTATCTTGACAGCAACAGCGTTTGCTCCCACGATACATAAAGCCGTGACTCCAGCGCTGTCGGAGGTGATTTCACCACCACAGTTAAAAAAAAAGAGCATATATGCCGAAGCATGGGAGCAGCAGGGCTGGAGGAGCGATTTGCTCCTACCTTTTGCGGGTGGATGCCCCCATGCTTCAGCATATATATATTTTAGGCACAGGTTGCGTTAAAAAATGTTTTATTTTTTACTATTTTTTTTGTATTTGCTTTGCAGGTATGCTATGTCTTATGCCCTGTACACACGGTTGGATTTTCCGACGGAAAATGTGTGATAGGACCTTGTTGTCAGAAATTCTGACCGTGTGTAGGCTCCATCACACATTTTTCATCGGATTTTCCGACACACAAAGTTTGAGAGCAGGCTATAAAATTTTCCGACAACAAAATCCGTTGTCGGAATTTCCAAATGTGTGTACACAAATCCGACGCACAAAGTGCCACGCATGCTCAGAATAAATAAAGAGATGAAAGCTATTGGCTACTGCCCCGTTTATAGTCCTGACGTACGTGTTTCACGTCACCGCGTTCAGAATGATCGGATTTTCCGACAACTTTGTGTGACCGTGTGTTAGCAAGACAAGTTTGAGCCAACATCCTAGGATTTTGTTGTCGGAATGTCCGATCAATGTCTGACCGTGTGCATGGGGCATTACTGTTATACTGTAATGTTACTTTGTTTTATTGTTAACCATCATTTGCTTAGCAGGTACGCCATTCAGTTCCAGCGCGGATTTATTTACAACAGCGTTTGCTCCCACGATACATAAAGCCGTGACTCCAGCGCTGTCGGAGGTGATTTCACCACCACAGTTAAAAAAAGAGCATATATGCCAAAGCATGGGGGCAGCAGGTGCGGAGGAGCGATTTGTTCCTAACTTTAGGGGCGGATGCCCCCATGCTTCGACATATATAAACGGTGCATGTATGCCCACCATTAGAAGTGGATGAAGGGAGGTATTCTAATGGTGGGCATACCCACCAATCAATCTCTTTTTTTTCATTCAGCCCACAGGCTACATGAAAAAAAAGATTACAATATATGCCCAACAAGGACCAGCAATGTACTGGTATGTTGCTGGACTTCGAGTGGTTATACCAGAATGATGCCTGCAGGTTTAGGTATCATCTTGGTATCATTCTTTTCAGCCAGCAGTCGACTTTCATGTAAAAGTAATCCTAATTAGCCTCTAGACTACTTTTACACGCAGTGGGAGGGAATGTTTCCCCCCCCCCCCCACCGTCTTCCATGGTTTTCTCTGGCTCTCCTGTCCCAACAGGGAACCCGAGAATGCAACCGGTGATTCAGCCAGCTGACCATAGAGCTGATCAGAGACCAGAATGGCTCCAATCATCTCTATGGCCTAAGAAACCGGAAGCTACGAGCATTTCATGACTTAGATTTTGCCGGATGTAAACAGCGCCATTGGGAAATTGGGAAAGCATTTTATCACACCGATCTTGGTGTGGTCAGATGCTTTGAGGGTAGAGGAGAGATCTAGGGCCTAATAGACCCCAATTTTTTCAGAAAAGAGAACCTGTCACTACCTATTGCTATTATGAGGGATATTTACATTCTCTGAGATAACAATAAAAACTATAAAAAAAAAAAAAATGAAAGGAACAGTTTAAAAATAAGATAAAATAGCTTGGGGTGTCTACTTTTCAAAATGGGGTATTTGGGGGGGTTTTGTGCCATCTTGGCATTTTATGGCCTTCAAAACTGTGATAGGTAGTGAGGTGTGAAATAAAAAATTTACACCCTTAGAAATCCTGAAGGCGTTGATTGGTTTTCGGAGGCCCCGTACACGGCTAGGGTCTCAAAAAGTCCCACACATGTGGTATCCTCATACTCAGGAGAAGCAGCAAAATGTATTTTGGGGTGCAATTCCACATATAACTATGGCATGTGTGATCAATATATCATTTAGTGACAACTTTTTGTAAAATATCTTTTTTTTGTCATTATTCAATCACTTTCAATTCCTTGGGGTGTCTACTTTCCAAAATTGGGTCATATGGGGGGGGGGGGTGTACTGCCCTGCCATTTTAGCACCTCAAGAAATGAGATAGGCAGTCATAAACTAAAAGCTGTGTAAATTCCAGAAAATGTACCCTAGTTTGTAGACGCTATAACTTTTGCGCAAACCAATAAATATACGCTTATTGACTTTTTTTTTACCAAAGACATGTGGCTGAATACATTTTGGCCTAAATGTATGACTAAAATTTAGTTTATTGGATTTTTTTTATGACAAAAAGTTGAAAATATCATTTTTTTTTCAAAATTTTCGTTCTTTTTCAGTTTATAGCGCAAAAAAATAAAAACTGCAAAGGTGATCAAATACCATCAAAAGAAAGCTCTATTTGTTGGAAGAAAAGGACGCAAATTTCGTTTGGGTACAACATTGCATGACCGCGCAATTTGCAGTTAAAGCGACGCAGTGCCAAATTGTAAAAAGTGCTTTGGTCAGGAAGGGGGTAAAACCTTCCGGGGCTGAAGTGGTTAATGATGCTTAAAGTGAAAAAAAAAAGTGAAATATTCCTTTAAATATCGTACCTGGGGGGTATCTATAGTATACCTGTAAAGTGGCGCGTGTTTCCCGTGCATAGAACAGTCCCTGCACAAAATGACATTTGTAAAGGAATAAAAGTCATTTAAAACTGCTTGCGGCTTTAATGTAATGTCAGGTCCCGGCAATATGGATGAAAATCAGTAAGACAAACTGCATGGGTACCCTCCCCCAGTCCATTACCAGGCCCTTTGGGTCTTGTATGGATATTAATGGGAACCCCGCACCCAAATTTAAAAAAGGAAAGGCGTGGTGCCCCCAGGCCCTATATACTCTGAACAGCAGAATACAGGCAGTGCAAACAAGACAGGGACTGTAGGTTTGTTGTTCAGTAGAATCTGTTTGTAATTTTGAACTGGTACATTTTTAAAGTGTAGCTCCAGCCAAAAAATCTATTTTTAAGCTTTTTGGAATACATAGGGAAGGGTTATCACCTCTGTAACATTTGTTTTGCTGTCTGTGCTCCTCTTCAGAAGATTTCACCTCACTTTCTGTCCCAATGACAAATGTTTTTTGAAAATTTGGGGTTTTTAGTGAAACAAGGATTGGCGATAAAGCATCAGTGGAGAGGAGACACGTTTTTCTCATATTAACTCTTACAGGAGAGAATTTTCCTTCCTAGGGGTAGATTTCATCTCACTTCCTGTTGTCTCCTTCTGTTTGCAAGTAGGAGTCGTTTGTAAGTTGGATGTTTGAAAGTAGGGGCCTGCCCTATATACTCTGCAGAAATTGGGGCCTTAGGTGTTGGTGTTGCCACAACACTGTAAGCCCTCACAGTTACTCTTGGCAGGCACAGGAACGGGCCCTGCTGTGAAATATTAGATCAAGAATTGTAATTACATGCCATTGTTGAACAGTGGTAAAAAAAGTGGGCCTTTGGTGATGGTGGTGCTGGTGCCACAACACTGTAAGTCCTCACAGTTACTCTTGGTGGGCGCTGGAACGGGCCCTGCTGTGAAATATTAGATCAAGAATTGTAATTACATGCACCTGTTGAACAGGGGCAGAAAAATTGGGCCTTTGGTGGTGGTGTTGCCACAACACTGTAAGCCCTCACAGTTATGCCCTGTACACACAATCGGACATTGATCGGACATTCCGACAACAAAATCCATCTGATTTTTTCAGACGGATTTTGGGCCAAACTTGTCTTGCATATACACGGTCGCACAAAGTTGTCGGAAAATCCGATCTTTCTGAACGCGGTGATGTAAAACACATACGTAGGGACTATAAACAGGGCAGTAGCCAATTTCTTTCATCTCTTAATTTATTCTGAGCATGCATGGCACTTTGTGCGTCGGATTTGTGAACACACGATCGGAATTTAAACGATCAGATTTTGTATATTTTTTGTATATAAATTTTATATTCTGCTCTCAAACTTTGTGTGTCGGAAATTCCAATGGAAAAAGTCTGATGGAGCCCACACACAGTCGCACTTTTTCCATCGGAAAATCCGACCGTGTGTACAGGGCATTACTCTTGGTGGGCGCAGGAATAGGTCCTGCTGTGAAATATTAGATCAAGAATTGTAATTACATGTCCCTGTTGAACAGGGGCAGAAAAATTGGGCCTTAGGCACTGGTGCCACAATACTGCAACCCCTCACAGATGCTATAGTTGGAGAGCAGGAATGAGCCCTGCTGCAAAGTATTGCATCAAAAATTGTAATTACACGCCCCTGTTAAACAGGGGCTGAAAAATTGGGCCTTAGGCACTGGGGCCACAACACTGCAACCAATCCACAGATACTGTAGTTGAGCGCAGCAACGAACTCTCCTGCAAAATATTGCATTAAAAATTGTAATTACACGCCCCTGTTAAACAGGGGCTGAAAAATTGGGCCTTAGGCACTGGTACTGGTCCCACAACACTGCAACCCCTCACAGATACTCTAGTTGGAGCGCAGGAATGAGCCCTGCTGCAAAGTATTGCATCAAAAATTGTAATTACATGCCCCTGTTAAACAGGGGCTGAAAAATTGGGCTTTAGCCACTGGTGGCAGCGCCCAGAAACAAAAGTGTTCTTATAAGCTATCAGCATGATCATTGAGGAGGAAGAGGATAGTCACTCAGCATAACAGTATAGTCACTCAGCATCAGCATAGGCAGTCTTGAAGGGATTTGACATTTCAAAAAAAATTATTCAGTTACATCAGCATCAGGTGCTTGGTAGCTGGTGATCCAAGACTGATTCATTTTAATGAAGGTCGGTCGATCGACCGAGTCGGTGGACAGGCGCACATCCTGTGATCGGTTACAAAGCCTCCAGCAGCACTAAATGTGCGTTCCAAAAGAACACTGGATGCAGGACAGGCTAGTAGCTCAATTGCATACTGTGCAAGCTCTGGCCAGTGATCCATCCTCAAGACCCAGTAACCCAGAGGATTTTCGGTGGAAAAGGTGTCCAAGTCTGATCTTGCCCCTAGGTATTCCTGCACCATGTAAAACAGACGCTGGCGATGGTTGCTGGAACCGATCATACCTTGGGGCTGCAGACTAAAAAATTATCTGAACACATCGGTCAGACGGCCACCTTCTCCACCGCTCCTTCTGTGACTGACCGAAGCCTCAGCAACACGTTGTCCAGGAGGACCAGGAAATTGTAACCTCCCAGGCTCTGGAAACGTGTTGCAAAAACCTTTCTGCAAGGCCTCCCGAAGATGTTTCATCCTCTGCTCCCTCTGCGACAGCAAGATAAGGTCCGCAACCTGACCCTTGTAACGTGGATCAAGGAGGGTTTCCAGCCAGTAATGATCCCTCCCCTTGATACCATAAACACGAGGATCCTTCTGCAGGCTTTGTAGGATCAGGGAGGCCATGCAGCATAGGTTTGCTGAGGCATTCGGTCCAGAGTCCTCTGGGTCACTAAGGACGACATGATCCACAGCCACCTCCTCCCAGCCACGTACAAGTCCATGGGTTTCTTCGGACTGTAAATGATCCCTTAAAGACTGCTGCTGATGCTGAGTGCCAGGCTCCACCTCCATGCTGACACAATCCTCCTCCTCCTCGTCCTCTCCCTGTGTGATCGGTGGGCATACAGGAACGCTGTCTGGATAAAGGGGGCCTTGAGAGGTAAGGAAGTCCTCCTCTTCCTCCCTCTGTTCTGCCTCAAGTGCCCTGTCCATTATCCCACACAGGTGGACAAGAGGGACAGTGTCACTGATGCATGCACTGTCACTGCTCACCATCCTCGTGGCCTCCTCAAATGGTGACAGGACAGTGCATGCATCCCTGATCATAGCCCACTGGTGTGGGGAAAAAACCAAGCTCCCCTGACCCTGTCCTGGTGCCATAGTCGCATAGGTACTCATTGATGGCCCTCTGCTGCGTGTGCAGCTGCTGCAGCATGGCCAACGTTGAGTTCCACCTGGTGGGCATGTCACAGATTAGGTGGTTCTTGGGCAGGTTAAATTCCTTTTGGAGGTCAGCCTGTCAAGCACTGGCATTATATGACCTGCGTAAATGCACACAGACTTTCCTGGCCTGCCTCAGGAGATCCTGTAAGCCCAGGTACCAGCCCAAGAACCGCTGCGCCACCAAGTTAAGGACGTGAGCCAAACAGGGCACATAGATCAGTTGTCCCTGTTGGAGGGCCAAGAGGAGGTTGGCGCCATTGTCACAAACCACCATTCCTGGCTTAAGCTTGCGTGGCGTCAACCACCTCTGAACCTGCCCCTGCAGAGCTGACAGAATTTCTGTCCCAGTGTGGCTCCTGTCCCCCAAGCACACCAGCTCAAGCACCGCATGGCATCTTTTTGCCTGCATGCTTGCGTAGACCCTTGAATGCCTACAGAGCACCGCTGGTGTTGAAGACAAATCAGCACAGGAAGAAGCGATGGAGGAAGAAGAGGAGGGGGTGGAGGAGAGAGGTGTGGCAGAATCACCACTAGTAGAATTTTGGAGGCATGGTGGCGGAACAACCTCCAACACTACTGCACCCTGTCCTGCATCCTTCCCAGCTGCCAGAAGAGTCACCCAGTGCGCGGTGAAAGATAGGTAACGTCCCTGTCCATCCCTGCTGGACCATGAGTCAGCGGTAACATGCACCTTACCGCTGACCTCCCTGTCCAGCGAGGCCAAGTCATTGCCTTCCACATGCCGGTAGAGAGCCGGAATCACCTTCCATGAGAAAAAGTGGCGTTTGGGAACCTGCCACTGAGGAACTGCACATTCCACAAACTCACGGAAGGGGGCAGAGTCTACCAACTGAAAAGGCAGCAGTTGAAGTGCTAGCAATTTAGCCAAGCTAGCATTCAACCGCTGGGCATGTGGATGTCTGGGAGCAAACTTCTTTCAGCAGTGCAGCAGCTGGGGCAGGAAAATTTGCCTGGTATAATCTGATGTCGGTGTACTGATAGCAGATTGCCCGCAAGAACTTGGCTGTGACACACCTAATTCTTCACTTTCATTCCTCTCAGTCCTGGTTTCAGAGAGGACTGAAGGTATAGTGGGGTTGGAGATCCCAGCTGATGAGGAGCAAGGAGAGGTCCGCTTTGTTCTTTGGTGTGGGTCTTTTAGGTACCCTGCCAACGAACTGCATGCATGCGGAGCTCTGCGGTGTGAGGCAGTCGGTGTGCTGCCCTTAAGCTGGTGACTGGGGGGCATCCTGCCTCATTGGAGATGTTCCTCCTCCTCCTCCTCTCTCCTATCAGGCACCCATGTGGAGTCAGTGACTTCCTCATCATCCCCTCCCTCCTCATCACTGGAGCAAAGCTGGCAGTATGCTGCAGCTGGGGGAACATGACTGCCAGATTGCTGTCCTTCTTGGGCACCCCCTCTCTCTGGGCTCATGTTGCTGCCTTCCTCTAGCTGGGTACCATCATCAGAGCTTTCTAAATGCTGGGCAACCTCCTGGAGCATGTACCCAACACTGTGGTCAAACAGTTTGGGGGACTCCTCAGGAGGACATGGTGGGGCTTGGAAAGGGGTGACTGATGCCATTGAGCCGAGGGAAGAGGCCACGTTGGCAGCTGCTTTGCCAGACAAAGTACCCTGAGCCTGGGTGAGAGAGGATGGGGAGGATGAGGACAGCTTGGTCATCCACTCTACCAAGTCTTCGGCATGTTGCGGCTCAACACGGCCACCTGCCGAAAAAAAGGACAAGCGTGTCCCACGGCCACGTACTGATGAGGATGCACCGTGTCCACGACCAGCACTGTTGCCTCTAGACACAGAGCCTGCTTGCCCTCTTTTATTGGCTTGTGACTGTCTGCCTCTCCTTGTTGGCCTTCCAGACATACTAATGGCCTGCAGTGAGATGTAGCTGCACAAAGCTGGGATGTGTATATATATACTGATTATACTGCAGCTAGCAGAATCAACTGCCTGCCTGCAGTATTATTAGTATGAGAACACCAGCAATTCTCTTTAGGTAGCTTTATGTGCACACTGTGCAGAGGACACAGTACACTAACTGTAAATACTGCAGCTGCCTGCCTGTGGTACTAATAGGATCAGAAGAACACCAGCAATTGTCTTCAGGTAGCTTTAGGTGCACACTGTGCAGAGGACACAGTACACTAACTGTAAATACTGCAGCTGCCTGCCTGTAGTATTAATAGGATCAGAACACCAGCAATTGTCTTCAGGTAGCTTTAGGTGCACACTGTACAGAGGACACAGTACACTAACTGTAAATACTGCAGCTGCCTGCCTGTGGTATTAATAGGGTCAGAACACCAGCAATTTTCTTCAGGTAGCTTTAGGTGCACACTGTGCAGAGGACACAGTGCACTAACTGTAAATACTGCAGCTGCCTGCCTGTGGTATTAATAGGATCAGAACAACAACAATTGTCTTCAGGTAGCTTTAGGTGCACACTGTGCAGAGGACACAGTACACTAACTGTAAATACTGCAACTGCCTGACTGTGGTATTAATAGCATCAGAACACCAGCAATTGTCTTCGGGAAGCTTTAGGTGAACACTGTGCAGAGGACACAGTATACAAACTGTAAATACTGCAGCTGCCTGCCTGTGGTATTAATAGGATCAGAACACCAGCAATTGTCTACAGGTAGCTTTAGGTGCACACTGTGCAGAGGACACAGTACACTAACTGTAAATACTGCAGCTGTCTGCCTGTGGTACTAATAGGATCAGAAGAACACCAGCAATTTTCTTCAGGTAGCTTTAGGTGCACACTGTGCAAAGGACACAGTACACTAACTGTAAATACTGTAAAAACACCTGCCTACCTGTCAGTATATTAGGAGAATAACATGAACGGATCTAGCTAAACTAAATACAGTGTGTATATATATATATATATATATATATATATAACACCTAGGATGCATATATATACACAATACACTGTAAGTGCAGCTGACTCGCCTGCCTACTCTAACTTCAATCAAATGACACTGTCTTTCTGTCTATCACTCTCCGCCGCCGCAACACACTACACAAGGCCGCCATGCGGCCTTATATAGTGTGGGTCGTGTACTAAACTCCCTGAGCCATAATTGGCCAAAGCCACCCTGGCTTTGGCCAATTACGGCTCTCTGTACAGATGGCACTGTTATTGCCAAGCATGTGGGTCATAGTGCATGCTTGGCCTATCATCAGCCAGCAATGCACTGCGATGCCATAGTGAATTATGGGCCGTGACGCGCCACTCGAATTTGGTGTGAACGGCCCATAACGTTCGCAATTCGACGAACAATCGAACAGGCGATGTTCGAGTTCAACATGGGTTCAACTCGAACTCGAAGCTTATCCCTATTTCCAGCATGTCCACTCCAGTTTAGGTATTATGTCTAATCATTGTGATACAATGTTTCCCCGAAAATAAGCCCGGGTCTTATATTAATTTTATCAACAAAAGAAACAGTAGGGCTTATTTTCGGGGTAGGTCTTATCATCTCATCTGCTGTCTTCTCTCCCCCTCTCCCTCCTTGCCTGTCAGGAATCCCCGGTGTGAACCGGGTTAAAATGCTTGTAAAATCCTATATTCCAATCTATTACAGTAGTATATAATGTACAATGTGTGTGTTTCTGTAATATAATTGTGCCAAATACCTTTGTTATAGCGCTGCTGGGCGCTTCCGTGACCCGCCGGAGCTCTCTTTCTCGCGCCAAGCACTGCAGGAGAGGGGGGTGGCGGGATGAGATCCCCCACTGATAGCTGGGAGAAGAGGAGGAGAGCAGCAGGAGGTCAGCTCAATGTCGAGCATCGCTGTACCGAAGGTATTTGACACAATTATATTACAGAAACACACACATTGTACATTATATACTACTGTAATAGAGTGGGTTATAGGATTTTACAAGCATTTTAGACTAGGGCTTATTTTCGGAGTAGGGCTTATATTGCAGCCCTCCTGAAAAACAACAGTAGGTCTTATTTTCAGGGTAGGTCTTATTTTTTGGGGAAACATGGTACTAAGGTTAGCCAGTGATTTGGGGTTTGAAATAGGGAAGGCAAGATAGTTGGCCTTGGGAGCAGATGCCATCACGCTGAGAGCTGCGGACGTTACACATCATGATGATTGTTTTCCTGTTTTAACTGTAAGTTCACTACAAATTAAATTAGTTTATTTTACCTGGCGGGCTTCACTATTACTGCATTATTCTTAGATTTGGGTGCCATTTACCTATTGATTGCATGACCATACTCACTCTACAACTGGGGTTCGTGTATCTGGTGACCTAATGTGAGCAGTGCCTGTTACAAGTGTATTCCATGAATGGATCATCTTTATATTTAACATCATTGTCAGCTGTGATTCCCTGTGATTGATTACTACATGCCTATCTATCTCTTCCTTCTGGTAAGATTGGCAGATTGGATACCCACTGGGTGTAGTGTGCTTTCCTACACACACTGAAGTTGGTGAAGAGTTCCATTTCTTCTTTCCCTTCTTGAAAAAGACTGAATAATTTATATATCACTGCATATGGACTATTATAAATCAAGTTCTGCCTGAAAGACAACTCCTGCATTAGCACATACATAACATCTTTGAATATAACATAGATCCATTCTATAGTATTATATATGTAGCTTGGCTGAGAATAGAGATTGAGAGAAGCACAGGTTACAGCTGCTTTCTGTAGCTGCTGTCCTATGGTGTTGAACTGGTTAACAGCTATATCAGCAAGAGGGGGGAGCTGCCGAGCAGGAAAAGTTCAGTAGAATGTGTCAGGTAGCACTGCACTGTGGGAACTGTAGTTCATAAAAAAGAGACTCTACTGTAATTAAAAGCTTTTGAACTGCATTTCCCACAGAGAGATTGCCAGGAGGAGGGGAAAGAGCTGCATTTTCTCAGGCTGTACAGAACACAGCATCCTCTTGCAGCTAGGGAGTCTGGAGAGTGCACATCTGTCCAGTGGTGCATATTGGGTGCGCTGGGTTAGGGGTGCCGACAGCCAGAGTTGCCTGGGTGCAGAGTGAGTAGGCAGTGGACTAATCATTGTGTGTGAACGAATGGTGAGCTGCAATATCACTGGGACTGGTGAGCTGCTGCTGTGGAGATTTATTATCTGCTGCTAGAGAGACTGAGCCCTTTAGGAACTGACCATACAGCCATCTAGTAGCCTTATTGCTGCCTGCATGTTTGACTGGGACTATTCTCTTGTGCACCAACTGTACAACTGGGCCCCAACGCTAGCCAGCTGAAGAGTTAGGACTAAAGACTGCACCATTACAGCTGCTACAGAGACCTTTAGCAATTGCTCAGCTAAGAGGTACCCCTCAGGGGACATTGCGTCATATCCTACTCATTCTCTTAGAGTGCACTCTCAACTAGTTATAGTATTATTATTCACATTGCAGTTAATGCTTAGGGTTGAACGTTTTTTTATTTTAACAACAGTCAAAACATATAAGTAAGACACTACAATAGCAAAATGAAACAGTAAGTCAGCTCAATGACTATCGCCCATAGCATTACATGTACACATTACCAGTACAATATAGAAACTGTGAGAAGTGTCACTGTAAAAAATTTTTAAAAAAAGTTAATGCTTAACTGCACTTTTTTTTGTTAACTTTGCTGATTCACAAGTTAATCCCAGTCTAGCGATACAGAACTCTATTTTAAGTTACCTTGGCATAGTAATTTTACTGTCTAGCGGACTGTGTCTGAACCTACCTTCTGTGTATTCATTTATGCTCAAACCACCAATTATTGTAACCCGTTCCAGTACATTAAGGTCATTTATTATTACAGGGTCTTGTGTCTATTTCCAGGTGTTAACTCACAGCTGACTTAAAGGTATGTATACTCATGTTCTAATAAGTGCTTGCATTAACTTTTGTTGAACCAGGTGTGTCAACCCAAATTACCAAACGCCTCCTGCAAAAAATACATAAATACATGCATTAATACTGCATTTTCTTGTGTGTATTTGAAGCTGAAGTTTAGGTATTATTTTTTTTATAGCAAAGTTACCTTGCTTCAGCTTGGGATTGAAACAAATATAAGGCTTTCTCTCAATACCAATAGTGCTGAGCGGACGACCTCCTGTGGTAACATGCTGAAGTAGAGCTTCTTGCCACTGAACCAAGATCAAGAGACTGCTGCAATGACTGTAGTAGCGGTGACTACATACTACAGTGATTTCCAGCTTCTAAAAGGATCAGTCGGGTATGAGAGGTGCATACTTACAATCTGGACCAATGTAACAATGCTTTAAAAATCGTACCTAAACTTTAGCTTTAATGTGTAATTTGCAGGTCTCTGCTGTCTTTTAGCCCTCTCTTTGTGTAAAATCTATATCAAAAGTTAAAAGCACAACAAATAGCATGTAGACACAACATAACATGCTAAAATGGAATAAGATTTCAGGAAAGTGTGCATTAAAGAAGCATGAAAAAACGAGGTGTTTTTATAATGCTATAGTATGATTCCACTTCAAAAATCCCTTTGTTGACTAGTGAACAGAGAGAATGAATACATTATGACAGAAAATCTAGAGTGCTTAGAAAATTGTTCATGAACGTAAATCTCATCATCCCCCAGTAGACAGATTACGTATTCTGCTTGGTCAGTGTCAAAAGGGGAAGAAATATCATTTGTAACTTTGCATTTACACAAAGTGAGTTCAGTCCAAATTATGATTAAAGGCTGGACCTTACTGAATGCTAAATCCCCTAAGCCACTAAAGCAAAAACTAACTGAATACAAGCCTATGGCAATACTAAACGACAATAGCTTAGTTCTGCACGTGCTTTTTTTCTTGCAGAGGGCTCTAGAAAAACAGAGGCACTTAAACAGGAGCATCCAACTGCTCAATGAGAAGAGCTGCCTGTAAGGGGGCTTGTGACTGGATGACTGTTGGCACCAAATCCCCAAGCTCACACCCGGCATCTACTTGGGTAGGACAGGGACCCACCTGCTGGGAGTTGTTAGCCTTCACCATATTGTGCCAAACTCCTTGCCAGAGACCTTCCTACAACATTAGCATTTATATTCACAAGAGAGGAATGTCCACATAAAAGTGATAGTTTCAATATTTTACTGTTGTTCTTCAAAGATAGCAGGGGCAAATCACACAGACATACTATCTGGGGACACATGGCATACTTTGCCAATCACATATACTGGAAGTACCGCAGTCATTATGTGAAAGCTGCAAACTGCATGTTACCACTAAGACATCTTCCCTTAGTAACGCTCTCTCTCACTACAGGGTAATTAGTACTCAGAGGGCTCTGACATGCCCATTAGGCTCTATGCATCCAGCTCACAACTCCCCGCATGCTGTTCCAGAGACAGAACTGCTGTAGCTGCTCCTCTAGTTTCTGTACACTTTTCCCAGGACCTCCAGAGGAATAGCTCTCACAATAGAGAAAATGTAGCTTGGCCTAAAAGGTCTTTTGCATCCCACTGCCAGTCCAGTTAAACCATGTTCCCAGTCCACTTACAGTAGACCATGTTTGGTGATTTTTTTTTCCTATTTCGCTTGTTTATTTTCACCTGTTAAAGTGAGAATAATAAACAAACAACTCAAAATTTACAAATAAACATTTCTGACATTTAAAAAACAAAACACAGTGACCAATATAACCCCCCTTCTTTTCAATAACAGTCATAAGCCTTCCATTCATGGAGTCTGTTAGTTTTTTGATCTGTTGGTAATCAACTTTTTGTGTAGCTGCAGACTTTGGAAGCCATATCTGCTGTACTGGTTTGGAGTGGATTGATTGGGGATATACAGTGGCCTGCCATTTATTCATAGAGTGCAATTTGCTGATCTTATATAGGAGATGCATCTGATGAGTCTCAGTCTTTTGAGGAGAGGTGTGAGCACTGAAGCACTCGGTGGATTACACTGGAAGATCAGTTTGTCTTTATTTCAGCAAAGTTTTGAAGAACTTGTTTATATATGAGTGTTTTCTTCTTTTTCACATAGGCACTGGGTGTTTAAAAGAATAGTATTTCTTTTTATGTTATCAGATTTTCATTAAGTATATTTGATGTTCACTGCACTACATGCTTTCGGTTTATATTTGTATATAATTACATGGGGTCATGATTATATTGTGACTGCAGCGATACATTTTGTAAATAGAGGGGTCATATTGTAATTTGTTATTTCCCAGTGTGGAGTAGGGTGACTTGTATCGTTGTTTCAGAGAGCATTGCACAGCACTGCATGTGACTGCACTGCAAGTATTTGCAATGTGCTGTTGTGCAAATACTTGAATGAAGTGTCATTTTGTGATACTTCAAATAAATATGTGGTGCTGGTAGGAATCAGACCGCAAGTGGTAATTATGCTTTAGTTTTGTGTGTATCTCTTCTCTACTATGCACAGGATATGCAAGCTTACAATCACCTGTTAATAAATAAATAAAAAATGCATCTATTTGTTGTTTTACCGCCAAACGAAGGCAGGTGACAATGACAAATTGTGGTTTTTCTTCGGGGTTGTCACCTACTGGCAGAAAATGCTTTGCTTGCAATTAAAACTGGGCAGTGTTGTGTCTCTCTCCACACAGACAAGTCCATAATCATTGACAAATGTATAAAGAAGAACAGAACTGAATATTCTCATGTTCATTTGTTTTACTGTCTAACTAAGGTGATTAGCACAGCTTAATGAAAGTGGAAAAATATTTCTCTGGATTTGCCATTTACCCATTAGAATATAGGCTGTGGGTTCACATCCATTTTTGTTAATAAATAAAAATGCAACGAAAATGTAACAACAGGAATAGCACTTAGAAATGACATTCCTTGTGAAAAAATAGGGTAGCATTCACAGCAGCAAATATACCAGCTCCAGCATTAATGTGCTGTTCCCCAGCTTATATCACAAAGCACAAGCAGGCTCATTTATCTCTGCCAAGCGTCTGATTTTGTGGATTGGTATCTTATTTTTCTTCATAATTGCAGTGGCAGCAGTATGATAAAATGGACAGTTTGAGGTTCAGTAAGAGTAGCATATGCTTTAATTCATCCTCTACCATAAAATGCACTGTTGTGATCACTTGTTGCAAGAGGTTCTACAATTATCTTCACAAATACTGTACTAGTTATAATGCATATGACTCTAGAGGTGGATAAAACATAGGGACTCTTTCAAGACAATGCAGAGGGCACATCACAGAGGAGGAGTGTAGTGTTAAATCTCCACATTGTATCAGCTAATAGACCAACTTGTTCAAACATAGAGCACATGCAAATGACCTTCTGATTGTATTCACGACTTGATTACTAAAAAGCCCATGCAAGCCATAACCTAGGGTGCCATGGCTGCCAAATGAGACACATACACATTTTAAATCTATACTGGTTATTGTTACTTAGTCTTAAACCTCGTACAGCCGGTACGATTGTTGAACAACCTAGGGTATGATTTTTGTCAAAAGGGTGTGCACCAGGATCTTGTCTGTCATACTAACATTACAAAAATTGTGGTGCCACAAACACGAATGTAGTGACGTACTACGAGGAATTTCAGCTCTTGAGCGCCACCCTTTGGGCCCCTTCTGCTAATTTTGCTTTTGGTGAGCATTGATTCCAAGCATGTGTGTTTGTACTTTCGACTTTTGTGTGATGGATTTGTGTAATGATCATCCGAAAATCTGACGTGAAGCTGTCATTTGACAAAAATTTACTAGCCTGTCATCCAACATTGGTTGGTCGAAAATTAGAAAACAATTGTTGAAAGGAGCGTACTAATGGTAAGAACTTCAGACAACAATCTGTCAAACGACAATCCCCTCCTGATTTTCGTACTGTGTGTACAAGGCTTTACACTGCCTATAAGGGCCAGACAAAGCTCCTCTCATCGTTTTCTCCTGCACACTTGTATGCTCATATGCAGCTGTAGCTTCCCCTACCCAAGCTGTGTTTAACATGTGTTTTGCATGGGAAAAGGCATAAAGAAAAGGGTATGAGCTGACATAGCAGGCTGCTAGTTTCTGTGCAGAGGTTATCAGTTTGGAATATAATCACAAAAATATGTGCTGCCCCCCTTTTACATTGAAAAGGTAATTCTTATATTGTATTATGTTTCATGCTATTTTGTGTAAAGTGGCAGCTATATTTAAAAGTTTCTAGTATTATTTATTCGCGTACATTCTGTGGCACAGGGATAAGATATGGGGTAGTGTGAATATTTTGAGATCTTTTTGAGTTTTATGTCTATTTTATTTAATCACTTGCTGCCATGAAAGCTATCAACTTTTTATCCAACAGGAATTTTAAATTTAAGATCATTTCGGATTGTGATGTAGATTATTCAGCTACACTTAAAATTTTTGAGAATACGCTGGAGAAACTGGTGAAAACCCGGTGGGACGTCTTTACCTTTGACCACTATCTAAAGGAAAACCTTACCTTTAGAAGCCTGAGATGGGAAGTGGCCCCTCAGGATGGTCTGAATGATAAAGAATTTATGGACGAGTGGTTGGAGTTCTTTAATAGATCTGGACGGGAACTCTAGACATTGGTCCTTAAAAGGAAAAAAATCAAGTTGGATAGAATAAACAATACAATTAAGGAATTGCAGAGTAAATTTGAATCCATTAAAGATTTGAATGAGATGAAAGAGTTTAATACTAATATTAGAAAGAAATTGGAAAAGGTAGACCGAGACACCCAAAAAAAGAAGGTAAAAAAAATTAGTAAAGAGATCTATCTGATTTTAAAAGTAATAACATTTACCTTTGGCAGAATTCAGGTAATCTGATAGCTACTAAGTCACCAAGAGAGGAGGATGGGAAAGGTGCCATAAGTGGTCCTTCGCCAAATGTGATGGTGGAAATTGGGACCCACAAAATAGGGGAAAGACACATAAGCCTAGACAGCCCCACCCCGATCCTCCTGCACAAGGTCATCAATATGGAAAGGGTTACCAATCTCCTAGACCCCCCCCCCAACCAGTAAGAAACCAACAGTGGGACTATAACTCACAGTATAACCAGCAATGGTATCAACATCCTCCATCCACTCCCTATAATTATTATCACAATACAGAATTTCAGGTCCCTGTGCAGAACATATTTCAACCTCTAGCACATCAGGGGTATAGTGAGGAGCACCCCAAACCAAATCCTTTTTTAGGCCATCAGGGGAATGGATGGAGGGGAGAGAAAACCCAGAGACGCAATTTCCACCCCCAAACAATCGAGGAAGGGGTGGCCATCTCCAATATACATACAGGGACGTAGCTCTGTTTCAAAGAGACCGAGAGGTTGCAGGGCAGGGAGATGAAAACAATCCCAGAAAAAGAAGGAGGGACACCTAAATGAGGGAATTTATAACTTGAGCAAGGTGAAATTAAGCCACAAGGAATTAAATATACTCAATTTGGGACTTAAATGTTCCCCAAAGAAACCCCTCAATAAATTTGATATTTATATAGACCGCACAAATATATACGTAGTCTTAATATGAAAATATTTTTTAAGCCAACCTGGTTTTCCTGTTAACAGAGCTGTTGCGGACGCCAGTCAGGTTGACAGTGGTTTATACACCAAATCTGTTTTTAATCCCCAGAACAATTATAATCACCATATTGAAGTCTTTAAAAGATTGGTTTTGAAAGATATAGAGAGCCTAAATCCAAAAAAGGGGGTTAACCCAGAGTACAAAAAAGAGGGTATTGAATCATTGGAAGGAAGAAATGATATCATCATACGTTCAGCCGATAAGGGTGGGGGTGTAGTCGTGTCGAATAAACAGTTTTATCATAACCAATTGATGGAATTATTGGGGGATAAGACCACCTACAAATAACTCACTAGTGATCTTACAGAGTTATATACTAAACAGTCAATTGAACTTGTGTAATTAGGATTTAGGATAAAAGCCTTAAATAAAAAATAAAACTGGTATTAGTACCTAGTACATGTAGAATACCAATAATATACACGTTGCCGAAAATTCATAAAAGTGTACAATCACCTCCTGCACACCATTGTTAATGGGATAGGCTCGGCCACATCTAGATTGGGAAAATATCTGGATAAGTTCCCAGTGTACAGATGACTAGAGCTTACCTGAAAACACTAAGAATCTTCTGCAGTCACTAGAGAGGGTACGGTTAGAGTCCACTGGACCCACCTTTCTAGTGACTGCGGATGTATCTTCTTTATATACCATCATTCAACACGATGATGCTTTACTCTCCCTTAATTGAGCGTTGAGTAAACCTGATGATATTCCACATGTTCAGAAATGTTTTTTGGGTGAAGTGTTGGATTTTTGTATCGCACACAACTACTTTTAGTATCAGGGACTCTTTTACGCCCAGCAGGTTGGCACGGCATTGGGCTGAAAATTCACGCTCAGTCTCACCAACCTGTTTATGGCGGAATGGGAGGACAGACATATCCTTAATACATCTAGACCCCAATTGTTATTCTATCGGAGGTATATAGATGATCTCCTGTTTATATGGGAGAATCTAAAACTTCTGTGGATGAGTTTCTGTTGTACCTCCACCCTAATGATAACAACATTAAACTGAACTATCAGGTTAGTGATACTAATATACACTTTTTGGGCGTTAATATTGAAAGGCCTGGCTCTATATTGGAAACAAAGGCTTATTTTAAGCCTTCGGACCAGAGCAGTTATTTATCAGTCAATAGTAAGCATCATCCCTTGTGGATTAAAAATCTACCAAAATGTCAGATGATGCAGGTAAAGCGTAGTTGTAGTAAACAGGAGGACTACTATATGCAAGCGAATCACCTGAAAAATAAATTAATACAAAAAGGTATAATACTGAGACCTAGATAGAACTATTTATGAGGTTGGAGCTATTTCAAGAGATCAGTGTCTCACAACTAAAGATCATTCAACACAGAAAGGTCAGCAACAATGGGGATTTATCTCGAACTTCCATTGTCAACATAAAGATGTGGAGGATATTTTTTTTTTAAATATTGGCATATCCTGTGTATGGATCGGAACTTGGGACCAGTCTTACCGGCGGGTCCCAAGTTTATCTATAGGAAAGCACCTAATTTTGGAGATCGGGTAGTGAAAAATATTCTTGACGCACCAGGTCAACAAAAGATACATTTTGATAAAAAAGGGCTTTTATGCATGTAGGAAGTGTATCACATGCAGGACAGTAAGGACTAACAACAGGGGATATACTTGCTTCACCAACATGGAGGGTAGAACTTTTATTATTGAAGAATTTTTTACAGGCAATACCCCCCATGTTGTTTATCTGTTGTGGTGCCCATGTGACCTATTTTATATAGGAAGGATAAAAATACTACTTAAGGTGCGTATAGCAGAACATGTAGCCAATATTAAAAAAGGTTTTAAAAAACACAGTGTTTCCTTGCATTTTAGGGAGAAACATAATAAGGACCCAACGGGGTTACAATTTTGTTGAAAAGATTGCATGTACTCATCTTAGAGAGGTTCAAATCGAGTAAGAGATCTGTCCTAAAGGGAAACTAAGTGGATTTTTTTATGAAAAGTCTTACACCCAATGGGTTAAATATAGAGCTGGACTTAAATTGATTTATAAATAATTACTGATTTGGTTTTAATTTTTTTATATACATTTTTGATATCAATGTTTTAATATTATTTTTTTTGTTTTTTATGTAGTGAGTCCCTTATGAGGAGCCGATTGGAACATTAGAGTTAGTCTGATAGGGATTATATACTGGGTGGTTTATTATGTATGAGGCTATTATCTATTTAGCATCATATTATAAAATAGCTGTGCATATCTAAGCCTCCGGGACACTATGCAAGCGGGTGCATGATTATCTGGCATTTGCATATGTGGGTGAATAAAAATATGGTTGCCGTGCCAATCCCAGGATGAAGTCGCAATGACGAAATGTGTCAGGCCGTGGCTGCACAGCCACCAGAAGTGACGTTTACACAACACTGGAAGTGACGTTCTGTGTGGAATCTTTCGCTGGTCGGGTGAGATACGGAGTTCATCATTGGGTCCGCTGTGCCTATGATATGCTGGCTTCTGATCACTATACCAATGCACTTTATTCATTTTCTTCTTGTGAGTGCAATACTGTTAGGCCTTTGAGGTTTTTAATAAAGTAAGTTTTATCCTATGTTATTGCACTATTGGAGTTTTCTTTTCCTTTGTATATTTATGATAGTCTCATTCCTTTTGGATGATTGGATCAAGTGGCGGGATATCTACAACCCTGAGGGGTACAATACTCTTTTTGATGAAAATGAGAGTGTTAGGCAGTAACCATTGGTGAGTGTACATCCTATAGGGGAAGTGGAGACACGTCTTATCATTTGGTGTGGTGTTGAATCACTCAAGCAACTTACTATTTACCACGGACTAGTACTTATTTATTTTTTATCCAGATTTGGATATTTTTATTATGGGCTATTTTTTGTGTTTACACTTATGTACTGTGTGTCTAGTGCCAGTATTTACCTGGTTCTTTCCTTATTTATGGTAGATGTGTTTCATGCTATTTTGTTTAAAGTGACAGCTATATTTAGAAGTCTCTAGTATTATTTATTCAAGTGCATTCTGTGGCGTAGGGATAAGGTCTGGGTATTGTGAGTTTTTTGACATCTTTTTGAGTTTTAATTCTTATATTATTTTAAGCACAGAAAGCCCTTTTATTTACTGTAGTGACTTTGTCATATTGTGGCCCAATGTCTGCAGAATACAACTTCAACTGATCCTATGCCACCCTGCACATAGCACAGGATTGCAGGCTACAACCAGCACTAAAAACATTAAAAAAACAAAATAATAAGAAATGTAGCACCAACCTTGGTGGTAGCACTTTTATTAGTTAAAATATTAAATACCAAACTCTAATATCACCCACAAATATAATTTAACAAATTGCTCAGCCATTAGTACTCAAACAATAAATACCAAAATTTCATGGCGGTGAGCTGCAGGTCTACCTCCTTTTGTAGAGACAGGTACTGGCCTCAGAAGACTCCACAAGAGGCAAGAGAGCATTCTTTCCTGCCGAGAAATTTAGTCAGGTAAGCCTAACAGAACTCCTAAAGTGAAGGCATCCATAATATTCATCAAAAACAGAAAAAGTAGAGAAAGGGGAAAGGGAGCTGCTGCAATCCTATGGAGATAGGTAAAAATAGCTTCATCCCTTCTTTCCATTCTGTTGGATATCACGTTATTTATACCCTATTTATTTATTTTTTGTTACAGGTATTTACAGTATACTTTCTATTTTGTCACTTGATGTGAGGTGGTTTATACTATCTATATTTAATTTTCTGGGCACTGAGATAGCTTATATTATTTTATTGATTATTTTTAATTATTGGTATTTATTTTCCCATCTCCACTCTTTAAAATTGATCTCCTCTTTGATCAACCCATGTATGGTGACACCTTTTTAAGTCAATATATTGTTTCCTAGCATTGATTATAGGGGGTGGAGTTCACTCTACCTACTTCATCCTATATCCTAAATAAATAATCCTAAATAAGTCTAGTTAGAATTTCGGATTATCTGTTTGATACTGATTGATGGAGTAGCGCCACACATCTCTATTTAATATTCTATCCTGGGGGAGCTGAGTGGACCCATCTGTGTTGGCGGCTCTCTATCGGGTATTTTACCGTCAGTCCCAATAATTATATTTTTGTTCGTTATTGTGGTCTTTTGCGCACTAGTTCGCTTATTTATATTTTTTTGTCTACTCTTAATTTTACTAGTGCTGCATACCATGGAAGTTTTCCAGTTTCTAGATAATAGGACTTTAGACATAGATACAGTGTTTAATAAACAGGAAACTAATCAGGTAGGAAATGTTGAAAGCGGTTTTAGAAAGATAGGACATTTGATGGAGAAGAAAATGAATGCATGGTGGGATATGGTAACCCATGAAAAATACATTAAGGATAAAATAGTACCCAGGAGACTCCGTTGGGATGTACCTATAAATGATGGCCTGACAGATAAGGAATCCACAGATGAATGGTTCCACTTTTTCAATGAGAAGGGTTTGGAGCTACTAGAATTCCTGAGGAAAAGGAAACAAAAGAAAATCAGACTTTTGAATAAAACCATTGAGGAAATTAATAGACATGTGCACACTGAAATATTTCGTTTCGGAATTTCGTTTTCGTCTCAAAAATAAATTTATTTAGTTACTCCCGAAATTCGTTTTTATTTATTTCGTTTTTCGTTAAAAATTGCATTCGTCCGAAAATCCAAATTAAGGTCGAATCTGTCATTGAAGGCTTATAGTGTCTGTCGAATGTTCAAAGAAGATTCGACGGAGCAGCTAAACTGTACAATGTCGTATAGTTTACCTGCTCCGTCGAATCTTCTTAGAACTTTCAACAGACACCATAAGCCAAAGTACGTGTGTACTTAGTTCTAGCTATTTTCCTGCTCCACCTCTTTGGTTACAATCAGCCAATAACATTCATCATCATCATTATTTTTATTTATCTTTTCTCCCCTACGTCGAATCTTTCCTCCCCTACGTCGAATCTTTCCTCTCCTACGTCAAATCTTTCCTCCCCTACGTCGAATCTTTCCTCTCCTACGTCAAATCTTTCCTCCCCTATGTCGAATCTTTTCTCCCCTACGTCGAATCTTTTCTCCCCTACGTCGAATCTTTACTCCCCTACGTCGAATCTTTACTCCCCTACGTCGAATCTTTTCTCTCTACGTCGAATCTTTTCTCTGTATGTAGAATAATCTTGGACTAATAGAGCTAAGGTTAGGCACATTCGACCACAGGTTTGATGGACACAGATTGTTATTGTCATCATCATGTCGAATCTCCTATCTATATCGAACTGTTGTAGCAACGAAAACGAAAATAAAGCATTTGTTTATGTCGGATCTTTCGTTTTTCGGACTCTGCACTTTCGTTATCGTTTGTTAAAACGATAACGAAAATACCTGAAATTCGGACGAAAATGCATTCGGACGAAAACGAATGCACATGTCTAGAAATTAAAACCACTCTGGAACCATCTAAAGAACTACCAGAATTTAAGACACTATCCAAACAATTGAATCACGACATGGAACTGAAAGATAAAGAAACAGCTACACGGAAAAGGAAAAAATATCAGAGGGATATAAAAGATTTCAGTGATGATTTGGTGTTTAAGTGTCAGAATAAAATTGAAGAAACTATTATTAATTCAAATAATAGTACTCCAGTGAAAGAAGTAAAAGTGATAGAGAATATAAATGAAAGGAAGAATGAGGAGCCTCTGCCAAATAGTGACATGCAGGGCAACTATAACACTTACAACACCCCCCAACAGAAACAAAGGTGGAAAGGCAATAACTGAAATAAACCATTCTGGAAAAATAATGGAAATCCGAACAATTATCAAGGGAGACCGTACCATCAATCCCCATGGGATAGAAGATCTCCCTATCGGAGGTGGCAAAACTATGAGAACAATGGCGACAAAAATAACTATCACCCAGACAGAAGAAGAAGAGATGAAAGATTTTTGAGGGACGAGAGAGATGAAAGGAGAAGAAGGGATTCCCCTCCACGTTTTGATCATTATGCTGTACCTACATATAATAGATATGAACAATTACAAAGATATGATGATGGAGGGAGGTCACCTTGGTATTACAAACAACGACAATATGAAAGGCATGAACGAGAGAGAACACCGATCGTTTTTTAGATCAACGCCATCGTGTGTCGCCGAGACGCCAATTCCGCGAGGTTCCCCCAAGGAGACAGAACAGACGTACCCCAAATCCCAGCCCGGACAGGAGAACAAGGAGGAGAGAAGACAGGAGACAAGAAGGACAAAGGGACCAAAACAGGGGGGAATATCAAAGAAATACCCCAAGAAAATCTGTGGAAAAAAAGAAAGGAAAAAACGAAAAACGAGAAGAGGATGCCGAGCAGGAATCAAGGAGCAAAAGAAAAAGAGAACAATAGGGGAGAGTATTATTAACATTAGTGGGGTAGAACTAACACCAGAAGAAATAAAAGTACTGGATAAGGCATTAAAGTTCGCCCCAAGGAAGAATTTGAATAAATTCAATGCATATGTGGATATTAACAAGTTCATCAGGAGCCTCAATATAAAAAAGTACATGATCAGTAATCCACTAGAAAGAAGAAAAACTATACCAGACAATGAAACTGTTTTTAGTAATTTAAAGAACAAATCTCTTTTTAATCCACCTGTTGGTAAAGATGGAAACATTTAAGTTTTTAAAAAAATGGTTTTAAAAGATTTACAAGAATTAAAAGTAAAAAATGTGCGGGATCCAAGAAGCATAAAGAATGGTATAAAGAAATTGGAAACAAGAAAAGACATTGTAATTCGACAGGCTGACAAAGGAGGAGCAATTGTCATCCAATCTAAGGATGACTACTATGATGAGTTGAATAGACAAGTGAATGACAAAGATACCTATCAGTTATTATTAAGTAACCCAACGTCAAGTTTTAAAAAAGAATTGGCAAAAGTTATCCAGAAAGGTGTCAATAAGGGCCTCTTAAACAAAAAGGAGGCCCTCTATTTACAGCCGAAAACTTGCAAGATACCTATAATCTACACGTTGCCAAAGATCCACAAGGATAAGGATAAACCCCCAGGACGACCTATAGTGAATGGGATCAATTCAGTAAGTGCAAGAATAGGCGAATACATTGACTGGTTTTTACAACCAGTAGTAAAGATGACAAAATCATACCTGAGAGACACCAAGCATCTTATTCAACTCCTTAATGATGTGACCTTGAGTGATGGACCTATATACCTGGCAACATCCGATGTCTCATCCTTGTACACGATCATCAATCACGATGAAGCCTTACAGGCAACCAAGTGGGCCTTAGGAAAATTTAGTGTCTTAAAATGTAAACAAAGAAGATTTCTACTAGATTGTCTAAAATATAGTCTGGATTCCAGCTATTTCTGGCACAATAAGAACTACTACAAACAAATACGGGGAATTGCAATGGGTGCTAAATATGCACCTAGCGTGGCTAATTTATATATATCAGAGTGGGAGGAAGAAGTACTGTATAATAATCGACCACACCAGCTGCTAGTATATAAACGATTTATTGATGATATTTTTATTATTTGGAGGGGAGACAGAGATAGCCTTAGTGATTTCTGTTTTTATTTGAATAACAATAACAAAAACATTAAATTGACCTGGGAGATTAGTAACGAGAGAATTAACTTTCTAGACCTTGAAATTAAAAAAGAAGGAACTAAATTATGTACTCAAACTTATTTCAAGGCAGTGGACAGAAACAGTTATTTACCTCTGGACAGCTGTCACCATTCACGATGGTTGAATAACATACCCAAGGGGCAGTTAGTAAGACTAAGGCGAAATTGCACTAAAAAAGAAACTTTTATGGAACAGGCTAAAATGATTGGAGAAAGATTTATCCAGAAAGGATACGATGCCAAATTCATCGAAGAAAGAATCATGGATGTTACACGTATGGAGAGAGAAAATTTAATACAGGATGAAGAAAAAAATCTTACTCAGCAAGACAACGTACCCATTATTATGGACTATAACATGCAATATAAACAAATTGAAAAAATTATTAAAAAACATTGGGACATTGTCAAGGCAGACCGACATCTGGGCCCCATTTTATCAAATATACCTAAATTTATATATAGGAGAGCCCCGACATTGCGTGATCGCCTAGCTAAAAATGTCTTAGACCCACCCCAAAAGAAAAAATTCTCCTTTTTTGAGGGAAAGGGATTTTACCCATGTAAAAACTGTTATGCTTGCAGACACACAAAAGAAGATAAAAAGAAAAAACTAAGTTTCACTTCCACTGTTACAACACAGAGCTATGAGATAGAGGACTTTATCTCTTGTAGAAGTGAAGGAGTTGTTTATCTCCTGGAGTGCCCTTGTCATATCCAATATGTAGGCAGAACTAAGAGGGCACTGTGGATTAGGCTGAAAGAACATGTACAAAATATCAAAAAAAGATTTGACAAGCACAGCCTATCTCGACACTATTTAGAATATCACAAGAGTGACCCTTCATCATTGAGAATATGTGGGATTGAAAAGTATAAACCTCATTGGAGGGGCGACAATAAAATTATCAGAATTAGTCAGGCAGAATCCAGATGGATTCATGAATTACAGACTTTATCGCCCCTAGGACATAACGTGGAATTCGATTTAAATTGTTTTATCTCCAATTTTTAGTGGTCCCATACATTTTTACCCACGCTTTGACGTAGTACGTGTTTATTTTTGGGTATGGGGTTTGGTATGCTCCCTTGCTCCATTTGCCCCTCCCCCTTGTTTATATTTAATACTGCTTGTGATCCTATTGCCTAGTACGTCAGTTTTTATCTCACACCTCTGAATAATTTTTATTTTATTTTAATCAATATGCATATTTTATGTATTTTATTGAAGATATTCATTCACTTATTTTTTTTTTTTTGATTTTTATTTTTATATTTTTTATATTTTTTATTTTTTCATGAGCTTTTTAATCATTTTCATGCACCCGCATTTGACGGGCTGGTCATTCATCTTGATTATATATTTTTATGTATTTATTGACCAGTGCTGTGAATGGAATATATATACTCTGTAGTCCTATCTTATGGTTCTGAGAATTTATTGTGGTTGATATTCAGAGTCACCACAAGATGGCGATGAGGACCCAGTGGCTTAATGAATGACTTATGTCTATTATTGGAATCCACGAGGTCTATTATTTTAATAATTATGTGTCCATATATGTCATGTTAATTGTAGATCAGAAGTAGAAGATGATGTTTGCTGATCATGTTGCCTTTTTTTGATTGAAAACACCTTTTATACGCTCTTATTGTGCAACAGTACATACGTAAGCTCGGTTCCAAGTGTTGTTTATCCGTTGCTATGACAACGGCGTACATATAAACTGAATGGCTGGCACCGGACTCCTCATCCCTTTGATAAAGTCACGTGGTGTGACGCAACGCGTCAGGGTAGGAGGAGTCAGGTGCCAATGCTTCTCGGGGACGGCCAAACCCGGAAGCTTTACACATCCACTGATCGCTGTGTTTTTAAATGTAAGTTATTCTATTTTTCAATAAATTTGCATTGAATTACTGCACCATGAGACCTCTCCTTTGTTCCTAAATAACTGCTGGGAATGCTGGGATTGCTGTGAGCTGCGGGAGGAGTTGCAGAGAGACAGACCCATTGATGCTAAGGAGGCGCTTCATGTGATACATCCTCTCCTAGAAAATTTATCCGCTCTACTTGGCCCATTTGGGGGCCGCTGCTGGAGGTGAGAGGCTGGGGGGAACAGTGGGGAGATGCACTAGAACGTGCATAGAAGAAAAATACCAGTCATTGCACAATTTGCACTTTATTTAAAGACTGTCACCTGTGGAAATCACTCATCACAATTACACTTGTTGTATGGACTATACTGCACTATTGTCACTATTTGGGACAGCATCTCTATTGTGGGATTATTTGTCCTATTGTACCCAAAATTTTTTATATATTTTTTTACGTTTTATTTACCTATACTATATTAGGATGTTTATTATGTTATGATTGCATTAGTATATTGTGGATTATATGTAAAAATCTTTTCAACATAGGGATTTTTTTGCACTTTATATCAGTCCATTATATTGGTTCACTTATAAGATTCACTTTATTTTGATACCAGCACTAGATTATATTTGATTTTCAGCTGGCACTTGCGTCACATTGGTAATTTCGTTTATGATTAAGGATTTTGGTTGTTCAGTTATTTTGGGAAGCTAGTTTATTCACAGGTCTACTTTCTATTTTGTCACTTGATGTGAGGTGGTTTAAACTATCTATATTTAATTTTCTGGGCACTGAGATAGCTTATATTATTTTATTGATTATTTTTAATTATTGGTATTTATTTTCCCATCTCCACTCTTTAAAATTGATCTCCTCTTTGATCAACCCATGTATGGTGACACCTTTTTAAGTCAATATATTGTTTCCTAGCATTGATTATAGGGGGTGGAGTTCACTCTACCTACTTCATCCTATATCCTAAATAAATAATCCTAAATAAGTCTAGTTGGAATTTCGGATTATCTGTTTGATACTGATTGATGGAGTAGCGCCACACATCTCTATTTAATATTCTATCCTGGGGGAGCTGAGTGGACCCATCTGTGTTGGCGGCTCTCTATCGGGTATTTTACCGTCAGTCCCAATAATTATATTTTTGTTCGTTATTGTGGTCTTTTGCGCACTAGTTCGCTTATATATATTTACAGTATATAGCACCAATAATTTACTTACTGTTCAATCAGCTCAGGCCCTGCCCACGAGGAACTTACAATCTAAGGTCCCCATTTCACATATATACATACATACAAGCACCCACATACTAGGGTCAATTTAGACAGGAGCCAATTAACCTATTAGCATGTCTTTGGAGTGTGGGAGGAAACCAGAGTACAGAGGAAACCCACACAAGCACAGGGAGAACATGCAAACTGTATGAGGAAAGTGTCCTGATGGGGATTTAAACCTGGTACCCCATTACTGCAAGGCAAAATTGGTAACCACCAAGTCTTAAAAGTAGTGTTCCAAAGCTAAAATCTCTGAAGATCTACTGTTTTAAATAGAGGGTGTAGCACACTGTTTGTTTTTTTACCCTTTATAAATCAGCCAAAACCCCTTTACTGTAGAGCACACTAACTCAAACAAAAGTCAAACTAAATTAACTGATTATGTCAGTATACAGTCGACCTCCTAAATTTGCGGGTGTTACATTCGTAGAGCACCCGCGAATTGTGAAAAACTGCAAATTTTGGATATGGTAAAAAAAAGATGCCTATACAGTAAATGCCCGTTTTTAGGCTAAATACTGTACAGTTATTTCTTTTATAAAAAATACAGTAAAATATACAGATACTCACCAATAATGAATGATATTGATTGAAGATGATGATAATGATGAATTAGCTGTGCAATACGATAAAGGTATGTACAGTACTGTAATGAAGATAATGACTGCAAAGCAAAGCAGATGATTCACAGCTCCTTAGGTGGCACCTCTTCTTCAGGTGCAGGGCGTTTGGGCAGCATCTTAGTGCTTTAAAAAGAACGGAAAACACGAGAGAGCGGTAAACCGTTATGATGCTGAGCTGCGCATCTGTCGGAGAGGAAAAATCTGCGAATGACTGAGGCCGCGAACTCTGAACCATGACTTTGCGGGGGGTCAACTGTAGTATTGTTTGTCTCTGCAGGCATTTTTCTTGTTGTGTCAGTACATTACTAATTGTGCCTCTGCAGACACATTTGATTATGTCAGTATGCTACTGATTATGTCTCTTCGGACACATTCTTGGTTATGTCAGTATGGTACTGACTGTATTTCTGCAGCCACATTTCTGGTTATCTGTACAGTACTGATTGTGTCTCAGCGCACATTTTCTGGTTGTGGTAGTACATTATTGATTTTGTCACTGCGGACATGTTTCTGGTTATGTTAGTATGGTAATGATTATGTCTCTCAGGACGCATGCTTCTTTATGTCAATATGGTACTGATTTTATGTCTATAGTCATGTCACTGGATTTGTCAGTGACCAAGTGTATCTCTGTGAGTGCCATTGATCTTGCACAAAGGTGCCTCAGATCTTTTAGCATCTTAACAATGCCCCAGTTTAATCATGTTTCACATTACATGATTCCTTGATACATTTATGTTACAGTTTTACATGTGTCCTCTAATGAAAGAGCTTGGTTATTTGAGAGTGCATGCAATTTTTCTTACCATATGTGCATTAGACCAAGAAAATAACCATATGTTCTGGTCTTTTGAGATGCTAGTCCTTGTACTGATGACCATGTTACTATGTAAGAAGCTTGATATACACAGGAGATTGTATAGTGCAGGTATCATAATGGAGGACCTTGTGCTTGTGAAAATGGTTCAATACACCGGAGTGTAAAAGACAAATGGTGCTTACATTCATGCTAATAACAGTATTTAGTAAATGAAACAGTACATTTAGAAAATCCTTACTGTATTTTGGGTCTGAAGAAAAACAGCACATTGAGTGATTGTGTTACAAAAAAAAAGAGAAATTAACTAACTCATACATAAATAATAATCCATTACAATTATTTGGAAAAATACATACAGACAAAATACAAAAAAGTAAATATATTAACCAGTATCCTGAAGCAAGCAAAGCACTTAACACATTTGAAAAGAGCATCACTGTGCTTTACAATTTTATTTTTTTAAAGCAGGCCATACTGCTGCTTTATAAATGGGCCCCTTACTGTAGTACTGTGTAACCACCTAGTCAACCAGGGTTCCAATGTTCTGTTCATTTCCACCCGAGCGATGAAGGGGGTGGGGTTGTAATGTCATGGGCAATGCAGAGCAACCTTGGAGAAAATTCAAAGACTGATGGTCTGTAATAGTTCACAACTCTGCTTTAGTGACCAGTACTAGAACAAAGCAGTTCTAAAACATCGCTCTTAAAAGTACCGATGTACACCTATATCGATTTGCGGGAACGAGCCGAGCTGCCGCAGTATAATGATTGCGGCTGGTCAGCAAGTGGTTAAGCCAGATTTAATTTATTTTGGATTTATTTTCCAAGGTAACCCATTAGATTGTTGAGTGAATAGTAAATTTACCTTCATCGGGGAGTGGTCAGAAAGCCCTCTTGGATGGTACAAAGATGTAGCTACATATGGAAGGACAGCATCCATTCCTAATATCAGATCTATGCGAGAAACGGACTGTTAAGTACTGTAACAATATGAGAACTGCAGATCAAAGGGGTGTTGCCTCCTGCAAATATATATTCCTGTCAGGAAGGGCATACCGACTGACTAAATGGCTCTTCTGGACAGCGTCCTGTGCATAGGCACAGCCTAATTCATGTTCTTTACGTATGAAATGTGCTCATGCATCTGTTGCTCACATGAGCGCATCTGTTACTTCTGTGCACATCTGTTGCTTGCATTGGCGTCAAGCGGGCTATTAAAACTGAGCCTGTGCTATGCTTCAGTGCTGTCTTGTCTACAACGTTCCCATGCATACCTGCAACTAGGGATGAGCTTCGTGTTCGAGTCGAACCCATGTTCGACTCGAACATCGGCTGTTCGATCGTTCGCTGAATTGTGAATGATATGGGCCGTTCGCGCCAAATTCGTGTGGCGCCTCACGGCCCATAATTCACTGCGGCATCGCAGTGCATTGCTGGCTGATGATTGGCCAAGCATGCACTATGACCCGCATGCTTGGCCAATCACAGCGCCGTCGGTAGAGAGAGCTGTAATTGGCCAAAGGTAGGGTGGCTTTGGCCAATTATGGCTCAGGGGGTTTAGAACACGCCCCACACTATATAAGGCCGACTGCACGGCGGCCCTGTGTAGTGTGTTCCGGCGTGCTGAGAGATAGAGAGACAGTGTCATTTCATTTGAGTTAGCTAGATTAGGCAGGACAGTCAGTGAGTTAGATGCACTTACAGTGTATTGTGTATATATATGCATCCTAGGTGTTGCATATATATATATATATATATATATACACACACTGTATTCAGTTTAGCTAGAACCGTTCCTGTTATCTTCCTACTGACAGGCAGGCTTGTCTTGTTACAGTATTTACAGCTACCTGAAGAAAATTGCTGGTGTTCTTTTGATCCTATTAGTACCACAGTCAGGCAGCTAGACTATTTACAGTTAGTGTAGTGCGTTCTGCTCACAGTGTTCAGATAAAACTACAAGTTAGTGTAGTGAGACCTCTGCACGCACAGTGTTCAGCTAAAGCTACAAGTTAGTGTAGTGGGTCCTGCTCACAGTGTTCAGCTAAAACTACAAGTTAGTGTAGTAAGACCTCTGCACAGTGTTCATCTAAAGCTACAAGTTAGTGTAGTGCGTCCTGCTCACAGTGTTCAGCTAAAACTACAAGTTAGTGTAGTGAGACCTCTGCACAGTGTTCAGCTAAAGCTACAAGTTAGTGTAATGGGTCCTGCTCACAGTGTTCAGCTAAAACTACAAGTTAGTGTAGTGAGACCTCTGCACAGTGTTCAGCTAAAGCTACAAGTTAGTGTAGTGCGTCCTGCTCACAGTGTTCAGCTAAAACTACAAGTTAGTGTAGTGAGACCTCTGCACAGTGTTCAGCTA
Organism: Lithobates clamitans; assembly: GCA_037952925.1. Lineage (NCBI taxonomy): Eukaryota > Metazoa > Chordata > Amphibia > Anura > Ranidae > Lithobates > Lithobates clamitans. The sequence goes on along the minus strand of JBBGZY010000632.1, from coordinate 1,189,334 downwards.
AAGCTACAAGTTAGTGTAGTGCATCCTGCTCACAGTGTTCAGCTAAAACTACAAGTTAGTGTAGTGAGACCTCTGCACAGTGTTCAGCTAAAGCTACAAGTTACAGTAGTGCGTCCTTCTCACAGTGTTCAGCTAACACTACAAGTTAGTGTAGTGAGACCTCTGCACAGTGTTCAGCTAAAGCTACAAGTTAGTGTAGTGCGTCCTGCTCACAGTGTTCAGCTAAAACTACAAGTTAGTGTAGTGAGACCTCTGCACGGTGTTCATCTAAAGCTACAAGTTAGTGCAGTGCGTTCTGCTCACAGTGTTCAGCTAAAACTACAAGTTAGTATAGTGAGACCTCTGCACGGTGTTCATCTAAAGCTACAAGTTAGTGTAGTGCGTCCTGCTCACAGTGTTCAGCTAAAACTACAAGTTAGTGTAGTGAGACCTCTGCACGGTGTTCAGCTAAAGCTACAAGTTAGTGTAGTGCGTCCTGCTTACAGTGTTCAGCTAAAACTACAAGTTAGTGTAGTGAGACCTCTGCACGGTGTTCATCTAAAGCTACAAGTTAGTGTAGTGCGTCCTGCTCACAGTGTTCAGCTAAAACTACAAGTTAGTGTAGTGAGACCTCTGCACGCACAGTGTTCAGCTAAAGCTACAAGTTAGTGTAGTGGGTCCTGCTCACAGTGTTCAGCTAAAACCACAAGTTAGTGTAGTGAGACCTCTGCACAGTGTTCAGCTAAAGCTACAAGTTAGTGTAGTGCGTCCTGCTCACAGTGTTGAGCTAAAACTACAAGTTAGTGTAGTGAGACCTCTGCACGGTGTTCAGCTAAAGCTACAAGTTAGTGTAGTGCGTCCTGCTCACAGTGTTCAGCTAAAACTACAAGTTAGTGTAGTGAGACCTCTGCACGGTGTTCATCTAAAGCTACAAGTTAGTGTAGTGCGTCCTGCTCACAGTGTTCAGCTAAAACTACAAGTTAGTATAGTGAGACCTCTGCACAGTGTTCATCTAAAGCTACAAGTTAGTGTAGTGCATCCTGCTCACAGTGTTCAGCTAAAACTACAAGTTAGTGTAGTGAGACCTCTGCACAGTGTTCAGCTAAAGCTACAAGTTAGTGTAGTGCATCCTGCTCACAGTGTTCAGCTAAAACTACAAGTTAGTGTAGTGAGACCTCTGCACAGTGTTCAGCTAAAGCTACAAGTTAGTGTAGTGCGTCCTGCTCACAGTGTTCAGCTAAAACTACAAGTTAGTGTAGTGAGACCTCTGCACGCACAGTGTTCAGCTAAAGCTACAAGTTAGTGTAGTGGGTCCTGCTCACAGTGTTCAGCTAAAACCACAAGTTAGTGTAGTGAGACCTCTGCACAGTGTTCAGCTAAAGCTACAAGTTAGTGTAGTGCGTCCTGCTCACAGTGTTCAGCTAAAACTACAAGTTAGTGTAGTGAGACCTCTGCACGGTGTTCATCTAAAGCTACAAGTTAGTGCAGTGCGTCCTGCTCACAGTGTTCAGCTAAAACTACAAGTTAGTATAGTGAGACCTCTGCACGGTGTTCATCTAAAGCTACAAGTTAGTGTAGTGCGTCCTGCTCACAGTGTTGAGCTAAAACTACAAGTTAGTGTAGTGAGACCTCTGCACGGTGTTCAGCTAAAGCTACAAGTTAGTGTAGTGCGTCCTGCTCACAGTGTTCAGCTAAAACTACAAGTTAGTGTAGTGAGACCTCTGCACAGTGTTAATCTAAAGCTACAAGTTAGTGTAGTGCATCCTGCTCACAGTGTTCAGCTAAAACTACAAGTTAGTGTAGTGAGACCTCTGCACAGTGTTCAGCTAAAGCTACAAGTTAGTGTAGTGGGTCCTGCTCACAGTGTTCAGCTAAAACTACAAGTTAGTGTAGTGAGACCTCTGCACAGTGTTCAGCTAAAGCTACAAGTTAGTGTAGTGCGTCCTGCTCACAGTGTTCAGCTAAAACTACAAGTTAGTGTAGTGAGACCTCTGCACAGTGTTCAGCTAAAGCTACAAGTTAGTGTAGTGCGTCCTGCTCACAGTGTTCAGCTAAAACTACAAGTTAGTGTAGTGAGACCTCTGCACAGTGTTCTGCTAAAGCTACAAGTAACTGTAGTGCGTCCTGCTCACAGTGTTCAGCTAACACTACAAGTTAGTGTAGTGAGACCTCTGCACAGTGTTCAGCTAAAGCTACAAGTTAGTGTAGTGCGTCCTGCTCACAGTGTTCAGCTAAAACTACAAGTTAGTGTAGTGAGACCTCTGCACGGTGTTCATCTAAAGCTACAAGTTAGTGTAGTGCGTCCTGCTCACAGTGTTCAGCTAAAACTACAAGTTAGTAAAGTGAGACCTCTGCACAGTGTTCATCTAAAGCTGCAAGTTAGTGTAGTGCGTCCTGCTCACAGTGTTCAGCTAAAACTACAAGTTAGTGTAGTGAGACCTCTGCACAGTGTTCAGCTAAAGCTACAAGTTAGTGTAGTGAGTCCTGATCACAGTGTTCAGCTAAAACTACAAGTTAGTGTAGTGCGTCCTCCTCACAGTGTTCAGCTAAACCTACAAGTTATTTTTTTGCGAGCTCTGCACAGTGTTCACCTAAAGTTACCTGTAGAAGGTTGGTGGTGTTTTCCTGATCCTATCACTACCGCAGGCAGCTAAATAAGCTACAAGTTATTTTTTTGCAAGCTCTGCACAGTGTTCAGCTAAAGCTACCTGTAGAAGGTTGGTGGTGTTCTCATACTACAGGCAGGCAGTTGATTTTGTTAGCTGCAGTATCAGTACACACATATATATATATATATATATATATATATCCCAGCTTAGTGCAGCTACAGGCCATTAGTATGTCTGGAAGGCCAACAAGGAGAGGCAGACAGTCACAAGCCAATAAAAGAGGGCAAGCAGGCTCTGTGTCTAGTGCTGGTCATGGAGACGGTGCAACCTCATCAGCACGTGGCCGTGGGACACGCTTGGCCTTTTTTTCGTTAGCTGGCCATGTTGAGCCGCAACATGCGGAAGACTTGGTCGAGTGGATGACCAAGCCATCCTCATCCTCCTCATCCTCTCTCACCCATGCTCAGGGTACTTTGTCTGGCAAAGCAGCGGCCTCTTCCCTCGGCTCAATGTCATCAGTGACTCCTTCCCTAGCCCCACCATGTCCTCCTGAGGAGTCCCTCGAACTGTTTGACCACAGTGTTGGGTACATGCTACAGGAGGATGCCCAGCGTTTGGAAGGCTCTGATGATGATACTGAGCTAGATGAAGGCAGTAACGTGAGCACGGACAGAGGGAGTGCCCAAGAAGGACAGCAATCTGGCAGTCATGCTCCCCCTGCTGCAGCATACTGCCAGGTTTGCTCCAGTGATGAGGAGGGAGGGGATGATGAGGTCACTGACTCAACGTGGGTGCCTGATAGGAGAGAGGAGGAGGGGGAGAAGGGGGAGGCGGCACATCACCAACGAGGCAGGATGCCCTCCAGGGGCCAGCCTAAGGGCAGCACACTGACTGCATCACACCCCAAAGCTCCACATGTGCAGGGCACTGCAGTCTCTGCGCGTTATTCAAAAAGTTCTTTGGTGTGGGCCTTTTTTGAGAGTGCATCAGATGGGTACCACATGCTTGACCAGACATATGTTGACCTGCCATGCAGTTAGTTGGCAAGCGTATCTAAAAGACCCACACCAAAGAACAAAGAGGACCTCTCCTTGCTCCTCATCAGCTGAGATCTCCAACCCCACTATACCTTCAGTCCTCTCTGAGACCTGCACTGAGAGGAATGAAGGTGTAGAATTAGGTGTGTCACAGCCAAGTACTTGTGGGCAATCTGCTTTTGGTACACCGACGTCAGATTGTACCAGGCAAATTTCCCTGCCCCAGCTGCTGCACCGCCGAAAGAAGTTTGCTCCCAGCCATCCACATGCCCAGCGGTTGAATGCTAGCTTGGCAAAATTGCTAGGACTTCAACTGCTGCCTTTTCAGTTGGTAGACTCTGCCCCCTTCCGTGAGTTTGTGGAAGGTGCGGTTCCTCAGTGGCAGGTACCCAAACGCCACTTTTTCTCACGGTAGGTGATTCCGGCTCTCTACCGGCATGTGGAAGGCAATGTCCATGCCTCGCTGGACAGGGCGGTCAGTGGTAAGGTGCATATTATCGCTGACTCATGGTCCAGCAGGCATGGACAGGGACGTTACCTAAGTTTCATTGAGCATTGGGTGACTCTGCTGGCAGCTGGGAAGGATGCAGGACAAGGTGCAGTAGTGTTGGAGGTTGTTCCGCCACCACGCCTCCAAAATGCCACTACTAATGATTGTGACACACCTCTCTCCTCCACCCCCTCCTCTTCTTCTTCCTCCATGGCCTCTTCCTGTGCTTTGTCCTCGGAACCAGCGGTGCTCAGTAGGCGTTCAAGGGGCTACACATGTACGCAGGCCAAAAGATGCCATGCGGTGCTTGGGCTGGTGTGCTTGGGGGACAGGAGCCACACTGGGGCAGAGGTTCTGTCAGCTCTGCAGGGGCAGGTTCAGAGGTGGTTGACGCCACACCAACTTAAGGCAGAAATGGTGGTTTGCGACAATGGCACCAACCTCCTCTCTGCCCTCCGACAGGGACAAATGACCCATGTGCCCTGTTTGGCTCATGCCCTTAACTTGGTGGTGCAGTGGTTCTTGGGCAGGTACCTGGGCTTACAGGATGTCCTGAGGCAGGCCAGGAAAGTCTGTGTGCATTTCCGCCGGTCATATAATGCCAGTGCTCGGCTGGCGGACCTCCAAAAGGAGTTTAACCTGCCCAAGAACCGCCTAATCTGTGACATGCCCACCAGGTGGAACTCAACGTTGGCCATGCTGCAGCGGCTGCACACGCAGCAGAGGGCCATTAATGAGTACCTGTGCGACTATGGCACCAGGACAGGGTCAGGGGAGCTTGTTTTTTTTTTCCCCACACCAGTGGGCCATGATCAGGGATGCATGCACTGTCCTGTCACCATTTGAGGAGGCCACGAGGATGGTGAGCAGTGACAGTGCATGCATCAGTGACACTGTCCCCCTTGTCCACCTGTTGGAGCACACGCTGCATGCAATAATGGACAGGGCACTTGAGGCAGAACAGGGGCAGGAAGAGGAGGACTTTCTTAGCTCTCAAGGCCCCCTTTATCCAGACAGTGTTCCTGCGTGCCTGCCGATCACACAGAAAGAGGACGAGGAGGAGGAGGATTGTGTCAGTATGGAGATGGAGCCTGGCACTCAGCATCAGCAGCAGTCTTTAAGGGATCAGTACCAAGAAACACATGGGCTTGTACGTGGCTGGGAGGAGGTGGCTGCGGACCATGTCATCCTTAGTGACCCAGAGAACTCTGGACCGAATGCCTCAGCAAACCTACGCTGCATGGCCTCCCTGATCCTGCAAAGCCTGCGTAAGGATCCTCGTATTCGTGGTATCAAGGAGAAGGACCAATACTGGCTGGCAACCCTCCTTGATCCACGTTACAAGGGTAAGGTTGCGGACCTTATCTTGCCGTTGCAGAGGGAGCAGAGGATGAAACATCTTCGGGAGGCCTTGCAGAAAGGTTTGTGCAATGTGTTGCCAGAGACTGGGAGGTTACAAACTCCTGTTTCTGGACAACGTGTTGCTGAGGTTTCGGTCGGTCAAAGAAGGAGCGGTGGAGAAGGTGGCCGTCTGACCGATGCGTTCAGACAATTTTTTAGTCCGCAGCCCCAAGGTATGATCGGTTCCAGCAACCATCGCCAGCGTCTGTATTACATGGTGCAGGAATACCTAGGGGCAAGATCTGACTTGGACACCTTTTCCACCGAAAATCCTCTGGGTTACTGGGTCTTGAGGATGGATCACTGGCTAGAGCTTGCACAGTATGCAATTGAGCTACTGGCCTGTCCTGCATCCAGCGTTCTTTCGGAACACACATTCAGTGCTGCTGGAGGCTTTGTAACCGATCACAGGTTGCGTCTGTCCACCGACTCGGTCGATCGACTGACCTTCATAAAAATGAATCAGTCTTGGATCACCACCAGCTACCAAGCACCTGATGCTGATGTAACTGAATAATTTTTTTTGAAATTTCAGATCCCTTCAAAGACTGCCTATGCTGATGCTGAGTGACTATCCTGAGTAATTATCCTCTTCCTCCTCAATGATCACGCTGACAGCTTGTAAGAACATTTTTGGTTCTGGGCGCCGTCACCAGTGCCTAAGGCCCAATTTTTCAGCCCCTGTTTAACAGGGGCGTGTAATTACAATTTTTGATGCAATACTTTGCAGCAGGGCTCGTTCCTGCATTCCAACTAGAGTATCTGTGAGGGGTTGCAGTGTTGTGGCACCAGAACCAGTGCCTAAGGCCTAATTTTTCAGCCCCTGTTTAACAGGGGCATGCAATTACAATTTTTGATGCAATACTTTGCAGCAGGGCTCGTTCCTGCGTTCCAACTAGAGTATCTGTGAGGGGTTGCAGTGCTGTAGCACCAGCACCAGTGCCTAAGGCCCAATTTTTCAGCCCCTGTTCAACAGGGGCATGTAATTACAATTCTTGATCTAATATTTCACAGCAGGGCCCATTTCTGTGCCCACCAAGAGAGAGTGAGGACTTACAGTGTTGTGGCACCAGCACCACCACCAAAGGCCCAATTTTTCAGCCCCTGTTCAACAGGGACATGTAATTACAATTCTTGATCTAATATTTCACAGCAGGGCCCATTTCTGCACCCACCAAGAGCGAGTGAGGACTTACAGTGTTGTGGCACCACCACCACCACCAAAGGCCCAATTTTTCTGTCCTTGTTCAACAGGGGCATGTAATTACAATTCTTGATCTAATATTTCACAGCAGGGCCCGTTTCTGCACCCACCAAGAGTGAGTGAGGACTTACAGTGTTGTGGCACCAGCACAACAACCACCACCACCACCACCACCACCAAAGGCCCAATTTTTCTGCCCCTGTTCAACAGGGGCATGTAATTACAATTCTTGATCTAATATTTCACAGCAGGGCCCTGTGAGGGCTTACAGTGTTGTGGCCACAGCAACACCTAAGGCCCAAATTTCTGCTGAGTATATACTTTATTGAGTTTATACTTTCAAACATCCAACTTACAAACGACTCCTACTTGCAAACGGAAGACAACAGGAAGTGAGATGTAATCTACCCCTAGGAAGGGAAATTCTCTCCTGTAAGAGTTAATATGGGAAAAACATTTCTCCTTTCCTCTGATGCTTTATCACCAATCCTTGTTTCACAAAAAACCCCAAATTTTCAAAAAACATTTGTCATTGGGACAGAAAGTGAGGTGAAATCTTCTGAAGAGGAGCATAGACAGCAAAACAAATGTCACAGGGGTGATACCCCTTCCCTATGTTTTCCAAAAAGCTTAAAATAGATATAGATTTTTTGGCTGGAGCTAAACACGTTAAAAATGTACCAGTTCAAAATTACAAACAGATTCTACTTAACAACAAACCTACAGTCCCTGTCTTGTTTGCCTGTATACTGCTGTTCAGAGTATATAGGGCCTGGTGGCCCCACACCTTTCCTTTTTTTAATTTGGGTGCGGAGTTCCCCTTAATATCCATACAAGACCCAAAGGGCCTGGTAATGGACTGGGGGGTACCCATGCCGTTTGTTTCACTGATTTTCATCCATATTGCCAGGACCCGACAATACATTAAACCCGCAAGCAGTTTTAAATGACTTTTTTTCCTTTAAAAATGACATTTTGTGCAGGGACTGTTCTAAGCACGGGAAACACGCGCCACTTTACAGGCATACTATAGACACCCCCCAGGTCCAGGTACGATATTTAAAGGAATATTTCACTTTTTTTTTTTTACTTTAAGCATCATTAAAATCACTGCTTCCGAAAAAACGGCAGATTTTTAAAAGTTTTTTTTGCATTGATACATGTCCCCTGGGGCAGGACCCGGGTCCCCAAACCCTTTTTATGACAATACCATGCAAATTAGCCTTTAAAATTAGCACTTTTAAATTTCGAACGTTCGAGTCCTATAGACGTCAATGGGGTTCTAACGTTTGTGCAAATTTTCGGTCCGTTCGCAGGTTCTGGTGCGAACCGAACCGGGGGGTGTTCAGCTCATCCCTACCTGCAACCTGTTACTCTCATCTGGCTATAGTTACTCTGCATCTGGCTACTTCTCTTAACTACTCTTGAACTCCACCTGCACTGAACCTGGCCTGCCTCTGACCTCTCTTCTGCCTGTTCCCCTAGCTCCTGTTCAACTGATCGGTTATTGGCTTGGACTGTATCCTGACTTCGCTCCTGTCTACGCATCTGCACCTGATCCATCAGGTCAACTCTTAAAGTGAAGGCATCCATAATATTCATCAAAAACAGAAAGAGTAGAGAAAGGGGAAAGGGGGCTGCTGCAATCCTATTTATACCCTATTTATTTATTTTTTGTTACAGGTATTTACAGTATAAAGCACCAATAATTTACTTACTGTTCATTCACATCAGGCCCTGCCCTCAAGGAACTTACAATCTAAGGTTCCCATTTCACATATATACATACAAGCACCCACATACTAGGGCCAATTTAGACAGGGGTCAATTAACCTACTAGCATGTCTTTGGCATGTGGGAGGAAACCAGAGTACAGAGGAAACTCACACAAGCACAGGGAGAACTTGCAAACTGCATGAGGAAAGTGTCCTGATGTGGATTTAAACTGGTACCCCATTACTGCAAGGCAGAATTGTTAACCCCCAAGTCTTAAAAGTATTGCTCCAAAGTTAAAAAAGCTAAAGCTATCGGCTTGGCCTGTATCCTGACTTCACTCCTGTCTACACATCTGCACCTGATCCGTCTGCCTGTGTATGACCTGGTTTGTTTGACTCTGCCTTTGTCCCCATCACTGCTGGACTTCCTGCTCCGTGCCACTGCTTATATTCCTCTGGCGCCTGCTCACTGCCTGTCTGCTACCAGCCTCTACCTGTCTGCTCTCGCCAGTGCCAGCCTGCTTCTACCTCCTGCTCACTGGAGTCAATCTGGCACCCCTGCTTGCTGACGACCTTCCCCTGCTTGATCCAGAGAGTCCATACAGCCCATACAGCAAGACCAATAGGCACTCGTGCCACGCTGTACTCCTGCACCACCTGTTTGCTCTATCAGGGGCCCCTAGTTGGAGGTGTAAGAGAGGCCTTCCTCATCATGTCAGGCTCTTCTACCAGGTACGTTCCACCTCTCATATCTGCCGGGAAAACAGTGTCCACCTGTATGCCCATTGGACAGCAATCTATACTTAAGTTAAGAACATTATTAACTGCTTCCGGACCAGCCGCCGCAGTTTTATAGCAGCAGGTTGGCTCCCCTGCGCGAAATCACGTTAATGTACGTGATTTTGCAGGGTCCGGACAGCAGGCGCGTGCACCGCCGGAGGCTTGAGTGTCCGCTGGGAGTCCTGTGATCGTCTCACGGAGAGGATGCTAATGTAAACAAGCTTTTCTCCATTCTTCCTAGTGACAGGACACTGATCACATCCCCCCTACAATTAGAACACATCCCTAGGACACACTTAACCCCTTCCCCGCCCCCTACTGGTAGACCCCTTCACTGCCAGTCACATTTACACAGTAATAAGTGCATTTTTATAGCACTAATCGCTGTATAAATGTGAATGGTCCCAAAATGGCACCAAAAGTGTCCGATGTGTCCGCCATAATGTCGCAGTCACGATAAAAATCGCTGATCAGCGCCATTATTAGTAAAAAAAAAAAATTATCAAAAAAAATGCCATAAAACTATCCCCTATTTTGTAGACGCTATAACTTTTGCACAAACCAATCAATAAACGCTTATTGCGATTTTTTTTTACCAAAAATATGTAGGAGAATATGTATTGGCCTAAACTGAGGAAAAAAATTGTTTTTTTATATATTTTTGGGGGATATTTATTATAGCAAAAAGTAAAAAATATTGCTTTTTTTTAAATTGTAGTTCTATTTTTGTTTATAGCGCAAAAAATAAAAGCCGCAGAGGTGATCAAATACCACCAAAAGAAAGCTCAATTTGTGGGAAAAAAAGGACATCAATTTTGTTTGGGAACCACGTCGCACGACCACACAATTGTTAGTTAAAGCGATGCAGTGCCGAATTGCAAAAAATGGCCCGGTCATTGGGCAGCCAAATCCTCCGTGGCTGAAGTGGTTAAAGTCCCCTAGTGTAAAAAATTGAATATACAAATAATTAGACATGAGGCTAGTCATTACTCCTAAAACCTTGTCATTTTATGGGGGGGTGTAAGGGTATATACTGTATTTATCGGCGCATAACACGCACTTTTTTCCCCTTAAAATCAAGGGGAAATCGCGGGTGCGTGTTTTACGCCGATCCCCTGCGATCCCCCGCTGATTTAGCAGAGCGACCGCGATTTGAAAATGGCGCCTCCGGCGCCGAAATACTCAGAGCCGGTCTTCGGCTCTTCTCGGCCACTTTCGGCTTCACTCGAGCGCCGCCCGAACCTAGCCGAGTGTACTCGGCTAGGTTCGGCTAGCTCCGCTCACAGTCACGCCCATCCCGGGCGGGACTACGAGTGGAGCCGAAAGTGGCCGAAAGTGAACGAGAGCCGCTGAGAAGAGCCGAGGACAGGCTCTGTGTATTTTGGTGCCGGCGGCACCATTTTCAAACTGCAGTGACACTGACATGTCACTGCAGTTTAACTGCAGCCTGGGCAAGGCTGCAAAAGGACACAGACAAAGCTGCAGATCTGGCAAAGCTGCTAGGGTGCAAATGGACACTGATAAGGCTGCAAATGACACCAAGGCTGCTGACTGCAAGGCTGCAAATGACTGCAAGGCTGAAAATGACACCAGGGCTGCTGACTGCAAGGCTGCAAATGACTGCAAGGCTGCAAATGACACTGGACAAGCATGCAGATGGATGCTGTGCAAGGCTGCATTGATGGGCATTTAAATGTAAGTTTTTTTCCTTAAAACATTTTTTTCCTTAAAATTCCCTCCTAAACTTGGGGTGCGTGTTATACGCCAGCGCGTGTTATATGCCGATAAATACGGTAAATACTTCCAAGTGTACTCTGAAAGCCATTTAAGTTACATAAAAAAACAACATATCTGCCCAATCAGTTCTGTGCACTTTGAATCTTTTCTGATATGTCCAAAAGATTGCCTTGTGGAATGTGAGGTTGGGTTAAAAATTCTAATAAGGGCACACCACATGAATTCCAGTGCTTTTTTTTCTGCATCCAAAGCGCATAGAAAGTAGGTTACATGTTCTTCTATGGCATAGTTCACACCAATGCTTACAGTTCCAGTGTGTTCCAGTTCCAGAAAAAAAAAGTAGAAAATGCTGCATTTTTCCTGCACAGAACTGTACTGGAACACAGTAAAGCGCATTAAAAATGCACCAGAGTGCCCCTACACGCATCAAATAGTCACCTGACCCCAGTACAGTGAAAAAAACAGGAGAAAAGAAGAAAGAAAGCATCTGGAACGCATCCAAAAACGTATCAAAAACATGTTAAAAATGTGTATGCAGAAACTCATCGGGAACAGATCTGGAGGACGTTTTTGTGGTGTGAGCTAGCTCTAAATGGGGAGCCATGTTCACCACTCCATTGTAACATCAGTCTGCAATTGCCTGTCTGCAGGAGACTCACCTAACTAAAAAACTGTTTCTTATTTAAATCATAAGGATTTTCTGTTTCAATACCATCCAGTTTACCATAAGTATGTGAGAGGCACAAGTATGCTTATATCAACTAAGGTGAGTTTTTTTTTCTGCAGGCGGGCAGTGCTTGACCCATTGGGCAGATGCAGTGGGGTTGATTTACTAAAACTGGAGAGTGCAAAATCTGGTGCCGCTCTGATAGAAACCAATCAGCTTGTATGTCAAAGCTTAATGTTTTTTTTTGTTGAAGCTTAAAGTGGTTGTAAACCCCTCATTTTCAGGCAACCTCCAGTGCTATCACAACTTTATCATTTTTTGGCAATTCCCTGTGTTAGATAATGCAATGTCTCCAGTGTCTGTGCCTTATTAAAAAAAATGTCCCTGTATACCTTATTTCCGAGCACCTCTCGCCATTCATGTGACCGGCCGCTGTTCCCTCTCCTGATCTCACAGCTACAGCGGAAGGGGCAGAGGTGTTTGGAAATAAGGTATACAGGGGCATTTTTTTTAATAAGGCACAGACACTGGAGACATTGCATTATCTAACACAGGGAATTGCCAAAAAATGATAAAGTTGTGATAGCAGCAGGAGGGGAGGGGGCGGACCTGTCACGAGCTGACAGGCAGGGAGGGAGGGGGAGGGGAGGACAGAGGAGAGAGCGGATGACAGAGACATGTAAACTGACCACGGTATCAGGGCTCAGCAGCCACGGTAAACACGGTCAGTTTACAGGGGGGGGGGGCAGAACCAGGCAGGATCAGCCAGGTATTTCTGATGATACAAGGGGTCAAATTACATAGAACAAGCACTGTGCTGTTATTCATGCGTTAAAGGGACAGGATCCATTTTTTTTTTTTAGGGTAACAAGCGCTTTAATTTAGCTAGCTGAAGTAAGAAGCTGATTGGCTACCATGCACAGCTGCACCAGATTTTACACTCTCCAGTTTTAGTAAAGCAACCTGCAGTATGTCTTTTTTATGTAAGGTAAATGGCTTTCATATTTTTTGTTGACTTTACTGATGTATGGAACTGTAATTACTATGTAGCAATTCATCCTCAAAGAGATGCATTGAAGTCTCTGCAGTAGGGATGAGCCGAACACCCCCCCGGTTCGGTACGCACCAGAACCTGCGAACGGACCGAAAGTTGGCACGAACGTTAGAACCCCATTGACGTCTATGGGACTCGAACGTTCGAAATCAAAAGTGCTCATTTTAAAGGCTAATTTGCATGGTATTGTCCTAAAAAGGGTTTGGGGACCCGGGTCCTAACCCAGGGGACATGTATCAATGCAAAAAAAACTTTTAAAAACGTCCGTTTTTTCGGGAGCAGTGATTTTAATGATGCTTAAAGTAAAAAAAAAAAAAGTGAAATATTCCTTTAAATATCATACCTGGGGGGGGTGTCTATAGTATGCCTGTAAAGTGACGCGTGTTTCCCGTGTTTAGAACAGTCCCTGCACCAAATGTCATTTTTAAAGGAAAAAATCTCATTTAAAACTGCTTGCGGGTTTAATGTAATGTCGGGTCCTGGCAATATGGATGAAAATTAGTGAGACAAACGGCATGGGTACCCCCCAGTCCATTACCAGGCCCTTTGGGTCTTGTATGGATATTAAGGGGAACTCCGCACCCAAATTAAAAAAAGGAAAGGTGTGGGGCCACCAGGCCCTATATACTCTGAACAGCAGTATACAGGCAAACAAGACAGGGACTGTAGGTTTGTTGTTAAGTAGAATCTGTTTGTAATTTTGAACTGGTACATTTTTAACGTGTTTAGCTCCAGCCAAAAAATCTATATCTATTTTAAGCTTTTTGGAAAACATAGGGAAGGGGTATCACCCCTGTGACATTTGTTTTGCTGTCTATGCTCCTCTTCAGAAGATTTCACCTCACTTTCTGTCCCAATGACAAATGTTTTTTGAAAATTTGGGGTTTTTTGTGAAACAAGGATTGGTGATAAAGCATCAGAGGAAAGGAGAAATGTTTTTCCCATATTAACTCTTACAGGAGAGAATTTCCCTTCCTAGGGGTAGATTACATCTCACTTCCTGTTGTCTTCCGTTTGCAAGTAGGAGTCGTTTGTAAGTTGGATGTTTGAAAGTATAAACTCAATAAAGTATATACTCAGCAGAAATTTGGGCCTTAGGTGTTGCTGTGGCCACAACACTGTAAGCCCTCACAGGGCCCTGCTGTGAAATATTAGATCAAGAATTGTAATTACATGCCCCTGTTGAACAGGGGCAGAAAAATTGGGCCTTTGGTGGTGGTGGTGGTGGTGGTGGTTGTTGTGCTGGTGCCACAACACTGTAAGTCCTCACTCACTCTTGGTGGGTGCAGAAACGGGCCCTGCTGTGAAATATTGGATCAAGAATTGTAATTACATGCCCCTGTTGAACAAGGACAGAAAAATTGGGCCTTTGGTGGTGGTGGTGGTGCCACAACACTGTAAGTCCTCACTCGCTCTTGGTGGGTGCAGAAATGGGCCCTGCTGTGAAATATTAGATCAAGAATTGTAATTACATGTCCCTGTTGAACAGGGGCTGAAAAATTGGGCCTTTGGTGGTGGTGCTGGTGCCACAACACTGTAAGTCCTCACTCTCTCTTGGTGGGCACAGAAATGGGCCCTGCTGTGAAATATTAGATCAAGAATTGTAATTACATGCCCCTGTTGAACAGGGGCTGAAAAATTGGGCCTTAGGCACTGGTGCTGGTGCTACAGCACTGCAACCCCTCACAGATACTCTAGTTGGAACGCAGGAACGAGCCCTGCTGCAAAGTATTGCATCAAAAATTGTAATTGCATGCCCCTGTTAAACAGGGGCTGAAAAATTAGGCCTTAGGCACTGGTTCTGGTGCCACAACACTGCAACCCCTCACAGATACTCTAGTTGGAATGCAGGAACGAGCCCTGCTGCAAAGTATTGCATCAAAAATTGTAATTACACGCCCCTGTTAAACAGGGGCTGAAAAATTGGGCCTTAGGCACTGGTGACGGCGCCCAGAACCAAAAATGTTCTTACAAGCTGTCAGCGTGATCATTGAGGAGGAAGAGGATAATTACTCAGGATAGTCACTCAGCATCAGCATAGGCAGTCTTTGAAGGGATCTGAAATTTCAAAAAAAATTATTCAGTTACATCAGCATCAGGTGCTTGGTAGCTGGTGGTGATCCAAGACTGATTCATTTTTATGAAGGTCAGTCGATCGACCGAGTCGGTGGACAGACGCAACCTGTGATCGGTTACAAAGCCTCCAGCAGCACTGAATGTGTGTTCCGAAAGAACGCTGGATGCAGGACAGGCCAGTAGCTCAATTGCATACTGTGCAAGCTCTAGCCAGTGATCCATCCTCAAGACCCAGTAACCCAGAGGATTTTCGGTGGAAAAGGTGTCCAAGTCAGATCTTGCCCCTAGGTATTCCTGCACCATGTAATACAGACGCTGGCGATGGTTGCTGGAACCGATCATACCTTGGGGCTGCGGACTAAAAAATTGTCTGAACGCATCGGTCAGACGGCCACCTTCTCCACCGCTCCTTCTTTGACCGACCGAAACCTCAGCAACACGTTGTCCAGAAACAGGAGTTTGTAACCTCCCAGTCTCTGGCAACACATTGCACAAACCTTTCTGCAAGGCCTCCCGAAGATGTTTCATCCTCTGCTCCCTCTGCAACGGCAAGATAAGGTCCGCAACCTTACCCTTGTAACGTGGATCAAGGAGGGTTGCCAGCCAGTATTGGTCCTTCTCCTTGATACCACGAATACGAGGATCCTTACGCAGGCTTTGCAGGATCAGGGAGGCCATGCAGCGTAGGTTTGCTGAGGCATTCGGTCCGGAGACCTCTGGGTCACTAAGGACGACATGGTCCGCAGCCACCTCCTCCCAGACACGTACAAGTCCATGTGTTTCTTAGGACTGATCCCTTAAAGACTGCTGCTGATGCTGAGTGCCAGGCTCCACCTCCATACTGACACAATCTTCCTCCTCCTCCTCCTCCTCTTCCTGTGTGATCGGCGGGCACGCAGGAACACTGTCTGGATAAAGGGGGCCTTGAGAGCTAAGGAAGTCCTCCTCTTCCTGCCTCTGTTCTGCCTCAAGTGCCCTGTCCATTATTCCACGCAGTGTGTGCTCCAACAGGTGGACAAGGGGGACAGTGTCATTGATGCATGCACTGTCACTGCTCACCATCCTCGTGGCCTCCTCAAATGGTGACAGGACAGTGCATGCATACCTGATCATGGCCCACTGGCATGGGGAAAAAAAAAAAAGCTCCCCTGACCCTGTCCTGGTGCCATAGTCGCACAGGTACTAATTGATGGCCCTCTGCTGCGTGTGCAGCTGCTGCAGCATGGCCAACGTTGAGTTCCACCTGGTGGGCATGTCACAGATTAGGCGTTTCTTGGGCAGGTTAAACTCCTTTTGGAGGTCCGTCAGCCGAGCACTGGCATTATATGACCGGCGGAAATGCACACAGACTTTCCTGGCCTGCCTCAGGACATCCTGTAAGCCCGGGTACCTGCCCAAGAACCGCTGCACCACCAAGTTAAGGACGTGAGCCAAACAGGGCACATGGGTCATTTGTCCCTGTCGGAGGGCAGAGAGGAGGTTGGTGCCATTGTTGCAAACCACCATTCCTGCCTTAAGTTGGCGTGGCGTCAACCACCTCTGAACCTGCCCCTGCAGAGCTGACAGAACCTCTGCTCCAGTGTGGCTCCTGTCCCCCAAGCACACCAGCTCAAGCACCGCATGGCATCTTTTGGCCTGCGTACTTGCGTAGCCCCTTGAACGACTACGGAGCACCGCTGGTTCCGAGGAAGAGGCCATGGAGGAAGAAGAAGAGGAGGGGGTGGAGGAGAGAGGTGTGTCACAATCATTAGCATTTTGGAGGCGTGGTGGCGGAACAACCTCCAACACTACTGCACCTTGTCCTGCATCCTTCTCAGCAGCCAGCAGAGTCACCCAATGCGCCGTGAAACTTAGGTAACGTCCCTGTCCATGCCTGCTGGACCATGAGTCAGCGGTAATATGCACCTTACCGCTGACCGCCCTGTCCAGCGAGGCATGGACATTGCCTTCCACATGCCGGTAGAGAGCCGGAATCGCCTTCCGTGAGATAAAGTGGCATTTGGGTACCTGCCACTGAGGAACCACACATTCCACAAACTCACGGAAGGGGGCAGAGTCTACCAACTGAAAAGGCAGCAGTTGAAGTGCTAGCAATTTTGCCAAGCTAGCATTCAACCGCTGGGCATGTGGATGGCTGGGAGCAAACTTCTTTCGGCCGTGCAGCAGCTGGGGCAGGGAAATTTGCCTGGTACAATCTGACGTCGGTGTACCGAAAGCAGATTGCCCACAAGTACTTGGCTGTGACACACCTAATTCTACACCTTCATTCCTCTCAGTGCAGGTCTCAGAGAGGACTGAAGGTCTAGTGGGGTTGGAAATCTCAGCTGATGAGGAGCAAGGAGAGGTCCTCTTTGTTCTTTGGTGTGGGTCTTTTAGATACGCTTGCCAACGAACTGCATGGCAGGTCAACATATGTCTGGTCAAGCATGTGGTACCCAAGCGGGAGATGTTTTGGCCACGTGAGATACGCTTGAGACATATGTTGTAAATAGCAGCGGTGCGATCTGATGCACTAGTCTCAAAAAAGGCCCACACCAAAGAACTTTTTGAATAACGCGCAGAGACTGCAGCGCCCTGCACATGTGGAGCTTTGGGATGTGATGCAGTCAATGTGCTGTCCTTAGGCTGGCCCCTGGAGGGCATCCTGCCTCGTTGGTGATGTGCCGCCTCCTCCTCCTCCTCTCTCCTATCAGCACCCACGTTGAGTCAGTGACCTCATCATCCCCTCCCTCCTCATCACTGGAGCAAACCTGGCAGTATGCTGCAGCAGGGGGAGCATGACTGCCAGATTGCTGTCCTTCTTGGGCACCCCCTCTGTCCGTGCTCATGTTACTGCCTTCATCGAGCTCAGTATCACCATCAGAGCCTTCCAACTGCTGGGCATCCTCCTGGAGCATGTACCCAACACTGTGGTCAAACAGTTCGAGGGACTCCTCAGGAGGACATGGTGGGGCTAGGGAAGGAGTCACTGATGACATTGAGCCGAGGGAAGAGGCAGCTGCTTTGCCAGACAAAGTACCCTGGGCATGGGTGAGAGAGGATGAGGAGGATGAAGACGGCTTGGTCATCCACTCGACCAAGTCTTACGCATGTTGCGGCTCAACATGGCCAGCTGCCGAAAAAAAGGCCAAGCGTGTCCCATGGCCACGTGGTGATGAGGATGCACCGTCTCCACGACCAGCACTAGACACAGAGCCTGCCTGCCCTCTCTTATTGGCTTGTGACTGTCTGCCTCTCCATCTTGGCCTTCCAGACATACTAATGGCCTGTAGCTGCACTAAGCTGGGATATATATATATATATATATATATATATGTACTGATACTGCAGCTAGCAAAATCAACTGCCTGCCTGTAGTATGAGAACACCACCAACCTTCTACAGGTAGCTTTACCTGAACACTGTGAGGTGGACGCACCCCACTAACTTGTAGGTTTAGCTGAACACTGTGAGCAGGACGCACCCCACTAACTTGTAGGTTTAGCAGAACACTGTGAGCAGGACGCACTGCACTAACTGTAAATAGTCTAGCTGCCTGACTGTGGTACTAATAGGATCAAAAGAACACCAGCAATTTTCTTCAGGTAGCTGTATTTACTGTAACAAGACAAGCCTGCCTGTCAGTAAGAAGATAACAGAAACGGATCTAGCTGAACACTTTGAGCAGGACGCACCCCACTAGCTTGTAGGTTTAGCTGAACACTGTGAGGTGGACGCACCCCACTAACTTGTAGGTTTAGCTGAACACTGTGAGCAGGACGCACCCCACTAACTTGTAGGTTTAGCAGAACACTGTGAGCAGGACGCACTGCACTAACTGTAAATAGTCTAGCTGCCTGACTGTGGTACTAATAGGATCAAAAGAACACCAGTAATTTTCTTCAGGTAGCTTTATATACTGTAACAAGACAAGGCTGCCTGTCAGTAGGAAGATAACAGGAACGGATCTAGCTGAACACTGTGAGCAGGACGCACTGCACTAAATGTAAATAGTCTAGCTGCCTGACTGTGGTACTAATAGGATCAAAAGAACACCAGTAATTTTCTTCAGGTAGCTGTAAATACTGTAACAAGACAAGCCTGCTTGTCAGTAACAAGATAACAGGAACGGATCTAGCTGAACACTGTAAGCAGGACGCACCCCACTAACTTGTAGGTTTAGCAGAACACTGTGAGCAGGACGCACTGCACTAACTGTAAATAGTCTAGCTGCCTGACTGTGGTACTAATAGGATCAAAAGAACACCAGCAATTTTCTTCAGGTAGCTTTATATACTGTAACAAGACAAGCCTGCCTGTCAGTAGGAAAATAACAGGAACGGATCTAGCTGAACACTGTGGGCAGGACGCACTGCACTAAATGTAAATAGTCTAGCTGCCTGACTGTGGTACTAATAGGATCAAAAGAACACCAGTAATTTTCTTCAAAATACTGTAACAAGACAAGCCTGCCTGTCAGTAAGAAGATAACAGGAACGGATCTAGCTGAACACTGTGAGCAGGACGCACTGCACTAAATGTAAATAGTCTAGCTGCCTGACTGTGGTACTAATAGGATCAAAAGAACACCAGTAACTTTCTTCGAAATACTGTAACAAGACAAGCCTGCCTGTCAGTAGGAAGATAACAGGAACGGATCTAGCTGAACACTGTGAGCAGGACGCACTGCACTAAATGTAAATAGTCTAGAAGATAACAGGAACGGATCTAGCTAAACTGAATACAGTGTATATATATATATATATATATATGCAACACCTGGGATGCATATATATACACAATACACTTTAAGTGTAGCTAACTGACTGACTGTCCTGCCTAATCTAGCTAACTCAAATGAAATGACACTGTCTCTCTCTCTCTCTATTTCTCAGCACACCGGAACACACTGCACAGGGCCGCCGTGCAGGCAGCCTTATATAGTGTGGGGCGTGTACTAAATCCCCTGAGCCAATTACGGCTCTCTGTTAAGGCGGCGCTGTGATTGGCCAAGCATGCGGGTCATAGTGCATGCTTGGCCAATCATCAGCAAGCAATGCACTGCGATGCCGCAGTGAATTATGGGCTGTGACGCGCCACACGAATTTGGCGCGAACGGCCCATATCTTTCGCAATTCGGTGAACGACCGAACAGCCGATGTTCGAGTCGAACATGGGTTCGACTCGAACACGAAGCTCATCCCTACTCTGCAGTCTGATTTCCTTCTTCCTGTGCACCCTCTCTGTGTATGAGGTGTGTCTAATAAATAACGAGACTGATTAAATAACTCACCTTTATTTATATGTATTACAAATTTAATGCTTGTCCCCTTCAATATATTCCCCATTTGCACTAATACATTGCTGCAGTCTTGTTTTCCACTGGTCGAAGGCACAAAGAGAATCAATTTCTGTCAGCAGTTTCAACACATTTGCCGTTTTCTTCTTTTCAGCATCAACTGACTCAAAATGTGTCCCTTTAAGCACTGATTTAACTTTTGGGAATTCATTCTCACTTCCCTCGCTGAATCTTTTGTGCGACTCAAACACACGCGCACGAGACAGGCCGTCATTGCCATAAGCTGTAGTAAGCATTTGAAAACATTCTGTTGGTGCTTTGTGCAATTTTACAAAAATTTTCCAGTTGGCACGTTGTTCAACTTTTAAACTTAGCATTTTTTCGGCACACTACAGAAAACACAACCAAACTAAATGGCGACTCATAATCAACTGAATGTCATAGAGTGCTGCTGCTTGTCATGCAGGTTCAAACATGTTCAAGCTCACCAAGCATGCAGTTACAGCTGGTTCTCACTGCTTTGTTTACTAGGTGGGATCACAGTCTCGTTATTTAATAGACACACCTCGTATACATTAGAGAGGAGAAAGCTGGCAGGCTGAAAACGCATTCTAAGTGTGAGGAGAAGCAGAATAAGCAGAGCTGCTGAAAAGAACGTGAAAGGGTTTCTGCTGTAAACTTTGAAAATACATTACAGTAGCTCCATCTGCAAGAGTCAGATAGGGCATGTTTTAAAGGCCAACTCCAGATAACCTAAAAATTCACCCTTGCCATGTGTCTGCACCCACACTGCAAGAAATAACTGCTTGTTTAGTCTAGGGAGAAAGCAAAAGCAGTTTTATTTACCTGATCCTCCACTCCCCTGGCAGACAGGACTCTCTAATGCTCTACCAGTGGATGTCCCTTAGCATCCTCATGCCTAGTGCAGGTCAGAGAAAGAATGGGGAAATGCTGATGTAAACAAGCATTTCCCCGTTCTGCCTAGTGACACTGACACTGTAATCGGGAGCGGTGATCAGTGTCATGTCACACATAACCAATCCCCCCCACAGTTAGAACACATCCCTAGGACACAGTTAACCCCTACAGCGCCCCCTCCTGGTTAACCCCATTCACTGCCAGTCACATTTACACAGTAATCAATGCATCCCTAATGTAATCCCTAGACCACCAAGTCATCAGGGAGAAGAGGCTCCAGGGACCAGGCTAGCAGCACAGAAGAGCCTGGAGGAATGGGGGATCAGGTAAGTAAATCTGCTTTTCTAATTTGCCTAGACAGAAACGTTGTGCACTGCCTGTGCAGTGCAGATAACCCCCCACCCCCCTGCAAGTAAAAATGTTTACGTTTCAGCTTTAAAGGAGTTCAGCTTTAAAGCATTTTTAATACTTGATGTAAATATGTAAATATTTAAAAGTTCGTTGTCTGGCCATAGTTCTTTAATATTCAGTAGCATGATCATTCCATAAACCAGCCTTGGATCCAAAATTCTCATTAATTTATATTTATATTTATCCCTATTTAACCGCCCGGGCATTCTGAATGGCTCAAATCGCACTGAATCTGCATGAAAAAGCTGCTGGAATCTTTTTTTTGTTTGCATTGAAACTAGATCACATGGGTGTTTACACCCATGCAATCCAGTTCAGGCAAATGTACTGCGTTTTGCAAACTGCTTTTGGGGTGTGGTTAACTTTTAATTGGCATGGGCAGCAGATCACATGAAGACAGTGCGATTGCTATATGGTGCGGGAAACGCACAGGAATTGCTGCATTTCCCACATCTCAATGGTGTGAACCAGGCCTTAAAGTGGTTGTAAACCTTAGACATGAAAAATGAACAAAGCAAATCCTTCTTTACTGTGTAATAGCCTGAATGCAAAGCATTACGTCTGGTTTGTCTCTGTTCACTCCTCTCTCTGCTATCTACATGAGTCACTGATAGAACTATAGAGCGACACAAGAGTCTGCAGGTAGACAGGCCCGGGATTACACTACAGCTCTGTGCTCTAGCTCTGCAGTGTGTGTGACATCAGATCCCCACCCTCTGCTTACTAGAGCTGAGAGATGCTGTGTAAAATGTGTGTTTTAGAAGGTTGTAGAAGGGGTACTTTCACTTGGTCACTTTGTCCATTCAGTATCTGCATTAAAGCAAAGTGACATGTACTCTTGAAACCTAATCCCTCAACTCACTGTCACTTACTTTTGTTGTGTTCCCTTGCCTCTCCATGGATCTAAATTCAGCGTAAGCTCCACTCCAGACGGTGTTAGAGCTTGCACAGGCTTCGTGATCTAATCTTCCACCGCACATGAAAGTGTTGGAGCCTGGTGATTGACTGCTCAGGCCCAATCGCTGCATCCTGTGATGAAAGGGAGAAGGTCACATGCCTCCCAATACCCAGAAGCACTAGGTATGTATGATGGCTCTGACAGAGGAAAGGAGCAGTGGGGAGCGGTGCAAAGGCTACAGTATGTAGGAGGGTACAGTTTAAAAAGAACCTGTTTCTCTTTAGGAAAATGGATGATATGAATGTTGTATGTAATCTCCTAGAAAAGACCTTCTGTTTGCTATGTTCAAATAAGCCAAAGAATGATGATGTCCTAAACCACAGTAAAATGCAATGCAAAGCTTTTTCTGCACTAACAGCTACTGACAATTGGCTTCTCCTAGTCATTAAAGACAGTATAATCGTACAGGTTATGGTAAGATGGGATTAAAGCCATCAAAAATCCCTCACTTCAATCAGTGCATAGCACAGTAAAGCCTTCTTAAAACAGAGGGTATTCACATGTCTCATTCCATCACATATCCCAACAATAATTTCAGGACAGCGGGTGTATTCCTATTCATTAGAGCAATAGAGATTCCAAGTTAATACAGAATTCCTACTATTTTGGTTTCTACAAGTTCTCTTTAATGTAGTCTATTAAAATGATTGACTTGATAAAAGTTAATATTTGTTCTATAATGAAAGCCATTTCCTCAGCAAATCTGCTAGTGCTAAAATAACTGCCAAGTCAAAACTGGCATAACAGCATGTTTCACAAGAATAGGTTTTTGCCAGTTGATCTGCATTAGACAATACCACTATAATTATGCTTATTTTAGCATTTTATTTTATAGTATTTTATGTCAGGTTTTGTCTTTTGTTAACCACTTGCTGAGAACCCTATAGCAATTGTACTGTTACAGGGCAGCAGCTGTGTGCTGAATCAGGTATATGTACGTGATTCTGCACTTGCGCCTGCAGGGGGCCCATGTGCATACTGACGGCAGGCTGCTTCTGCTGTGATTATTCACAACAGAAGGCAATCTGAGGGTGCGGGCACTCAGTGTCTGCCGGCACCTGCCAATCATCGGGCAGAGACTCAGAACGGAGCTTTGCTTATGTAAGCCAGACTGACTTCCGTTCTGACAGGGGGGGGGAAGGGATGGATTTTGTGTCTCTGCAAAGCAGGGACTAAAATCCATCTCTTTCACTAGTAAAAGTAGCATACATAGTAAATACAAACATTGGCTAGGCACACAGTTAACCCTTTGATCACCCTAGATATTTAACCTCTTTCCAGCCAGTGTCATGAGTACAGTGACAGTGCATATTTTTAGCACTGTAGCACTGAGTCACCGGTTTCCACAAAGTGCCAAAAGTGTCAGTCAGTGTCAGATTGTCTGGCGCCAATACTGCAGTCCCGCTACAAGTCGCTGATCTCCGCCATTACTAGTATAAAATAAATAAATATATAAACATTTCATAAATATATCTCATAGTTTGTAGAGGCTATAACGTTCATGTAAACCAGTCAATATATGATTACGACAGTACAATATATTATTGGGATTTTATTGGGATTTTTTTACCAAAAACATTTAGCAGAATACATATTGACCTAAATTTATGAAGAAATTGTATTTTTTAGATTTTTTTATTGGATATGTTTTTTAGCAGAAATTAAAAAATATATTTTTTTTTTTCAAAATTGTTGGTCTTTTTTTTTACAATTAAAAAATACAGAGGTAATCAAATACCTCTAAAAGAAAGCTCTTTTTGTGGGAAAATAATGACATCATTTTTATTTGGGTACAGCGTTGTGTTACTGCGCAATTGTCCGTTAAAGTAACGCAGTGCCGTATCGCAAAAAGGGACCTGGTCATGAAGGGTGGTAAATCTTCTGGAGGTCAAGTGGTTAATATACCTGCATTTTGGAGTTACCGGGACACTCTTGGTAATTAAGAAAAAAAGTAATTATTTGCAGTAACATTTATAATTTACAGCCCAACTCTAGGTAATTGTTTATAGATAAATT
This sequence comes from Lithobates clamitans, assembly GCA_037952925.1. Taxonomy (NCBI): domain Eukaryota; kingdom Metazoa; phylum Chordata; class Amphibia; order Anura; family Ranidae; genus Lithobates; species Lithobates clamitans. The sequence goes on along the minus strand of JBBGZY010000632.1, from coordinate 1,165,004 downwards.
GGGGAAGATTTAGAATTTTTGTCAAGTTTTGATTTTTTTCTGTGACACCCTGTGTCACTGGAGAGATTTTCCTTCAGTTCCTATCCTTGTGACACCAGGACAAGAAATAGCAGGAAGGGCTATCATCGAAAGATAATGACAGCATTAACAACATTTTCACATGTTCTAATCCTTACCAACTAAAAAAACTGTAGGCAAAATAAAAAATGCATATATGATGCAGTCTCTCAATAGCATTAACTTTTTTTGTTTTACTGAGACCACTGCTGTAAAATTGTAAGTTCATTGCAAAGGACGAGGAGGGAGAAAAAGAGGTTCAACCTCTACATACAGAAAGGTTTCTTCACAGTAAGGCTTCATTCACACTAATGCGTTTTTTGATGCATTTTTCAGAAATTTTTTTAACATGAGTTCCTATGGAACACGTTCACATCAATGCATTTTTGTGCCTCTGCATTTTGGAAAGGGTCGGGGACTTTTTCTCCCACAAAATGCAACTTTTTGCATGTAATAGACTTCAATGGACCCACATCCAAAACGTAAGTACCGCTGTTTTACCGCGATTTTGCCACAATTTGCTTTTTGTGTTTTAGCTGTACATTCACTATATATAACTGGTTGCTAAGGAAGGGCCAGGAAGCAGGCTGCCACATCATTAACAACCGATGAGTCATCAACTGTCAGCGGCCTTCCCCGCTGACAGCTGAATGTAAAAAAAAGAATTGCCGGCAAAAAACAAAATCATTAAATCACCCCCCCCCCAGGTCCATACCAGACCCTTACCGGAGCATGCAGTCGGCAGGTCAGAAAAGGGAGGGAACGAGTGAGAGCACCCCCCTTCCTGAACCATACCAGACCGCATGCCCTCAACATGGGGGGGGGGTGGGTGCTTTGAGGCAGAAGGGTTTTGCGCCCCCCACCCCAAAGCACCTTGCCCCCATGTTATTGGGGACAAGGGTCTCATCCCGACATCCCTGGCCGGTGGTTGTCGGGGTCTGCGGGTGGGGGGCTTATCGGATTCTGGAAGCCCTCTTTAACAAGGGGGCCCCCAGATCCTGCCCCCCCATGTGAATGAGTATGGGGTACATTGTACCCCTACCCATTCACCAAAATAAGTAGTGTGTGAAAAAAATACAGTAGACAGTTTTTGACAAGGCTTTTATTAAAAATGTCTTCCTCCTTCTTCCTCCGGTCTTCCCCTGTCTTCTCCCTCTTCTTCCTCTGTGCTTCTCCTTCTCCCGCTTCTTCTTCCAGTCTTCTTCTTTCTCCTGTCTTCTTGTCCGGTGTGCTTCTTCCTCTGCTGCTGCTCCCGCCGACGACCCTCCTCCGATGCTGCTTCCTTCTGATCTGACCGCGCCGATGTCAAGCATTTTGTAGATAATGATGGGGGCGTGGCCATCGAATTATGTCATCTGGAGGCTCCGCACCCTTGTGACGTCACCACCAGGGGCATGATAGGTATGTGATGTCACAAGGGGTAAGGCCTCTGGATGACATCATCCGATGACCACGCCACCATCGTTATCCAGAAGAAGAAGAAGGAAAAGCCCAGAGGAGGAAGAAGCTGGGAAGGAGAAGATGGAGGAAGACCGCCGGAAGAAGGAGGAAGAAGAAGACATTTTTAATAAAAGACTTGTCAAAAACTGTCTACTATATTTTTTCACACTACAGAGGCCGGGATCTGGGGGCCTCTTGTTAAAATGGGCTTCCAGATTCCAATAAGCCCCCCGCCCGCAGACCCCATCAACCACCGGCCAGGGTTGTCGGGATGAGGCCCTTGTCCCCATCAACATGGGGGCAAGGTGCTTTGGGTTGGGAGGCGCAGAGCCCCTCCTGCTCCAAAGCACCCACCCATCCATGATGAGGGCATGCAGTCTGGTGTGGTTCAGGAAGGGGGGGCACTCGCTCGTCCCCTCCCTTTCCTGACCTGCCGGCTGCATGCTTGGATAAGAGTCTGATATGGATTTGGGGGGGTCCCCACGCCATTTTTAAAAAAAATGTTGGAATAGTGGAGGTCTCCTCCGAATCCATACTAGACCCAAGGGCCTGGTATAGACCCGGGGGGGGGACCCCATGCTGTTTTTTTCATGATTTGTTTTTAGCTGGAAATTCTTTTTTTTTGCATTCAGCTGTCAGCGGGGAAACCCACTGACAGCTGATGACTCATCGATTGTTAAGGACACGGCGGCCGGCTTCCCAGCCCCCTTTATAGCAACCTGCTATATACAGTGTAAAAAAAAAACACAAGACGCAAAAACGCAAGTTGGTGCTGAAAAGATCATCCATGCTCGACTTTTTTACCATCCTTCATGCAAATTTCTTTAAATGTACACTGAGCTGCAAATGTGAAGCTCACTGTACATTCTCAACATGCCTTTGTGCCCTGATAAATTAACACATGCACGAGAGTTACGTCATACTGGGTCAGTCAATCAAGATGACCAATGTTCGTGAATCGGTAAAAGATCAGGTAATAATGTCAGCGCCATTGAGGATACTCGCAGTTGTTGCATCATTGGATGAGAGGTAAGTTTGGTTTGACTTTAGATCCACTTTAGAGTGGTTGTAAACCCTTACATATACCCAGCGATATGACTGGTCTCAGGTGTTACACAGAGATGGAACAAATCCTCCTACATAAAGTTGTACCTGTTTATCTGCAGCCCTCTCTTTGAAAATACTGCATTATAAAGCTTGTCTGAGAGTTCAGAGAAAAGGGGGCAGGGAGCTCAAGTTACACTCTGTAGAGCTTGGTGAGGAGAGCTGATTGGAGGGAAAGGACACAGCACACAGGAACAAAGCTGAGGCTGTCAATCAGCTGGAGGTGCCTCCTCTGTCACCATTTTTCTCTTGGTGTCAGGAAAACTTGTCAGAAGTGATTCATACTGACAGCAGAGGAACAAAGCAGCATACAGAAATGACTCTTAGTGCTCTTAATTGAGTAGGGTACACACTATAGAGGCATATGCTTTGTTTACAACCACTTTAAAGCCCAACTACAGCCTACGCTTTTTAGGCAGTCACAAAAGAAGCTTTTTTCTCCTCCTTTGGAAAACAGGTTTAAACCAGGTGATGAAAATCTGAGCATTCTAATCATCCTGTCAATGTTCAGCCATTTTCTTGCCTGTAAGAGTTTGTCTTCGCCTACTAGTTCTTTTTTATTGGCTAAACACAATTGTCTGAAGCTTAAATACATGTAAAATACTTGAAATATACTTTTAAAGCACTCATATATACACACGCACAAAAACACACGCAATAAAAATGTCTGAAAACACCTGAAAATCTCTCTGTCCAGTTGTGAATGCGGCCTAAGGGCTGGTTTACACAAGAACGTGGTTCCCGGAAAGGATGACTTCCGCGTGCGTTTCTCACACTGCTTTTAAAGCGTGCTGCCTTTGTGATCTGCTGCAGGTGCCAAAACAATTATAACTGCACCCTAAATGCAAACCTGCAGGCACCAGATCTCATAATACTGCAGTACAATGCAATTTGGTAAGGGGTGTTTTTCAGAAGTAGTGCATGCACTACTTTTTGTGTGCTCAGCAGTGGCGGCTGGTGTTTTTTTGGGGGTGGCGGCAAACAAGCACCCCACTCCCTCCCCTGCTCGCTGTCTGCCGGTCGGTCTGGCACTTACCCCATCTAGGTGGCAGGTGGTGGGCATCGGGTATCAGGCATCAGCTTTGGGCATTGGCAACGGGCATCAGCATCAGGCATCGGCATCAGACATCAGCAGCGAGAATCGGCAGTGGGCATGGGGAGTGGCTCCTGTGTCCTCTCCTCCATCATGGTGGCCTCCCCTCCTCCTAGGGGTTCAATAGGAATGCCTGTCCTTTCAGCCAATCGGCTGTCGGGTCTCAAAACCTGCTTCCTAATTGGCCGGGAAGCGGATCAGTGTTACAATAGCCAACATTCATTGGCTATTATAAAACACACCTGGGTGGGCTCCGTTCGCATTTTCTGCACCCAGAGCCCATCCTATTTTGAAGCCTATTAGAGCCTCTGGCTCTAATCAGGTGCTTCAAAAAACACCCACCCCCTTTGGAATCCATGCATCCAGCATCCTGAAAGGGGCAGACGCATGGATGGGGGGGGGGGGGGGGCGGCCATGGATAGGGGGGCTACTCCCGTGTGCCCTTAATGGACGGGCCGCCCCTGGTGCTCAGGTGTGATATAAAGCCACAGTGCAGGGGAACAAACAGGAATTGCACAGGACAGAAGGCTGGGTTGGACCGACCCTTAAATTGATTGTAAACCCTCACCTTCTAAAACAACCCATTTAGTGTAAAATTGTAATGAAAGGCAAAACATTTGTGTATAAATATAAAACATTATAAATATCTATTTTCCCTTGTTTATAAGTGCTCACATATTCTCTGTTCTCAGCTACATAAGAAGTAGGGGAGGAGAAGCAGCAATACACTGAGCTTTCCATTGAAAGGCTCTGCAGGGGGGCGAGTCAGGACAAGTCTGATCATTGGAGGAGAGCAGGCTGTGTTCTCAGCATAGCTAGAGAACTGACCACACTGTGCTATCATGCCTAGTGTGGTCAGTTTTTAATAGGAAAGTGGAGGAACTGGCAGGAACGCCAAGGATCTCATACAAAGGACGCAATGCAAAGAGAAAATTATATGAAATGTTGGGTTTACATATACTTTAATGTTCGGGGAGGGGTGGGCTTTGTAGCTATCCCCTTCTGATTCAGAGGAAACTGGCGCTGTGGAATTTGTGTGACCAGTACCCACAGCTGTCAGAATACACTGATCTGCAGTTGTAGCCGCTAAGTGAGGAAGCTTTTGAAAATGTAATTTTTAAAATTTAGAAATTCATCCATTCCCTGCTGAACCAGCCAAAATTCGATCAGTGTATGACCAGCCAGAGATTGCAGAAGCCTGAGCATTGTACCCATGATGTATTAATCACAGTTGCAGTGTTTTCTTGGCTTGATTGCAAAATGTTATAAATGCATAAATACTGTGGGTGCATTAATATATTTTACAAAAGGTGGACTTAGCCTTTAAAGGCTAAGTTCACCTTTGGGGGAAGACATCATAAATGCACACATTTTTGTAGAAAACAAAATGTGCAATTAATATTTTTTTCCCCAAGGAGCCTGCAAAGTATTGCACCCATGATCAGTGGATGTCAGGCTCCTGCAAACAAACTCTACAGCTTTCTGTCCATACCTCTGAATGGGCTGTCAATTTGAAAGCTGTGGGCTTGTGAATGAACTACGAAGGCGCTGATGAGCACCCTCGCAGTTCATTAAGAGCTACAAGCCATCTGCAGTGGTGGGAGACAGGAGTTGTAGTGTTCTCATTAACAGATAGCTGTGAATGAATGACTTTGAAAATGACTGCAGGTGCAGGGAGAGGAACCCACACAGGCTGTTAGATGGATGGGGATGAGGAGGGGCTTGGAGCATAGTATATGTTACACCCTCAATATTAGTGTGTAACATGCTCCAAAGATGCACTTATCATTTAACATAAAACAGTGGAAGAATGGAAAGGAGCATACCCCTAAAGATTGACAACCAAGGTCAGGTATACATACATACATACAGGGCTTTTTTCTCAGAGAAAAGGTGCAGGAACTCACTCTCTCTGTCCAACTCTCCGCCCCAACCACGCCCAAACTCCGCCCCAAACCACACCCAAACCCCACCCCCAGCCACACCTTCCTTAAAGAAGAGACTTACAGCGGCGCCAAAAAACTGTAATGGGTTAAGGTTTCACATAAGGGAAATTCCCAAAAATCCCCCCCCCAGCTCTCCTCTCATCACAAATCCCCTCCTAGCTCTCCTCTCATCACAAATCCCCTCCTAGCTCTCCTCTCCTCACAAAACCCCTCCTAGCTCTCCTCTCATCACAAATCCCCTCAGCTCTCCTCTCATCACAAATCCCCTCCTAGCTCTCCTCTCATAACAAATCCCCTCAGCTCTCCTCTCATCACAAATGCCCTCCTAGCTCTACTCTCATCACAAATCCCCTCCTAGCTTTCCTCTCATCACACATTCCCTCAGCTCTCCTCTCATCACAAATCCCCTCCTAGCTCTCCTCTCATCACAAATCCCCTCAGCTCTCCTCTCATCACACATTCCCTCAGCTCTCCTCTCATCACAAATCCCCTCCTAGCTCTCCTCTCATCACAAATTCCCTCAGCTCTCCTCTCATCACAAATCCCCTCAGCTCTCCTCTCATCACAAATCCCCTCCTAGCTCTACTCTCATCACAAATCCCCTCCTAGCTCTCCTCTCATCACAAATCCCCTCAGCTCTCCTCTCATCACAAATCCCCTCCTAGCTCTCCTCTCATCACAAATCCCCTCAGCTCTCCTCTCATCACACATTCCCTCAGCTCTCCTCTCATCACAAATCCCCTCCTAGCTCTCCTCTCATCACAAATCCCCTCAGCTCTCCTCTCATCACACATTCCCTCAGCTCTCCTCTCATCACAAATCCCCTCCTAGCTCTCCTCTCATCACAAATTCCCTCAGCTCTCCTCTCATCACAAATTCCCTCAGCTTTCCTCTCATCACAAATCCCCTCCTAGCTCTACTCTCATCACAAATCCCCTCCTAGCTCTCCTCTCATCGCAAATCCCCTCAGCTCTCCTCTCATCACAAATCCCCTCCTAGCTCTCCTCTCATCACAAATCCCCTCAGCTCTCCTCTCATCACAAATTCCCTCAGCTCTCCTCTCATCACAAATCCCCTCCTAGCTCTACTCTCATCACAAATCCCCTCCTAGCTCTCCTCTCATCACAAATCCCCTCAGCTCTCCTCTCATTACAAATCCCCTCCTAGCTCTCCTCTCATCACAAATCCCCTCAGCTCTCCTCTCATCACAAATCCCCTCCTAGCTCTCCTCTCATCACAAATTCCCTCAGCTCTCCTCTCATCACAAATTCCCTCAGCTTTCCTCTCATCACAAATTCCCTCAGCTCTCCTCTCATCACAAATTCCCTCAGCTCTCCTCTCATCACAAATCCCCTCCTAGCTCTCCTCTCATCACAAATCCCCTCAGCTCTCCTCTCATTACAAATCCCCTCCTAGCTCTCCTCTCATCACAAATCCCCTCAGCTCTCCTCTCATCACAAATCCCCTCCTAGCTCTCCTCTCATCACAAATTCCCTCAGCTCTCCTCTCATCACAAATTCCCTCAGCTTTCCTCTCATCACAAATTCCCTCAGCTCTCCTCTCATCACAAATTCCCTCAGCTCTCCTCTCATCACAAATCCCCTCCTAGCTCTCCTCTCATCACAAATCCCCTCAGCTCTCCTCTCATCACAAATCCCCTTCTAGCTCTCCTCTCATCACAAATTCCCTCAGCTCTCCTCTCATCACAAATCCCCTCCTAGCTCTACTCTCATCACAAATCCCCTCCTAGCTCTCCTCTCATCACAAATCCCCTCAGCTCTCCTCTCATTACAAATCCCCTCCTAGCTCTCCTCTCATCACAAATCCCCTCAGCTCTCCTCTCATCACAAATCCCCTCCTAGCTCTCCTCTCATCACAAATTCCCTCAGCTCTCCTCTCATCACAAATTCCCTCAGCTTTCCTCTCATCACAAATTCCCTCAGCTCTCCTCTCATCACAAATTCCCTCAGCTCTCCTCTCATCACAAATCCCCTCCTAGCTCTCCTCTCATCACAAATCCCCTCAGCTCTCCTCTCATCACAAATCCCCTTCTAGCTCTCCTCTCATCACAAATTCCCTCAGCTCTACTCTCATCACAAATCCCCTCCTAGCTCCCCTCTTATCACAAATCCCCTCAGCTCTCCTCTCATTACAAATCCCCTCCTAGCTCTCCTCTCATCACAAATCCCCTCAGCTCTCCTCTCATCACAAATCCCCTCCTAGCTCTCCTCTCATCACAAATTCCCTCAGCTCTCCTCTCATCACAAATTCCCTCAGCTTTCCTCTCATCACAAATTCCCTCAGCTCTCCTCTCATCACAAATTCCCTCAGCTCTCCTCTCATCACAAATCCCCTCCTAGCTCTCCTCTCATCACAAATCCCCTCAGCTCTCCTCTCATCACAAATCCCCTTCTAGCTCTCCTCTCATCACAAATTCCCTCAGCTCTCCTCTCATCACAAATCCCCTCAGCTCTCCTCTCATCACAAATCCCCTCCTAGCTCTCCTCTCATCACAAATTCCCTCAGCTCTCCTCTCATCACAAATTCTCTCCTAGCTCTCCTCTCATCACACATTCCCTCAGCTCTCCTCTCATCACCAATCCCCTCCTAGCTCTCCTCTCATCACAAATCCCCTCAGCTCTCCTCTCATCACAAATTCCCTCAGCTTTCCTCTCATCACAAATCGCCTCCTAGCTCTCCTCTCATCACAAATTCCCTCAGCTCTCCTCTCATCACAAATCCCCTCAGCTCTCCTCTCATCACAAATTCCCTCAGCTCTCCTCTCATCACAAATCCCCTCCTAGCTCTACTCTCATCACATATCCCCTCCTCGCTCTCCTCTCATCACAAATCCCCTCCTAGCTCTCCTCTCATCACAAATCCCCTCAGCTCTCCTCTCATCACAAATCCCCTCCTAGCTCTCCTCTCATCACAAATCCCCTCAGCTCTCCTCTCATCACAAAACCCCTCCTAACTCTCCTCTCATCACAAATTCCCTCAGCTCTCCTCTCATCACAAATTCCCTCAGCTTTCCTCTCATCACAAATTCCCTCAGCTCTCCTCTCATCACAAATCCCCTCCTAGCTCCCCTCTTATCACAAATCCCCTCCTAGCTCTCCTCTCATCACAAATCCCCTCCTAGCTCTCCTCTCATCACAAATTCCCTCAGCTCTCCTCTCATCACAAATCCCCTCAGCTCTCCTCTCATCACAAATTCCCTCAGCTCTTCTCTCATCACAAATTCCCTCAGCTCTCCTCTCATCACAAATTCCCTCAGCTCTCCTCTCATCACAAATACCCTCCTAGCTCTCCTCTCATCACAAATCCCCTCCTAGCTCTCATCACAAATTCCCTCCTAGCTCTCCTCTCATCACAAATCCCCTCCTAGCTCTACTCTCATCACAAATCCCCTCCTAGTTCTTCTCTCATCACAAATCCCCTCCTAGCTCTCCTCTCATCACAAATCCCCTCAGCTCTCCTCTCATCACACATCCCCTCCTAGCTCTGCTCTCATCACAAATCCCCTCAGCTCTCCTCTCATCACAAATCCCCTCCTAGCTCTCCTCTCATCACAAATTCCCTCAGCTCTCCTCTCATCACAAATTCCCTCAGCTCTCCTCTCATCACAAATCCCCTCAGCTTTCCTCTCATCACAAATTCCCTCAGCTCTCCTCCCATCACAAATCCCCTCCTAGCTCTCCTCTCATTACAAATTCCCTCAGCTCTCCTCTCATCACAAATTCCCTCAGCTCTCCTCTCATCACAAATCCCCTCCTAGCTCTCCTCTCATCACAAATTCCCTCAGCTCTCCTCTCATCACAAATCCCCTCAGCTCTCCTCTCATCACAAATCCCCTCCTAGATCTCCTCTCATCACAAATCCCCTCCTAGCTCTCCTCTCATCACAAATTCCCTCCTAGCTCTCCTCTCATCACAAATCCCCTCCTAGCTCTCCTCTCATCACAAATTCCCTCCTAGCTCTCCTCTCATCACAAATCCCCTCCTAGCTCTACTCTCATCACAAATCCCCTCCTAGTTCTTCTCTCATCACAAATCCCCTCCTAGCTCTCCTCTCATCACAAATTCCCTCAGCTCTCCTCTCATCACAAATTCCCTCAGCTTTCCTCTCATCACAAATCCCCTCCTAGCTCTACTCTCATCACAAATCCCCTCCTAGCTCTCCTCTCATCACAAATCCCCTCAGCTCTCCTCTCATCACAAATTCCCTCAGCTCTCCTCTCATCACAAATTCCCTCTGCTCTCCTCTCATCACAAATTCCCTCAGCTCTCCTCTCATCACAAATTCCCTCAGCTCTCCTCTCATCACAAATCCCCTCAGCTCTCCTCTCATCACAAATCCCCTCAGCTCTCCTCCCATCACAAATCCCTTCCTAGCTCTCCTCTCATCACAAATTCCCTCAGCTCTCCTCTCATCACAAATTCCCTCAGCTCTCCTCTCATCACAAATCCCCTCAGCTCTCCTCTCATTACAAATCCCCTCCTAGCTCTCCTCTCATCACAAATCCCCTCAGCTCTCCTCTCATCACAAATCCCCTCCTAGCTCTCCTCTCATCACAAATTCCCTCAGCTCTCCTCTCATCACAAATTCCCTCAGCTCTCCTCTCATCACAAATCCCCTCAGCTCTCCTCTCATCACAAATCCCCTCCTAGCTCTCCTCTCATCACAAATCCCCTCCTAGCTCTCCTCTCATCACAAATCCCCTCCTAGCTCTCCTCTCATCACAAATCCCCTCCTAGCTCTCCTCTCATCACAAATTCCCTCCTAGCTCTCCTCTCATCACAAATCCCCTCCTAGCTCTCCTGTCATCACAAATCCTCTCCTAGCTCTCCTCTCATCACAAATCCCCTCCTAGCTCTCCTCTCATCACAAATCCCCTCCTAGCTCTCCTCTCATCACAAATTCCTCCCAGCTCCTCTCTCATCACAAATCTCTCTTCTCTGCTGACCTCCCCCTCCTCCTCCTCCCCCACACACATACTTTCTCAGCTCCCCTCTCATCACAAGTTCCCCCAGCTCTCCTCTGTGTACAATACTCTCCCCTCTGCTAAACACACACAAACTTTATCTACCTCTGCACATATTCCCCCTCCCCCACACACTTCCACAGCGCAGGGCGCCCCCCTCCCCCAAAGCACCCACCCCCCAAGTTGAGGGCATGTGGCCTGGTACGGTTCAGGAGGGGGGAGGGGCGCTCGCTCGTCCCCACCCCCTTTCCTGACCGGCCGGGCTGCGTGCTCGGATTGGGGTCTGGTATGGATTTTAGGGGGGACCCCACGCCGTTTTTTTGGTGTAGGGGGTTCCCTTTATAATCCATACCAGACCTAAGAGCCTGGTATGCCCCACGCTCGCTGCAATAAAAAAATTTGTTTTTCCTATTTCAGCGAGCGCGAAATGCAATACCCTGCCCTCGTGTCGTATCTGGTCCGTTGGACCAGCATACACATGAGCTGGCTTTCTGTCGGACCAGCACACAGACGAGTGGACTTTCCGCCAGAAACTGAGTCTGACGGAAAGATTTAAAACTTATTTCAAATCTAGGTCCGGCGGGCTTTTGGGAAAAAGTCCGCCGGAAAAGTACGCCGGAGCCTACACACGGGCGGATTGTCCGGCAGACTCTGGTCCGCCGGACCAAGTATGCCGGAAAGTCCGACCGTGTGTACGCGGCATAAGACTGGGATGCCATTAAAGTTTATGTGCGTGTAAAGGCAGGCGTCCCAATACTTTTGGTAAATTTAGTGTATTTTCCTATGGCAAGACTTAAAAGAACAACTCCACCATAACTAGTATTTTTTTTTTTTTAGCATGACTCCTGGCAAGTTAAATCTTATGCTTGCTATTCAGGGTGGTTAATTTACTAAAGGCAAATAAGATGTTCACTTTGCAAGAGAATTTTCCCTTGGCTTATTGAATGAAGTAAAGCTCTGCTGACTTCCATCATCAAATCACGTGCAAGTAGAATACATTTTTTTTATTATTATTTGATTTTCCTTGCATGTGACTGGGTAATCTTTGCAAAGCGAATTTTCACCACATTTACTAAGCCAAGTGAAAATACCCTTGCAAAGTGACCAGCAGTTTTTTGCCTTTCAGTAAATCTTCCCAAGTGACTCCAGAAGCCAGATATTCTTACATATCCTAGCTCCATCAAACTATTGCAGCCAGTACCCATTCTACAAAATGCAGAGAAAAATAAAAAGCAAATCAGCAACAACTTCATTATGTCCCAGTAGTTGGGGCGGATAACCTATTAAGTGAGCCCATAATATAGCTATAAACATTTTAATGACCGCTGTATCTTAGTAAAAAAAAAAAAAAGTGATTTCTATTCATGATATTAAAGAACTGTAAGCCTATCAAAAGGCAGGAAAAGCAAAATGTGCTCTTTCAAAAACTCATTATAACAAGCATTACGTTACAGTCATCCTTTTCTATTCTAATCTGTTATCCTTTCTCGCCCCCCATGCCCACACTCTTTTTATTCTAGTTCTTGGCAATGATCACTGCTGCCATCCAACATTTCTAAAATACTGCTCAGCTATTGTTTTCATGTCACAATGACAAGTGAATGGCTTGGCCAATGCACTGAAAATCTTGTTCACTTGCTTTTCTTGTGACACAGCAACCGGTAAGCGGGAATAGGATGTCAATCCTTACATAAACAGAGGCGACAGGTATTTAGTATTTGTATTTATTTTTCCTACTCGTGAAACACGGTTGCTCTTTTAATCGGCTACAGATAAAATCTTTCAGCAGCAGGGGAGTGTAAGTCATGCGTGACAGACTACAATTAGGATTATACAAGTAATGTATTTTGCTTTTTGTGAATTTTTTTATTTTTTTATTTTATTCATAGGAGCATGGGGATTAAAGGTGAGGATGTTAGACATAAAAATTCAGGCAATGTGCTGGATATTCTAACAAAAAGCACACAGCTATATGTACTGTATTAACAAACAAGACTTGGTTCAGGTCGAACTAGTGATCCTGTGTCTGGAAAGAAATCACCAACTTTCTAATAACTGCAGAGAAAATACTCGCCTTTTTCTGGTGTTGCTCCATTGCTGGCCAGATAAGAAGGATGTTGCTTATTCATTGATAGAAACATTTCAAAAATGTAAGTCGCCAGCGAGAGAGCAACGTCTGGCTTAAACAGCTGGACAACTGGCGAGGGCGCAGCACCTTGAAAACAGGTGATTGCAGATACTGTCAAAGGCCAATGCTCACCAGCAACAGGATCGCTATTGCAACATGGCCCTCAAGTATCCAAGTCACAGATTAACTTTTTAAAAACTCAAACTGGCCATAGATGGATCAAAATTTAGCCAGTTCAGTAGGGATTGGCTGAATTTCCATCCTTCTCTGGCCGTTCTCGTTCGAAGAAAAAACAAAGCTGCTGGTAGATTTTCATTCGTTCAGTGAATGAAACCAATCTTTTCTATTCTAAAAGCAGAGGAGTCCTGCTGTCAGAATACAATAGCTCAACAGGGAGGATTTCTCCATCAATCTCCTGTGTGTGGATGGGAAAATCAATTCATTGTTCTATTAGCACGCTGGCTGATCCAGAAAACTGATCAATGTACGGCCAGCTTAAAGTGGTTGTAAACCCTCCCTAGTGACTTTTAACTATAGGTAAGCCTAGAATAAGGCTTACCTATAAGTAGTGGAAATATCTCCTAAACGTGCGCCGTTCAGGAGATATTTCACTTGTAGTGCACCGATGATGTAATCGGTGCATGCGCTGTGAACAAACGGACCTCCGTGACGTTTCTTCCCCCCGTGAGTACCGTTACTGATGGCTCCCGTGCGCATGCGGCTCCGGCCAATCACAGAGCCGGAGTCTCCGGCCCCCGGAAGGAAGAGGGGCGAAGATGGACGCAGCCTGCACAGGGGACAGCGATGGATTCGTTTGCAGGTAAGTGTCACATAATGGGCTTGTATGCGATGCATACTAGCCCATTATGCTTTTAATTTGCAGGCCTGCAGGGAACAAAACCCATCAGGGTTTACTTCCTCTTTAAAGTGGTTCTAAAGGCAGAAGGTTTTTTTACCTTCATGCATTCTGTGTGCATTCTGTGTGCAGCGCCCCCCCTAGCTCCCCCAATCTTTACCTGAGCTCCCTCCGATCCAGCAATGTTCATGATAGCTGTCCTGAGACTCTCCCTACTCATTGACTGGACTTTTTTTTTTTTTTTTTTTTTTTTTTTTTTTTGATGCTCTACAATTGGACTACTATACATAAAATGTAAATGATCAAAAGAATGCAGTAAATTATTTTTATAGCCTACTATAAAATAAGACTGAACAGTGCTTGTCTGTACTAAAAGAACTTCCTTTTGGCATTGAAGTAAAGACTATAAACTAGATATATACTTCTAATCTCATTTAAGGCATACTGCTACACAATCTTTATCAGCACCTCTCAACCTGCCTTGTACTCAACATTGAACAAAGCCCTTTCAGAGGACAAATTCACTGCACTGGCTGTGTAATATGGCAAGTGTCTATAAATGTAAAAAAAAATAGCTGTACAGAATTACAAATCCTTTGACAGGTAAATTGGTATACTGTACATGGTGTATTTAGCTATGTGCTTTAATTTCTGATTTAGGCCCCTTTCACACTTATACGACTTGTCCCACGATTTTGTACTGCAAAATCGTATGACAAGTCATTCTCCATGATTTTCGATGACTACCATTCATATTGGCACGACTTTAAGTCGTGCCGACTTGAAAGTAGTCCCTGCACTACTTTGGTCCAACTTCTATGCGAGTTGTACTCCATAGACCTCAATGTTAAACCCTGAAGTAGCATGCAAGTCGTGCCTGAATATTATATAGACACGACTTCAGTACGACTTTGTAAGCACAAGCCTGGCCTCGCTATTCGGGAAAGGAAACTTTTCTTTCCTTTCCCGATGAGCGACAGGCAGTGCTGACAGCTGTCTGGTATGAATCCAGAGGGGGAACGCCGCACCAAGTTTTAAATGAAAAAACTGGCGTGGGTTCCCCCCAGGGGCATACCAGGCCCTTAGGTCTGGTATGGATCTAAGGGGAACCCCCTACGCCGAAAAATCGGCGTGGGGTCCCCCCCCAAAATCCATACCATACCCTTATCCGAGCACGCAGCCCGGCCGGTCAGGAATGGGGGTGGGGACGAGCGAGCGCCCCCCCCTCCTGGACCCTACCAGGCCGCATGCCCTCAACATGGGGGGTGGGTGCTTTGGGGCATGGGGGGCGCAGTGCGGCCCCCCCACCCCAAAGCACCTTGTCCCCATGTTGATGAGGACAAGGGCCTCTTCCTGACAACCCTGGCCGTTGGTTGTCGGGGTCTGCGGGCGGGGGGCTTATCGGAATCTGGGAGCCCCCAGATCCCGGCCCCCCACCCTATGTGAATAAGTATGGGGTACATGGTACCCCTACCCATTCACCTAGGGAAAAAAGCGTCAATAAAAAACACAGTACACAGGTTTTTAAAATAATTTATTAGGCAGCTCCGGGGTCTTCTTCCGACTTCGGGGGTCCTCTTCCGACTTTGGGGGTCTCTCCGCCGTCTCCTCCCGGTGTCCGCATCTTCTGCCGGCTCCTCCGCTATCTTCTGCAGCTCAATTGCTAGCGGTGGTCCGGACTTCTGCCTTCTGCCTTCTTCTTTTCTTCCAGAGATGTTGACACGACGCTCTCTCCAGCTGGAATGGTCTCTGAACGCTCCGCAACTGACTTATATAGGCGGTGGCCCCACCCCCTTATGAGGTCACTGTCCCGGGGCATGCTGGGACTGTGCCGTCATAAGGAGGCGTGGTCATCACCCAGTGACCATGCCTCCTAAAACGTCACAGTCCCAGCATGCCCAGGGACTGTGACGGCATAAGGGGGCGGGGTCACCGCCTATATAAGTCCGGTGCGGAGCGCACAGAGACCATTCTGGCTGGAGAGAGCGTCGTGTCAACATCTCTGGAAGAGAAGAGGGAAGAAGACGATCCAGAGGTCCGGACCTCCGCTGGCAAAAGAGCGCCAGAAGATAGCAGTGGAGCCGGCAGAAGATGCGGACGCCGGGAGGAGACGGCGGAGAGACCCCCGAAGTCGGAAGAGGACCCCCGAAGTCGGAAGAAGATCCCGGAGCTGCCTAATAAATTATTTTAAAAACCTGTGTACTGTGTTTTTTATTGACGCTTTTTTCCCTAGGTGAATGGGTAGGGGTACCATGTACCCCATACTTATTCACATAGGGTGGGGGGCCGGGATCTGGGGGCCCCCTTATTAAAGGGGGCTCCCAGATTCCGATAAGCCCCCCGCCCGCAGACCCCGACAACCAACGGCCAGGGTTGTCGGGAAGAGGCCCTTGTCCTCATCAACATGGGGACAAGGTGCTTTGGGGTGGGGGGGGCCGCACTGCGCCCCCCATGCCCCAAAGCACCCACCCCCCATGTTGAGGGCATGCGGCCTGGTACGGTCCAGGAGGGGGGGGGCCGCCAGCTCGTCCCCACCCCCATTCCTGACCGGCCGGGCTGCGTGCTCGGATAAGGGTCTGGTATGGATTTTGGGGGGACCCCCACGCCAATTTTTCGGTGTAGGGGGTTCCCCATTACAATCCATACCAGACCTAAGGGCCTGGTATGCCCCTGGGGGGAACCCACGCCAGTTTTTTTATTTAAAACTTGGCGCGGAGTTCCCCCTTATGATTTATACCAACTACTGTGTTTTCATTTGTTAATGCCAAAAACGTGGCAAAGTAGTACTGCTCCCAAATCGCGGTAAAATCGCGGCAAATCGCGGCAAAATCGGGGCGGTAAAATCGCGCGACTTTGAAGTCGTATAAGTGTGAAAGGGGCCTTAATACTTAAACCACATCTTTGCTTCATAAACTTTGATGAGATTATTAAAAAAAGTATGCAAAATTATACAAAAAAAATATTTTATGCAAAGTAAACAATCAAAACTTTATTAAAATCTTGTACTTGCCTGACTCCAAATAAAAATAATTTTAACTTTCTGTGCTTTACTGGGCTTATTTTCTGCATTTTTTTAAAAATGCGCCCCATACTCTTCCCCATCCCATTTGACAGGATTCAACTGAAATATATTTAAATCCTTCAGAACCTTAAACTATAAGGAGTGGCTGGCAATACATATTTAATTGTATTACATCCCCATGCTAAATTTAAGAAGTGAAAGAACAAAATAAGACTTTTCACGTGCCACTTGTACAATTATCTTTTACAAAATGATTTTATTGCAATAAATAAAATCATCAAATTAAATCAACAAAGAGATAGTTACATCAGAACATAGCATAAAGAAAAGGGTCTCAACAGAGGGACGCTGAAAGGAACGTTACATAATTCACAAATGTGATTAAGATGTTAACTAAAGTCCTTAAGTCCTTGATGAAGAGAGCTTAAGACCCCTTTCACACTAAGGCAGTTTTCAGGTGCACTAGCACTAGAAATAGCACCTGTAAAGAGCCTGAAAACTGCCTCCTATCCATTCACTTCAATGTGTGCTTTCACACTCGGGCGGTGCACTTGGGGGATGTTAGGAAATGTCCTGCAAGCAGCATCTTTGGGGTGGCTTGGGAGCCCAAAATGCCCCTGTCCATTGAAATGAATGGGCAGCACTTCCAAAGAGCCTTAAAAGCGTTTTGAAAGCGTTGCAAAATAGGTCTTCTTTCATGTTTTTTACGGTCCCGTTATAACGGGACCTAAGAAAACCCAGCGGAAAACTGCTGCAAAAGCGCCGCTAAAGCACCACAAAAACAACCGGTGCTTTAGCACTGTTTTAGCAGCGCTTCAGTGTTGTAGTAGCCTAATACTCCAAGACTGTGATGCATGGTGGACTAAGACCTGGGTATCCAAACTTGTTGATAATTTTTTTTTTTTTTAAAGCAGTACAGCTGACAGAGAATGGGTATCTATGTACTTAAGTTTATGATATACAAGTTATAAGGTGTAATCCCTGTAACCATCCTCACCAAACCAACGCCCGGCGGCCTGGTGAGTAAGACATTTATACATGAAAAGAAAAGAACTAGAGCAAAAGCAGAGGGAGATTAGTAAACAAGTGGCTAAGGAGCTGGTGTAGTAAGGAGGGGTTTGGGTTCCTGGAGGACTGGGCCGACTTCTCAGTCGATAACCAGTACTATAGAAGGGACGGACTGCACCTAAATGAGGAAGGTGCAGATCTCTGGCGAATGAAGATGGCCAAAAAGTTAGAGGAGTTTTTAAACTAGGCGATGGGGGGAGGGTCCAGAGGTAGAGATATAGTCAGCGTGGAACATATTCCAGAGGGTAGTATTGGGGACATTAGTGGTAGGTTGACCAAAACACATAAACCCAAGGTAAGTATAGTAGCAAGTCCTAGTTGCAATTTTGGAACACCCAATAAGAGGATAATATGCGACCGGTCTAAACTAAGCGGCATGTTCACCAACGCCAGAAGCCTGGAGGACAAGATGGGTGAACTAAAGATACTGTTGTACGAGGAGGATTTGGATTTTGTGGGAATTTCAGAGACCTGGTTCAACAGCTCTCACGATTGGCTGGAAAACATTCAAGGGTATACCCTTTATCGCATGGATAGAGAGGGTAAAAAAGGGGAAGGGGTATACCTATATATCAAGAGTAATGTACAAGTGAATGTGAGAGATGACATCACTAGAGGAGCTAGGGAGGAGGTGGAATCCTTATGGGTAGACCTCCAAAGGGAAGCTAAGGGGAAAATAATACTGGGAGTATGCTATAGGCTCCCTAACCTGAGGGAGGAAGGGGAGACAGATCTCCTATCACAATTTGGATTAGCAGCAATGATGGGAAGTGTTATCATAATGGGGGATTTTAAATATACAAACATAGACTGGGCAGAGACAACCACACATTCATCTAAGGCTCACCAGTTCCTAAATGTCTTGCATGGTTCAGATGGTAGACACACCAACTAGAAATAAAGTGTTACTGGATCTACTGATTACCAACAATACAGACCTGATCACGAATGTGGAAATACGGGGCAATTTAGGTAACAGCGATCGCAGGTCAATTGCCTTCAGTATAAATCACACAAATAGGAAACATAAGGGGAATACAAAGACACTGAATTTCAAAAGAGCCAACTTCCCTAAACTACGAACCTTGCTAGAAAGCATAAATTGGGATAAAATCTTAGGAACAAAGAACAAGGAGGAGAGATGAGTTTGCTTTAAGAGCATATTAAATAAGGGCATTAACCAATGCATCCCATTGGGTAATAAATTTAAAAGAGCGAACAATGTAAAAATGCATATAAAAGCAAAGGAGAAGGCCTTCAAAAAATACAAGGTTGAGGGATCATCATCAGCATTCAGACTTTATAAAGAATCCAACAAGAAATGTAAGGGTGCAATAAGGACGGCTAAGATAGAACATGAAAGACACAGAGCGGAGGAGAGCAAAAAAATTATTTAAGTATGTAGACAGTAAAAATAGGAGCACAGACCATATTGGCCCCGTAAAGAATGAGGAAGGACATCTGGTTACAAAGGATGGGGAGATGGCGAAGGTATTGAATTTATTCTTCTCCTCAGTCTTCACGAGGGAATTGGGGGGCTTCAGTAACCAAAACTGCAGTGTTTACCAAGCTCCTCCTGCCCCCAAGCATCCACCCTCTTTCATGGGCTGGCTTGCTGTGTGTTTGGCTAGGGGTTTGTTAGTGTGTGGGAGGGGCACAATATTTTTGCTAGTTTAGGGTGGTATCTTTCACGTGGGGGTTCTCATTTTAAGCCTCAACAGACCCAAATGGCCCTGTATGTATTGTGGTGGGGGGGGCTATTTTTTGTACATCTTTGAATCAGCATTTTGGATATATGCTACATATGCACTACTTTACAGGCAGAGTAAGCCCCCCCCCCCCCCCCAAGTTACTAGCTTTTAGGCAATTTTGCATTTTTAAAGGCACTTCTCCTTGTTTAGTTTTCGGGGTTGTCCAAATTGATGACATTGATATATGTCCCTAAGCGTAGGACCTGGGCCCACATACCCATTATAAGGCCAATAACTAGAATATAAGCCAGCCAAGTGGGGACTAGCAAAATTAACAAGTCAGTTCCCATAGACTGCAATGGTATTTGTTGTATAACTTTTTCCCATGTTAGGCTCTTTGTTTGCCCCCCTGGACTAGGGGGTGTTTGGCCCATCTGTAATTTTGTAGCTCCTTAACAGGTGTACCCACTTTGAAGTTCTGTCTCTACACTGGGTGAACTTGCATTTTGTGTGTTTCATAGGCTGTGCATGTGTTTTCAATTGCCCGCAGACCCCCACAACCACTGAGCAAGGGTTGTGGAGATGAGGCCCTTGTCCCCATCAACATGGGGACAAGGTGCTTTGGGGGGCTACCCCAAAGCACCCTACCCATGTTGAGGGCATGTGGCCTGGTACGGTTTATTTGGAGGGCGCTCTCTCTCATTCCCCCTCTTTTCCTGTGGCCTGTCAGGTTGCGTGCTTGGATAAGGGACCCCCACGCCATTTTTTTTTACATTTTGGTGTGGGGTCCCCCTCTAAAATCCATAGCAGACCTGAGGGGTCTGGTATGGAATTTGGGGGACCCCCACGCAATTTTTTTTTAAATTTTGGTTCGGAGCTCCCCTTAATATTCATGCCAGACCCAAAGGGCCTGGTAATGGACTAGGGGGATCCCATGCCGTTTTTTTCAATGGCTTCTTTTTTCTGTATTGCTGGGACCGTCAATTCATTATAGCCGCAAATACTTTTAAATTACCTTTTTTCCTTTAGAAATGTCATTTTGTGCAGGGAATTTTCTGAACACAGGAAACATGCACCACTTTACAGGCATACTATAGACACCCCCCAGGGTATGAAATTTAAAGGAATATTTCACTTTTATTGTTTCACTTTAAGCATTATTAAAATCACTGCTCACGAAAGAACGGCAGTTTTTAAAACTTTTTTTTGCATTGATACATGTCCCCTGGGGCAGGACCCGGGTCCCCAAATACTTTTTATGACAATAACTTGCATATTAACCATTAAAATTAGCACTTTTGATTTTTCCACATAGTCGTTAACGGTGTTCGCGTGTTCGAGCAAATTTTTTGCCTGTTCGCATGTTCTGCTGCAAACTGAACCGGGGGGGTGTTCGGCTCATCCCTAATGGTGTGTGTGTGTGTGTGTGTCAAGAGAGTACATTTGGGTGTTTTATAGAGTTTATAACACATGTTTTTTTGCCTGAAATATTTTTGATGTTGTCAATGTATGTTGTTTGTAGGTTGTTAGTTTCACTTTGCTTTAATTGTCTGTGCTGCATTATTTTGCTGTCTCTTCCTCAGATGTTGTGACTAAAATATTTAATTCCTTAAGAGACTGTCTGTTTGTGGGCACAGTCCTTTTAACTCCTGTTAATTTCCTCTGCCAAATGCTCAGACCTCAAAACCATATTCTGTTAGTGTCTCAAATTAACATATGTTTTTTGCTTTCCTTGCTCTTTTCCAAGTCCTCTTCTGTCACTTTTGGGCTTAACTAATATTTTTTTTTGTATAATTCTCCCTTAAAGGTGCATGACAGGGGGTGTGTCCTATGCCTACATACTTTTGCTACTAGGTGTCCCTTGTTCACACATGAAAAAGTTGGGAGGTATGCTTGAGGACTGAGGTTGAGAACCACTGCCCTATGCTATATAGTTGGAGGTTCTGTGGCATTCCATCTTTAACAACATTCATTTTCTTCCTAATGGAATTATCTGTCCTCCATGCAGTTATGAATGCTAACCACAGCACAGATGTGCCCTGTTCTATATTTGGTTTAGTCTGTATCATGTACCAATTAAATTAGACAAATCATTCTCTCTGCCTTCATGGATAATCAAAAGTTAAGGAGAAAATTTCAGAGTTGTTAGCGTGAAATTACTACATAATTATTCATCTCCTAAGTAAATGGTGATCAACCCAAAAGTTCAAACTTTTCAATACAGTGACATGCATTTACAGTATCCAACATTGTGTAATGCGATATCCTGTAAAATGTCTCTATATTAAAGTGGAACTCTATGCAGATATAAAAGACACAAATTAATGCCTCTCTGTGTACATTAATACATTATTACATTTATTTTTTTAAATGCAAGCTGTGTAAGTACCTGGTGTCAGCCTCTTGCTGTCCCTGTACTGCAGGCTTCAGACTAGAAGAGGGAAAGACATTAGAAGGAGCCAAATAGTTGCTTACAGAGTCAGTAGCAGACTGACAGAGATGGGCTCATACATGTAGATATAGTGAATATTCTTGCGCTACCTAACCTGAGATCAAAACAGGGTCCTTAGTTGCAGCAAACACCGGATTGGTTAAACGTAAGCCAACAATAAATACTGTAAAATCAATAAATGGTGTTGTGCTCTAAGTGATACTAAAATGACTATATATGTGCTACGTGGCTGCTACAATGTGAAAAATATTCATAGATAGTGGACCTCCAAGTTAATAAAATATATCAGTAGGGCACAAAATACGCAAAGTATACAGGGTACAATCTAAAGTGCAAAATGCTCATAATATGACCAATGTGTGCAAAAATGCCAATAATGCAAAAAAATAGCATCTAAAACAAAATACACTATGCAATCTAAAGTGCAGAATGCTAATGATATAAATTATATCTTCCAATGTGCAAAAAAGTGCCAATAGTGCAAAGAAATAACGTCTGAACAGTGCTGTCACACACTAAATAAAGTGCTAGTGCCAAAGGAGTAATAAGAAAAAAGTCCAAAGGGTAAAATCCAGAGTGAACACAAATCTTCCAGTAATTACTGGTGGATAAGGTGCAGAAAGTAACGTGATGATATCCAACTAACACACAGGGATAGTGTGATGTAGTGAATAGTTGGTGATTCTTCTTTGATGTAGTCACAACTCAGAATGAAATGGCTCCTTACCTTACTGCTTTAAGGTTACAGCGTAATATTATCCAGTGATACTCCGGGGTACTGTAAGATCACCCTAGGTGTATCCTATAGATGGCAGTGTAGTGTCCTGGTAGGTGCTCCTCCCTGGGATATATCTCCTTTGTATAGATCAGGTGTCAATGGATATCCTCCCCAGATAAGCACTTCAAATCATATGAAAAGAAAGAACGGGGGATCCCAACAGTGAAGTATGTAACACTAATAATTTATTTAAATCTCAGCCAAGATGTGGTACTCACATAAAAGCAGGTACAAACAAATAAAACACAAAACGAGCAGCGAGCTCGCGACCTGAAGTCACTTCCGATGCCTGTGTATTCCGAAGCGTATCATCACGGTCAAGTAACTTCATTACTAGCACTGGAAGTGTCCTTAAATAGGTTTAATATTGTATCCTAACGAGCTGCCATTTTCCTGTAGTTTTATGACAAACCACAGTATAACGGCCATTTTCTATTAGATGTTGGTGAGCGGACCACAACTGTGGCCATTTTCTTGTGGTCTATAGTTAGTAAACAAAGAGCAGCCATTTTCTGGCTGATCTTGCAATATAGGGGATGTCAGAAAGTGTAAAAAAGACACACAGTCCGACTCAAGGCTCATAGATAATGGATTAAAAAGTACAATTGAGCTGTTGTGTACTGCTCAAATAACACAAACTGTTTTTACAGATACACCAGCTGAACTCATCATCTTTAAAAGATATATTGATGACATTTTCATTTTATTGAACATCGAACAGAACCAGTTGG
Source organism: Lithobates clamitans (assembly GCA_037952925.1). Classification (NCBI taxonomy): domain Eukaryota; kingdom Metazoa; phylum Chordata; class Amphibia; order Anura; family Ranidae; genus Lithobates; species Lithobates clamitans. Next base: position 1,141,654 of record JBBGZY010000632.1, on the reverse strand, counting down.
TTTATTTTTTAGAAAAACTGAATAACAACGACAGAAACATTAAATTAACATGGGATCATATCTTTCCTCGATCTGGAAATCATACAAGAAGGATGCACACTGAGTTCAAAGACACATTTTAAAGACGTAGACAAGAACAGTTATCTCCCATTAGAGAGCTGCAACCATCATAATTGGCTCTACAATATCCCTAAAGGTCAATTAATGCGCTTAAGAAGAAACTGTACCCATAAAAATGATTTATGGCCGCGGACGTCTTGAGTAAGGGCAAATGATTCATGTAGTGTTTACTTCCTGGGCACCATTTGCCTTTAGCTCAGGCATGCAGGCAGGAGGGTATGCTTACCTGAGAATGCCCCAACTCCATTCCTCCAATTAAAACAAGTATTACACCTTCCAAACTAAAAAGGGGGAGTTCGGGACTCCAAATGAGACATATGGGTCACAGGTCTCCATCCCTAAACCTGCGCAAAGAAAGGGGGGGTTTTGGGACTTTAAATGAGGTGAGTACACGTGGCTAGAAGATGAGTAGGTATAAAAAACATGTTTTTGTTGGTGAAGCAAGGAACATGGCAAAATGACATGATACATGCAGCAATGAATAAAATTGTCAATCACATATTCCAGACCATATATAGAAACAAACATTAGTAGCAACCAGCTAACCACTGTGTGGTATGGAACGAATCCTGGATGTAGTAAAAACACTTAAAATTAGATGGTTGATGGAGAACTCAAGATAATGTATTGAGTATGGGCGTTTGCATGAGAATAAGTGCATCCAAATTAGCCAACGCGTTTCATGGATAATCCCACTCTTCAGGGGCAGATGCATGAAAATCTATAAAAAAACAAAACATGAGTAGACCAGTATGATCCAATGTTGTACCCCTCAACAGGGAGGATATGTACAAAAAGAAAGGGAGAGAGTTACTCATCCATATGAGTACTTACATCGAAAATGGGAGATGAGGAGTCAGAGGCTGTCCAAATTGTCTGTACCAGGAGCTGTGGAAGGGATCCGCAGAAGAAGGACCAGGTGCATAAACATGATCCGCAAGTAAAACGAAGGACAAAGATCCAGATAGTGGTGTGAGTGGGCTTCATATCTAAAAATATATATTGGGTATACTGTAAATACTCTATATTGTGGGAAGTTGCTAGAGCCCAACACCAAGGTGCAGGTGAACAAGTGAGTGTAAAAGGAATTAGTGTGTGAGGAGGAAAGAGCAGATCAGAGATAAAAAAGAAAACCATGAAACAGGTATGGATCACAAGAATAAAAGTGAGCCTCTGTGAGCATGAACAGGAAAAGAATAACCATGTAATTACCTGTTACTGATGTAGAAAAATTAATTCCAAGTAGTGTGCAGTGTGCACAAAAAGGTGCTGCCATGAGGACTGACTAGCACAGAGTGAGGATGTTAAATACACTCGGCACACCCCACAGGCTCCTCCCAACATCACACAGGTGCATCAAGAGAGGAAGAGAGGCGTCCACGCCCGAGCAGCAGCCACCCCCCAATTAAGGCTGGAGACGCCCTCCTCCATATGGTGACATCAGATGGAAAAATTCAAACACGTCAGCGCCAGGAAGCGCTGTGGGGACATCATGTTCATTGCGTGGAAGTGTGACGCCGATTTGCAGTGGAGGCAAGCCCACCCCATCCCCCGCATCACCCGATGCAAAAATGGGGGGAGGGGGAAGTCGCGCACACCCCAAATTGCAGCTCCCGGACATAAGACAAATGAAGGAACAGCACATCAAATCCGGGTCCCACAATTAACCAGACCTACACACATATGGAAATGCTGGTGCTAAATGGATGTAAAATGGATAATTAGATAGGTCTGATAAGTCCAATGCGAGCAATTAAAAAGCAAAAAACAACGTCGCCCTAGATCAAATGGGAACAAAATGATCATCGGCTCCCTAATAGCCAGTTACATACCTCCATTCCTACATTGATATGAACTAAAAAGGGGGAGTTCGGGACTCCAAATGAGACATATGGGTCACATGTCTCCATCCCTAAATCTGCGCAAAGAAAGAGGGTGTTTTGGGGACTTTAAATGAGATGAGTGCACATGGTTGGAATATGAGTAGATATCAAAAACATGTTTTTATTTGTGAAACATGGCAAAATGACATGATTCATGTAACGTTTACTTCCTGGGCACCATTTGCCCTTAGATCAGGCATGCAGGCAGGAGGGTGGCTTAGCTGAGAATGCCCAAACCCCATTCCTCCAGTTAAAACAAGTATTACACCTTCCTTTCTATTTACAAAGGCTGATAGCATAAGGATTAAAATAGTTAATGCTGATTGAGAGAGTTTAGTTCCACTTTTACTTTAACCATTTTCATGTTATACCATCCTACTGGCACATCTCTCCTTGGATTTATTGTTCCCATAAGATGGTATGTGATTTATTTTCCTAAATGTAGAATTTTGAGCAGAACCAATTTAGAAATATCCCAGTAGTGTTTACTGGGAAAAATTCCAAATCTTATGTTAAAAAGAGCATATTTTGTGTGAATCTGTGTTCCTCAGGCTGCACATCAACATATTTATTGAATGCTTTCCTCAAATCACGGTGTGCTGAAAACAGTGTAACAGGAAGTCTATTCGTCTAACTTGTTTGTTTTTCTTGTATGGGATTTTCATATGAATTCCTTAATTTGAACATCAAGTATAATAAAAGCCTAATGTCATAACATGCATGGCACAGAGAAAATGTACTCTATTGTGTATAACAAGACATTTGGTTGTTTAAAAACTGAATTCAAGCAAGTCTGTGTTCAGATAGGTTGCAATTTGCAGGTTAGGCACAATTCCTAGTGTTCGATTGGTTTGATTCTTTTTGTTAATATAAACCAATCCTACTGTGATTCAGCTTTGAAAATATTTACGTTATGATGTAGCGTTACCCCCAGAGGAGTTGCTGAATTGTGATTTCTCTGCACACCTGAAGATGACACACCTCACTCACCGATTACTTACTGACACACCTTGAGGTATTTCAAAGAATTTATTTTGGCCAAGCGTAGCCTAAAAAATCAATAGGGGAATAGTGTTACTCTGAGAGATATGGTTAAACACCTGCAATATTCCGGCTAACTTTACTAAACAGAACTGAACTATATTTACATAGCAACAGTATATATAGACAGTCCTAACTTGTTATAACAGTTCGTGTTTTATCCCTCTAGCCAGTGAATGATGAAAAAAAGCCTGTTGGCTGGCAAAGTTATGCCCCGTACACACGGTCGGACATTGATTGGACATTCCGACAACAAAATCCTAGGATTTTTTCAGACGGATGTTGGCTCAAACTTGTCTTGCATACACACGGTCACACAAAGTTGTCGGAAAATCCGATCATTCTGAACGCTGTGACGTAAAACGCGTACGTCGGGACTATAAACGGGGCAGTAGCCAATAGCTTTCATCTCTTTATTTATTCTGAGCATGCGTGGCACTTTGTGCGTTGGATTTGTGTACACACGATTGGAAATTCCGACAACGGATTTTGTTGTCGGAAAATTTTATAGCCTGCTCTCAAACTTTGTGTGTCGGAAAATCCGATGGAAAATGTGTGATGGAGCCCACACACGGTCGGAATTTCCGACAACAAGGTCCTATCACACATTTTCCGTCAGAAAATCCGACCGTGTATACAGGGCTTTAGAGAATGTTAAGAAATCACAACAGTTCCCAGCAGGCAACAGATTAACTTGAGCAAGGTTAGTCCTTAGGAGGAACAATCAGGTATCTAATGGTAGTGGTTGGGCCATATAAAGATACAAACAGTGTTAACCACGGTATGTGAACAGTATTAAAAACACCAATATTAAAAACAATATTAATAGCAATATAAAACCAATATTAAAAGCAATATTGTTGGAAAATGTCCACAGAGGGCTGCCAGTTCAAAGTTAAGAATGCACATCAGTTTCATCAACCAACACAGTGTAGCAATCAATAATACTACTAATATGAAATCATCCACACAGTTAACAAAAAAATAAAAAAAAGCTTCTACAGTTAAAAATTATATCTGTTTAAAGTCTGTAAAATTGAACACTGCTCATACATCATCCTTCTATATTTTTCAACCTCTTGAAAATGTGCAAAACTTTAACTCCGTGTGTGTCCAAAACCTGAATATAATGATTCACTCTCCAGAAGTTTGTGACCTTACTAGTATATCAGGCCTCATGCTCTTTTAGTGGGGTATCAACCCACTATTCATTTGATTTTTCCTCTGATTCTGTAACATCAACATCACATTAGTATCCAGACAGCATGTAAGAAAAAAAAATGCAGTACAACAATTAGTGGTATACCCTTAAAAATACCTTTCATTTAAAATCACAAACGAAAAAAAAAACACTGCTACATGTACTCAAATTTTATGGTGTAACAGACCACACCAATATGATAAGCTTAACTTGATTCAACCTTTGTGCCACTGCAACTAATGTATCAGAGTTATAGCAAGTGTCTTTCCACCCACCCGGTACCTCTGCATAATATTGCACCTCTGCTAGGCTCCAGAGCTCTCCACTTGACAGCTGTCAAAATATCAATAACAACATTAAGATCTAGGAAGGTTACACGTTCTTTCTTTATGTCCCATGATAATCTAATCCTACAATTATTTAAATTGGCTTCCTCTAAAAAAGCACATCAAGATGTGTCTTCATCATTCTAAATCATAAAAATATCGTCAATATAGCTTTTGTACATGTAGTGTTTTTGTTCATTATGAACATTTTTTTTAGGTTTTAGACATTTTTTATTTTAGGTGAAATATTTTAGGTGAAGTTATAGAAATAGTATTCACCTGCCCTATTGAGTGTTAATAAATTTTTAATCTTTTAAAGAGTAACTCCACTTTCATGGAAAAAAAAGTGAATAAAAAAAATATTATAGCATATACAATTGCGACTCCAGTCATATTGAAATTAAATGTTATTAAAAACGACCTTTCCTTTTCAATCTGCAGCTCTGTAATTTTCTGTACAATGCAATGCAGTACGGCTACCTGGAGGTGTTCTGTTTCCTTTTTTTGGTGAGATACACCAAAAAAAGGAGATAGCATTCTTTGTTTTAGATTGGGGATCTAAAACAAAGTTTGCTAAAATCCTTGTAATGTACATAGATCACCCAGAGGGTAATGTTTTCTTCTCAACAAAAGGGGAGTTACGTTTTAATATAAACAGTGCTCAGTTTTGGAAGTTATGTTTTTACTGTCATTGTGGGTGGAGCTCAAGTTAGTAAGATCTGCCCACATCATATAGTGTATGTATGTGTGTGTATATATATATATATATATATATATATATATATATATATATATATATATATATATATATATAATTATTATTATTATTTTTCCTCTTTTTGATAAAATTTGGTGGTTTTCCCTACCTTTTTCTAATATTAAAATATAAGACAGAATCACTTCTTTCTATAAAAGTGAAGCAGTATGGACAATGTTTAAGAGACTTTTTAGGGATATCATTTTTCACTGTTGAAGTATTTTACTGTGTGGAGGGTTTATTATTAGTAGATTTATTATTATTGATTGTTGCACTGTTTTTGTTCATGACACTGTACTTCCTGATTTTTCGATGGTATTATAAGAAAGAGTACTTTTTTGGTAAGCTGCAATTTTTTTTTCACATTTATAGTATATTTAGAATAGATAGTGAAGATTCCTTATCTATACATGGATGTACAGGTGTATGTGGATAGTTTCAGCTGTTCTGGCTGTACAAACCAATGACAGGCTGACAGAGGTCACAGTCTGCAGCTGTCCATCGGTGTTGAGGTGTATTCGCACAATTACCTTAGGTTAGAGACAGATCTCCCCCGGATACAAGGTGTTTGCATCCAGGGGTGATAATCTGTCCCTAACTACAGGTAATTGCTCTATGTGCAACTACATTTGAACATCGGCAGACAGCGGTGGCTGCTGTAAGCCTGTCATTGCTTTGTACAGGTGGATTGGCCACCACTATCAACATCCACCCGTAAATCCATCTGCAGGAATCCAATTGTAAGGGGGCTTGTGATTGGCTAGATGTTTGCACCAAATCCACAAGCTCCTGTTCTGCTTCTTCTTGGCTAGAACAGGGTCCCTTTTCTGGAAGCATGTATTCCTTTGCCATAGTGTGCCCAACACCTTACCAGAGGCCTTCCCATGACATTCCTGGCCATTAGCCTTTATATTCACACAAATATTAGGGGTTCCGCACTTTACTGATGTTCTTCAAGATGGCAGGGACAAATCAGATCACATCACACAGACATACTAACTGGTGTCACTTGACAATCTTTGTCACATATAGTGGAGGTACCATAGGAGTCGTTATGTAAAAGCAGCACATTGCACATTACTGTTAAGCCATTTTCCCTTGGTAACTGTGTCTCTCATTCCCAGGGTGATTAGTACTCACTCAGAGGGCTCTGACTTGCCAATTAGGCTTAATGCATCTAGCTCATGACTCCCTGCATGCTGTTCCAGAGACAGGACTGCTGCAGCTGTACCTCTATCTACTGAGGAAAAACGAGAGGGGCGCCAGACTAGGTGCAGAGGATAAAAACACTTGAATTTATTCAAGCATGTAACAAACATGTTGGTATACTCCATGGCTGGGCTCGGAGGTTCCCTGTGGTTGTCCTGTCAGTATCCCATCGCAGAATGGTGTAATCGCGAGAGCATGCTTGTTACTATTCACTAAACGTGAGTTGCCAATTTATTGTGCTTTTAATAAATTCAGATGTTTTTAACCGCTGCACTTAGTCTGGAGCCCCACTTGTTTCTCCTTGGTTTCTGTAGAGTCTGTTTCACTCAAAAGGGTGCTGCCACGGGTTTCATGTTCCATACATGGACTTTTTAAAACTTTCCAACAGTGATTTTTAGTTTTACTGTAAGTAGTCCTCCAGCACCATTTTTTACTGTGTTGTTATGAGGCAACTGAACACTTTTCCCATAACCTGCAGGGGGATAGCAAAAAACGCTTGGCCTGACCTTAAATGCATTTTGCAACCTGCTCTTAGCCTACACCAACCATAAATACTACAGCTGGCTCTTTTAAGTGTAGGACTATCTTACTCTGGTCTTCTACCCTGTCCATGGTCTCTTTGTTAGGTGACTACATAGGCCATTGTGGTTCAACTACAAAAAATATATAATCTATTGTCACCGCAGAATCATTTAATATTTCTATTGAGATTTCTACTATCATCAGTCAATAACTGACACTTCAACAAAGGAAACATATGAAATGCTTTTGTATCAGTATGTGAAAGGTACCAGAAATGTCAAGAAATTGTTATACTTTTTGAGAAGAGATCGCTTTTAATAGCAGTTTCAGAGTAAAGCAAATTTGTTCAGGCAGTCCATAGTTTATAGGATGGTTGTGTTACATTTTTCCCTTGGTGGACATTGATTTTTCCATATACTCAGACGTGGATGAAATCAGTCCTGTACTTTTAATAGGACAGCTTTGTTCCATTAAAATTAAGACTAAGGTGACATTAATTTCAAGCAGTTTTTATTTGCAATAAGCATATTAAAATGATGACAGTGACATAGTGTGAAGACAGCAACAGCGAAGGCCTCAAAGAATAAAGGGCTCCCAAGGGACTAGTTGGTCACGTAGACATCTGAACTGTTTGCTGCATTGTTGATGGCTCAGAAATTGTAATTAATCTGTCTTCTTTTCTGATGCTTGTCATCATGATGAACACTTGGGGACATGTCACTTATAAAGGTGAGCTAAAATTAATAGTTTAGTTTAAACTTAATTACGAAAATACTTCCATGAGTGTATAAGAAATGAATATGAATTCAACACAACCATTTAAAGAAATATAGGAAATACAGTACGTTGAATGATAAAATAATTATGTACATGACTGTTGAATGAACTTAGGTTTACTTGGCAATGGCATAATTATTGTGGATATGATGTTGGCCTGTCTGCTACTGCTTGTATAATGTTATTCTAATTGCTATTCTCTCTGTACACCATGCCATGTCACCTTCAACTGTGGGTTCCATTAGGTAACAGAACTTGGCTCATGGAGGGTTACACCATGCCAAAATGTAGAGATAATTCTCAATGCAATCCTAACTAACAAAGGTGTCATATTATAGCTACCTGCGTAATAAATTAAGTTATCATGTCCAAGTACAAAACACACTCAAGAAGTGTACCCCCAAGATACTGTCCATGATCATAAATCATAAGAAGAAAAATGAAAGATTCAAAAATTCATACATTTGTATCTTATAAAACATATAAGGAGGATGAGAGCTATCCATAAAGAAACATAATGCAATATCTGAGAATAAAAACCTGATTTTGCTCAACCACCTCTTAAATGAATTAACAAAAAAAATCTCAATACATCTCTTTTTATATATATATATAATATATATATATATATATATATATATATATATATATATATATATATATATATATATATATATATATATATATATATATATATATATATATATATATATATATGGTTAGATATGCAGATATGCATAGAAATAGTTTTTATTTATATATTTAGATTTTATTAAGCAACTAAAAAGATTATACAGTGACTTCAAAGTATGCCATATCTAAAAAGGTTAGCATTTCTTTAGTCAATTGAGTTTCTCTGTGGGTATAAGGTTTATAAAAAATAAAAGGCACAGTAGTTAAAGGGTTAGTTCACATTTGCATTATTTTATCCAAAAAGGTCCCTATGCATTACAATGTCCCTAATATAATAAAAAGTTGTGGTCCAGTTATTAAAAAAAATGCTGTGGTCCATCAGTAATGATTATATGATCCTATATATCAAAACTTGCACAAGATGAATGCTCTTTAATCAACCAATTTATCTCCTGTATATTGTACCTCCTGTATTCTGCTGTAATAGCTATATTCATCTATATAGTAATCTTATTTTGCATTGCTATGTTTTTTAAAACCAATAAAAAGGATTTGGAATAAAATGCTCCTTTTTATTATTGTCCCCGCTCCCTCCGCCCAATCCATCCTGCAGATAGCAAGGCATACCTGGAAACTCATTAGCGAGAACTCCTGGCTTCTTTTCTTACCCATGCATGCGCAACCCTCTCTCTTTTAATCTTGCAGAAAGCTGAGCTGGGAAAAAGCACAGACTGCACATTTGTGAGTAATGTAGGAAACCAGGAGTGCTCATTTGTGAGTTTCCAGGTCCAAGGTTGGGTACATCCTGCCATCTTTAGGAAAATGACAGCAGCTGAAAAACTAACCATTTATTTGAAAAAGGTGCAACACTGTTTTCCAAAAAAAATTGAAAATCACTTTCCTTGTTGTAGTGACTTAAACACTTGACATGAAATCCTAATAGCTCATATACATCCACCAGAATCGAAAAAAACTCCCCTTTTTGCATTATTGTTATTACATTATGATTAAAAGTGAACATGTTTATTCACTTTCAAATGGATCCAAAATACCTCTCCACAATGTGAAGTGAATTCTTCTATCAAAAAAGTGATGACACATGTGCTCCCTAATGCCGCGTACACACGAGCGGACTTTCCGGCATACTTGGTCCGACGTTCTTCCTGCTGGACTGTCCGGCAGACTACCGCCGGACTTACTGAACGGACGGACTTGCCTACACATGACCGGACTTTCCGGCAGGCTAGGTCCGCCCGTCTTTCCGACGGACTTTCGCCTAGGGGGCGTGGTCAACATCACCCGGTGACCACGCTCCCTAAAACGTCACAGTCCCAGCATGCCCAGGGACTGTGACAGCATAAGGGGGCGGGGTCTCCGCCTATATAAGTCACATCGGAGCGCTCAGAGACCAGACCAGCCGGAGAGACCGTCGTATCAACATCTGGAAAAGAGAAGAGAAAAGAAGACAAGAAGCCAGAAGTCCGGACCTCCGCCGGCAAGAGAGCGACATGAAGATAGCGAAGGAGCCGGCTGAAGAACTGGAACACTGGGAGAAGAGGAACCGGAGGGACCCCCGAAGCCGGAAGAAGACCCCCCCGGAGCTGTCTAATAAATTACTTCAAATACCTGTGTAGTGTGTTTTATTATTGACACTTTTTCCCTAGGTGAATGGGTAGGGGTACCATGTACCCCATACTCATTCACATAGGGTGGGGGGCCGGTATCTGGGGGCCCTCTTATTATAGGGGGCTCCTGGATTCCGATAAGCCCCCTGCCCGCAGACCCCGACAACCAACGGCCAGGGTTGTCGGGAAGAGGCCCTTGTCCTCATCAACATGGGGACAAGGTGCTTTGGGGTGGGGGGGGGCCCACAGGGCGCCCTCCTCCCCCAAAGCACCTACCCCCCATGTTGAGGGCATGCGGCCTGGTACGGTTGAGGAGGGGGGGGCGCTCGCTCGTCCCCACCCCCTTTCCTGACCGGCCAGGCTGCGTGCTCGGATCAGGGGTCTGGTATGGATTTTGGGGGGACCCCACACCAATTTTTCGGCGTAGGGAGTTCCCCTTAAGATCCATACCAGACCTAAGGGCCTGGGATGCCCCGCACTCGTCGCAATAGGAAAATTAGTTTTTCATATTGCAGCGAGCGTGAGATGCAGTACTCTGCCCTTGCGTCGTATCTGGTCCGTCGGACCAGCATACAGACGCATGCAGACGAACGGGCTTTCCGTCAGGAACTGAGTCCAGCGGACTAAGATTTAAAGCATGCTTTAAATCTAGGTACAGCGGACTTTTGGGGAAAAAAAAAAGTCCGCCGGAGCCTACACATGGTTGGATTGTGCGGCGGACTCTGGTCCGCCGGACCAAGTATGCCGGAAAGTCCGACTGTGTGTACGCGGCATTAGGATCCATTCACACTAGCACGTTTTTTGATGCATTTTGCATTTTGCAGAAATGCATGGGAATTTTTTAACATGGGTTCCTATGGAACATGTTCACATAAATGCATTTTTTACCTCTGCGTTTTTGGAAAGGGTCAGGGACTTTTTTTCATGCAAAATGCAGCATTTTGAATGTAATAGAATTCAATGGACCAGCATCAAAAACACAAGTACAGCGTTTTTGCAGCGTTTTCACAGCGTTTTTGCCGCGTTTTGGGTTTTTAGCGTATTTTTTTTTGACTGTATACAGTCTAAAAAAACTGTAAAAAAGAAAAAAAATGCAAAACGCGACAAAAATGCTGCAAAAACGCTGCAAAAAACGCTGCTCAAAAAGGTGACAAGCATCACAAAAACACTGCAGAAACGCTCAAAAGCAACATGCATAGATGTGAATCGAGCCTTAGGCTCCATTCACACTAGCGTGTTTTTTGATGCATTTTGCATTTTGCAGAAATGCATGGGAATTTTTTAACATGGGTTCCTATGGAACATGTTCACATCAATGCCTTTTTGTATCTCTGCGTTTTTGGAAAGGGTCAGGGACTTTTTTTCATGCAAAATGCAGCGTTTTGCATGTAATAGAATTCAATGGACAAGCATCAAAAACGCAAGTGCACCGTTTTTGCAGCGTTTTTGATGCGTTTTTGACGTTTTTTTACATTTTTTAATTTTTTTTTTAGACTTTAAAAAAAATCTGTAAAAAAAAAAACAAAACGCAAAAACGCGGCAAAAACGCGGCAAAAACGCGGCAAAAACGCTGCTCAAAAACGTGGCAAGCATGAAAAAAAAAACTCCAAAAACGCTCAAAAGCAACATGCATAGATGTGAATCGAGCCTTAGGCTGGATTCACACCTATGCATTTTTAGTGCTTTTTGCATTTTGCAGATTTGCACTGCAGATCGTGTTCCATAGGAAACAATGTTAAATGGACTGTAGTGCAAATCTACGAAATGCAAAAAGCACTAAAAATGCATAGGTGTGAATCCAGCCTAAGGCTCGATTCACACCTAATCATGTTGCTTTTGAGCGTTTTTGGAATTTTTTTTTTTTATGCTTGCCACGTTTTTGAGCAGCGTTTTGCGGCGTTTTTGCTGCGTTTTTGCCGCGTTTTGCGTTTTTTTTTACAGTCTGAAAAAAAAAAAAAAAAAAAAAAAAATAATAAAAAACTTTAAAAACGCATCAAAAACGCATCAAAAACGCTGCAAAAAGGCTGCAAAAATGGTGCACTTGCATTTTTGATGCTTGTCCATTGAATTCTATTACATGCAAAACGCTGCATTTTGCATGAAAAAAAGTCCCCGACCCTTTCCAAATATGCAGAGAAACAAAAAGGCATTGATGTGAACATGTTCCATAGAAACCCATGTTAAAAAATTCCCATGCATTTCTGCAAAATGCAAAATGTATCAAAAAACGCGCTAGTGTGAATGGAGCCTAAGGCTCGATTCACATCTATGCATGTTGCTTTTGAGCGTTTTTGGATTTTTTTTTGTGATGCTTGCCACGTTTTTGAGCAGTGTTTTTACAGCGTTTTTGCGGCATTTTTGCCACGTTTTGCGTTTTTTTTACAGTTTTTTTTTTTACAGTTTTTTTTTTACAGTTTTTTTTAGACTGTATACAGTCAAAAAAAAAAATACCTGCCAAAAACGCAAAACGCATCAAAAACACTGCAAAAACGCTGCACTTGCGCTTTTGACGCTGGTCCATTGAATTCTATTAGGCACCATTAGGCACTAGCGCGTTTTTTGATGTATTTAGCATTTTGCAGAAATGCATGGGAATTTTTTAACATGGGTTCCTATGGAACATGTTCACATCAATGCCTTCTTGTACCTCTGAATTTTTGGAAAGGGTCAGGGACTTTTTTCATGCAAAATGCAGCGTTTTGCATGTAATAGAATTCAATGGACCAGCATCATTTGCAGCTTTTTTACAGCGTTTTTGATGCGTTTTTGATGCGTTTTATGGAACATGTTCACATCAATGCCTTCTTGTACCTCTGCATTTTTGGAAAGGGTCAGGGACTTTTTTTCATGCAAAATGCAGCGTTTTGCATGTAATAGAATTCAATGGACCAGCATCATTTGCAGCGTTTTTACAGCGTTTTTGATGTGTTTTTGATGCGTTTTTGGCATTTTTATTTTTTTATTTTTTTTAAACTGTATACAGTTTAAAAAAAAACTGTAAAAAAAAACGCAAAACGCCACAAAAACGCCACAAAAACACTGTAAAAACGCTACTCAAAAACGTGGCAAGCATGACAAAAAAAAAGTCCAAAAACACTCAAAAGCAACATGCATAGGTGTGAATGGAGCCTAAGGCTCCATTCACACTAGCGCGTTTTTTGATGCATTTTGCATTTTGCAGAAATGCACGGGAATTTTTTAACATGGGTTCCTATGGAACATGTTCACATCAATGCCTTTTTGTTTCTCTGCATTTTTGGAAAGGGTCGGGGACTTTTTTTCATGCAAAATGCAGCGTTTTGCATGTAATAGAATTCAATGGACCAGCATCAAAAACGCAAGTGCACCGTTTTTGCAGCGTTTTTGATGCGTTTTTGGTGCGTTTTTGGTGCGGTTTTGCCGTTTTTTTGTTTTTTTTTTAATTTTTTATTTTTTTTTTTATTTTTTTTAAGACTGTAAAAAAAAAATGTAAAAAAAAAACAAAAAACAAAAAAACGCAAAACGCAAATCGCGGCAAAATCGCGGCAAAATCGGGCAAAATCGCGGCAAAATCGTGGCAAAAACGCGGCTCAAAAACGTGGCAAGCATGAAAAAAAAACCTCCAAAAACGCTCAAAAGCAACATGCATAGGTGTGAATCGAGCCTTAAGCTGGATTCACACCGATGCATTTTTAGTGCTTTTTGCATTTTGCAGATTTGCTCTACAGATTTTGTTCCATAGGAAACCATGTAAAATGGGCTGTAGTGCAAATCTGCAAAATGCAAAAAGCACTAAAAATGCATAGGTGTGAATCAGGCCTCAGAGCCCTTTCACACTGGGGCGGGGGCGGCGTCGGCGTTAAAACGCCGCTATTATTAGCGGCATTTTACCGTCGGTATGCGGCCGCTAGCGGGGCGGTTTTACCCCCCCACTAGCGGCCGAGAAGGGGTTAAATACCACCGCAAAGCGCCTCTGCAGAGGCGCTTTGCCAGCGGTATAGCCGCGCCGTCCCATTGATTTCAATGGGTAGGAGCGGTAAAGGAGCAGTATACACTCCGCTCCTTCACCGCTCCGAAGATGCTGCTGGCAGGACTTTTTTTACCGTCCTGCCAGCGCATCGCTCCAGTGTGAAAGCCCTCGGGGCTTTCACACTGGATACACAGCAGCGGCACTTTCGGGTCGGTTTGCAGGCGCTATTATTAGCACAATAGCGCCTGCAAACCGCCCCAGTGTGAAAGGGCTCTTAGGCTCCATTCACACTAGCGCGTTTTTTGATGCATTTTGCATTTTGCAGAAATGCATGGGAATTTTTTAACATGATATATGAAAAAAATGCGCCGCGCCTAGGGGTGTAACTGAATAACTGTAAATCTAAGTACAAATCATAGATAATAAAGCGTGTAAATCAAATAGAGCCTAAGGCTGGGTTCACACTGGTCCGACAAACGCTCCGACATTGGGAGCTCATGTCGCATGACGTGTGAAATGTAATGTTTCCCTATGGGAGCCGTCCTAACTGGTCCGACACAAGTCGTTCCGACTTTAGAAATGCTCCCTGTACTACTTTGGTCCGACTTTGATCCTACTTCAGCCTATTGACTATCATTGAAGTCGGATCAAAGTCGGATTGCCGTCTCGCATGATCCGACTTCGGCACGCGACTTGTGCTCAGATGATCTTGAGGGGGAACTCCGCGCCAAATTTTAAATAAAAATCCGGCATGGGTTCCCCCTCCAAGAGCATACCAGGCCCTTGGGTCTGGTATGGACCTTGAGGGGAACCCCCTACGCCGAAAAAACGGCGTGGGGGGTCCCCCCCAATCCATACCAGACCCTTATCCGAGCACGCAGCCCGGCCGGACAGGAATGGGGGTGGGGACGAGCGAGCGCCCCCCCCCCTCCTGAACCGTACCAGGCCGCATGCCCTCAACATGGGGGGTTGTTGCCTTGGGGGAGGGGGGCGCGCTGCGGCCCCCCCAGCCCAAAGCACCTTGTCCCCATGTTGATGAGGACAAGGGCCTCTTCCCGACAACCCTGGCCGTTGGTTGTCGGGGTCTGCGGGCGGGGGGCTTATCGGAATCCGGGAGCCCCCTTTAATAAGGGGGCCCCCAGATCCCGGCCCCCCACCCTATGTGAATTGAGTATGGGGTACATGGTACCCCTACTCATTCACCTAGGGAAAAAGTGTCAATTTAAAAAAAAAAACACTACACAGATTTTTAAAGTATTTTATTAGACAGCTCCGGGGGTCTTCTTCCGACTTCGGGGGTCTCTCCGGTTCTTCTCCGCGCTCTCCGGGTCTTCTGCCGGGCTCCTCCTCTCTCTTCTGCTCTTTTGCCGCTCTTTTGCTAAAGAGGAGGAGCCCGGTCTGCTGCCTTCTTCTCTTCGGGGGTCTCTCCGGTTCTTCTCCGCGCTCTCCGGATCTTCTGCCGGGCTCCTCCTCTCTCTTCTGCTCTTTTGCCGCTCTTTTGCTAAAGAGGAGGAGCCCGGTCTTCAATCTTCTGCCTTCTGCCCTCTTCTCTTCTCCTGATGTTGACACGACGCTCTCTGGGGCTAGAATGCTCTCTGTGCGCTCTGCTCTGACTTATATAGGCGGTGACCACGCCCTCTTATGCCGTCACAGTCCCTGGGCATGCTGGGACTATGACGGCATACAGGGGGCGTGGTCATCGGGTGATGACCACGCCCCCTAAAACGTCACAGTCCCAGCATGCCCAGGGACTGTGACGGCATAAGAGGGCGTGGTCACCGCCTATATAAGTCAGAGCAGAGCGCACAGAGAGCATTCTAGCCGGAGAGAGCGTCGTGTCAACATCAGGAGAAGAGAAGAGGGCAGAAGGCAGAAGATTGAAGACCGGGCTCCTCCTCTTTAGCAAAAGAGCGGCAAAAGAGCAGAAGAGAGAGGAGGAGCCCGGCAGAAGATCCGGAGAGCGCGGAGAAGAACCGGAGAGACCCCCGAAGAGAAGAAGGCAGCAGACCGGGCTCCTCCTCTTTAGCAAAAGAGCGGCAGAAGAGAGAGGAGGAGCCCGGCAGAAGACCCGGAGAGCGCGGAGAAGAACCGGAGAGACCCCCGAAGTCGGAAGAAGACCCCCGGAGCTGTCTAATAAAATACTTTAAAAATCTGTGTAGTGTTTTTTTTTTTAATTGACACTTTTTCCCTAGGTGAATGAGTAGGGGTACCATGTACCCCATACTCAATTCACATAGGGTGGGGGGCCGGGATCTGGGGGCCCCCTTATTAAAGGGGGCTCCCGGATTCCGATAAGCCCCCCGCCCGCAGACCCCGACAACCAACGGCCAGGGTTGTCGGGAAGAGGCCCTTGTCCTCATCAACATGGGGACAAGGTGCTTTGGGCTGGGGGGGCCGCAGCGCGCCCCCTCCCCCAAGGCACCAACCCCCCCATGTTGAGGGCATGCGGCCTGGTACGGTTCAGGAGGGGGGGGGGCGCTCGCTCGTCCCCACCCCCATTCCTGTCCGGCCGGGCTGCGTGCTCGGATAAGGGTCTGGTATGGATTGGGGGGGACCCCCGCACGCCGCCTTTTCGGCGTAGGGGGTTCCCCTCAAGGTCCATACCAGACCCAAGGGCCTGGTATGCTCTTGGAGGGGGAACCCATGCCGGATTTTTATTTAAAATTTGGCGCGGAGTTCCCCCTCAAGAACATCTGAGCACAAGTCGCGTGCCGAAGTCGGATCATGCGAGACGGCAATCCGACTTTGATCCGACTTCAATGATAGTCAATAGGCTGAAGTAGGATCAAAGTCGGACCAAAGTAGTACAGGGAGCATTTCTAAAGTCGGAACGACTTGTGTCGGACCAGTTAGGACGGCTCCCATAGGGAAACATTACATTTCACACGTCATGCGACATGAGCTCCCAATGTCGGAGCGTTTGTCGGACCAGTGTGAACCCAGCCTTAAGCTCTGATCACTTACTAAGATCACCTGCTGTGTGAATCCTATGACCAAACACACTAAAAAATATCTAGTGCAATAAAACACAAAGTGCAATGTGCATAGAAAAACGTAATAAGATAAATATACAATCCACAGTGATTAAAATATAATCATTCCTAATAAGGTGTATATGCTAAAAAATGTTACACATATGTAGATCCACTGTGATTAAAATGAAAAAAAAAAAAAATTAAATAAAACAATATATATATTCGTAAAACACAAACAGAGTAAATCAATCACATGCGTGGGCGAATTGAAACTATAATCGCCCTAATAAAGGTGTTCAAATCACATCCGTGAAAAAATCTTCCAATCCAGTAACATAAAGTGACCAAGTTCAAATAAAAGTCAGTGTAATGGTGATGGTTCAAAGAAAAAGTTCCGGTTTTGAATCAAACGTGCCCAAAGAAAAACATGCTGTGAAGTGCCTTGGTGACCCCCAATGTGATTGCGCTCACCTTGGAGCGTGTGACACAGGTTTTAATTGTGTCAATACACGCTTTTGGAGCCACCCCTGGGCTCAGTAATTGGTACAGCTGATTCCCACACTGGATTCTTTATGGCTCCACTCACATCAGACCATATAAAAGAAAAAGGCTAATATAGTATAATACCGTAGGATACTTTTATTAAAATCACATCCAATCCCCACATGGGGTACTCACATTTATAAGGTGCTCATGTGCACCAAACATAACATAGGAAAAAACGGCTGTGCGGCGTGCTTCGGGGTGTGAGAGCTCCACAACCCAGCTCTGTGCTGATCGCTCCGTCCTGGCCCCTCCCCTACGCTTTTTTCCATCATTTTTTAACATGGGTTCCTATGGAACATGTTCACATCAATGCCTTTTTGTACCTCTACATTTTTGGAAAGGGTCAGGGACTTTTTTTCATGCAAAATGCAGCATTTTGCATGTAATACAATTCAATGGACCAGCATCAAAAACGCATGTGCACCGTTTTTGCAGCGTTTTTACAGCGTTCTTGATGCGTTTTTGCCGTTTTTTTTTTTTATTTTTTTTTTAAAAACTGTAAAAAAAAAAAAAAAACGCAAAACGCAAAACGCAGCAAAAACGCCGCAAAAACGCTACAAAAACGCTGCTCAAAAACGTGGCAAGCATGACAAAAAAAACTCCAAAAACGCTCAAAAGCAACATGCATAGGTGTGAATCCAGCCTTAGGCTCCATTCACACTAGCGCGTTTTTTGATGCATTTTGCATTTTGCAGAAATGCACGAGAATTTTTTAACATGGGTTCCTATGGAACATGTTCACATCAATGCCTTTTTGTTTCTCTGCGTTTTTGGAAAGGGTCAGGGACTTTTTTTCATGCAAAATGCAGCGTTTTGCATGTAATAGAATTCAATGGACAAGCATCAAAAACGCAAGTGCACCGTTTTTTGATGCGTTTTTGGTGCGTTTTTGATGCGTTTTTGCCGTTTTTTTTTTTTTTTTATAATTTTTTTTAAGACTGTAAAAAAAAAATGTAAAAAAAAAATGTAAAAAAAAAAAAAAACGCAAAACGCAAATCGCGGCAAAATCGCGGCAAAAACGCGGCTCAAAAACGTGGCAAGCATAAAAAAAACCTCCAAAAACGCTCAAAAGCAACATGCATAGGTGTGAATCCAGCCTAATTCACACCTATGCATTTTTATTGCTTTTTGCATTTTGCAGATTTGCACTACAGACCATTTAATATTATTTCCTATGGAACACGTTCTGTAGTCCAAATCTGCAAAATGCAAAAAGCACCAAAAATGCATAGGTGTGAATCCAGCCTTAGGCTCCATTCACACTAGCGCGTTTTTTGATGCATTTTGCATTTTGCAGAAATGCACGGGAATTTTTTAACATGGGTTCCTATGGAACATGTTCACATCAATGCTTTTTTGTTTCTCTGCATTTTTGGAAAGGGTCGGGGACTTTTTTTCATGCAAAATGCAGCGTTTTGCATGTAATAGAATTCAATGGACAAGCATCAAAAACGCAAGTGCACCGTTTTTGCAGCGTTATTGATGCGTTTTTGGTGCGTTTTTGATGCGTTTTTGCAGTTTTTTTTTTTTTTTTTTTTTTTTTTTAAATTTTTTTTTTTAAAATTTTTTTTAAAGACTGTAAAAAAAAAATGTAAAAAAAAAAAAAAAAAAAAAATGCAAAACGCAAATCGCGGCAAAAACGCGGCAAAAACGCGGCTCAAAAACGTGGCAAGCATGAAAAAAAAACCCTCCAAAAACGCTCAAAAGCAACATGCATAGGTGTGAATCGAGCCTAATGCCGCGTACACACGGTCGGACTTTTCATCTACAAAAGTCCGACAGCCTGTCCGACAGACTTTCGGCGGACTTTCGGCGGACTTGCGGCGGACTTGCGGCAGACTTTCTAACGAACAGACTTGCCTACACACGACCACACAAAAGTCCGACGGATTCGTACGTGATGACGTACACCGGACTAAAATAAGGAAGTTGATAGCCAGTAGCCAATAGCTGCCCTAGCGTGGGTTTTTGTCCGTAGGACTAGCATACAGACGAGCGGACTTCGGGGTCCGTCGTAGTTACGACGTAAAGATTTGAAGCATGTTTCAAATCTAAAGTACGTCGGATTTGAGTCTAAAAAAGTACGTTGAAAGTCCGGAGAAGCCCACACACGATCGGATTACCAGCCAGCTTTAGTCCGTCAGCGTCCGTTGGACTTTTGTAGATGAAAAGTCCGACCGTGTGTACGCGGCATAAGTGCTTTGGAATCCTGGTGCCTCCACCCCGACTTGGATGTATCCACTCCTTAGTGCCTCTTAATGATATGGGTACCTGCAAGCCTTCTTCTCTCCTACACAATAACCACTATATAATTAGAAAAGGGAAGGTTCCAAAAATAGTGTGATGCTGCGTACACACGGTCGGACTTTTCGGCTACAAAAGTCCGACAGCCTGTCCGACAGACTTTCGACGGACTTTTGGCGGACTTTTGGCAGACTTGCGGCAGACTTTCTAACGAACGGACTTGCCTACATACGATCACACAAAGGTCAGACGGATTCGTACGTGATGATGTACACCGGACTAAAATAAGGAAGTTGATAGCCAGTAGCCAATAGCTGCCCTAGCGTGGGTTTTTGTCCGTAGGACTAGCATACAGACGAGCGGACTTCGGGGTCCGTCGTAGTTACGACGTAAAGATTTGAAGCATGTTTCAAATCTAAAGTACGTCGGATTTGAGTCTAAAAAAGTACGTTGAAAGTCCGGAGAAGCCCACACACGATCGGATTACCAGCCAGCTTTAGTCCGTCAGCGTCCGTTGGACTTTTGTAGATGAAAAGTCCGACCGTGTGTACGCGGCATAAGTGCTTTGGAATCCTGGTGCCTCCACCCCGACTTGGATGTATCCACTCCTTAGTGCCTCTTAATGATATGGGTACCTGCAAGCCTTCTTCTCTCCTACACAATAACCACTATATAATTAGAAAAGGGAAGGTTCCAAAAATAGTGTGATGCTGCGTACACACGGTCGGACTTTTCGGCTACAAAAGTCCGACAGCCTGTCCGACAGACTTTCGACGGACTTTTGGCGGACTTTTGGCAGACTTGCGGCAGACTTTCTAACGAACGGACTTGCCTACATACGATCACACAAAGGTCAGACGGATTCGTACGTGATGATGTACACCGGACTAAAATAAGGAAGTTGATAGCCAGTAGCCAATAGCTGCCCTAGCGTCGGTTTTTGTCCGTCGGACTAGCATACAGACGAGCGGATTTCTGGGTCCGGCGTAGTTACAACGTAAAGATTTGAAGCATGTTTCA
Organism: Lithobates clamitans; assembly: GCA_037952925.1. Classification (NCBI taxonomy): domain Eukaryota; kingdom Metazoa; phylum Chordata; class Amphibia; order Anura; family Ranidae; genus Lithobates; species Lithobates clamitans. Next base: position 1,120,826 of record JBBGZY010000632.1, on the reverse strand, counting down.
AATCTAAAGTCCGTCAGATTTGCAGCTGGAAAAGTCCGCTGAAAGTCCAGGGAAGCCCACACACGATCGGATTGTCAGCCGTATTTTGTCCGTCGGCGTCCGTCGGACTTTTGTAGACGAAAAGTCTGACCGTGTGTACGCGGCATAAGTGCTAGTTAACACCAGATGCAGTTCCGTGTGCTTTTTTTTTTTTTGCACTAAAAATGCATGCAGCGTTTTCCATGCATTCCAGTGGCTCTAGTTCACACCAGTGCAGTCAGTTTCCGGTGCAGAAAAAAAAGTAGCGCATGCTGCATTTTTTCTGCACGGAACTGTGCTGGAACCTAGCAAATGGTATCAAAAATGCACTGGAACTGCGTGTGGTGTTAACTGTAAACAAAAAATGATCCGGAACGTATCCGGAGTGCATTTTTGTGGTGTGAACTGGCCCTAAGGCTCCATTCACACTAGCGCGTTTTTTGATGCATTTTGCATTTTGCAGAAATGCACGGGAATTTTTTAACATGGGTTCCTATGGAACATGTTCACATCAATGCCTTTTTGTTTCTCTGCATTTTTGGAAAGGGTCAGGGACTTTTTTTCATGCAAAATGCAGCGTTTTGCATGTAATAGAATTCAATGGACAAGCATCAAAAATGCAAGTGCACCGTTTTTGCAGTGTTTTTGATGCGTTTTTGGTGCGTTTTTGATGCGGCAAAATCGCGGCAAAAACGCTGCTCAAAAACGTGGCAAGCATGAAAAAAAAACCTCCAAAAACGCTCAAAAGCAACATGCATAGGTGTGAATCGAGCCTTAAAATGCATGCACAGTGTTTTCCATGTTTTCCAATAGTTCACACCAGTGCAGTCAGTTTCCAGTGCAGAAACTGACGGGAAACTGACTGGAACTGACTGCATTGGTGTGAACTAGAGCCATTGGAATACATGGAAAACACTGTGCATGCATTTTTAGTGCAGAAAAAAAGCACACGGAACTGCAGCTGGTGTGAACTAGCACTAAGTGCAGAAAATAAGCACATGGAACTGCATCTGGTGTGAACTAGCACTCAGTGCAGAAAAAAAGCACACAGAACTGCATCTGGTGTGAACTAGCACTAAGTGCAGAAAAAAAGCACACGGAACTGCATCTGGTGTGAACTAGCACTTAGGCTCCATTCACACGAATGCGTTTTTTGATGCATTTTGCATTTTGCAGAAATGCAGGGAAATTTTTTAACATGGGTTCTTATGAAACATGTTCACATCAATGCATTTTTGTTCCTCTGCGTTTTTGGAAAGGGTCTTTTTTTCTCGCAAAATGCAGCGTTTTGCTTGTAAGAGAAGTCAATGGACCCGCATCCAAAACGCAAGTACCACATTTTTACCGCGATTTTACCACAATTTTGCCGCAATTTGCATTTTGCGTTTTTTTAAATATCTTTTTTACACTGTTAAAACCGAGTCATCACTCAACAACCGATGAGTCATCAGCTGTCAGCTGGCATCCTGCTCAATGTAAAAAAAAAAAATTGTGAAAAAAAACAGCGTGGGGTCCTCCCCCAGGTCCATACCAGGCCCTTGGGTCTAGTATGGATTCGGAGGGGATCCCAATGCCAAAATTTAAAAAAAATGGCATGGGGTCCCCCCAAAATCCATACCAGACCCTTATCTGAGCATGCAGCCTGGCAGGTCAGGAAAGGGAGGGGACAAGCGAGCCCCCCCTCCTGAACTATACCAGGCCGCATGCCCTCAACATGGGGGGATGGGTGCTTTGGGGCAGGGGGGCTCTGCGCCCCCCATCCCAAAGCACCTTGCCCCCATGTTGATGGGGACAAGGGCCTCTTCCCAACAACCCTTGCCCGGGGGTTGTCTGGGTTTGTGGGTGGGAGGCTTATCGTAATCTGGAAGCCCGCTTTAACAAGGGGGCCCCCAGATCCCAGTCCCCCTATGTGAATGAGTATGGGGTACATTGTACCCCTACCCATTCACCTGGAAAAAAGTAGTGTAGTGTTAAAAAATACAGAAGACAGTTTTTGACAAGTCTTTTATTAGGCAGCTCTGTGGGAATCTTCTGACTTCTCCACTCTCTTCTCTGCGCTCTCCGGTTCTTCTCCTGCTGTCCGGTACACTACTTTTTTCCAGGTGAATGGGTAGGGGTACAATGTACCCCATACTCATTCACATGGGGGGGGCCGGGATCTGGGGGCCCCCTTGTTAAAGGGGGCTTCCAGATTCTGATAAGCCCCCCGCCTGCAGACCCTGACAACCACCGGGCAAGGGTTGTCAGGAAGAGGCCCTTGTCCCCTACAACATGGGGACAAGGTGCTTTGGGGTGGGGGGAACAGAGCCCCCCTGCATCAAAGCACCCATCCCCCCATGTTGAGGGCATGCGGCCTGATATGGTTCGGGGGGGTGCCTGCTCATCGCCTCCCTTTCCTGATCTGCCCGGCTGCATGCTCCGATAAGGGTCTAGTATGGATTTTGGGGGGACCCCCACGCCATTAAAAAAAAAAAATTGGCATGGGGGGGTCCCCTCTGATTCCATACTAGACCCAAGGGCCTGGTATAGACCGGGGGGGAACCCCACGCCGTCTTTTCTCTCGATTTTTTTTTTTGTTGACAATTCTTTTTTTTTTACATTGAGCGGGAAGCCTGCTGACAACTGATGACTCATCGGTTGTTAAGGACATGGTGGCCGGCTTTCCGGCCCCCTCCTTAGCAACCGGCTATATACAGTGTAAAAAAAAACGCAAAACACAAATCGCTGTAAAAACGTGTGTAAAAAAACACGGCAAGCACCACAAAAAGCACAGAAATGCTCAAAAGCAACATGCATAGATGTGAATCGAGCCTAAGTGCAGAAAAAAAGTACATGGAACTGCATCTGGTGTGAACTAGCACTCAGTGCAGAAAAAAAAGCACATGCAACTGCATCTGGTGTGAAATAACACTTAGTGCAGAAAAAAAGTGCAGGTTCAAACTGAGCTGCGGGAATTAAGCTGTGCGAGTTCAATTCAACTTGCACAATTTCACTCCCGCATGTCAGTCCCGAATTGGGCTGTGACTTCACAGACATCTGTGCAGGTTTCTGCACAGATGTCAATGTAAATTGCAGCCCGAAAATGCAAAAAGTAGCACAGAAACTACTTTTTGAAATTGGTGCGGTGCCACAAATGCAGCGTCTCATCAATTAGGACGGTGCCATTGCCGGCAATTGTCGCTGATTTGACATGCAATTTGGCATGTAAAATCACATGTCAAATCATACCAATGTGAACCAGGGCTCAATGTGTACAACAATTGCCCTTATGGTGAGGTAGTTTACTAGCACTACGTGGAATGCACCACGTGTTTCAATTACAAGCAGTGACATAGTATTGTCCTGCCATACGCATTTCATCTGTTGGACACCATCACGAGCAGAACCGCCCCACTCTAATCCGCTGTCTAAATACCCTCTGATCCCCAACAACCTTAACCCTTCATGTACCCTCTGGGAACACTGACTCTGTTTGATCCTGTCTTTTCTGATCACCCCTTTATTCCACTGTCCTCAATCTACCTTCTAATACTACAAAGCCTTGGGGGCAATCTGCACATGCTCAGTTTGCTGTGTATTTCTAGAGAGTTTTTCTTCTTGGGTGTATGTGATCAGCACAGGGCCAATCAGCACTGTCCAGACAGAGGGTGGGGGGTTTCTGCAGCCTTATAGAACAATCAGGGGAGAATGAAAACTCTTTCTACAAGCTTTAACCAGACACTGATAGATGTTGCAAGACTACTATATACTGCTGATAAGAAAAAGTATTTAGCAGTTTATATTTACTAAAATATTTGCATTTCCATGTTCTGTGTACTGTGGGAGACCAGAAATAGTGAATGCAGGGTCCTGGGTTTAGTAACACTTTAGGTGTTTAAGTCACTACCCTGTTTCCCCGAAAATAAGACCTAGCGTGATTGTCGGTGATGGCTGCAATATAAGCCCTACCCCCCAAATGAGCCCTAGTTAAAGTCTTTGTAGGTCTTGTTTTCAGGGTAGGGCTTATTTTATGGGAAACAGAGTAGGGCTTATTTGGGGGGTAGGGCTTATATTGCAGCCATCACTGACAATCACGCTAGGTCTTATTTTTGGGGAAATAGGGTATTACAAGGGAAGTGGTTTGCATTTTTGTTTGGGAAACAGCACTGCATCTTACTCTTACTAATAATTTTCAGTATCCAGGGAGGATATTGTTGATGTCAAGCAACTCCAGAAATATAAAAAGATATGTAGTACAAAATATAATAACATTTATTTTAAAAAATATGAGCGCAATATTTTAATGTATTAAGGACACTATAATCCATTGGAACTGTATTAGGAAAAGTGTGTAAAGGTGAACTAACCTTTAATATGTGTAGCATCCTCTACCTTAGGTAGATAGGTTGCTAGAGTAGTGTGTTTTTCTTATAATCAGTGCAGATAAATTTAGTCAGGCCTAGCTGTGAGCTAGGCCTGTTTGTTTTTGATCTGGGGGCTGGGGAGTGGTTTAGTGTAGCAGCAGGTGACTGACATGTTCTTCATTTCTCTGGCGCCTCCTCTGTTTCTAGAGGGTTCTGGAAAAGAGGCAGGGCAGAGGATGTATCTGGGGGCCCTGACCATTCCCCAACTAGGATTGGCAGGGGGCAGGCCTCCTATATATACTCATGGTCAGCCTGTTGTGTGAGGAGTTGTTGGGTGGAAGAACTGAGTGATGGAGTGTTAGACTGTCGTAGCCATTGAGGGAACCCACTTTCTGGGGGGGTGACCTCAGGTCTGGAGCTCGGGAGCTGGGAGGGAGCCTCTCTTCACATGGTCATCGAGAGGTGTCCTGGAACAGGAGCAGGAGGAGAACAGTGGGAAACATTGCAGGGCAAGTCATTCAGGAGGGATCCATGTCGGGGTCGGTGAGTTAAAAGCTTTGGGAGGGACATGCCAGCATTGGATGTGAAGCCAGAGGGAGAGACTGTGGAGTCGTTGAAGTCAAGTTGCTGCAGCCAGGAGGGTTGGCAGGATTTGCACTGGAATTTCTGGGATCAGTAGTCCACCAAGTTTCAGTCAACACAAATGTTCTTTTTCATTGCTGTTGGTTGCTATACCATAGGGGACTGCAAACCTCTGCCAGTAAATGGCTATTAGTGAAATATTGGGAGTTGGGACTTATTCAGAGTGAGGCCTAACCATGTGCTGACGGTGACAGAAATCTAGGATTGTGCAGTAGAGAAAGCAAAGTGATCTCAAGTAGTGTGCTGGAGGAGTGTGGAGCTTTAGAGACTATCAATGTAGATTAAATTATCTTTGTTCAAACAAGCAAGATTCATTATTTGGGCTTTCCATGTCCCTTTTCCCCATCCAAGTTTAATCCCTTAAATAAAACAACAAAAAAACAGGCTAAATGACTGTTTATTGACTGGAAAAGTGTGTCTGAAGTGAATACTTGACCCAGCAGGGTTACGTGTGGAACTACTACATGCAGCGACCCCACGAGGGCACCACTACATATGAAAATGCACTCAAAACATTTTCAACAGTGATATAATCTCAGATTTTTATTGCTTTCCATGCTCCAGATTTTGTCTCTCAATGTTTTATCCTGGTGACCCTTGCCCCATTTCCAGTGTATTTATTTTTTGTTTATAAACTCTTTATTTAGAAGAGTAACAGAAGGACTGTTCGGTATACATGTCTAATCCAAGTGGTTGACATACACGTACAAGAAAAGAATAATGATGAAAATAACCAGTTTACACATTTAGTATGCAATATCCATAGTTGTTCAGCAATCTATCAGGCTGCCTGTGTCAAATAAAGGTTCATATGGAACGACAACCCTGGATAGATAATTAGGAATTGATTACAACTTAAAGATGAATTCCAGGCATCGCCATTTTATACATAGATCCTTTGGTCCAGTTTGGACCAATTTAACTATCCCAATAACATTGTTGCCTTATGAGTTTATGTGAAATCTCCATTAATAGTGTCACAGAAGTCTCTGTTATACAGACAAGTCAGTGCCTAAGCTTGTATATCTAAACAATGGGACCCAAACCTCTTTGTTCTATAAATATTCACTTTAAAGAATCCCTTGTTTAGATATGCAATGAGGGCCATGGCCAGCCCGTCATGAATATTTAATTTCCCTGAAAATGTATACTTACAAGGTTAATTCTCACGCTTAAAAGTCTGTGCCAAAGTTTTGCATTAAGGGGGGCTGACTTATGCAAAGTATAGGGATTGGAGATGTAGCCAATCCTTAACCAGGAATAGGGAGGCCCACCAATCAGAGCCACGCCATGCCAAACAATGAGGCATCAGCCTGTAATGATATACACAGACTAGATGGGAGAGAACACACACTCTTTGGTAGAGAAGTCACGTGAATGGAACCTTTATAGGGCGTAGCCTGGTAACTATGGGAAATGTCTGCCTTGTACTTGTAACTAAATAAGTTTGTCTTGTGTCTTTTATGTCCTACTGTTTGTAGAATAATGTTTTAAGGAATATACTTTGTATTCTTTTATTTTAATCTAAGATTTTCTTTGTACAGGCTATAGATAGATTGCTATGTATTAGTCTAGGCCTCCTTACTATATACCACTACATTTTTTGTTATTGTGTCAAAGCTTTTACTCATGGTCAAAGAACTCTCATTAACCCAAATCATATCTGAGAGATAATAAATCTCAAATATAACTTACGGGTAAAAGCATACAGTACCTGGCTGATTACACTGGAAGCTGTAAATCACTGAGGTAGACACCACTACTTTAGTAATCTCCACTTCCTTCTGAGTTCTATTCTGAGTGGCCACCCTGATGCCTTGTGACTACAGTAAGTAGCATGGGTGCCATTCAGAGAATACATCACATTTTTACCACCCCTTTTCCCCCTTGACCATTTTACATAATTCCAGGATGAACTGACTAGTGACATATGATGTGGCCTTATGCACCTGGCAGTCCGGAGAGCTACAGAATGATTATGCTTTCTGCTTTAATTGCTCAATTGTACTTATAACACTGAAGGAATCTGCAGGTTTTTCTCCTTCCGGAAACAGTGTTTTTTTTTTTTTCTTCTGTCTGTAACTTGAGGAGTGGAACAGGACGAAGGGAGGAACGTTAAAATGTTTTTTTTTTCCTCTCCTCTCTGAACACATTTTTTTTCTTTTTGTTGTTTTGTTCTTCTTTTCTTTTTTCTTGTGTTTTTTTTTTCTTAAACTTGAACTTACTCCTCGCAGTGTTGGAGTCTGTGTGACTTTTTAAAGTCCCACATCCGTTATAACCCTTTTTGGGTTAGGGTTTTGGGAATTAAGTACCTTGCAAGTTGGGGTGGGAAAGGGGTGGGGGGGGACAAGGGGGGAGGAGGGGGGGAGAAACTGGGATAATTATCATTCTGCTCTATGTATGCTCATGATTTCAAGCTCATTTCAAATATTTGTTATTTGCCTTCTATGTTGCTGCCCCACAGGGCAGGGAAGAGGAGTGGTGGAGCCCTGGAAGATACCCTACCAAAGTGTCAGGAGTGAGGGGAGGGGAGAATGTTCTTGTCCTATTTACTATGGCTGTGAACCTTAGAGTGATCTCTTGGAATGTTAGAGGCCTTAATTCAAAATTTAAACGGTCACTGGTTTTTGACTATCTCAAAAAATATAAACCGCATTTAATTTTGTTGCAGGAAACACATCTGCAGGGCTCCAGAACTCTCTCTCTAAAAAGAGCGCATATTGCTGGGGCCTACCATGCAAGCTATTCCTCATATGCTAGGGGAGTATCCACTCTAGTAGCTAAATATTTACCCATATACATCCATGCGATTAAAACGGATATAAAGGGTAGATACTTTATTCTAGTGATAAAAGTCCATAATAGATTTATGACATTTGTGAATTTATATGTCCCACCTCCCTTCTCCTTGTCTCATTTGAATGACATGCTTCAAGCGGCTTATGAGATAGCGGAAAGGGAGGATTTTCATTTTAGGAGACCTGAACGCGGTGGCGGATCCAACAATGGATAAGTTGGACGCACCGCCAGGGACTCCAACACCACTGGCGAAGTGGCTGTCAGTTAATGGCTTCTGTGATGCATGGCGGGTGAGACATCCAGAGAATAGGGAATACTCTTGTTACTCTGAGACGCATAAAACACTGTCCAGAATAGACACTGTGTTGGTTGATCCTGAGGGACTGCAAATGGTGGCTGAGACGAGGTACTTACCTAGAGTGCACTCGGACCACTCACCTATACTAGTAGATATTGTATTAGGACAGAGACAGGGAATTAGACACGGGAGGATGGAGACTAGCTGGCTGCAGGGGGAGTATGTTAAAATTAAATGTACTGAGGCTATCCAGCTGTTCTGGAAAGAAAACTGGATCGCTGGATCTGACCTAATTAAGTGGGAGGCATTCAAAGCTACTTTACGAGGGGTGTTTATGGCGGAGGTGAGTGGCTTCAAGAAGCATCTGGCCTCCTCAATACTGGACAGGGAACGAGATGTATCTCTAGCGGAGGCAGAATACATTAGGTGACCGACTAGGGAGGGATTACGCACTCTCCAGGATAAGACGCAGGCATACAAGGAAATACTGACCGACCAGACTACCAAACTTAGACTTGCGCAGCGTAGACGCATTTTCGAGTTTGAGGACAACAATAGTAGACTGTTAGCATACTTGGCAAGACCAGAATACGTACCCATATGTATAATGAGTATATATGATCAAAGTGGGGTGGAGGTGAGTAATTCCGAGGATATACTGCAGGCCATTACCCATTTTTATAAAGAACTTTACAAATCATGCATCCCACCGGGAGGTAACACACTGGAAAATTATCTGAATGACATTGACCTTCCTTGGTTAACAAGTGTGGACCGTAATGCCCTGGAAGCTGACATAACTGTGGAGGAGATTGAGGGGGCGATATTTTCTTTTGCCCCTAGGATATCTCCGGGCCTGGATGGTATGCCCTCAGAATGGTATACTACTTACTATACTACAAGTGTTTTTGACTGCTAGGTGGGAGGGGAGACTTCCCCCCTCTATGAGAGAGGCCCTGGTGGTCTTAATACATAAAGGGGGAAAAGATCCTAAAGAATGTGAATCCTATAGACCCATCTCGTTGATGAATGTCGACACCAAAATTCTTGCGAAAGTGTTTTGGCGGGGAGACTACAGTCGGTAATTCTTAAGCTAGTTAATCCAGATCAGATGGGCTTTATAAAAGGGCGTTGTGCACAAATGAATATTAGAAGGTTATTTATTAACCTACAGACTGAACATGACAATTCTGGGGAGAGGGTGGTGGCCTCTCTGGACACCAAGAAGGCCTTTGATTCAGTGGAGTGGGGCTACCTGTTTGGTCTCCTGGAGATACTGGGATTTGGGCCTACATTCATATCCTGGGTAAAGCTGTTATACACTGACCCATTAATTAGGGTAAGGGTAAATGGAATCATATCCGAGCCCTTCCCTGTGCTCCGGGGGACCAGACAGGGGTGCCCGCTATCCCCTCTTCTTTTTGCTTTGGCCATAGAGCCCCTGGCGGCAAAACTAAGGGATACTCCTCACATGAATGGACTTCGGGTGCAGGGGATTGAGGAACGAGTTTCCCTTTATGCGGACGAAATGCTCCTGTATCTACAAGATCCAGGTGCTTCGTTATCCACGGCCTTCCGGTTGATACAGGAGTTCGGAGACTACTCTGGATTCCGTATCAATTGGAACAAATCGTCCCTATTTTCTATTGATGACACAGTGACGGTCCCGGCGGATTGTCCCATTCAACTGTCCTAGTCATTTAAATATCTGGGAGTAGTGATTCAACTTCCCATTTAGGGGTATCTGGACCTCAATCTGAGACCGGTAATGGAGGCTCTTCGTGAGAAGGTACGGTGGTGGAGGAACATGCCGTTAACAGTGATGGGCCGCACAAACCTATTTAAAATGATTTTCCTTCCAAAGCTGCTCTACGTTCTCTCGAACTCGCCTGTATATGTCTCGGAGAAACTGTTCAAACACATAGACTCGATTGTGGTGGATTTCTTGTGGGGATCCAAGGCCCCCAGGATATCTCTAGCAATCCTGAAGCTAACAATAACTCGAGGGGGGTTGGCTATGCTGGATATGAGATCCTATTTTTTCGCGTCCCAACTGACATTCTTGCATTGGCGGTGCTTCCCCCAGGTCCCTAATGCCACTACTCTATTGGAGGCGGCTGTGGCCACATCTCAGGAAACATTATTGAATATGCTGCTTAGAAAAGAGATACCAGGGAGAATGGTGGGGTCTGTTATTGCACTACCAGGTAGGGTGTTTCACCTATGTGCGCAGAGAATAATGGATAATCCTTTATGGATGTCACCTAATTGTCCTCTCTGGTGCAATAAGTCCCTAAAAGAGTTATGCAAAATAGAGGATGGGTATAGATGGGCCAAATATGGGGTAAAATATCTTCATCATATATACAAAGATGGTAGGCTGGCATCTTTTGCACAACTAAGGGAGCAGTTTGGCATACCTAGGACCTGGCAGTTCAGATATGCCCAGCTGCAACATGCAGCGACAGCCCAGTTCGGGAGGGGGGAAGTAAAGGTACAAAACACAACCTTGGAAAAGGTCCAGATCGACCCGAAACCAACTAAGCGTATATCCAGATACTACAAGGAGATAGGACTGGGAGGCCCTGACCTGACTGTTAGGACCAGAACTAGATGGACAGCGTTTATACCAGAATTGACTGAGGAATTGTGGCAGGAGGTGCTCGATACATGTCTTGTATCGGTTATTTCCTCCACAGACAGAATGATACAGCTTCAATATTTACATCAGGTGTACTACACTCCAACCAGGCTATTCAAAATGCACAGAAGGGACAATCCAGAGTGTCATAAATGTAAGGGAAACGAGGGAACTTTCCTTCACATGGTATGGGACTGTCCTAAGATAAGACCATTATGGTCCCAGGTGACTGAGTTCATATCCCACCACTTTGATCTTCCAAACATATGTTCTCCCATGAGGTGTCTGTTGGGGGTCTTTGATCAAGAAGAGAAAATAATGTGAATACAAAATTGTTTCTCAGACTTCTCTACTTCGGAAAGCGAAAATTGATCGCTCGAAGATGGATTCATGATGAACAACTCACTTTGGGAATGTGGATAAGAATAATAGATGCTGATATACCTTTATATAAAATGACATCTGAGGTGAGGGGAGCCCCCCAAAAATTTAGGAAAGTGTGGTATAGGTGGACCGAGTCCAAAAATACTTTAACAGAAGAAGAGGAAGGGGGCAATAGAGATGAACGAACGTAGGCAACGATGAATGTAAACAGTAATGTGATAAAGGAAAGGATGCATACAATATTATGGGCAGATTAATAATGAAGGGGGGAGGGAAGGGGGGAGGGAATCCATCTGTTTTATATGGTTGAAACTATGTTTCTATGGTTAGTGTCGACTGTTCCAACGCTCTTTTCTTTGAGTGTTTCTTAAAAAAATAATAAAAGAGAGCAAACTCTCAGGTTGGATGAAGTAAAGGGGTCTCTACCATAAACAGGAAGAACTGTTAAAAAGTGAATCTTGATGTTTTTTGTGAGTAGAGATAATACGATGTCTTTAATGTAATGTATGCCAACCTATTGCTTGAAGAATGAGATGTAACATGTCAATATGCTCAATAAAAACTTTGTTTAAAAAAAAAAAAAAAAGAGAATACATCACATTCTCAAAATGAATGCAAAGGACAAGGTAGAGAGGTGCGGTGATGAAGTCTGTGTAGGTCTGTGCATATAGTATTTTGTAGAACCAACCAAGAGTAGCACAGAGAGTTTTGTCTCGCCTTGGCTGAATGATGAAGATGAGTAAAAAAGTCTCTGTATGGTATACAAGTCCTGCCATTCCTCATTGAATATACAGTTTACTGTCAGTCACAAGCCATGACTGGGTCCAGGGATCTGGTTAGACTATTAGGTGATGCTGTGGCTCTTAAGTAGAGTTTCTTAGGCAGAATCAGATAGTGAGTCTAAATGTTCTTTAGGTCACTACTTTGCAAGTTATATGGTAGGTATAATTCACCCACTTAGCTTGTGAGCTGCTGATATACAGATAGTCAAGCAACAACAAAATGTCATATATTAATTTTTAAACCACAGAGAGAAAAAACTATCCAAATCATCAGGTAAAGTCAAAGTTCACTGTCGAGCAGTGAATTTAATCCTGGAGAAATACTTTCATATTGGTTATGGTTCATTTGCCTCTGGAGCCAGTTGAGGTTCTATTTAATGTGGTACTCTGGATTGGGACCTTCTGGGTAGTTGAACAGAGGGATATTTTGAGTCATCCAGCATGCCAAGCCAGTCAAGGACCTTTAATTAATTGCATTGTAGGAAGTAAGATAAGTCTGATATTTGAGAAGGTGAGTGTAGTTTGAATGTGCTGTCTCCCTTTTGGATAAAAAGGCTAAAGCGATAACCCCATTTGTAGGTAAGCTCCTTGGTTTGGAAATGTTCGAGAAGCAGTTTCACTAGATGTCTTCTAAAGCAGTGGTCATCAACCCTGTCCTCAGGGCCCACTAACAGGCCAGGTTTTATGCATTACCTTGGGGAGATGCAGACTAGAACACTGCAATCACTGAGGAGCAAATGATATCACCTGTGATGTATTTCAGTTATCTTGCAAACCTGGCCTGTTAGTGGGCCCTGAGGACAGGGTTGATGACCACTGTGCTAAAGAGTTTGGTGGCATAAGTCTGGAAGGATATGAGTCGAGGAGCTCTGCAATAGGTCCTTTGGATGCAATAGAATACTTCTGTTGACTGAGATGGCAAGATGTTTTTTGAGGCTGGGCACCAATGTACTTTGCCAACTACTCTATATATTCCGAGAGTTGAGTTGAGAATGGCAGTGACTGCTGCTCTCAGGGTCGCTCCTTTGGTGGCCTCTAAGTTGGCTTAAAGTCTAAGGTTATTCCATCTGTAATGGTTTTCTGAGTCTTCTAAGCAGAGTTGGAATTGTAGGAGGTGATGTTGATTTTGGCAAGTTGCCCTTCATTTTTTTAAATGCGTTCCCAAACCCTTTTTGCTCAGTTTTAATGAAGTGGCACAACATTGTGTGTAGGTCAGCTTTTGTGGGCAGTGCATGTATCAGCATGCCAAGATCAGTTTCCATTACTAGGGAAAACTGTGTAGGGCTACGAGAGAGTCAGGAAGTCTAGCATAGTGAGAGCTGAGGTTGGTATCGGGATGGTGTTCCCCACTCCATGGTCATCTGCAGAGCAAGTAAACAAATTAGTGTAGCACTCAAAATGGTGAATGTAAATGAATAAACATAAAAGGTGAATGTCAATTCAATAGTGAACATGAGTGAATGAACAACCCGTATACTGTATACAAGTGCAAAAAATGATATAAAAAAACATTCAAACATCCAAACTCATGAGGAGACACCAAAAGGCGGGTAATCTGAAGAATAAATGACCATAGAAAGTCTCTCTTTTGACATGTACAGGGAAATTGATAAAATATTGATCCCAAAAAGTGGAGTAGAAAAGGAATAAGGTTGGTACGCTTACCAGAGACAATGGACACACGTACTATATAGCAGGTGTGTCAAACAGGCATTGGTGAGGATGAACCCCAATGAAATCCACCACAGGAGGACATTGTAAGCAGGATAGGTCCCATCCGATATACCCCAAAGGTTCCCGGTAGCAAGACACAGGCTCCAAAACTTGTGGTGAACCACATCAAATGGTGCAATGATCCATGATGTGCATGAAAAAAAGAGAACTGCACATAGTGTAATACCGTTTGGTATATTTATTGTAAAAAAAGGGGTTTACACTTACAAAAACAAACGATCTACTAAGGGCCAAAACCAATTGACACTATTCTGTACTCCTACTCCTGGACCTCTCCTTTGATACGGTTGACCACCCCCTCCTCCTCAAAAAACTCCACGCCTTTGGTCTCCGTGACTGTACTCTTTGCTGGTTCTCTTCCTACTTATCCAACTGTACCTTTAGCGTTTCCTACAACTCTACTTCCTCTTCTCCTCTTCCTTTCTCAGTTGGGGTCCCCCAAGGTTCTGTTCTTGGACCTCTCCTATTTTCAATCTACACTTCCTCCATGGGTCAGCTGATAGCATCCCATGGCTTCCAATACCACCTCTACGTTAACGACACCCAAATATATTTCTCTACCCCTCAGCTCTCTCCCTTTGTCTCCTCACGTATCACTAATTTACTTCAGATATATCAGTCTGGATGTCACACCACTTCCTCAAACTCAATCTATCAAAAACCGAACTTATAATTTTTCCTCCCCCATATGCCCCTTCCCCTGATCTCTCGGTCAAAATCGATGGCACAACTATAAGCCTATCCCCACATGCCAAGGTTCTAGGTGTCATCCCAGACTCTGAACTTTCCTTCAAGCACCACGTCCAATCACTGTCCAAATCCTGCCGCCTCAACCTCTGCAACATCTCTAAAATATGCCCCTTTCTAACCAATGACACAACAAAGCTCTTAATTCACTCGCTGGTCATCTCTAACCTCGACTACTGCAACTCCCTTCTCATTGGCTTACCTCTACATAGTCTATCACCTCTTTAATCCATCATGAATGCTGCTGCCAGACTCATCCACCTTACCAATGGCTCTGTCTCTGCTACCCCTCTCTGTCAATCCCTCCACTGGCTTCCGGTCAGCCAAAGAATTCAATTCAAAATACTAACAACTACGTACAAAGCCATCCACAATTTACCCCCCAGCTACATCACTAGCCTAGTCTCCAAATACCAACCTACTCGTCCTCTTCATTCCTCTCAAGACCTTCTGCTCTCTAGCTCCCTCATCACCTCCTCCCATGCTCGCCTCCAGGACTTTTCCAAAGCCTCTCTAATCCTATGGAATGCCTTACCCCAATCTGTCCGCTTATCTCTTACTCTATTAGCTTTTAGACAATCCCTGAAAACCCTTCTCTCCAGAAAAGCCTACCCTACCCACACCTAACAACTGTTTCTTAATTTTCTCCATCAGCTCACCCCCCACAGTTATTACCTTTTGTTTCCACTTGACCCTTCCCTCTAGATTGTAAGCTCTAACAAGCAGGGCCCTCTGATTCCCCCTGTATTGATTTGTATTGTAAGTGTACTGTCTGCCCTCATGTTGTAAAGCGCTATATAAACTGTTGGCGCTATATAAATCCTGTTTATTAATAATAATAATAATAATAATAATGACAAACAAGCTTGTAACATGTAGGTAAGTATGCAATGATTCCACGATCGTCACATTTCTTTTCAGGTGCTTTGAAAGCGCTACCTATTCATTGCAATGGGCAGGGAGTTTTAGGAGTGCTAAATACAGCGCTCCCAACCTGCCCCCAAAGATGTTGCTTGCAGGATTTTTCGGAACATCCCGCAACCGCACAGCCTGTGAAAAGAAAAACTGGAATCAATGGGAGGCCGTTTTCAGGCACTTAGCAGAGGCTATTTCCAGCACTAAATCGCCTGAAAACCACCCCAGTGTAAAAGGGGTCTAAAAGATAGGAGGGTTTAATTTCACTTTAAGGCTGTTGGCAGATCAGTCTCTACAAATGTGGCACAGTGCCTAAAAATGGATAGCCACTGAGCATGTGCAGGGCAAGGTGAGACAGTGTATTACTGGATTATAAACAGTATATACACCTATTTTTAATGTTTTACATAACCTGCAAAAGGGGCCAGCCTGAAGTGATCTAGCAGGACTCAATTTTCTGACTAAAGTTCCACTTTAAAGATGTAACCTTTTCTGTTAATAATATCTTCTAGAACCAGCATAAAAATACACACATACAAGTATTTTGGTTGACTTTTCTAATCAGAAGGCCTAAAACCAAATCCAGATAAAAATCTCAGCTCCCCCACCCACTCCTATTGAACGCATTGGGTTACACTTAGTTTATGTGGTGTAAATTATCAGTCAACTGGGTGAAAAAGCTAGCATAGAGTCTTTATAAATGTGCAGTCTAAAAATAGATTTTTATTCATCTCAGTCGAAATTTCCTGGATGAACAAAAAAATTGTCAAGGGCAGCTTAGCAAATGGGCAAACAAAAAAAAAGAAAAGAAGAAACTGTATTTACCATAAAAGAAGGTGAAATATAAAGTTCAGTTCTTATAAATAGATCTCTTATTGTCAATAAGAAGCTCTTTTGAGGGAATGCATCTCAGAACAAGCGAGCACAGAACCACAGCTAAAATATTAGTGTTCCCAGGTGAAGATTGGTAACATACTGAACAGCACTTAGTTAGTATATATAAAATAAAGTAAAGCTGTGATAACTTCAAAGCAACATTTAATCACAAAAATGTTCAATTCATTTTTTATAATTGAGTGTCATTGTTTTATATGCCTGATTTTCACCTGATTTTTCTTCCTAAAGTTTCATTGTACTAGACAATTTATGACTGCTGTCTTACTTATGATGAATTGTGTTTTGAAGCTAAACCAGTCAATAAATTCCAAGAAATTAAATGCATCTCATTAGAGCACGCTCCACCCTGTCTATAAAACACTGAACAGTAGACGACTATCTTTCCACAAGTCCATTGTAATATATGACTCTCCTGTTCCTAAGCATTTTCCGAGCTGCTGTCTCTCTGAATGAGAATTGTTAGATAATGCTTTGTACAAAATCCTTTTCAGCTCATTAAAATTATTACCAATATATCAATCATATGGTTTCTATGGCAGCTTTTCAAAAAATTAATGTGGCAGATATTGTCAAGTAACTCTTTTAATAAATTCAGACTTAAAAGGTTTAGCCCTGATTGTGAACTTGGTAAGCATAGTTAAACTATCCCAAGTACAAATGTCATATCACTCACTAAGAGCTTACCCATATAGGTGATCTCCTTCTATGTCATTTTGTTTCATTTATGTTTGCTAAATTATATGTATATGTATTTTCTTGTTTTACATGAATGGTGGGTAAATGTGAGTAAACATCTAGCTGTTTTAATAAAATACCCCCCTTTTAAACGTACTACACCATTGGAGATTGCTTTCTTATACCCCAACATTGAGGAGATATCATGGAGAGTACCGGATAGGACGTCCAGGATTGCTAGAGAGAAAGTTACTTTGATCCTGGGACCCCAAGGCTGATACTATCCACGGAGGCAGGCTGAGACACACAGACCCCTGGAATAGGATCTTTGTATCCAAATGCTGTTATCTTACAGCAGTGAGGTGAGCTGCTAGCGAGCACAGGGGTGTCATGACCCACTATAAGGATTAAAAACCAGTCATCTATTTGGAAGATCATTCACCTTTGTCTCCATATTTGACACAATTGTGTCTTCATTTGGACTATACTGTGTTACATATTTATTTCACTACTGCACAATCCCTATTGGGCACAAGTGTGGCTATTTTGCACTAGTTTGATTACTATTATCAATATAATTAGTTTTTCCTGCCTTGGATCATACGTTACTGGATGTTCATATATATATTTTTATATTTCACCTTTTATATTTCACTTGTGTTCTGATATATTGTTACTTAACAGTGCAACATCATCACTGTATTACTATTGCACCTTTTTTAGTCACAGATTCACTAATCGGTGTTTGCAGAAGTTAAGTTACATTATTTATAGTGTAGCCCCCTGTTGCTAAAATTGGGGCTATATAGTAAATTTAGTTTTTGGCTGAGCTGTAAACAGCTCAGATTTTATTTTATAGTTTATTTGGTTCTGCTCTAAACTTAACTGAGTTGTACATTTCTCACTATTGCCAGTAGGTGTCACTGGTACCACAGGTCAGTATGAGAATTACAACTAGGTTGAGCTATGTAATGAATATTCTTTTTCCAGAACAGCCCAGTAGGAGGTTCCTGGCCACTGTGATTTCTGGGAAGGGGGTATTTATTGGGCAGAGCCATGTGTTCTCGTGTCTTCTATTACCTCAGGGCCCTCCTGGCCTTAGGATGTGTTGCTGCAAGTTTTGCAAGTAGGCCCAGAAGCCTGTCTGGGGCCTACTAATCCTGTGGTGGTCATTAGGCTGTCTTGCCTGCATGGAAGAAGCCGAGCTATCTGAGAAGATCCAGGGGAGGACCCTTGAAGGAGAGAGCCAGGATGAAGGCTGGTCTCTCAGGAGGGCCTGATAACTCATTTGGAGGACGCACCTATGCCTAAACTACTGTTACAGTGTTGCCGGATGGCTTACAGGTTCTGACACTGTGAAGCTGAATCCTATTCTACAATCTAAACCGTGGCAACTAGCTCCTGGCTGCTAAGTCTGTGAGAGAGGCTTATCCAAAAGTGCTACTGGCTGCTAAACCTGTGAGAGAGGCTTATCCAGGAGTTCTACTGGCTGCTAAGCCTGTGAGAGAGGCTTGTCCAGAAATTCTACCGGCTGCTAGGTCTGTGTGAGAGGCCTATCCAGGTATTCAAGATCTGCTAAAAGAGAAAACTGTTTTACCTTTGGATTCAAGGAGTCTGTAAGTGATCTGCAAATGGTATCTGAAACCTCCCCTAACCCTCTCTCCTACTACTTCTTTCAAGTTCCTTATTAAAGCATTGCAAATTTATAAAGTGACTGGTGCCCAAATTCTGTTCTAACTTCTTATTATAGCCATGGACTCAGCCCTGGGTGAATGTAAGCTTGCCCCCTGTCTCTGGAGGTACCTCCTTGCTCCCAGTAGACCCAGGGGGGTGCTACAATAGTAATAGCGCGAGAGCCACTTTTACATATACTTGGTATCTATTTACTTGGCGTAACGTCCTCTTTTACAATATACACAAAAATTGAGCTAACTTTACTGTTTAGTTTTGTATGAAGTCTATTTATTTTTCCATAAAATTTGCATTTAAAAAGACCGCTGCGCAAATACTGTGTGACATAAAATATTGCAACGACCACCATTTTATTCTCCAGAGTCTGTCAAAAATAGGCATGGTCCTTAAGTGGTTAATGACCAGAGCACTTTTTGCAATTTGGCACTGCACTGTTTTACTTGGTAATTGTACGGTCATGCAATGCTGTACCCAAATGAAATTTGCATCCTTTTTTTCCCACAAATAGAGCTTTCTTTTGGTGGTATTTGATCACCTCTGGGATTTTAATTTTTTGCAATATAAACTAAAAAAGAACAAACATTTTGAAAAAAAGAAAGATATTTTCTACTTTTTGTTATTAAAAAAATCCAATAAACGTAATTTTTGTCATATTTTTTGGCCAAGCTGTATTCAGCCATATGTCTTGGGTAAAAAAATTTCAATAAGCGTATATTTATTGGTTTGCGCAAAAGTTATAGTGTTTACAAACTATGGTACATTTACTGGAATTGACGCAGCTTTTAGTTTTTGACTGCCCATCTAATTTCTTGAGGTGCTAAAATGGCAGGGCAGTACAAGCCCCCCCCCCCCCCATGACCCCATTTTGGAAAGTATTGCTGAAAGGCATGTTGAGCCCATTGAATTTTTATTTTTTTTTGTCACAAGTGATTGAAAAATGACAACAAAAAATTTTTCTTTACATAAAGTTGACACTGAAATTATATATTGCTCACACATTCCATGTATATGTGGAATTACACCCCAAAATATATTCTGCTGCTTTTCCTGGGTATGGGGATACCACATGTGTGAGACTTCATGGGAGCCTAGTCGCGTACAGGCCCCCGAAAACCAAGCACCGCCTTCAGGATTTTTAAGGGTGTAAACGTTTGATTTCACTCCTCACTACCTATCACAGTTTCGGAGGCCGTGAAATACCAAGATAGCACAAAACCCCACAAATGACCCATTTTGGAAAGTAGACACCCCAAGCTATTTGCTGAGAGGCATTTTGAGTCCATAGAATATTTTATATTTTGCCACAAGTTTCGGGAAAATTACAATTTTTTTTTTACACAAGGTTGTGCTATCTTGGCATTTCTTGGCCTCCAAAACTGTGATAGGTGGTAAGGAGTGAAATCAACAATTTACGCCCTTAGAAAGCCTGAAGGCGGTGATTGATGATGGGCACTGATAGGTGGCACTGGTGGGCACTGATAGGCGGCACTGATATGCACTCATAGGTGGTACTGATGGGCACTGATAGGCGACATAGGTGACAATGATGGGCACTGAAAGGCTGCACTGATGGGTACTTATGGGTGGCACTGATATGCAGCACTGATGGGCATTGATAGGTGGCACTGATGGGCATCCGAATGTCCGAAAGATTTAAAATTCAGTCGAATTTCGAGGGTCCTTCTGCATATGTATGGATATGAGGCCCATTCTAGTTATCAGGCATATGATGTCCGCAAACGAATCAACACAATATTGCAAGGATACATGTAAAAGTTCCAATTGCTGGAGAATGGAGGAATAACTAAGGATGGGATATCCTTGGACTTTACCCCCAGAATCTGGCAGATGGACATAAGAGCAATAACTTTCTGAAGAATAGGGCCTGGAAGGTAAAAGAAAGTCTTAGAAAAAGGCTTCCAGTGTTTTATCCACAGAATCTTTCAACACTGGAATGTCCTCAACAAGGACAGTCACAGTCTTGTTAAGACAGTAAATGGCTGAGTCCATAACTGGAACCGCCCACTTCTTAAGAAACTCTTCCTCAATAAGGTACCACTGAGAAAAATGCTTAGGAGGAGTAAATAACTTGTCTGGATTGGACCAGTCATCATACAAAACCGGTGTCAGAAGCAAGTGCACTGGGAAGGTTTTGAAAGTTTGGGGAATTTTAAAAGAGCCCAAACTGTTAACCTTACAACATTCAGATGCAGATTTCTCCAGCTTGAGACAGGTATGCAGTGGCTTAGCTAGCACATCTGGCACCCGGGGTTGGTCATTTTTTTGCACCGCACCCCCCCCAAGAAAAATTGTATGTGGCAATATAGCGTCGCCACGCCAAAACTGTGGTTGTAGTCATATTGCATCAACAGTGGGAGGGGCTAAAAGGGCCCTATGCTTTAATGACTGCCACAAGTGAGTATGTAACAGTACAAATCTCAGTATACTCATTTTAATAAAATAAAACTGTTGTGTTGCATATCCTTTACTACATACAGCTAACCCTAAAGTGATATTAAAGTTTTTTGTTTTTTTTTCGAAATAACAAACATTGTATTCTTACCTGCTCTGTGTAGTGGTTTTGCACAGAGCAGCTTGGATCCTCTTCTTCTCGGGTCCCTCGCTGGCACCGCTCACCCCCCCCTTTCTGGGTGCCCCCACAGCAAGCAGCTTGCTATGGGGGCACCCAAGCAGGCACACTCCCAAGCCATGGCTCTGTGTGTCCATTCACACACAGAGCCATGGCTCGACTCCGCCCTCCGTCTTCTGATTGGCTCCCTGGCTGTGATTGACAGCAGTGTGAGCCAATGGCTCCCGCTGCTGCCAAAAGCCTATCAGGAGTGCGAGTTCCCAGACAGCCAAGGCTCTCGTGGACATTGCTGGTTCAAGAAGAGGCTCAGGTAAGTATTAGGTGGGGCTGCTGCACACAGAAGGTTTTTTACCTTCATGTATAGAATGCGTGAAGATTAAAAATCTCGTGCCTTTACAACCACTTTAACAAAGAATGTGCTGTACTTAGAATGCATTAGTCAGGAGTAAGAAGTGTAAAACACAGTGAGGGGAATTTATCAAAACTGGTGCAGTCAGAATCTGGAACAGCTGCGCATGGCAACCAATTAACTGCTATCTTCAGCTTGTTCAGCTTTAAAAATGAAAGCTATGAGCTGATTGTTTGCCATGCACAGCTGCTCCAAATTCTGTCTGCTCTAGTTTTGATAAATTCCCCTAAGGGCTCATTCAGACAGGCACTGAGACAGGTCTTGTATGCCGAGCCACGTTTTGCTGCATCTGCACCCACCAGGGAGCTTAACCTATAGAAGTGGGTGCACAGACAATGGGCGTTCAGATACGTGCATTCCTTTATGTCTTGACATTCAACTCTGTCCAGCTGCTGCGTCCCAATTGACTTTGACTGGACTGCCTGCACAGAGATGCACAGAACACAAAGTATCCCCACGCAGTACACGGCCATCACACTGGGCAAGGACGCATATGCTCCGTATGAATGAGGCCTAATTGTCATGTGGCCAGATAGCAGAAAAGAGGAGTTGTCAGGTAATTAAAAGAAAAGTATGAGAATTTTATTTATGAATCATACTTACCTAGGTAGATGCTGCAACTGTCCCCTGCTGGCTCTAAGGCTGAGAACCGAGTAATCATACAGCCAATCACTCACTTCTCAGTGCTCCCTGAGCAGAGAGCTGGTGGCTGTCAGTCACTAGCTCTGCTCTGCCCCCCCATTAGTGCTCACTGAAACACTGGGCTGTGGAGGGGTGGAAGTAGGGATGAGCCGAACACCCCCCTGTTCGGTTCACACCAGAACATGCGAACAGGAAAACAATTTGTTCGAACACGCGAACACCGTTAAAGTCTATGGGACACGAACATGAATAATCAAAAGTGCTAATTTTAAAGGCTTATATGCAAGTTATTGTCATAAAAAGTGTTTGGGGACCTGGGTCCTGCCCCAGGGCACATGGATCAGTGCAACAAAAAGTTTTAAAAACGGCCGTTTTTCGGGAGCAGTGATTTTAATAATGCCTAAAGTGAAACAATAAAAGTGTAATATCCCTTTAAATTTTGTACCTGGGGTTGTCTATAGTATGCCTGTAAAGGGGCGCATGTTTCCTGTGTTTAGAACAGTCTGACAGCAAAATGACATTTCAAAGGAAAAAAAGTCATTTAAAACTACTCGCGGCTATTAATGCATTGCTGGAAGATGAAGAAGAGAAGAAGATGAAGAAGAGAAGAAGATGAAGAGAAGAGCGGGAGCCTCCCTCCATGCCATGGATGCGGAGCGGCCCGAGGAGAAGAAGGGAAGAAGAGGCCGCGGAGGAGATGCTGGATGAGAACACCGGAGGAAGAACCAGAAGAGCCAGAAGAACCAGAAGAAGAAGAAGATGGAGGAAGAAACCGAAGGAAGATAGAAGAAAGAAGAAGCATTTAAATAAAGGAATTGTCAAAAACTGTCTCTTTTACCATTTTTACCATTTTTGACAGTTTTTTAGTGAAATGGTAGGGGTACTTTTGTACCACGTTACCATTTCACACAGGGGGGAGGGCCGGGATCTGGCTGTCCCCTTGTTAAAGGGGGCTTCCAGATTCTGATAAGCCCCCCGCCCGCAGACCCCCACAACCACCGGCCAGGGTTGTGGGGATGAGGCCCTTGTCCTCATCAACATGGGGACAAGGTGTTTTGGGGGCTAACCCAAAGCACCCTCCCAATGTTAAGGGCATGTGGCCTGGTACGGTTCAGGAGGGGGGCCACTCTCTCGTCCCCCCTCTTTTCCTGCGGCCTGCCAAGTTGGTTGCTCGAAAAAGGGTCTGGCATGGATTTTTGGGGGGACCCCACGCCGTTTTTAAAAAAAATTTTGGCGCGGGGTTCCCCTTATTATACATACCAGACCTGAAAGGCCTGGTTTGGAATTTAGGGGGACCCCCCACGTCATTTTTTTTTAAATTTTGGCCGGGGTTCCCCTTAATATCCATACCAGACCTGAATAGCCTGGTATGGAATTTAGGGGGAACCCCACGTCATTTTTAAAAAAAATTTTGGTTCGGGGTTCCCCTGTGGGGAATTCCCATGCCGTTTTTATCAATGAACTTCTATGTGTCTTGTCGAAATAGCAATGCATTAATAGCCGCGAATAGTTTTAAATGACTTTTTTTCCTTTGAAATGTCATTTTGCTGTCAGACTGTTCTAAACACAGGAAACATGCGCCCCTTTACAGGCATACTATAGACACCCCCAAGGTACGAAATTTAAAGGGATATTACACTTTTATTGTTTCACTTTAAGCATTATTAAAATCACTGCTCCCAAAAAAACGGTTTTTAAAACTTTTTTTGCATTAATACATGTCCCCTGGGACAGGACCCAGGTCCCCAAACACTTTTTATGACAATACCATGCATATAAGCCTTTAAAATTAGCACTTTTGATTTCTCCCATAGACTTTTAAAGGGTGTTCCACGGCATTCGAATTTGCCGTGAACACCCCAAATTGTTCGCTGTTCGGCGAACTTGCGAACGGCCAATGTTCGAGTCGAACATTAGTTCGACTCGAACTCGAAGCTCATCCCTAGGTGGAAGTGGCTGGCATAGGCTCTCAGAGGCTCGCTGAGAGGCTGAGCAGGGTGCCGGTCCAGGCATGTGAGCGGATCCCAACCATATGGTTGTTATCTTTCCCCAGCCTGGACCGGCTTAAGCCTGCTGTCAGCTGAAAATGGGTCTTAGGAGTGCAAACAGGCTTTGGCTGTACTTCTCCTTTAATAAATCTCACATGACCTGTCTCTCTTCTCCTGTTTGGCATTACTTGTGACAATTGATAAATGTCCCCATTTATGTTGTGAACTCACTCTCACCGCCCAGGCAGGCTCTTCCCCAGCCCAGGCTTTAAATCCAGGCTCTTTCTGTATAGTTTGCCAAATACCGGAGAATCAAATAGAAGGGAGATCGCACAGGCGCACTAGCGCTGAATCACCCTGCTCCTCCCGCCTGGCCGTCCTATAGAAAAGCATTCCAGAGCAATGCTGCAGCACTGTTGCTTAGCAGCATAGCAACAGTAGCTGAAGCGTCACTCTGTAATGCCTCGCTATATCACGGATGGGAAGAGCAGATTGATTCAGCACTAGTGCACCTGTGCGGTCTCCCTCCTATTTGATTCTCGGGTATTTGGCAAACTATGCAGCGGGGACTGCCTGTTCATTACACTTAATCGGGCAGCAGTGACACCCTTAAATCACTGATTCCCAGTGCTTGTGGGGGCGGCATCCCTGGCGGCCCCCCTAGATGTGTCACCCGGGGCAGGCGCCCCCCCTGACCCCCTAATTTTGGCCCTGCAGGTATGCACTGTATCAGTAAGGACTGAAATGGAATCCTTAAGTTAAAATTAAGGACAAAACTTTTTTTTTTCCATTCTGGATAGTTGTCATCTGTTTCCCATGGGGGGGAGGGGGAATTCCCTTAAACTTCTTGTTCCACAGCCACAACAGGAAGTCAGAGGAAATCCCTCCAAAGTAAGGGAAAATTCCTTGTTGTCACCAGGGTCACCAGAATTAGTGTTCCCATTGTAAGATTTCTGCTCTATTAATACAGACAGCAATACAAATCTACATAAGCTGGAACAGAGTCGCGCTCAACTAATATGCATAACATAAATATCTATTGATAAAAAGTCTTCCTAACGTGTACAGCATCAAATATCTGATAGTAAACAGTCCTCCTTTTTACAGACGAGAAATATAAAAGCATGTACAGCATAAAACATCTGGTGCTAAACAGTCCTCATTGTCAAAAGTGATGTAAAGAACAGGGTGATAGGTAAGCAAGAGTGTCAAAATCTTGAACTTTTAGTCCATATATAGACTCTCAGACACAATGTAGTCCCCTTCAACCCCCTGTACAATGGAGACCATAGGAGACCACCGCCAAAAGTATGGAATGCCTGCTTACCAGATACACTGGACCTTTAGAAAGGCCAGTAGTGCTTGTGGCTGATTACCCCGCCAGGGCCTTTAGATTGTTGTCCAGCAAAAGATCTGTGATCCTGCGGGTGATCTCTCTCTCTCTCTTCCAATGTCTAAGGATGTCCCACTCAAAGAAAATAAAGAGAGCTCCACATCATGTGAATCCAAAGATTTATTGGTTTAAAAAATTATTTCCCATACATGGAAGAATAATAAAAACACCGGCCGGTAAAAAACAAGCACCCGCACTTCCGGGACTCGTAAGTCGCAATGACATCAGCACGTCATCTGCCCTACTAGTTTTGTCAAAGATTGACGTCGTTCTGGGGCATGGGCGACGTACTGCGCCATCGCCTTTTATACAAAAAAAACAAAACCAAGCCTTGTTCTGATACCCAAGAACTCAGTAGGGCATCAAGCTTCGTTTTAACATCAATAAACTTCATTGGATATCGAGCCTCATTTTGAGATTAAGCTGGACACCAATGGTATTTCCTACACTTCAATGATTCCCTACCATTAAATCTCTAAAGAGCAAAAAATGTAACATTTAGGAGAGCAAAAATTTCCACAGTTGTCTAGCAACTATATCACTTCCAAAGCTGAATAATAAAGAAAAATCTTGCATAATTAGACCCGGAAGTGAGCAGAATGTCCAAAGGACACTCCACTACTGCCCTCTACAGGAAGCACTGCATATTGCACAAAGTTATACATCCGAATCATCCTGAGGGATATGGTTATCAAAAAAGAGATAGTTTTTCAAAAATAAAAACAAAATAAAACTGATTAAAACGCCTTAACACCATGCATAAATAAACTAAAAAGTTTTTTATGTTCCACAAACTTATCTGCAGATGGAAATATAATAAATTCTGATTCAGTATAAATCCTATTATTTTAAAGCGGGATGAATACCCTGCTGGGGTCCAGATAATACCTCAAAAGTGCACATTATAATACATACAATATACATCCCAAAAGCTGGTCAGAAATATTTCTATTATGTTTGTACAATGAGACAAATGTGGTCAATATGTTACACTTCATCTACAGGTGGTATTACTCTCAAGGTAAGATTCCCCCTTACTAATGAGCCACCCCTCCATGGTGGACTGTATCTGTCAATACCCATAAATATAGTGTTCTTAGGATCCTTATTATAATGTCGAAACTGAGTGTTTCGGAAAGCACTTCCTGATGTTGTTAATGTGCTCGTTGAATCTCACCTGTAGGGCCCACTTAGTCCTGCCCACATACTGGAGTCCACACGGACATTGTAACAAATAAACCACCCCAGTTGTTGAACAGGTAATGAAAGGTTTGATCTTAAAAGTACGTGAAGAGCTAGTAGCTATAAACTCCCTGATATTCCTATGTCAACAGCCATTGATGGCACACACTTGGCATGTTCTACACTGATAGAATCCAAAAAGGTTCTGGAAAAAGAGAATGGATTTCGATGGTGGATTCAAAACACTAGGAGCAATTTTATCTTTAAGTGAAGGGACCCCTCTAAAAACTACTTGAGGTCTCAAAGGTAAAGAGGGTCTAAGAACTTTATCATTACACAAGATGTGCCAATGCTTCTGAATACGTTTTTTTATCCTCCAATTTTGTGTCGAGTTGTAATACAAATTGTAAACTTGTAATAAAAGGTAGAAATGGTTCTTTTTTACCCTCTACCTCTACCCTAGATATTTGCGTAACAATAAACTCCTATCGGTCTGCTCAATCTTGATCAACTATTTTGCTAAGGGAATTTACCTCGTAACCTTTATCCACAAATTTTTTAGTGAGTGGTGTTACTCTCCTTGAAAGAAATGATAAACTCGAATATCTGACCAGCTTTAAAATAAAAAAAACATTTTTTGTGTAAGATGTGTTACACCCCCTGCCTTTCACAAAGCTAGTGTATGTGTACAAGTGGTGGAACTTAGTGTTCCTAGTAATATAAAGTTGTGTAATGAACTAAAATTATAAAAATATCCATCAAAAATCCCAAATAAAATAAGTGTGTTATACCCTCTGGCGGGTGTTAAAGTGATGAACTCCACCCATGCGATAATCATGCAGCAAACAATTTAATTTTATGGTAACAAAGTTATGTGATGAACTAAAAAATAAAATAAATATGTACGCCAGAAACAATGAGTTGAATAGGTGTGTTACACCCTCTGGTGGGTGTCAAAGTGATGAATTACACCCATACAATAATTATGCCGCAAACATGTAATGAAACACAAAATAATAATAAACTAAGAGTGTTACACCCTCTGGGAATAGAGGATGTTTAAAAGAAAACACTTTTTTGCAAGCTAAGTGATAAGTGTGTTTGATCCTCTGTATCAGAAATCAAACCATAAACATATAACCACAAATATAAATAGTGAATATTTCATAATAAACAGTTAGATATTAAATATAAAATATAAAACAACATAGAAAATCTGAAGTGTGGAAAAGTAGTCCAACTGTTTCAATAGTGACTTTGTGCTTCAGACTGTGTTCAGTGACTGTTCAGATTTGGAGCTGATTAATTTCTCTCAGGTGACAATAGTGCCAAGTGACTTTTCGGTGCTGGTAATATATTGCACTCACCAGATAGCATTACCCTCCAGGGGTATTAGACATTCACAGTTTTAGCCACTGTGTAGCTTTCTGGAGTGTGCTGGATGGTCTGCACCTCGAAAGTTGGCTTTTCCCCACGTCGTCACATGCAGGAGAGAGGAATGCCCATAGCGTGATATTGTTTTAAAAAACTTTTATTTTTAATATAAATATATAGGTATGTACTCACATTGAGCCAGAAAATTACATGCAGCGTTAAAATCGAGTAAAGATGGAGCCACGGTGTATACAAACGATCGCCGCTCCGACCGGAAGTGATGCAAAGACATACAGTGCCGCCCTACGCGTTTCATCATAAAGACATCATCTGGAGCGTCCATCTTGCTACACCTCCAGTGGACTTATATATACACCTCTAGTGGACTTTAATATATTTATATTAAAAATAAAAGTTTTAAATTAACTTAAATTAGAAAAAATTATCTCCAGAGGTTTGAAAGAAGGTATATTAGACAAAAAAGAGAGACTGTTCCTGATCCCCAGTGCCCCACGCACACCTGTAATATACTATTTACCCAAGGTTCACAAAAGTATGACTTGCCCCCTGGGACGTCCGATAGTGAGTGGGATTGACTCAGTGATGTCCCGGGTGGCAAGTATATTGACTGTTATCTGGAGCCCTTGGTTCAAGGAATGCCATCATATATCAAGGACACACGGCACACTATTAATATTCTGTCCAATTGTCATACAAGGACAGGGATGTGGCTTGTGTCGGCTCATGTAACCTCATTATACACAATTATACCCCACGCAATGGGTCTATTAGCGGTGAAATACTTATTGGATAAGGATTCAGGTCTTTCCAAGAAACAGATAGAATTCATAATGGAATTGCCTGGCTTTGCGGCATCCCATAATTATTTTTGGTGGGGAAATTCATTTTACCACCAGGATAGGGGTGTCGCTATGGGAACTAAGTATGCCCCTAGTTTGGCCAATCTTTTTATGGCTAAATAGGAGGAGGATGTCGTCTATGCCCATCAGAGACCAGAATTCGTCCTGTGGGCAAGGTATATAGACGACATCCTCCTCTTATGGGTCGGAAATGGCGATGGTCTGAGAGACTTTATGGAATCCCTTAATAACAAACGATAGGGGTATTATACTGAACTTTGAAGTTAGTAAAGAGGAAGTGCACTTCTTGGACTTAAGGATAAAAATCGAATTGGATGGGATAATTACTTCAACTTTTTTTTTAAATCCACCGATAGGAATGCTTACATTCCTTTAGACAGCTGCCACCACAAAACTTGGCTAAAAGCGGTTCCCAAGGGACAATACACAAGGCTGAGATGGAATTGCACTAGGATAGAAAAATTCAAGGAACAGGTGGGGATACTCACTAAAAAATTTGTGGATAAAGGTTACGAGGTAAATTCCCTTAGCGAAATAGTTGATTTCATGTTAAAACAAGGCTTGATGCCTTACTGAGTTCTCGGGTATCAGAACGAGGCTTGGTTTTGGATCTTATATATAAAAGGTGATGACGCAGTACGTCACCCGTGCCCCAGGACAATGTCAATCTTTGACTAAACTAGTAGGGAGGACAACATGCTTACGTCGTCACAACTTACAAGTCCCGGAAGTGCGGGCATTAGTTTTTTGCCGGCCAATGTTTTTATTATTCTTCCATGTATGACTCTCTTGCTTACCTATCAACCTGTTCTTTACATTACTTTCCACCCAATAAGGAGGACTGTTTAGCACCAGATGTTTTATGCTGCACATGCTTTTATATTTCTCTTCTGTAAAAAGGAAAACTGTTTACTATCAGATATTTGATGCTGTACACGTTAGGAGGACCTTTTATCAGTAGATAGTTATGTAATGCATATTAGTTGAGCGCGACTCTGTTCAAGCTTATGTTGTTTTTTTTTGTGATATCACACATTTGAGTTACTGCTGTCTATTTTAATTTTCACTTTTAATTTGGACTTTTTATTTGGAATTGCGTTTTTTTCTCCCATATACAGTAATAAAAATCTGACAGGTGTCCTAGTCACTCTACGCTCTATCCAAACCTAGAAAAACCTTTTGCCTTTAGTTATACTTTAAGGCCAGGAATGACCAGGCACAGCTGCAGGCAAATCAGAGACTGAGATTACTTGATTAAAAAAAAGAGACAGACTCTGAAGGAGAATGTGAGGATACATGCTTGCATTTCCTGCGTTCCAATTCAGCTGTTATGAAGGGGATTTTTAACATGCAAGTTGACATGGTTTCAGAAAATTAACCCCCTCAGATACCAAAGAAAAAGGGGTTCATGCTTGGATGAGTTAGGAAATACTTCAAGAACTGTGGGGACACTAGAAGAGGACAATTGTCTAGGCTGCTGGCATCAGTCCCTCAGGTAGGGATGCTGCAAGCTGCCCCAGAGCTGATAGCAGCCCACAGGTCCTCTTCCTTTGCACATATGATCTGCCACACTGCAAAGTAAAAATGTTCAGGCCCTGCAAGGGGTATCCACAGACCAACTGCAGGAGTAGAGGAGAATATCTGTGACTTAGGAGACTTAGGTGTTGGCGAAGGCTCAGAGGCAGATGCTGGTTGCCAGTTTCAAAATGGCCAAAATTAACTCAGAAGAGCAGGCACTGGGCACCAAATTAAAAAATAGCACAGCACCCTGTTCCTGCCACATACCTGTGACCATAACGGTGTCACAGCTGGGGCTCCAGTGTTAACCACTAGGGGACGCAACAGTACCAGACATGCACCAGACTCATTTAGAGGGCAAAAGAGGATCTAAGGGAACATGCCCTATCCAGGAGGTCTTCGCTGCCTCTGTTTGATATATTTCCTAAGGATTCTACCCACCAGTGGGTATATCACCACCATGGACTAGTAAAGCACTCTGTGGCTGACACACAGTACACCAGGTATCATGGATAGTGCCCACGGCAGAAAAGGGACGGATTCCCCCAACTTGGGGTTTTTAGGCAGCAAAGTAAAAAGGTTGAGTCAATAATACATAGAAAAAAAATCAATATTTTATTAATAGTACCAAGGGACATAACATGGTAATTAAAAATGAGCTCCAGTAGTAAATTAAAACTAAACCAGATATATACTTGCAAACAAAATTTTTCACGACAACATTATACAAGAAATGTCAGCGATATGAAAAATAAGCATGACACGTTTCAACCCATATACCAAGGGTCTTCTTCAGAATGTCAGTCTGCTGAAAGAGATGTATCATAGGTACACATATCACAATTATTTACGCACAGTATAGGAAAAATAAATGCCATAAAGTGCAGACATGTGATATAGTTACCCAATAGTGTATCTCCAAAAAAGAGTAGACTTCCTACATAGAGGTCCTTTAAAAGCTTTTATCTCCCCAAGAGGTCCCAGGGCACTCCACGGCCATAATAACCAAGAAGGGGCAGTGATCCAGCGATATGGCTTACAAGAAGTCACACCTAAAGGGAGCCCCCAAAAAGATACTGTAACCAGGAGGGGGATAGGTCACACCTGCGGCAGAGATCCATGGAAAAATTATTAAGTGGCATGCCCACAAATAGCGTGAACGGTCAAGCAAGATTAACATAATATCAACATATAATGACTTAAGATAGAATATGCGACAAATAGGCACATGTCTACATATATATATAATATATATATATAAACAGAGGGTCAGAGTGAACTAAGCCCCAACTGTATATGTAAGGAATTTACATCACATAGGTGTGTGTACTGCACAGTGATAGTGATGGAAAGTGAGAAAACGAGGCTAAGTGATGACACAGGAGCCGTGAAAGTTGCAACAAGAAAGATACAATAATGAAAGATGAAAAAAGACAAAAGTGATGAAAAGAGGAAAAAAAGGGAAAAAGAATGGGAAAGGAAAGGGTGAAAATGTGTGCAAGAAAAGATGTGAAGGGGAGAAAAATGAAGTGAAAAACGAGTGAAAAACATAACTGAATAAGTGAAGACAATAGGACACAAATTTAGTGTGTGCATATAGCATACAACAAGGTGAAAATAAGTGAGAACAGCAGTGCACTAGAATCAAATTACAGGCCAGCCTTGCATCTTTGTCATGGTGGGGTCCTGGTAAAGCCTCCAAGGCTATGCTGAGGATCAGCTGATAGAAGTAGAAATCTTGTAGAAAAGGTTTTACTTCTCTCAGACAAAGAAGATGTCCACTCTCCTAGGACAATAGAAAAACAACTGGAGCATAATGAGAGTAGAATGGGTTATATGTGGCTAACCAACCACTTTTTTTGTTGGTGTCCTATTTTAAAGTAGTACCTTCCTGGTTCATGTTCTCCAGCCTTTTGAGCAGCCAGGCCACAATGACATCACTACCACACATGCGCACAGAGTCAAAATCGTGACACCCTCTGCATTTAGGGCACCTTCAGTATGCCTTGAATGCAGAGCTTCTGTGCTTGCACCGGTGATGTCCTCAGCTGCGGCCAATGTGAATATCTTCTAAACGGTGCAAGTTCAGAAGATATTCACAGTACTTACACATAAGCCTTATTATAAGCTTACCTGTAGGTACAACTTTATAATAGGAGTTTACTATAACTTTAAAGGAAATGTGTATTGAAAGGATTACAAAAGCTGTAATTACTGGCTTCCCCATGAAAAAGCTAATTGCCTTACTCTTATTTGTTTAATAAATAAGACATTAAATTAAGACATTAACCTGTAACAAGCATGCAGAAGAGAAACAAGTCTAAATCCAGAATGACTAATTTTCATACTTGTTCATTAGGTCACTGGATCAGCATGACAGCCAGGGAATTAGAATTTTCTGAAAAAAAAGTAAGAAATGCCAGCTTCCATACTTCCTTTCTGTAGTTTTCCTCTGAACCCCCCTAAAGCTAAATCTAACAATTATCTCAATTTTCAAAGATCTGCCCTGCCCATGTACACATTAATTTAGATATAAAATGATCAGAATGGATATGGTTTATTCTTTCCTTGTTCTATTTGGATGCACAGCGGAGGCCTTTTGCTAAAATCAAACAATGTTGGGCTTCTGGTGCATCCCTGCACCTTTAAGGAAGAACCTTTATGGACCTCTCTTTCTCTCTTTATACATATATATATATATATATATATATATATATATATATATATATATATATATATATATATATATATATATATATATATATTCTAAATTTAAATGTTTTAATCTGAGGATTCACATAATAAAATTGTTACTGTACTGGAACCCAACAAGAGGATTATACACAAACTGTCAACAGAGACAAATAACAATAGCGCTCTTAACAAATTTTGTTAGCTTTAGTAAAGGTGAGAGAAAAAATTCTTAATTATATTCTCTCTTTGACATTTTCAAGTAGTGCCAGGGTCTCCCCCCCTCTCAACCTTGCCCATATAACCTCTGCTCCTGCCTCGTAGGTGCTCTAATCCCTCTTACAATTCTGCACTGTCGGTCACATTAGTTACATTATTTTTGCAGGTTTTGAGAGTGGTGGTGGCTTGGTGAGCAAGGCAATTTATTACGTAAATTACAATACACTGCATTTTTCTAGGCTAAGTCTCAGGTCATCACAGGCTATGTTTACTACACAGT
The DNA here is from genome assembly GCA_037952925.1 of Lithobates clamitans. NCBI lineage: Eukaryota > Metazoa > Chordata > Amphibia > Anura > Ranidae > Lithobates > Lithobates clamitans. The sequence continues at coordinate 1,087,092 of JBBGZY010000632.1, read as the reverse complement.
CAAGTGGCCTATCAAAAACAGGTCCATGATCCAATTTTGGTCCCAACCCATAGTTTAACCACTTAAGGACCGGAAGATTTTCCCCCTTAGGGACCAGGCCATTTTTTTCGATAAGGCACTGCGTCGCTTTAACTGACAATTGCGTGGTCGTGCGACGCTGTACCCAAACATGATTGACATCCTTTTTTTCCCACAAATAGTGCTTTCTTTTGGTGATATTTGATCACCTCTGCGTTTTTTTTTTTTTGCACTATAAACAAGTAAAGACCGACAATTTTGAAAAAAAAAACAATATATTAAATATAATAAATATCCAAAAAAAATTCTTCATCAGTTTAGGCCAGTATGTATTCTTCTACATATTTTTGGTAAAAAAATAGCAATAAGCGTATATTGATTGGTTTGTGCAAAAGTTATAGCGTCTACAAAATAGGGGATAGATTTATGGCATTTTTATTACAATTTTTTTTTTTTACTAGTAATGGTGGTGATCAGCCGACGTACAGCTTTGGCAATTCCCAGGAATGAGCCAACTTGCAGCAGTATAATGATGGCAGCTGGTCGGCAAGTGGTTAAAGAATAAATGCACTTATTACCCAATTACCTCAATGTAAACTAACCCACCCACCCCTTACCTCGATTTGTCTCCTGTGATTGGCTGTGCATGCACATATCAGCCCATATCAGCCCCAAAGATGTCTTTTGGGCAGTGTTTTCTGCGATTTCCCTTTTTCTTTGGTACATGGCCCCATAAATGTTTGTTTTGTGCGGGCACAGCCAGGAGAGTGAGACCCGTGCTGCTGAATGTAAACGATCACTAGAAGCCACAGCTATTGGGTCAAGATAAGTACTCCTCTGTGGTGGGCGCGGGTGGCTTACTTTAGGTCAAGGAGTTCACTTATTATTTAGAAAACACTGCACTACAGCAAATTATTACCCTTTTTTAGTATCACAAAGAAATCAGTTTCCAGTTGTCTGCTATACAGCTAACAAGATAAACTAAAACAACAGAATATGTTATAGAACAAAGATCTGCACCATAAACATAATCACATTTCTTTCTGTGGCAAACTCCCTTACTACACTACCATTCTCTTTATTTATATTTGTGATGTGTAATAAAATCCCAGTTGTTTATTATCATTGTCTCCATTTCTTTATTATATTGTTTACTGGCTGTTAGCAGAAACAGCTCTTTCCTAGGTTACAGGAAAAATATAAAAAGAATTATTTTGTGGCTGTATACTATTCTTGTCGCTAAGATGTTTTATTGAAACATCCTTCAACATTTGCCATACAGACAGTACAACTTCTTATGACCTTTCTTTTCCCAGCAGCATAAAGTTACAGTGTGTATATAGGAGTGATTGTAGTGCACAGATTTATGTTCAGTCGATAACATATGTTGCAAGTGACCTACAGACATTTAGAATAATTAATTTCAAAAGTATAGTTGGCCAGGTGCATTGGCTGCAAGCTAGTTTAAGGTGTAAGTTTAAGTTCAAGTATCTTAAAAAAAAAAAAAGTTGATTTATTGACATACTATTATGCCTGCTATACAATTGCATTCATGTATCAATATGCACTTACATTTAAAAAGGTTTTGTAATTTATGTAGAAGGTGGCGAAGCTTTGCATGTGCTTCCTCATTGGTTGAGGTCCTCCGACTTACACTCTTACTTGATAAATCCTTTTAATTAACCCACTAAGCATGCGTGATCACTGCTGAGTTGGAACCGTTTGATGTTTTCTGGCATAATTCTTATTCACAATTTGCCATGTGTGAATGAGTTTCAGAGACTTAGATGTGTCAAAAAACTGAGAAGATATGATGTATTTTTGACACAATAGGTAGGCATGGTACATTTGGTCATAGTTGATTTGGTGCAACAAAGACATGAAAGTAATGATTTAAAAAATAAAGATACGAAATCATTGTACCCCCAAATAAGAATTACATGTGGAACAAATTATAACTGTAAAGGGTAACCCCACATTCATGAGGAAAAAAAGTAGCAAATAAAGAAAAAATAATACAGCGTATACAATTGCGACACAAATCATATTGTAATTGGATGTTATTAAAAATTACCTTTACTTTTCAGTCCGCTGCTCTGTCATTTTCTGAAAATGCAATGCAATATGGCAACCTAGAGCTGTTCTGTACACAGAACACCCACCCAGAAACATAATTTCCTGCTTGTGTGATTGGCTCAAAAATTTCTCCAGCAGTCTGCGCTAAGATACAAGCCAGATTTCAGGCATCCCCTGCAACAAAAATGTCATTTTTGGTGAGATACTTCCAATAGGAAATCGCGTCTTGGGCTCAGGTCACATTGGTGTGATGTGGGAAACCCTGCAAATCCACTGCGGGTTCCCGCATTGCACATGACTTGCAGGCAGTTCATACTGACTTATACAAACCGCTGGGAGTGTCAATACAAAGCCACTTGCTGCCATCTATAGCTGTAATAGGTACCACAGATACCAGGGTGCCTTGACGAGGTTCTTGGGCTTATGCATGTATTTGTAAATGTGTCTAGACTAAACTTCTGCTTACTGTTTACAGGTTATTGCTGTTGGTACAGACCCCCCCCCCAATTGTAAGCCAACACCCCCCACCTGTTACCGCACCATCTCGGGCAGTTCAGGTACACAGAACAGCCGGGCGGCAGCTGGAGAGTAGAGGACAGTGTGCAGCTGTGCTGCCTGGGTGGAGAACACATCGTGACAGGCTAGGGACACAGCACAGGAGTGAGAGACATAGAGGAGGAGGAGAACACATGCCAGGCATGAAGCTGGCGCTGTTCCGGCTGAAGAAAAAAACTGCCAAAGGGAGCCGGGGCTTTAGTCACCCTTGGAATGGTGTCACCCCTGTAGCGGGTGGCACCCGGGTGCGCACTGCCCCCCCGGCCCTCCAGTGCTGTCTATCAGTGCCCATTAATGCTGCCCATCAGTGCCCATCGATGCCACCTATCAGTGCTCGTCAATGCTGCCTATCAGTGATCATCAATGCTGTCAATCAATGCCCATCAGTGCTGTCTATCAGTACCACATATCAGTGCTCATCAATGCCACCTATCAGTGCCCATCAGTGCTGCCTATCAGTGCCACATATCAGTCCTCATCAATGCCCCTATCAGTGCATATCAGTGCCACCTATCAGTGCACATCAATGCCCCTTATCAGTGCCACTTATCAGTGCTTATCGATGCCCCCTATCAATGCTTATAAGTGCCACTTATCAGTACTCATCAATGCTGCCTATCAGTACCCATCAGCAGGACTAAACCCATCAGCTGATCTGCTCCTTCTCCTCCCGCCCCTCTCCTCCTGTGTGCACTGCGGAAAGTGTAAAGCTAAGCAGCTGAATGATCAAACTCAGCTGCTTAGATTCACAGTTCCCGCAGTGCACACAGGAGGAGAGGGATGGGAGGAGAAGGAGCAGATCGGCTCTCTCCTGTCCCGTCTGTGCGAGGGGGGGGCTTTCAGTGCAGGCTCTGTTCCATATGAGAGATATGCTCTCAGCTCTGCCTGCAGCAAGCAACCCCACTGGGGTCCCCCTACAGTGGGGGAATGCTTATCCCCCCCTTCACAGCTCTCACCCGCTCTGTGACCCGGATCCTGGCAGCTCAGGGATGTCTCACTCTTGAGAGCAGCAGGTTGCTTGGTGTGCCGTGATGTCAAGATGTGTTCCCAAGCAGCTCAGTGTGGAGCTGGAAGAGAGGGGCCTGGGAGCAGCAGAGGGAAGCTGGATAGGAGGGGCAACGGGGCGGTAACATATAGAGGAATTGATCTCCGCCTCCTGTATTCACTGAATTCCTGTGGGAGGGAAAGGAGGAGGCATTCAGCGGCTCGAGGAGGCGGGGATCAATTTCGCTATATGCCACCCCTCCCATATATCTGTACAGGGGGGCTTCACGGCCCCCTGGAGCATTGGACCGGGTCACAAGTGCGACCGTTGCAACCCCTGTAGCTACAGCCCTGGTATGTGTGTGCAAGACATTTGAAAGACCTATGCATAGTTGAAAACCTTATTGTTGGATAACCAAAGTTGGAATAGTTATACAGTATTGGAATATAAGAAAGCAAGCTGCCCTGAATATGTTCTAGACAAAAAATAAAGACCCCAGGAGATCCCAGGGAAAAAAAAAACACTATGGAATTAAAAATGAAAACAAGACATCTTGAGATTACAATAGAAGGATTATAAGGACTCTGGACAAAAAAAAAAAAAAACGTAAGGAAGACTACATTATGCTCAATTATAGGGATACACTGTGTTTATCAGTACCTTGCACTGAAGATGATAAGCAAGATGTGCAAAAAAAAAAAAAAAAATAGCTATAGATACATTACCAACCTATTTTATGCCTGCTAGAAACATCATACATGACAGATACATTTTCAGTACAACAGATCAAGGTCAGTCAGAGACTATAGATCAATATGTCACCAAGCTGAGGCAGCTAGCTGCAACATGTGAATTTGGAGCATTGCATAATGAACTCATTAGAGAGAGAATAATGCTTGGATCAAGGGATAACAATGCAAGATAAAAAATGTTCAGAGTGTCTAAACTGAACTCACAGACAGAATTAGACATGTGCAGAAGTCATGAGCTCACAGTGTTTCAAATACAATTAATGCAAGACAGTAAGCCAGAGATGAAGGCCCCATTCACAATGACACTGTCAAACTTGCGATTATATAATGATGTCTCAATTGTGTCATGAACACATTTGCATTATCATTTGCCTGCATTTAGATGAATCAGTTTATCTGCATTTAGAGAAAATAGAATTCTTTGCATCTGATCGGAAACTCTAAAAATGGCTAAACGTATGTAAACGTGCCTAAGGCCCCATTCACAACTGAGCGTTATGGAATCGCGGGCAGAATCGCTTAATTCCAGAATTGCAGTAGAATGTGGGACACGTTTCCAGTGCCATTATTTCTTAATGACACCCTAAATACAGTTCAGTTTTGCCGAGAACAAAACACACAAAAATCGCTGAAAAAAATGCAACGGCAAATGCGCCTGGCTTAGTGCCAGTATTAGGTACATGAGCTTCTTTGGCGTATATTTGGAATGGAGGGAGGCCCATTTTAAATTAATGATGCCACTCCAAAACCTCGCCACAAAATCACACAAAAAACCCCCACGACTCTGCATCGTCGTTCATTGTTGCTCAGGTGTGAACAGGGCCTAAATGCATCTAAAGAAGCCTAAAAGCATCTAAACCTGCTGTACGTTAGGAACATTTAAACGCAGGAAAACATGACCTGGGAAGCAAAAAAGTTATTTAGACTTTAGGATCACTTCTCCTGCGTTTAGGACATCTAATGAGGTGTGAATGGGGCCAAAGACTGTGCATTATACTGCAAAACACACAGCCCAAGGAGGAGCACTAGCCAAGTATAAAAGCACAAGTCAACAAAGAGGTAAGAATTGGTTTTAAATATTGTGGAAGCAGCCAAGCCAATGGCAGAGAGCATTGTTTTTTATGTGGGGAGACATGCAGTATATGCAAAAACAACTAAATTGGGTTGTTAAAGTTTGCATACAGACAACAAGAGGAATAATATGAATAGCTATCATCCCATTTACAATATACAAGATAATTACTAAACCAAGGACTGTGTGTGGTCTTTTCTTGAATGGGTACCTTGGGACTAGGTCCTGCCTACACATAATTACTAAAGAAAAAAATACTACACTACAGAAGAAAATATGAAATCTGGGGAAAAAATGTTTTACTCTTGCAGTAACCCCGAGCCACACCAGGCAAAGTTACTTACCTTGTCCCCAGGATCCTGCGATGTCTTCCCGGTGTGTCCGTGGGCTGTGTACCCTGCCCAATGTATTACTGTGCTCCATTCCCTGCCAGCGGCGCTACGCACGGGGACGGAGCCCGGTGGCAAATTCAAAATAGTGAGAAGTATATAACACATACAGTACACTTTAATCTGTAAGATTACATTACTGTATGAAATCATTTCACATCCCTTTTGTCCCTAATGCTTTGTCCAGTGCCCTGCATGCAGTTTTATATTATATATACTGTTCTTTCTGCCTGGAAACTTGAGATTGTCCATAGCAACCAAAAAGTGTCCTTTTATGTCAAAAGTGGTTATAGACCAGCTAGAAAACATCGATAGTAAATTAGAACACTTGCAAAATTGAGCAATAGTGATTTGTGGGGAAATTTGTCATCAGAGACTGGAAGTGACTACAGCGACAATTCTGCAACTGAGCAAATTTCAGTGTTTTTGATTTGATTACATTATTGAATATACTTTAATTTATATTTATTTTTTAATTTGGATAATTATTTATAGCTATTTATTATATTATAATTTATGATTTGGTGTTTCAAACTTTATCATACCCGGGATGTCTACTAGACTCTTGTTTGGACAGATTTAAGTGAGTTATTCCTAAGAATTACAGGCCTACAATATAAAGTGCCAAATTTCTATACAAAACAATGTACCACTTTATGACGCAAAAATCTGACATAATCCTACTGCCAGGGAGGTTAAGTGTTCATTTTAACAGGTATCGTGCGCTTTTCTGGTTATAAATGAGTCAAAACAAAATTGCATCTACGCAAGCATACAAAGGAACACTTTATGATCCACAGATTACCAACCCTACCCTGGTGTAAGCTAGGCATTGATTTATTCTTCATTATAGGACAGAAAATAACTGTATTTTTGTACTGTAAAATGTGTTTCTTGGAGTTCATTAATGAACATTCGATCAGAAGTAAATCAATGGTAACTGGGTTATACTGCCACCTACAGGAGAATTGAACACTGGCAAACAAAAAAGCCTTTAGTAGTAAAAGCTTATAGATAGGGGCAAGTGGCGCTACCTGTATTGGATACCTAGTTGGATATATGCTCGTGTGTATAGGCAAAAAAACACTCAGCTCAAAAATGTATAGATATATAAAAGTGGATGTGTGCCCAATGGGATTAATATCCCGTGCTACTATGTGCAAACCAGTAACTTCTTATTAAATAGTATAAAGTGTAGCTATCCTTCCACACCAGTGTAAATTAATCCAATATATAAAACAATAGATAAATCAATAGGCATCCCCCCTAGTGCGTGGAGGGGAATATATAAATATATAAATTCATAAATTCAAATCCCCCCTCCAAATAGTGTAAACCTGTTCACTAATAACATTGATCAATAAGTGCAAATAGTGATAACATAACATTCAATAATCATGCAATACCACATTCTCTCCCCAATAGGGTTGGACAGGTGAAAAGTGTACTCTTAATTCAGTTCATCAGTGTTGAAAAAGTACAATACCAGTGATAAAAAATGAAAAAAAATGAAAGCATAAAAAATTATGTATAAAAAATTATATATAAAAATTATTTGTAAAAGTCCCAACATAAAAAAGTTGCATAGAGTTGCATAAAGTTCCACCATGAGCAAAGTTCCTGTGAATAGTGACTTTCGTGATAGCAGCAATTTGTATCCAGTGACTTGCGGTGCTCCCTCTCAAGGACCCCCACTCACCAGCTCCCTACACCCCTGCAGGGGTAATAGGCATGTAGTGTCAGGCAATAGATGGCATCTAAGATTCCTGTAGATTTGTCCCCGGGGGCTTCCGCTCCAAGTATGATATCTCCTTCAATGGTCCGGGTTATCCTCATAAGAAAGAAACAGGGCTCCCGTAGTGTGATACATAAATTACTTTATTAAAATGCTAGATACATGAGCAAATCAAATAAATAATAAAAAATAATATAAAAAGTTCGAACTCCTACTAAAGGAGCCAAACAATCACACTGCGTTAGGGAGATCAAGCCCGGAGAGGAGCTCGTGGATGCAAACCCTCAGCTGCGTTCCACACTCTCTCCGACTTCCGCGTGTGACGTAAGTACGTAGCTCCGCCTTTAGCCTGTCAGGTCACGTGTGACCCCTCCCACTCCCATCATAGTTTTGTAGAAAAACAATACAAGGAAAGTATCACAAACACAGAGAAGTGGGACCTGTGTCTTTTAATTTCTGCCTACCTACTGGCCATCTCTTTCCCCAACTTCCTGGATTGAAGCTTCTCCTCTTTTGTTTATGTTCTATTTCTAAGGACTACATATCCCATGGTACCTTGTTGCCTGCAAGCTGTGATTTCTGTACTGACTCTGCCTTCTGAAACTCCTCCTCTCAGCACCTCTGTAGTTCAGAAGGCAGGTTCAGTGAAATGTGTGACACAGCAGTGCCTACTCACAGGATATAGTGAACACAGGTCACAGAATTTATGGAAATAATTGTGTGGGGGTCTTCCTAAAGTAATTTTATAAACTTCTACATCATTCCAAGTAATACTAGAAATAATTGAAATACAATGTAGAAATGAATATACGAACTTACACTTTGACTATATACACCTAAAGTGGAAATTCACCCCTAAATGGAAGTTCCTCTTTTCTGCCTTCTCTCTCCTCCTCTTCAACTTTTGGGGGATGTGGGTATCAGGTTTTGACAGGTACCTGCTCCCACTTCTACCCCTGGCAATGTGAAGTGAAGTTTGCCAAGCAGCCTTTTGGGACATGTCACAGTTCCCAGGAAGCTGCGGGATCATTCACAGGGCGCATCGTGACTCACCCATGCGACAAAAACCTTATCTGCTCCCATCTGTGAAGCTAGCTTATCACAGCTAGCATGGCGGTGTTGGAGAGCTAAAGACCAGCGAAGAACTGGTCCAGGTGAGGACAGTGCTGGATTCCAGGACACGTGAGTGTCCTTTTGATAAAAGTCAGCAGTTACAGTATTTGTAACTGTTTTGGGGGGGACTGAAGAACTTCTTTGACAAGAAATGGCTTTGTTGTCCGTGTGTGACTTATTAAAGGAAGACTTTGAACTTGTTTCAAATTTATAGATCAATATCTGAAAGTATGAAGTTTCTCACATTTACAAACAACCTTTTATGTAAGTAAAAGCTTACTATACTAAACTGATTGGCAAAGCATTTTTGTAAAGTTAAATGCATGTGAAACTGCACAGAAAAAAAAACATGAAGGGATCTGTGTCAACATAATCAATTTGTGTTTTTTTTCTACAAAAATGCATTTTCTAAAGAGGTTAAAGGAAATGCGTGTAAAATGGACAAAAAATATACAATACATTTTACATATAATATATGCCTAATACAGCAGGTGTCCTCTCCCCTTGGGAAACATACTAAAACGTATTAAAAAAACCAAAGACATACTTAAAAATTCACAAATAAAAGACAATCAAAAACAAGCTTTGGTCCATATTATCCCAAATAGTACATGCATACCATTCCAGTGTAGTGGAATAGGGGAATAGGGGAAGGGGAGGGGGTGAAGGGAAGCAGAGGGAAAGGAGCAGGGAGGTAGAAAAATAAGGAAGGGGCAGTGGGTGGGGAGGGAGTTTGGTGGGCATCATATAGAAGCTTGGCCCAGCCCAGGCTGTAGCCCCAGATACCCAAGTGCAATAACATGCATAAAGTGATTAGCATAAAACAGTAATCCCTTCGCATCAATCCAGTTGACTTCATTTGAATTTTTTTTTAAGTGTAGATCTTAGGTTTATTTGCAGTGGAAAAAGCAGATACTGCTACAAAATAACTGTATAAGATGTTTATCAGGTCTTGGCAAGTAACCCGCAGGATGTCCAGCTCCCATGGACTCAGCTTCTTACAGGCCAAGCTTGGTCCTTCTCCAGTGTCTTCTCTTGGAGTTATACCTGATCTTATTGCCAGTTTTCATTCTGATCCACTGTGGGATTGGTCTATTCTGTTTCTGCTTCTTGGCGAGAAACCTCTTAATTCTGAAGGTCTTGTGAAACGACATCCTGAACCGGGCAGACCCTGTCACCACAATGGCGGCTAAGAAAGAGCGACTTCATTTGAAATTTAAAAAGTATATGCATACAGAAATATTTAGGCTGCCATTGCTGCCCTCTGCTTTTAAAAATTCTACTTCCCAGACTGTTATCCTGACCTAATGACCATCTGATCTGGAATGCAAATGTAGAAAGGTGCTTTGAGTTCACTTTGGGGTCGATTTACTAAAGGAAAAGAGACTGTGCACTTTGCAAAGTGCAAGTGCAACTGCCCCAGAGCTTAATAAATGAGTAGAAGCTTTGCTGACTTCCATTATCCAATCATGTGCAAGCAAAATTCTTTTTCTTTAAATTTTCCTTGCACGTGATTGGGTATTCTTTGCAAAGTGAACCTTTACCTCATTTACTAAGCTATGGAGCAACTGCACTTTGTAAGACTCCCTTCACACTGGGTCATTTTTCAGGCATTTTTGGGCTAAAATTAGCACCTGTAAAGCACCTGAAAAACGCCTCCCCTGCAGCCCCAGTGTAATGCCGTGTACACACAAGCGGACTTTTCGACCGGACTGGTTGGACGGTCTATCCGACGGACTTTCGGCGGACTTCCGACGGACTTTCCGAACAAACGGACTTGCCCACACACGATCACACCAAAGTCCGACGGATTCGTACGCGATGACGTATGATCGGACTAAAATAAGCAAGTTGATAGCCAGTAGCCAATAGCTGCCCTAGCGTCGGTTTTCATCCGTCGGACTAGTATACAGACGAGCGGATGTTTCGACCGGACTCTAGTCCGTCGGAAAGATTTGAAACATGTCCCAAATCTAAAGTCCGTCAGATTTTCGACCGAAAAAGTCTGCTGCAGGTCCGATGAAGCCCACACACGGTCGAAAAGTCCGCTCGTGTGTACGCGGCATAAGAGCCTGAGTGCTTTCACACTGGGGCGGTGCGCTTGCAGAACGTAAGAAAAGTGCCCCGCTACAGTCGAAAAGCGCCGCTAAAACGACGGTAAAGCAACGCTAAAACTAGCTGACAGAAAAGGGCTCTTAAGTTCACAGTCTTTTTGCCTTTAGTAAATCAACCCCAATGACTTGGCTGCTGGTTTCAAGTCAGTAACTCAGCAAGTTCTAAAGTTAGAGGATCAGTATGACAGCCAAGCAACTAACATTTGGGGAAGGAGAGCTGTGGTTCTTGTATTTGGAAACTCTAGTGTCATTTAGCTACCCCCCTCTCCCCTTGGTCATTTACATAATGCCTTTGATTTATGATTGGTTCACAGAATACAAGGTGTTCTGTGAATGGTCATGGGTTGATGGGAGCAGAGAAGGTTTTTGCCTATGAGAGCTGCAGCCCTCCTAGCCACAGCAGACCAGAAGTACAACACTAGATGTGGTAATCGGCCTGAAGAAAATTGTGAATTGTACAGTACAGAGCAGCAATTTAATCATTTAGTACACCTGAGCAGAGGTACTTTTTTTACTTAAGGAATTGTAAAACTGTCTGTGACTTGACTTCCACTTTTAGCCAATATCTATGATCTGTGTACCTAACATTTAAAAAAAAAATCTCTTGTTTGCCTTTTAAGCAATTTAAGAAATTATTTTTGCTGTGTAAGCAGTATCTCTGGAAATATATTTTATTTTGGGCAGATCTCTGGAGATAGAGTTATACACTCCGTTTTCGAGATACATTTGTAAGTTGCCTCTGGTACTTTTGCATCTGGGAATAGGCATCCACTTATATTTTAGAACAGCTCTGCTTAATTTGTTGAAATTGTCAAATTGCTGCTGTGTTGCTTGGAGTCAATCTGTCTTCATAGCATGCTGATATCTGAATGTTTGAAGAGGAGATTAAGTAAGCATACACAGTAGTTATGATCATTTTACATAGTTGTAATATTTCTTAATGGAAAACTATAATGGTTTAGTTAACTCAAACCTTTTTTTCACATTCATACGTTTTTAAAGCTGAATTCCAGGAATTCAGCTACCTTGTAAAAAGTGAAGGCACACTATCAGTTAAATCCAAGAAGGTGCATGACATTTCCTAAACTTATCTCTTTTATTTATATTCAACAGGTTTATAGTACTCTGGAAAACAACTGTCTGCTGCATTTCCGGGGGCTTGATGCTGATAATTCAGGTCTCAGCATCTTCAATAGTAAAATCGCTGCAGCTGCTATGCCCGTTGCCCTGATCCCTATCACAGAAGCCTTTGTATTATGTGAACTCAAATGCCCCGTACACATGATCAGACATTACGACAACAAAATCCATGGATTTTTTCCGACGGATGTTGGCTCAAACTTCTCTTGCATACACACGGTCACACAAATGTTGTCGGTAATTACAAACGTCAAGAACGCGGTGATGCACGCACGACAAGCTGAGAAAAATGAAGTTCAATACCCAGTGCGGCTCTTCTGTTTGATTCCGAGCATACGTGGAACTTTGTGCGTTGGAATTGTGTACACACGATCGGAATTTACGACAGCAGGTTTTGTTGTCAGAAAATTTGAGATCCAGATCTCAAATTTTGATTTTCCGATGGAAAATGTCCGATGGAGCCTATACACGGTTGGAATTTCTGACAACAAGCTCCCATCGAACAATAGGACCGTGTGTACGGCGCATAAGTCTTCTGCAGTCTTCAGCAGTCTTCCTGGGATGAATGGGCAGCATTGTCACCTTAGGACAGTAAATATGTAACTGGCAGGCTCACCAGGTATACATGAAGTTTAAAAAAGCCTAAGGCCCTAACCGAAACATGTAAACTAACATGTATAGCAGAACTCCAGTCAAAATAATAGGATAAAAATGAATAGCCCACGAAGCCCTGGTTCACACTGATACAAATTCGTATACATTCCAGAACCCATGGAATCTCATGAGAAGTGAAATAACTGGAGGCTGTTCACATATATGCAGTGTATTCCTTAAAAGTTGTTAAAATCTTATTCTTAAAACAAAGCTCTAAGTAATACTAAGAACACTTACCACTTTAATACTGAATGCAGCAGATTGAATGTCTGTTCCATAAATATATCCCTTATAGTGATGAACTGAACATACTTTTGCTCGATTGAGGCAGGGTTTAGCTAACATTAGATATGTTCGGATACCAAAACCAAACCCCACTGAAATCAATGGAAGCCGAGTCTGTAAAATCAATAATAGCCATTTTATTGACATCCCCTTTAACTGACAAATAATCTTGTCAATCCCACTGAGATAGCCAAGGATGGTCTGTGACTCTCATTTAAACATAGCTAGCCAGAAGAATAACCAGTGAAGAATTTGTTATACTTAAATAAAGTACACCTGTTTCAAGGCAATAGAAGATGATGAGCAGAAAACACAAAACTTTTCACTCATTATGATGTGTGCTGTGCAGGAGTTTTTGGAAAGATCCAGTTGAGATGTTTTACTATTAACTGGAGAACGCAAAATCTGATGCAGTTATGCATAGAAACCAATCTGCTTCCAAGTTTATTGAACAAGCTAATATTAGAAGGTGATTGACTACAATGCACAGCTGCACCAGATTCTGAGTGCTCCAGTTTTAGTAAATCTCCCCCAGTATATCAAAGATATATTTCAGACAGTTTTTAGCAACAATATTTCAAAAATACATTAAAACATTTGTAACTGAATACAAAAGTAAACTAAATAGTGTTTTTACATGTAACATAATAAACAAACAATAATCACACTCATATTCATTTCTCTAATCATTAGTGGGGTGGACATTTGTTTTTGACCGCAGTGATGGGAAAATTTAAAGGCGCAGGATGGAAAATTTTTCCACTGAAGGACCTGAAGGATTCATCCCCTTAATGACCAGGCCATTTATTTTGGTGGTATTAGATCACCTTTGTGCTATAAACAAAAAAAGACCAACAATTTTGAAAAAAAAAAATATTTTTTACTTTTTGCTATAATATATATCCAAAAAAAAGCGTATTCATTAGTTTAGGGCAATATGTATTCTTCTACATATTTTTGGTATAAAAAAATCACAATAAGTGTATATTGATTGGTTTGCACAAAAGTTATAGCGTCCACAAAATAGGGGATAGTTTTATGGCATTTTTATTATTTTTTTTTACTAGTAATGACAATGATCTGCGATTTTTAGCGGGATGGCGACATTGCAACAAATCTGACACTAATGCCCTGTACACACGATCGCACATTCCGTCAACAGAATAAATCGGATTTTTTCCGATGGATGTTAGCTAAAACTTGTCTTGCATACACATGGTCACACAAAGTACAACAAGTACAACAAGCTGAGAAAAATGAAGTTCTATAGCCAGTGCAGCTCTTCTGCTTGATTCTGAGCATGTGTGGCACTTTGTGCGTCAGAATTGTCCACACACAATCGGAATTTACGTGAACGGATTTTGTTGTCGGAAAATTTTAGAGCCAGCTCTCAAACTTTGTGTGTCGGAAATTCCGATGGAAAAAGTCTGATGGAGACCACACACGGTCGGAATTTCTGACAACAAGCTCTGATCATACATTTTCCGTCGGAAAGTCCGACCGTGTGTACAGGGCATTAGTGATACTTTTTGGGGATCAGTGACACCAATACAGTGGTCAGTGCTAAAAAAAAATGCACTGTAACTATCAATGACACTGGCAGGGAAGGGATTAACATCAGGGGCGACCAAAGGGTTAAATGGGTGCCTAAGGGGTGCTTGCTAACTGTGTGGGGAATGGTTTGACTGGAGGAAGAGAGAGATTCGTGTTCCTGCTTAGCAGGAACACAAGATTTCCCTCTTCCTCACTGACAGAACAGCTATCTGCCTTGTTTACATAGGCAGACCGCTGTTCGGCCTCTCTGCGAATGATGGCCGGGTCTGTGATTGACTCCTGCTGTGTCCAATCACAGCAGGAGCGGGTCTCCGGCGGCCCAGAAGACCCGGACCTGGAAGCAGTGAACAATGTACAGGTATGTTGTTTTGCACAGCCGGGCCACCCTGCCGCAGTATATGTGCAGTGGGCGGTCCGGAAGTAGTTAAGCTGGGTATAAACTAGTAGAATATCAAAATTCATATAAAATTCTTAGGAAAATTTGTATGAAAATGATCAGTACATTTGAATGTTGTTCAATAGTAGTTCAAAAATTTAATTTGTCTGTAACATTCGATTTTGGAATGTGTTGTACGTCACCACATTCTTGACGGTCGGACTTGGCTGCACGTGCTGATTGAACACAAATTTTCCAACATTCTCGTTCCAGAGGAGTTGATTACTAGGTCGACTCTTCTCGAAGGATAATGGCCATACAGGGATCGAAATTCGGCCAGCCCCGCTCAACTAGCTGAATTTCAAACCATCTATGGCTATCTTAAAGTAGAACTGTATAACCCCCGTCAGATTTTTGTTTGCCATCTGTGTCCCATTTTGGTTATGAATAGGGATTATGATATTTGTTTAACAGTTGTCAGTATGCAACCATTGTTAGACGTTTAACAGAATACGTAAGGGTTCAGGATGGCAAAGAGCATGCACATACTGCAGAAAAATCGAAAACAGATTATGAAAACTGTACAAACATGGACTCTTTACAGCAATGTCTCCACAAAACAGTCAGGGTCACAAGTGATTACATAGCGTAGTCTCTATAAGACTTATGCCCCGTACACACGGTCGGATTTTCCGATGGAAAATGTCCGATCGGAGCGTGTTGTCAGAAATTCCGACCGCGTGTGGGCTCCATCGGACATTTTCCATCGGATTTTCCGACACACAAAGTTGGAGAGCAGGAGATAAAATTTTCCGACAACAAAATCCGTTGTCGGAAATTCCGATCGTGTGTACACAAATCCGACTGACAAAGTGCCACGCATGCTCAGAATAAATAAAGAGATGAAAGCTATTGGCCACTGCCTCGTTTATAGTCCCGACGTACGTGTTTTACGTCACCGCGTTTAGAATGATCGGATTTTCCGACAACTTTGTGTGACCGTGTGTATGCAAGACAAGTTTGAGCCAACATCCGTCGGAAAAAATCCTAGTATTTTGTTGTCGGAATGTCCGAACAAAGTCCGACCGTGTGTACGCCCTATTAGAGTCAAGCTGAGAATCCCCACCTCAGTAAAACAATTCAGAGCATAAACAGCTATTTCAACTGTATTTATAGACAGCATCTCTCTCAGTGAAGTCCAGGGTAGTTTTGGTAACACAGGCGAACAGCTGGAAGGATCCAAGAAACAAGGACAAAGCAAAACCTCAATGGAATTGGAGTACTCTGGTAGAAATCAAGAAAGGGGTACCTCACAGTAGATGGGTCTTCTGAAGAA
Source organism: Lithobates clamitans (assembly GCA_037952925.1). Classification (NCBI taxonomy): domain Eukaryota; kingdom Metazoa; phylum Chordata; class Amphibia; order Anura; family Ranidae; genus Lithobates; species Lithobates clamitans. The sequence continues at coordinate 1,070,938 of JBBGZY010000632.1, read as the reverse complement.
CCTACATACTTCAGCCCAGCTGCCCTCATGCCAGTTCTGACAATGGAGATCCTCTCACCTGGCTGCAGTTTGCTTGCACAGCTACCTCTTCCTCATCAGGTGTGGCCTTCTGAGCAGCTGAGTAGGGGAACCTGAAGAATTTATATATTCTGGGTGTGTCTGATGAATCCAGGAAATTGTAGGAAATGAAGTTAAAGGGGCCTGCACCAGCATCTGAGCATGCTGAGTAAATGGGCACCCCCTAACAGAAGTATTTCAGTACTCTTTGTACTACTTTATTTTTTTTTATAAAGTGACCCAGCATCCAGATTATGTACACTGAAGGGTTTACATATCCCGGACAAGCAGTAAAAGTTGTTTAAAACAAGCCCGCATTCACCTCTGTAGCAATAGTCTTTTTTGAGAGATTCATTCTCAAAGTTCACAACAGTGACTCTGAAATCTCAAGTATTTTTTATGGGGATCAGAATTTTACAGTCTTTCAATGTACACAAACAGGATTTATTTGTAAAGGTTTTCTCAAAAGATTCACATAAAGTTTACCCATGATTCACACCTTTTTTAATTGGACTCAATTGGAAAAATGTGTGAAATCCCTGTGAAAGTTGTGTGAATCGTATGTCATACCATTTATAAATAGACTTCTAGGTGTTTCTTTGGTGTTAAAAACAGACTGAAATGTAACATTAGAGCGCTTGTTGTGATCTTCAAGGGTCTTTTACCCTTTCCAACCCTTTAAAATTTCATAACGTATGAGGCTTTGTATGGGCTTCCTGGTCACTGGCTAACTAATTTAAACTTTGGGACACACTATTTCAAGATACGTGGTGTGCTGCCAAATGTGTACACTGGCCTGTGATTGTCCCAGTGATCATGTGATTGAGAGCCTGTTCCACTGGCTCTCAATTATAAACAGCAGCCAGGAGCTGACAAGGGTGGGTGACAGTGTAGCCACAGTGCTATGAGTAATCCAGCGCTGTATCTTGGCCTAGGCTGACAAGGCCCGCAAAGTAGGCCCCACAAAGTAGGCTGACAAGGGCCTACTTTGCGAGGGGGCAAAAAAGCACCTCCTGATCAAAAAAAAAAACTGGTCTGGCGGCCGCCAATACTAAGTGTGGCACTGCAGCCTAATGCTCCGCCTACCCTCCTTCCTGGCATCCTTAGGAGGAAGTTATGATATGCAACTTCCTCCCGGTCTCTGTGTCAATAGCCTGGAGAAGAGAGGAGGGAAGCCGGAGCACCCAGGTATGGCATCACTTCAAAATAATTAATTTAATTTCTTTAAACATCCTTGTCCTTGCTTGAGCGAGCTTATTGAATTGCATCATATATAATTAGGACTTTTAATTGGATATGATGGCAATTATATTTTGGACCTTCTCACCTCATATGTGCTATCACAATATGTCACTGGATTAGTAAGATTACTCCTATCTTACAAGATATTTGGACTTGTGTTGGCTGTCACTGATTATTTCACTTATTTGTATAATGACTAGAAACTTCCTAGTCATTATACAAATAAGTGAATTAATCCTATGATTACAATCAGTGGCAGCAAACACAAGTCCAAATATCTTACAAGATAGCAGTAATCTTACTAATCTAATGACATAAGGCTGCACTGATAAGGCTGCGCTGATTGACACTGATAAGACTGCAATGATGGGCACTGATAGGCTACACTGATGGGCACTGATAAGGCTGCACTGATGACCACTGATGAGGCGGCACTGATGGCCACTAATTAGGCAGCACTGATAAGCTGCATTGACAAGGCAGCACTGACAAGGAGGCACTGATATGCTGCATTGACAAGGCAGCACTGACAAGGAGGCACTGATATGCTGTACTGATGGGCACTGATATGCTGCACTGATTGGTATTAATAGGCTGCACTGATGGGCACTGATGAGGCGGCACTAATGGTCACTCATGAGGTGGCACTGATGACCACTGATGAGGTGGCAATGATGGGTAATGATAAACTGCATTGATGAGCACTGATGAGGCTGCACTGATAAGGCAGCACTTATATGCTGCACTGATGGACACTGATGAGGCAGCACTGATGGGCACTGATGAGACTGCACTGATGAGCCCTGATGAGGCTGCACTGATGGCCATGAGGTGGCACTCATAAGCTGCGCTGATGGGGCTGCACTGATATGCTTCACTGATGGGCACTGATATGCTGCACTGATGAGCACTAGTAGGCTGCACTGATGGGCACTAAAAGGCTGCACTGATGGCCACTGATGAGGCTGCACCATTGGCCACTGATGAGGCAGCACTAATAAACTGCACTGACGGGGCTGCACTGATAAGGGAGCAGTGATATGCTTCACTGATGGGCACTGATATGCTGCACTGATGGACACTAATATGCTGCACTGATGGGCACTGATAGGCTGTACTAGTGGTCCCTGATGTGGCTGCACTGATCGTCACTGATGAGGCTGCACTGATGAGGCCACACTGATGGCAACTGATGAGGCGGCACTGATGGACACTGATGTGGCCACATGGATGGCCACTGATGAGGTGGCACTGATGGCCACTGATCACTGATGAGGTTGCACTGATGCACAGGAAGGGGTGTGTCCTTGGCAGGAAGGGGTGGGTCATATTTAAATTAAGGGGTGCATGAGTTTAGTCAGGTCTAGGGCAGCACAAAATCCTATGATTACAATCAGTGGCAGCAAACACAAGTCCAAATATCTTACAAGATAGCAGTAATCTTACTAATCTAATGACATAAGGCTGCACTGATAAGGCTGCACTGATTGACACTGATAAGACTGCAATGATGGGCACTGATAGGCTACACTGATGGGCACTGATAAGGCTGCACTGATGACCACTGATGAGGCGGCACTGATGGACACTAATTAGGCAGCATTGATAAGCTGCATTGACAAGGCAGCACTGACAAGGAGGCACTGATATGCTGTACTGATGGGCACTGATATGCTGCACTGATTGGTATTAATAGGCTGCACTGATGAGCACTAACAGGCTGCACTGATGGGCACTGATGAGGCGGCACTAATGGTCACTCATGAGGTGGCACTGATGACCACTGATGAGGTGGCAATGATGGGTAATGATAAACTGCACTGATGAGCACTGATGAGGCTGCACTGATAAGGCAGGACTGATATGCTGCACTGATGGACACTGATGAGGCAGCACTGATTGGCACTGATGAGACTGCACTGATGAGCCCTGATGAGGCTGCACTGATGGCCATGAGGTGGCACTCATAAGCTGCGCTGATGGGGCTGCACTGATATGCTTCACTGATGGGCACTGATATGCTGCACTGATGAGCACTAGTAGGCTGCACTGATGGGCACTAAAAGGCTGCACTGATGGCCACTGATGAGGCTGCACCATTGGCCACTGATGAGGCAGCACTAATAAACTGCACTGACGGGGCTGCACTGATAAGGGAGCAGTGATATGCTTCACTGATGGGCACTGATATGCTGCACTGATGGACACTAATATGCTGCACTGATGGGCACTGATAGGCTGTACTGGTGTTCCCTGATGTGGCTGCACTGATCATCACTGATGAGGCTGCACTGATGAGGCCACACTGATGGCAACTGATGAGGCGGCACTGATGGACACTGATCACTGATGAGGTTGCACTGATGCACAGGAAGGGGTGTGGCCTTGACAGGAAGGGGTGAGTCATATTTAAATTAAGGGGTGCATGAGTTTAGTCAGGTCTAGGGCAGCACAAAACCTAAATACACCACTGGAGTAATCAATATTAGTCTTATTGGTCCTGTGATCAGTATTGGCTTTACTGGCTGATACAAATTGACTAAAATTAAAAAAAAAAAAAAAGTATGATGGTGTGTGCAAGTTTCTAGATGTGTATGTGAGTGAGTATGCTCCCAGCACAGAAAAAAGATTCTGACTGTACACAAATATGTGGCAGCCCAGAGTTAAAGACAGAGTTAAGAATGACTTGTGTGCAGCTATGGCTTGTTTTTACTATTCCTTTACTGCTTGTTAAACCTGAACTCCAACCTTTTAGTCTTGTGCTCTGACTTCACTATATACAGAATATACTATACATGTGTGTGTGGTTACCAGCATACAGCAGCAGCCTGTTATTGATTTGTATAGCAAACACCTGTCACTCCCGGGAGCAATGATACATTTGTTTTTAACAATGCACAGCTATCTGTGTCTGTGTGAATGACCCCTAAAGAAATTAGATTACTTCTAAAGAAAGAGGCTACTGTTTATCAAGTTTTTTTATTATCACTTGGACTTTTTTACAAATGTTCTTTGCCCTTTTTATTGATAAATTATGGAAATTATTTTTTGTTGCACCAAGTACTTTATTACAATAAGATTATGTTAATTTTTATGAATTCATTTTATAACAGAGGATAATGTTTCACTGTAATGCACTTTAGGGTTGAGGGTTAAGGTTAACACTGTATTTGTTTACTCATCAGACTTTAAATTGGCTATCATACCCAATCTAAAATCAACACCTGATTCTTTATTTGCTTTCTTCCAGAAAAGATACATCTATTTTCAAAAGGCATAAAGGCTTCTATCCACCAACAGCCATTAATATTTTCAAGGATGCTGAAAATATTGACAACAAACACTTTTGTTTTTTTTTATATACTGTAGATTTGTGTTACACTCATGTAAATAATGTTGGTGCTTTGATCCTGTGATCAATATTGGCTCTTTTGGTCCTGTGATCAGTATTGGTCTTTCAGTCCGGTGATTAGTATTATTCTTATTGGTCCTGGGATCAGTATTGGTCCTTTTGGTCCTGTGGTCAGTATTGGTCCTTCAGTTTTGTGATTAATATTACTCCTATTGGTCCTGAGATCAGTATTGTTGCTTTTGGTCCTGTGGTCAGTATTGGTCCTTCAGTCCTGTGGTCAGTATTGATCCTTCAGTCCTGTGATCAGTATTATTGCTATTGGTCCTGAGATCAGTATTGGTCCTTTTGGTCCTATGATCAGTATTGGTCCTTCAGTTTTGTGATTAGTATTATTCCTAGTGGTCCTGAGATCAGTATTGATCCTTTCGGTCCTGTGGTCAGTATTGGTCCTTCTGTCCTGTGGTTAGTATTGGTGATTCAGTTCTGTGATCAGTATTATTCCTATTGGCCCTGAGGTTAGTATTGTTTTTTTCGGTCCTGTGGTTAGTATTGGTCCTTCAGTCCTGTGGTCAGTCTTGGTGATTCAGTCCTGTAATCAGTATTATTCCTATTGGTCTTGAGATCAGTATTGATCCTTCAGTCCTGTGGTCAGTATTGGTCTTTCAGTCCTGTGATCAGTATTATTCCTATTGGTCCTGAGATCAGTATTGGTCCTTTTGGTCCTATGGTCATTCAGTCCTTTAATCAGTAATAACTCTTTGGTTCTGTGATCAGAATTGGTCCTGTGATCAGTATTGATCTTCTGGTCTTGTGATCAGTTTTGGTCCTTCCATCTCAGTATTGGTTCTTTGGTCCTGTTATCAGTATTGTCCCTTTTGTCCTGTGATCAGTATTGGTCTTTTTTTTCCTGTGATCAGTATTGGTCCTTTTGCCCTATGATCAAATTATTATTATTATTATACAGGATTTATATAGCGCCAACAGTTCACGCAGCGCTTTACAATATAAAAGGGAGACAATACAGTTACTGTTGGTCCTTTGGTCTTATGTGATCAGTATTGGACCTTTAGTCATGTGATATGTTTTGGTCCCTTCATTGTGTGATCAATATTGGTCCTTTGGTCTTGTGATCGGTATTGGTCCTTTGTTCCTGTGATGTATATTGGTCTATTTGTCCTGTGATCAGTATTAATCCTTTGATATGTATTGGTCATTTAATCCTGTGATCGGTATTGGTCCTTTGGTCCTGTGATCAGTATTGATTCTTTGATATGTATTGGTCATTTCATCCTGTGATCGGTATTGGTCCTTTGGTCCTGTGATCAGTATTGATTCTTTGATATGTATTGGTCATTTCATCCTGTGATCGGTATTGGTCCTTTGGTCCTGTGATCAGTATTGATCCTTTGATATGTATTGGTCATTTCATCCTGTGATCGGTATTGGTCCTTTGGTCCTGTGATCAGTATTGATTCTTTGATATGTATTGGTCATTTCATCCTGTGATCGGTATTGGTCCTTTGGTCCTGTGATCAGTATTGATTCTTTGATATGTATTGGTCATTTCATCCTGTGATCGGTATTGGTCCTTTGGTCCTGTGATCAGTATTGATCCTTTGATATGTATTGGTCATTTCATCCTGTGATCAGTATTGGTCCTTTGGTCCTGTGACCAGTATTGATCCTTTGATATGTATTGGTCCTGTAATCAGCATTCAGAAATGTGTGCAAGTTTGTAGATGGTGTTGCTGCTGATGAAGTAATGGGTTGTAGTAACCTGTAGCCGGTATCAGGCTGCAGTAGTGAAGGCAGAGAAGGAAGGCTGCGATGTGTTGTAGACAGATGATTGTACATGTGAATGTCAGCTCCTGCTCCTCCCTCCCCCATAGAAGAGTTGAGTGATCTCCATCCACACCGAGCAGCACACACATAGTAAAGTCGGCGTTATCTGTGTGTGTCTGTAGGATGAGCTGAGAGCTGTAGCATGGTGTAGGTAGCTCCCGACTTGTACCATCCTCATTCCGTCCACCCCCTCGCCCTTTGAATTGCCCGCTCCTGTGCCCAGCGATCTCCGTACCCCCCATGTAGACAATGCCTGCTCCTGCCTCCTAAGACCACCAGCTGCAGGATCCCCCCCCCCCCCAGGAGCATGACATTGTGGAATGGAGTTGACAGCAAGCGGGACTGCTAGTTTGCCATCGCAGCCGTTGGATATACGGAGTATTGATGCTCCTTGGTACCCATCTGATGACTGATCGGGACACTAGTTTGGCACATCCATTCTACAGAGGGCAAAGCGCGTCTCCAGGTAATGGGCAGGAACGTTTCCTGTGACAGGTGCCTTGTCTGAACTGAATGCACCCCTCTCATCATACATTGCCTCCAATCAAGGGCAAAGGACACTGACCTGGACCAGCAGCCCCCACATTTCCAGGATCCAAAGAAAAAAAAAACAGGAATAATTAAGTAAGCAGAACACAGACAGGTAAGGGATCCTCCTTTGTGATTTGGTGTGGACATTTTATTCTTCTCCCAGGAAAATGATGGCTTCAGGAGAAGTGTTGGTGCTCCAGCAGAGGGTTAAACAATAAGGTGCTATTCAAGTGTTCCAGGCAGAGATCTCCATCCTGTAGGCTATATGAGGCATGATTTCCTCTAACCTGTTGTCACAGTGGAGGCAAGCATTCTACACTGTCCTGATCTCAGAGCCTATGTAGACTTCTTTGCTTTCCTTCTTTTTTAATTAGGAAATGTGCTTTTTGGCTTGCAGCAGCTAGGTTGTTAGAAGTGTCCAGTAATTTAGATTTCATAATTTACCTCTCCACAAGCTGCAGCCTATTGAAGTATGGACCTATTTATCAGTGTGGTTATGGAGCAGGCTTCACATTCTGTATCACAAGCAGCAGCCTCTCATCATGGACTGGAAAAACTGTAAGCATTTTTTTTACAATTACTTGCTCTTGCTTTCCCCCTAAATTGCTAGAGGGGCCAAGCTGGTCTTCATCCAGCTACTGATTAGCTGCATGATGAAGGCTGAACCCTATAGCCAGCCTGAGAAGTACATCACACTGTACAATTTAGGATGTGTAAATTGATTTTCATTTGTCTTTTCTCTGTTATCTCAGATGTCACATAACAAAGGCTTAGCTAAATCATGCAGCAGACATTGATGGATAAGGGGCTTCTTTTGGGGTAGCATGGGTTTTGCAAGATCCACTGTCCTGAATGTAATGCTGATATTTTAGAGAGGAATATGGAGGCATCAGGACATTTTCTATATGAAATGAGAGTCCATTGATGGATTACAGGTCTGGAAGACCGATTGGCAGTTTATTAGAACTGCCCCCCCCAAAGAGCAATGCCCAACTGAAACATCTAAGATGAGTGTCAAGATCTCTGTTGATGATTTAACTCATAATTGGTCAACGTCAGCAAAGAGATCATTTTTGGTCAGTTACGTCAAGTCCATGAAGGGTTAGTGGGCTGCAGTGATTTTAGCTTTGGTACTGTGTACATGTCAGGGAAATCAGAATGGGTCGTGCCATCTCCTTGTGATGTTATCAAGTATGTTATCCAGGCAGGTGATGCCTGAGTTGTTGAATCCTGACAAATCCTATGATGCAGAGCTGTTTGCGTGCAAATTGTGGTGATTAAACTCAGCTCACATCCTGTGCTAGAGTTGGATGGTCTCTGAGTGCTGAGTACATGTGCTGGGCAGTATGGCTGAAAGGACTCGTGCTCACTAGCTGAGGTAAATACAGGGTAATGGTGTGAAATGAGCCATGGTTAATATTCTATTAAAATAAATGAAAAAAGAGCTACCAGCTTCCCAGTGCCAACCAGTAAGATATATGTTTTCTAAATGCATGGTCATTTAGAATATACTAATTAGCTTGGGTCGATAAATTGTCAAAATGCCCAGACGCTAATAAAATGTAATAATAATTTTATACATGCGTTTCATGTCATCAGCGATGGGTTCCATTTAATTGAAAAACTCTGGTATCAATATAATTTAATTAAAATTCTCAACAAACACACAAAGTGCCTACAAGTTCCACTATTTGAAGACTGGATGGTTCAACTTTTGTAGAGATTTTTTATTGCATTCTTAAATAGTCTACATTTTCCAGCAGGTTGGAAAATTGTTGCATTCAGATTTATTATTCTTTTCATTGTACCTATTTATATAGTCCTGAAACTTCTGAAATAATTTAATTTATATTAGTCCATGTCCCAAGAGGAGTTTGCAGTCTATTGTCCTCATTACAATTATACAGAGGCAGAAAAGCCAAGACTGGAGGGGCTACTGGAAGGACAACAACATATATATTAGGAGAACACACAAACTCCATGCAGACAATGAGGCTGATTTACTAAAGGCAAGTAGACTGTTCACTTTGCAGGGGAAAATGCACTTTGCAAGGGGATTTTTTTTCCAGAGCTTAGTGAATGGCGAGAAGATCCACTGTTTTCCATTATCCAGCTATATGAAAGCAGAAATTTTTTTTTTTTTTCTGGGGGTTCTTTGCAAAGTGAAATTTCCCCATATTCACTTGCAAACTGAACAGCCTCTTTGCCTTTATTAAATCAACCTCAGTATCACTGTATTGATTTAAACTTGAGAGCCAGGGCAACAAGGAAACAGTGCTGTAACTTAGGGGGAGATTTACTAAAACTGGTACACACAGAATTTGATGCAGCAGTGCAGAGTAACCAATCGGCTTCTACTTTTTATTGTCAAAGCTTATTTGAACAAGCTGAAGTTAGAAGCTGATTGGTTACCATGTACAGCTGAACCAGCTTCTGTGTGCACCAGTTTTAGTAAATCTCCCCCTAAGTGTGCTAGTTACCCCTTTTCTAGGCTTATACTACCAGTTAGTTCAAGTGAGGCACAACAATCCCATACTAGTGCAACTATTTACTATTTTAACTACTATTGATTTTAATGGAAAAGACTAAGAAATTGCAAAAATTGACTTTATAGGCACACACATAGGATAACAAATATTAGTAATATTTTAATGTTTACTATTGATTTTATTTTAACTACTATTTACTATTTATCTAGAACATAAAAAAAAAGTAAGTCTGATATCGGCATTAAAACATCCATTTTTACCTGACTGGGAGTTGGAGATTAATGGGTTAATTCGCTCAAGACAAATAGAATAGCACTTTGCCCTTTGTTGTGGAGCTTTTTCACCGACATACTTGATGCAAGTTAATATATGCAGTGGAGAGTTATAAGGTGAAGATACCTACATTCATTACTTGCATAGTGGATTGGGATTCAGCTTCCTCCATATATGATTGCTTGATTGGAATGGAATACGTGAAGGAGATACAGCATTGAATTAGGGATTCCTTCCCAATAGTCATGCTTTGTGGTCACTTTGTGGTCAAGGCGATCTGGTGAGCGCATTTTGTTATCACTTCGGGTGAAGCACTTTAAGCAAGTTTATTGAAGCACGTTTCCACTTTATTATTCACGTTGTTGCAGTAGACACAAGAAGATTTGATCACATATGTTTAATATGGACATTTCTGATGGTTCATTTTATTGTGCATGTTACTGTACTGTAATTGTGTTGTCTCCCTATACATTGTAAAGCGCTGCGTAAACTGTTGGCGCTATATAAATCACGTATAATAATAATAATTGTGCACTTTACTAACTAGATACATATTGTATATGATTTTATTGCTATTTAATTCATTTATTGTTCCCTTTGCGCCCTTCATATATATTTCTACAAAAATCCCATACTAGTGCAACTATTTACTATTGATTTTTTTTAAAATACCATTTACTATTTACCTAGGACATTAAAAAAAAAGTGAGTCTGATATCCGCATTTTAAAACATCCATTTTTACCTGACTGGGAGTTGGAGATTATGGGGTTAATTCATTCAAGACAAATAGAATTGCACTTTGCAAGGAAATTTGCCCCAGAGCTTAGTGAATGAGGTGAAGCTCTGTTGACTTCGATCATCCAATTAGGTGCAAGCACAAATGCTTTTTTCATATTCCTTTCATTTGATTGGGTATTATTTGCAAAGTAAAATGTCACCATATTCATTAAGCCCTGGGGAAAATGCACTTACAAAGTCAACAACCTGTTTCCCTTTAGTAAGTCAACCCCTGTAGGTGGTGATTCCGCTGGTCTATAGACATTGAGAGAGATGCCTTATTTTTTTTTAAGGTTTTCTGTTTAATGACTGGTCAGCAAACTACTGGCGCTGTAATAACTAAAAAATTATTTCAGCAAGTAGGGTGTTGCTCTGAAAATGTTTGGCTTTCAGTAGATATGTTATGATTTTTTTATTTTTTATTTTTTTTATTTTAAGAAGGTGAGGAATCAGCTAAGGAAAGATCTATTGAATATTTTACAAAGCATATACTGACTCTGCAGGTGTACTTGAATTCTCATTGTGAGGGGTCTCTCCGGCAGTACAGTGGGGATGTTGCAGCACGCATCTAGGCAAAAGCTGTTTTCAGATGATAATGATTTCCAGTAGCTGCTGACCCAGGCCAAGTTCCAACTTGCTTCCTGTAGGTATAAAAACTACATATCGCAGTGCCAATCTATTGAGGCATCAGTGCTGTTACTCATGCTCCGTGTTGCTTCTGCTAGGAGCCAAAGATGAGTCATTACATTTGGGCACAGTGGCATACTGATTAAGATGCAGCTTTATCATGATGAAAACTTTGATCGGGGAATAGTGATGTGGTTCTTCAAAATAAAGCACAGGTTTTCTCGGTGAGGCAGACAAAGACTTAAAGGAGGAAGCCTTGAAACCTTAGAAATTGCAGGTTTCAGGTCCAATGCGTCATGTCTGCTTGACATTGACAGTTACTCTTAAAAGGCTGAAAGCTATATTTAAATGGAAATGTCTGAAAGATAGTTAATTAAAATATTACATACCAAAGCACCATCACTTAGAAAGCTGAAGCTGAATTCCAGGCAGATATGATGAAAACACTAATGCCCTGTACGCACGATAGGATTTTCTGACGGAAAATGTGTGATAGGACCTTGTTGTTGGAAATTACGACTGTGTGTGGGCTCCATCACACATTTTCCATCGTAATTTCCGACACACGAAGTTTGAGAACAGGCTATAAAATTTTCCGACAACAAAATCCGTTGTCGGAAATGCCGATTGTGTGTACACAAATCTGACGCACAAAGTGCCACGCATGTTTAGAATAAATAAAGAGATGAAAGATATTGGCTACTGCCCCGTTTATAGTCCCGACGTACGTGGTTTACGTCACCGCGTTCAGAATGATCGGTTTTTCCAACGACTTTGTGTGACCGTGTGTATGCAAGACAAGTTTGAGCCAAAATCCATCGGAAAAAATCCTAGGATTTTGTTGTCGGAATGTCCGATCAATGTCCAACCGTGTGTACAGGGCATAAGTATTGCAGTTATGTATTTTATATTTTGTATTTTTAGATGCAGCTACTGCATGCACCTAAATTTGAATTGGTAGCAGCTTTTTTGTATTCCTAAGTACTTTGGAAGTCAGACTGAGAGAGGGTGTAGCAGTACTGGAGACAAATTAGGTGTGCTGCAGGATAAGGAGGAGAAAGCAGCGTTATGAGAACATATTCTGCTTCTGATCCTTCACTGTCCAATCACAGGCTGGGACAACCTGACTGTGCTACTTACCTGCAGCCAAAGAAAGTCAGGTCATCAGTCTAGCTCTGCTGCCTGTCATGTATATGTAAATATCAGGGCTAGCTGGACAGAATGACTCTCACACATTTTTTTAGCCTTTTTTCCCCCACTTATTTTTATCTGGGGTTTCCAGCCATTAACCGATTTCTTGTTATACACTATATTACTAAAAGTATTGGGACGCCTGCCTTCACACGCACATGAACTTCAATGGCATCCCAATCTTATGCCCTGTACACACGGTCGGACATTGATCGGACATTCCGACAACAAAATCCTAGGATTTTTTCCAGACGGATGTTGGCTCAAACTTGTCTTGCATACACGCGGTCACACAAAGTTGTCGGAAAATCCGATCGTGTGTACGGGGCATTAGTCCGTAGGGTTTAATATTGAGTTGGCCCACTCTTTGCAGCTATAACAGCTTCAACTCTTCTGGGAAGGCTGTACACAAAATTTAGGAGTGTGTCTATGGGAATGTTTGACAATTCTTCCAGAAGCACATTTGTGAGGTCAGGCACTGATGTGGACGAGAAGGCTTGGCTCACAGTCTCTGCTCTAATTCACCCCAATGGTGTTCTATCGGGTTGAGTTTAGGACATTATGCAGGCCAGTCAAGTTCCTCCACCCCAAACTCGCTCATCGATGTCTTTACAGATCTTGCTTTGTGCGCAGTCATGTTGTAACAGGAAGGGGCCATCCCCCAAACTGTTCCCACAAAGTTGGGAGCATAAAATTGTCCAAAATGTCTTGGTATGTTAACGCCTTAAGAGTTCCCTCCACTGGAACTAAGGGGCCAGGCCTAACCACTGAAAAACAACCTTACACCATAATCCCCCCTCCAACAAATGATTTGGACCAGTGGCACAAAGCAAGGTCCATAAAGACATGGATGAGCGAATTTGGGGTGGAGGAACTTGACTGGCCTGCACAGAGTCCTGACCTCAACCTGATAGAACACCTTTGGGATGAATTAGAGTGTTCATGTGCATGTAAAGGCAGGCATCCCAATACTTTTGGTAATATATGGTATGTTGTTTCCACTCTGAATGGAGGAGCAATGGAGACATCTTTGGACAGCAGCATTGTGAATCTGGGGAGAGCATAGTAATAGATGCACAACCAGATTTGGATGGACTCGAATAACAAATGTAAGCAGTTACAGCAACAGTTTTTTTTTCCTTTTGGTATAAAGGTTTTAAATAAATGAATAAAAGCTGACCATAGTAAGCACCCCTGTCAGTTTTAAATGGTTTGTCTTATCCCTCAACTTGCTACTTTTGATGCACAGCTTGGTCTGTTAAAGGAATTTGAAAAATAAAAGACTTACTGGCCAGATAACCAAGCAAAAATAAAGGAAAAAAGCCTAAAAAAGGAAACCAATGCAGCCATCATATCTTAGAATTAGTAAGCTGCAAAATAATTTGATTTTTGATCTGTATGCACTAAAACAATTAATTTCTTATGTAGACATTAGAACTGCAAAGAAAATTAGATGTGAGTGGTCACTGCATTGTATGACCAAATGATTACATCCCACATACTTATGTTCCAGTTTCATGGTAGAAATGATTTCTTCCTCAAACATGAACAATAGTATGTTTCTGAATGTAAGCTGTGCTTTGTCAGTGTGAAATGACCTCCAGTGTCCTTCGAGGAGCTCGGTGGGGTTTATTTTTAAAAGCGTGCTTTTTTTCCCCCCCTTAACTTAGTAAGCTGTATTCAAATCGCTCATGTAATCATATCAGGGAAAATTCCTATATTTTGAAACTTCTATGTACATGAATGGGTTTTTCAAAGTGAACCTGGTATTACTTGGCTATGTGAAAATAAATGTCTTTTATTGTGGAGCGTAAAAATGTTTAATTCCTGTATTTTTAGTCTGGTTTCCAGGAAAGCACTTCTTCCACAGGGAAGAATGGTAATGCATTTAGAATGCACTGCACTGCCGTATAACCTGAAAAACGCAGAGATGGTAATGTACTTACTTTGTGAACTGTATGAAACTCAAACACCACTCTTTTCCAATTTCTTTGTGAATTTTATGAAAAGCAGACATTTTCAACTCGTTGCAACATTTTTAAAGTTGAGATCCAGCGAAGCTTAAAAATTCAACCTTGCAGTGCCTCCCACCAGCACAGTAAGGTCTAATGGTACATGAGAACGCTAAGGCTGGGTTCACATCTAAGCCGCATGCGGATCGCAGCAGGGGGTCCGATGCCTCCCTGTTCTCCGTTTCAGGGACGAATCAGGGTCGAATTTTTGCCTGAATTCGGACTTGAAGTGGAGCCAAAGACACACAGGACTCCTTTGAAAGCCGCTCTGCAACCGCAACGAAGATATGTAAACCGGCTCCTTAGAGAGCCGGTCACAATCTCCTGTCATGGGAACTGGATGCGGGCAGGGCAGGACTTAGGGTGGTGGGGGCCCCTGGGCTTGAGTCACTTTCAGGCCCTACCTTCTATACGTATGCACAGCTCTATAAAACAGAAATAGAAAAGGACAAGGTGCGCCAGACTCAGTGCAGTATTAAAGAACTTCTGTTTAATTGGACAAGACAAAACAGCCAAATGGCTACTCACAAAAGTAGATAATATATAAGCGTATAAGTGGGGGGATACTGTACTGGTATTCGTCCTGGGTCCACGATTAATAACAGCAATAAACATGGATAAAATGATAATTACCGTATTTATCGGCATATAACACGCGCCGGCGTATAAAACGCATCCCAAGCTTAGGAGGGAATTTTCTGGGAAAAAAACTTTTAGGAGGAAAGTTTAAGGAAAAAAAACTTACATTTAAATGTCCATCAATGCAGCCTTATCAGTGTCCATCTGCAACCTTGTCAGTGTCATTGCAGCCTTGTCAGTGTCAATGCAGCCTTGTCAGTGTCATTGCAGCCTTGTCAGTGTCAATGCAGCCTTGTCAGTGTCAATGCAGCCTTGTCAGTGTCATTGCAGCCTTGTCAGTGTCAATGCAGCCTTGTCAGTGTCAATGCAGCCTTGTCAGTGTAATTGCAGCCTTGTTAGTGTCAATGCAGCCTTGTCAGTGTCATTGCAGCCTTGTCAGTGTAATTGCAGCCTTGTCAGTGTCATTGCAGCCTTGTCAGTGTAATTGCAGCCTTGTTAGTGTCAATGCAGCCTTGTCAGTGTAATTGCAGCCTTGTTAGTGTCAATGCAGCCTTGTCAGTGTCATTGCAGCCTTGTCAGTGTCATTGCAGCCTTGTCAGTGTCAATGCAGCCTTGTCAGTGTCAATGCAGCCTTGTCAGTGTAATTGCAGCCTTGTTAGTGTCAATGCAGCCTTGTCAGTGTCATTGCAGCCTTGTCAGTGTAATTGCAGCCTTGTCAGTGTCATTGCAGCCTTGTCAGTGTAATTGCAGCCTTGTTAGTGTCAATGCAGCCTTGTCAGTGTCATTGCAGCCTTGTCAGTGTAATTGCAGCCTTGTCAGTGTCATTGCAGCCTTGTCAGTGTAATTGCAGCCTTGCCCAGTGTCAGTGTAGCCTTGTCAGTGTCATTGCAGCCTTGTCAGTGTAATTGCAGCCTTGTCAGTGTCATTGCAGCCTTGTCAGTGTAATTGCAGCCTTGCCCAGTGTCAGTGTAGCCTTGCTCCAGTGTCATTTGAAGACTTGTCAGTGTAGCCTTGATCCAGTGTCACTGCTGCCTTGTCATTGCAGCCTTTCAGGTTAAAAATGGCACCGCCGAGATACAGAGCCGGCTCTCGGCGGCTTTCGGCCGCTCACAGCGGATATCGGCGGCTTTCGGCCGCTCTCGCCGGTTCTCGGCAGCTTTTGGCCGCTCTCGCCGGTTCTCGGCGGCTTTCGGCCGCTCTCGGCGGCTTTTGGAATGGGCGGGGCCAATAGAGGGCCATGGGCTTGAGCCCCGTCAAGCCCAATGGAAAGTCCGGCCCTGGATGCGGGGAAACCCACATCCAATTTGTACTATTGTTAACCCAGCCTAAGGGTCCACCCAAATTCTGGGAGCATCGGAGAGCAGGGAAGAGTGCTGGCTATCAGGTAGAAAACATCAGTGGTAAATAATTTACTTTTTAGACCGCATTCAAACTGAAGTGTTTTTTTTTTCCATTTCCCCATGCCTGACTACTGTCAACGTGGAGAAATGCAGAATCCCAGTCTTTCCGATTGTCCATGTTAACACTTATATGCACAGTCACCCTACACTCTTTGCCCTACGCTCAAAAATAGTACATACACTTTTTTGGACATATTTAGGTGTTTTTGTCCCATAGATTTCAATGGGGGCACCTGTAAATGCATGGTACATTTCTGCATGTATTTGTGCATGCTGTCACACCTGATGAACTCCTCTCTGCCTAAAGAACTGCCCTTTCCCCTGGCCCAGCCCAGGAAACAACCTCATGCAGCTTGAACAAAACACTTTATTACAAACATTATTATTGTGTTTTTTCTAACACCCTAGAGAATATAATGGCGGTCATTGCAATACTTTTTTTTCACACCGTATTTGCGCAGCGGCCTTACAAGCGCACTTTTTTTGGAAAAAATTCACTTTTTTAAATAAAAAAAATAAGACAACAGTAAAGTTAACCCAATTTTTTTATATTAAGAAAGATAATGTTATGCGGAGTAAAATGATACCCAACATGTCATGCTTCAAAATTGCGCCTGCTCGTGGAATGGCGTCAAACTTTTATGCTCAAATCTTCATAGGCGACATTTAAAAAATTGTACAGGTTGCATGTTTTGAGTTACAGAGGTGGTCTAGGGCCATTTTCATATGCGGGTGCTACTCACGTATGCGTTCGCTTCTGCGCGCGAGCTCGTCGGGACGGGGCATTTAAAAAATAAATGTTTTTTCTTATTTATTTTACTTGATTTTATTTATTTTTACACAGTTTTTTTTTTTTTAATTGGGTCACTTTTATTCCTATTACAAGGAATGTAAACATCCCTTGTAATAGAAAAAAGCATGACAGGTCCTCTTAAATATGAGATCTTGAGATCTGGGGTCAAAAAGTCCTCAGATCTCATATTTGGACTCAAATGCAATAAAAAAAAAAAAAAAAAAATGTTATTTGAAAAAAATGACAACAGAAAAATGTGCCTTTAAGACGTATGGGACGTAAGACTTCAAAACGTCACTTCCGCCCTGCTATGGTATGGAGATGGGCGGAGGCCATCTTCCCCTCACTCGTCTCCATACCAAGGAAGGAGACAGACGCGATCGCCTCCGCCGCTGCCCACAGCTCCGGTAAGCGGCGGGGCCCCTCTCCCACCACCGATAAAAGTGCAAATCTGCTGCAGAGACCACTTTTATCTTGTAGCCGACCACCGGCCGAACACGGGGATACCAGGGTTATGGCAGCTAGCTGCTGCCATAACAACGATATCCGTCCCAAAAATAGTGACGTACATCGGCGTGCGGCAGTTGGCAAGTGGTTAAAAAAACGTCTGAAAGAAATGGATCAAAATCACCTGGAATACACTATGCATACACTTTGCTCAGGTGTGAATGCAGGCTTAACCCTTGCAGTACTAGGTGAATTATTAAAATGATTCTAAACACAAACTGTTTAAAGTGATTGTAAAGTCTCGTTCTTTTTCCTATACAAATAACAAACATGTTATACTTACCTGCTCTGTACAGTGGATTTGCACAGAGCAGTCCGATCCTTCTCTTCTCAGGTCTCTCTTCTGTGCTCCTGGCACCTCCCTCCTGTTGAGTGCCCCCCATGGTAAGCAGCTTGCTATGGGGGCACCCGAGCTGAGTCACAGCTCCCTGTATCCATTCAGACACGGAACCCCAGCCCCACCCCTTCTTTCTCCTGATTGGCTAACTGACTTTGATTGACAGCAGCAGGAGCCAATGGCATCGTCTTAGCCAATCAGGAGGAGCATCTCGGATGGCCAAGGCACTCGTGGACATCGCTGGAAAGAGATGGGTGCCAGGTAAGTATTAGGGGGTGCTGGAGGGTGGCTACTGTACACAGAAGGTTTTTATCTTAATGCATAGATGCATTAAGATAAAAAAACCCTCTGCCTTTACAACCCCTTTAATTTACATCGTCCCTTCTATTCCTGTATGTGGATGATGGCACTGTAATCATTTTAATAATAAAAAAAAAAATTAAGTACCTTTTTCCTAATCAATATACAGCTGTCACATGACCCAGCTCTTTCCCAGCCTGTCTGCAGGGAAATATAAGCAGGAGAAGCTTCTAGTCCTCTGCTGCTGGTCACATGAGTCAAAATAAATAATTAATATCAATAAACTGTTTTAAATTGTCATACCATTATATAATTGAAATTAAATCTTTATTATTTTGTGGAAATAACATAGTGTGGGTGTATTTTTGCCAGTTACAGGCTGTATTACGTCCCCACCAGCCTGTGTCTTAGAATTACAGGGAGGTGAAACATCCATCAATCTATATGTAATATCCTGCCCCTATTGTATTTAGCTTGTTAGTAGGCATGGAGGAGGGGAAGAGTGGGCTGTCATTTCCCACTCTGTATACACCCACATGTGTGACTCTATAGTCACATAGGATGGTCAGATGTGATAGGGAAGAAATGCTTAGCATAGAAACTCACTAAAAACTGAGCATGTGCAGAGTTGCCCCCACAGCTGAAAAATCCCTAGCTGAATTGGGGACATGGGAGATAGAGAGCCTTAGGACCAACCACGTTTTTTTCGCAGAATACAGATGATTTTATGATGTGGGTTTAGTGACACTTTAAGTATAAGCGGAGTCCAGCTTTACATCTTTTCGAGAGACACTTACCTGCTACAGTAAGTTGTTCTTTATACTGTAAGCTTGCCAGTTATTATAATGTTTCTGGGCCCTTTCATACCTATAAAAAATACACTACTATGTGTTGTATGACACCTACTACTGCATGCAATTACACTGTTTCTGTAAACCCTAGCAATTAACTTTTTTATCTGCTTTCCTTTGGCCTCCTAATTATACCATTAAAAGTGGGGTGCCTATCAGTGGTGGCTAGTGCTCAAAATTTTTTGGGAGGCGCAAACAAACTGGAAAAAAAAACATCAATTGCAGCCACTGTGCCCTCAAACACAGCTACTGTACCCATCAATTGCCGCCACTGTGCCATCAAACGCAGCCACTGTGCCCATGAAATGCAGCCACTGTGCCCATCAAACACAGCCACTGTGCCCATCAAACGCAGCCACTGTGCCATCAAACGCAGTCACTGTGCCGTCAAACGCAGCCACTGTGCCATCAAACGCAGCTACTGTACCCATCAATTTCTGCCAGTGTGCCCATCAATTGCTGCCAGTGTGCCCATCAATTGCCGCTACTGTGCCCCATCAAATGCTGCCAGTGTGCCCATCCATTGCCACTACTGTGCCCCATCAAATGCTGCCAGTGTGCCCATCAATTGCCGCTACTGTGCCCCATCAAATGCTGCCAGTGTGCATCACCTGGCACTTACCTGTCTCGCAGCGGGTCAGCGGCAGTGTCCTGCACGCTCCACAATGTCTTCTTCCGTCCTCTCTATCAGGCGTCCATTTACAGCGCCTGATGTTTCAGCCAATCAGGTGACAGGTAACAGACCCGAGCACCTGATTGGCTGAGAGGCGGTTCAGTGTTAGCAAAGGGAATTCCTTCCCTTTGCTAACACACAGCTGAGTGAACAGCGAATGCACAGCATTGCTTCCACTGTTCACCTTTTTGGGCGCCTATTAGAGCCTATGGCTCAAATCAGGTGCTTCCAAAAAACACTCCCGCCGCTGTAATTCAGGTGCCCGGTACCTGAAAAGGGGCGGACACCTGAATAGGGGGTGTCAGCGGTGACCATAGATAGATTCATGCAATGCATGAATCTATCTATGGTGATAGAGTGGTGCCAGGAGAGAGGAGGCGGCGCTCCTGCGCCCTTTATGGACGCACCGCCACTAGCGCCTATACAGGCAAAAGAATACCTGTCAATGCTGCTAGAGATCCACTGAGATTGTAACTCCTCTGGTGAGCTGACAACACGATGCCTTTGCTGCACTGAAATCCCAAAGGAATCGTATCAGCCCTGCCCAGGTTACCTCTGTAAACACCTTACCACTATGTTTTGGAGATAAGGAAAGAGGGGAGGTATTTTGTAGTTCAAACCATGAGCAAATAGCCTTAAGTGACAACATTTCTCCTCTACAGATGCGGTAAGTGAGCTTTGTCACCCTAGGAGAGGAAATGTGTTAGGCTGGCCATACATTATACACATTTCTTGTATAATTTTCCTTTATATTTATCAAATAGTAATGTAATATGAGGTCAAACCCAAACACTTCCAATTTGTATGCAATCAGGCAGGTCCTTGCTCTACATATTTGAAGTTCAATCTAAAGGAAATTAAATAAGAAAATTGTATAATGTATGGCCAGCCTAATTGGTAGAAACAGCAGGTGAAGATAAAGGAAAAAAGCCTAAAAGAAAAAAATTATCCAGCCACCACATCTAATCAGTGGTAACTGTCATATATTGCATTTTTTTCCTTGAGTTGTTTAAAGTAGTGTTTACCATTTATTTCAATGGGCTTATTTAACACAGAAATACAAATGTTAAATGCCCTATTTTTTACTGCAGTAAATTGCAGCTAACAGATTTGAACTGCCCATTTATAAATGGGAACTTTTGTTTAAATGCCTTTTTATGATGCAAAAATGGTATGGAAGATTCCTTACAGAACCCCAGAACACTATCCAACCAGTTACACGTTGTTCATTAACTTTGTCATACGTTTAATATTTTAATGGTGCTATTATTTTTTATGGTTCTCCTAACAGATAATAGTGTAGAAAAAAACAATATTAACAGATCACAAGTGAATCTACCATAAAAATGGGAATTCGGGTTGAAAATCACACTAAGGGGGCTGTTTCAAACACAGAGTGGATATTGCTATTTGCAGAACTACTATGGGGTGTATTTTTAATAAAGCAAAGCAATTCACGCAGGGAAAGTGCATGTATGTGCATGTAGGGCAAAAAAAGGAAACTAATGGTATCATGTCCTGTGCTGGTTGAATATTTTTCATTAATTTAAAATGGAATATACCACATTTGGACACTAGATGGTGCCGAGTATAATAGATTTTTTTTTTTTAATTCTATATTTTTTTTTTATTTTAAGCAATTTTATACAAACAAATATAATTCAATGCATGCGCATCATAAAGTACAGCATAAAACAGTTTGGTTCTATTTTAAGTAGGTATACGGAATCTTTAAAGTCACCATTCCTATTTTATATATTTCTAATGAAAGTGTAGATTTTGATTTCTGTCGTCCTTTTTATTTACACCTACAAAGAAAAAAAAACAAAAAAAAAACGCAACAGCCCCTATTCCCCCTCTACAAGCATACAGCCATATTCCATTTTTTATTAAATTTCTCCCCTCTACCTTGCGCAATTGCAATGCCTTTTTCCATAGCATATATATCGGCAAATTTTTTTAGCCACAGCGAGATCAAGGGAGGTGATTCCTGTTCCATAGGGCTGGAACACATGCCTTAGCTGCATTTAGAAGATGAACAATCATTGAATTCCTATATTTACGCTTTGAAAGATCTGAGAGATGAAGAAGGTATCTGGCAGGATCAAAACCCAGATCATGATCAGTAAGCTGACCTATGATATCTCGGACTTTAGACCAGAACTCCTTCAGTTTCCGACAGGACCAAAAAATATGGAGCACATTACCCTCTGCCTCCCCACAGCGCCAGCAAGTATTTGTCCTTTCCGGATAGATTTTATGTAACAGTGATGGAACTCTGTACCACCGTGTGAGGATTTTGTAGCATAGCTCCTGATAGTTACTGGCCATTGAGGAGTAGTGGGCAAACTAAAGAATATAGCCCACTGCTCTTCAGAGAGTATGATGTCTAAATCTCTTTCCCATTTCTGTAAGAATCCTGGGACAGAGCCCTCAGTCGAGTGTATTAGCAGTTTGTATATCTCGGATACCCCATGGGCAGAGGGTGCTTCTACCAAACATACATTTTCCAAAGATGTATTTGAATGGCCAACCGTTCTCCACGAAGAAGAGAGCTAAAAAAGTGGGTAAGTTGCTGTATCCGCCATGGATCCAGTGGTGGATTAAACATCAACTGTATTCCCGTCCTGGTCTTCAGCCTGGACTCTTCAAGGTAATTTACCTTGTCTGAAAGTTTGTTTAAAACAGCTGTCTGTATGGCCTGGGAGGAATGCCGGATTTCCCAATAATGGGTAGACCTGGGTAATTTCCCCTTCTATCTTAGAAAAGAGGTGGCTTTGTTGCGCCAATATAAGGGGGTGATGTCGTAGGGTACCAAGTGACCCTAACCTTAATCCTGGGACACATTGAAGTGGAATCTGGGTACAAGTTTGTTCAATCGCTTCCCAGGCTTTCTGTCCCCTATCTCTACACCAATCTAGTACCCTAGCAAGGTGCACTGCCTGATAATATCGAATTGGGCCTGGAAAAGCCATACCTCCCTGGGTTTTAGGCATAGCCAGGAGCTGGTAGGATAGAGGTGGATGCTTTTTTGCCCAGATAAATCTAATAAAAACACTATGTAGTGATTTCAGAAAAGACCCCGGAATGACTATTGGTAGAGTCTGAAAAAGATAAAATAGTCTTGGCAAGATTGGAGGGTTATTAGATTTCATCACAGGATGGACTGTGGAGGTCTCATATGTGAGGCAGTGCCAACGTCCTATTTTAAGTCATAGAAAAAAGGAAGGGGGGGTATTTTTACCCCCCCCTTCCTTTTTTCTAAGTCTTGACAAGATGTTCATTTTAAGAATACCCTACCTACATATCCATGTGAAGGGACCTTTATTCCATCTCTCCAAGTCGGAAGAAAGTTCCCGTTGAATCGGTGGGAAATTAGCAAGAAAATTTTTTCTACTCAGGGAGTCAATTTGACCCCTAGGTATGTCAGGTGGGAGGCTGCCCATGGAAAGGAGAATGAAGATTGAAGTGCTTGGACACGAGCAGGGGACAGAGTAATATTGAGCAATTCTGATTTTTGGATATTGATTTTAAAATTTGAAAGTGCAGTATACCGATTGAACTCACTTAATAAATTTGGCAACGTGGTTTCTGGAGATGTAATAAAAACAGTATATCATCCGCAAAAGCCGCCGTTTTATGGTCCGACTTACCTTTTAAGAAACTCTGAATATCAGTACTTCCTCGGACATATCGCAGGAATGGTTCTAAGGTTAGTATAAAGATCAATGGGGATAGAGGACATCCTTGTCTTGTGCCGTTACTCAAATGAAAATACGGGGAAGTCACCTCATTAATTCTAACAGCTACAGATGGAACCGAGTATATCGCCTCTATCCATTTACTAAACGACTTCCCTACACCAATATGGGTTAACATCTCCTTCAAGAATGTCCAGTCCACCCTATCAAAGGCCTTTTCTGCGTCGGAGGATAACAAACATAAAGGTATTTTGTGAAGATGAGCCAGATGAATAATATTTAAGGCTCTATTAGTGTTATCCTTCGCCTCCGTAATAGGCATAAACCCGGCTTGGTCAGGGTGGATGACATCTTGAAGGTGAGGTTGTAGTCTTGATGCTAATATATGAGTGAAAATTTTTAAATCTACGTTTAATAGGGAAATAGGTTGATAATTCATACAGTGGGCATGGTCCTTACCCTCCTTGGGGATCACTGTAATATGTGCCCTTAGGGTGTCTATCAGTATAGGCCGATCTTCCAAAAGAGAGTTAAATGCCTTTGTAAATCTGGGAGCTAAAATTGGAGCAAAGGCCTTATAGTAAGCCAACGGGTACCCATCTGGCCCCGGGGCTTTATGAGGCTTAAGCAGCTTAATCGCCCTCATATATTCATCAGATGAAATTGGAACATTCATTGATTCGGAGGCGTCATCGGGTATTGACAGTAGGCCCCAGGAAGGAAAGATATTCCTGAATTAATTGTCGCTTTTGTACCAACTGGTCAGTAGATAGATTCGTCGATAAGTTATAAAGGGGTAGATAATACTCTCGAAAGACCTCTGCAACTTCCCTAGATATAAAGTGACGTTTCCCTCTATCAGAATCGATATATGGAACATAGTTTCTCCGGGAGATTTCCCTAAGTGAGTGGGCCAGCAGTTTACCCGATTTATTACCATGTTCATACTGTATATTTCTGGCCCTGAGTATCTGAATTTTAGTGTCGTGCCCAAGCAAATATGCCAGTTTTTCTCACTCCTCCTTAAGGTCTATTGCTACAGAATAAGAAATTGATTTCTTATGCTTGGACTCTAGGTTTGCCATAATAGAAAATTAATTTGATACTTAGCATCATCTAGTAGCCAAATTTAGTATTTTCCCATTTAAATTAGTGAAAACCAGTTGACCAACATAGTATTAAAAGCATAATAACATTGTTTTTTTTTTGCTCCTTTCACACAAATGAATGTACATGCACTTTCATTGAGCAAATTGCTATGCAAATGTGTTATAAATACACGTTATAAATATTGCACACTGTACATGTATTTTACAACTTATCCAGGCCTCAACGGGATTGGTTTACTAAAGCCGAATAGGTGGCTCACTTTGCAAGGAAAGTTGCACTCCGTAAGAGAATCTTCCACAGAGTTTAGTAAAATTGGTAAAATTTAGCTTTGCCCAATCAAGTGCAAGGAAAATTAAAGAAAAAAAAAACAGCATTTTTGCTTAAATATGATTGGATGATGGAAGTCAGCTGAGTTTCACCTCATTCACTAAGCTCTGGGAATGTTCACTTGCAAAGCGAACAGTCTATTTGCCTTTACTAAATCCACCCCTCTGAGCAAACTCTGAGGGAACATTTAAAGGTCAGGACTAATATTTGATAGTCTGTGATTTTCACGCATGGAGCCTGATTTATTAAGTAAGGTGAAGTGATCCTAAACTTGATTCAATATTGGCATGAACATGTACTTACTTCAAACATTTTATGTGCAGGGAAATTTGAAAAAACATCTTCCACCGCTGCGTAGTGATTTCTCTCTATCTAAGAGTTCATTTTTACCTCTGCGCTCTGGGAAGGCTGCTTTCTGCAGCTCAGTGCTGCTCCATTTTCTCATTCAGTGTTATTCCTGTAAAACGTCCTCATACAGCTCCATTTTCACACACAGAAAATGCTTTTCACCTTCCTCACAGGAGACACTTTTTCTTTCTGTCAGGCTGAAAACAAATCATTTATAAGGTTTGCAGGTGAAACATTTGCACAAGAGTATTTGTAGGTTCAGACCAGTGGTGGGGTTTATCAGGACTAAAATAGGCAGTTTGGGCACAGATTCCAGATGGGTGGGGGGTGGGGGGGGCCTTGAGGATGCTCCGAAAGCTCTGTATATTAGTACTTTTTCTGGAAAAGCATTTTTAGCTTTGCAAAGCTTAGGTTTCCTTTAAAGCCTAACTCAAGGATATTCGTAACCACACTCCCCTCTAAGTAACTGCTATGAAAAAAAAAATATCCAATGCCCGTTTTACTTCCCAGAATCCAAGGTCACGTGACAATCCTTTTCTGTTTACTTCATGGGGTCCTTTTTCAGGTGTCCATATCACTGCCTGCACAATGTGGACACCTCTTTTTGGTGGAGGCAACACTTCCAGCACCCAGGCCTTTTGTCATAAGCTCCAGTGGTGCAGTGGTGGTGAGGTGCCCAAGAAGGTAACAAGCAGGGAAAAATGCCTGGTCGCCAGGGCATTGACCGTGTATGAAGGAACACCTGGTACAAAACTTCATCTCACTTTAAGTACTTTTTGAAGCATTTAACCACTTGCCTACTGGGCACTTTCATCCCCCTTTCTGCCCAGGCCAATTTTCAGCTTTTTACTGTCGCACTTTGAATGATAATTGGGTGGACATGCAACACTGTACCCAAAAAATTTTTTTATCATTGTTTTCCCACAAGTAGAGCTTTCTTTTGGTGGTATTTAATCACCACTGAGTTTTTTACTTTTTGCTCAACAAATGAAATAAACCCCAAAATGTTGAAAAAAAAAAAGGTTTTCTTTGATAAAATTCTGTTATAAAATTTTGCATACAGGTAATTTTTCTCCTTCACTGATGTGCGCTGATGAGGCAGCGCTGATGGGCACTCATAGGCAGCACTGGTAGGCATGGATGGGGTGGCACTGACAGGCACTGATAGGCTGCATTGATGGTCACTGATGAGGAGGCACTGATGAGGCTGCACTGATATGCGGAAATGTTGGGCAATGATAGGCGGCACTAATAGGGGGCACTGATTAACAGCGCTGATGGCCACTGATTGGCAACACTGATGGGCACTGTTAGGGCTACACTGATAATCAGGACACTGATGATCAGTGCCCTGATTATCAGTGTATATGTCCCCTTTCACACTTGCCACTTACCGGCTCTCCTCATGCTTTGACAGTGTGTTTCCATCATAATCAGCTGTGATTGGACACAGCTGATCACGTGATAAAGAGCTACTGTGATTGACTCTTCACCCTGATCTGTAATCCCAGAATTCAAGGTCATGTGACAATCCTCTTCTCTTTTGTTTACTTCATGGGTTCAAAGGACACAGTGATCACAGAGCAAGCAGGGTGCACGCCACAGCAAGCCATGGGGGGGGGGGGGCAGCTCTGGGAGAACATCAATAGAGGCCCTCCTAGAACTGGACGACTGCACTGTAGCCCTCATTTGGCTATAGCTCGGTCAGCATGTGGTTAATGGTTACAAGCATCAGATACAGCTAACGCATTTCAGGGAAAATTGCCTTGTGCAGTCAGTGTTATTAAAATCACAACAGAGTGCACAAAGGGACCTGTATTAAGGCTTGATGAAGATGCTTCTCCCAATGGCACTGTAGGCAGGAAATTAGCTTGATTCATAGAGGAAACTTTGCTCCATTACACCGCAGAATTACTTGGGAAATGGTGTCTGGAGTCAAGACTGAGAAGTAAGGTAGGGAGGTGGGTGGTAAAAGAGAAGTTTGGGCTACATAAAACAAACAAACATATATACTCACCAATATAGCTGTGATGCTGCAGCTGTCCCCCGCTGGCTCCAACATTGTGAACTGAATGATCACATGACCACTGACCGCTCAGTTCTCCGTCCACTCTGGGCACTGTCAGTCACTGCTCTCTGCTCACTGGCGGTGAGTGGGAGCAGCTGGCTCAGGTTCTCAGCAGCCCGCTGAGATGCTGGGCCAGCTGCCAGTCAGGTGTCTGGGTCAATCTTGACATTATTGTTGGGGTCCTTCCAGAGCCTGGGGCGGCTCTGTGACATTAGCCGAGAGCAAGCTTTAACCTGTTGTCGGCTGATTCTGGGTCACAGGAGAGCACAAGTAAGTGAACCAGAAGATAAGTACAGCATGACAAAAAAAGCTTTGGCCATGCTTCTCTTTTAACCTCCCTGGCGGTTTTCCCGAGTGTGGCTCGGGGTTAAATTTCAGCACCATTAGCGGTAACCCTGGGCCACACTCGGGATTGCATTGCAGGATCCTATATTATTATTTTTTATAATTATTGATATTTATTTATTATATTATAATTTATGATTTTGTGTTTCAAACTTCATCATACCCGGGATATCTACTAGACTCTTGGTGGACAGATTTAAGTGTGTTATTGCTAAGAATTACAGGCCTACAATAAAAATTGCCACATTTCTATGCAAAATAGTTGTACCGCTTTGAGACGCAAAAATCTGACATAATCATACCACCAGGGAGGCTACGATAATTAAATTATCATGCAGAACACACCTGCCTTCCCTGTACCTGTAAGTTAAAATATTATGTCAGATGCAAGACACAAATACCCATGTACACCTGCTTTTATGCATGACCCCGAAAAACTGAGAGAAAATCCCATGAATTGAAAAATCAGCCTTCAACCCAATTAATCCACTGCTGGTGCTGACTATTGCGTATAGAATACAACATGAAAAGGAAGATATCAAGCCATTTGTCAGCTAAATCCTTGGTAGAGTTTTCATAAAGAATGAGTGTCTGTGTGTGTCTTCTATGTGTAAATGCTTAGAAAGAACATGTAGGTCTTCAATGTATATGCTTGCTGACTGACACCCACTTCATCAATCACCCCCAGCCTAAACATATAGCTGTAGTAGGTGTAATATAATGTCTGTCTTTCCATTTTGAAAGTAGACTTCATTTAATGTGAGTCTTTTGTTGAGGCAGGTTTCTATGAATAACAAAAAGGGCATACATCAAACATACATGTTTAGCAATGTACAGTAGAGAATCACCATACAATTAGGATAGATACATTTTGCATATAAGGCAGCAATCAAAACTAGATTAATAACATGAATCCTTACTGTAAGAAACAAGAAAAGCCGCTCCAGGTGAGTGAGTCTCTGGTTAATCCCCACACACACTAGTCAGGTGCTAGCCCATGCTGTGTAACATAAGGAAACGATTCCGGATGGCTGCACTTCCAAAAATTCTTTTATTGAAGCTTCATATGACAAGTTGTTGACAGATGGAGCAGGGAACAAAAAGGTAGACGCATTTCACGCAAATGTTAGCGCTTAGTCATTAAGTCATTTTCCAGTGCTGCCTTTAACCTCTTGGATATGAAGTTCACCAGAGCTTCATAGGTTTCCACTGGAGTCCTCCTCCACTCCTCAGTGATGACATCACGGTGCTGGTGGATGCTAGAGACCTTGTGCTCCTCCACCTTCCATTTGAGGATGCCTCACAGATGCTCAATAGGGTTTAGGTCTGGAGACATGCTTGGTCAGTCCATCACCTTTACCCTCAGCTTCTTTAGCAAGACGGTAGTCGTCTTAGAGAAGTATTTGGGATCCTTCTCATCTTGAAATACTGCCCTGCAGCCCAGGGGATCATGCTCTGCTTCAGAATGCCACAGTACATGTTGGCATTCATGGTTCCCTCAATGAACTGTAGCTCGCCAGTGCCAGAAGCACTCATGCAGCCCCAGACCATGACACTCCCACCACCATGCTTGACTGTAGGCAAGACACAGTTGTCTTTGTACTGTACTCTTCACCTGGTTGCTGTCACACACGCTTGACACCATCTAAACCAAATAAGTTTATTTTGGTCTCATCAGACCACAGGACATGGTTTCAGTAACCTATGTGCTTAATATGCTTGTTTTCAGCAAAATGTTTGCGGGCTTTCTTGTGCATCATCTTTAGAAGAGGCTTCCTTCTGGAACGACGGTCATGCAGATCAATTTGATGCAGTGTGTGGCGTATGGTCTGAGCACTGACAGGCTGACCCCCCACCCCTTCAACCTCTGCAGCAATGCTGGCAGCACTCATACATCTATTTCCCAAACACAGCCTCTGGATATGAACACGTGCACTCAACTTCTTTGGTCGACCATGGCAAGGCCTGTTCTGAGTGGCACGTGTCCTGTTAAACCGCTGTATAGTCTTGGCCACCATGCTGCAGCTCAGTTTCAGGTTCTTGGCAATCTTCTTATAGCCTAGGCCATCTTTATGTAGAGCAAAAATTCTTTTTTACAGATCTTCAGAGAGTTATTTGCCATGAGGTGCCATGCTGAACTTCCAGTGACCAGTATGAGAGAGCGATAACACCAAATTTAACACACCTGCTTCCCATTCACACTGAGACCTTGTAACACTAATGAGTCACATGACACTGGGGAGGAAAAATGGCTAATCGGGCCCTATTTGGACATTTTCACTTAGGTGTGTATTTACTTTTGTTATCAGTGGTTTAGAAATTAATGGCTGTGTGTTGAGTTATTTTGAGGGGACAGCAAATTTACACTGTTATACAAGCTATACACTCACTACTTTACATTGTAGCAAAGTGTAATTTCTTCAGTGTTGTCACATGAAAAGATATAATACAATATTTCCAAAAATGTGAAGGGTGTACTCACTTTTGTGAGATACTGTAGCTGCTACTTAACTGCACTCTGAAAAGCATTTATTTATTTATTATTTATTTATTTCAGGTACTTATATAGCGCTGTCAATTTACGCACCACTTTACATACATTTATATTGTACATTCACATCAGTACCTATCCTCTGTTGGAAAAGAACAACAGCATGTAATGTAAAGTTGCTTATATAAACTGATAATATATATATGTGCATTTTACCTTTCTACCCAGCAGGTGGCACTGCAGTGTTATACTGTGTTATTCTATGGTAAAGTAATAACAGGATGTTCTGTCTATGTTAAGTGAATGCACTTGTATATTCCTGTTTTCCTGTGTCATGTTTCCTAATGCTGTAAGACATGCATTACTAATCTCCATGAAAGTAAAGTATTCTCTGCATTCAACAAGCTTCCAAGCGCATAATTCAATAACCTGCTAATACCCCCAAGGAGCCTACAATGTAAGATCCCTAACTCACATTCATACATACACATACTAAGGCCAATTAAGACAGGAGACAGTTAATCGACTTTGTGAATCTTATGTTTTACAAAAATTCTTACAATATCTTTTCCAATATGTAAGGGAAAAAGTGTAGTGGTAATGTGCAGCGTGCAGTAACTAATATCAATCAATATAATTTACGATTACTCTGGTCAGATAAGGAAACAGGTCATTTTTATGGATTACTGTACTGCTTAAGATTATTTTTATTGCCCAGTGTACTGCCTTACTAAATAGACCTAATAGAGACTTGTGCATAGCAGATATAGCAGGCAGATATAAAACTAATTTAATTTATTTTTAATGCAACAAGTTTAAGTACCTGTGTTTCTGCTTATGTTGGCCTTCCCTAATAAAGAAGTACACAGAATGAATGAAGGTGAGTCAGCAAGCAAATCCAATCAGGGATGTAATAATGTAAACAGTGCTGCCAGTCTGAAACTATAACATGCCTACAGGTAAGGAGAGCACAGGAATAACCTCATCAGCCTGCTTTCTGCTCCTTCCTTGGCTAATCAGAAGGTGCTGGGGTCGGAGGGGATGGCTTGTGGTTGGCTGCTGACCAGGCTTTATTGTATAGCTGCATAGCTGCAGTAGAGGAAGTGTGAACGCTGTCTAAGCTGTGGTGTCTGGCAGGGGTGCTTCGAACAAAAACTGGTTAAGCATGAATTCAGATGGGTAAGTAAGAGATTTCACATGTATGGCTTTCACTCATGTATTTAGCCCTGTGCCAGGAGCTCTGATTTAATATTGTAGTACAGAGTGCACTCCTGATGTGCTTCAGATTTGAATTGCTTTACAGTTTCTTATCTGTTATTAGGTTTCTCATGTGCACTACATGAAAATGAAGGGGCTTCTTAACCTCAACTTTGGGCTCCTCCACTGCATTGGCCAGCTTTGCTCTGTGTAGCATTTTCCTGGAGAATCTAGTGTGGGTGGGCGAGCAGGTCTTTTGATGCTCTGGACTCTTAAGATGTGGGTAAATTATACTGGGCATCATTCAGCCTGGAAGAGGAATGGAAGTAAATCCCTGAGAGGGTGAGTCTGTGGGGAAGAAAGCTAGAGAAGAGGTAAATGTAGCAGCTGGTGGAGGTGTTTTTTAATTTTTACAGCTCTCAGGGGGTTTATTTTGTTTTATTTTTCATACTGGAATTGGGCTTTACCTCTGTATTATGGTGTAAACAAACTGTCTGATTTAATAGGGCAGTAAAAAATCAATACTGATTTGAAACTAGTTATATTTTAGCAGATGGATGAAAGAGCAATACTATGACTGTCTTTGCTTTTTTAACTAAGCTTGGATATAGGTGCAACAACTAATAGTTTTTACCTTGCTGAAATAGTTCATTACATCCTGCTGCTGTTCTCGAGGTTATATGCTCAAAGGGATCTTCTATTCCTATTTAATATAATTCACTGTGACTTAATTATCAATGAGAGCTTACCCCTACTAGTTTATTCCGAATCATTAAAGGTTTATATTTTTTCATTTTTTTTTTCGTTTTTCTTTTTTAAGGATGGCATTTGAAGGTCATTTTGAAAATGTTCAGTGTGCAGACCATTCTCACTAGTTATTACATTTTGTGTCTTGAGCTATTTCTTTTCTTTATTTTTACCACTGGATGTGACTCTCTTATTCTCTTAGGTTATAGCTCAGGTCTATTCATATTATAAAATAAATACTCAGCAAAGCACAGTTCACAGAATCACAGCTATATGGGTATTATCCTGCATCCTTTCAGAAAAACAAATCCTTACTTTGTATGGGGTACCTATGCCCCCATATCATTCAAATGCAGAAGAACTATGAAAACAAAATTGGGAACTGTATGTGGTTACTCATGCCTTTGCTATCTGTGATGAGCAGTACTCTGGCATAGCATAGCTCTAATTTACTATGATTTTAAAGCAGGTTAAACACAGACAGAAAATATTCTGGTTGTTTGCTTTAGATCAGCACAGCTGCTTATTAGCAGCCCTCCCAACGCTGAATCAACACTGTTAGTAGATAATAAAAGATATAACAATGGATACAAACGTGCTGAAGGATACTTATGACAGCCTGATTGTGGAAATATATAAATACTTGCAGGGTCAGCATACGACATTATAATATACAGTATTTCAGCTTACCAGTCCTTATATTTTGTGTATTGGTTTTCATTTTTAAAGTTTTTATTTCACTATATCCACTTTGTAATCCTACAAATGCACTTTTTGTGCCAGGATGGCGACACTCACTCAATCCACTGTATGAAGCGAGCCATGGTTGCCACCCAGACTTGATTTCAAACATGTTTACATTTGTTCATCTCCAATAATGAGGTGTGATGGGTTTAGAACAGGGGTGTCCAACCAGTGGCCCGGGGGCCACATGTTGCCCGCGGAGCCTTCTGATGTGGCCCGCGACTTCCTGCTTTGGGATAGCGGGTTCTCAAGCCATCCCAGAGCATCAGTGTTTTGAATGAAGCCAGCGGTAAAGGAAGCAAGGGGCTGCGAAGGGAGCAGAGCCTCATATGCCGATGCTTCCTGTATAGCGCAGGCTCCTGTTACAAGCAGATTGATGCCAAATGCATTCTGCCTATGACAGCAACAGCCGGCGATACCTGAATGGAAGACTGTTATTAAAGTTACATTTATTACTAAGAGCAGTGTATATTTGGGCATATATGTTCTACAGTGGTTACTGGGCTGCTTTCAAACTGATCCGCAGGTGCAGCGCAGTGCACCTTCAGGTTACCTGCACTGAGTCATTGACTTCTGTTATTATCTGCGGGTTTGGTGCGCTTTCAGAAAGTGCGCCAGACCTGCAGGATATAATAGACATCGATGGCAAAGTGCAGCTAACCTGCAGGAAAGCCACAGCTGCACTGTGCTGCACCCGCAGTGCAGGTAAACTGCCGCACATCAGTGTGAAAGCAGCCTTAGTCCCCTTTTACATGATTGGTTCAACCCACGCGGACCCTCCTTTCA
Organism: Lithobates clamitans; assembly: GCA_037952925.1. NCBI lineage: Eukaryota > Metazoa > Chordata > Amphibia > Anura > Ranidae > Lithobates > Lithobates clamitans. Next base: position 1,037,239 of record JBBGZY010000632.1, on the reverse strand, counting down.
CCTCTATGGAGTGGCAGATGTAAACAAACTTGTGTCCATTTGCACCCACCTACCTCCAATCCGCTCCACAAAAAAACAAAAAAAAAACAGAAGGGGATCCATCCCCTTCCATCTGGTTGGATCAGATGGGAGGGCCCACAGAGTCGCTTAAGTGGCCCTCGCTCTTCAAAAGGTTGGACACCCCTGGTTTAGAAGGTTACAGAAATAAGAGAATATTGTTTTGTGCTTCCAAGTCAGCTCATGTAGTGTGGAGGACACTGCATTTCTGGCAAGATCGCATACTGTATTTTCTGTAGTTGCTGAAAGTAGCCTTGCCTGAAAAATTAAAAGGAATGCGACCATCATATCTAGGGACTGGTAAGCTGCTATACAGTTTTGTTCTTCATATTAATCTAGAAAGAAAATAATTGATGAATTATATATTTTGCACAGCACTATATGTTTACCTATTGTGGGTCAGGTTTGCTTTTCCCCCCATCTGGAGAGTTTTTCACTTGCAATGTGGATGATTAGATAGGTCTTTGACTTCTATTTTATATGTAGAGCCACGTAAAAGCCCATAACAGTTTAGACAATTCACAGCATTCATTGTAATTTCAGTGCCAAGATGTTTACCTAACTAAATAGACAGTACATTAATAAACAGAATAGTGGAAGATGGAAGCATTTCAGGGTGCACCAACCAGTCAGTGCTATATGTTTTGCTAAATTATTAAAGAAAACATGCTTATTTCGCCCACTGGGGGAGATTTTCTAAAAGCGGAATCTCGTGCAACTGTGTTTGGTAGTCAATCAACTTCTAATTTCTGCTTGTTCTATTAAGCTTTGACAAAAAACTTGGAAGCTGATCGGTTTCTATGCAGAGCTGCAGCATATTTTACACGCTCCGGTTTTAGTAAATCTCCCCACTGTGTACCATATAGAGAAGTGATTAAAAATAAAGTAAAATTATTATTATACGAGATTTACATAGCGCCAACAGTTTACGCAGCGCTTTACAATGTATAAGGGGGACAACACAATTACAGTACAGTTCAATACAAAAGGTACAGGAGGGCCCTGCTCGTAGAGCTTACATTCTAAAGGGAGGGGGGGGGGGGTGGTACAAAAGGTAATAGCTGCAAAGAATGATTTGATGGGGGGTAAAATAAAAAGGAATTGTGGTGTTCATACATCTAGCCTGTAGATGTTACTATTTACACTTGCTACATGTAAATTTCTTTCTATACTCTGTACAAGTTAGTTCCCTTTCTGTTATGATAAACTTAGAAGACTACACATGTTTTATGGATGCCTGAACTTGTCTCATGAAGTGGACTTTGCCAGGAGGCCGCTTGCTCAGCAAGGGATCTTTTTGCTGATCTCTGCAGAGCAGGTGGGTGGCTGGTCCGTGTCTGCTCCGCTTATGCAGAGTGAACACAGATATTCCTCTATGGGCAGTCAGATGTAAATAGACCGCCTTTCCATTTACACCCAACTGCCATCCGATCCATTGAATGGAAGGGGAACAGATCCCCATCCGTCTGGTTTTTCGGGAGTGGTTCGCATTGATGTAGGCAGGTGTAAACGGGCACATGTCCATTTACACTCACCACTCTATAGAGGAGAATGGAGGGTCCGATCAAGTTTGCCTGGAAAACTGACAGGTAGACCTGATCGGACCGCTAGTGTGAAAGGGGCCTAAAGCATTCGATAATTACTTTGTCTCCCCGACTACAGGACACAGCAAGACTGGTGACAAGAATGTTTCTTCTATCTCTAAAGCAGTTTGCATCTTTTTTCCACACTCTGATGAGCTTTAAATGCATGCTTGAATTCAAATGTTTGAGAATTACATATTTGCTGCTAAGTTACCTACAGCTATAAATGTGCTTTACTTTATTCAGAAGGACAGCATATTTTCTTTACTCTACCAGCAGCAGATGACACTTACTGTATGATACAGCTTTTACTGCATTAAAGAATGCTTTTGTGCCTAAAGTAAGTGTGGTTACCAAACAATATAAAATCTGGCAATGTAAACAGCATGATGGGAAATCCGCAGTACAATTTATAGAAGCTTTGAGAGAGTTACCTGTGAATTTTGTTCTCTAACAGATGAAATGGTAAGAGACCAACTAGTAGAAAAAACAAACCCAGCCCGCATTAGAAAACAATTGGTCTTGGAGCATAATTTAACTCCAGCAAAGGTTTTTTTTAAATTTCTCTCGTCAAATTTGTTTATTATTTTTTAAATATAACAAAGATTGACAAATTGAGTACATATAAGGATGGTGGTACAATATTCAAATAGTAATAAAGCTAAACATATCGATTTATGAACAGGATGAGTACATAACAATGTAAAAATGTAACGAGTAGAGCAACGAATAAACCAACAAGACCCCTTTCACACTGGGGCGGTGCAGGCATTAGCGATAAAGCACCGCTAGTTTAAGCGGGACTTTACCACTGTTATATCAATGCTTTTTGGCTGCTAGCAGGGTGTTTTTAACCCCTGCTAGTGGCCTAAGAAAGGTTTAATAGAGTAAGTGTTGTGGAGCTGCCGAAGCGCTTTGCAGGCGCTTCGGCAGCGCTGCCCATTCATTTCCTGCACTGCCCTAAAGATGCTGCTTGCAGGACTTTTTTCCCGCCCTGCAAGCGCACCGCCCCAGTGTGTAAGCACTCAGGCTTTCACACTGGGGTGGCTTGAGAGGCACTTTTCAGGTGCTTTACAGGTGCTATTTTTAGCGACAAAATGCCTTAAAAGCGCCCCAGTGTGAAAGGGGTCTAAAGTATTACATCAAAAACTTTAAAAATTCCATCAGAAGGAAACAAGTAAGCTAGCGACCATTGGTTTATTTTGCAAGAGCAGTAATAAGGAGATCAATCTAATAGGTGTATATTAAAAACATAAGAGATAATCTGTTTATAAGTACCACACAATATGAAAAGAAAGGTAGAAAACAAAAAAAATCGGGGTAGATAGAGAGAAGAGGGTAGAAAAAAGGGGGGAAGGGAATGAGGGGAGGTGGGGTTTACAAGTGTTGATGCGATCTCAAATGAATAGAAAGTATATTCAAGTCAAATAGAGTAAAATTACCAAGGCAATAATAGTGTGTCACCAAAGTTTGGAGGTAAACAATGCTTAACCCAAGGAAGCCAGAGTTTCTCTAATTGTCCGATTCGATCTCTTTCGATTGCTTACATTTTAGCATGAATAAGAGCTTTATTAGTTCTGTGTATGGTTGCAGCTAGGATTAAATATTGAGTTTTCAATGCCTTAGCAATGGTTTGTTTTTGTGGCTGTTAGAAGCTGTAAAAGAAGGCAAAATTGATTCTGTGTGATCCCATCAGGTTTCAGGTTTAATAGGGCTGTATCAGGATTGGGCTGTATAGGCGTACCAAAGATTTTGGAGACTAAGTGAAAAACTACTACCTTCCAGAATTTTCGGTCAATTGGGCAATCGCACAAAATATGAATTTGAGTGCCAGACTCTGAACAGCCACGAGCTCCAGGGTAATCAGAAGCATATTTCGATATTCTAGTGGGGACCAAATACCAACGGGTTAGCACCTTAAAGTTAGTTTCCACAGCAGCAACATTAGAAGAGGCAGACTTAGTGGCGGACCATATGCTAGACAATTCAGTAGCATTAATTGGATTAAGGTCTAATTTTAATTTGGAGACATATGGGTGGGGGGCAGTGTTAGTATTAGCTAAAATTTGCTTAGAGAGAGGCAAAACAATTCCTCTAGCATGAGGGTCAGAAATAAATATGCGTTCAAAACACGACATCTGGGATGGTTGGGAGTTGGAATTGAGATAAGGTTGGAAAAAATTTTTGGTTTGCAAATATCGGAACAGTTCCGATTGAGGAAGTCCAAATGCATCACACAAAGTAGGAAAAAAATCTATGGAGGAGGCGAGGCAGATACTAAATTATAGAGAAGGGATAAATTAACTGTATTCTATGCTTTGAAAGAATAAGGAGCTACCTTACGATTAAAGCTCATTACCAGAATTTATTTGACCTATATACACTCTACTTGTAAACAATATGTATAGTAGGTATAAATCATTTAAATACCTACAAAAGTAACTAAGGAAATGATATATATCTTTAATTTAGGTTTACATGAACCCAATGTTTAATATTTGAAATTTCATGATATTTACCTATATAAACCCTACTGTAAAACAATGAGCTTACTTTATAGATCCTTGTAAACTTACTTTATGTATCTTTATAACATTGTATACTCAATAAACTTCTTTTGACAAGGAAAGAATAAGGAGCTAACCAGGCAGGGTAAAAAGCAGGATTTTTAACAAAAGAAAGGAGTGGTAAATGAGGAGATTGAAGGCCAAGAGAAGTTTTGAATCTGTCCCAGATGAATAAAGGATGTTTTGTCATAGGATTGTGCATAAATGTACGATCAGTTGGCCTTAACCATAACATGTTAGATACTGAAATAGGGTCACAGTCAATAGACTCAATTGTTTCCCACAAAAGAATTTCTTTGATTGCATAGTATTTTGGTAAATGTGCAAGGTGTGCAGCATGATAGTAAGCAGAAAAATTTGCCTAAACCTCTGCAGCATTGTGGGAGACAGAGAGTGGATTTAGAGGTTCAAGGTTTCTTTTTCCCCCAGATAAAGGAGATAATTCTGTACTGTATAAGCCGTAAACAATGAGATGGAACTGGGATGGCCAAGACTCTAAAAAGATATAAAAACTTGGGCAATTTAGCCATATTAATTACATTAATTTTGCCTATCCAGGATAGGGGGAAAGAGGACCATTGTGATAAAAATTCAGTAATCTGTTTTGGTAATGGAGGAAAGTTAGCTGAGTATAAGTCAGTTATCTTAGGAATGAGTTGTATTCCTCAGTATGGAAGTTTATGAGTTGTCCAAGAGAAAGGAAGTGAATATTTAGAAAGCTGAAGGTCTGAAGGAGGCAAAGAAAAGTTGGGTGCAGTCGATTTTTGATAGTTAACTGTTAAGCCCAAAATGTGTGCAAAACAGTTTAGGACAGAGAGGAGATTAGGTGCTGTGATATGCGGAGATGACATGAAGAGTAAGATGTCATCTGCAAAAAGACATACTTTATGGTGACATCCAGCTAATTCAATAACTTTTATGTTTGGATCAGATCTAAATAAATGGTCCAAGAGTTCAATGAGGAGTACAAATAGGAGTGGGGGGGGGAGAGGACATCTTTGATGGGTGCTTCTTCCAATAGGGAAAGGGTCTGATTTAAAACCAGCATATTTGATAAATGCATTCAAATTGTCTTATAAGGATGAAATGCACTTCAAACAGTCCAAACCCCCATTTTTTAAGAATATATTGTAAGTATGGCAATGAGACTGTTGAATGCTTTTCTTATATCGAGCCAAAAAAAAAACCACACAGGTAGATGTCTGTATTTAGCAACATGGGCGAGTAAAAAAGCTCTACGAATATTATCACTTGCTTGGCGTGGGTTGATAAACATAACTTGATCTTGATGAACAAGTTCACCTATTACTTGATTGATGCGGGGCGCAAGTATTTTAGCTAAAAGTTTAATGTCAATATTAAGAAGTGAAATAGGATGGTAATTTGTCCAAGAGGTTGTATCAGATTTAGATTTGGGAAGCATAAAAACTGTGGTCATTAAGGATTCTGAACGAAAAGAGTGTCCCCTCAACAACGTATTGAAGGCCTCAGTTAGGATAGGAAATAATATATCAGAATTTTTTTTTAGTAGGAAGCAGAAAAATCCATCCGGGCCAGGACGTTTATTACATTTTAAAGCCTTGATAGCCGCGATGACTTCTGTTGCAGAGATGGGACACTCGAGTCGTTCACGGTGGGTTTGAGAAAGTGTTGGAAAGGTAATTTGTGAAAAAAGGGAATCAGCAGCAGCATGGTCAAAATTATGGTTGGGGGAATAAAATTTATCAAGATTTGAGTGAAATGTGTGTAAAATTTTGACAGGGTTACTAGTGAATGAATCATGGTTTAGTTTGAGTCACACTGATGTGGTTTTTGTAGTGAGCGTAAGGTTCGAGCTAATAGGGTATCTGGTTTGTTTGCTGTGAGGTAATAAAGGTGTTGTGATTTACGTATTAATTTATCTGCAGAGTCAGTGAGAAACAGGTCGATATCTAAGCGGGCTCTATCAAGCTTAGCTGTAGTAGGAGGGGAGGGAGAATTTTGCAATGCATTGTGACACAGATTGAAGTCATTTTCTAATTTTTAGTGAAGGAGCTTACTCTCGCGTTTGAGAAATGATGCTTGCCAAATAAGCATACCTCGAATTACAGGTTTATGGGCTTCCCAAAGAGTGAGAGGGGAAATATCTTCAGTAATGTTAATAATGAGTCATTGAGCACATGTTTAATATCTAAACAATGGGAAGGGTGAGTTAGAATGGAATCATTAATGCACCAAGACGAATCCTGGGATCTCGGGATAGGGGAGAAGAAAAATGACAACGTTTTGATTGCCCCTGGTGTTTTTTATTTTCCTCAGCACCAGCTGATTTTTGCAGGGAACAGGTAACCATTCGATTTTGTGCGTTGCTTTGGTTGAGAGGGCAATCCAGAAGCTGGATGTTTTGTAAAGAAGATTGGAATTCTTTAGCAGAACACCAGACATATTTAGATCCTTGGTAAGTGAAGTGGATTGAAAATGGAAAGCCCCATTGATAGGTGATTTGATGTTGCTGTAAAACTTGAAGAAGTGGCTTCAAAGCCCGACGCTTAGAGATGGTGAGCTGAGAAAGATCAGCAAAAAGTTGATAGGTATGTCCCTGGAAAATCAGTGAATCTTTTGCTCTAGCTGCAGCTAGAAGTTGTTCCTTGGTACAGAAATAGTGACATTTAGTGATATTATCGTGCGGTGGTCCATCAGATTTGCGATGTGTTAGGGCTCTATGAACCCTGCTTATCTCCATTAGTTCGTTCTTGAAATAGGGATAGCATAGTGGCTTGAAAATCAGTGACAGATTCAGGTATTCCATGTGTACGGATATTGGAACGCCGAGCCCTATTTTCATAATTCTCTAAACGAGATTGAAGGACTAAGTTTTCCTCTTTGAGGTTTTCAAATTCAACTGCATAAGTCTGTGTGTTATTTTCAAGTTCATCAACTCGCAGTTCAAGATTTGCAGTGCGTTGTCCCAGTTCTCTGATTTTCCTAGTCAGACTGTTTGTAATATGATCTGAGGTCTGTTTGAGGGGTTTCTGAAGCATTTTTTCAGGCAAGCCTATCCCAAACCCACATAACTGTCCCTGAGCCACCCCCATCAAATCATTCTTTGCAGCTATTACCTTTTGTACCACCACCCCCTCCCTTAAGAATGTAAGCTCTACGAGCAGGGCCCTCCTGTACCTTTTGTATTGAACTGTACTGTAATTGTGTTGTCCCCCTTATACAGTGTAAAGCCCTGCATAAACTGTTGGCGCTATATAAATCTCGTATAATAATAATAATTTTTTCAAATTGCCTCAGAACAAAAGAATGAGCAGGGTCTGTAAGATATGTAATTTGTCTAGTATGTATATCAGCATCTGAGTCATATTCCTCCTGTGTTGCCACAGACAAGAGCGCTGAGAGGATTTCACTGAGTGTGAGGTAACAGGGGGAGGGGATGAAGCTAGTGCTATTCTGACTGAAACCTGAGGCAGCGCTTCTTTGTTGTTTCTTGGCTTCATTTTTAGGTTAGAACTCCCAGGAAGCTATAAAATTTTAAGCCAAAGCAAACCTGCTGTGACTAAGGCAAAAACCCTCACTGTGCATAGGAAATCCTCAGTTCATTAATTCCAAGCAAATATATATATATATATATATATATATATATATATATATATATATATATATATATATATATATATATATATATTTATATTTAATAGAAGCTATAAAGAAGCTCTTCAGTCTTCAAATCTTACAGTGAAATTTTGGATGGTTTACTACATGTTCTTATATCTCTGCAGAGTGACTTTTTTTTTTGGTCAACCTAGCGGGCTGAACAAAATAAAACTGACAGCTCAGGCCGGAGCCGCTGTACTAACAATCCGATGTTAGTACATCTTTCTTTCCTGTTGTGCTATTGTGTTCTGACAGGGGAACGCCCCCCCCCAGCCAGAACACTCTGGTCAGCACTCTCAGCTGTTTTCGGTCAGGCCCCTTTGACAGAAACCGGCTGAAAGTTGGGTTTCTGTCGGGCAAGCTGCCATACACACGGGCCGAAAGTCTGCCGTTTTTTATTAAACCAGCCGATGTCACCCAACATTCGGACCATGTGTACTAGGCTTTGGGTATATAATGATAGGAAAGAAACCTGGCTTATTAAAAAAAATTGCAACCTGCTTAGAGTGACAAGTCGCTGAATTCCTTGCAGCTATGAAATGTCTGATGGACACATATGAAATGTCAGTTGTTTTCCTCCTTTAAGGACCTTTCAACATTTCATTTGATGAAGTACATTTCCTATTACTGATAAAAGCCAGATCAGAGAACAGGAACCTGAACCACATAGACATATTGAAAGAACCAGAAGGCCCATTGTGGTGGCCAAGGAATATGAGATGTATTCAAAAGGTTAGGTTCTGAAAGTCATTACAATGTTGTCTTCTGTATTTTTCAACTATTAGAAAGAGTACAAACTTTAAGAATGTAGATGTTACCATTCACATTTGTTAAATGTACATTTAAGGGGTTTGCTACCAAAGTTATCATGCTAAGTATTGTATTGTTTCTTAAGTAAGGGTTTGGCTCACTCTAGTGACTGCTAAAACTTTATCAGGACCTTTTCTTTATTTAGAAGGGCAAACAGTTATGCATTGTGGGATGTGTAGTTTAAGGAGGAAGTGACTCAGGTGGTTAACTCAGATTGGGAACTACTGGACCCACAAATGCCAAGACACAAACCCACAATGCCAAGAGACAGAACAGCCTGCTGGGTAAGGAGATAAAAGGGACAGCGCGGCCATCTTTTGGCCTCTCTGGACGCCATTCAACAACCAGCAGGGAGGTCCGTGTGTGTGTGATCAAAAGACTGTGGCCTACACGGCGCTGAGCGGAATCGCCAGCCTTTGAGGGACGTCAGAGTACAGCCCTGCCGGCTTAGCAGGTGGATCGGTGTGCAGTGCCAGGACATCTGGAAGTTTCCTGCATCTCAGCCATCCAGAGGAGTGGATAGCGTGGCGGCGCCATCTTTCATCAGACTGATGGTGAGAGGGCAGCTGTCCATTTCAGTATGCTGAGTGAGTTATTCACAGACTGCTGGTGAGACTTGTAATTCCACAGAGGTGATTCTACTTATTCACAGGCTGCATACAGCTGAACTCTATTATTCGTTATTCCATGTGCTATAAAGTCAGTACTGTATTACACTCACTGATAAGGAGGAAGTGTAACAAGTGCCCTATATCTTCAGTTAAACAATTACCAGCGCATCACTTATTCTACAGTTTGTTTTCTCTCTGTTTCCCTGTTGGATTACAAATACTGCAGTTTAAACTACAGGCTAGCTGAAGATATCTGTAGACAAAGAACTTTTATCATCTTTTATAAAACGTCACGGTTCTACTTTGAAGTTTGGACATTGAATTACAACCTAGGGGAGCCATTGAGTACAGTTTAAATATTGCCTTGTGTTATTATATGTGAGAAACATTACCTTGCAATTTGGTGTGTGTGTGTTGAGGCTTCAGTGGGGAGGGGTTCAATATTGATCTTTGAGCATATTGAACATTTGTCCCACTGTACCCCTATTTATATATATATCCTCTACATTGATTGTTACATCTACAGTTCTTTTTCAAATCCGTACTGATTGTTATCAACTGGCACTTACTGTCTATATTTGATCACACTGTTCCTTGTGCTTAATACTCACTTCAGTAAACTTTATGAGTGGTTAATTGATATTTTGTGTGAGTCTCTATTACTTTTACAGCTGGTGAAGGGATGGGATCGATGCAGGGCTATGGTAAATATAGTTCATGGCTTGTCATTACTGTGTTTCTCTCTATTGCTGGGCTCCACACTGATATCACCAAGCAGGTGTACCAGAGGGGTCGAGACCATTCTTGGGGTTGAGAGGCAGGGTGCAGAATCAAACATTCATTAGCAGCTCCTACGGGGTTAGTGCTACATATAATACTTGCTATACTCTGTTCAAGTTAGTTCCAGTTCCTGTTCCTGTTATGAAAAACTCAGAAGGCTGCATGTACAGGAATGCAATGTGCAAATCCTGAAGTAATAAAACATAAATGAACAGCATAACGTAGAGCAGGGAACACAAAAATTACATCTTTGAAATGTAAGTTTATAATTTCCTCAACCTGTAATGTACAGTGGGGACGGGAAGCATTCAGACCCACTTAAATTTTTCACTCTTTGTTATATAGCAGCCATTTGCTAAAATCATTTAAGTTCATGTTTTCCTCATTAATGTACACACAGCACCCCATATTCACAGAAAAACACAGAATTGTTGACATTTTTACAGATTTATTAAAAAAGAAAAACTGAAATATCACATGGTCCTAAGTATTCAGACCCTTTTCTGTGACACTCATATATTTAACTCAGGTGCTGTCCATTTCTTCTGATCATCCTTGAGATGGTTCTACACCTTCATTTGAGTCCAGCTGTGATTGATTATACTGATTGGACTTTATTAGGAAAGCCACACACCTGTCTATATAAGACCTTACAGCTCACAGTGCATGTCAGAGCAAATGAGAATCACGAGGTCAAAGGAACTGCCTGAAGAGCTCAGAGACAGAATTGTGGCAAGGCACAGATCTGGCCAAGGTTGCAAAAAAAATTCTGCTGCACTTAAGGTTCCTAAGAGCACAGTGGGGTCCATAATCCTTAAATGGAAGACATTTGGGACGACCAGAACCCTTTCTAGAGCTGGCCGTCCGGCCAAACTGAGCTATGGTGAGAGAGGTAAAGAAGAACCCAAAGATCACTGTGGCTGAGCTCCAGAGATGCAGTAGGGAGATGGGAGAAAGTTGTAGAACGTCAACCATCACTGCAGCCCTCCACCAGTCGGGGCCTTATGGCAGAGTGGTCCAACGGAAGCCTCTCCTCAGTGCAAGACACATGAAAGCCCACATGGAGTTTGCTAAAAAAACACTTGAAGGACTCCAAGATGTCGAGAAATAAGATTCTCTGGTCTGATGAGACCAAGATAAAACTTTTTGGCCTTAATTCTAAGTGGTATGTGTGGAGAAAACCAGGCACCGCTCATCACCTGTCCAATACAGTCCCAAAAGTGAAGCATGGTGGTGGCAGCATCATGCTGTGGGGGTGTTTTTCAGCTGCGGGGACAGAACGACTGGCTGCAATCGAGGGAAAGATGAATGCGGCCAAGTACAGGTATATCCTGGACGAAAACCTTCTCCAGAGTGCTCAGGACCTCAGACTGGGCCGAAGGTTTACCTTCCAACAAGTCAATGACCCTAAGCACACAGCTAAAATAACGAGTGGCTTCACAACAACTCTGTGACTGTTCTTGAATGGCCCAGCCAGAGCCCTGACTTTAACCCAATTGAGCATCTCTGGAGAGACCTAAAAATGGCTGTCCACCAACATTTGAAAAAAAGACCTCTCCTGCGCTCAGGTGTCCATGAACTGGATATGTGGTGCAGCCACCTATAGAAGTAATGCCTAGCGTCTTGCAGCCCTCATTTGAACAATGGGTATTCAAGCTAAAAAAACAGAAAAGAAAGAGGGCGCACCAACCTAGTGCATTACCACTGATAAACTTTAATGCAGCATAAAAACAGTAAAAATAATACTCACAAACGAGCTAATTAAGATAGGTTTCAAAAGGGCGTCTGTGGATCAACACCCCATGACCTGTTGCCGAGAGGATCAGACCAGCGCAAATGGCTGATGGCTTACGCGTTTCGGGGGAGCACCCCTTTCTTCAGAGCCTAAGCAGGCAATGGTTGGTCTCTCGAATTGCTCTCTCTATAAATGTATGTATGTGCCTGTGTCTACCCCACCCATTTAGTGACAACGCCCCCTCCCACAGATATTAGGCACCACCCACCCATTCGGGTTAACCATCCCTATCCCATCCCTCTGAGTGTGTTTCCCCATTTGTAGCCAGAGTATAGAGGGCAAACATCACTCTATATTGTCTGCACTAGGTTGGTGCGCCCTCTTTCTTTTCTGTCCACCAACATTTACCATCCAACCTGACAGAACTGGAGAGGATCTGCAAGGAGGAATGGCAGAGGATCTCCAAATCCAGGTGTGAAAAACTTGTTGCATTCTTTCCCAAAAAGACTCATGGCTGTATTAGACCAAAAGGGTGCTTCTACTAAATACCGAGCAAAGGGTCTGAATACTTAGGACCATGTGATATTTCAGTTTTTCTTTTTTAATAAATCTACAAAAATGTCAACAATTCTGTGTTTTTCTGTCAATATGGGGTGCTGTGTGTACATTATTGAGGAAAAAAATGAACTTAAATGATCTTAGCAAATGGCTGCAATATAACAAAGAGTGAAAAATGTAGGGGGTCTGAATACTTTCCGTCCCCACTGTATGTCTATTATATATTTTATATTATGCCTTTACTGTACTTTAAACTCCAAGTATATCCATGCTTATTTTTGAAACTGTGTTTGTACAGTCAATATTACACAGGTTTAGGCATTTGTTACAATAGATTACACAGAAGCAATATTACATTTTTTAACAAAAGTGATTTGTTGTAAACCGTCCAAGAAATGTTTTCTGTTACATTATCATACATGAGACTAGATATGTGAGGCAACTTTCTGAGTTGCACATAGCTCACACAAGTGGAGCCAATTTATATAAAGTATTTAAAATAAAAATGTATTGTCAGTAGCTACCAGCTGGATACCAGTATTCACTGTATTCACATTTGCCAGGAAAAATGATTGCAAAGATTTGCTAGGTGCTTGCTATGGGCATCATGCACATATTTCCTTTTACTTTTTATAAATGGGTCTTTCTTGTAGCAGACTATAGTCCTACTCATTTTATATACCCTAGGTGGCTAAGATAGTTTTCATTTTTTACATATATCGATAAAACACATAGTACAAGCTTCTAAATTAGCTAAATATCACCAAGACTTTACTGAAAGCAGAAGATAAGCTGAGATAGACTCTTCTACTTTGATGCAATCAACAGATGATCACATGTGGATGTACTTTACATTGATTGTCATGCAAATTAGATTGATAATCTCAGAAGGAAATCTACAGATATTATTCTGTATTTTTAACCCTGGTGGTATACTAGCAGAGGCACTGTTAAATTGGAACTCCCCAACAAAATGTTTAGTGGAGAACAGTTACAGCCTTTGTCAGTTTTTTTATACACTCTGTGTTCTTCTTGGCGATATTTACCTTTGAAAGATGCCACGAGAAGAGTAGGTGAGGAGAAATGGTTCAAAGAGGAGAGCTGCCTTGCTGACAGCTGTCAAATGGATTGTTTACCCTAACTTTGGGGAGATTTCCTTCCACTTTCTGTCTTGGTATAGGATAGCATGTGAAAGAAAATCCCTTCTAAGAAATATACATCGAACAGCAAATTATTGACATTGCTTCTAACTCTTTCCCTTTTTAACTCTTCAAAATAAAGTTTGACATTAAAGTGGTTGTAAAGGTAGAAGGTTTTTTTTAGATAAAAAGCCTTCTGTGTGCAGCAGCTCCCCATAATACTTACCTGAGCCCCATCCCAGTTCAGCGATGTGCACAAGTGCCTTGGCCACCCAGAACTCTCCCTCCTAATTGGCTGAGACACAGCAGCGGCGCCATTGGCTCCTGCTGCTGTCCATCAAAGTCAGTCAATAAGGAGAGGAAGGGGGCTGGGCCGATCCGCCCGGCTCCGTGTCTGAACTTCCGGCTCAGTTTGCCGTAGTGAACTGAGCCGGAAGTGGGAGCGAGTACCTGTCAGAACCAGGTACCCACTCCCCCTTCCACCTCAAAAGGTGCCAAATGTGGCAGCAGAGTGGGAGAGGAGAGAGACAAGTGGAGCTTCCCTATTTGGGTAGAGCTCCGCTTTAAATGTGGTGTTATATTGAAATGAATGTTGAGATATGTGCTGACTTCTAGTAAATATGGCATGCAGCATAGAGAACATCCAAGCAGTATGATGGTTGAAATATGATTTGAATGTCTAGAGCGTATCTAAGCTCTTCTGGTCAGGAAAAATATAACTTTGTTATGAATAACATCTATCTACTGCACAAATGACTCACTTTATACAAGAATTTATTTACGATATAACAACCTAATGAGGATGAAAGTCTTTTTTTAAGGAGGAAAGAGACACTTACATTATATTTTAACTAGGAACAGAGTCACTCTACCTCTCTTTCCTTCTGTTGTACCATTCCAATGATGATAAGTATTTATTTCCAGTTGCCTACATTCAAGGTCAGAAGTGGTGCAAATAGCGCAAAAGTAATTTAATTCATTTGCCTTGCTAGCATCGTTTATTCTCTTTGATTGGCGTGTGTCTACCATGCTATATTTATCATCTGATTCATTCCACTATGCAGCTCAAATCAATTAGATTTATCTAGTATAGTGTGAATTTGTTTCAGCATTTCATGTAATTATATTACTCAATTTGCATATGTTAACATATAAATAAGCCAACATCTCATTCTATATAACATGGCAGTATTTAAGATATCAGTCATTATGCTGGCCATATACAAAACAATTTGTTGCTTGCAATCAGCTTTCAACCACAAACAGTTCATAAGCTTCAAGTGACCAAACAATAAAAATTGAGGGGCAGAAATTGATTAAAATGTATTTTCAATTAACACTGAGGTGATTTTTGATCAGTTTCCATCTCATTTCCTTTGGTTGCTGGAAAATAAGAAATGGTTGTAGTGGAGTGCTGACTTTCTTAAAAACGACAAAGAGCGATGGGGAAGATGGATCCTACTTTCTAGTAGTGTGCACAGGGCTGTGTGGCTGCTGTAAGCCATAGTCATAACCAGTATTCCAACAGTGATATAGAGCCAGAATTATTAGACAGGTTAAAGAAAATGTATAGCAGTTTTATACATCATTTCTTACTTTATTTATTATGGTCATGACTAAAAAAATGTGTTTATTAAGTATTTTTCATGAACATATTAATATTTTTCTTTGTACTTTCCATCCAGCAAGTGTAGCCTAAAGCTGGTCATAAATGGATAGAAATTTGGCTCTTTCAGCAGTAATTGGCCAAATTTTATTCCTTGTGTGGCCACTTGTGCTCCACAGAACTCAATCCCTATTGGAAAGTTTTTCTCGATCAGTGGCTGCAGTCAATTGGCTGTAGCCACTGATCAGTGTTTTCTGACAATGGAGAGTCCATAGTTCATACTAAGGTCGAAAAAAGACACAAGTCCATCTAGTTCAACCAACCAGTTTTGGCGGAGTGGCCAAAACATGCAATCACTGTTTCAATGTGAATCAACACCATATGCCAGCTACAGTATAAGAGGTTTTTTTTAGGGCTTTACACCTGAACATTTTGTACCACCAACAAGGTAAACAAAATATGAACACCACTTTCAAGCTGGTGACACATGGTGCAATCTAATTGTACAGTCAATAGGTTTAGGTTGAATTTAGTGCATATATTAAGCACTTCCCAACCAGCCTATTGTCGAATGATGGCCGGGGGGGACCTGTGACGTTCCGGGTGGATGTCCTATGACGCCCTATGATGTCCCCCCGGAATGGGCCTGTGGACCCGCTGTGTCCACAGATTACTGTACCGGACCGCTGCTGATACCATGTGATCGCTGTGCCCAATCATATCAGATCACATGACAATTATAAACTATGGATGAATTCCTTTCATGCCAATTATTGTGCACGATTGTGTTGCTAGCCTCAATTGGTTAAAGTGGGGAATGCCAGGATAGCACGACACCCCCCCCCCCCCAAATGACCCCTTTTTGGAAAGTAGACACCCCAAGCTTTTTTTTTCACAAAGTTGTCATTTAAATGATATCTTGCTCAAACATGCCATGGGTATATGAGAAATTACACTCCAAAATACATTCTGCTGCTTCTCCCGAGTATGAGTACTTTTTTATGAGACTTTTTGGCAGTCTAACCACATACAGGACCCCGAAAACCAATCACCACTTCAGGCTTTCTAAGGGCATAAATTGTTGATTTCACTCCTAACTACCTATCACAGTTTCGGAGGTCATAAAATGCCAATATAGCTCAAAACCCCCCTAAATGACCCCTTTTCGGAAGACACCCCAAGCTATTTCCTGAGAGGCTTGTTGAGTATTTTGCAGCTCTCGCTTTTTGTCACAAAGTTTTGAAAATTGAAAAAAGAAAATACAATACTTTTTCCCTTTCTTTCTTCATTTTCCAAAACCAATGAGGGCTGCAAAATACTGTTTTCGGAATTTGTTTAATTTGTACGATTGAAAGCGATTCAAATAGCTCTCAAATTAATTTCAAAATAATAATCGAATTCAAAACATTTTTGAATTTGAACAGATTTGAAATTTGAAACGTTTTCAAAACCGAATAGTTTTCGAATTTGAATAGTTTTCAAATTCAAAAATTTATAAAATTTGAATAGTTTTCAAATTTGAATAGTTTTCGAATTCTAATATTTTTCCATTTTTCAAAGAGAATAAAATAGAATAGAAAATAAAGGAATGGAATAGAAAAAAATACAATAGAATAGAAAATAATATAACAGAAAATAAAAGAATAGAATATAATAGAGTAAAACAGAACAAAGTAGAATAGTAAAAGAACAGAATAGAATGGAATAGAATAGAAATGAATAGAATAAAAAAAGAATAGAATAAAATAGAGAGAGAGGAACAATAAAACAACTACTATTTTTGGCTTTTTTTTTTTATATATTTTTTAAATTTTTACATTTTTCTATGTTTTTTTACATTTTTTTTACACTTTTATTATAACTTTGAACGTTCCAGGTTAGGGTCTCTCAAAATACGATGGCCATCTCATCTTTCGAGACCCTGTTTGAAAGTGTGCCCTAAGACTGTGTCGTGCTCTACCCTATGCTAATACTTCACTAGTGTGTGGTAGCGGCGGAAACAGTCACCGATGCAGAGACCAGGTTGGTTCGCATTTTCTACAGACACAATATCTTCTTTGGGGTGATCTTTGGGTAGGGGTACCAGGGGGGACATCCGGAAAATGTCTCTCATGCAGCCGGCTCACTGCATTTGGATTGGGAAGTTGGGCCACAGTTTCTGGAAACAGAAGCGCTCTGATAATCTCTTCCTGGAGTTTTAGCACAGATCCAGTTCATTTAGATGATTTGTATAGCACATAAGCATTGAACAGGGCCAATTGGAATAAGTATACAGACACTTTTTTGTACCAGCGTCTGGCTTTATGAACAACTATGTACAGCGCCATCATCTGGTCGTTGAAGTCCACCACTCCCATTTTAAGGTTGTATTTGTGGACACAGAGGGGCTTCTCAACAACACCAGTCACCGTTGTAATTTGGACTGCCGTGTCTGCGTGAATGGAAGAAAGAACAAAAGCGTTCCGTTTGTCCTTCCATCTCATGGCAAGCAAATCATTGGACCTCGAGCAGGCTTTCTCCCCCTGACTAAGTCGGGCATTTACAAGCCATTGAGGGAAGCCCCGACGATTAGTTCGCAAGGTGCAACATGCGCCAATTCCTAATCGAAAGAGGTGTCTAAAAAGTGACACGCTTGAATAAACATTGTCCACGTATAAATGGTACCCCTTTCTGAACAAGGGTGACAGTGGGCAGTTGGGGGGCTCCAGGCTTCTATCTTTTCTCTAGTAAACCATAAAACTATATGTATAGCCTGTTGCCCTGTCACAGAACGTATACATCTTGACCCCATGTCTGGCATGTTTGCTGGGGAGAAACTGTTTGAACAGAAGGTGGCCAGAAAACTTAATCAGGAACTCATCAATGCAGACTTCTTGATCGGGAATAAACAAGGCTGCAAATTGTTGGTTGAAGTGGTTTACGAGGGGCCAAATTTTGTGGAGCGGATCATAATCGGTAATAAACAAGGCCGCAAATTGTTGGTTGAAGTGGTTTACGAGGGGCCAAATTTTGTGGAGCCGATCATATTCAGGGTCACACCAAGGATGATAGCATTCATTGTCATTGAAGTGCATGAACCACAAGATTTGCTCCTATCAATTCCTGGCTATGGCAGCAGAGAACACAGGCATATGGTGAATTGGGTCAGTGGACCAATATGACCGCAACTCACTCTTTTTAATAATGCCCATGAGGAGGGATAGGCCCAGAAAGGTCTTCAATTCGGGAACCGTTAGAGATTTCCAGCCAACTTCTCTGGCAAGGGACAAATTTGGATTTGCAGTGATAAATTGACCAGCATATAAATTGCTTTGGTCCAAAATAGATCTGCACAGATCTTCTGTGAAAAACAGCTTGTAAAAGTCAAGGGACATAAAATTAGCTGTTTCCACCTGAATTCCGGATTGGTCAGTGAATGGGGGAAGTACGGGCGCTACATAAGTGGTGGACTGCCAATCAGGATTTGCAAATGCATCAGGAAGAGCACTATGGGCTCTACAGGCCTGTTTTCAAACTCTTGGTGGCTGCGGGGCACTACTTGTGCTAGCCACCGCACCAGCTTGAACTGCACTTATGGGAATCGCCACATCACCAAGTGATACTGCAGTGCTGGTTTGTCTACGACCAGGACGTACTAGACCACTGGTGATTGCAAGTTCACCAGAAGGTTGAGTGGCACTAGTACTGTCTCTCAGCTGTGAGAACCATGTGGTTGTTGCACCTCAGCAACAGAAGAATGGGGTCGGGTACACCTGTCCTTAGCAGGGACCATCATCAGAGCCATCTGTCAGGGTGCTGCTGCTCGCTACAGGTTCGTATATTGAGCCTGAATCAGATTGTAAATCTGACAGTGAGGCTTCTCCTGTGCTCTCTTTTGTCATGCTCAGTATCCTGTAGGCCTCTTCACTAGCTTGAAGTTTTGGCCACTAAATTTACAGGTACAGCTAGTGTGACTCACAGGTAAAAGAGCACCTGGTTGTCAGAGACTGCTTCATTGTCATTGAAGTGCATGAACCACAAGATTTGCTCCTATCAATTCCTGGCTATGGCAGAAAAGGGTCTTTCTTTGAAATTTTATCGGTCCTTTTTCATTTAGCAAAAAATAAAAACCCAGTGGTGATTAAATACCACCAAAATAAAGCTCTATTTGTCTGGAAAAAAAAAAAAAATGTCATTAGGGTTACAGTGCTGCCTGACAATGCAATTGTCATTCAAAGTGCAAAAGCGCTGAAAGCTGAAAATTGGCCTGGGCAGGATAGGGGTGAAAGTGCCTGGTATTGAAGTGGTTAAAATATGTTGTAAAAGAAAATGGATTGATAGAAGAGATTGTAACCTATGTGGCCAGATTTTCAGTCAATGTAATTCAAAATGTTCCAACTTGTATTATCACTATTTTATGCAGCTTCCCCCAATGATTATGAATATATTAGATTCTACGTTAGGCAACACATTCAATTTCCAGCCATTTGTATCTTAAAGTGGTATTAAACCAAAAAGAAAACATTTATTGCATTGCAGCTTACCTATTCTTAAATGTGTTGGCTCATCTTCTTTCTTTTTTTTTAGACTTTCTGCAAACATAGCAGTTCGAGGGATGGGACAAACTATTTAACATTGACAGTGGTGCTTACAATGCTCACTTTTGATTTATTTACGTAAAACTTTTATGCTAAAAGAAACAAAAGTTTTCCTGCTGTAACTACTTATAAAGTGTTAGCTGGAGTTTGGCTTCAGTTTGTTAGTGTATCTAAATCTGCTAGTACATCTGACACTCCCATGCCCCCAGACTGACAATGCTGTTGTCCAGAGGTGCCTCTATGCGGCTTCATCCAGAGTGGGGAGCACTCTAATACAGGAGGTATGTTACTGGCCAGATCACCTGGTGAAAGCAGAGGGAAAACAGACTAAAAAAAAACAAATGCAGCCACCAAATCTAATAATTGATAGGCTTCAATGTTTTACATGTTTGGTTTTGGGCATTTTTTTCAACCCACTGTGGTGCAAGCAGTCACAGTGTAAATGAAAGTGGCAGCTGTGCTCTGAATTTAGGAACAGTGCAAAGTTAGTGCTACAGGAAATTGCATTAGGTGGACTACATTGGCAAGGTCAACAGGCATTTGTGGGACTTTGCAGGGGCACTAACTGTAAGTGCAGATGCATGTTTACATGCTGCAGCACATATTTTTTTAATGTGAGGCCATAGTTCTTCAATAATATGTACAGCCTCAAAGAAAGAAGGGAAAGGGGCACGTGATTGAAACTTTTAAGCTGGGTTCATGCATGCTGCGGCTGCGGGTCACAGCATGGCGTCTGATGTGTCCCTGTTCACTGATTCAGGTGAATCAGTGAAGTCATATACTCAGTAACTCACCTATGTTGTATCAATTAAAAGGGTTGGTTCACATTTATAAAAAGGGGTATTATTCAACTTTAGTCAGAGCTGCGCAGTTTGCTTTTATCTACAGACACCCCTTATCTACATAGGCAGTTTTTGGTAAAGGTGAACCAACCCTTTCAGCAAATGATGGATGATGTAAGGGGGGTCATGCATTTATGATTGCAATATTGCTGAAAACTTAAGTAAGACTGTTATTTTTATAAGGAATGTAAAATAAAAGTCGGTGTTTAATGCAAAAAAAAAATTCTGCTGTATAATGCCTTAAGTCATGATAGTATCAGCACATTTCTAATTAAATGTACAGAGTTTTTTTTAATGCAAGCAGTGTATGAGTAACTAACAATACTTGACTTGGTATCAGCCTCTTTCCATCCCTGTACAGAAGGGCTGAAATGTAAGAGGACAAAAGCAGTACAAGGAGCCAAGCAGTTCATGTGCTTATGTAGTGCTGGTAGATTTGCAATCTACCGCATGTTAGGTAAATTTAGTAACTTGTTCGTTAGGAAGGTTAAGTTTGTCTCTGTTCCAGCTTGGCTGACGTTGCGTGTGTTTCCATGCTGACCGGTGGGTGTCGCTGTTATCACTGGTCAGTGTTGGAAAGGCAATGTGTTGAAATGTATGGATGCTCTTCTGTCTAGGAGACAACTCGGTGGAGGTGGTCCTCCGAGTTGCATTCTGGGCGAGGGTATTTATGGGACAGGCGCCACATTTTGGGGTTTGTTTTTTCAGCCAACTGCTGGCCCTCCTGGCCGACAGGTATGCGTTAAGGAGCTACCTCGTGGTCCTCCATTCCGGAGGCCCATGATACTACGGCGCAGGAGTGGGTCCAGAGGCTTGTCTGGGGCCTACCACCGCGGCCAAGGAATGGTCCTGAGCTGTCGGTCCTGTCTGATGAAGCTGGTCAACCGAGGAGATCCCAGGGGAGGACCTGTCTTGGAGGGATCACGCAGCATGCTGTTCTATAGAGGGGCCTGGTGACTCGGTTGGAGGACATATCCGAAAGTGACTATACAGCATAGTGTTGCCGGGTTGGCTTAAAGGTTCAGGCACCGTGAATGACATTCATTACAGAAAATCTGATACATCCTGTGGCAGAGGATCGTACGGATTTTGTTCCCAAGCAAGTCTGTGGCAGAGACTTTGATTCGTGCTGCGCACTGGCTGGTAGGCTGGTGAGAGAGGCCTATCCAGACGAGCAAGGAGTTTGTCCCACGAGGGGAGCGCATTCCATACAATATCTGAATTCTACCAGGACATTTGTTAAAAGAACCCTAAAAGAAGATGTTTGCGTTTCTTCTGCAGTTTCCCTTTCATCTCTTTCCTGCTATTTCCTAAGTCAAGTGTTTAATAAAGCATTGAAAATGTACTCCAGTGTTGGTGCGTGTATCATCCAGAGGTAAACTCAACGGAACCCTAGACCCGGTGCCGGTGAAACAGGGAGAAGCAGAGTGAAGGTAACACACCTGCTTAAACCAGCAGCTCCACCGAGAGTTATTGCTACACTTACAATGAGCATGTTGATAGGATGAAAAAACACAGCAATATGAGCTCATCACTGTGATGTTTCTCCTTTCACTGTCTGGTCAAAGGGTCTGTCCTTGACAGCCTGGGCTGAGAGGACATACATAAATTGTGTTTTGGAGGTACAACCTGCTGGAGTGATAAGAACAGATGAAAACAACATCTGCAAACTCCAGCCAATTGACATCATGTCCAGTTAGGCCTGGTTCACACCTATGCAGGTTGCAGTTTGCATATTGCAGGTGCAGTTTGCATTTTTCAATACACGTTCTTGATCCATTGAAGTCTTTGGAACCAAAAATCAGAAAAAAGTCCTTGGCCCATAAAATGCACAGATGTGAACGTGACCCATAGGAAACCATGTTAAATGTAGTGTGTTTCTGCAAAACTGAAAATGCACTAAAAAATGCATAGGCGTGAACCAGGCCTTAGGCATGTAGGATGTTGTAGTTGATCATGTCAATTTGTCTTGGATTCTGTTGGCTTTACTTTGTCATATGTTATGTTGAACTCGTTGGTAGTTTTTGGTTGTAGTATTATGATATAAGCATATTGTATGGGTAAAGCAACTGCATCATATAGGTACAGCATCTATGGCATGTACACTTAGTCTGGGCACTATTAACCCTTTCCCATCTGTTCTGTCATCCCTTTAAAAAGTTTTTAACATCAGGGATTGAAAAAGAATAGCCAATCTTTCCAGGTGTGACAGTACGGTTCCCTGTAATGGCGTATGTCACCCAAGATTCTTAACAAGGCAGGTTAAGGGGCTCCAGGGTGCTTGTCTAACTTGGAGGAAATAGTTTTTTCAGTTTCCTCTGTGGTTGGTAAAATCTATTTTGGAGCCTGGCGATTTCACAGGGATCTGGGTGGGAGGATATCTCCTATCCTGGGACCAGGTTTTGGGAATAGCCAGGAGATTGACTGTGCAGGTGTGTGCTGCTCTTCTTTGTAGAGTCAGGACTAGGATTCTGGGCTCCATCTTCCTGAAGAGTCAAGGTGTGCAAGGGGGAAGCCAGAGGGCTGTATGGTGCAGTCTGTGATGGAACAAAGGGCTCAAGCCTGTGGGCTGGAGCAACAGTAAAGCTGAGAAAGACAGTGCCAACTGAGGTATGCCCCGTACACACGGTCAGATTTTCCGATGGAAAATGTGTGATAGGACCTTGTCGGAAATTCCGACCGTGTGTGGGCTCCATCACACATTTTCCATCGGATTTTTCGACACACAAAGTTTGAGAGCAGGCTATAAAATTTTCCGACAACAAAATCTGTTGTTGGAATTTCCGATCGTGTGTACACAAATCTGACGCACAAAGTGCCACGCATGCTCAGAATAAATAAAGAGATGAAAGCTATTGGCTACTGCCCCGTTTATAGTCCCGACGTACGTGTTTTACGTTACCGTGTTCAGAATGATCCGATTTTCCGACAACTTTGTGTGACCGTGTGTATGCAAGACAGGTTTGAGCCAACATCCGTCGGAAAAAATCCATGGATTTTGTTGTCGGAATGTTCGATCAATGTCCGACCGTGTGTACGGGGCAATACAGTGTTCGCACGTAAATACAGGGACCCTGTTACATGGTCAGGAAGACTGAGGCACAAAGCCGGAGCAGCAGTGCTGCTAAAAAGAGCAAGGAGGCTGAACATTATTTTTGTGCTAATGGTGGAAACCCCCCTGCGTAGGCAACTGTTCTGTTATTGGACATTTTCTTTTCCTTTAATAAAAGTGGGCCAACAAGCGCTTAAACGACACAACAGTGAGCAGTGGATTCTTCTCACTGGTAAGCGCTACACTAAGCTAAACAACCCCCAAACATCACAAAGGTATGTTATATTTTCATCGTTTTAAACTTTTTTTTTTTACATTTCTTCAGTTGCTTCCTGGTTTCTGGCCTAGGCCAAAATGATATCATACATCCAGGAGTATTCATAGGAATTTTTTTTTCTTTCATCTGGAGGAGAGGTGGAGGTGCTTTCTCAACTAAGCACACCCTCCTGTAGTGTTTTTCAAAGTGATTTCTTAGCAAAATAAAGCATGGAGACATGGATGGATGGGTGAGTTTGCCTGAAATATTAAAAATGAATTCAATAGTGTTTTCAGTTTGTGATGCTCAGATACAGTTAAGCTCCACTTTAACTTACTGCTGAAAATCATTGGTTCCTCCTGATAATTTGATCACGGACTCCTCCTCTCAACCTTTGTGAGAGGAACCACTAAGTGCAGATTGTCACTTCTGGTAGTGTTGGTTTCCCGGCAGTGGGGACAACATCCTGGGATGTGGGGACAACATCTTTTGAATGGATCACTGTTTGACAGCATCTGGAGAGGGAAGGGTATTCTTTTCCAGGATATTCTTTTAAATATTCATAATAGGGGAACTTAAAAACAAATAGTTGGTAAGTCAGAAGTTTCTTTTTCCTACTCATGGCAAGAAACACGGAATGATTTTGTTCTGGTGTACATAAACTATTAATAGTACAGGTGATAGCTGCAAGAAGATGTCCACATTTTTAAAACCTTCAATACTTATCCATTTTTTTCTTTGTTAGACTTTACACCATTCCGCATTACCATATGCATTAATCTGAAACGCTCGTTCAATTACATTGTCTGCCCTGAAGCAGTGTGTTGTGCTCTGATTAAGTATAGCCGTGTGTCTAATCTGTGAAGCATTGTAACATTAGAGCTGCATAGTCATTGCTGTGATGTTTAAATAATATTCCTCATATCTTAAAACTTGAAATAGAGGAAGAATCCCCACAACTACTGAAGGGATAAAAAAATCATATGAATTTTAGAAACTTTTTTCTGAATGAACTACAAGAGGACCTTCTTCTGTGTGCAAATGTCTGTCTTTGATGTGAAGCAAACATTCAAAGAAGAATAGTCAAGTCAGTATATTTTATGTTGCAAGAACAAACTAATAAAACACATTAAATAACATTCTTAATACTAAATTCTTAAAACATCCTCTAGTTATCATGTCCTGTCAGTTCCAGACAGTCATTCAAAGGCCAATCACAGGGAAATCAGCAGAGAGAGCAGAGTATGAGTTCTTGTCCAGAGAGAAAATAGAGGGATATGCATTACCTCGCATCTGGATCCCCAAGAGATTCATAGGGCTCATTTTATATGGAACTCTAGATGGATTTCTTTGTTTCTGTACTGACTTAGGTGACCTGAGTATAAGCAGTTGCATTTAGCTAGTCTGCCACTAGGTGGCTCTGTCCCAAAACAGTGTGTGATAGAGAATTATGTAACTGTATGTAACCTTTTAAGACCCTCTTGTAGTGATGTAAAGGGTGGGCTTAGTGCCCATATATAGGTTGGAAGAAGCCTAATGCAGTCGGGGTATGGGAGCCAACTGGACTGGGAGCTGGATACAAAGGGCCTTTTAGGCCAGGCCAAGTGTTCTTTGTTATAAGTACTAATACCCCTGGATCTTCTAGTGACACCTGGGCAAAGTGTGCACAGTCTGAAAGTGCAACTGCAACAGTCCTGTCTCTGAAACAACATGAAGAAAGAATGAGCTAGATTCATAAAGTCGAAAGGGCAAGGCAGAGCCCACTGAGTGAGTACTAATGACCCTGCAGAGTGATAGAGTGACACTAATGAACTAGGGTTTTACACAGTGGTGCTCCCATGGAGAATTATGGAGTATTACGGAAAGATGGCATAACAGTGTTTTCCTGATCTTATCACTACCGCAGGCAGCTAAATAAGCTACAAGTTATTTTTTGGCGAGCTCTGCACAGTGTTCACCTAAAGCTACCTGTAGAAGGTTGGTGGTGTTTTCCTGATCCTATCACTACTGCAGGCAGCTAAATAAGCTACAAGTTAGTTTTTTGCGAGCTCTGCACAGTGTTCAGCTAAAGCTACCTGTAGAAGGTTGGTGGTGTTCTCATACTACAGGCAGGCAGTTGATTTTGCTGCAGTATCAGTATATATATATATATATATATCCCAGCTTAGTGCAGCTACAGGCCATTAGTATGTCTGGAAGGCCAACAAGAAGAGGCAGAAAGTCACAAGCCAATAAAAGAGGGCAAGCAGGCTCTGTGTCTAGAGGCAACAGTGCTGGTCGTGGAGACGGTGCATCCTCATCAGCACGTGGCCGTGGGACACGCTTGGCCTTTTTTTCGGCAGCTGGCCGTGTTGAGCCGCAACATGCGGAAGACTTGGTCGAGTGGATGACCAAGCTGTCCTCATCCTCCTCATCCTCTCTCACCCATGCTCAGGGTACTTTGTCTGGCAAAGCAGCGGCCTCTTCCCTCGGGTCAATGTCATCAGTGACTTCTTCCCTAGCCCCACCATGTCCTCCTGAGGAGTCCCTCGAACTGTTTGACCATAGTGTTGGGTACATGCTCCAGGAGGATGCCCAGCTTTTGGAAGGCTCTGATGATGATACTGAGCTAGATGAAGGCAGTAACGTGAGCACGGACAGAGGGGGTGCCCAAGAAGGACAGCAATCTGGCAGTCATGCTCCCCCTGCTACAGCATACTGCCAGGTTTGCTCCAGTGATGAGGAGGGAGGGGATGATAAAGTCACTGACTCAATGTGGGTGCCTGATAGGAGAGAGGAGGAGAAGGAGGCACATCACCAACGAGGCAGGATGCCCTCCAGGGGCCAGCCTAAGGGCAGCACACTGACTGCATCACACCCCAAAGCTCCGCATGTGCAAGGCGCTGCAGTCTCTGCGCGTTATTCAAAAAGTTCTTTGGTGTGGGCCTTTTTTGAGACGAGTGCATCAAACCGCACCGCTGCTATTTGCAACATATGTCTCAAGCGTATCTCGCGTAGCCAAAACATCTCCCGCTTGGGCACCACATGCTTGACCAGACATATGTTGACCTGCCATGCAGTTCGTTGGCAAGCGTATCTAAAAGACCCACACCAAAGAAGAAAGAGGACCTCTCCTTGCTCCTCATCAGCTGAGATCTCCAACCCCACTACCTTCAGTCCTCTCTGAGACCTGCACTGAGAGGAATGAAGGTGTAGATTTAGGTGTGTCACAGCCAAGTACTTGTGGGCAATCTGCTTTCGGTACATTGACGTCAGATTGTACCAGGCAAATTTCCCTGCCCCAGCTGCTGCACCACCGAAAGAAGTTCGCTCCCAGCCATCCACATGCCCAGCGGTTGAATGCTAGCTTGGCAAAATTGCTAGCACTTCAACTGCTACCTTTTCAGTTGGTAGACTCTCCCCCCCTTCCGTGAGTTTGTGGAATGTGCGGTTCCTCAGTGACAGGTACCCAAATGCCACTTTTTCTCACGGAAGGCGATTTCGGCTCTCTACCGGCATGTGGAAGGCAATGTCCATGCCTCGCTGGACAGGGCGGTCAGTGGTAAGGTGCATATTACCGACTCATGGTCCAGCAGGGATGGACAGGGACGTTACCTAAGTTTCACCGCGCATTGGGTTACTCTGCTGGCAGCTGGGAAGGATGCAGAACAAGGTGCAGTAGTGTTGGAGGTTGTTCTGCCACCACGCCTCCAAAATGCCACTACTAATGATTATGAAACACCTCTCTCCTCCACCCCCTCCTCTTCTTCTTCCTCCATGGCCTCTTCCTGTGATTTGTCCTCGGAACCAGCGGTGCTCCGTAGGTGTTTAAGGGGCTACGCAAGTACGCAGGCCAAAAGATGCCATGCGGTGCTTGAGCTGGTGTGCTTGGGGGACAGGAGCCACACTGGGGCAGAGGTTCTGTCAGCTCTGCAGGGGCAGGTTCAGAGGTGGTTGACGCCACGCCAACTTAAGGCAGGAATGGTGGTTTGCGACAATGGCACCAACCTCCTCTCTACACTCCGACAGGGACAAATGACCCATGTGCCCTGTTTGGCTCACGTCCTTAACTTGGTGGTGCAGCGGTTCTTGGACAGGTACCCGGGCTTACAGGATGTCCTGAGGCAGGCCAGGAAAGTCTGTGTGCATTTCCGCCGGTCATATAATGCCAGTGCTCGGCTGGCGGACCTCCAAAAGGAGTTTAACCTGCCCAAGAACCGCCTAATCTGTGACATGCCCACCAGGTGGAACTCAACGTTGGCCATGCTTCAGCGGCTGCACACGCAGCAGAGGGCCATCAATGAGTACCTGTGCGACTATGGCACCAGGACAGGGTCAGGGGAGCTTGTTTTTTTTCCCCACGCCAGTGGGCCATGATCAGGGATGCATGCACTGTCCTGTCACCATTTGAGGAGGCCACGAGGATGGTGAGCAGTGACAGTGCATGCATCAGTGACACTGTCCCCCTTGTCCACCTGCTGGAGCACACGCTGCGTGGAATAATGGACAGGGCACTTGAGGCAGAACAGAGGCAGGAAGAGGAGGACTTCCTTAGCTCTCAAGGCTCCCTTTATCCAGACAGGGTTCCTGCGTGCCCGCCGATCACACAGGAAGAGGACGAGGAGGATTGTGTCAGTATGGAGATGGAGCCTGGCACTCAGCATCAGCAGCAGTCTTTAAGGTATCAGTCCCAAGAAACACATGGACTTGTACGTGGCTGGGAGGAGGTGGCTGCGGACCATGTCGTCCTTAGTGACCCAGAGGACTCCGGACCGAATGCCTCAGCAAACCTATGCTGCATGGCCTCCCTGATCCTGCAAAGCCTGCGTAAGGATCCTTGTGTATCGTGGTATCAAGGAGAAGGACCAATACTGTCTGGCAACCCTCCTTGATCCACGTTACAAGGGTAAGGTTGCGGACCTTATCTTGCCGTCGCAGAGGGAGTAGAGGATGAAACATCTTCAGGAGGCCTTGCAGAATGGTCTGTGCAACGCGTTCCCAGAGACTGGGAGGTTACAAACTCCTGTTTCTGGACAACGTGTTGCTGAGGCTTTGGTCAGTCAAAGAAGGAGCGGTGGAGAAGGTGGCCGTCTGACCGATGCGTTCAGACAATTTTTTAGTCCGCAGCCCCAAGGTATGATCGGTTCCAGCAACCATCGCCAGCGTCTGTTTTACATGGTGCAGGAATACCTAGGGGCAAGATCTGACTTGGACACCTTTCCCACCGAAAATCCTGGGTTACTGGGTCTTGAGGATGGATCACTGGCCAGAGCTTGCACAGTATGCAATTGAGCTACTGGCCTGTCCTGCATCCAGCGTTCTTTCAGAATGCACATTCAGTGCTGCTGGATGCTTTGTAACCGATCACAGGGTGCGTCTGTTCACCGACTTGGTCGATCGACTGACCTTCATAAAAATGAATCAGTCTTGGATCACCACCAGCTACCAAGCACCTGATGCTGATGTAACCGAATAATTTTTTTTGAAATCTCAGACTGCCTATACTGATGCTGAGTGACTATCCTGAGTAATTATCCTCTTCCTCCTCAATGATCACGCTGATAGCTTGTAAGAACATTTTTGGTTCTGGGTGCTGCCACCAGTGCCTAAGGCCCAATTTTTCAGCCCGTTTAACAGGGGCGTGTAATTACAATTTTTGATGCAATACTTTGCAGCAGGGCTCGTTCCTGCGTTCCAACTAGAGTTTCTGTGAGGGGTTGCAGTGTTGTGGCACCAGCACCAGTGCCTAAGGCCCAATTTTTCAGCCCCTGTTTAACAGGGGCGTGTAATTACAATTTTTGATGCAATACTTTGCAGCAGGGCTCGTTCCTGCATTCCAACTAGAGTTTCTGTGAGAGGTTGCAGTGTTGTGGCACCAGAACCAGTGCCTAAGGCCCAATTTTTCAGCCCCTGTTTAACAGGGGGGTGTAATTACAATTTTTGATGCAATACTTTGCAGCAGGGCTCGTTCCTGCATTCCAACTAGAGTTTCTGTGAGGGGTTGCAGTGTTGTGGCACCAGCACCAGTGCCTAAGGCCCAATTTTTCAGCCCATTTAACAGGACGTGTAATTACAATTTTTGATGCAATACTTTGCAGCAGGGCTCATTCCTGCATTCCAACTAGAGTTTCTGTGAGAAGTTGCAGTGTTGTGGCACCAGTACCTAAGGCCCAATTTTTCAGCCACTGTTTAACAGGGGCATGTAATTACAATTTTTGATGCGATACTTTGCAGCAGGGCTCGTTCCTGCGTTCCAACTAGAGTATCTGTGAGGGGTTGCAGTGTTGTGGCACCAGCACCAGTGCCTAAGGCCTAATTTTTCAGCCCCTGTTTAACAGGGGTGTGTAATTACAATTTTTGATGCAATACTTTGCAGCAGGGCTCGTTCCTGCGTTCCAACTAGAGTATCTGTGAGGGGTTGCAGTGTTGTGGCACCAGCACCAGTGCCTAAGGGTTAATTTTTCAGCCCCTGTTTAACAGGAGCGTGTAATTACAATTTTTGATGCAATACTTTGCAGCAGGGCTCGTTCCTGCGTTCCAACTAGAGTATCTGTGAGGGGTTGCAGTGTTGTGGCACCAGCACCAGTGCCTAAGGCCCAATTTTTCAGCCACTGTTTAACAGGGGCATGTAATTACAATTTTTGATGCGATACTTTGCAGCAGGGCTCGTTCCTGCGTTCCAACTAGAGTATCTGTGAGGGGTTGCAGTGTTGTGGCACCAGCACCAGTGCCTAAGGCCTAATTTTTCAGCCCCTGTTTAACAGGGGTGTGTAATTACAATTTTTGATGCAATACTTTGCAGCAGGGCTCGTTCCTGCGTTCCAACTAGAGTATCTGTGAGGGGTTGCAGTGTTGTGGCACCAGCACCAGTGCCTAAGGTCTAATTTTTCAGCCCCTGTTTAACAGGGGCATGTAATTACAATTCTTGATCTAATATTTAACAACAGGGCCCGTTTCTGCGCCCACCAAGAGCAAGTGAGGACTTACAGTGTTGTGGCACCAGCACCACCACCACCACCAAAGGGCCAATTTTTCTGCCCCTGTTCAATAGGGGCATGTAATTACAATTCTTGATCTAATATTTCACAGCAGGGCCCTGTGAATGCTTACAGTGTTGTGGCCACAACAACACCTAAGGCCCAAATTTCTGCTGAGTATATAGGGCAGGCCCCTACTTTCAAACATCCAACTTACAAACGACTCCTACTTGCAAACGAAAGGAGACAACAGGGAGTGAGATGAAATCTACCCCTAGGAAGGGAAATTCTCTCCTGTAAGAGTTAATATGGGAAAAACATTTCTCCTTTCCACTGATGCATTATCACCAATCCTTGTTTCACAAAAAGCCCAAAATTTTCAAAAAACATTTGTCATTGGGGCAAAAAGTGAGGTGAAATCTTCTGAAGAGGAGCACAGACAGCAAAACAAATGTCCCTATGTTTTCCAAAAAACTTAAAAAAGATTTTTTGGCTGGAGCTAAACACGTTAAAAATGTACCCGTTCAAAATTACAAACAGATTCTACTTAACAACAAACCTACAGTCCCTGTCTTGTTTGCACCGCCTGTATACTGCTGTTCAGAGTATATAGGGCCTGGTGGCCCCACACCTTTCCTTTTTTTAATTTGGGTGCGGGGTTCCCCTTAATATCCATACAAGACCCAAAGGGCCTGGTAATGGACTGGGGGGTACCCATGCCGTTTGTCTCACTTATTTTCATCCATATTGCCAGGACCCGACATTACATTAAAGCCGCAAGCAGTTTTAAATTACTTTTTTTCCTTTAAAAATTATATTTTGTGCAGGGACTGTTCTAAGCACAGGAAACACGCGCCACTTTACAGGCATACTATAGACACCCCCCAGGTACGATATTTAAAGGAATATTTCCCTTTTTTTTTTACTTTAAGCATCATTAAAATCACTGCTCCCGAAAAAAACAAAGTTTTTACAACTTTTTTTTGCATTGATACATGTCCCCTGGGGCAGGACCCGGGTCCCCAAACTCTTTTTAGGACAATACCATAAAAATTAGCCTTTAAAATGAGCACTTTTGATTTTGAACGTTCGAGTCCCATAGACATAAATGGGGTTCTAATGTTCGTGCAACTTTTCGGTCCGTTCGCAGGTTCTGGTGCGAACCGAACCGGGGAGTGTTCAGCTCATCCCTATTGAAGAGAGATTCTTGGTGTGGCTAATGTATGGAGGATTTTGATTGTTGGACATGAGAAGGACCCAGGATTCATCTCTAGGCAGACCTCCAATAAGAGGACTCAAGACTGCAAGCTGCAGTGAGTAGCATTTTAAGCCAGACAGGTAGGACCAGCATGCAGGGCTTTTGCTGTGATAGTAATCTGCCTTGGGGCTTGTGCAAATGGGCAAATATAGCTTGCTTCCAGGTGGATCCTGATTGCATTTGAGATGTTTCTTGGTTCCTTCCTAACTCTATTCTGTCTGGTTCTGCATTTCCACTGTTTAAGAAAAATAGTGGTTCTGAATTACAAGCTTCTGTAAGCAGTGCTCAGTTTGTTTACAGACTCTGATGACTTGGTGAACCCCCAAACACCCTAATGGGTTATCATAATATAGATGAAGACAAGATCAGACTTTAGGAGCCATAAATTTCATTCCTAAAAACTTTGTTCATTAAAAATACATAGTTCAGGTAGACTATCTTCAAAATGCACACACAGCCTAAATGAGCATTAGTTGAGGAGAAAATGAATGAAACTTTATTGGTGACTAATTGATAAGCTGGACTTAGTAGTAGGAGGAGTATTGTACAAATGATTTCCATTGTGCTTTAGCTCAGCTGGACCCTCTGCACCTCCTTATGCTGCAGACAGAGTTTATTTTTAGTAGCTGATCTTGCCTGCATTTTTTGTTAAATTCAGAGCCCTGTAATCCCCCTATGAGTGTTAACAGTATTTGTGAATATTGAAAAAAGCGCTTTTATGTAAGGACAAGATGTACTTTAACTATAAATATTCTTTAATCACAACATAATATTTGTAAGTACTGCTGTTCTTTCGTGGCACAGTGGATGCTAATTGGAATTCCAGGGTTTTTGATAATACATACACTAAATCTCATATGGTGATGCTGCTAATCTGTGACTTCTCTGATGCCATTTGCAACTTTTGTATTCTTAAGTGGCTAGCCCTGTTCTGGCTATGAGTAACTGCAGATATTACTGATCCTTATACCTCAAAGGCAATTTTTACCATGTAACCTTTCCTTGTCCATCTTCAGAATAAAAAAATCTTGAAATGGTCTCATGCAATTAATGCTCAGAAATATACAGAGCAGAAGAATGTAAAATTCTTTCAAATAAGCCCAAAATATAATGTGAAAGCAATGGTTAAATAATAACGAAGACACTCCTGTCTTCAAGGGCAACACTAGTCAGACAGTTTGGGTAGATGGGTTTATTTGTTAATTACATGTGCTGCATGCAGTGATTTTAATTTACTTTTCCATCTCACAATGCTGGTCAATAAGTAAGTCACCGCACTGAACACAATGCACTACCTGTGTGACAGAAAATTATGGAAAAAATAGAAAAAGTAGTAAGCAGGACTTTTTTGGTGCTAACAAATCCACCAACAAGTGTTTATAACATACTCATATTTAAAAAGTCGGGGTGAAAGCCCCATAGTAAAAACATTATTAGATTTATTCATATTACTGACAAGACAATACAGCAACCCGGGTCCCATATGTGACATCCAACTAGTGTATCCTGAAGGAGGCATTGATCGCATGCCACAGGGAACCTGGTATACCTATCCACACATGCTGTAGACACCTTAGTGCCGGGATTAGCACATTCACATGTGAGTGCAACCTATGTATCAATTTTTAACCCATTTTTATTAAAAATGTGCTACACCATACAGCTCTTCTTTGTGTCCTTGGTGGAGTCTGTTTTCCACATCCCCAGCCTAAGCCAGAGGGAGTTCCAAAGTGGAGAGACGCACACTCAGGATCTATTTGGTTTATCCAAACTAAGCACATTTTGACCTACCCTAAAAATATCAGACACCTTTGGTGAGTTGCCATCTACCTCATGAGCACTGGTTGTGAGATTTTATTTGAAGACACATCAAATCAGAAGAATTTATGTTTATATGGTGTTGGGATTGTCACAATGGGCTTTAATTAGTTTGCTATTGATTTTGGACAGGGTATATTATGCACCATTTAATGTGTTGTTTTGTAGCGCCAACACCTTTACCTTTGTTGCCTTTAATTGATATGTGTATACAGCAAATAAATATAGATAAGGCAGATAAACCGAAGGAAAAAACAAAGGAAGGTGCTAAGTCCCAACACATTTTGCAGAATCAGCTTCTTCAGAGGTTGAAGGGATGTAGAAGAAAGAAACTCCAATACAAGTCCCCATAATAAGGGGGCATTTTGATATACTGGTGGAGACCTCCCAAAAGTGACAGCAGAGAAAACTGGCGATAGGATAGATGGGAGGTAACAGACAACCAACAATTAGGGAGCGTGGAGGCAGCATAAGGGGGAACCATAAAGCATCATGACCATAAACTGGTGATCCTGCACACATATTGGTGGCAAATCTAGAAAGATAAAACAGATCAAAATGCAATCTTTTCACACAAAACCAAGTGTCACTGATGATAACAAACAGCCAAAGGTGTATAAAGTCATCACACTAGCACTATTATGGGGACTTGTATTGCAGTTTCCTTCTTCTACACCCCTTGAACCCTTGAAGAAGCTCATTCTGTGAAACATATTGGGACTTGGGGTTGTAAAGGTAGAAGTTTTTTTTTAATCTTAATGCATTCTGTGCATTTAGATAAAAAGCTTTCTGTGTGCAGCAGCCCCCATCAGCCCCCCCTAATACTTACTGGTGCCCCATCTCTATCCAGCGATGTCCAGGAATCCCTTGGCTGTCTGGTACTCTCGCTCCTGATTGGCTGAGACACAGCAATGGCGCCATTGGCTCTTGCTGATGTAAATCAAAGTCAGTAAGCCAATAAGGAGAGAGAGGGGGCAGGGCTGAACTGCAGCTGCATGTCTGAATGGACACACAGAGCTGCAGCTCGGCTCGGGTGCACCCATAGCAAGCTGCTTGCTGTGAGGGCACTCCACAGGAGGGAGGGGCCAGGTGCAGCGAAGAGAGACCAGAGAAGAGGAGGATCTGGGCTGCTCTATGCAAATCCACTGCAACTGAGCAGGTAAGCATAACATGTTAGTTATTTAAAAAACAAAGACAAAAACAAAAAAAAGACTTTACAATCACTTTTACACCTTCCTTTGGTTTTTTCCTTCAGCTTATCTCCTTTATCTATATTTCTTAGCTAAATACATTCATATGTTCCTAAGACACCGCAATTGTGAAGTTCATAACAATGCTGATATCTAAATTGAATTCCTACCTTAAGGTTCATCCTAGATCATAAATTAACCCAATATCAAGCTTGGGGTCATGCCTGGCATGTGTAAAAGGCTACAATCGCGTATGATTGACAGCTGAACACTGAACGTGCATGCGTGGACCAACGGACCGAAATAGGAGTGAAAGAGACAAGTGTTAGCAGTGTGTACTGGAGAGCTCATTTTTCCTCTCTAGTATCAGAGGATCCACACTGCTTATTACGTGAACACCCCTTCCATGTCATTTAGATATCGTTATGATCCTTGATCATTTTAGGCTCTGCTGAGTCAATGATATGGTGGGCACATATAGAGGGTTGCATTAGTCTCTCTCAGCAGCGCTTTGAAGCATGAGACACCAGGATGGTGTCTCATGCTCAGAGGACGTTTCAGTCAAGCTAACTGTGAGTCTCCAAATTTACTCCTTAGTTGAATACCAGCTATCCCTCAAGTGACTTTTTACATAGCTATCTGGGTTACACAAAAGTGCATCCTGCTGGATGAGTCAGTGCAGGTCAACCAGCTGAGGAATTGGATGGACTTTTACACATGCCGTGTATGATCCTGAGCTTGATATTGGGGTTGATTTACTGAAGGCAAATAGACTGTTCACTTTGCAAAGTGCAGTTGCACCGGAGGTTAGTAAATGAGGTAAAGCTTCACTTTGCAAAGAATATTCAATCACATGCAAGGAAAATTAAAA
The DNA here is from genome assembly GCA_037952925.1 of Lithobates clamitans. Taxonomy (NCBI): domain Eukaryota; kingdom Metazoa; phylum Chordata; class Amphibia; order Anura; family Ranidae; genus Lithobates; species Lithobates clamitans. Next base: position 1,001,334 of record JBBGZY010000632.1, on the reverse strand, counting down.
AAACAGCATTTTTGCTTGCACATGATCGGATGATAGAAGTCAGCAGAACTTTTGCTTATTTTCTGTGCTCTGCAGCAACTGCTCTTGCAGAGGGCAACTGCACTTTGCAAAGTGCACAGTCTATTTGCCTGGAGTTTATTATCTAGGGTGAATCCTAATGCAGGAATCCAATTAAGCCATTAGCATTGTTATGAACTTCACAATTGCGGTGTCTACTAAGAACATATGAACACTGATTTCTGATCTCTGACATGCTGATTGTGCTATAGTCCATATGAACTCCCCAATTGGGAATGTTTTAGCATATGCCTTTAAGAGGAATTAACCCTTCTTATTTTTCTCTGGAATATTCACGTGTTTGGCTCAATTAACTCATTTTTCCTCTCTAGTATCAGAGGATCCACACCGCTTTTTACGTGAGCGCCCCTTCCATGTTATCTAGATATGGACATGATCCTTGATAATTTTAGGCTCTGCTGAGCCAATGATATGGTGGGCACATATGGAGGGTGGCATTAGATACTGATAATTTTGACATCTGTGTGAGTCTTGGCTCTGTGTGTCTATTTTGATTTTATGTAACAACGTTGTTATTTTAGTGATAGGTGGAGGTTCTTGATTATCAATTGGGGTGTGTACAATAAACAATAAACAATATACAATAAAGTAATATTTTTTCACTTTGACATACCATTTGGGGTCGCTTTATACCTACTTTCTTTCGTGGCGCTTTTGCTCCATTTTTCAGATGGTGGAATAATGGATGTTTAGATAGGTCCTCCCTTCATTAGGTGCCATTTGATGCAAGTGGCACCACCATTTCTTTACGGGTTTCACCATTACTTTTTTAATATAAGTATGAAAAAAACACTTCTGTATTTATTTATGGTTCTATATAATTTTTCCTGAGGGTGGATTTGTTAGCACAAAAAAAAGTTCCTCATACTCCTTTTTCAATTTTTTTTCTAATTATACATAAGGAATGTGGTGCTGAGGTGTTCAATTGGACTCACTATTTATGTTTGGATAGTGGCTTAAATTTTATTGAACAGTTGAGAAGTTGAAACTCCTAGCAGGGAAAGGTTCTTAAATGTCATCTAAGGTATTTTCTGCAATTCTGTCTGAGGTAATGCATGAGGCTTGTGTGCTAGCCTTGTTATTACGTTTAGCTCCAAGCATCCCCTCAGTCTGAAGAGGGCAGCAATGCCTAGAAGCTTCCTTATTTACCTGTTGAAGTGTGAAAACGTAAAGATAGATTGTCATGCAGCCTGTTATGCTCATTCATTGCTGATACTTTAGCGCAGAATTGGTTTACTTCTCTTTTTGCAAATCTAACATCATCCAAATTTCCAAACCAACACTAGAGCATGCCAGATTAGCTGATCAGTTGAGAACGTTCAATTCAACTGCAATCAAGTACATCAGTGTACACACAATAAAGAGGAATGGAAAATCACAGTTTGCCTGAAACTGATTAGCAGTTCTTGGTAATTACCAAAGATTACCGGGTCAACTATTTTCTATTAGTCTTCAAACAGTATTATATACATCATTATTTATATATGTCTGTCAAACTGAGACCATTATATTTTAGTTAGGAATAGCAATAATTTTGTCTCACTGCTAGCCAGTATCATGATACATACCCACTGTTTCTTATCTGTGAGTTATGTTGTTATGCAAGGTACATTAGTAATCATGGTGCTTAGTATAATTGGTTGGATACAATATTCTGAATAAAGCTATCTGGAACATATTATTAGAAAGTTGCAATTTGCTCACAAATGGTTGCTTTTGACAGTATTTTTATTTTCCGCTCACAATAATGCATCAATAAAACCTAGACACAATTTGTAGCAAAATATTTTGGTGTAATAGTGTTTGATAAGGAAACAAGGTCATACATTAGAGAATCATTGCACAATGTTCTTATAATCAAATATGTGTGAAAATATACCGATAAGAAATTTCCTGGATATTAATCTTTTTCTGCGAAAGTCATTGGGAATTTAAAACAACAATAAACATGCTGTTTATAGAAAGACACCACAGGCTGATTTGTGCATACAGTGTTCCCAGTTGAATGTACTGGCAATGAAATATGGCCAGAAATTAGAATCATAACAAAATCCTCCCACATAATTTGTTTACTGAATTATAAATATTATCAGCTGACATTATTCCAATGCAAGCCTTTTGATTTGTGTAAGTAGTCAGTGCAAGAGCCAGGCTTAATGTGTATGTAAATGTAAAAACTATAAGATATTCTAATCAATGAAAATATAGTTTTCTATCCTCACTATGTCTTTTTTTTCCCCTGTGGCTTCATAAGAATATTGCATACCTGATTTTCCTACCAGTCAACTTTCTTTTTCCGCAGCTTCCTGCTCTGTCCTGTAAGTGCTTTCCATGGGTGCAGACCTGTGGTATCATTGACAGACATATATAGAGCCTTCAAAGTGAACAACCATGCAAAAGCACATTGGGGATGGTATGTGAATAACACCTTATTGTTAATGGGGGCCTCTAGATTCCAATGAGCCCTTATACACAGACCCCCCCAACTGCTAGGCCAGGATTGTTTCGAGAGTACCCTCATGTTTAGGACATGTAGTCTGGTATGGCTCAGGAGGAAGAAAGGGGCACATGCTTGCCCCCTCCTATTTCTTGGCCTGCTAGGCTGCATGCTCAGATTAGAGTCTGGTATGGATTTTTGTGGAGAACTACACACTTTTTTTGGTGGTTTTTTTGTGGAGTCTCCCCCTTTAAGTCCATACCAGACTCAAAGGGTCTGGTACTGAATTTTGAGGGGACCCTGCACTGTTATTTTTACTTTTGTGTAGGGTCACCTTGATATCGTTATTGATAAAGGTTTGATTTGTATTTTCAGGGGGAACCCTATGCTACTTTTTTTTGAGTGAGGTGCCCACAACTTAACAAGAGCACCCCCCAGGCATGATATTTAAACAAATTTAGCATTTTTAATGTTTCACTTTAAGCATTGTTACAGTCATTGCTCTCCTTCAATCAGAATTTTAAAAAAATTGTTCTACAGTGCCTTGCTAATTATCCTAGAAAATGGCCAGAATTTATTTTTAATATTCAGCTCCTATTTACTTTAACCAATTCAATACCAGGTACTTATCCCCCTTCCTGCCCATGCCAATTTTCAGCTTTTAGCGCTGTCACTGTTTAAATGACAATTGCCTGGTCATGCTACGCTGTACCCAAACAACATTTTTATCATTTTGTTCTCACAAATAGAGCTTTCTTTTGGTGGTATTTGATCACCTCTGCGATTTATTTTTTGCTAAACAAATAAAAAAAGACTGAAAATTTTGAAAAAAAAAGTTTTTCTTTTGTTTCTGTTATAAAATTTTGTAAATAAGTACGTTTCCCCTTTCACTGATGGGCACTGATAAGGCAGCACTGACGGGCACTGATAAGGCAGCACCAATAAGGTGGCACTGACGGCCACTGATGGGTGGCACTGATATGCAGCACTGATGGGCATTGATAGGCGGCACTGATGGGCACTCATGGGTGGCACTGGTGGGCACTGATAGGTGACACTGGGCACTGAAAGACTGCACTGATGGGTACTTATGAATGGCACTGATAGACGGCACAGCTGGGCACTGATATGCGGCACTGATATGCGGCAATGATAGATGGCACTGATAGGCATTGCTGATGGGCACTGATTGCCATCTGCCTAGGCACTAATTGTCATCTCCCTGGTGGCCCAGGGTGGCATACTTTTTGGGTACCTCTGTGGGCATCCCTGGTGGTCCTGGGCGGGCATCCGCGGGAGGGGGGGTGGCTGCTCTGATAAACAATCAGCACAGACCCCCCTGTCAGGAGAGCCGCTGATCGTCTCTCCTCTACTCACGCCTGTCAGACGCGAGTGAGGAAAAGCCGATTAACAGCACTTCTTGTTTACATCGTGAACAGCCGTGATTGGACACGGCTAAATACGTGGTAAAGAGCCTCCGTCAGAGACTCTTTACTGAGATCAGTGTAGCGGTGTGTTAGACTGACACGCCGCAACAACGATTGCCGCGATGCGCGCCTCCACGGGCGCACGTCGGCAGTTATCCTGCTGGACATCATATGACGCCAAGTCAAGATAACAGAACCACTGCCTGGCCATCAATTTGCTATAGGCTGGGTGGGAAGTGGTTGAATGGTTTCAGATTTGGCATGGAACTGCTGTAATGTTCGCTAAACATGCCTCAAAACAAAACCAGGTATGTACTGTTCATCCCTAGTTTGGAGTTTAGGTAGTTTAGAGCTATTTTGCATAGGTGCCTTGACCTAAATGTGGGACTTCACATGTACTGTATTTGCAAATATTTGTTCTGTATTTGTACTGTATTTGCAAATATATTCAACCAAAACACTGTTTTCACCTCTTTTTAACTGACAATATAAGAACACATAAAGTCAGACAGTGATACTTGCACAACTTAAAGAAAAAAGAAAAACAAATACTTCCCATAGCTGAAAAAAGTACAAACCTGGAGTGCACATACTTACTATTTATCCCTCTACATCCAAAAACCTAAAAATTCTATTTATGATTTTATTATTTATGACCCTCTGGTATCTTTGTATGCAATGTGAAGAACCAGAAAACCTCCCTTGGTTGTGCCTACCTGGATTGGACAAGAAGGCACAACTCAAGCTTCTCCTGTCTCCACATCTAAAAATACTAGTGGTCTGACCCACGTATGATTCCAAAACAAGTGATAAAGCCTGTTCCAGCACGGGGGCCTTTTTTACTACGCATTGCACCCCTGGTTCTATGTTTTAAGATTCTCCCAAAAAATCCCTAAACAGCATACCTAGATCCCTATTTAACCATGCACACACACTAGAGGATGCCTTTTGATGCCCAGAGATAATGCCTAGCTAACAAAGAATTGCAGCTTGTGGTAGCTGGAAACATTTGGGGGACTAACCATTTCTGTAGGAGCTGAATAGCGTTATCACTAGATAATATCTTTACAATTACTTGGGCTTTGAAAACGTGCATATATTTGGGATAGCTTGCAAAGTATTGTTTTTTTATATTTGTTTGGAGAGACACCTTAGTTTGATTGAACCTAATGCTAAACAGGATGGTAAAAATTCTAAATAATAAACCTGCACTTTTCCTAGACTAGAAAACATCATGAAGTATGCTTAAAGCAGTTTTAAAGTAAAAGATTTTTTACCTTAATGCATTTTCCTGCATTAGGGTTAACTTTTTTTTAACCACTTTTTGTGTCCACCCTCTGCCTAAACACTTATCTGATTCCTCTCTTGATCCAGTGCTTTTCGCATATGAAGCTTTTCTCTCCCCTCTTCCTCTTGTTCCTGCAGACTCAGTCAGTAACTGCTGTTAGTTAAATCCTTGGAGGGAGTGGGGTCAGGTCTGAGTCAAGTTGTGTGTCTATGGATGCACACAGCCTGGTTTGGGAGTGCACCCGCATGTGTAACCCCATAGCACATGGATTGCAATTGGGGGACAAACACAAGAGAGGAGGGGTGGACAGCACCAGCAAAAGTAAGGTACTGCCCAGTGCAGAGCAGGTACAGTAAGTATAAACCTCCTTTTTATTTTACTTAAAAAAAATTGTGCCTTTAAAAATATGGCATTCACATCTGCAAAAAACAGTACACAGAAAGATAAGGGGTGCTAAATCAGTCCTTCCTCATTCTGTAGGAACACCACATCATCTTTAGGCATATCATAAAATCCTTTACAATTCCACCATATATGATTAACACCTCCACCACGGAGTACATAGAGCAGCTTATTAGAAATGTATTATAGGAGGTCAGGCAGCACTCCGCACCACGAATCACAGGAAACAATGGATGTTTTTTCTCCACCCAGGATCATAAAATTGCACCATATCCTGTCCAGCTCTTTTGCTCCTTCTTTGTACCACTCTTAGTGCAAATGTGAAGCTATAGAAGAGAAATCTTCTATAGAGTACCCTTAAAACATTTATTAAATTATATAGTAAAAACATACATTAAAGGCCCAGATTTCCAACATTCCAAGTCACTCTTGCTGGCTACACCCGATCTTATTTTAAGTTGGTTTATGTGCAAATTTATTAAGATCCAGAAGTGTCCCAAATAGGTCAAAATGAGACATTGGGGCAAGGTGTAAACCTCTTGACAGTAAGTCCATCCCCTGTGATGATATAGTATCATCAGAAAAAAATCAATACATTCTCAATTCCTAGTGTATTATTTTTTTATCTTTTGTATTTCCTTGTGTAAACCTCTTGACAGTAAGTCCATCCCCTGTTATGATATAGTACCATCATAAAAAAATCAATACATTCTCAATTCCTAGTGTATTATTTTTTTATCTTTTGTATTTCCTTGCCTTTGCAATTTTTTTTTGCAACTTGTGACCTAGAAATTGTTTGTTTCTCCATGATTGGAACCCTTAAAGAACGCGTCACCCTCTTTACTCGGTTTGGGGAGTATATTAGTGACCCTTTACCCTGATGAGCATTTCTGCTTCAAATGTTGTGTAGAATTTATATATTGATCTAAATATGATAAGCATAGGTCATCTCTGCCCAGATAGCTGTCCTGTGTTTTTGTAGGAGGCAGAGAAGCAGGTGGAACATACTCTATACCGAATAATACCAATACTGTACATCTTTACATCAGACTTTTATGATAAAAAGCAGCTTTCTTTTATTTGTTGGATGTTGATGATTGTGGATTGGGTAGCGAACCGCTTGAAGCCAGTACTTATCGATTGGTGGAGCAAGGAGTTAACTGCCTTGAGCTGATCAATATAGCTTCTCTGCAGTATTTTTGTATATAGTTGAACAGTTTGAATATGTATTCTTTTTTTGAATGCATGTAATAAATACTTTTTTTTATGGTTAGTGGAATAAATAGTGAGTCTATACACTCCAGGTAGGTATTATTTGCAACCATGTGTAGTATTTTTTTTTCTTATTTTACCCAAATATTAAGTTGTCATCATGTGATAGGTTTTTAATTGTCGGTAAACCATGGAGTTTACAATAATTTGAGGCTTTGAATTGTATTTTTAATGGTAGTTTTATTGTATCTTTGATTAGAATTTTCTGATTAGTACCTTCAAGTGTTCATGTAGGTGTGATTTAAAGAGTGTACTAGCTCCTCAGTTCTATTAAAGCCCCACCGCACCAGAAGATTATTACAGCAGGGGCAAAAGAACTGTGGAGCTGTTAATTGGCTCTCATCAGCTGTTACTACAGCATCTGTGAATGAAACAGGATTTATGAATGGAGAATGGATGGGTGGATGAAAAGTCAAACCCCCTCCTCCAGTATTAATGGCTTCTATGAATGAAGGAGCTGGGCGGAAAGGGCAAGCATAGTTGGGCCTTCTTGATGAGAACTTGCCTGTGACAGCTCCTCAGTTCTATTAAACCCCACCATACTATAAATGTATGGCAGAGGGGATAAGGGGGGCATCAGAAGACAAAAGATTTCTGCTGAATTAGAAGACAGAGGCACGAGGGACACATCATATTGAGGGTCATGTCCCTTGTTCTTATTTTTATTGCAATGCAGGACAAATCTCTCTCTCTCTCTTTCTTTTCATGGACGAGTCACTGTTAATGTGCACGGACCATATGTTGGTATGGTACCGGTACATGGACGATGTCTTCACCATTTAGCATGGACCCATTGATACACTTCAGCTTGATTAGAATGAACAAAAATGAGTTCAGTTTGATTAGAATGAACAAAAAAGAGTTCAGTCTAAATTTTACCATGGCCTATGACAACAAACGCATAGCATTTTTGGATGTGGAAGTGTATTGAGGCAATGAGGGCAACCTCTATAGGAAACCAACAGCAGGAAACAATATCCTGCATGCCTCTAGCTCTCACCCCCAGACATTGGTCAACTCTATACCCTACAGCCAGTACCTGCGGACTACGCAAAATTGCTCTGATGATGCAAGTTTTAAAAATGAGGATTAAAAACTCCCTGACCATCTCTTATTGAGAGACTATTCGCATGCCTCCCTTAAAAGAGCATATCAACGGGCATCAACACAATATAGAAAAAATCTAATATATACACAAAAACCTAAAAATTATGCCAGTCCCCTACATATCATCACAAAATATACAAACCAACAAGCCAACATTGTCAACAAGTACTGGCATATGTTGTCCTTTGATTCCCTACTAGGACAATTTTTCCCCTCTTTACATTTAAGAGGACGCCGTCAATCAGAGACAAACTCATTGCTAGTGAATGTAAGTGTGAAGCTAGAAAAGACCCGTGTAAATACAAGGGCACAATTATGTGCAAAGCGTGTAATTATTGCAAATACATGCTTACGCAAAGGAATCCTATCCTCCCTAACAGTCAAACATTCCATCCTAGGCATTTTGCCAATTGTAGAACCATTGGAGTTGTTTACATGGTCTGCTGCGACTGCGACTGTTTTTATATTGGCAAGATGAAACTTGAATTCTGGAGACGAGCATACAGACACATAGGAAGTATGCAAATCAATAATCCTGATTTACCTTTGGGCAGACATGCTAAAATTTTACATGGAGGTAAATTTCCAAAAATCAAGTTCCTTATATTAGATCATATCCACCCCAGCTTCAGAGGAGGAGACTGGAATAAGACTCTCCTCCAAATGGAGCTGTGCCGGATACACAACCTTAAGGCTACATCCCCGCCAGGCCTCAATGAGGCCACATCCTTCAAACCCTTCCTCGAGGGATTTTCCTCAGGGGGAATGGAGAAATAAAATATAGTGTATTTATCTGTATCTCCAGGTCCTTTATATGCATCCCCATTTAAGTAATTTGGGTCAATTTATATGCGATCACTCAACAATTTCTTGAGCACCAATATTATATCGGAATTGTTCATATACTCATAATGTTAATCCTGTTTATTGCTTTAAAAAACTGTATTGTATAATGTATATATTTTTTTCTTGCAAATTAATTCTGTCCTGTGATTTTTGGATGATCAGTGTTCTTTTGTGTCTTCTCCACCTTTTGCAAAAAAATTATATTTTCAGTTCCTCTATCCACCACTGGAGGGCTGGGGCTGTTTTGTTTCATGTACCCTTATGATTGGATCTGTTTATATTGACTTATTATAATCAATCAACGCATGGAATTTACTGATTTATGCCAGCTGACCCCCTGGGGATGGACCGTAGGGCGCCCGGCATACGTAGCCACCCGGTTTCTTAAACCATGGTGGCTTCTTATGGGGACCATTGACGTTTCAGCATCTCATCCGGGCTCCATCTTACTATTCCAGCGGACATACTCAGTCCGCTGGAGTGGTTCTCTGTGTCGGTGGGCAGCGTGCGCATGACGTCATTCCATCAACCTGACGTTGCGCATGCGCGGTCGGGAAGGGGACGTACGCGCGCGGCTCAGGAAGCCAGAATAGGCGCTCTCTAGGTCTTTCTCTCCCCTCCCTCTCAGGCACAGCTGAAGCAATTTCCTATTTGTTACTATTTGGCACAGGTAGGATGCACTATCTTTATAACTAAATAGGTATAGCAATTATTTTAATTCAATCAAGTTTCAATTATGCTTAGTCTTTGCTATATATTTTATCATCTTTACCTACAGAGTGATGCCTTCCTTTTTTGGCTTCAGCGTTCCTAGCTGTTCCTTGGCTTCTGGGGTAGTTTGGCATTTTCCCAATTTCATTCGCTTTGTTTCTATGCAATCAATAAAGCATTCTAACAAGATCAGCCATTTTGAGCAGAAGCTTTATGGAGACACAGTTCTGTCTATGTTTGTTTTTATGGAATGTTTTAATTGGTAACACCATTATACTATATGTGAGTTTGTTTAAATACATTTAATGCAGAGATATTATATTTTACTACTGATCGCTATATAATAACATTTATGATCTTTTGAAACCACTATATTGTAGATACACGGTTGACACTCTCATAACACCCCTGAAGAAAGAGTTATCCGTACTCTGAAACGCGTCGGTGAACCTAGAGAATTCCAAAGTGTAACCTATGTGGTGATTTTGTACAACTACTGTAATCATTCCAATATATTTTATTAAATGTTTGTACTATGTGTAACAAATTATATACTTTTTTTAACAATTTACTACATCAGTGCCGTTAACTAGTTGCTGCCCGCCCACCGAAAAATGACGGCGGGGTGGTGCGGCTCTCGTTCTGGGACGCTGTCATATGATGGCGTCCCAGAATGGCCGCTCTCAATCACCCACTGTTGCTAAGGACACGGCATTACCCTGATCTCTGTAAAGAGCCACTGTGTCCAATCACAGCTGGTCACATGTAAACACGGAGATGCTGGTAATCAGCGCTCCTCGCCTCACACTGACAGAGTGTGGCAAGGAGAGCCGATCAGTGGCATCTCCATGCAGGGGGACATCTACACATGTAATCAGGGCACTGATGATCAGTGCCCTGATTACAATATAGCTCCAAAAATGTCACCAAACAGTGCCCACTATTGCCCACCAGTGCCAGCAATGCCAGCAATCATTGCCCACCATTGCCAGCAGTCAGTGCCTACCACTGCCCACAAGTGCCACCCATTAGCGATGCCAGTCAGTGCTGGCTATCAGTGCCGTCTATCAGTGATGCCCATCAATGCCCATCAATGCTGTCCATCAATGCCCATCAGTGTCACCCATCAGTGCCACCCATCAATGCCCATCAGTACCGCCTATCTGTGGTGCCTATCAGTACCCACCAATGCCGCCCATCAGTGCCCACCAGTGCTGCCTATCAGTGCCCACCAGTGCCGCCTATTAGTGCCCATCAGTGCTGCCTATCAGTGCTCATCAGTGCCACATATCAGTGCCACCTATCAGTGCCCATAAGTGTGGCATATTAGTGCCTCCTCATCAGTGCCACCTAATCAGTGCCCATAAGTGCTGCCTCATCAGTGCCCATAAGTGCCACCTCATCAATGCCCACCAGTTCAGCCTATCAGTGCCCATCAGTGCCGTCTCATCAGCGCACATCAGTGAAGGAGAAAAATGACTAAGTTACAAAATTTACTGTCAGAAACTTAGTAGAAATTTTTTTTTCAACATTTTTGGTCTTTTTTTTAGTAAAAAATAAAAACCCAGCAGTGATTAAATATCACCAAAAGAAAGCTCTATTTGTGTGAAGAAAATTATAACAATTTCATCTGGGTACGGTGTTGCATGAGCACGCAATTGTCTTTCAAAGTGCAACAACACCAAAAGAAACTGAAAAATGGCATGGGCAGAAGGAGATGTAAGTAGGCAAGTGGTTAAAGTTCATTTAGGGTTTTTTCTCTCTGTGTTTCACAGAGAAGACAGGTGAGCCTGGGAAACAAGAACAGGGATCAGGAAAAGGTGCAGGCTGTGCATAATCCAGGCAGATGGCAAAAACAACCCTTGAAAAAAAAAACTATAACAATGTAGACCCTGTATAAACACATCGACAGACATGAGGTGACAATTTTAGTAAGAATGGGAGCTTCACACAGCCCTGGCCAACAGATCCTGAAGAAAAAGAGATTAAGGTGGTTAAACAGGATTAAAAACCTTTTCAGATTGCTATCTATATAAGCTGGAAGGACACTATGATGTGGGTCTCCCAATGCCATAAGGCATTGTGAAATCATTGAATTGTGTGTGCATGTTCTCTGGCGTATATATTCACCTTAAAGACACTATAAAATATAGAATATGCAATACTCTATTTATATGTAGCACATAAAAGGTCTGTTTTGTCATGCCTGCTGGCATCATTTTCTTGTCTACAAAAAAATATATATAAAAATGAAAGTGAAAGATTTCATGCAGAATACAACTTTCTCTATAGATATCACAGATGACTAGCCAGAGCTGTGTATTAATTAATAACTCTATACCAGTTGCCTGGTTTGTGTCTCTACTGGGCTTCAGCCAGGGACAATGGCAAAATTCCCTCATCAGTGAAGCCAGTATAGGATCTTCTCTTCCCCATTTGGCCTGTGATAGTTTTGTACAATGCCATTTGGAATGAATATTCCAGTTACTATCCAAAGAATCCATTAGTTGATTGGTGTATCAGAGTAGCAGGAGTATTCACATGCCTTCTTCCATGACACTCTGTCTGTAATTGGGATTGGAGGAACATTTTATATATTTTCACACCATTTGCTATGTAATAAGGCTGAATATGAATATAACCAATGATTATTGGTGATAAATATCACTTATAAGTTGGGTTTCAGGGAAATATGAAAAAGACTAAAGCATTGGTAATAATGTTAAAATGGAAACATGAAAACAATTTCAATTGGTCATTACATTGGTAGCAATTAGCCATTATTATTAGGTCTACTTCAGTACTTTTGTTCATGGTCAAGCAGTAAAGAGAACTACTGTATGTTTATACCAAAAATAAATGTGTGAAAAATTGTGTTTCTAGCACACACCTGGCAGAGACTAACAGAGGTCAATTGTATCAAATATAAAAATATGAACGTGTCCCTTTAAAGATTTTATGCTAAACAGATATTTTATATGATTGAGACTAATGGGAAATTCTCTAGTTGGTCACATTTTGGCAGTTGTGGACAACAAATGACTTCTGACATTGAGTATTGATAAGCAGGGTGAACTGGTCATCTGCAAAGCTCACAGGTACACCCCATTCTATTCTAAGGCTGGATTCACACCTATGCATTTTTTGTGCTTTTTGCATTTTTGCAGATTTGCACTACAGAACGTGTTCCATAGGAAACCATGTTAAATGGACTGTAGTGCAAATCTACAAAATGCAAAAAGCACTAAAAATGTATAGGTGTGAATCCAGCCTAAGACTGCACAGACTTCACCCTCTATGAGAGGCAGTGTACAGCCAGAGAACTGGCCTCTCTAAAATCAGCCCTGAAAAAAAAATAAAGTGAATGGTCTTTTCATGCTCCTTCAAATGCCTGACAATGGCAGCCAGCATATTCTCCACAAGGCAGTTCTAAGGATGATGAGCATCCAGATGGATTATACCTTGTTTTTTCCAGAACAAATTGGGCTTTCATTTGGTGGTAAATGGTAATGGTTGTGCCTGTAGTACAGCCCAGCTTTTTCTTTCATTCTACCTAAAACACACTGACACTAATACTAATTGTAAAAAAAAAATCCTGTCCAAAAAAAATAATACCGACCCTGACACTAACCCTGGCACCTGGCCTAGATCAAACCTTGATCTAATTATTTATTTTTTTTACAATTATTATTATTTTTTTTAATTTTTTTCAGATACACTTTTTTTCTCTCTCTGCAAGGACAGAGAAAGATACAATGTATCACGTGGGTGGGCTTCACAGTGACTGATCATTGTGATAGCCAATCAGAGGCTATCACAGTGATCAGGTGACCCTGAATTAGACGTTCCCGTGAGACCCTATTCTCTGTGCTGGGAGCGCGCAAATATGCGCCCCCACGTAAGAGAGCTCAGTCCAGTGGGGTTGCATATTTGTGTTATGTCAGCGCCAAGGGGTTAATTAAGCTTTGACAATAAAACCTTGAAGCTGATTGATGAAGCTTTGGATGAAAATGGTTCTCTTTTCTCTTTAAATTGTTTTTTTTTCTTCTTCTTCACTTGTTTTGTGGATTCTGGATCCCATGAGATCTACAGACTCCCTTAAAATTCCATTTTCTATTTAGAGATAATTTACCAGAATGTTTCTGATGTTTCTGTTTGTATGTTCAACAGTCCATGCAGATGCTGGTTGTATTGAAACTTTTTTTCTACAGTAAGTCCCTCAAATGTCTTTTGTTCCTTCATATCTACATTGTTTCTTTTCAGAAACCTTTTTTGTGACCCATCTTGATGGGTATGTCACATTTTACTCACTGCTTCTGTACTGTATTACTTTGTATTTGCTCAGTTCTTTTACTTTCAACCAAATATTTATGGAAAAAAAATGCAGTATGTAGGAAAGGTATTAATATTATACAACTCCAAATCACTGCTAGATGATTCATAAAACTTTAGTATTTCTGTAGTTATTTCACGTTATTACACACATTTAAGTATTAGTGAGCTATTACTGTATATATTTTTGTTTTTTAAAATTAATATTTTTGGAAATTTTCCAGAAGCTGAACATTATTTAGCTGATAAAGGGGACCCTATCAGTCACTTAGAAAATCCAGACTCTTCAAAACTTGACACTTTTAGGGCTATTGGAGGCCTGTGTCCTCCTCTACCTACTGTAGCACTATGCTCTGATCCCTATGTCACTACAGACACAGAAGTGACACAGGGGATGGAAGAAAAACCACAGGGTGCAGCAGAGGACATAGACATCTGACACTCCTGGAAGAGTGTGACATAGGCTACAGATCTAGAATGGTGGAAAGGTTGGAGGTTCAGAACCCTAAAAGTTGAGTATAATAGCTGTTTTATTGTAGGGAGCTGACACCATTGTTTAATTAGGGTATCTGTGTCCAGACTCCAGATGTATCAAAATTCTATAAAGCAGTTATTCTGTATATTACTATTAAGTCAGATGGTTCAACATTTAACCCTTGCAACCCCTAAACTACAACGTGTAGCCAGCCACCAACTAAAATATTGTCTTTTTACAAATAAATGTCTGAAAAATGTTTAAATGATCTTAGTCCAGCTTACTTCTTGTTGCAGTTGCGGATGCTGAAAGACATGCTTGAGTTGCATCAATAAAGTATTATGAAAAAAATGGTATATGCTTGCGTTTCAGTATAATTAGTACATATTTGCAAAACCATTTAGTGAGAGACAAATTCAGTGACTGCTACCTAGTGACTATGAGTCCTACATTTATTTCTGAAGTGGTGGAAACTAGCTCTCATAGCAAATGCATCAAAATTGCTGTGGACTGCACTAAGAAATGATTGGTCTATTTATAAAAAATTTCCAAGGAATTTGTGCTTACATGGTTCTGTGTAAATCAGACAACAACTAATGTTCCCTAGCCTTCCTGGCGGTATGATTATTTCGGATTTTAGGTGCTGAAACCGGTACAATTATTTTGCATGGAAATTTGGCATTTTATATTGTAGGTCTGTAATTCTTAACAATAACACACTTAAATCTGTCCAAACAAGAGTCTAGTAGATATCCCGGGTATGATAAAGTTTGAAACACAAAAACATAAATTATAATCTAATAAATAAAAATAAATAATTAAAAAAAATAAAAATAAATAGTAATAAAATAAATTTCCCCACGATTCACTATCGCTCAATTCTGCAAGTGTTCTAATTTATTATCGCTGTTTTCTAGCTGGTCTAAAGCCAGAAGGTTTTTTACCAAGAGGAATGGGCAGCTTTACCATCTGAGAATATAAAGAGCTTCATCAACAAATACCACAAAAGACTTCAAGCTGTCATTGATGTTAAAGGGGGCAATACACAGTATTACGATCTGGGGTATGTAAACATTTGGCCAGAGTCTTTTGGGTAGTTTCTGTCATCATTATGATTTAAAAATAGTAAACACAGTTGATTGATAATTAATGGCTTCAGCCAAACACTAACCATGAGTGAAAGAAATGTTTTTGTGTTATCATTCATATTCTCTGAAAAATGGGCAAGAAATCATAAATTCTGCCAGGGTATGTAAACTTATAAGCACAGCTGTATTTGCTAATAACCTCTAGCATTCTTTGGAATTGTTACTTTGTCTCTCTTGTTACCTAGACATGCTGTATATATTTCCATTGCTCCTCAGCTCCATCTAGCAGTATTTTTCTATTGCCCCTAAACAAATATACATTAATTCAGGAGAGAAAACAGTCTAGAGAACATACATTCAGAGGAGAATAAGCTGATAGAACATTTGCTTTGCCCAATTCACAAGAAAAAAAATGTACATGCAGATTCACCGAACAAATAGATACTGTATGTGAGTTCATTGTAAAGTGATCTCTTTAGGCTACAGTAAGTTCACACTTGTGCCAAACCTTGTGTCTCCTCTGAAAAATGATCAGTGGTGGATCACTTTTCAGAGGTGTTTGACAGGCAGTGAGAAGGTTATATGCCGCTTGTTTTAACAGTTGCAGGGCAGTTGCGGCACAGCCCTATTCACTTTAGTACCACCGCCAAACGTAACATGGGGTATAATTTAGCTGTGGCCACATCATGGGGTTGATTTACCAAAACTGGAGAGTGCAAAGTCTGTTGCAGCTCTGCATGGTAGCTTTGACAAAAAACAAAACAAAAAAAAAACTGGAAGCTGACTGGTCTTTATGCGAAGTTGCACCAGATTTTGCACTCTCCAGTCTTAATAAATCAACCCCCATGTGTACAATCCTGTTGGGCAGCCCTTGCAGCATAAGAAGGTTAGTAAAAATGGAGCTCAACACCCTATTTTTACCACCCCCAACCAACGTATAAACAAGCCCTTGGAGTAACCCTGGTAATTAAAAGAAGAGCACTTACACAAGAGAACAGACTCTATCATCTCCGGGAATTTTGAAATGTCAATGAACAGAAACACAATTTATTATACACCATACTGTCTGTCTAGTCTGAGAGGCATGCCAATATAATTCATCTCGGCGTTACAAGTTGTCCTTTAATCTTCATATATATTTCACACAATGAAAACGAATTAAGGAGAAGCACAAACTTAATTAAAGATGTACAAATAGTATTTTGAATCATTTATTTTTGTAAGTTGTATAAGAAGCATTATTTAACCCTATGAAAAATACATTCTTGTAAAAATTATTATTATGTTATTAAACAAAACCATTATACAGTATAGACTGCTTCCAATCCCCCAACACATTAAATAATACACACCTAAAATATAAATGAATGTGGAACAGCTAATTACACAGCTGGTATACAGGTTATTCTATAAATTATTCTATAAATTCTATAATTCCATAAAACCAGACTTGTGATATACATACCACTACCACACTGTGCAAAGAGTACTGTACCTTTCTGGATTACCCCTATGTTAATGTGGCAGAGGTAATGATGCAGTGTGTGACATGTATGCCTATCCAGAAAGTGTCTGTACAGAATTTCAAATCCTTTGGAATGTAAAGCCCAATTAAACATTCATTTTAAATTAGCTAAATGCTTTTCTAGTGCCTCGAAACAAATGGTCTGCAAAGTCTAAGGCCTGGTTCACACCTATGCATTTTTTAGTGCATTTTCAGTTTTGCAGAAACACACTACAGTCCATTTTACAGGGTTTTCTATGGATGTAGTTCACATCTGTGCATTTTATGGAAAGGGCCAGGGACATTTTTCTGGTTTTTGTTTCCATAGACTTCAATGGATCAAAAACATGTATTGAAAAACGCAAAATGCACCTGGAATATGCAAACTGCAACCTGCATAGGTGTGAACCAGGCCTTAAAGTTTGCTTATTCTTTAAAAATCATTTATCTAGTGTGTACAGCTGTCTTTCCAACAGAAGCTGGTCTAACCCCTATCAAATCATTCCCCGCATCTATTACCTTTTGTACCACCACCCTCTCCCTTTAGAATGTAAGCTCTATAAGCAGGGCCCTCCTGTCCCTTCTGTATTGAACTGTACTGTAATTGTGCTGTCCCCCCTCTACATTGTAAAGCGCTGCGTAAACTGTTGACGCTATGTAAATCGTGTATAATAATAATAATAATAATAATGGGCTTTTGTCAGAGCTGGGAAACCAGCATCAGGTTGGTGCTCACAGCCATTGGCTTGCCAGTCACTCAGAACCCAGTCAGAACACAAAGGCACAGCAGATTGCCGCACTAACATTGCGCGTGTTAGTACAGGGATCTGTCAGTTTTTTGGTCGTTCAGCCCACTGGGGTGAACAAAAAAAAAAACCTTCACATGTGCACCAGGCTTTAGAATATGTGCTGTTTATACCCAGGTCAGTTGTCATACAGGGTAGATTTTGAAGTACCAACAAAACAATTAAATGTGGATGGAAAAAAAGGCACATGTTTACAATTTTGATGTAGGAATTTCATTCAATTGGTCTTGCTTACACACAGTCACACCAAAGTCCAGAACAAGGTGACGTACATCACATACGACGGGACTAGAAAAAGGAAGTTAAATAGCCAGTAGCCAATAGCTTCCGTCTCGTACTTGCTTCAGAGCATGCCCCGTTTTTGGTCCATCAGAACAGCATACAGACGAGCGGTTTTCCTGATAGGAATTGGTTCCATCGGAAATATTTAGAACATGTTCTATTTCTCCGTCAGAATTTTCAAAAATAAAAGTCAGATGAGGCATACACACGATCGGAATAGACGATGAAAAGCTTCCGTCTGACTTTTTCTTTCGGACATTCCGCTCGTGTGTACGCGACTTTACACCTCTGCAAGAATGCACATCCAGGAGGATGGCATCACTTTTTCTTTAAGCCTACATTTACACTGTGAACCATTGCATCACATTCCTCTGCAAATCACATGAGATTCTGTGGGGTGCGATTTGAGGCCATTCATTTTGAGCCAAAAGGATGTGTTGTGCCTTAAAAACCTAATTTCCATGTCCCCGTAGCTCCTATTTAAACATTCCAGGCTGCCTAAGTCACATGATTTGATAAGGGGCCACACATAAAATGCATCGTCATGACCACAGCCTGCTGATAGCCTTCCATCTGCTCTACTAATGCATCTGTGTTCCATCCCAAGCCTCGCTGTGGTGAGTTGGTCCATGTTGGTGATGTTACATCCGGCGCGCCACCCTACTACACCAACTGCACCATCTGGTGGTTTGGAGTCCTCTACCTGGTCCATTGGGGGCCTCTCCACATCACTGGCCCTTATAGGTTCAATCAGTGGTCTGTCATCCCTTCCATTGAGTGGATTCTCATGTGACATCTAGCATCTTTTGGCCACCCCGAGAGTCAGCTTGCTGAGGTTTGGCTAATCGAGCATGATATTTAACATTGATTGTCTATCAGACGTATTTTAACTCTTTCCATTCTTGGAATCCTTTGAGTTTGATTTCACAATAAATCTTTTAATCACAAACTGTGGCATAGACATTTTTATGACTTTTCTGAGTTATGCCCCAAGTGGTTTGTAGCTACCCCCCCCCCCCCCCAGAACTGGATTAAGAGGAACCATTTGTTGTTTGTTCTTTTACACATCACCATCCCTGGTGTTTTGGTTCCCCTTTACCTGCAGAGGGCTAGCATTCATTACACAGACTGCCATATATTGGTTCCCCAAACAGCGTCTGGACTTGTTAGGAGTGCATGGCAAAAAGTGTGTTAAACCTCTGCAGACAGAGTACTGCTTTCCTACAGAGAGCATAGTTCCTTCTCTGCACTATTCTGGCAGAGGACAGGCTTTTCTACTTAGGACATGGCTGTTTTGCTTTGATGCACCTGGAAAATTTTTAGTGAATTTTCCAGATAAATTGCTGCACAGTGCCTGCAGCTTCAGTAGTCAGTGGTTGTTTTAAAGCTTATTGTTTTTTAATAATATGGACATAACATGCACTTTCATTTTATAACAACAGTATTGCCATAGCAATACAAACATAAGTTCATCTAAAATGTAAA
Organism: Lithobates clamitans; assembly: GCA_037952925.1. Lineage (NCBI taxonomy): Eukaryota > Metazoa > Chordata > Amphibia > Anura > Ranidae > Lithobates > Lithobates clamitans. Next base: position 981,794 of record JBBGZY010000632.1, on the reverse strand, counting down.
CTTATTTAAGAAATCTTTTGTTGTGAGTTCTGCCTGTCTGCTTATCATTTCTGTCCACATCTTCCTGAATTTTCTGCATGCTTTGCAGTTTTTCCTCTGCGATTTACTTTCAGTTTCTGTGGACTACATATCCCATAGTACCTTGCTGCTTGGAAAAAATGGATCCTGTACTGACCCTGCCTCCTGAAATTCCTCTTCTCAGCACCTCTGTAGTTCAGAAGGCAGACTCTGTGAAATGTGTGACACAGCAGTGCCTACTCATAGGGCATAGTGTTTATGTGTCACAGAATTCAATTATGTGTGGGGATCTTCACAACCTACTTGTACCTACAGGTAAGCCTATAATAAGCTTTATCTGTAGGTACTATAAATATCTCCTAAACCTGCATGGTATTTCATAATGAGTTAGTATGGGATGCATACTAGCTCATTATGCTTTTGTATTACAGGGTTTTTTTTTTTTTTTTTCGGGTTTACAACCACTTAAAAAGTGGGAGTAGGCTACAAATAATTGAATTTTAAAGTGGAAACCAATATATGATTTTACATTTTGACCATAGGTATGCTTTAACTTTCCATAGCCTGATTCTACTTTAAAACTCTGGTTAAAAAAAGGTGACATTACACTTTAAAATATATTGAGTTGGTTTATCCGCTGCACAGTTGACTTTCAGTGTCGTGTTCTAGAATTGATTTAGGAATCCTGTAAAGTAACTACACAAAAGCATGACAAAAGATCTGAACAAATATCTATGTTGATATCTGCTTGTCAGCTAAAAAGCAATGTGTTGGTAATTTGCTTGGAACAACAAGAATGTAAATTTAGGTATACTGCCAGGTTGTCAGTTTTCAAAAAAAGGTTATTTATTGAAATAGACGCAATGTTAAGCTCAAGGGTAAACTTAGTGCCTGGGGACAACAAAATAATGTAAGTTTCAATACACATGTAACATCCCTGTGGAGGTATTAATATTTAGTTATAAAAAAAAAAAACACAGGGAAATCAAGTTTGAGATTTTATCTGTCATAACAGATTAAGAAAATGGTATATATTTGTTATACTGTTTATGATTTTATATCCCATAAATTCTCAAAACTACTGATCTCAAAAATGATTAAAGTGGTTCTAAAAGCTCAAGATTTTTTAAAGCCTAAGGTAAAAAAACCTTCTCTGTGCAGCCAACCCCCAGCCCCCCCCCCACATGAGCCCCATCTCGATCCAGCGATGTGCATGAGTGCCTCGGCTCTCCGAGGGCTCTCCCTTCTCATTGGCAATCACAGACACTGACCCATTCAGGAGAGAGTGGGGGCAGGTCGAGCTGTGGCTCTGTGTTTTAAATAGACACGCAGAGCCATAGCTTGGAAGCGAGCCTGCTTGTGTGCCCCCATTCTAAGCTGCTTCCTCTAGGGGCACTCAGCTGGAGAGAAGGGCCAGGAGCACTGGGGAGGGACTCAAGAAGAGGAGGATCGGGGCTGCTTTGTGCACTGCACTGCACAGAGCAGGTAAGTATAACACGTTTGGTATTTAAAAGAAAAAAAAAGAGACTTTAATATCACTTTAAGGCAAAACAGAAAAAACAAATAAATCCTTGCCCAATCCACCAAACTTTAGCTCCAGAGAGACCATATTTAGACTTATATTGGCCTATATTTGACAATTTCTGTCCCTTCTTCCCTAGAAAACTTAATGGTTTTCTAAAACGTGGGGTTGTAGGGAGGTACACTTCTGGATAAATCATTGTGTAGATAAGCAAACCTAAAGTAAATCTGTGGCCATTGAACAGATCTCTTCACTCCCTGTCCTTGCTTACATTTGGCTTGTTTCAATTAGAAGAAAGTGCCCTTTTTGGAATTTCTATAGAGCTAGCTCTAAGCCAACAAACACAAAGCAACTCCTACATAAAAACTGCACAAATATGAAATACAAAAATTGTATACATGTTTATTGTACCACAAAACAATAGAAAAACACAACCCATAAAATCAGTTAAAAACAGTTCCCATATACATAAAAAAGTTTGTCCAATGCATGAAAGCAGCAACTATAGAATACTACAAAGTCACACCTGCGAACAACATAACTGGGCCTCTTCATAATCATAACAGTAAGGATCAATGCTCACTAAGGGCAAAAAAATTGCCAGAACCTTTGGCAGAAAAATGGTAACAATGGCTTATATTGCACAAGAGTTGATGCGAGTTTATGGACATTTGCTCTAAAAAACATGATTCTGAGGGGTTTTTTTTTCTGCCTCTATGTGCATGGACACATAAGCTAAAATAGAGCTGATTTTTAGCTTATGTGTCCAAGTTTACTAAGTTTACCTTTGAGCTGAAGAAAAAAATGCAAAACGCCTGTGTAAGCAGAATTTTTATGCCCAGTGTGCATGGACCTTAATAACAGTAAGAAAAATTGGTGACTCGCGCTAAACAAATTAGTGAATGTGTGGCTAAGAAATGCCGCACCAGAAAAATCTAGATACAGCAGGTATTAGTGGATACATAAACCATCAGTGCAGTAATATATCACAATTAGTGCAAACAAATTTCAATATGAGTCCATGTGTAATAAATATAATAGGAAATAAATGTGAATGGTTGAAGGAATAGTCCATATGGAAAAAACCCAAAACAGTGACTGGCAATCCCGGGTCTTTCAACCGCATGGAACCATGGATGTGTGGGTCCACCACCAATAGTAAGAGCCTGGCTGCTTACCAGAACCCCATGACCCCCGTTACAGAGGGTCTAGATGGGCTTTGAGATCCTGCTAGTCCGGAACTCCCAGGGGCGAAGATGGAAACTGGAAAGGACGTCAGGTGCTAAGATGGAGATGGATGGGTCCACAGAAAAGGGCTCAGCCCTCAGCATAGTGTTGTCATCATAGGAAGAAAGAAAGGGAGGGCTCCCATAGTGTAAAATCAAACGGCAATTTATTTAAATAAAAAACGTAAACACTCACATGTAGGCAAGAAAATCAGAATCATCAATAGAAGAACAGTCTGTGGCACCGGCCGGAATGACCACAGATAGCCCGTCCTGCTGGATGTACAGCGACAGTGGGAGGTGGCGCGATGATACCGCTCAGCCCTACGCTGCGTTTCGCAAAAAAATTGCGTCTTCCAGGGGCACGAGCTGCTCATCGCATCACCTCCCTTAAATAACAATTAAAAGCCTCACTCTGAGATCCCCCACGTCGGATTTCCGCATTAGCCTAGAGCGCACATGTTGCTAGTGCGCAGGCACGCACCGGGTCTAAACCGGCCGGATGACTACAGATAGCCCGTCCTGCTGGTTGTACAGCGACAGTGGGAGGTGGCGCGATGATACCGCTCAGCCCTACGCTGCGTTTCGCAAAAAAAAGGGCGTCTTCCAGGGGCACGAGCTGCTCATCGCATCACCTCCCTTAAATAACAATTAAAAGCCTCACTCTGAGATCCCCCGCGATTTCCGCATTAGCCTCGAGCGCACATGTTGCTAGTGCGCAGGCGCGCACCGGGTCTAAACTTCCGTATGAGCCTGGAGCGTACCTAGCCACGGCGCCAACGTGCATGCGCAGCCCAGGACTCAATAGGCGTCACTCGATGTTAAGTCAAAAGGTTAAATCAGCAGATTCGAGACAGAGACCGGCGGGATCCCGTGCGCATGCGCACCCCCCAATGTCGGTCCTTCTTATGCAGTAAACAATCAGGCGGCCACATATGTAAGCGCAGATGGAAATTGGGTGAGAGTGAAAGCCAAAATGCAACATATGAAATAAATAAAATATATAGAAAATGCCAGCTAATGCAATGTGTTTGGGCACCTTTGGCTACAAACATCAAATTGTTGTCAAATCAGATCATTCACAAAGACGATCGCTCACAACAATCTGTCATGTTGGCATTTGGTATATAGTTGGACTAGAGGAATGCATACATTCAAGTTGTACATTAGATGTGTCAAACTTGTAACAGACACACCTGCTTTGTACTGATATCAGATGTTGAAAACAGTTGGGCGTGAGTAGTGACACACGCAAGCCAAACCCAAAAAATGTGTCATGAGGGGACATAGAAAAAATGCAAAAAAGACCCCTAGTGGCCATATTGAAAATGCACACCCTCAAGGCCGGTCTCCTTCATGTTATGAACAGTCAGGCGGCTATGTAGGTGAGCGCAAATAGTGAATGGGTAAAAATAAACCAAAGATAACGATTTATAAAATAAATCAATTTTGAAACGTGCTGACTAGTGCAGTGTATAGGAGCACCTGTAGCCGCAACCATCAAATATGTTGTCAAAAGCGATCGCTTCACAAAATCGATCACTCACAAATTTGGGGTGTCTGCATAAGTTTGACACACCCAATTTGATGTAATGTGAATCTTTAGGACATGCATTCCCCCAATCCAACCATGCACCATATGCCATCCTCACGGGTTGTTGTGAGTGATCGATTTTGTGAAGCGATTGCTTTTGACAACATATTTGATGGTTGCGGCTACAGGTGCTCTTATACACTGCACTAGTCAGCACTTTTCAAAATTGATTTATTTTATAAATCGCTATCTTTGGTTTATTTTTACCCATTCACTATTTGCGCTCACCTACATAGCCGCCTGACTGTTCATAACATGAAGGAGACCGGCTTTGGGGGTGTGCATTTTCAATATGGCCACTAGGGGTCTTTTTCGCATTTTTTCTATGTCCCCTCATGACACATTTTTTGGGTTTGGCTTGCGTGTGTCACTACTCACGCCCAACTGTTTTCAACATCTGATATCAGTACAAAGCAGGTGTGTCTGTTACAAGTTTGACACATCTAATGTACAACTTGAATGTATGCATTCCCCTAGTCCAACTATATACCAAATGCCAACATGACAGATTGTTGTGAGCGATCGTCTTTGTGAATGATCTGATTTGACAACAATTTGATGTTTGTAGCCAAAGGTGCCCAAACACATTACATTAGCTGGCATTTTCCATATATTTTATTTATTTCATACATTGCATTTTGGCTTTCACTCTCACCCAATTTCCATCTTCGCTCACATTTGTGGCCGCCTGATTGTTTACTGCATAAGAAGGACCGACATTGGGCGGCGCGCATGCGCACGGGATCCCGCCGGTCTCTGTCTCGAATCTGCTGATTTAACCTTTTGACGTAACATCGAGTGACGCCTATTGAGTCCTGGGCCGCGCATGCGCGTTGGCGCCGTGTCTAGATACGCTCCAGGCTCATACGGAAGTTTAGACCCGGTGCGCGCCTGCGCGCTAGCAACATGTGCACTCGAGGCTAATGCGGAAATCCGGCGTGGGGGATCTCAGAGTGAGGCTTTTTATCGTTATTTAAGGGAGGTGATGCGATGAGCAGCCCGTGCCCCTGGAAGATGCAATATTTTTGCGAAACGCAGCATAGGGCTGAGCGGTATCATCGCACCACCTCCCACTGTCGCTGTACATCCAGCAGGACGGGCTATCTGTGGTCATCCGGCCGGTGCCACAGACTGTTCTTCTATTGATGATGCTGATTTTCTTGCCTACATGTGAGTGTTTACGTTTTTTATTTTAATAAATTGCCGTTTGATTTCACACTATGGGAGCCCTCCCTTTCTTTCTTCCTATGATGACAACACTATGCTGAGGGCTGAGCCCTTTTCTGTGGACCCATCCATCTCCATCTTAGCACCTGACGTCCTTTCCAGTTTCCATCTTCGCCCCTGGGAGTTCCGGACTAGCAGGATCTCAAAGCCTATCTAGACCCTCTGTAACGGGGGGTCATGGGGTTCTGGTAAGCGGCCAGGCTCTTACTATTGGTGGTGGACCCACACATCCATGGTTCCATGCGGTTGAAAGACCCGGGATTGCCAGTCACTGTTTTGGGTTTTTTCCATATGGACTATTCCTTCAACCATTCACATTTATTTCCTATTATATTTATAACACATGGACTCATTTTGAAATTTGTTTGCACTAATTGTGATATATTACTGCACTGATGGTTTATGTATCCACTAATACCTGCTGTATCTAGATTTTTCTGGTGCGGCATTTCTTAGCCACACATTCACTAATTTGTTTAGCGTGAGTCACCAATTTTTCTTGCTTATGTTGTGTGTTTGTGTCACATTTAGGACATCACACCTTTTTTTACCATATTTATATACCTTTGAAGCGCATTTATTTCCCCCCCTTTTTTCCCTTAATAACAGTAAATCATTTAAGTAGAGTCAGGGCTGGTGCAAGGATTTTTGACATCCTAGGCGAAACCTCATTTTGCCGCTCCCATTGGCTCAGCCTCCAACACCCCTGACTTTGCTCTGCCATGTATACGGCGTAGGTGGTGGGGGTGGAGATTTTCATGGCACCTCTCCACCTATTTCTTCAGCTATGGTCCTCAGGCCCGCACCTGCGTCTCTGGACCAGGCCTGAAGACAAATAGTTCCTAACACCAGCTGTAGTCAGCAGGTATAGGGATAGGCTAGGGTAGTATATAGACAGGCTAGGGTAGCATATAGACAGACTAGGACAGTATATGGACAGGCTAGGGTAGTAAATGGACAGGCTATGATAGTAAATAGACAGGCTAGGGTAGTATATAGACAGGCTAGGGTAGTAAATGGACAGACTAGGGTAGTAAGTCGACAGGCTACGGTAGTATATAGACAGGCTAGGGTAGAATATGGACAGGCTAGGGTAGTATATGCAACCCCCTTTATCTGTGGACCAGGCCCTGGTGTCTGTGGCTGCAGAGACACCTGTGCCGACATCAGGTTGATGGGGTCTCTTCAGCCCCTCCCCCTTCACGGTCAGCTGACATCTAGTTCCTGCCCCCTGGCTCCGACAGCCATGCAGTAAACTGGACTGCCGCGGAGAGGCCAGGTGAGCAGCGCCAGCCCAAGGAGCAGCCCAGCTGCCTTGGGCCCCAGAAATACATGTGGCCCCCGGCCCAGTCAAACTCTGACTAATGTATGCTCTAGTACCTTGTCTATAGGTAGCGCCGGCCCTGAGTAGAGTTTGTTGCAAAAACAAATAAATCAACCAGTACAAAATAATTGCTCTCTGAGAAACCTTACTATGATGAAAGATGTGTCAGGGCAGCAGAGGAAAGTGACACTGGCAGAAGTGTTATCACAAGGTGTGGAACAGTTGCTCCACAAAAACGCTGCAAGTGTGTTGTGGCCAATCACTACTTTGTCAGGAGTTGGTTCAAGAATGTTTAAATAAAGAAAACCCCATCTGAAAAAGAGTTTAGAGCATCATACTGAATTTGAACAGATGATGGTGTGGGTGAAGTGCCATAAGGGGTAGGAACAAGGCAATGTGGACTGACAGAAAGAGGGGAAACATCACATGAAAGTAAGAAAGATGCAACAGAGGGAAAAGAGAAATGTTATACATTGCAACAATTATATCAGCATGATAATATAACAAAAAGAGCGATACAAACAGATAGAGAAAAAGAAGTAACACAAGATGGGTAAGAAACAGGCGAAGAGAAAAGCAAGCAAAAAAGAAATTAGAAAAGAGTAGGAAAAAACAAGCATGTTGGGCAAAGTGAACATGTAAGGAAAGCAATGCCCCGCCTGCACACTTGAGTCATGTGGTCTATATGTGTGAACAAGTGAGTTGATGTGATTTAATAATTGGGTTTCATGGTCGCCGAATTACCTCTTTCTGCTTTAACCTGCTGGTAACTGAATCTGTGTCACAAGAGTGCACTCCTCGGACCTATAGAAGTATGGAAAAAGGGCTTTTGGCCATACTTCTCATTTATCTGTATAACCTACATTTGTTCTACAGCTCTGTAAATTACCCTATTTATCGGCGTATAACACGCACAGGCGTATAACACGCACATTCATTTTAAGAGGGAAGTTTCAGGGAAAAAAACTTACATTTTAAATAAGGAACTTTGAAGCAAAATAAGGGTCAGTGCTCATCTGCAGCCTCACCATTGCCATCAATGCAGCCTGATCAATGCCCATCTGCATGCTCACAAGTGCATCAATGCAGCCTCATCAGTCCACCTCAATGCAGCTTCACAAGTGCCATCAATGCAGCAGCCTCACCATTGCCATCAATGCAGCAGCCTCACCATTGCCATCAGTGCAGTCTGATCGATGCCCATCTGCAGCTTAGAGGGGACAGGGAGGGGGGCGGGACGAGCGCCTACAGATTACATACAGTGTGAATCTCCTTTTATAGACAGAACATTGATCCAATGGTGGCCCAGGAGACAGGACTTATTACAGAGGCCACCAAGTAAACAGGAGATTCTCACTGAGATTCTCACTGTATGTAATCTGATAGCAAAAGTTGTAGGTCGGCAATTGACTGCAAAATTGTGCCACATCTTAAAATATACCAATAGACAAAAGAGAAAATTCCCCTAATGGTGGACTTTAAAGGCACAAGTAGAGAAGTGTAAGGAGAGTATATAGTATATAAACAATAATTTATTCATTTCAAGACATAATAAAAACATTGAGCAACAATATAGCCAACATTATAAGGAATGCAATTCATATACTTGTACACAGATAGGATGTTGGTACCAATCTACTTGCACCCGACGTGTTTCGGAGTTATTAAGCCTCCTTCCTCGGGGGTGGATACAAGTTAACAAAGAATTCTAAATTAAAGACAATGTATTAACAAAGGGATGGCTTACCATCCTTTTGTCTATTTGTATGTAATCTGATGGCGCTCGTCCCGCCCCCCTCCCTGTCCCCTCCGAGGCAGCTAAAATTTAAATATGGGAGTATAACAGGCACACGCTATTTGCACCCGATTTTCATGGTGAAAAAGTGAGTGTTATATAGCAATAAATACAGAATTTAATCTATGTAAAATAATTACCTATACTTTATTTTGATGTAAATAGCCTGGTTCTGTCCACTGCTTCCTGTTGATACCTAAGCACAAAAACAACCCAATATTGATCTATGATTCCCTGATCATGTTTTTTGTAATGTCAGCAATCTACCTCCTCTGCAATTTTTGTTGTACAAACCTCCATTGGGCCTGCTTATAGGAATTATAAAAACCCACCATACATTCTGTTGCAAACTTCCTTAATCAAGTGAGTTGTGGTATAAAACTATAATTAAAAAAAAAAATAGTGAAAAGCTGATTTATGACTAATAGTGAAGGCAATGGATAGTGCTTCGTTTAGCATTAGAAATGAGTGTAATTAGGATTATCCATTTTCTCAAAGATTCTGTGAAAAGAGGAGACTTTGGTGAAACGTCACCATTTCGGTGAAATCCATTGGGGTCCCAGGTGAAGATAAGGTAGCTTTTGTGTGTGCAGTGTGTTTTAAATGTCTCCTGAGGGTTACAGAAGCTCTTTTCAATCATCCTGGACATGTTCTTGTGCCAAGAAAATGGCTCTACATTTCTGTTTAGGATAATCCCTGTTTAGCATACACTGTCAACAAAAGAACAGTGGAAAGTCTTGAATAACTGACATTTAGAAAATGTGGAAATTTCACTAGGTTATTATTAACTTAGTCCAGAAAACAGTTAACACCCACATATTACAGAGCACGTGTGGAGCAACAATGGAATTAGCAACTTGTCAGTACTTATGTTAAGTTGCATTGAAACATCATCTACCCATGAAGTTTTTTTTTTTTATAAAAATGTAAATTCTAATGCAATGTCCTCTTTAATAATATTTTACTTTAATGTTCATACATATTCAATTAGCAGGATCATAGTTAATTGACGATTACATAATGTACAGTATGTTATAAATATTATAACAGGACAGTTAAAGTGTATGTTAAACCTAACAAAGAACTGTTCTTATTTAATTATTTCAAGCCCTTCTAGTTCCTAAATGGACTGCAGAACACGTAGTCTCTATGTTGCAGAGATGAGGAGAGTGGAAGGGATTCAGTAATTTAGCAAAACTGGCAGGGCTGTGTGTTGTTAGCACACAACCAGAACTTTGGGGCTGAGTACATTTCTGGCACATCAACACTTTCCCCCCCTTCCTGACCAGGCCAATTTTTAGCTTTCAGCGCTGTCGCACTTTGAATGACAATTGCGCGGTCATGCAACACTCTACCCAAATTAAATTTATACTTTCTTTTTCCCACAAATAGAACTTTATTTTGGTGGAATTTGATCACCACTGACCACCATTTTTTGCTAAACAAATGAAAAAAGACCCACATTTTTGAAAGAAAAGTTATAAAATTTTGTAAATAAGTAAGTTTTCTCCTTCACTGATGGGCACTGATTAGGCTGCCTGACAGGCACTGATGAGAAGGTACTGATGGGCACTGATGAGGTGGCAATGATGGGCACTGATGGAGGTGGCACTGATGAGGTGGCACTAATATGCAGCACTAATGGACACTGATAGATGGCACTGATATGCAGCACTAATGGGCAATGATAGGTGGCACTGATAATCAGCACTGATAATCAGTACTGATGGGAGACACTGATGGACACTGATAGGCGACACTGATGGGCACTGATATGCGTCACTGATGGGCAATGATGGGTGGCACTGATGGGCAATGATGGGTGGCACTGATGGGCAATGATGGGTGGCACTGATGGGCCCTGATAGATGGCACTGATGCACTGATGGGCCTTGAGAGATGGTACTGATAGTGGCAGCACTGATCAGAAGGCACTTACAGGCATTACTGATAGGCATTGACGGGCATTATACATGGGCACTGATTGGCATCACAGGTGGGCACTGATTGGCATCACAGGTGGGCACTGGTGGACATCAGCAATGCCCACCAGTGCCCACCTGTGATGCCCACCAGTGATGCCCATCATAGGTGGGCCCCATCAGTGATGCCCACCAGTGATGCCCCATCAGCGATGGGCATCACTGATGGGGCTGCACTAATAATTACTGCACTAATTATCAGTGCAGACCCCCCACTTATCGGTTCTCCTTTACTTATGCCCTGTCAGCAGTGAATAGAGGAATGGTAATAACCAGTACTTTAACTGGTAATGCTGTGATCAGCTGTGATTGCAAACAGCTGATCACATGTTAAAGAGCCTACGTCATAGGCTCTTTACCGTGATAGGAGATTCGGTGCGTCAGAACAACACACCTTGCTACCGATCGCCACGGTGCGCACCCCTAGGAGCGTGCACGAGTGGCTTTTTCTGCTGGACATCATATGATGTCTAGTCAGAGAGCCACCACAAGCCTTCACCACATCACCGCATGACCAGCCCCCTTTGGATGTAAGCTTACCAGAGGTAAGAAATAGACAAGCCTGTCATATCCTTTCTCCCTTAGATCAGCTCTTCCACCGCAAGAATACCTCTGTCCTCATTTGGAAGAAATCGACACAGCATGTAAAAGCATGGGGCGATGTCCGCGGAAGGCCCACCCAACGCGCCTCGACCACACAGCCGTCATCCGGGGTGACCTTCTGGTAAGCTTACATCCAAAAGGGGGCTGGTCACGCGGTGATGTGGTGAAGGTGTAGTGAACCTTGGATATGTGCACTCCAGAAGGAATAGAATCCCTTTTTTTTGGCTGATGTCTGCTGCTTGCAATGAACTGTTTATAAGAAAATCTTGAGTCTGTGCAGTGATTGCAATTGATTTCATATGCCATCGTTGGTATTTGTATGAACTATTGATTTGGGACTATTTGATCTCATGTTACTGCACTGAATTTTCTGTTTTTTTATATATATTCTCGTTCGAGCTAACATTCGAGAGTTTAGTGCTATTGCATGCTTTGAGTTTTATATGAGCCATAGACTATTTGAGTATTATACGAGCCATTTTATTCATTTAATTTTAAGTCTAATAAGCGCTGTTAATACTATCTTCTTATAAGAGAGTATACTTTGTTTGTTGTTTTTTATTTAGTTTTTTCTTATAACAGCAGCTCAAATTTCTTATAAGGTGGATTTATTACCTCTTTTTCTTTTCCATTCTTTGAGCGCTAGGACCGGTGTTGTTTATCAACCCTGGTATTTGTTTCTTTTAGTTATAGCAAACAGTTATTTTCCTATTTGGATATAGGTTTTTAAAAAAGCAGATCATTGTAAACACCGCTGCTACCCTGATAGTGTGAAATGGTTTGTTTCATCTCTTAACTGATACATTAGAAACATCAAACTTACTGGCTGGATTGCCACGTGAAAATAGAAGAAAGAAAGCCTAAAAAAAAAAAAGAAAATGAATATAGCCATCACATCTAAGAAATGGTAAAGCTGCAATATATTAAAAAAAGTTTGCTTTTGAGTTTAATACCACTTTCAAGTATCTTCAGATACATTTTGAACAATGCTCATGCGCCTTTTTAAATAGAGTAAAATAATTTGGGAACAAAAGATCTAGTGGCCATGCCTTGATTACACGCATTTACACGTCAAGTTGAATTGGTCGCACAGGCTCAGATTTTGCAATAATGATTCTCCATGAATGCTGTAACTGCACATTATGAAAGTGCAGTGAAGCTAAAGTGTCTTTTAAACTACTTATTAAAGTTAGGTATGTAAGAAAGAAGTGTACATATTTGTAATTTACAGTTGGAACACATTTATTTCAATAGTTTTCAATTTTTGGCATTTTAATTATTTTTTCTATTTTTATCTGGAGAAACTGTGGCTCAACTTCGGTTACAGCTACAGAAGTTATGATGGTGTTTACCAAGTGTATCTTCACTTTCCACTCTTAATAAAGGCAATGTACTGTAGCAGTGAATAGAAATGTAGGTAAATCTGAAGCTTGCATCACTGACTTCAGCCTCTGCTTTACAAATCTATAATCTGACTAAGGTGTGCGTATGCTAGTAACTCCCGTAACCTCTAGACAGAACCTTTCTGGTATAATAGATAAAATATTAAAGGAAAAAAAGAGGAAGATGTTCTTATGACTTCAATAGAAAGGCCATCTTGTAAAAGCTCAACCATACAAGCTGTACCGCTGTGATGATGTGTCAGAAAGGGTGGTTAGCAATAATGGGGGAGATTCAATAAAGTGTTTGCAACACTTAGTCCTCTGCCAAATTCAGTAGTCTTGCGACAGTTATCCTGCTATTTGTGATACATGAACAAATTCAGGAAGTTCCATCTTTTACATTATGGTGCCATGGCTGCAAAAAAAATGATTGAAGAAATAACATCTTAAATGAGAGGTAAAAATAAGATCTCTTTCATGTTGGATTCTACGGGGGTTATTTACTAAAGGCAAATCAACTTTGCACTACAAGTGCACTTGAAATTGTACTGAAAGTGCACTTGGAAGTGCAGTCAAAGTAGATCCGAGGGGGACATGCAAGGAAAATAAAAAACAGCATTTTAGCTTGCACATGATTGGATAATAAAATCAGCAGAGCTTCCCCTCATTTCAGATCTACCCCTCAGATCTACAGCGACTGCACTTCCAAGTGCAATTTCAAGTGCACTTTGCACTTGTAGTTTGCACTTGTAGTGCAAAGTGGATTTGCTTTTCGTAAATAACCCCCAATGTGTTGCATATGTAAATAGTGGGGGTTATTTACGAAAGGCAAATCCACTTTGCACTGCAAGGTTCACTTGAAAGTGCAGTCGCTCTAAATCTAAGGGGTAGATATGAAATGAGGGGAAGCTCTGCTGATTTTATCATCCAATCATGTGCAAGCTAAAATGCTGTTTTTTTTTATTTTCCTTGCATGTCCCCCTCGGATCTCCAGCGACTGCACTTCCAAGTGCACTTGCAGTGCAAAGTGGATTTTCCTTTAGTAAATAACCCCCAGTGTGTCACAGGCAAATGCATAGTATTTTTTCTATACTTGACCCTTTCACTGCTAGACCATTTTTCTAAATATAATTAAAAAAAATCTATTTTGAGTTAATCATTCACATTGGCCTTGGAATTATTACTTCAGTGTATGCATGATCACCTAATGTGTGTTGCTAAATTGCTGTTTACACATATATGCGGGTGGCTGTGCTTTTAAAGTTTTTTTTCCATAGCCGCTTAGTTTACTTTTACCATACAGAACAGAGCTGGAACTAAAATGTAAATTCATGTTTGAGCTGCTATTACACCTTTCTAGTGTTGCATATTATTTACAGAGAAGTATACAGAGGGAGGAGGAGGTAAAGGGCCTAATGTAGAGGTCACATGCATTGGAAGGATGAAGATGAAGTGATTGACATGTAGATGGGCAGAATAGGGCATGTGAAGGGTTAATAAACAGATTTACACAATCTGATGTATAGGAGGGTTAAAAAAACAAACCCCACTGTAAATAGAACTGAATGAATGGATCAGCAGCTACGGTTGCAGATCCATTACTTAAAGTGATAATAAAGTCTTGTTTTTTATGAAAGTAAAATAAACATGTTATACTGTACTTGTTATGCTGCATGTGCAGTGGTTTTGCACAGAGCAGCCCGTATCCTTCTCTTCTCGGGTCCCACGCCAGTGCTCCTGGCCCCTTTCTCCTGTCCAGTGCCCCCACAGCCAGCAGCTTGCTATGGGGGCACTTGAGCCGAGCGGCTGCTCTGTCTGTCCATTCACACACGGAGCAGCAGCTCGGCCCCGCCCCCCTCCATCTCCTGGTTGGCTCCTCCTGCCAAAAGCCAAGTTCAAGTCCCCAGAGAGGCAAGGCTCTCCTGGATATTGGATCGAGAGGGGGCTCAGGTAAGTATTACGGGGGCTGCTGCACACAGAAGGTTTTTTACCTTGTGCCTTTACAACCACTTTAATTTCCCATTCATGTGTTTCTGCAATTTCTCTCCTTCCTCTATTGTAAGAGAAAGCAGAGGGTTCTCCATTGTAAACAGTAGCATGTGACTGCTGTGACTGGCTATCACAGCAATCTCATCGTACTGAACCCTTAGGATCTGCTTGTACATGGTTTCTCTGGACCAAGCTGTCTAATGACAGCTCAGTACACAGAGATTAGTGCACGGAACAGCTGCCCGAGCTGTTTTCTTTATCGCTAGTTACAGTCTAAATAGTTCTTGGGAAAGTAGGTCCACCATTTATAAATGTACACTGTTAGAAAACAGATTCATTAGTATGCAAACTAAAATAATACATTAGTACCCTAAAATAGCAATGTAGCAGAAAATCCTAACTTGACCATCAGGTTGCAGATAGAGCCAAACAAGGATATAAACCCTAATAGATTTTGTTACCATATGTCCATATGACCATAACATTCTTATCTACTGTCCGACTAAAATTAATTGCTCTCATTTTTATTTAGCAATTATTTACAGTCATTGTTCTACAGACACAAGTGTTGCTGATGCTAAAAGTCTTTCAGTGTCATAACATAATTCAAAAGTGAATTTAAAGTATATCTAAACCCCAAAACACAAATGTAATATATTATAGCTTAGCTACATTTGTTTTCTTTTCAGGTTAAGTACATTTTCTACAAATATGAAAAAAAAAAACTCTTACTCTTGATACTGCCAGAAATTCTGAGTCCTTTTAACTTATTGTGCACGGGACTGAAATATCAATCAATGTTTTCAGTCTTCCCAGATATATTCTGTGAGCTACAACCCCCATCCATGTAATTGAGAGATATGAGGGGGATGAGTCAGAAGAACAGCCTAGGGCAGTGATGGCGAACCTTGGCACCCCAGATGTTTTGGAACTACATATCCCATGATGCTCATGCACTCTGTGGTGTAGTTGAGCATAATGGGAAATGTAGTTCCAAAACATCTGGGGTGCCAAGGTTCACCACCACTGCCCTGGGGTGACAATGCTGCTACTCCAAGGATACAGTATAATGAGTTAGCACTGTAACCCTAGGACAGCAAGTATGTTATTGGCAGGATCTCCAAGTGAAAGTAAAGACAAAAAAAAAGCCAGAAAAAATTCTAACTAATGCAGCTACTACATCTAATTGTGTCCTGAGTGGGTTAGGAAAGAAAAATGCAATATTTAAACTAACAAACCTTCCCACTCACCTTCGTGGCTGTAGTTTGGATCTAATGCTGCAGCTGCACCCTATCGGCATTAACACTGAGAACTGAGCAATCACAAGACCACTTATTGCTCAGTTCTTGGTCACTGAGCAGATAGCAGTGCCTGTCAGGCAATGGCTCCCTGCTCTGCCACACCAGTACTCACTGAAGCTCCAGGCTGTAGAGATGGCGGGAGCACACTGAGAGCGCGAGCCAGCTGCCAGCCAAGCATCTGGGCAGATCCAGACAATATTGTTGGGATCCCTGCAGTGAGTGGACCAGCTCTGTGACATCTGTTGGCTGAATCTGGGTCACAGGAGTGCGGAACTAAGTGCATTCCTGTGACCCACCCACAGGAGAAGTATGGTTAAAAGAACTTTAGCCATACTTCTTCTTTAATCAACTGTGCATGAGTTGCAAAACTTGTTAGAAAGCAGGGAAGAGAGTTTTTTGGTAGATTAAACCCCTTCTGCCAAAAAACTCCAGCTTCTAGGAATGTTGGTTGGATGAAGTTGAGTTTCATTCTAACATATTTAAGCCACAATCATTATTTGGAGAAGTACTAACTGGCTTACAAATCAGTACAGGCAGCAATGATTAAAGTAAGTTGAAAAGTCTTGTTTAAAAAATATATAAAAATATCAAACATGTTATACTTATCTCCTATGTGTAGTGGTTTTGCATAGAGCAGCCTGGATCCTCCTCTTCTCGGGTCCCTCTTCGCTGCTCCTGGCCCCTCCCTCCTGTTGAGTGCCCCCACAGCAAGCAGCTTGCTATGGGGCAGCCGAGCCAAGGTGCAGCTCTGTGTATCCATTCAGACAGGGAGCTGCGGTTTGGCCTCGCCCCTTCTCTCTCCTGTTTGGCTGACTTTGACAGCAGTGGGAGCCAATGGTGCCGCTGCTGTGTCTCTGCCAATCAGGAGTAGAGTCCCAGATGGCCGAGGGTCTTGTGGACATCGCTGGATAGAGATGGACTCAGGTAAATATTAGGGGGGCTGAGGGGTGCTGCTGCACACAAAAGTTTTTTTTTATCCTAATGCATAGAATGCATTAAAATAAAAAAAAACCTTCTGCCTATTTACAACCCCTTTAAGTACCATGCACAGTAACTCACACCAAATGGTCCTTACCTTTCATCAGTTTAGAACAGCCAGAACAATGAAGATGACTTTTGATCAGTTACTATGGAATATTACATTTACTTTATCTAATTAAACAAAACCATACAGAGCTACTGAAAGTAAATACAGTCAGCCAGGACAGTATGAGTTATTATGAGAGTTATTATGTTTCATACTGATGCAAGAAAACATATTATATATGAAGATGAAAAACAAGTTGCCTATATAACTATAACTATATTTAAAGGAGGTAGTATAGTTACAACCGACACCTTCTTTTTATAATATCAACATTGTAATAGCAACACAAACAATAGTTATATTTTGACAATCCAAAATAAACTCATTTTATGTTGTGAGAGCTGCCTGTCTGCTGGTCATCTTTTTCCACAACTTCCTGGATTCCTTGCATGCTTTGCAGCCTCTCCTCTGCAGTTAAATTTACACTTTTAAGGACTACATATCCCATGGTACCATGCTGCCTGCAAGCAGAGTTTTCTGTGCCGATTCTGCCTACTGAAACCCCTCCAATCAACACCTCTGTAGTTCAAATGCGGGCTCTGTGAATTCTGTGACACTATAGTGCCTATGCACTGGGCATAGTGAATACAATTCACAGAATTCAAAGGAGTACAATATATGTGGAATTCTTCAATAAGTGCATTTACAAAGATCATGGTCATTTCGTTTAATACAAGTAGGCAAGAAATATTTGAAAAACAATGTGGTAAAGAATATATGATTTTAGATTCGGACACCTAAAAAATATTCTCCCTGGAGGAACAGTAATGCCGCGTACACACGGTAATGCCATCCGATAATGCCATTATCCCATCACTGTGATAGGTCACCTCATTGGCCAGTAGGACTGTGTGGAGGCAGGATTGGACAGGCAAGCTTTGTCACTTTCAGGAAGCTCTAAAAGCTTTGCCTTATTCATAACGGCCCAGTGTTCAGACATAGCAAGGCAGAGCTGCTGCCGTTATGCACAATACGAGCCTGCTAACAACCTTCTGTTTTTGAAAAGTGACAGATTCATGTTGCCTGCTCTGTCCATAGTCTAAAGAGGTTAAAAAAATTCTCATGGCTGCCCAATCAATTTTACAGTACTCACAAGAAACCCCCCCCCCCACATCCCTGCAGGCTCTCCTTTCTCTGTTTCTCTTGTTCTTGGATCTCCCCTGCTAACTGTGAACTCAGAAGTGCTCAACCCTGAGAATTTCTGGGTTGAAGGCTGTCAAAGTCCTGACTGAAAAGCCAGGAAAACAATGGATCGAACACAGTCCTATGTTCAATCTGCTGGAACAGAAAGAAGGGGAGATATTTGGGGCTGAGATGACACCCTACTGGTGCCTGGCCTTTGTTGTAGTGGCTCTGCTCTCAAGGTGGACGGCACTGCTCTCGTGGTGGACCACACTGCTCTCGAGGTGTCACTGGTGGGCACAGGCGGCACTGGTGGGCTCAGGCGGCACTGATGTGGCACTGCAGTGCTGCAGATGAGCACTGATGGGCACAGGTGGCACTGATGGGCACAGGTGGCACTGATGGGCACAGGTGGCACTGGTGTGACACTGAACTACGGGATAATGGTGTTGTGGTAACTTGCACTAAAAAAAAACATGTAAACTCCTGCTGTGGTGTTTGCATGGCTGGGAACCTATGGCAGGAAAAAAGCCCTATGCACTTTTAAATTCAGTACCTAGTACCAGCCCTGCTGTGGCTGCTACTTTAAAAAACCTTACCTAACAGCCGTTCTACCAGGCTTGCATTAAACTAGTCTGTGTGCTTTACTGCACATGTGCCCACTGGTTCCTGGTATGTGTGTGGACCCATTCTAGCTTCCTACCCTCATTTCACGCTGTACCACCTCACACTCCCTGAAAGCTTATCCAGAGCTTCTTTTATAGTGACACACAGATGGCTGCATGTCCTCGCCTACTCTTCAAGTGGTCTTGAGTACATCTTATGGGGCCTGCACACCTTAAGTGTATGTCAGATTATTGATATAACTGAAGCAGTCTCTTGGACATCTTCCAGGTCTTGTACCACCTACAGTTCCAAGGTAGCTTGCAGCATCCCTCCCTGTCCATTGGCCTGCCACAGACCACTTAGTCCCTTGTCCCCAGCTACGGTCTTCACAATCTTTGTAGTCCCACTTCACTCTGCCACCAGGAACCCCTTTGCATTATTCAGTGGAGTATTTCTGCTACAGCTGCAGCTTCCTCTGTGTACTCATGTAGCGAAGGAAGAAGTGGAGTGCAACCTGTTTAAAAGGACTTTGCCATTGGGGAGCCTCCACTGATATTACTCATAAACCTTAATATTTTAATTGTTAATTAAGCATTCCACACATGCTTAGATCTAGAGCTGCTTGCACTGCCTACTCCGAAAGTGACTAACCTAGATTTCCTGAAGAGCCTCAACCTGACTTTTTCAGTGCAATTCCTATTGCCTTAGTCCTGTATAGTGATTGGCAAAACTCAGAAAAACTCTTCTCCTCCTAAGAATTTATTAAACTCTGGCTTTGCAAAACTTCATCTTTCAGACCTGACCACTGTGCACATTCCAGGTGTGAAAAACTGGCAGGTGGACTTCCTCAGTCATCAGAGTCTGTACTCCAGAGAATTGTCCCTTCACCCAGAAGTGTTTAAGGACCTCTGTTGCAGGTGAGGGATGCTGGACGTCAGCCTTCTCGCTTCCAGGGTCAATAAGAGAAGTCGCCTGTACTTCCTACCTATCAACAGCTTTTATTATTAAAGTTACACAGTAGAGTAGACAGTAAAACAAAAAAGGCTATAGAGCACTAGAGGGGACAATAGAGGTATAATCTTTCTAGCCATTTAAATCACTTCTACCCACAGAACAAATCCATGCAAAATATATGTTATCTGCAAATATATATAACCTGGGCAACTGCTCTTGTAAAATAGGTATGCCTGAGCTGAATCACTACACTAGAGATCTTGCATGTAATCCAAATATGATCCAGGGAAGTTTTATATATATAATAATACATGCATTTGTTATCACAAATATATCCAAATATAAAGAAATCTGAGGCTATTAAAAAGGTTAGTGTATCTAACAAGAACAAACATGTCATTTTTTTGCAGCTTACCAGTTAATAGATGAGATCACTGCATTAGTGTCCTTTTTCTGGCTTCTTTCCTTATTTATACATGGTGGTCCTGCCTATAACATATGTCCTGTCCTAGGCTGACAACGGTTACTGACACTCACCCTAGGTTGCTTGCTCCTGACTTGGACTACAGAACACCTCATCCCCATATGATTTCAGTGCAGCAGCAGAGACTAATGGACACTATCCATTTTGCCCAGTCATATCAGTTATTTGGCAATATTTGTGGTTTAAATTGTCTAAAAAATGTGCCTCTTTGCAGCATTATTTAGTTCATGCATGCTCACATAGTGTTTGTGGATTTCTAGATTATCATGCTGCTCATAAAACCACAGTAAATTAAGAATGGCCACATAATTCATACTCCCAACTTTTTAAAATGAGAACAAGGGACACCTATTAGCAAAAGTATGTACACATAGGACACACCCCCTGTCATGCCCCCTTATAGGAGAATTATACAAAAAAATGATTAGTTAAACCCACAAGTGTTTTCTTTTTACCACTATTATCCCCTTATACTGGCCTTTGAAATGTAGAAATGCAGAAATTTAAAAATTGGATAAAGGTTTAGCACTGGGAAACACACTATGAAAGATAAAAAGTGCATTTTATATATATAACTATAGAGATCAGACCAAAATTAGGGCCAAATGAGGAGAAAAGAGGGACAGAGGGACTTTGTTCCAAATCAGGGACAGTCCCTTGAAATAAGGGGACAGTTGGGAGCTATGTACAGTACATAGTATTCAGTACAGTATTCAGTACAGCAGTTAGAGCCGGTTCACATAGGAAGCGGCACGATTTGCAGGTCGCCTCACCGAGGCGACCTGCACACGACTGCCGCGGCGACTTGCAAGACGACTTCTGTATACAAGTCTATGCAAGTCGCCCCCAAAGTAGTACAGGAACCTTTCTTCTAAGTCGGAGCGACTTGCGTCGCTCCGATTAGAACGGTTCCATTGTACAGAACGGGAGGCGACTTGTCAGGCGGCTAGGTCGCCTGACAAGTCGCCCCCGTGTGAACCGGCTCTTAGAAGTTATCACCAGTCATAGACAGCAAATGTACAGCTGTTTTATATTTTATATATATTTTTTATATTTTAAACCCTACAGTAACTATTAACTGCCAAGCAAAATATCCATGAAACTTCTACTTATGTTACTATCATCTAATGCAATTAAATTGTATCCTCAATTCATGTATAATGCTTAAGCAGTTTGTTGCATAATAATCTGACAGATTCTCAACAGTAATTTCATTTAAGTATTATGATGTGTATGATCTGACACTGCTTGTATGGATTTATTCTGTTTTATTATTATACAAACTGGGAGCGTGCTTTAGAGTTTGTGTTCTTATTTCTACATCCAATGATAAGGAAGAAGCTTATTTTTGCTCATCCTCCATTACTTCAATTTTCACAGTATATGATTAAAAGGTTAAAGGAGGTAAAGGACGTTTGACTGTGTTGTTGCCAATATGCTTGTATTTTTTATATAGTAGACTGTCAAAAGAATTTATGTGAAAATATTGCAACTGATAGACAGCCAAGGACTGACACTTGAACTCATCAGTGAAAGCTTCAAGCACTGTTATGCTTAACTGCTACCTTATAACGAAGAAGCACCTCTTTTTTATTACACAGTACATTTGACATTTTAAAATTAATAGAAATCCAAGCAGCAGATGCCCAGCCAGTTGGAAATTGCTGTAAATTTCCCTGTGCAAGATCCCGTAACCAGCTGCTACAGGAAGCATGGTGTAATACTAATGAATAGCACGCTCTGAATTCTATTGTATGACAAATAAGAATATTTACATTCTTTAATTTGGTAATGTGTTTTTTTTTTTAATTACTAATGTTATTAGGGCATTGTGTAGGATGTTTTATACTGTGTGTGTGTGTATGTATGTATATACTGTATATATATATATATATATATATATATATAATAGAACCACCCAGCATGCCCCCAGGAGGCCTCGACAAACTTAGAGTCGTATTCGGAAATCTCAATGTTTCCATCGCTGAGCATAAAGTTGACGGTCCAGCACACAACATTACCTTTCTCTGAGTCAACTTGGATACCTGCACCATGCAGGCTAGCCTCCCCCTAGACAAACTAACCCACATTAGGGCGGTCCTCCGAGAATTCACCCACACTAGGGGGTGTACCAAAAAGCAGCTGCAATCTCTCCTGGGAATGCTCAATTTTGCCATGCGAATCATTCCACAGGGTCGCACCTTTGTGTCACATCTGCTGATATTTCTGTCACAAACACAAGACCCCGATCAGATCCTCAATCTAGATACCGCAGCAGTAGCGGACCTATCCATGTGGGAGGAATTCCTTTCCGCCTGGAATGTTATATCCCTATTCATACCTACGGTCTCGTCCCTTTCACCCCAGGTGGTGACAGATGCTGCAGCTTCCACAGGCTTCGCGGCAATTTTTGGCCACAAATGGTTTTCAGGACCCTGGCCTTCACAGATAATGTTAATACCTGGCTTCACCTGAACATCCTCCCTCTTCGAGCTCTATCCTATAGTGGCAGCTGCACAGCTCTGGGGTCATCATTGGACAGGGCAAACTGTGGTCTTCACCACCAACAATCAGGCCACGGCAGACATTATCAACAAAGGCAGGTCCAAGTCCCTATCAGTCATGTCCTTCCTGTGCAGACTGGTACAACTGTCTTTACAACATCAGTTTAATATCCACTGTTCATTTATTCCAGGCAAGTACAACCTAGCAGCAGACGCACTGTCACATTTTAATTATACTTCCTTTTTCAAACAGGTGCCCGGAGCCGATCCAGTTTCGGCCCCTATCCCCGTTTGGTCTCAGCTGACCCTGGACTAGTACAACACCTACAAGGAGCGACCCAGCTCATCAACTACTCACTGTCCCATAACACACTCAAAACCTACCAGAAAGCTTGGAGTGCATTCAATAAATTCCTGGCACCCTGCTCCGAGGAAACAACAGATGTCAAGCACGTACTGGCCTTCATTTCATATTGCCATATTCAGCAGGCTTTATCTCATAATACTATTCGGCTATACCTAGCCAGCATACAACATTTCTTGACTCTACAAGACCCCGCAAAGTCTTCTCTGTTTTCATCCCACGCTATCCGGGCCATCCTACGTGGCACCCAGAAACACCAACCGGTGGCCAGTACCAAACATCTACTCATAACGGGGGCCATCTTTAGGGGTATGTCGACCATCCTGAATACTTCTCCATTTGCTCTTCTCCCCAGTACGGTCCTACAGGCAGCCATATACTTGGCCTACTATGGGTTCTTGCGACCTGGCGATTTCACCTGTAGCAACCCCGATGGCACAGGCATTTTCAAAATTAGCTCAATGAACAACTGAAAAAAACAATAAAATACTATACCCCTACCTGAATGTTTTTGCCCCCTTATTTTGGTATACCGTCCATCAGACCAAGGCACACTTTCAGGTCCATTTCATGTGGTAAGTCTACACTTCCAGGTCCATTTCATATGGTAAGTCTTATGTTAACTACAAATGTTACCCAGGTACATATCGGCCATAGGGCTTCAACCATAAGTAGAAAGGTCAGTATGGTGGCCTGAATTTATGGGAGGAGCCCAGGGGGTATTTAACCAGCCCACCCTCCCATCCCCCTTTTCAGGGCATTTCTCAATTATTCATTTCTCTTCACAGAATAATCATTTCTAAAACTAGGGTATGCCCCCTTATTTTGGTATACCGTCCATCAGACCAAGGCACACTTCATCTCTCTCTGCCTGTTGTATCACCAATCAGATTCTTGCCTACCTATCAAAGTTTGACTGGTTAATTTAAACATCTTGCTGACAGTTTGGTACACTATTCTTTCTGTATAGGAGTGGGAACATTTTGGAATATCTGTTCTGCATTAAAAATAGATAAAATTAAAGTAATTCTCAGATCATTGACAAAGTGCCTGGATGTAAAATGAAGACCTTTGTAGTTCCATACCTCCAAACAGACCTGTATTCCACCGGTCTGTGTCCATATTTGGCTCCTTTGCCGCTCTGTTGGGTGGATTGATCTGCCTGACATAAGCACTATAGTTTCAGTTAATTAAGGAGGCACCAGTGCGGGCTACAGAGCTTGATCACGTAAGTATTCCACTGAACTTCAAACTTCTCCTAACCGACTTTTTCATCTGATGACCAGCAATATAAGGGACAGTCTGACCCATGCTGCTGACTTTTGCACTTCATTGGGTTGTACATAACAACATGCTTCCCACTGTACATTACATACTCTTTACTAAAGTGTTTATTGTTACTGTTTGATAAACAGTTTCTAACTATATTAATGACGTTCTTTTTTGGGAAAGCTCAGACAAACTATTAGCTCTTTGCCTATATTGGCACATAACTTGGCACTCTAACTTTTATTTTTATTTTGGATAGAGTAAGGAAGGGTTAGAACCCCCTGTCAGATTTTTTTTTGTCATCTGTGTCCAATTGCGTTGATTTAATTTCTTATCCTATAGCCAAACAGGAAGTGAGATGAAATTCCTGCAAATTAAAGGAATTATTTGGGGACCCCCATGACACCAGAACTAGTGTCTCCATTGGAAGATTTCCCCTCTATTCTTTTCTGGGGGCAACCCAAAATTTGGGATTTTCTTTGACTTTCAATGATAATGGTAAACAGGATAAAAACTGAAAAGAGTTCTAATTACTCTCCACTCTATCCAAAACTAAAAACAACCTTTTGCCTTTAGTTATACTTTAAGGTAAAAACCTTCAGACTTTTACAAACACTTTAAGTGAGTGCAAGAACAGGGATATAAGTGTGCAGTGTGTATTGCTTAGACTGTTTAACCTGTCTTATGTGTACATGAAGCTCACTGCCTGTGTTGTTATTTCTGATGTTCAGAGGTATGGTACTTTTGCTGTGAGACATGCAACTTCTTTTTCCAGAAGTAACATGGGGAGTTTCTGTTTGGCTATTTTATTGTTACGGTTTTTGGCTATCTGCCTTAAATGTATATTTTTTTGCGTGGGCTTTCTTAGTGCTTCTAAATTGGGCCAGTACGTGTCTGCATGACTGGTATTGGTACAACATATTTTAAACTCCTTTTGTGGATAGAGAATGATGTGATTGGTTTGCTGTAAAGTGCTGATGAATAGGTCAATACTCTATAAATGCGTAAAATAAATACATCTGCATTTTCATTGAAAAATGAAGTGGAAATTTCATGAGCTATAATCAGACTTCCTTCTCCCATACCAGTTTTGTTGTTCACATTTCCCAGTGGTAGCAAAATTTAGGCAGGTGTTTATTAGCACAAATTAAGCAATCAGTTACTGTATGTTCTACCCTCATGACTAACAGAAATGCATAAACCCTAAAGTTACTGCTGATTGCTTGGCAGATCCAATTAAACACCTGCTCGGGCCTAGTTCAGCAAATCATTAAAATAATTAAATCCATAAAAAGAATTTAAAATCCTTACAATTCCTGTATTATTTTCTCTTCCCTCAAACATTTGCAGACATTTTGCTTTTCAATGAGCATTATGGTTTTTACATATTTTATTGATAATGTGGAGAACTCATGTTAAATACATGTTTATTATTCAAGTTGGTTTCACAAATCACCATTTGAGAATTTTATGCATCTGAAAGTGCATAGGTTACACAATGGGGTTGATTTACTAAAGCCAAATAGACTATGCATTTTCCAAAGTGCAGTTGCACACTGTAAGAGCAGTTGCTTCAGAGCTTAGTAAATGAGCAGAAGGTCTGCTGACTTCCATCATCCAATCACGTGCAAGCAAAAATGCTGTTTTTTTATTTTCCTTGCATGTGATTGGGTATTCTTTGCAAAGTGAAGCTTTACCTCGTTTACTAAGTCCTGGAGCAACTGCACTTTCAGAAAGCAACTGCACTTTGAAAAGTGCACAGTCTTTTTACCTTTAGTAAATAAAGCCCACTATGTCCAAATTTAAAATAATTAATTACACAAATAAAGAACCCTTTGCAATAAAGTGTTGCCTCAGTCAGTTCTGACCCTTAATATAATTAGTTACGTTTTTGATTTGGGAAAGAGGAATCTGATTGACATTAAAGCAACAAAGACTACCTAAGAAACTGAATCCCTGACAAATAAGGTTCAAAGTTATCTCCACGATGAAATTATAGGTCAATCTCCTGTATCTCAGGAGACTATTAGGGATATATATGTATATTTCTTGTCTCTGTGTAGCCCTTCTCTTGGCCATTATTTTCCTTATGTCTCCCTACTCTCCCTTACATTTAGTAAACTTACAACCTTACAAAACCTTCATGTTTTATCATATTCCCTTCTGCACCTGCTACCATCTCGATACCCCCCTTGCACATCCATTCTCATTCCATTAACATTTCACTCGAGTGTAGTATAGTTTGCATTTTGTTTGGGCCCATGGTTACCCGGAGATTGGCAGAGGTATGCCTGAGTTATATATGAAGTCAAATTAATTCAGCTGGTTATTTTGCTTAGTGGCCTTAAAAATGTATTCTGCTTGCTAAACAAATACTGTATGTGATTTGAAATTTAATTAAATTGTGTATAATTTAATTGTTTTTTGTTTCTTGTCTGACTTAATTTATTTTATGACCTTTAAAAATATGTTTTTTTAGAAATAGTAATAGTCATTTTATTATATGTATAAATTATGAGTAAACTTGTTTAATTAGCAAATGGGTTTGAATATTAAAATTAAAATGATACTTTAAAAAAAAATAGATTTAGAAAATCTAGTTTGTTGAAATTCCCCTAATTTATCACAGACTAAACAGGTTATGTAGTATATTATCAAATATTTAATATGTTCTGAACCAAGCAGCACTGCTCTGGATGCCAAGCCTCTCATCCACCACAGACATGTGGGGTGCACTGCTGGCAAAGGAAACTTTCCATGCTCCTGATACCAAGAGTGTAATGCCGCGTACACATGATCGGAATTTCCGTCAGAAAAAACTTGGATAGTTTTTCTGACAGAATTCCGCTCAAGCGTGCTTTGCGTACACATGGTCACACAAAAGTTCTCGGAACTTTCGACCATCAAGAACGCGATGACGTACAACACTATGACGAGCCTAGAAAATGAAGTTCAATGCTTCCAAGCATGCGTGATTTTTTGAGCATCCGAATTGTATACAGACGAACGCATTTTCGGATAGGAACTTTTCCCGACCGAAAAAAAGATAACATGCGCTCAATCTTTTGCTGGCAGCAAAAGACAGAGGGAGCATACACACGGTTGCATTTTCCGACAAAAAGCTCTCATCGGAGTTTTGCTGGCGGCATTTCCGATCATGTATATGCGGCATTATAGCATGCATCACTACTTTATTAAACCACAGACAACATACAGAGCTTCCCTGTATGAGAACAACACCTCTCTGGCATATTGTCAGAGATTAAATTTTTTCAATGTATCTGGATATTAGGACTGTTTTGTTAAAGGGTATCTAAACCCAAGATCACAAATGATTTTTGAGGCACAACTTACACTGCATCTCAAGGTAAAAATATAAACTTTTATAATTTAAAACTACAACAATTAAAAGTCCTGTCATATGCATATACCCCCATTTGCCACAAATCAATACATAATATAATATAGAGATACACTTGGTGGGTAAAACCACCTCTATTCCACTCTCTGTAGACACATTGACAGGGGATTCTGTGACACAAGCAAATGCAAAATATTTAAATATATATTGAACATGCATTAGATGGGTACACCTGGAGCCCTCCGAGGGAGATGGCTTAAAGCAGCTTGAATGGTCTAAGGGGGGACCGCACAAAATAGAGCAAAGTTATGACCCACCAAGACTGTGGGCCGCTCCCAAAGATATCACAAGTGAAAAAAAAATAAGCCAAAGGAAACACCTAGAACAAAGTAAAAAAGAATATGTTCTAGTATAATTATATATCCTATATTAACCTGTACATGGATGTGAGGTTCCTATATATAGGAATATATGCAATACAGCACATTACAACTGCAGTATATTATGTTAAACATAATGTACTCCAAAAATAAAATCTGCTTGGTTTTATAAGGAGGAACAAAGGAACCACATGCACAACCAGTTAGTCCTAAGCTTGCCTGAGAGTGTAGGGTATAAATCCCCTCCCAAGAGTCCCCTAATCCCCTCTCTTAACTGAATTAAACAGTCAAGCAAAAAAGTGTGTGACTTTTAAAAAGAACTTACCATCTTGAAAGAGGAGACTGCTCACTACTCCATGGTCCCTACCCAACATTTATCCCTCTATAAAGAGATAAGTAAACCTCATTACCTCTGTATCCTAACATTTCCTTACTTTAAACATGCAGTCAAGCAGGCTCCCCTCATAAACCTATGTTAATTCAGCGAGTTGAAATCACAAGCAGCCCCTAGCATCCTAATGCCATCCCCAGTGTCATCCAGCAAACTGCCCCATATATAGTTCCCAAAATGAACTATTTTGCCACCAAAACCAGACGCCAATTGGTAACAGAGATAACCTAATATTGCTCTTGTTGGCTCTCCAAGGCCACGAGCGCATGCACACCATGCTTCCAGTCACCATCTTTATGACGTCATGATGCAAAAATGTCTCATGTCATGGCCCAAGCACCGGAGGTGCACATAATCGGAACCCATAAAGGCATGTGCACAAGGCCACCCATACTTGCCACTAATACATGGGAGGTAGGATGGTAGACCAATTCCTCCCACCCACACAAGTAAAGTTGGCAGCAAATGTATCTATTTATTGTGTGTTGATCATTATATAATTTTTATTCAAATATGGCAGATTATAAGTCTTCAAAACAATCATCCCTCAACTTATTTACATTTTGTTCAGTTTATACAGTGTAAATCTACAATTACAGAAATGGTTTAAAACTCATTGCATCATTACCCCTGGCAGTACGGTGGCCCTAAGATGTTGTTTCCTGCTGCAGGACTCTCTTGTCATCCCCCTCTTGGATCCTCATGCACCTTATCTAGTGCCATAAAGTACATGAAGGATGTATCAAAGTTGTGAACCAGACCTTCATGTTGACCCATTGGAGAGACGATCATTTTGATTCCCAATATAATACACATGATCATACAACCGCTTGTGAAATCTTTTTTTTTATTTTCCCCATGTAGAATGCGCCATGTGATGTCTACGTGATGTCTGGGGACAAACCACTCCCCATTTAGAAGTAAACACACAGTGCTCTCTGTAATAAATGGGCATTTAGGTCAACTGCCACATCTAAAATTTCCATTTTGTTCACTCCTTGGTACAGCTTTTTCAGTAAAATAAACCAGCCCCCGAGCAAGAGCTCACATACTTGCCAATTATTTTTATCTGAGCTTAACAAATACCAAAACTAATATAAATATTTGCTGATGATGATATGTGGATTTAGTAATACATTTAACCATGTCCAAACTCCTCTTCTGTGCTTGACTGAAAAGGATCTCTGACCGTGACCTATTCACTGCCTTTTAGTAGGCTTGTTTGAGGGATTTTCTGCTATAACCCCTGCATAGCAGGCAATCCCTCAAAGCTGCTGCCTCTCTTTAAATATCAGATTCTTCCAAACAATTTATTTTAATTCTTAAATATTGCCCATATGAAATGCTTTTTCATCAACGCTTTAGGATGGATGCTATTCATGCATAAAATAGTGTTGCCCATAGTTTGTTTTTTTGAAGAGTGAAGTAGTTAACCTACCATCTGTCTGAATGTAAAAATTAATATCCAAGAACATTTATCCCTCTGCAAACAGATAAATAGACCTCATTACAGCTGTATCATAATATTCCCTTGATTTAAACATGCAGTTAAGCAGGCTCCCCCCCACATACCTATGTTAAACCAGCCATTTGGAATCAAAAGTAACCCTTAGCGTCCATATTCCAACCCTGCTGTCATCCAGGAGGCGCCAAAGTCACTAAAGGGCAAACTGCCACATATATGTTCCCCAAAATGTCCGCTTTTTCACCCAAAACTGGACACTAATCGGCACTGAATTGACATTTTTATGACATTATGATGCAAAAATGTCTGATATCATTGCAGCCTGAGTGCTGAAAGTGCGCATGCTTGGAACCCATAAGGGCACCAGGCATGTGCACAAGGCTGCCCATACTTGCCACCGTGTTTCCCACTGCAGGACTCCCTTGTAAAAGTTACCCCCTGTGGGATCCTCATGCGGCTCATCAAGTGCCATAAAGATGGATATGTGTGAAGCAGACCTACATGTCCACAGATTGGAGAGATGATCCTCACTTGTGAAATGGTCAATGTGTGTACAGAAAAGTGCAACAGAGTTTGTTTTACCCATCAAGTATATCACTGTATTATACTAAGTATGGATTTGTGACTAATGGGGGTATCTGCATATGGAACTGCCATATGTTTTATCCATTTTAACTGTTGTAATTATATAATAAAGGTTTGTATTTTTTACCCTGAAATGCCACATAAGTTGTACCTCAAAAATCCAGCCCAAAAGGTTTTGTTTTTTTTCCCGTATGCATGTACAGACAATACTTGTTGACTTTTCCAGAAACCATAGGTGCGCGCATGGGGTGTGCCGGGGCACACCCTAATCCGGGGGGTTGGCAACCCGTCGTTTGCAATCTACCCGTCAATTGTGGGCAGGTGATGGATAGACTGCCATTCTTTCTTGCTGACCCCTGGAACCTGGACAGGAGGGGTGGTGGCGCTTGCTGGAATTGATCTGTTTTTACTTCCTGCAGCAGCTGAAAGTAGGCTTCTCCTCTCCCTCCCAGGGGATCGCTTCATTATAGGGAACGGGAAAGGGGCTGGTATATATGGAAATTACTGGCCTTTCTTTTCCTGAATTAACACATATCCATCCTAGCACAGGAAGTGTGTTACTTGCAGGATTATAAGGTGAAATTAAGGGTAAACTAGCCTGAAAGAAAAACAGAATGCAGTGACAACATCTAAGTGGCAAGATATTACATTTTTGTTTTAGGATTTGAATATGCTTCAGCTGTGGGTTTATTAGAAATGGAGTATCAGTCTTTCATTGTGGAGATAATGAAGTACTTAGAAGTCTTAGAAATTGGATATGCACGATATATTTTCGGAAACAGTGATGATCTTGTTTTTTTTTTAAACAGGTTTTATTGAAAATATTCAATAAAAAAGCAAGTGTACATTCACAAAGAACAGAAATCCAGAGATAAGGAAACTTGTATCAAGAATGTTACACATTTTAAAGTCATCACAAAAAGTGAAATGCAGGAAATTACAAAAATAAAGGCTTTTGATTTTACAGTAAATGTATGATCTTATTTTAATGCAAAATCTCAACATAAATGTGAATAATGAACTTTTATGAGTAATATTTTTTAATGTATTGTCATTTCTAATAAATGAAGGAAGAAGATGCCATTCCATCATGTGACTGCTGGCTTGTTGTACAAAGGGAATAACTACTTGAACCGATCACTTTCCACAGGAAGCGATAGCGAGCAGCTTGCCAACATCTCAGTGGAAGAACTAGATGGTAAGGTTCATATTGTTTATGGCACTAGTATCCAAAAAAATAAATCACATGCAGTGTACGTTTCTTAGATACTATACCGGTATTTACAAATAAGCGTATTTTTCTGGTGATAGGCACATGTATCCTTATATAGGGTTATTACAGGCTTTAGACCTTTGATAAACGCTGTATGTATTGAAATATAAATACTGTTTCCTTTGGCAACTTTGTCAATGCTTTTTATTGGGAAAGTACTGTATCCTTTTTACTTTTGCCCTATTATGACATTGAATTCATTAACTCATAGATTGCTCAACTGGAAACATAAGGTTATGCCATGTTTTCTAACAAAGCAATTATTTTAATGTTCATTTACCATGAGCTAAATGGTGTTCACATATTATTCAATAAACTATAATGTGAATGTGTAAAGTATAACAATCTATAGCATAATCAGATTTAACTTTGGTGTAGCAAATCAAAGAAGAGACTTCTACTGATTGGTTGGACCAATTTGCAGCTCCTTACTTTTCTATGACTTCTTTACTAAAAAAGCCAGATAGGCAAATATCTATATTTTTAAGAACACCTGTCATAACAGAAAAATGTAGGCCACCATTACTGATCTTTACTTCAGAAAATGCTGGTTCCCTGGTTGTCATTCTATTGCTTTGTCTTCAGTACTTTCTGAGTCACTGACCTGTAGCAATTATAGGGATCAGGAGCTCTGACTTCGCTTTTAGTTTTTTGCTACATTCCTGTACATTCCTGTACATCCCGGCTTTGTAAAACATTAAGACCAAACACAACCAGGCAACTAGCATTTTTAGAAGAAGACATGCAATGGGAACTCCCGTATTTATCTCATGGCTGATTTACTTTAATAAAACAAAATATGGAAGTGCAATTCTGTAAAAAAACAAGAAAGTGATATCAACAATTACTTGTTACCACTTCAGCTGCGGAAGAATTTACCCCCTTCCTGACCAGACCATTGTTTGTTATATGGCACTGCGTCGATTTAACTGACGTTATACCCAAACAAAATTTACGTCCTTTTTTTCCCACAAATAGAGGTTTCTTTTGGTGGTATTTGATCACCTCTGCTGTTTTTATTTTTTTACGCTATAAACAGAAGAAGAGTGACCATGTTGAAAAAAAACACAATATTTTTTACTTTTTGCTATAATAAATATCCAAAATTAAAAAAAACAAACAACACATTTCTTTCTCAGTTTAGGCCAATATGTATTTATGTATCTCTCTACATATATTTGGTAAGAAAAAAATCGCAATAAGCATATATTGATTGGTTTGCACAAAAGTTATAGCGTCTACAAAACAGGGGATATGTTCATGGCATTTTTATTTATTTAATTTTTTTACTGGTAATGGCAGCAATCAGCGATTTTTATCAGGACTGCAGCATTGCGGCCGACAAATTGGACACTTTTGACACTTTTTTGGGACCACTGATATTTAGCGATCAGAGCTAAAAATAGCCACTGATTACTGTATAAATGTCACTGGCAGGGTAGGGGTTAACACTAGGGGGAAATGAAGTGGTTAAGTGTGTCCTAGGGGGGTGTTTCTAACTGTGAGGGGATGTGACTGACTAGAGGAGGAGCCAGATGGTTGTTCCTAATTGGCAGGACCAGACAATCTGTTTCTCCTCCCCTGTCAGAACAGGGATTTGTGTGTTTACACACACAAGTCCTCGTTCTGGCACTCGTGCCTGCAATCACGGGTGGCCAGTGGTAATCGTGTCCGCTGGCCACGTGCATCGTGTCCCCCACCAAGCAGTGGGCGCGCGCGCCTGCTATGGCTCTTAAAAGGAGCTGCCATACATATACAGCGATTCGTGCAGGAGAGCCATTCTGCCGCTGTATATATACAGGAGCCAGTCAGGAAGTTAATTATTAGTTTCTTGCAATATAAACTCAATTCAGGCATACTGTAATTTCACCTAGCTGCTTTTCTTGTGTGTCTCATTACAACATTGTGAATTGGTTTGTGTTTTATTTTGAAGTATTTATCAGAACATCATAATGTAGCTCCTGTTCCAATGGGTGACATTGAAAAGTCTGTAGAATCTTTTTTTTTGCAGAAGGTGTTACATGGTAGGTGCAATGGTAGCAGGTGGTGGCTGCAGCACTGGGAACATGTTACATGTTCCACCCTAAAATGTAACATGTTCACAAAGGTGAACTTATCCTTTAAACTGTAAATATTTTTTATATGGAAGGCTATAGTTCTGCTTTAATATATTTCAAAACAACTCCCCTCTCACATTGGTAAGAATTTGAATATGTTTTCATATTGTATTCATATGTGTAAATACAGTTGAGCTCATAAGTTTACATACCCTGGCAGAATTTATGATTTCTTGGACATTTTTCAGAGAATATGAATGATAACACAAAAACTTCTACTCATGGTTAGTGTTTGGCTGAAGCCATTTATTATCAATCAACTGTGTTTACTATTTTTAAATCATAATGACAACAGAAACTACCCAAATAACCCTGATCAAAAGTTTATATACCCTGGTGATTTTGGCCTGTTAACATGCACACAAGTTGACGCAAAGGGGTTTGAATGGCTATTAAAGGTAACTATCCTCACCTGTGATCTGTTTGCTTGTAATTACTGTGTGTGTGTAAAAGGTCAATGAGCTTCTGGACTCCTGACATACCTTTGCATCTTTCATCCAATGCTGCACTGACATTTATGGATTCTGAGTCATGGGGAATGCAAAAGAATTGTCAATGGATCTGCAGGAAAAGGTAGTTGAACTGTATAAAACAGGAAAGGGATATAAAAAGATATCCAAAGAATTGAGAATGCCAATCAGCAGTGTTCAAACTCTAATCAAGAAGTGGAAAAATGAGGGGTTCTGTTGAAACCAAACCACAGTCAGGTAGACCAACTAACATTTCTGCCACAACTGCCAGGAAAATTGTTCGGGAATCAAAGAAAAACCCACAAATAACTTCAGGTGAAATACAGGACTCTGAAAACATGTGGTGTGGCTGTTTCAAGATGCACAATAAGGAGGCACTTGAAGAAAGGTGGGCTGCATGGTCGAGTCGCCAGAAGAAAGCCATTACTTTGCAAATGCCACAAAGTATCCCTCTTACAACACGCCAAACAGCACAGAGACAAGCCTCAAACCTTCTAGCACAAAGTCATTTGAAGTAATGAGACCAAAATTGAGCTTTTTGACCACAACCATAAACGCTACATTTGAAGAGGAGTCAACAAGGCCTATGATGAAAGGTACAACATTCCTACTGTGAAACACTGAGGTGGATCATTGATATTTTGGGGATGTGGGAGTTATAAAGGCACAGGAAATTTGGTCAAAATTGATGGCAAGATGAATACAGTATGTTATCAAAAAATACTGGAGGAACATTTGCATTCATCAGCCAGGAAGCTGCACATGGGACGTACTTGGACATTCCAACATGACAATGATCCAAAACACAAGGCCAAGTCGACCTGTCATTGGTTACAGCAGAATAAACTGAAAGTTGTGGAGTGGCCATCTCAGTCTCCTGACCTCAATATCATTGAGCCACTCTGGGGAGATCTCAAATGTGCAGATCATGCAAGACAGCTCAAGAATTTACAGGAACTTGAGGCTTTTTGCCAAGAAGAATGGGCAGCTTTACCATCTTAGGAGATAAAGAGCCTCATCCACAAATACCACAAAAGACTTCAAGCTGTCATGTTAAAGGGGGCAATACACAGTATTAAGAACTGGGGTATGTAAGCTTTTGATCAGGGTCATTTGGGTAGTTTCTGTTGTGATTATGATTTAAAAAGCGTAAACACAGTTGATGGCTTCAGCCGAACAGTAACCATGAGTGAAAGAAAAGTTCTTGTGTTATTCATATTCTCTGAAAAATGACCAAGAAATCATACATTCTGCCAGAGTATGTAAACTTATGAGCAAAACTGTAGGTATTGTGTTACTTAATAATACACCATTATTTTGTACAGTATGTCCTTTTTCCTTCAATCACAACACAAATGGTTGGTTGCTTTGAGTAAACAATTTTGTGCTTCTGTGCTTTATTTATAAGACTTGTAAAGTGACACATTTTTCAGTATCAAAACATCAGGAAAACAGCTTTCATGATTTTCACTCCTTTAAAGCCAACTCTATTTGATTGTTTTGTCTTTGGTTGTAATGCATGCTGATTGCACTAGAAGATGATTTAAAAATACATTTGTTTTTAATTTTGGAGAAGGTGAAATAAATGAGTTTTGATAAAGTTATTATAAACTAGGACTACTGCTTTAGGTGTGTTTCTTGTGGAAGCCACAATAATCTAAAACAGTGGAAGTAATGAGACATGGTATACCAGACAAAACTACTGAAGTTATCCTGTGCATCTTATATGCAAAATAAGAGTATACGAACAATAATGTTAAGATAAAAATGTAACACATGTTTGCAAAAAATAATAGATATTAAAAGTTACAGCCAGTATATTACCGTAAGGTTTAGCATACCAAACAAATAGCAAAATCAAGTAATACAGTAAAGCGTGCAGAAAAACAATTGCACATGCTGAAGGACATGTATATGAGTATACTAAAAATAAGTGGGGCAGTCAGTCAAAGCGTAATGCACATAACAGATGTTCATAAAGACCGATAATCAGAACAGACAAATGACCCAGGCAGAATACCTAGGGAACTAAAACCAAACATCAAATGATAACCAAGATACAATACATAAAAATAGGTCACAAAATGTGGAGCATTACTAAAATAGTTAAGAAGAATGTATTGACAAATATATAGGATCACAGTCGGGGTCATATGACTATGGATGCTTGCTTAAAAGGACAAATGCACAAAATGTTGAAAAACAGAACAAGAGGAAAATAGTTTATTAGACATGCTACTGAAATATAAAAAAAATTAGGATATAATAGTGTCTATTAACCTATGCACAAATATGAAATCACACATACAAATCTTAACTGGGTCAGGCTCAGAAGGTGATGCATCAATGGCAGTCAAAAAAAAGACATCCAAGGTTTTACTTAGTTAAAGTGAACTTTACATTTCTAGCGGCTTTGCAAACTTTAGAGCCCTCTGCAGAAAAAAAATGCTCGTTGATTAGCTGAAGAGTCAGTAAATTAAAAAGATTGTCAATGATTGCTAGATCATTTTCTTGGCAGCTACAGCAACTAATATATGTATAGATGAAACAAGATGTTAAAAATGAACTTTAGCTAAACATTCAGCTGAAATGCATATTTAACCACTTGCTTACTGGTCATCTAAACCCCCCTCCTGCCCAGACCAATTTTCAGCTTTTAGCGCTGTCACTCTTTGAATGACAATTGCGCGGTCATACAACACTGTACCCAAATGAAATTTTTATCATTTTTTTCCCACAAATGGAGCTTTCTTTTAGTGGTATTTGATCACCTCTGGGTTTTTCATTTTTTGTTAAAAAAATTAAAAACACAGATTAAAAAAATAAATAATACAAAACTGTTTTATATTTTGTTAATAAATTTTGCAAACAGGTAATTTTTCTTCTTAATTGATGTACATTGATGAGGCTACACTGATGGGCACTGAAAAGGCTGCACTGATGGGCACTAATAGGCGGTACTGGTGGGCACTGGTAGGTGGCACTGGTGGACACTGATGGGTGGCATTGGTGGGCACTGATGGGTGGCACTGAAGGGCATTGATAGGTGGCACTGGAGGGCACTAATAGGTGGCACTGATAGGTGGCACTGATAGCTGGCCCTGATGGGTGGCAGTGATGGGCACTGATATGCACTGGTAGGTGACATTGATAGGCAGCACTGCTAGGTGGCACTGATGAGGCACTGATTGGCATCACTGGTGGGCATTGATAGGTGGCACTTGTGGGCACTGATATGTGGCACTGATGTACTGTGGGCACTGATTGGTGGCACTGATTGCTGGCACTGGCAGGCGGTACTGGTGGGCACAGATGCTCTTCCTCTTCCTCTTCAGTATCGATGTCCCTGCAAACAGAAACCGGCGATCAGCTTTTTTTCTTCTCACGCTGTCAGTGTGAGAAGGAAAAAAAAAGATTGCAGATTTCTGTTTGCAGGGACATCGATACATCACTGTTTACATCACGTAATCAGTCATTGGCTGACAGCTGATCACGTGGTAAGGGGCCGGGATTGGCCTCTTACTCAGATCTGTGTTCACCCGAGTCTCATTGACTCGAGTGATCACAGCGCGCGCCGTGCGCCCCCTTCAGGGGGGGCGTGGCCAGCTTTGAAAGGGGAGGGCGTCAGCAGACGTACTCCCAGCAAAGCAGATCGGCTATAGCGCAGATCTGAACAAGATATATATGTATATATATATATATATACACTATATTATCAAAAGTATTGCTACGCCTGCCTTTACACACACATGAACTTTTATGGCATCCCAGTCTTAGTCCCTAGGGTTCAATATTGAGTTGGCCCACCTTTTGCAGCTATAATAGCTTCAACTCTTCTGGGAAGGCTATTCACAAGGTTTAGGAGTCTGTCCATGGGAATGTTTGACAGTTCTTCCAGAAGCGCGTTTCTGATGTTGGACAAGAAGGCCTGGCTCGCAGTCTCCGCTCTAATTCATCCCAAAGGTGTTCTATGGGGTTGAGGTCAGAACAGGCTAGTCAAATTCCTCCACCCCAAACTCGCTCATCCATGTCTTTATGGCCCTTGCTTTGTGAACTGGCCAAAATCATTTGGTGGAGGGGGGATTATGGTGTGGGGGTGTTTTTCAGGGGTTGAGCTAGACTACTTAGTTCCAGTGAAGGGAAATCTTAAGGCGTCAGCATACCAAGTCATTTTGGACAATTTCATGCTCCCAACTTTGTGGGAACAGTTTGGGGATCGCCCCTTCCTGTTCCAACATTACTGTGCAGCAAACAGCAAACTGGTCTGCAGCCTACACTACAGTTAAGCTTCTGGCCCTTGTGAAACTTTTGTACAGTATGTGATAATACAAGTTAGCTATGAATTTTTCTTATTGTTGGTGCTAAGATTATAGTTAACTCCGGGTAATAATTTCAATATTTTTCTGCTAAATAATAATAAAAAAGAAGCTGACAGTGGTAGAGTTTTAGCAACAGAGGCAGTGCTATCAATCCAGAAAACAATGGGAAGGACTAGACGTGGCCATATGCTGATTGATGATCAGCATTCACAATGCATACAACCACTCCCTCTGTAACATTTCTCATTCCTCTGTAGCGCAAGTGCCCAGAGCCTACAATGACGTGGAAACTCAGCTCTGAATTCAGAAGCAGTGCAGC
This sequence comes from Lithobates clamitans, assembly GCA_037952925.1. Taxonomy (NCBI): domain Eukaryota; kingdom Metazoa; phylum Chordata; class Amphibia; order Anura; family Ranidae; genus Lithobates; species Lithobates clamitans. The sequence goes on along the minus strand of JBBGZY010000632.1, from coordinate 942,761 downwards.
ATTGTTGCCGCACCATTACAGGAATCTGAATTAGGTGGACTTCACTGCCACCATTTATAGGTATTTATAGTGCTTTGCGGGAGGACTAATTAAAAACTGTAAGTGCAAATGCACTTATATTTAAACACAAAAGAACATGTTATTTAAATGAGTGGACACAGCTTTGCTATCATTTTTGTTTCCTCCAAAGATGGCCACGAGTTGTTTGGTTACATGAAAATGACTCACCCCTTAATAATAACGCCCAATTAATATGCATTGTTCTGCAATACATGTTGAAGGTTTTCAAACACTCAGATCACAAGATTTCTATTGCTAGTAAATAAAAGACAACTTGACTTGCTGATTATGCTTGAACATGCTTTGTAACGCGTCAAAGTGCTGGGGTAACCACTTGGAGGAGTGGAATTTTGAGTCAGCAGGTTCCGTTGTGTTTGATTTGCTACTGATAGATATATAATTCTGTAGGTGCAAGAAAATACAAATCGTAAAATCTGTAACAGAATTCTGCTGTTAAAACACTTGAAAGCGTAGAACATTAGAAAATAATTAGTCACATGTTCCTATTCTGTTTTGCTTGGAGCAAACAGTAGTTAACAGTTGTCAGCATCACTGAACTGAAGATAGTGGCACGCACATGCTCATCTGTTTGACCGAGTTACATAAGGACAACTGCAATGTGCTTCATCTACACAAGCAAATCATTCTAACACCAGGCAGTCAATGTTCTTTTTTATCTTCATCATTCAATAATGCTTTGCTTTTATATAGCATTTAGTTTTGTCTTGCTTTTATATTTACACTTATGTACAGTATCTCACAAAAGTGAGTACACCCCTCACATTTTTGTAAATATTTTATTTTATGTTTTCATGTGACAACACTGAAGAAACAACACTTTGCTACAATGTAAAGTTGTGAGTGTACAGCTTGTATAACAGTGTAAATTTGCTGTCCCCTCAAAATAACTCAACACATAGCCATTAATGTCTAAACCACTGGCAACAAAAGTGAGTATACCCCTAAGTGAGAAAAGGCCACATTGGGCCCAATTAGCCATTTTCTCTTCCTGTTGTCATGTGACTCGTTAATGTTACAAGGTCTCAGGTGTGAATGGGGAGCAGGTGTGTAAAATTTGGTGTTATCGCTCTTACTCTCTCATACTGGTCTCTGGAAGTTCAACATGGCACCTTATGGCAAAGAATTCTTTGAGGATCTGAAAAAAAATTGTTGCTGTACATAAAGATGGCCTAGGCTATAAGAAGATTGCCAAGACCCTGAAACTGAGCTGCAGCATGGTGGCCAAGACCATACAGCGGTCTCGCCATGGTCAACCAAAGAAGTTGAGTGCATGTGCTCAGCGTCATATCCAGAGATTGTCTTTGGGAAATAGACGTATGAGTGCTGCCAGCATTGCTGCAGAAGTTGAAGGGGTGGGGGGTCAGCCTGTCAGTGCTCAGACCATACGCCGTACACTGCATAGAATTGGTCTGCATGACTTTCGACCCAGAAGGAAGCCTCTTCTAAAGATGATGCACAAGAAAGCCCGCAGTTTGCTGAAGACAAGCAGACTAAGGACATGGATTAATGGAACCATGTCCTGTGGTCTGATGAGACCAAGATAAACTTGCTTGGTTCAGATGGTGTCAAGCGCGTGTGCTGGCAACCAGGTGTGGAGTACAAAGACAAATGTGTCTTGCCTACAGTCAAGCATGGTGGTGGGAGTGTCATGGTCTGGGGCTGCATGAGTGCTGCTGGCACTGGGGAGCTACAGCTCATTGAGGGAACCATGAATGCCAACATGTACTGTGACATACTGAAACAGAGCATGATCCCCTCCCTTCGGAGACTGGGCTGCAGGGCAGGATTCCAACATAACGACCCCAAACACACCTCTAAGACAACCACTGCCTTGCTAAAGAAGCTGAGGATAAAGGTGATGGACTGGCCAAGCATGTCTCCAGACCTAAACCCTATTGTGCATCTGTGGTGCATCCTCAAACAGATGGTGGAGGAGCACAAGGTCTCTAACATCCAGCAGCTCTGTGATGTCATCATGGAGGAGTGGAAGAGGACTCCAGTGGCAACCTGTGAAGCTCTGGTGAACTCAATGCCCAAAGGCAGTGCTGGAAAATAATGGTGACCCCACAAAATATTGACACTTTGGGACCAATTTGGACATTTTCACTTAGGGGTATACTCACTTTTGTTGCCAGCAGTTTAGAAATTAATGGCTATGTGTTGAGTTTTTTTGAGGGGACAGCAAATTTACACTGTTATACAAGCTGTACACTCACTAATTTACATTGTAGCAAAGTGTCATTTCTATAGTGTTGAACATAAATATCAAGTACAAATTTTAGGAACTACAGCCATTTTTATACACAGTCCCCCCATTTTCAGGGGCTCAAATGTAATTGGGAAAATTAATATAATTATAAACAAAGTGTTCATTTTTAATATTTTTTTGAAAATCCTTTACTGGCAATGACTGCTTGAAGTCTGGAACCCATGGAGCAAAGACTGGGTTTCCTTTCTGATGCTTTGCCAGGCTCTAACTGCAGCTGTCTTCAATTGTTATTTGTGTGTGGGTCTTTCTGCCTTTAGTTTTACATTCAGCAAGTGAAATGCATGCTCAATTGATTGAGATCAGGTGATTGACTCGGCCTTTGCTGAATATTCCACTTCTTTTCCTTCAAAACCTTCTGGGTTGCTTTTGCATTTTGTTTTGGATCATTGTCCATCTGTACTGTGAAGCGCCGTCCAATCAACTTTGCTGCATTTGTCTGAATCTGGGCAGACGGTATATCTCTAAACACTGCAGAATTAATCTGGCTGCTTCTGTCGCATCATCAATAAACACCAATGATCCAGTGCCACTGGAAGCCATGCATTCCCCTGCCATCACACTGCCTCCACGTTGTTTTACAGATGACGTTGTCTGCTTTGGATCATGAGCTGTTCCGAGCCTTCTCCACACTTTTTTCTTCCCGTCATTCTGGTATAGATTAATCTTAGCTTCATCCGTCCAAAGAATGCTTTTCCAGAACTGGTCTGCCTTTTTTAGATGTTTTTTGGCAAAGTCTAATCTGGCTTTTCTATTCTTCAGGCTTATGAATGGTTTGCACCTTGTGGTGAACCCTCTGTATTTACTCTTGTGAAGTCTTCTCTTGATTGTAGACTTTGACAATGATACGCCCACCTCCTGGAGAGTGTCCTTCACTTGTCTGGATATTGTGAGTGTGTTTTCCTTTACTATAGAGAGGATCCTGTGATCATCCACCACTGTTGTCTTCCGTGGACGACCAGGCCCTTTTATGTTGCTGAGCATTCTTCTTTCATCAGAATATACCAAACTGTTGATTTGGCCACTCCTAATGTTGCTGCTATCTCTCTGATGGATTTGTTTAGTTTTTGAAGCCTGACAATGGCCTGTTTCACTTACATGGACAGCTCCTTTAAATGCATTATGTAGGTTCACAGCAATAGATTCCAATACAAATACCACAATTATGCCCTGTGCACATGGTAGGATTTTCCAACAACAAAACCGAAGGATGTTGGCTCAAACTTGTCTTGCATACACACGGTCACACAAATGTTGTTGGAAATTCTGAACGTCAAGAACGCGGTGACGTACAACATGTACGACAAGCCGAGAAAAATGAAGTTCAATAGCCAGTGCGGCTCTTCTGCTTGATTCTGAGCATGCGTGGACTTTTGTGCGTCAGACTTATGTACACACGATCAGAATTTCCGACAACAAGTTTTGTTGTCGGAAAATTTGAGAACCTGCTCTCAAACATTTGTTGGCGGAAATTCCGACGAAAATTTTCGACATACACGCGGTTGGACTTTCCGATTACAACCCTATCGTGTGTACAGGGCATTAGGTTCAACTCCAGACCTTTTACCTGCCTAATTGATGAAGAAATAAAGGAATAGCCCACACTTGGCCTTAAAACCTCTTTTGATTCAATTGTCCAATTACTTTTGGTCCCTTAAAAAAGGGGGATGGCTATTCTTAAGAGCTGTAATTCTTAAACCCTTCCTCCGATTTAGATGTATAAATTAAACCTGAGTGTGTGCACTTTCAGCCAATATCCATTATATAAATATAGCTTGAATATGTTTGGTAAATACCTGAAAAATACAACGTTTGAGGTATGCTCTTTTTCCCTTACCCTCCCCTTTCCTTCCTCCCCCCTTTCCCTCCTTCCCCTCTCTCCCCCCTTCCCCCTCATTCCTTCCATTCTTTTTTGTCCCTATGTGGGGACAAGCTCTTGTATATATGTATTTGAATGTACATTTCAATATGTAATTATTAACCGTGTTCTGTTTGTATATATATTCAATGTTTTTTGATTTACATATGGAGAATTAAGCCTTGAGGAAGCGGCAACCACCACGGAACATGTTGGCAGATATATGTGATATCGTATTCAATGTGATGTGTGCTCTTTTATATGTACTTGGGCATCTAGTTGCCCTCTCTGTCCTTTTTTATGAATATTATATGTATTAATGAATAAAAGAACTTTTTTATCTTTATCAATATGATTGATGCATTTATGTGATATTTCTACTAGGGGGACCACCATTCGAAAGCCCCTTTTTTCATTAATAAAATTGATATTCTCTGTTAAACTGATGCAATGGAAAAAGAAAATTTCTTACCTTTTGCAGTTGGAAATCACTTTTTTGATGAGGCAGTGCAAAAGAAGAGTAATGATGTGAAAAGTGCAGTAACCCATAACAACTAGATTTCAACGGACTGAAGTCAGATAACTCAGGGATTAATGTGTTTTATTACAATAGATTGCAACATTTGACACAATACTCCAGTTAGAAAGAATTTTTGTAATGTGAAAGAAACGCGAAAATCTATATCTATAAATCTATATTCAGAAACAAACATCTATGCTAAAACACTAGCTAATGGGAATGCTTTCTATATCACAATTTTCTGCAGCCTGAAGATTCTTCCCAGCAAGGAATGCTATGGCAGTTGCTATGCAGTTTTGTATAGAAAAAAAAGAAACTTAAGTCCTCATCATTTTTAAACCTGAAGTCCAGGAATTCGGCCTCTCTCTAAAATTTTCTGGATTACTAGGAGTTATGTCCAATGAGGTGCATGCCACCTTGTGGGCTTATCTTTTTAACCACCTCAAGTCCAGACACTTTCATCCCCTTCCCGTCTATACCAATTTTGTCACACTTTGAATGCCAATTACTCAGTCATGCAACACTGTACCCAAATGAAATTTGTATTGTTTTAAGACAGATAGAACTTTCTTTTGGTGGTAATAAATCACCACTGTGTTTATTCTTTTGTTTCTACATATTTAAAAAAAACCTAAAAATTTTGAAAAAAACAGTCACATTTTTCTTAGATTTTGTTATAAAATTTAGCAAAAAAATACTCTTCATAAATTCACACCAAAATTTATTCTGCTACATTTTATAGTAAAAATAACCCAAATCAGTGTTTATTATTTAGTCTATGTAAAAGTTAATAATATAATATACAAATTATGGTAATTATATTTGAAAATTGATCAGTCCTGATGTAATGACCTCATGAATCTCATTTCTTGAGGCCCTAAAATACCAGGACAATATAAATACCCCCTAAATGACCCCTTTTTGGAAAGTAGACAGCCCAATGTGTTTAGTAAGAAACACAGTGAGTTTTTTGAAGTTGTCATTTTTTGTCACAATTTTTTGTAAAATTAAGAAAAAAAAAATGAAATAAAATGATTTTTTTTTCCAAAGTTGTCATTCTAACAAGTTCTTTCTTACACACAGCATGGGCATACTTACAATTACACCCCACAACACATCCTGCTTTGCCTCCTGAATATGGGGATACCACATGAGACTATTTCACAAGCTAGATACATAGAGGGGCCCACAATCCAAGGCACACTTTCAGGCGTTCCAGGGGTATAAATTATGCATCCAATTTCTTAACTACCTATCACATTTTTGGAGGCCCTGGAGCACCAGGGCAATGTAAACACACAGAAAAATGATCCTATTATGGAAAGCAAACAGTCCAAGGTACTTTCTGTAAAGACATAGTAAGTCTTTTGAAAATGTAATTTTTTGGCACAGGTTTTTGGAGAATTATTTTTTTTCCGCAAAGTTGTCAATTAATATGATATTTCTAACACATATCATAGGCATACTTATAAATACACCCCAAAACACATTCTACTATTCCTCCCAGGTGTGGCAATACCACATGCATGAGTCTTTTAACAACCTAGCCACAAAGAGAGGCCCAAAGAAAAACAAAATGAAATAAAATGTGTTTTTTTTCCAAAGTTGTCACTCTAACAAGTTCTTTCTCACACACAGCATGGGCATACTTACAATTACACCCCACAACACATTCTGCTTTGCCTCATGAATATGGGGATACCACATGAGACTATTTCACAACCTAGGTTCATAGAGGGGCCCGCAATCCAAGGAGCACTTTCAGGGTTTCTAGTGGCATAATTACACATCTAATTTCCTCATTGCATTTTGGAGGCCCTGAAGCACCAGGGCAGTGGAAATACACATACAATTATCATATTTTGGAGACTACACATCCCAAGGTATTTTTTAAGATGCATGATGAGTCTTTTGAAGACTTCATTTTTTCAACAAGTGTTTTTGAAAAATGCAGAAAGAAAATAAAAATTATTTTTTTACACAAAGTTGGCAGTTTAATAAGATATTCCGCACACACAGCATGGGTATACTTAGAATTACACTCAAAACACATTCTACTATTCCTCCTGTATATGATGATACCATCTGTGTGAGACTTATTCAGTGTTTATACTGAATATTTACCAGACATTGTATCTTGTGTATCACACAAATCAACTAGTGTCAAAACCAATTTACTGTAATGAAAACTAAGAATTAGTGGGGCCTGTCTCAACTTAAAGAAAAAGATACCAAAATGCCTCCATCCCTAAATGCTTCATGAGAACAAAAAAAGTAAGGTTGGGACTTTACATGAGGCACATTGGTGTGTATAATGATATATAGAATGAACCTAAATAAATCGAATGTCACAGTCCCCTAAGGGTGCATCATAATAGAGGTTAATAATTGTAATAAAACCATTAGAAAACATGATTTGTAACATACAAAATAAATACAAAGCAGTCAAATACATACAGATAATTTATACATGATCAACATGATATATGAAATTGATACAGGGTGTGATATGATACAGTTATTAGGGCAAACTTGTATTAAAATTTACTGTAATGGTCGCTTCTATACGAGTGGTCAGGGAATATAGCTTAGTGTAGCGTCACCTGTAGCAATCCCAGTTACTATAAGCCAAGCAAGCCTAGCCTACTGGCTTACAAAAATATAAATATAATTGCGCTTAGGACACCGAGTAGGTCTGCTGCCTCCCCTAATGGAGCTCCCCTAGGGGGTCTCCGGGCAAACGCAAACAATAAATTGAGGTAGATGGTGCTCCCTACAAATGGTTAATGTTAAGACGTAGACAGGTAAGAGAGAGAGGCCTGAGTGCTGCACCACCAGTGGGTGTACCGCACCTATACTCAATGTATATGATCCCACCTCCAAACAATGCCTGTGTTTCAAATATAGCTGTGTCTGTGATCTGTCATTGGGTGATATGTTAACATCCCCTGTAATATATATAGTTCCAACCTCAGTTATAATCCTGTAATATATATTAGCATACTAAGTGCCATAAATGTGTAAATCTAAGTGGCCTTACAGAAAATTCCCAACCTCTCAGAGTAACCTAAATATGTAAACATGATCCGTGCCAGGTATCCCAGTGATTTGTGGGGCACACTCTGCGCAGTAACCTTATAGTGATTCCCCTAGTGGTTCCCTGGTAGTAATGCCTCCAACTACCAGAATATGGGGCCTAATACCAATGTTAAAAATACAATCATTAAATGATTAAACACAAACATAAATATATCACCGTGGTGTGCAAATAGCAACTTAAATAAAGCGCACTGTGTGGACAAGCTATGCGTCCGTAGAAAGTATAAGAAAAAGTTCAAGATCACATATACATGTGCATATAACAGTCCATGTGATGTGCATTTAGTACTCTTCAAAAGATGTAACAAATATTCAAATGGTGACTTGGGTGCTCGCAGTTTCTTCTGGTGACTTTGTGCTCCCCGTCAAAGGTCCCCACTCACCAGATCCACTCACCCCAAAGGGGCAATGCGCGTATGGATGTAACCGCTGTGATCACTTCACCACCCTGGTTAATAGAATTCCAAAGATGAGCCTCTATCTTCAGGTAGCTTAGAGCCTGATCATTAATGAGTCCCTCATAGTATGATGAATTTATTAAAAATCATTAAGCAGATAAAAAATATATATATGGATAAAAGAGGACGTCTATGATGAAACGCGTAGGACGGCGCCACACACACTACGTCACTTCCTGGTATTTGGACTGATGGAACGCAGGTGGAGCGCAGAGCACCGCTACTGTCTCCACCCTGCGTCTAATGCTTGCTGTTTGTCCAGAGGCTCGACTTTATTTAGGAGCCTGCCATACCTATACACACACTGCAGTTTATGGCATTTGGAGTGCCTAATTGAAAGTTTTTGCCGCTGGACTTTTTTCTTTTATCCATAGATATACTTTTTATCTGCTTAATGGTTTTTAATAAATTCATCATACTACACTATGGGAGTCCACATCTGTTTTCTCCTATGAGGGACTCATTAATGATCAGGCTCTAAGCTACCTGAAGATAGAGGCTCATCTTTGGAATCCTATTAACCACGGTGGTGAAGTGATTGCAGCGGTTACATCCATACGCGCATTGCCCCTTTGGGGTGAGTGGATCTGGTGAGTGGGGACTTTTGAGGGGGAGCACAAAGTCACCAGAAGAAACTGCGAGCACCCAAGTCACCATTTGAATATTTGTTACATCTTTTGAAGAGTACTAAATGCACATCACATGGACTGTTATATGCACATGTATATGTGATCTTGAACTTTTTCTTATACTTTCTATGGACGCATAGCTTGTCCACACAGTGCGGCTTTATTTAAGTTGCTATTTGCACACGGTGATATATTTATGTTTGTGTTTAATAATTTAAAGATTGTATTTTCAACATTGGTATCAGGCCCCATATTCTGGTAGTTGGAGGCATTACTACCAGGGAACCACTAGGGGAATCACTATAAGGTTACTACGCAGAGTGTGCCCCACAAATCACTGGGATAGCTGGCACGGATCACGTTTAGAGGTTGGGAATTTTCTGTAAGGCCACTAACATTTACACATTTATGGCACTTAGTATGCTAATATATATCACAGGATTATAACTGAGGTTGGAACTATATATATTACAGGGGATGTTAAAATATCACCCAATGACAGATCACAGACACAGCTATATTTGAAACACAGGCATTGTTTGGAGGTGGGATCATATACATTGAGTATAGGTGCGGTACACCCACTGGCGGTGCAGCACTCAGGCCTCTCTTTCTTATCTGTCTATGTCTTAACATTAACCATTTGTAGGGAGCGCCATCTACCCCAATTTATTGTTTGCGCTAGCCTACTGGCTGCCCCCAGGAATTCAGCTGCATTCATGACTCTGGTATCTTTTTTTTTTAGCAAGCAATGGTGAATAATTGTAAAAGTGATTGAAGCGGCTAAATAGCCACTGGATTGCTTTTAAATGTGGAGGAAAGTGGTCCCCCTCCCCTCATTACATTTCCCTGCCTTTCCCCTCTTTCCCTGGCTCTCCTGTTCCAGCAGTGGTTCCACCGGCCTACCATTGAGGTGAAGGGTGAAGGAAGCTCCCTGATAATCTCCTTAGTCTATGGAACTGAAAACGGCAAGCATTTTGTCACTTTCAGTTTCAGTTTGTTGTTTTCAAGCCATTACTGATTTTGAAAGCATCTGATCAAACTGATTTCAGTTTGATCAGATGCTTTTAAGAGCAGAGGAGAGACCAGGGGTTTAAAAGTCCCTAGATCTCTAAATAAAAAGGACATGTCATGCTTACTGCTATCACAAGGGATGTTGTTCATCCCTTATGATAGTAATAAAGTTGATCTAAAAAAAAATAAACAGTGGAAAAAATTGATGTAAATCAAATACATAATAAAAAAATAAAAATTAAAGCGCCTCTGTCCCCCCGTGCTCACGTGCATATGTTAATGGCGATCGTACCACACATGTGAGGAATTGCCATAAACGTCAGAACAAGAGCAATAATTGTAGCACCAAACCTCCTGTGTAACCCTAAACTGGTAATCTGTAAAAGCTTTTAAAGTTTCGCTTATTGAGATTTTTAAGTATCTTAGTTTTTCGCCATTCCATGGGCGCGCACAATTTTAAAGTGTGACATGTTAGGTATTTACTCAGTGTAACATCATATTTTATGTTTTAACAAACGATATGTATTTTTTTCCATTTTTGCATTTGAAAATCTGCTGTGCAAATATCATGTGACTAAAAAAAATGGCAAAAAAAAGGTGATTTTTACATGTATGAGGAAGTGTCAAAATAGGCTGGGGAGGCAAGTGGTTAACTGGTTTGGTGATAATCAGGGTCAATATGACTGGTGTGGCGGTGATTAGGGACAATATAACTGGTGTGGCGGTGAATACATTGAGTTGTGAGTGTGAGTGTGGCAGACTGCCACACATTGTGAGTGGTGTGGCAGTGATTAATTAACAACACTGTGAGTGATAGGCAGAGATTAGGGACAATATAAGTGGAGTGGTGGTGAAAAGGGACACTGGACTGCTGTGACGATGATCACAGACACTGTAATTGGCATAGCAGTGATCACAAACACTCTAAATGGCTTGGTGATGATCTTTGACACAATAACTGGCAGTGATCATGGACATGTAACTGGCGTGGCGGTAATTAGGGACACTGCAACCAGTGTGGCGGTGATCTGAGACACTGTAACCAGTGTGGCATGGATTAGGGACACTTTGATTGAGTGGCGGAAATTAGGGACACTTACTGGTGACAGCGAGTTAAAAAGAAAAAAAAATTCTTTACATTTTTATTTACATTTCTATTTATTTATTTATTTATTTATTTTTTAGACATTCAATTTTTATTGAAATTTAATGTATACAAAAGAAAATATACAGCAGACTGACATAATATACGCTTGTACCATTTATTATATAAGCAGACCACATTAACAAAATAAGATGGCCGTATATATAAAAATATGTCAGAATGATCATATCATTACAGGAAACATCAAAGTAAAGCAGTCATTCTAAATCATTTCCTAAATACTGAAAATCCAAACTGACACAATAAGTTTTTTACATACTGTCATCCTTGCAGTACAGTGTCACCAGAGTCACACTGTACTACTTTGGGGGATGTAAGGATTATTTTTATACTGATTGCTTTTTTAGCCATGATGGCAGTAAAAGCAATAATTTCTCACTCTTTGCGCTGCATTCTTGCACTGAGAAAACTGTGCTAGTTGTGATTGGTCACAACTATCACATGGTACAAGGCTGCTATGAATGGCCTTGTACCATGTGATCTCTGTGATCGATCACAGAGATCACACAGTAGTAAATAATGACCCCAAGAAAAATGACATATTGTTTACTACTTCCATGTAATCGCTGATTAGCCAATCAGGGTTCACATGATACCAGGGAAGCCCAGAGTGGCAGCGACAGACATCAGAGAGCGTACAAGTGGCAGAGGCGGGGTGACATATGGGTACGTCAGCCTGCATCGGCGGTGCTCCCGTCACGCTGTTTATAGGCTGCGGGCCGACGAAAAGCAGTTCATTTACAATTTTTATTTTTACTGAGCTCTGACAGTACAGCTATTACTATACTTTGGGCACACCAATGCTAGACCTTCTCAGCTCAGCTCAACTCCTGAAGCTACAGAGTCTTATGCAGCTGCTCTATCCACCCCTCCCCTCCTCCTGTCTAGTCACAGGTGCTTTGTATTATGTGAGCCTATTCCAAAAAAAATAAAATGTTCTGTGCATGGGCAGCAGAGTGTGTGTGTGTGTGTGTGGGGGGGAGCAGCATCTTTCCTGTCAGAACATATAGCGATAGCTGTACTACTGGTGATAAGTAAAACAGTCAGTTTTAAATTAAATAGATAAGTCCATGAGGTGGCATGCACCTCGTTGGATTTAATCCATAGTAAGCCGGCAGATGGACAGTGGAATTCAGTTTTAAAGCATTTCTTGCTAATGCTATTGATTGCATGGTAATGTGGTATACAATCTTGATGATCAGGTTGACGCAAAGTATTTTTTTTAATAATCTCCAAAAAATATTTTATTCTGTTGAATAGGGTCTCCAGATTTGTATTCAAAAAAGCAATATGCATTTGCACAACTGTGCTGTAAATATGTGCAAATATATTATGGAAAACATCTCATATACCTCTGCTTTCCTTAATTTGCAAATGAGTTGTGATAGCAAACCTGACAACCAGAATTATTAAATGCCAATACATATGTTATGAATTAATGAAATTACGAAAATTCCTGTACCCCTTGTTGAAGAAGTATTTTTTGCCTAATGATGCTGCATTTCAAATACTTTATATATACACACACTACCATTTAGTGACAACAGAGAAAAGATCCACATTTACATGATTTTGTTTGGTTTAGAGCTGCTGGCAGTGGCATGCAAAGAAGGAGGTGGGCCACACAGACAAGTTGAAAATGTCAAATTTTCTGAGTCTATGGGACATGTGGATCACAAAAACAACAAGAATTGCTATTTATGTAAAACTGCGCAGGGATTTTGTTAACAGGAAAGTATAAATATAAAAACTGCTTTTTAGAGTATTTCTTTAAAGTGGAAGTATGGGTAAAATTACAAAATGACACAATATAATGCAGTCTGCTAATAGCATTAACACTGTAGATTTTGTTTTTCCACCCTATACTTTGATCATATATTGGTCATGTTGGTAGATCTGTAATCTTTTACAATTTCTTTAACAGATTGACAATGCTTTTAATTTTACAGAGCAGCTTTGTTATTGTTTTGATTTTGTTACTGACCTTCCCTTAGCAACCAATGACGTCATCGGTTGGTAGGATGCAGGCGGGTGGCTTACACAGCTTTCACTTTTGTGGGTAAATACAGATAACAGCATAAAGCGGGAGAGAGCCCAGAGTAGGAACTGGGTGTGCTCTTTCACCTCTCTGTACACGGAACTTAACACAGTAACGCTTTCTTGATTGGATTGTACAGGGCTTTGTATCATTTTGCTGCGCCCCCCTGGGGACTCTTTACGGAACCCTAGGGGTTGAAAAACCCTGATCTAGTGCAACAGGATAAAAATATTATATGATTATTATAGATATCTTAGAGAAAAGGTTGGGTTGCTATTGAAGGCCATCCTTGATTTTTATTACTATATGATTATTATAGATATGTTAGAGAAAAGGTTGGGTTGCTATTGAAGGCCATTCTTGATTTTTCTAGTAAAACCATCTCAAGGATACATGTGTTCTAGTACACGCGGTTTGTCATTATGTGGGGACAGTGGGGATAGGAGCACTGCTAGTGCTGCACTGAAATGATCACATCTTCAATAACAATTTAAAAGCATTATTTACAGTAGTTTAAAAAAGCAACTAATGGGTTTGATAAGTAGTAAGTGAAAACATTCAGGAACCTTTTACTATGCAAGCCATAAAATGGAATTAGGTGGATTTAATTAAAAGTTGCAGTGCTTCCCAGAGGCCCTCCGAAAAGCCTTGTTTGTCTATGTTTTAGCTGCAATGACCTTGCAAACTGTATGAATATTTAATTAAGAATATTCAGTGATATGCAGAACCACACTGCCTCAAGTGGAATCTAAAGGCCAGTGTTGGGAATCTCTTATCTGTAAAAGCTAGGTATTAGGTGTTCCCAAAACACCAGGTTACTGGTAGCCAGGCTAACAGTCAAAAGTATGTGGCGCTAATCTAAGTGTACCACTCATATAAAATCGAACTCGCAAAATACCATAGATCTCAATACTTCCTAATAGACAATACTATCTTCTCCCATTGGGGAGCAGCCAAACCAACTGAAATGTTAAATGCTGGTTATCATTCCTAATAAAATTATATGAAATAAATCATCCAATGAACATGATGTTCCTCAACCAACTATGTAGAAACTATGACCAGAGGTGATTTTGAACTCAGTGATAATGTTGAAATAAAATATTTTAAAATGAATAGCAATTCCTCAAAGTGTGTCATACAATGTGCATAATTTTCCTCAACATGATAAGTGAAAACAACAAAAAATATTTAAATAATACACAAAATAAATATTGCTGGTGAATAAATGATACCAAAACAACTGTAATGCAATATTAAATATAAAAGTGCGACTCTATATCACATATGTACGCAAAAGTGATCAAGTGCAAAACAAAGTGACAATTGTGCAGAACCATGCGTTAAAAAATGCGACTCTGAAATAAACTCCCAAAATTCAACACCTCTCCCACCTAAAAATAATAATTCTTGTAAAATTGAAAAGCTGTGACATAAAATGTGATCAAGTCCAAGAAAATAATGCTTCATGCAGTGTAATTCGTACTGTCCATACAGAAAGTTAATAATAACGTGCCAGTAAGGTGACTTTGTGCTGGATTCATTCACTTGAAAACTGGTGCAGCACACAGGTGTTTCCCCCAGCCTCTCACCTCAATCAGCGGCCCCCAATGGGCCAAGCCAAGCAGAATGGTTAATGCTTCTCTGTAAGGGATGATGATCCAACAGCTGTCCCCCTCTTCCAGAGGGTGTGCGTGGGTCAGACTTCCTCTACTAATCACCAGCGCTCACACAAACCCCTCTCTCTCCGGTCACAGACTCGTTATAGAGCCCACAAACCCCTTCACATAGTTGGTTGAGGAACATCATGTTCATTGGATGATTTATTTCATATAATTTTATTAGGAATGATAACCAGCATTTAACATTTCAGTTGGTTTGGCTGCTCCCCAATGGGAGAAGATAGTATTGTCTATTAAGGAAGTATTGAGATCTATGGTATTTTGAGAGTTCGATTTTATATGAGTGGTACACTTAGATTAGCGCCACATACTTTTGACTGTTATCACCTTACATATTAGGGTGGGTGAGGCCACCTCTTATGTTGGCAGCTTCTCTAATTTTGGTCTCAGTGCCCATGATCCTTTGAGAGTGTGGTTGTGCGCATTAGTTCTCTACTATTTTAGACTGGTAGCCAGGCTGATGTCCAATGTACAGTACCTATGCAATGGTAAAATGAATGCAAAATCTGTGGGTTGGTGAGCTTATTAATCAGTATGTGTTTCCACGTTAAATGCAGGCCCTTAGGTAAAAATATGCATATCTTCATGTCTGTTGGACTTGTCTAGTGCTCTTTTGTTAAAAAAAAAATTGTACATCTAGTTATCTGGATCTATAGGGTTCCTCTACTTGTGAATATGCCCTCTAATGGTGGCTATGCCCTTTACAATCCACAGCCACTGTACAACAATTGACAGCTGCCTGTCAAAACTTTCTCTGCTGGGCCCTAAAATGTAATTACACATTAACTTTGAGGGGTTATATCTCTAACATGCCTATGTTATATTTTATGATACGTCTTTGGTGTTATCTCTCCTAAAACAGCAATATAAAGGCATATGAGGAACTTAAATAACTTAAAGAAACCCATGCTGCTTGATCAAGAACATCTCATTGGGCAAATATGGGTAGTAGACATGTGCACACTGAAATATTTTGTTTCAGAATTTCGTTTTCGTCCGAAAAATACATTTATTTAGTTACTCCCGAAATTCGTTTTTATTTATTTTGTTTTTCGTTAAAAATTGCATTAGTCCATAAATCCAAATTAAGGTCGAATCTCTCAATGAAGGCTCATGGTGTCTGTCGAATGTTCAAAGAAGATTCGACGGAGTAGGTAAACTGTAGTTTACCTACTCCGTCGAATCTTCTTAGAACTTTCAACAGACACCATAAGCCAAAGTACGTGTGTACTTAGTTCTAGCTATTTTACTGCTCCTTCTCTTTGGTTACAATCAGTCAATAACATTCATCATCATCATTATTTTCATTTATCTTTTCTCCCCTCCGTCGAATCTTTTCTCTCTATGTCGAATAATCTTGGACTAATAGAATTAAGGTTAGGCACATTCGACCACAGGTTTGATGGACACAGATTGTTATTGTCATCATCATGTTGAATCTCCTATCTATATCGAACTGTTGTAGCAACGAAAACGAAAATAAAGCATTTGTTTATGTTGGATCTTTCGTTTTTTGGATTCTGCACTTTCATTATCGCTTGTTAAAACGATAATGAAAATACCTGAAATTCAGACGAAAATGCATTCGGACGAAAACGAATGCACATGTCTAATGGGTAGCAGCACATAGGAAACGATCTAAAAACAAATAGATCCTTAGATCATATAATATTTTATGCACATATAGCTTCATATAACACCTTACAAAATGGTCTATGGTAGTCTTTTATGCTTTTTTTTTAATAATAAAGTATAACTGTCATTCTCCTTTAAATGAAGATAGGATACATTTTGCATGCCTGATTGTGTTATGTTTATCTCCTGGCTCCTTTGTCTGTAAGGTTGTTTGAGGTAATGGCACCCACTCATAACTCTTTTGACTTTGAAAAGTGTCATCCATATTGTCTTTTGCTCATTGTCATTGAAAATAAAACCTTCTGTCTTAGTATGAGACATGCTTCTTAAGTGGAAGAGAATAACAAAGGTTTTCTTTAATGGAATGTGGGTGAGAAATGTGCACAAATGTGTAGTGTGAATGGATCCTGGATATCATGGTGCTCTATACTCTGCTATAATGTCCTAATTAGTCATTTACAGCTGATTGTGTTTTTCTAAATAGCTGAGAACCAACATGTTAAAGGAAAGTGTAATGCCATGTACACACGATCGCACATTCCGACAACAAAATCCATGCTTTTTTTCCGACGGTTTTGGCTCAAACTTGCATACACACGGTCACACAAATGTTGTCGGAAATGCGAACGTCAAGAATGTGGTGACATACAACACGTACGATGACCCGAGAAATATGAAGTTCAATAGCCTGTGCGGTTCTTCTGCTTGATTCCGAGCATGCGTGGAATTTTGTGCGTCAGAATTGTGTACACACGGTCGGAATTTCCAACAACGGATTTTGTTGTCGGAAAATTTGAGATCCAGATCTCAAATTTTGTCAGAAATTCCGACAGAAAATGTCCAATGGAGCCTACACACGGTCGGAATTTTCATCAACAAGCTCCCATCGAACATTTGTTGTCGGAAATTCCGACCGCGTGTACGTGGCATTAAAAGTAGTAAATGCAGTCTTTGATTTCAACTGCTAAGAGTAGGACCAGTGGTGGACATATCAGCTGCACAGCCCGTACATACCCACAAGAGCCTCTGAGAGCTTGAGGACCATTGCAAGTAGAGGATGCCACTGCCCCAGAATCTCAGTGGCTAGTTCATGGCCATGGTATTTACAGAAAATACTCAATACCACTGCAGTCACGCTCATCAACATACAGTACCTATAGTATAATAAAAATCTACTGTATAAAACATGTTACACTTAAAAAATATAGCAGCATGCATTGAAAGATCTCTAAATTAGCTTAATAATCCTAAAAGATCTTGTGAGGAACAAACTTGTAATTAAAAAATCTTTTTTGTGTTCAGATATTGCACTGCTCAGTTCACATCGTCAAGAAAGCTCAGTTCACTTGTATTTAAAACACAAGTTTGCTCCTCATAACATCTTTTAGGATTATTGAACTGATTTAGAGATCTGTCAATGAGTGGTGCTATATGTTTTAATATAACAAATCTTTTATATTTATATATTTCTATTATATGTTTTCATTATACACATATGTTGATGTTAATAATTGTCAGATTGTGTTACTGGTCAGTTGAGGGATTGTATGATTTGAGATCTGAAAATAATAACCCTTGAGGTTTCACTGAGGGAGAATGCTGATTGCAGTGATACTAAGCGATACACAGGATGAGGTGTGTCAATAGCAGCCCTGTTACTAAGGTAGTGCGGTGTTAAGGCATTTTATATTTTTTGTAGCGCTACCCCTGTAGGGGGCCACTGGTGATTGTGGTTCGTCTCCCACCCTGCACAGTCAGGCACATGAATTTCCAGACTCACCAAGTCAAGAAACAGTCCTTGTACTTTGTTTTATTTGTTGGCTAGCCAAGCCTTCAGAAGTTTACCTACACTTCCAAAAAAAAATTAACTATCCACATTTCTAGCACTAGGGGGTGTTACATGTAAGTTAGTTAATGTACCCTAAGCAAGTCTAGGGCCCTTAGATTCATTTTTTTATCATTCAGCCAGCAAGTGCATGGGGGAATCCTCCTGCCATGCCTTTGACTTCCCCTCCATCGGAATACACTGTTCAGCCATGACAACAATAGCTGGCAGAGCTGACTGAGCAGAAATGTTGTCAACAGGGTGGTTGTACAGGAGTAGATCTATCAGTCGACTTCTGTACAACCTTCTCATACATGGATCGAAATTTGGCCAGTCACTGCCAAAATTTGATCCATGTATGGCTGGCTTAGATCTCTGGGCAATAACTGATGGTACCTAATATTTCCGAGTCAGTGGTTGCTAAAATAAGCATATCCAGAAGAGCTCCTGTTTCATGAAAAGTAACCACTGACCACCAATAACAGGGAAGCATTTCCCTCTGACACAAATTAATAGGGGCCCTTTGCCTAATGAAACCAATATAATTGACTGAACATAAATGACTGGTTACACTTTACTGACCATTATTGTAAAAGGGCACTTCTGCCACTGAGCACCAATGTAAGGAAGTCATTTAACTATCATTGAGGCAGGTAAATTAATCATAAACGCCAATCTACCAGGAAAGTTTATATTGACCTCCAATGCAACAGGGGAATTTATACTGACCATTAACATAATATTACACTGGCTACCAATGTAAATGGTCAGTGTAACTGACTTCACTGAATACCAGACTAGCAGGTGAATAAATACTGACCACTAATATAGCATGGGATTACACTGATTTATAATGGCCAATGAAATGGAGGAGGTTTTACTGGCTACCAATGTAATGAGGGAATATATAGTGACCTTTAATGTAAAGGCAAAACACAGACCAGCCACATTATAAGGGCATTTACATTAACACTACCAAATGTAATGGGGGAACTTACACAGCATTATATTTGGGTGATTGATGGATAGTGTGAATGTACCTGTTATATTGATGGTTAGCATAAATGCATCTGTTGCGTTGTTGGGTAGTGTAATTATTTTTGTTGCATTGGTGGTCAGTGTAAATACCTCCATTATCTTGGTTTTCTGTGTAAATACTACCTGTCACAGGGGAATTTAGGCTGAATGCCAGTGTGACAGGGGCCTTTAATGGGGGAGGGGGTTGAAATTTGCTGGAAAATTTTGAGGGGAGCTTTTTTGGGAAGGAGAGGGTTGCTTGTGTCTGAATAATGTCGGACTGTCACTCTCTCCCTCTCAGAGGATGTTGCACCTGTTCCTACTATACAGAACCTATTATACCCCTCGTAAACTTTTTCAGTTTGGCCGACGGTCGGATGCAAGTTGTCCCCGATGTGGGGACATGGAAGGGGATATGATCCATATGTTTTGGTAATGCCCAAAACTGTTTCGCTACTGAACGGAGGTGACAAGAGCCATTGACCGGGTGTTTGGAACCTCCACCAGGATGGAGGCGAAATATTGTCTCCTGGGATTAGTGGAAGGAGTAGGAAACCGGGGAAGTACCCAAGTGGCGGCTCTGAGATGCTTATTTCAAGCAAGGAAACTGATCGCCCCGAGATGGCTGTCAGTGTCACCTCCGTCCAGTAGAGAATGGATAAATAGTGTGAATGTGGTAATTATTAAAGATAAATCGGTGTACATAAAAAAGGGACTATAAAGAAATATGATAAGATGTGGAAACCTTGGTGGGAAGCAAGGGGGATTGATATGTGAATATTGACAATGTGGGAAAAACACTTTAACAATAAAAAGTGACCTAACAGGAATAAAATCAAGATGGAAAATCAATAGGATGGATGAGTGAGAGAAACGGATGGAGATTAGAGGGGAGTGTGAATGTGTAGGAAATCAGACCAAATAGATCTTTAGATAGGATTGACCCCCACGACACCAACCCTCTCTTAGGCTACCCAAGATAGGAATGGGGGGGGGTTGAGGGGATGTTGATTTGATGTACTTTGTAAACAAAACAAACTCTTAATAAAGAAATAAAGTTTAAAAAAAAAAAAGAATAATGTCGGACTATATAATGTGCTTGTCAGGAAAGTCCTGTCAGTATCAGACGCCCTGTGCGGGCAGTCGCACGCATGCGCACGCGCACCAGGCGGGCTTTTTAAACTGATCTGTCACATGAGAATCTTGCTGTCTGCTCTACAGCGTTACGTGTGCACTTCCTGAGAACACTTCCTGTTTCCTGTGCTAGATCCGGCTTGTTCCTGATTATCCTAGCTGTCTGCCTGCATCTGATCCCGGCTTGTCTCCGACCATCCCTGCTTTCTGCCTGCATCCGACCCCGGCTTGTCTGACCACTCTTCTGCCTGACCCTTTGGCTCATCTACAGTCCGCCTGGCTATCGATCCGGCTTGTCTGACCTTCCAGTCTGCTGCACCAGTGTTCCAGTCTGCTGTCCTGTGTGTTCCAGCCTGCTATCCAGTTCCAGTCTGCTGCACCAGTGTTCCAGTCTGCTGTCCTGTGTGTTCCAGCCTGCTATCCAGTTCCAGTTTGCTGTGTGGTTCCAGTCTGCTGCACCAGTGTTCCAGTCTGCTGTCCTGTGTGTTCCAGCCTGCTATCCAGTTCCAGTTTGCTGTGTGGTTCCAGTCTGCTGCACCAGTGTTCCAGTCTGCTGTCCTGTGTGTTCCAGCCTGCTATCCAGTTCCAGTCTGCTGCACCAGTGTTCCAGTCTACCTACCAGATCAGCTTAATCTCCACTGCACAGTGTTTCCAGAGTTCCAGACCTACCTTCTGCTGTTGATCCTGCCAGGCACTCGTGCCACTCCTGACTCTTGTGCTTCCTGTATACCCTACCAGGGCCCTCGAGTCAGAGCCGCAAGAGAGGCCATCCCCTGCAAGTCGGGCTCGTCCACAAGGTACGTGACAGTAGCAGACAGCCATGACCGAGCCCGAGCAGGGAGCCTCTCCTATGGAAGAACTTTGTATGCACCTGGCCGGCCTTACACAGGCTGTTAAGAGTCTCCAGGAAGGATATACACGTCTGGAAGAACGGGTCCAAGTACTGTCTGGTCCCACTGAGACCCAGGGATCTTCTCTGCCATCTACCTCTGCTAGCAGTACTACTTCCCCTACAGTAGTGATGCTGCCCCCTGAACCAAGGGTTCCCACTCCTGAAAAGTTTTCTGGAGAACGAAGTAAATTCAGGGCATTCCGGAATGCATGCGAACTGTACTTCGCCCTTCAACCTCGCACCTTCTCGCTCGAAGCCACCAAAGTAGGTTTTGTGATCTCACTGCTCCTGGGTGACCCCCAAACATGGGCTCACCGCCTTCTGGAACTGAAAGCCGAGGTGTTGACCAATTTAACCACCTTCTTTGATGCAATGGCCCAGCTATATGAGGACTCACAGCTTTCTGCAACCGCAGAAGCCGCCCTGCACACCCTTCAACAAGGGCGTAGGGCAGTAGAGGACTACGTTGCGGAATTCCGCCGATGGAGTGCAGACACGGACTGGAATGACGCTGCCCTCCGCTACCAGTTCCGTATGGGACTTTCCGACCCTTTAAAAGATGAACTGGCCCGAGTGGGAATTCCTCTGACTCTGGATGCCTTGATTAACCTTGCCATACAGATCGACCGACGGTTGAGGGAGCGAAGAGCAGAAAGAGGTGCTGGGCCTACTCGCCCAACCTGGATGTTGCCTAGGGTCCCCAGCTATACCCATCCTGCACCCACCTCTAGTCCTGCTGTTTCACCTGATACCTCTGAGCCCATGCAACTTGGAGTCTTCCGCCCATCTCTCACGACGGAGGAACGCCAACGTCGCCGGGCTAACAACCTGTGCCTGTACTGCGGGGAACCCGGACACTATGTCAGGAACTGTCCTAACAAACTCCGTAAGTGCCTGTCTGTCTCCTCTGGTGATGTGACTGCTTGGCCTAAGACTTCCGCTCACTTGACTCTTTCTATATCTTTGCAGCTCCCAGGAAAGACTTTACAGGTTCCCGCTATCATTGATTCCGGGGCTTGCAGCTGCTTCTTGGACTGATCCTTTGCAGCTAAACACCAGATCCCACTGCGTTACAAGGCCCATGGACTCTCTATTCATCTGGCCGACGGGTCTGCAATAAAATCTGGGCCAGTTATACAAGAATCCGCTCCCCTTCCAGTCACCATCTTCAATTTGCACCAAGAACTGCTTCGCCTGGACATCATCACTTCTCCTTTATTTCCTATTATTCTTGGCATGCCGTGGCTACAAGCCCATAACCCTACTATCAACTGGGTCACAGGAGAAATTACGTTTTCCTCTCAGTACTGTCAACAGTTCTGCACTTTGAAGGACTCTGGTGAATCCCCTGCTCTGTTATGTCTGAACACTGATTCTGAGTTATTCCAGGCGGTCCCCAAGGTCTATCATGACTTTTTAGATGTCTTTAGTAAAAAAGGGGCTGAAACCCTTCCTCCTCATCGGGCTTACGATTGCCCCATCGAGCTCCTTCCCGGAGCCGAAGTTCCCTTTGGCAGGATTTTTCCTTTGACCGAGCTGGAGCAAGGAGCACTAAAAGCATACATCGACGAGAACCTAGAAAAGGGTTTCATCCGGCCCTCTACATCCCCAGCAGGTGCAGGCATTTTTTTTGTTGAAAAAAAGGATCACTCTCTTCGTCCTTGTATAGATTACCGCGAACTCAATAAAATAACTGTTAAAAATCGGTACCCTCTCCCCTTGGTACCAGAATTATTCCAGAGACTGGGGACTGCTACTATTTTCACCAAATTAGATCTCCGAGGGGCTTACAACCTAGTTCGCATCAGAAAAGGGGATGAGTGGAAGACAGCTTTCCACACTTGCTTCGGGCACTTTGAATACATGGTGATGCCCTTTGGACTATGTAACGCCCCTGCAACTTTTCAGTACTTCATAAATGATGTTTTCCGGGACTATTTGGATCTATTTGTCATAGTCTACTTAGATGACATTCTCATCTTTTCTTCTTCCCTGGAATCCCATCGCAGACATGTTAAATGTGTTTTAGCTCGACTCCGGCTACATGGCTTGTACGCTAAGGCTGAAAAGTGCGAGTTCGAGCAAGAGAGTATTCCATTCTTGGGGCTAATCATCTCCGTGGAAGGGATCAAGATGGATCCCCATAAGGTTGCTGCAATTCTTGACTGGCCAGCCCCTACTGACAAGAAAGGAGTCCAACGTTTCATTGGCTTTGCCAACTTCTATAGAAAATTCATTAAGGGGTTCTCAGCCATCATTGAGCCCATCACTCAATTGACCAAACAAGGGGTGCGTTTTCATTGGTCGCCCGAAGCTCAATCCGCCTTTGAATCTCTCAAAAGACTGTTCACCTCTGCTGCTGTTTTGAAACATCCCGATTCCTCTTTACCATTTGTCCTGGAAGTGGACGCTTCTGAGAGTGCTGTTGGTGCGATTCTTTCTCAGCGACAAGGGACCAAAGCTCTGTTATACCCTGTAGCCTTCTTTTCTCGCAAACTATCATCCGCAGAAAGGAATTATGATGTAGGAGATCGGGAACTACTGGCCATAAAATCCGCTCTGGAAGAGTGGCGGTATCTTTTGGAAGGAGCTGCTCATCCTATTCTGATCTACACAGATCACAAAAACCTGGAATATCTTAAATCCGCAAAGAGGTTGAGACCGCGACAAGCCAGGTGGGCCTTGTTCTTTTCCAGGTTCTCCTTCCACGTGACCTATCGGCCAGGCTCCAAGAATATAAAACCTGACGCTTTGTCTAGGATGTTCCACAAGCCTCAAGAAACCTCACCTCCAGATACGATCCTTTCTCCTGGAAATTTTTTCCTGTTGCAAGAAGACCTACTTTCCCGGATTAAGCAAGCTTCAGTAGGGTTGGTACCTGCTATGAGAACAAAACTACAAGAAAAGGATGGTCTGCTTTGGTTTGGGAATAAGATCTTTGTACCTGAAGGCCTACGGGTCACAATTTTAGAACTTTGTCATGATCACGCACTAGCAGGGCATTTTGGTGTTACCAAGACGGCTGATCTTGTCCTGCGCACCTTTTGGTGGCCCCAAGTGCCTAAGGACTGTAAGAAGTATGTGGAATCCTGTACCATCTGTGCTCGGAATAAAGTCAGTAGAACCAGGGCCTGGGGATTACTGAAACCTCTACCTGTCCCAGACAGGCCATGGAAGATGCTGTCTATTGACTTCATTGTCGAGTTGCCTCCGGCTGAAGGGCACACTGCCATCTTTGTGGTGGTAGATCGGTTATCTAAAATGGCTCATTTCATTCCAATGAAGGGTACCCCCTCTGCTCCTGAAACTGCACAAACGTTCATTAGGGAAGTGATTAAACTCCATGGAATTCCGGCTAATATCATTTCTGACCGAGGAGTACAATTCACTTCCCGATTCTGGAGAGCCTTGTGTAAAGCCCTAGGAATTGAGCTATCATTTTCCACCGCCTATCACCCCCAGACGAATGGCCAAACGGAGAGGACCAACCAGACTCTCGAGCAATATCTTCGTTGTTTCTCTTCCTTTTCTCAAGATGATTGGTTCTCGTTGCTCCCCTTGGCTGAATTCGCCTATAATAATGCTGTCCATTCTGCCACAAAGCAAAGTCCGTTTTTTGCCAATTACGGGTTTCACCCTACCTTTTTGCCCAGCTCCATTCCTGAAAGTTCCGTACCAGCAGTCCAGGAAACAATAAATTTTTTCTCTGTTAATAACCAAATATTACAGGAAACCATGACGAAGTCCCAAGAACGTAACAAGGTAACTTTCGACAGGAAAAGACGTGGGGAATTGCTACTCGAACCAGGTGATCTTGTATGGTTATCCACTGTAAACCTGAAACTGACTTGTCCCTCCAAGAAGTTGGGTCCTAAATTCCTGGGTCCTTTTCCTGTAAAAAGGAAAATAAATGAAGTAGCTTTTGAATTGGAACTCCCGGACTCACTCAGAATTCACCCTGTTTTTCACGTTTCCCTGTTGAAACCTTTTGTCTCCAATCCTTTTCCTGAACGAAATCTGAATCCTCCAGATCCTGTAATAGTGGACGGTGAGGAAGAATTTGAAATTGAAGCCATCCTTGACTGCAGGAAAAGGAACAATCAAGCCCAATTCCTGATCAAGTGGAAAGGGTATGGCCCGGAAGAGAACTCGTGGGAGCCTGAGGAGAACATCCATGCTAAAAGCTTAGTTCAATCCTTTAAGAGAACCCATCCTGAGAAATGGGCCCGGTTGGGCATCCGGAGGCTGCCCCTTGGGGGGGGGCAATGTCAGGAAAGTCCTGTCAGTATCAGACGCCCTGTGCGGGCAGTCGCACGCATGCGCACGCGCACCAGGCGGGCTATTTAAACTGATCTGTCACATGAGAATCTTGCTGTCTGCTCTACAGCGTTACGTGTGCACTTCCTGAGAACACTTCCTGTTTCCTGTGCTAGATCCGGCTTGTTCCTGATTATCCTAGCTGTCTGCCTGCATCTGATCCCGGCTTGTCTCCGACCATCCCTGCTTTCTGCCTGCATCCGACCCCGGCTTGTCTGACCACTCTTCTGCCTGACCCTTTGGCTCATCTACAGTCCGCCTGGCTATCGATCCGGCTTGTCTGACCTTCCAGTCTGCTGCACCAGTGTTCCAGTCTGCTGTCCTGTGTGTTCCAGCCTGCTATCCAGTTCCAGTCTGCTGCACCAGTGTTCCAGTCTGCTGTCCTGTGTGTTCCAGCCTGCTATCCAGTTCCAGTTTGCTGTGTGGTTCCAGTCTGCTGCACCAGTGTTCCAGTCTGCTGTCCTGTGTGTTCCAGCCTGCTATCCAGTTCCAGTTTGCTGTGTGGTTCCAGTCTGCTGCACCAGTGTTCCAGTCTGCTGTCCTGTGTGTTCCAGCCTGCTATCCAGTTCCAGTCTGCTGCACCAGTGTTCCAGTCTACCTACCAGATCAGCTTAATCTCCACTGCACAGTGTTTCCAGAGTTCCAGACCTACCTTCTGCTGTTGATCCTGCCAGGCACTCGTGCCACTCCTGACTCTTGTGCTTCCTGTATACCCTACCAGGGCCCTCGAGTCAGAGCCGCAAGAGGGGCCATCCCCTGCAAGTCGGGCTCGTCCACAAGGTACGTGACAGTGCTATTGTTGTCAATGTTCTTGATGGGTGGTGTGACATGCAGTTGGTGCTTTATGTAATTTTCTGTTATAGTGTGATTTAGATAATGTTCTGTAATGGAAAAATAATGTGCTGTTAGTGTGTAATATGGTATTATTAGGTGACAATGACATATTAGAATTAATTCACTAAGACAAATTATTTTAACTCCTTTAGCTTTTAATCTCATAATAAATTTCTCTTAAAATTGTTCAATTCACAAACATAAATCTGCATAAATGATTTTGGTGTTAATTTTCTGCATAAAAATTAGCAGTTTCTTAAAAAATCATTATTTTATCTCTCAACGCTGAAATATAATGCATATGTTACTGTTTGTTGATAGTATTATTTGGGCACAAATATTTTTTTGCACAGGGCCCCCTAGCTGCCTTTGTCCACAGCTGTATCTAATATTTATTACAGTGTAATCAGCTGGATTCCTTATATTATTAAATAAATCCTATGAGTAATGCCAGATAATGGAATATGATGGAGTTGGATAAACTGCATTAGTAACTATGCTTTTGTTTTCATGGCACCTACAATGTTTCTTACTATGATGGTTCTGAACTGTGAGCCCAATGGTGTTTCCAGACTATAGACAGTCATGCTTACAGTAGGCCACTACAGTTGGCCACTTAAAACCCAAGTCAAGCCAAAACTCCCTAGAATCCCTGGATTTTTAAACTTCCATCTGCATCTTTAAGAGGGGTTTTTTAATCAATTTGGTAAATGTAAGACAGAGTAGGAATTAAAGGTAAATCTCTCAACTGGAAACAACTACAGCAATAAAACAATTGTTGTAGTAAATTGGGATAGTTGGATAGATTTGCCATCACTTCCTGTGCAGGCCACAGTTGTCATACAGAACAAGGAATAAGGGAAAATCTCCTCAATAGGTAAACAGTCTAGAACTAAACCTGAGAGAGGTCAAAACCCCTCCCTATTCTAGAAAAAAAAAACAAAACAAAAACAACAGTGCCTTGGCTTAAAAGCTCTTTGACAATATATAGGTGCCCAAGGGGAGGTGTAGCCCTTCCTCACCCTTACTATATTTTTTAATGCAGCATTGCTTCAGGTAATTTTTTTTTTAATATCAGATTATATTTTGAAAATTTGAATATAACAAATTACAGACAGAACAAATATTAAACAACAACAAAAAACAAACAAAAATCTACAGTATTTAATGGACAATTCCCTTTTATTTCCTTCCTCCTTCCCTTTAAGCAGATATATCAACATCAACAATATATTTTATTCCTTAAATCAATTTATCATCCAGTGCCTCTAAAGGCCCATACACACGATCTGACTTTTTGACAACAACGGTCCAACGGACCTGTTTTATCAGACAATCCAACCATGTGTATGCTCCATCGGACAATTGTTTTAGTTTTTTCAGTGGAGTAATGTTCGCTGTGCATGCTCTCAAACTTTCCGGCAACAAATGTCCGATGGAGGATAATCCGATCGTGTATACACAAGTTCATAGGACTAAAGTCCAAAGTGCAAATATGCATGCTCAGAACCAATGCTAAAAATCAGACAACAATAGCAGAAGTTGCTCAAAGGATGGCGGTAAAGAGCTCAAAAATCACGTTATTTGGTGAAAGTTGGCTGAAAATGTTCTGCCGTGTGTATGCATACTGAGTTCATGGCCGACGCCCCTTCAGATCAAAATCCACGGTAAAGTCCATTGGAAGTCTGATCGTGTGTATGAGGCTTGAGTATATTTGAGAGAGGGAGAAAGGAAAAAAACATTCCAGAGAGAGAAAGAGAAAGGGATAGGGAAAAGAAAAAATAAGAGAATTCCCTTCTCTCTCTCCTCCCCTCCCCCATATGATCAAAAATGAAGTCCTGGAATACTATGTGATATCATATGAAATCCCGAAGCAATCACCATATTCATATAATCAGTAATAATTTAAGTTTTACCCCTTGCCCAAATCACGTATTTAGAATAGGAGGAAAGGACCATTCACAAAGACTAGAAAACAGAAATACATAACACGTATTCCTCACTCTCCATTTTCAACTTAAATTGGAACATGGGACATCTATCCATATTTTCCATATTTTCTGAACTTTCTAAGATGCATTACGTTGAAGATAAGTATATTTCTATAATAGTACATGTTTATCCATTTCTTTTACCCAGTCCCCAGGGGTAGGAGGGTTAGGTGAAATCCATCGAGAGGCTGTTCATTTACGTGCCAGAAAAAACATTGCTTTGGGTAATTGATGGACCTTATTAGAAAACAATTTAATTACCCCAGACTTTACGTCTCTTTTGCGGACAGATATGACACACAGACCCTCTACTGACCTGTTGCCCCTCATGACTTCCGCTATGCTATGAATATGGGACAAATACCTTACCAGAAGTTTATTATCCTCAAGACCCAGCCCATTGACTCCGCTCTTTGGGAACGCATCTTTCTCTCCGACTTTTACTAGTTCCAAATTCCTCTCGTGGTGAAAATCTGGCGCTCCTCTTCTGAACCATACACTTCAAAACATAAAGGTAATTCCTCTCTCCCAAATGCTCTCTGCTTGTCATAATCCTGTGGGAGCCTGGTTTGACACACTTTCTAGAGACTTTCTGAAGATTTGACTAGACCACAAATAGCCTTTGAGTTGTTGTTATCCCAACCTAACAGGCCGGAACACTCACTATCCCAAATTTATGTGAATGATAAAGTTCTACAACATGCAGCAATCCCATCCTGGTGAGTGATGTTGCTTTAAACAAATCCTACATCCATAGTCACTAGAAGTGTATTTGGTGGTAATTGCTGTGTATTGTTGATCTCAGAAAATCAACTGTATCTTGCAGGAAACTTATTACAAAACTTGGTGACTAATGGTTTGACACTTTTCTCTACAAGACCTGAGATTTGTTCAATAAGTGTGTTTTTAACTGTTATGATGGATCTGCCTTGATTTCCTGGCTTGTGGATCTTGGGCAGCGTGTAGGAATCCCCAATTGCTGGATTAACCTAGAATTGTGCTGATAAGTTCTTAAAGTAGTTGGGTTGGTAGTGTTTTTCTGTTCAAAAAATTTTTATTGAACACAATTACCAGATACATCAACAAACAATCTCATGATGAGGTTAGGGAACAAGACTTACCGTACATCTTCTTTGACAGTGTACACAAAAATAACAATGAGTACTTTTTGTTTTTATTGTTTTTGTTGGAACTTGCAAGTGCACTAATATGGCTATAACCACGTCAAGCATTAAGAAGAAGCCACACACAATGATTGCTTAACAGGATCATTCTGTATCCATGTAATATATATATATATATATATATATATATATATATATATATATATATATATATATATATATACACATATATATATCTGTCTACATGGCAATTTATACTTTACATCTACAGTACACTGTTGCTAATCAGAACTGGAAAAAGTTTTATTTTTTTCTATTGGTAGTTTCTTTTTTACAAAAAAATACAGAAAATAAAATCTTAGATGATATCATAAAAAATACTTTCTCCAAGAACCGATGCATGTATTATTTTGCAAACATAAGTAATGAATGTATCATAAGTGACAGAATTATTTACAATCAATGAGCCCCTAGCCAAACTGTGAAAAGTGCTCTGGTCCATAGGTTGTAAACCCCTATTACCCGTTTACTATATTTGAGCTTTAATATCTCTCAGATATGATTTGGGTTAAATGAGAGTTCTTTGACCATGAGTAAAAGATTTAACACAATAACAAAAATGTACTGGTACATAGTAAAGTCGGCCTACTGATTGTGTATCAGCAATCTATATAATTGCACAAGAAAAGGGTAACAATCATTGATTACATGAAGGAGTACAGAGTACATTCCTTAAACCCTTAATCTACAAACAGTAGGACAGAAAAGACTTAAGATAAACATATTTAGTTCCAATAGTTACCAGGCTATGACCCACAAAGGTTCTATTCGGATGAACGCTGCACCAGAGAGTGTGTCTTTACCCCTTATCTAGTCTGTGTATATCATTACAGGCTGATGCCTCATTGGTCGGCATGGCTCTGCTCTGATTGGTGGGCCTCTCTAATCCTGGGTAAGGACTGGCTACATCTCCAATCCCTCTACTTTACATAAGTCAGCTCCCTTTAATGCAAATCCTTGTCCCAGACTATTTTGAGCAGGAAACTTAACCTTGTAAGTAGATTACATTTTCAGGGAAATGAAGTATTCATGACGGACTGGCCACGGCCCCTCATTGCATATTCAAACATGGGATCCTTTGAAGTGAGTATTTGTAGAACAATGAGGTTTGGGTCCTATTGTTTGTATACACAAGCTTATACACTGAATTGTCTGTCTAACAGACACTTCTGGGAAGCTATGTTACATGCCCTCGATAGATACAAGCTAAATTAAATATATTCATTATTACAATATTTTACAGCTATTAATGGAGATTTCACATAAACTAATAAGGCAACACTGCTTTTTAGTACTGAAGGGTTAACAAGGTAAGGCATAGAAAATTATGATATACAACAGTTTGTGACCTATTGCCATTAACTATATTTCTATCACGTACCTGGTAGAAGAGCCTGAATGGATGAGCAAGGCCTCCCTTACCACTCTGACTCAGGGCCCCTGATAGTGTAAACAGAAGGCGCCAGAGTGCAGAGTGCCAAGAAGTTTTTGCTGGCAACAGGTGGCTTGTCCAAGAGGGGCTGGTGAAGTCACAGGAAGGCTTCAGCAGGAAGACCAACAGGCAGGCAACCGGTGCAGATGACAGCAACAAGTAGCAGGGTCAGGCAGGCAGGGTCATACACAGCTGGCAGAATCGGATACAGGGTTCAGGCAGGATCGTGGTCAGGAGACAAGCCAGGTCAAGCCGGATCAGTAGTGCAGGTGCCAAGGAGAAGACAGGAGATTAGTCACAGGACAAGCCGAGTTCGGTACAGGTGGAGTTCAAGAGATGGTCAAGACAAGCCGGCATCTGTCAAGGGTGCGCGCAAGTTCTTCGCTCCAGTTCACGCATGCGCACTTCTATGCACCATAGCTCGATTCCTATGAGCAATAGGAATGCACATCCTTCTGCACCTCAGGGTTCTTCTGGGGAGATGAATTTGTCTGCTGGCGGGTGCATCCTGACATTTTCACTCTATATTGCTATGAAGCATCCAGATCAACAATAGGTTACCGATAACTTCTTTTTGTGTAGTCGTCAAACTAATGGCTGGGCTTGCATCCAATCAAGTTGGAAGAGTTGATAATTTCATTAGTGTACTAGTAAATCATGACACTACAGTTTCTAGGCATAACCTTTTTGTATATTCAGCCTTTATTTTAGTATATAAATAAAGACAAAACAGAGTATTGAATAGGAAGCAGTAAATTAAAAGGAAAACTTATTAAGATAGAGATAGATAAGTATTGTTAGGTATAATGTTAAGATATAGGTAGAAATTGAAGAGTATGAATATCCAAAGCTTATCTGTTTTTCTAGATTTGTCCACTGGTCCAAATCATTGGGGGGAGGGGGGAATATGGTGTGGGGTTGTTTTTCAGGGGTTGGGATTGACCTCTAGTTCCAATGAAGGGAACTCTTAAGACATCAGCATACCAAGACATTTTGGACAATTTCATGTTCCCAACTTTGTGGGAACAGTGTGGGGATGGCCCCTTCCTGTCCCAACATGACTGCACACCAGTGCACAAAGCAAGGTCCATAAAGACATGGATAAGCGAGTTTAGGGTGGAGGAACTTTGGGATGAATTAGTGCGGAGACTGCGAGCCAGGCCTTCTCATCCACATCAGTGCCTTACCTCATAAATGCACTTCTGGAAGAATGGTCAAACATTCCCATAGACATGCCATCAAAGCTCATGTGTGTGTAAAGGCATTTGTTACAATACTTTAGACAATATAGTTTACTTTTACTTTTTTTTTAAAGAAAATAACCCCCCCCCCGGTAATGTTTTTATTGTTGCCTGTATCATTCTTGTATCATTCTT
This sequence comes from Lithobates clamitans, assembly GCA_037952925.1. Lineage (NCBI taxonomy): Eukaryota > Metazoa > Chordata > Amphibia > Anura > Ranidae > Lithobates > Lithobates clamitans. Next base: position 910,314 of record JBBGZY010000632.1, on the reverse strand, counting down.
TGAGACACAAAGTTATGGAAACATTTTATAACAGGCACGCAGGAAAGTAAAAATATAGGTAACTTTTGCTGGCTAATTGAAAATATTTTGTAAAGTCAGCTTTTGAGAATACTCAGGTCTCTTCCTCAGGCATAATGTCATCCAATTAACTGAAATATCAAATGTTGATATATACTGTACACAGGACTTTGGACATCAAAAACATTTTTTAATACAACTTTGTTTTCAATGAAAATGTTTAGAGCATATCTAAACTCAAAAACAATATGCTCTTAGCCTAAAAAATAAAAATTAATAAAGCCACCACATCTGAGGACCAGTAATATGCAATATAACAAAATAATACCTTTTGTTTTTTTGGTGTTAGATGCACTTTAGGTATTCTGCAAAGCTTGCACTACGAAATATATTCAGTTAGCCAGTGAAAGTCATTGCCTATATTGCCTGCAGCTCCACTTAAACATGCAGAGAATATGAGGATAAAACCAATCAAAGCTTCAATCATAAGTTTCCAAAAATCAAAGCCCTCACCTGGGTCCTGTTATACTTTGTACAAAGGATGGGAAATCTGACAAATTGTAACCTATCTTTCCTTAAAAATACACCTTAAATGTCAGTTTGCATCTGTTAGCAATATTTAAGGAAAAAGCATATATCCACTGCAATGTCTTTTTAAAGACCTGGTCAAATGAAAAACGTGTGTTAAAATCATCATATTTTTTGTTTACAAAAGGAAAAAACACAGTTTAATAAATGTAATATTGTGAAAAAATAACATATTCTAATAATTAAAGACTTAGCTTCACATACATATAAAGTAAGTTTTGGGTTCAGATCATATAACTGCATTTTACCCTGCCTTTCCGTCATTATAGAGTCTTAACTTCTGTCTATTTATATCACTTGGTATGATTCCATTCTTAAGGGATCATGCACACTGGTATAATAAAATACTGATATCTTTGCAGGATCTCGCTGGCAGCTGGCAGGAAAATACTGCATAAAAAATGCAAGTAATAGTCTGTAAAGTGCTTCTGATAATGTGTTCAGATGTGTAAACATCTGTAAAACATTCACATCCATAAAATTCTTTTTACATTCCTCTAGCTCAGCTTTTAATCCCAGCCTGTGTACATACATGTGTAATTTATGCAATATTTTGATTTCATGCAGCTGAATGCAGCGCAACATTACTTAAACACAACGCAGCTGTGTACATGGGCCCATAATATATAATACTGTTGCATTCAGGTCGCAAAAAAAACGATATGCTGTACGTATCTTAAGATAACGCGTTTTTATGCCCGTGTACACGAGCCCTTGAAAGTAGTGGCAAACTTTCATTTTCAAATTTATCAATCAAAGAAATAATTTTAATGACGGCAAGCTAAATCTTTAGACAAGTGTTTTTAATCTAGTAACCTAAATTTAATTAAAGGTGACTGGTGGAAGAATTCCATTTAATTTAACCACTTCTGGACCATTCGCCGTCGTTATACGTCAGTACTTGACGTTGAATATCATTGTTTTTGCAGCAGATAGCTGCAATAACCCCGGTATATTCTTAAATGGTGGGCAATCCACTTTCAGATTAAAGTGTTCTCTGTTGCAGATTCGCCGTGAGATCACTTTTATTGGTGGCGGGAGAGGTGACCACCCCCCTCCCGTGACGTTCCAGTCTTCTCCGCTGCTTACCGGAGCGCCAGAGATGACCCTATCCTTTCCCCTCTGAGGCACTGTGTCGAGTGAGGGAATGATGGCCCCCACTCAACTCAATGATGTTGGATGACAGAAGTGACGTCAAACATCACTTCCGCCCAACGGCCTTAAAGGAACATTTACTTTTTATTGAAATTTTTTTTTTTTTTTAATTATAGCTTTTAAGTGTAAATATGAGATCTGAGGTCTTTTTGACCCCAGATCTCACATTAAAGAGGTCCTGTCATGCTTTTTTTCTATTAAAGGGATGTTTACATTCCTTATAATAGGAATAAGAGTGATCCAAATTTTTTTTTAAAGGTACAGTGTAAAAAAGAATAAAACAAAAAGTAAAATAAATAGGAACTTTTTTTTTAAAGTGGCCTGTTCCTCCGTGCTCGCACGCAGAAGTGAACGCATATGTAAGTCGTGCCCGTATATGTAAATGGTGCTCAAACCACACATGTGAGGTATCCGCGCGAATGTTAAGACCTCTTCTGTAACTCAAAACTGGTAACCTGTAGAAATTTTTAAATGTCACATATGCAGATTTTTAAAGGTCAAAGTTTGTCGCCATTCTACGAATGACATGTTGGGTATCAATTTACTTGGCGTAACATTATCTTTAACAATATAAAAAAAATTGGTTAACTTTACGGTTTTCTTATTTTTTTATTTAAAAAAAGTGTATTTTTTCCCCATAAATTGCATTTGTAAGACCGCTGCGCAAATACGGTGTGACAAAGTATTGCAACAACCGCCATTTTTTTTCTCTAGTGTCTGAAAAAAAAAAAATAGAATGTTTGGGGGTTCTAAGTAATTTTCTACCAAAAAAATATTATTCTAACTTGTAAACAACACGTTTGAAAAATATGCCTGGTCCTTAAGTGGTTAAAGTAACTCTGACACTTTCCAACAATAGTGCAAATAGTGCAAAGCTTTGTACCTGTAATAGAGTTCTTCTTCAAGCTGTACAAGCATTTGGCAAATGAGCAAAAAAAGAATTCTGGTTGGGCGCACATCCAGTAAAATCACCTTTATTTTAGCAAGTCCATAAAAACATGTTCAAAAATACAAATAGAGGGAAACAGCATCACCAGCTAACGTGTTTCACGCTTCCTTAGCGCTTAGTCATAGCTCACATACAAATGTCCACTACAGATATATATATATACATATATGCAATAGTTACTTGTGATTGGAACAATCTGTGGGAAACAATTGGTTTGCGGCTGTCGATAATTGGCAGATGACCGCCCCTGTTTAGGGATGCTAACTCTAACATATATAACAGATATAAACATCATAAAAATTATATAAAGAACAGACTGAATACAAAATAAAAATGGTACACAATTTTTAGAAAAATTTGAAAAAAAATGTCTATTGAGGTTATCAGTAGCAAAAGTTCGGAAAAATGTCTATCGGGGTTACCAGTAGCAAAAGTTTGAGAAAATGTATATTTCAAACTTTTGCTACTGGTGACCCTGATCGACATTTTTTCAAACTTTTGTTACTGGTGACCCGGATAGACATTTTTTCAAACTTTTTCTACTGGTGACCCCGATAGACACTTTTTTCAAACTCTTTGCTACTGGTGACCCCGATAGACATTTTTTTCAAACTTTTGTTACTGGTGACCCCAATAGACATTTTTTCTAATTTTTCCTAACTTTCTAAAAAAAATGGGTTCCATTTTATATTTTGTATTCAGTCTGTTCTTTATATAATTCTTATGATATTTTATATCTGTTATGTATGTTAGAGTTTCTACATTTGCATCCCTAAACAGGGACAGGCATCAGCCAATTATTGGCAGCCGCAAACCAAATTGTTCCAATCACAAGTAATTGTTGCAAATATGTATATATATCTGTAGTGGACATTTGTATGTGAGCTATCCAAGCATTTGGCAAAGTCTTCTAAATTTTCTATTTCTGGTAGTGTCAAATAACTGCTTTCCTTGCTGAGCTCAATGGCTCCTCCACTGGCATCTACAATACATCCCATCTTATAGTAACGTAGGGATCAGCGGGAGAAATCACAGTACATATGTGGTGGGGGACACGGGCAATCAACATTGATAGAAGTGTTGAATGCTGGGGACTGTGACTGTCTGTACTACTTGAAGATAGCAGAGTTATGACTCACCGAAGGGGTAAGTGTTCAGGGTTTTCTATTGCTTTGCATATTTTTGAAAAACTACAAAGTCACTTTAAGGGGACAATTGCCATTGCCATCCTCTAACTGAAAATGCTAAATGCTGCTATGGTGATCCACTGGCTTCAGTACTTTCAGGAATGTAAGAGAAAGGTCAAAAGTCCTAATCAACATATTTTCTTATGGCTTATTGACACAAAATGTCAGCATAACTGTCAAGCAACTAACATTTTGTGGAGTTAGGTGTAGTTGTCTCCATGTTTCTCACATAATGGATTAACTTTAACTCATAAGTATTATACTGGGATCCTGTTAACAAAAACAAGAGCTTGGGCAGACAGCAGTTTCAGCTATTAGATATAGTAATATGTCTTTGCTTAGACTGTCAATGTGACTGGATTGATGTTATAGTTTATTAGTAAATTAATTTTGGCTGCTGCCATTGTGAAGAATAATCTGCAGTACCCAGAGCTTTCTGCCACAATGCCAGTAATTTAAGAAGTGAAAAACGATGATTTTCCACTGTTGATTACTATATGAATGTTAAAAAGCAAGAAAGATTTCCTGATTATTTCATGCACTGATCTCTACTCCACAATCTGCTCTGACCATGAACACTTGTGCTTTATTAGCTATTAAATTCTATTTAAAGGTTAGATTCACTGTTATCACTAACTAAGACTATCATCTGTATAAACCAGCCTTTTTTAACCAAACCTCTGTGGGACCCTGATGTTCCTTCAGAGTTTGCTAGGGGTTCCATGAGAGGAAAACATTCATCTCCTGTCTATGTACATCAGTACAAGGGGTCACTACGCTTTTCTCAGATTTTCTTTTCTGGCCATTATTCTTGAACAAAACATCATTATTTAGTCTTTTATTTAAAACTCTCAACAACTTACTGACCATTCTAATGTACCATGAGCTGTAGGTCTAATCATTTTAATTGGGGTTCCCTGAGACCTGAAAACTATTTTAGGGATTCCTCCATGGTAAAAGGGTTGAGAAAGACTGGGATAAACCATTACATTTTACATCCATTGATTTTCCAAGATTATCATCTAGATAACCCTTCGCTCTTAATGTATATTTAACATTTCCTATAATGCACTGTCACATACATATTTCAAATCTTTAAATGTTTTCCCATTGTTTCTTTTGATTATGATTTCATATTTAAGTGTTTAACTTTATTGGTAGACGTCTACCTTTAGGCCCAGCATCATAGAGAATTAAGTCTGCTCTTGTCTACTGCAGAAGTTGAAGTTTCCTCTTCTCATTTACTGTCTGAGTGACTACAGAAGATAAATGATAGTGTAAAAGACAGCACTTTTGGTAGTTTCACTGGTCTCTTTCTTATGAGCGATGACATATCGTTTTCTCTTCACAGATATGAATTTTTATTTTAAATGTAAAATCTAATTTGAAACCCATTCCATTTTCATATTGTCTTGAAAATAATAAAGCCATCATAAGAGTAATAATTACTGCTGTGTAGTTTAAATTGTCTTATAATGAGATTCTATCATATCCAGGCCTGCTAGGCATAATCTGAGAATATAATGGGTCATCTTTAAATTTTTGATTTTCCATGTAATAGATACAAGTGTGTGTCTTTGTTGTGAATATCTGACATTTCAAATGAACCAAGAAAACATATGCTCAGAGCCTCAAAGCTAAACTCCAAGCATACAGCTAGTCTTATAAAAAAAGTTATATGGGAGCTGATTTACCTGCATTTGTCATTTTGGCCATGAAGTCCTGAGATTTACACAGGTTTGTCACACCACGCATCCAACCTGGTGACCTGACCTGGCTCTAATGCGGTTCAGGAGCTTGGTCATCTCCCTGCTCCCAGCCTGTGAGTGGACAGTGAAGGAGTAGCTGAATATTGGTTAGTCAAGACCCTGCTTTCTCTTCCTGTCAGCATGTACCTTGTAGTACATTTACATGTAATATGCTTGATTGGCTTCTAATGCTGCCTCTTCCTCTCCAACATTCTAATGTTTGAGTAATACAAGTAATACAGCGTAAGTAATACAGCGTAAGTAATACAGCGGTATAGTATATATGTTTTTGTTTCCTATTTGCCTGTTAGCGAAACAGTTTGTGGTGAAGTTAGGTGTGACAGACCAGCACCTTAAAATATAATTTGAATTAACTTCTAGCCTTCCAACTGCTGCCATATAGAAAAAGGGGTAGGCTTTTACTAGTAATCAAAATCTGTCAGGTATTCAGCAATCCTGCCGCCTCTGGAATGCCTGTTTTTGTTTTCTTTCTTTTCTGAATGGCAACTTGCAATGGGGCTAATGCGCCACAAAGAGAGCCAAGCATTTGACATTGACCCATTGACTTGAATGGCCAAGTTTGCTAACCGACTCAACATGCTGCATTAAAATTGCCCTGGCGCATGAACAGTCTCCTCTAGCAGTATTTTAAGCTTTAGTTGGGTGGTAGTAAAACTATGATTCAGCCATCTCTGTTTTACCAATGCTCATGTGAAAAAGGCCTAAATGCATGTCAAGCGTCTGTGGTAGTGAGCCCTTATAGATTGCTAACTCTGGGTTCCTCAGGGCATGCAGTCTAAGCCCCAGCCTACTTCTTTACCAGAGTCCCTGATGGTGGGGATGAACTTGCAACAACCAGGACCAGGTCGTGGCCCCCATGTACGCCCAGATGAGGATGCAAAGACCACTCGCATGTGCAGAGTACAAGCAGCAGGAGACAACAGGAAATCCAGGAGACAACCCAAGGTCAGGGTGAGTAGCGAACAAGCATAGACAGTACATGGTACATGGGTAGTCAGGCACAGGATATGCAAGTGACAAGAGAACAGGAGCTCTGAGAACTGTAAAGTTGTTTAGGCAATGTGGGTTACAATGAGCATGTCTTTTATAGGCAAGCCAGGAAGGGTCAGTAAGTGATGGAAGGGAAGGAAATAAAAGCCCACAGAATAGCAGGTCACGCTTATAGGTGAGCACAGCCAAACCACACATGTGAAAGAATTCAGAGTAGAGAAGCACTGCAGCAAGGAGGTAAGAATACACAAGCAGAAAACTGCGGGTTAACTTGTGACAATGCAAATGTCTTTAATCCAACTTTCTCCTTTTTGTTTTATTAAATCAAGAAAAAGGTTTATAAATGATAAACATTATAAATATACATCATGCGTGTTACATTTCACACAGTCATTTTTTATACATCAAAATAAAGAATCGCTATCAAAGATTATAATAAAACAGGAAACAAAATAATAAAAAATAAAAATCAAAACAAACAACTAACATACTGCTTAGCATGTCAGGTAAGAGCTTGTAAAACGTACTCAAAATGTCATGAGTTAACTAGAAGTAAATAAGCTAACTTTCTCCATTTACCTTCTTTACCAACAATATGTAGATTTTCCCAAAACTACGGGTGTAGTTAAACAAACAATGAGTACTGTGTTAATTCTGAAATGGCATTGAATGTGTTGATGTGTTAGGTAACATTACCATGATTACATCACCACCTACATTGAGTGGCATTTATTGCAATGTTTCTGTTCTACACACCTAATTATCAACCTTACACCTGATTATCTCCTGGGAGCTCCCTAATACCAGGGGCAAAAAGAATATATTAAAACAGAAAGGTATAAGACAGGCCATACATTATGCGGTTTTCTTTCCTTCAACCATGGGCAATGGAAGATGGATTGAAATTTGATTTATCTAAGGCTGGCTTAAGGCCCTTAAGTGCACACAGTGGATCTGGCAAGGGAATAGACAGGTGGGTATTAAATCCTAGGGGGCTGATGGGGGATTGGAGGGGGAGTGCTGGGGTAAGTTAAAGGATATCTGTAGAAAAGAAAGCTGTCTGCTCAACAGAAAGCAGAAAAAGTAAGCCATTAGATTTTGTTACCTAGGGACAAATTTCCCTAAGTAACAAAATGGGAGTTAAACAAAATAGGGCATGGGGGGAATTTTCCTTAACAGGGACTTTTAAAACTTTACAGATGTTTTAACCATTTACTGCTCTTTCCAAAAAGCTTTGGATGTGTTAACAGGGCTTTAAAGTGTTTTCTTTTATATAGAGAAAGGAAGGATTAGAACATAGCTGACAGACATTTATGAATATACTACATGAATTAAGCATATTTCTGCCAGAACATAATGTTTTTGTACACTTTAGGAGTAAATATATTACAGCTTACATGAATGTCTCAATGGGACATGTTGCTACAAGTATATATGTATATATATCTCTAAAATGTGATTTAAGATAATTGCAAAGAAAAAAACGCAAAAGGACTGACTTTATAAATATATGCCCATTTCAAATTAGTATTTAGTAGATGCATGTTTGGCAACAATTACAGCCTGTGTAAGTCTGTCGGAATAGTCATTGTATCAACTTTCCACATCTGAACATTGTACTTTGGGGGTGATTTACTAAGAAGAAGGCACTGCACCAGTTCATACATTAATTGGTATGCTGGAAAAGTCATTAATTGAATGTGCAAACCGTAGTACATTGAAGCGCAAATAATGATAATAAATACCCACATATGTAAACTGCAACTGTCGCTAGGTAACTGCGGTTTTCTCATTGATATTAGCACACGCCCAATTCAATTGGTTAATTTCATCTCATTGGATGTGTCTTGTTAGGCAATTAGTAGGTGTTCTCAGTTAATTAACCCTTTTGATGCTAATCTCATTCCTATCACTTCTAATATCTTTGAAATGTATTTTTTTCTGTTTTTACTCTAATTTTTCAATACATTACAAAGAACAGAGAAGTGTTTCTAAACCCAATAAATTAATATTTTCAGATCTTGATCTTTACACAGTTAGGTCTTAAATAAATTAGATTTAGTACAAGAGCCTGTTTGATTTCCTATAATTTGAATTAATTGTACAAGTGCATCTTCCTATTACCTATTTTGCCTAAATATCGAGTTGTACAGAGATTGGCCAATCAGATTGCATAGTACATGACCATCTTAAGTGCCAGATTTGGAATGTAGATGTGCCATGACCCACTTGTATTTTCCAAACGATATTTCTTGGGCATTATACAAGGTACATGAACAACCACCTTTTTTTCAAGACATCCTAGAGTGATCAGGAATCTTCAAACTACGGCTCTCCAGCTGTTGCAGAACTACACATCCCATGAGGCATTGTAAAACTCTGACATTCACAGACATGACTAGGCATGATGGGAATTGTGGTTCCTGAACAACTGGAGCAGGATTTTTTTAATGGTTAAAGTGAAACAATAAAAATGAAATATTCCTTTAAATATCATGCCCGGGGGGGTGTCTATAGTATGTCTGTAAAGTGGCACATTTTTCCAGTGTTTATAACAGTACCACAGCAAAATTACATTTCTAAAGGAAAAATTGTCATTTAAAACTGATTGCGGCTATAATCAATTGTCGGGTCTCGGCAATATAGATAAAACTCATTAAAAAAAATGGCATGGGTCCCCCCCCCCAGTCCATTACCAGGTCCTATGGGTCTGGTATGAATATTAAGGGGAACCCTGCACCAAAAAAAATTCAAAAATTGCTTGCGGGCCCTCCCAAAATCCATACTAGGCCCTTCAGGTCTGATAAGGAAATTAAGGGGAACCGTGTGCCAAATTTAAAAAAAACATGGCATAGGGGCCCCCCAAATTCCATACCAGACCCTTATCTGAGCACACAACCTGGGAGGCAACAGGAAAAAAGGGGGGAAATGTCATTTTGCTGTGGTACTGTTCTAAACACTGGAAAAACACTCCACTTTACAGGCATACTATAGACACCCCCCAGGCATGATATTTAAAGAAATATTTAATTTTTATTGTTTCACTTTAAGCATTATTCAAATTACTGCTCCTGAAAAAAGTGCAGTTTTTAAAACTTTTTTTTTGCATTGATACATGTCTCCTGGGGCAGGACCCGGGTCCCCAAACACTTTTTATGACAATAACTTGCATATAAGCCTTTAAAATGAGCACTTTTGATTTTTCATATTCGTGTCTGAGACTTTAATGGTGTTCGTGTGTTCTTCCGAATTTTTTACCTGTTCGGATGTTCTGGTGCGAACCGTACCGGGGGGGGTGTTTGGCTCATCCATACTGTCACATAGCCAAACAGAAAGTGAGGGTAAAACCCTACCAATGTCTATCCTTGGGGACACACAGGTCAATCTAAATAGTTTCTCAATTAGGTAAATTGCACTCTAGCATTTTGCTCTGTACACCCCAAATTATTAGGTATCTTGGACTTTGGGGTTTATTTACTAAAGGCAAATACACTTTGCACTACAAGTGCACTTGGAAGTGCAGTTGCAAGAGATCCAAGGGGGACATGCGAAGAAAGTAAAAAAAAACAGCATCTTTGCTTCTACATTATTGGATGAGAAAATCACCAGTGCTTCCCCTCAGATTTACAGCGAGTACACTTGTATTGCATAGTGGATTTGCCTTTAGTAAACCCCAAAATACCTAATAATTTGGGGTGTACACAACAACGTGCTAGAGTGCAATTTGCCTAATGGGGACACTAGTTCGATTGATCTGTGTGTCCCCAAGGAAAGACAGTGGTAGGGTTTTACCCTCACTTCCTGTTTGGCTATGTGACAGGAAGTGAAGCAAATTTTCAGAAAAGGGACACAAAGCCCAACCTAAAAAAGACAAGCAGGGGTTCTAACACTCACTTGGTTTCCCTCAAATGCCCACAATTAGAATAGGATTGTCTTGAGATAGATTTTAGCTCAGTGCTCTAAATCAGTGGTTCTTAACCCTGTCCTCAAGTACCCCCAACAGGCCATGTTTGCAGGTTTTCCTTCATCTATCACAGGTGCTTTAAATCAGAGTCGATGGCTTGGTATTTTGGACAGCTATTTTAGCTAAGATAAATTCCCAAAACATGTCCTATCTGGGGTACTTGAGGACTGAGACTGAAAACCACTGTGCTAAAATGGAAAATTTAATACTTACCTCTCCTTATCTAATGTTCCTTTCCTTGTGCCTATCCATGGCAGCATACGCATAATTAATGCATATGCTACCATGAGGGCACCAGGAAAGTAGCTTTTAGACAAATCACACCTTTATATATTTTTCCATGCCAAACAGCCTAGTTAAGCTGCAGCTGGGAAATCTGTTGCATGAAAATTGTTGGGGGGGGGGAGTGTAAAATGCATTACTTGGATTGAGCATGCATCTGCAAAACAACTTATTAACAAAACACATAAAACATAAAAATGTGCTACAAATTTTATTGGGCAACAAAACAGGACTTGGAAAAGAGCAAGGAAAGCAAAAAACACATGTATGTTAATTTGTGACACTTACAGAATAGGGTTTTGAGAGCTAACCATTTTGCAGAGGAAATTAACAGGAGTTAATAGGACTGTGCCCAGTCCATTTAACGGACAGTCTCTTAAGGATTTAAACCTTTATTAGTCACAACATCTTGAGGAAGATTTTGCAAAATAATGCAGCACAGACAATTAAAGTGAAGCTAACAACCTACAAAAAACACAGATTGACAACATCAAAAATATTTCAGTGACAAATATCCCCCCAAATAAATAAATAAACAAAAGCTAAAAAAATACTTACTCTAAAACACATCTGTTTTGCAAAGATATCAAACAAAATACAAAGAGAAAATACATGTGTTACAAACTCTATAAGGACACCCAAATGTACTCTCCACACACACACACACACACACACACACACACACACACACACACACACACACACACACACACACACACACACACACAAGCTTTATACAACATAGGTTTGTGTATTAATGAGGCAATTGAAAACACATGCACAGTCCATGAAACACACAAAATGCAAGTTCACCCAATGTAGAGACAGAACTTAAAAGTGGGTACACTTGTTAAGGATGTCCTTAAATTACTAACTCAAAAAACAACCCAAATGCAGCTAGCACAAAATAAGCCACCCCCTGTCCAAAATTAAGCACATCATCCAGCACGCTACAAAATTACAGATGGGACAAACAACCCCTGGTCCAGGGGGGCAAACAAAGTGCCTAACATGGGCAAAAGTTATACAACAAATACCATTGCAGTCTATGGGAACTGACTTGTTAATTTTGCTATTCCCCCTTGGCTGGCTTATATTCTAGTTATTGGCCTTAAAATGGGTATGGGGGCTCAGTTCCCACCCTGAGGGACATATATCAATGTCACCAATTAGGACAACCCCAAAAATGAAACAAGGAGAAGTGCCTTTAAAAATGCAAATTTGCTTAAAAGCTAGTAACTTGGGGGGGGGGGACTTACTCTGCCTGTAAAGTGGTGCATCTGTAGCATATATCCAAAATGCTGCTTCAAAGATGTACGGCTTTAGAGAAAACGTACAAATCTGCAAGATTTTAACCCAAAACAAAAAATAGCCTGCCCCCCAATACATACACGGCCATTTGGGTCTGTTATGGTTTAAAATGCGAACCCCCACGTGAAAAATACCACCCTAAACTAAAAAATATTGTGCCCCTCCGACACACTAACAAACCCCTAGCCAAACTCACAGCAAGCAAGCCCATGAAGGGGGGGTGGATGCTTGGGGGCAGGAGGGGCTCGGGCACCCCAAAAGTCAACCACCTTGTTCCCATATTCAGGGGGACAAGGGCCTCTTCCACACAACCCTACACTGGGGTTGTGGGGGGATGCAGACAGGAGACTTTACGGAATGTAGAAATCCCCTTTAAACTAGTGGGTAAAAGGTGCTTTGTGGCTGGTATTGGGCTGAGCCCAACCATGCCCTAAAGGCAGCCAGCTATGTTGAGTGCATGTGGCCTTGTATGGTTCAGGAGGGGGTTGGGCGATCGCTCTTCTTGCCTCTTTCCTAGTTGTCTCTGAAAAAGGATGTGGTTTGGATTGGTAAAGACAGCTCACAGCCTTTTGAGAATGGAGTGGAGTTCCCCTTTAAAAGCAAAAGTTAGCCCATGGAAATGCAAGGGATTAGATGGGGGAGACAAGAGCATGGGAGAATGGAGTGTGGAGTTCCCCTTTAAAAGCAAAAGCTAGCCCAAAGAAATCATATGCATTAGAGGGGGAAGGTTAAATGCCCTTTTAGGAGGAGCTAGGGGAGCAAGAGTCTTTTTACATAATTTTAACAAAGTGCATATCACATGTTGGCATGACCTGTGACCTGTGTGTAAATCTCCTTAAAAAATAAATAAAGGTGAACCAGCATAAAAAAAATTTGTCAAGTTTAGAGGTGCACCTGTTCAACCCGTGCAATTGCATGTATGTTGCTTAACATTTACTAAGATTTTGGTCACGCAGTGAACAAGCGCAAGAGCCACTTCCGCATGCACACTGCTTACATTGATCTCACGCAGTTCTAAACGTACTTGCCAGCACAGCAGGCTTTCTCTGAAAAAGTTACTTTCTCATTCTATTTTGGGCATATTTGTTACTTGGGCAGTTGTTACTAAACTTCCTCACATCAACCCGGGTGTTACTCGTCACCTGATTGGCTGAAACAACAGGCGCTGTGATTGGATGCCTATCAGGCGTCCAATCATAGCAGAGGACAGGAAAAGAGGATGGGAGAAGACATCGGGGAGCATCAAGGAGCAGTCCCACCGAGACAGGGTAAGTGCAGACGGAGACCGGGGGCACACTGGCAGCATTTGATATGGCACACTGGCAGCATTTGATATGGCACAGTGAGAGCATTTGATGGGGCACAGTGAGAGCATTTATAGCACAGTGGCTTCAATTGATGGACACAGTGGCTGCATTTGATGGCACAGTGGCTGCGATTAGTGGACACAGTGGCTGCATTTGATGGCACAGTGGCTGCGATTGATGGACACAGTGGCTGCGTTTGATGGCATAGTGGCTGCGATTGATGGACACAGTGGCTGCGCTTGATGGCACAGTGGCTGTGTTTGATGGGTACAGTGGTGGCAATTGATGGGCACAGTGGCTGTGTTTGATGGTACAATGGCTGCGTTTGATGGCACAGTGATGGCAATCGATGGGCACAGTGGCTGCGTTTGATGGCACAGTGGCAGCAATTAATAGGGCACAGTGGCTGTAATTGATGGCACAGTGGCTTCATTTGATAGCACAGTGGCTGCGTTTGATGGCACAGTGGCGGCAATTGATGGGCACAGTTGTTGCATTTGATGATAGAGTGGCGGCAATTGATGGGCACAGTGGCTGCGTTTGATGATAGAGTGGCGGCAATTGATGGGCACAGTGGCTGCGTTTGATGGCACAGTGGCTGTGATTGATGGTACAATGAGGCTGCAATTGAAGGTTTTTTTTTTTAGAATTACAGTTTGTTTGCGCCCCCCAAAAAATTTTGAGCACCAGCTGCCACTGCCCATAATATTGGCACCTCCATCTTCAGTCAATATTGATTTAAAGATGCCGTGCGCCATGTCCATAGTGGCGTACAGATTGCATTCTCCCGTGTGCCGAGATCGCTATAGTAAATGCACCGGTGCACCGTTTTGTAAATATGGAAATCTTTAGCTTTCGTAAATCACCCTCTTCGTCTCTATTCCTTTTTGAATAACTGCTCCAGCTCTGTCAGGTGGTAGAGGGATGGTGAATGAACAGGCATTTTCAAGTCTAGGCATAAATTCTCTGTTGAATTGAGATCTGGACTCTGATGTATCAATTTCAAGACATTAACGCTGCTATTTTAAGCCACTCTTGTATAGTTTTGGCTTCACGCTTGAAATTATTGGCTTGTAAGAAGACAAATCATTCCCAAGACTCCGTTTTTTTGCAGTTTGCAGTCAATTTTTCTCTAGGACTTCCTGTATTTTGCTTCATCCTGCCCTTGAAATGCTTTCCGGAGTCTGCTGCAGGCAAATATCCCTAGGGAATGATGATACCACCACCATTCTTCATTATGGGCATGGTGTACATACAAGGATGTGTTTGGCATAAGGCAAACAGTGTTTGATATGATGGCTAAAAAGTTCAGTTTTGGCCTTATACTACAGAACCTTCTTCAAGCTTACCTTCACAACCTCTCACATATCTTTTGGCAAACTATACTGTAGGTAAAATGTGATGTGAGTTTGAGTTAGAGAGGCGAGGGTTGTGCCTCTACTTCATAGAGCTTTGACTGGTGAAGCACTCTGGCAATAGTTGTATACATATTCTTTTCCCCATCTCAGCCACTGAAGCTTGTAACTCCTTCAGAGTGGTCTCATCAGTCTTCAAAAGTCTCCTTGCATAATCATTCACTTTTGTAGGATGACTTGTTCATTGCAGATTTTACAATTGTGCCATATTATTTTCATTTCTTAAATATTGATGTACTCGAAGGGATATACAGTGACTTTAAAATGTTCTTTCATTTGTCCCTTGACTTGTGCCCTTTAATTGACTTTTGGTAGCTTTGCTTAGAGTTTTCTTTTAAATTTATGATGTAGGTTATGCCATTATATTGACACACCAGATGTTGGATCTTCTGGATACATGACTGTTTACGTTACAATCACTTGAAATCCTTTACCTACATACAGGTGATCTCCAGGTAATTATGTGACTTTGGAAAAAAAAATTGGTGAAGACAGCTCAAACTAGTGATGATTTAGGACCTGTTCACCCTGGGCAATTATCTGTATGCCCTTTGCAGGGCCATCTTTCCCCAGCACAGGGATGCACTGCTGTTGCGTGCATTCCAGCGCTGGCTTACCATTGTTCTCTATTGGGGCACAGTGGCTCTGTCCATCCATCCACGCCACATGTAGCAATAGGGAACAATGGGAAGCCAGCACTGAAATGCATGCAACACCTGTGCATCCCTGTGCTGGAAAAAGATGGCCCTGCACAGGGCATACAGATAAATGCCTGGTTTGAACAGGGCCTAAATCATCACTAGTGTGGACAATTTTTTTCCAAAGTCAAATATTGACATGCAGGTACTCTCTGGCTTGGGTCCCTGAATGCACCCTGTGAGCATTTGGGGACTTGCCCTGAATGCACCTGCATATCAAATTGGGACACAGCAGGTCTGTCTGTGTAGCTATGTGTCCCAATAGAACACAATGGAACACTGGCATGGGGAGGCACGCAACACAACGCCCTGCACAGGGCACGCAGATAATCAGCCCAAGTGGCCTAATGCATTATTAAAAGGGGTGCATCCTAATGCAATCAGCTATTTTGTATTTTGAATTTTGGTCATTATACTTCATTTAAATCACTTTGCTGAGATCTGTTTTCATTTTAACATTAAAAAATCTATTTCTGATTATCAGCATATTCACTGTGAATTAATGTTCTACGACATTAAAGCTTGAAAAATTCCAAAAAGGTTATTTTACGCACATAGTATGAAATAAGCATTTTTGTAGCAAAAGAACAGAAATCTTTAGTAAACATTAAAAGCAAACAGCTTCAGAGCTTATACTAATATCTCAGTGTAAAAACCATATTTATGAATTTTCAAAGCAAACTCACTCCCCCTAATATGATTAACCTTGGTTTACAAAGCTTTTTCAATAATATTATGTTCATTTTAAACCAGAATTTTTTGTGATTCTGATTAACTATGTTTTCTGTCCAGAATGACAAGTATATTTGAGTTTTGATTACAATGACCTTTCTTTGTGTGTACTTGCAAACCTAGCATTCATAAAACAAGAAAAAAAAGAGGGGGGGGGAAATATTTATAATGTTATTAAAAGGTACCACATCCCAAATTGAATATGCATAAAAAAAAACCTTAAAAATGAAAACTACGGGACTTTTAGGGTACCAAATTAGATAGATAGATAGATATACTTTATTGTCATTGTATACATATATCAAACTTTATCTGGGTACTCTTTACAACAGCAATAAAACACTTCTCAACAAAACCACACATACATACTCCTAGCACGTGTCCACATATCTTTTTAAATATATCAAAATATAAACTGTTATTTAAAAAAAAAATTACAAATTACAGCATTTATTAAAATCACATGTTCTTATTCATATCATAAAAAAAGACACTTGTTAATTGCTGTTCCATATACATATAAACGGAATGTACATCATTCCACACTGGATATCCCAATGCTCAATTTTACATTTGAATTATTTTACACTACATAATTTCATTATTTGATCCAAATATGTATCAGAATATTCAAAATTCAATGCGTTTCTCTTGTCAATGCTTGCTTCATCAGGAATAGTAGGGAGACAATAATCTGCAATGCAAATCACTTGATATTTGAAACATATCCTATCAACAATGGCATACAATTATTGTATAGGGGGTCAACAGATATACAACATGAACATGAACAACTCAATATTCCATTAATTACAAAATTAAGAGCAAAATGATGTTTCTAACAATGAATGCCTTCAGTCATCCAGCACCTTAACCACATAAGAGGGGCCTCTTGCAGCAGCCACACCTGGAGCCACATGGGCTAAAGGCCTCATATTTGACTATGCTATAAAAAGATATAATGGAAAATATGTAAGATGGTAAATTACTTAAGGGCGTATACAATCCCACAAATATAACACCATACCACTAAGCCACCATGATTAAATGCAGTCTGCTTGCTATATAGCCCTCTTAATTGGCCTGGGCCAGTCCTGTCTCTGGAGCTTTCTCACCAAAAAAGTGGCAGGTTGATCAAGAAGCACCAACGTAAAATGTTGTGATGTAATTTCCTACATTCGGAAGCCACCCACCTTATCTCCAGGAACTCCAGAGCATTAAAGGGCAAGAAAGCAGTCCAACAAACTTAAAGGGAAATTGATAGATTGCAGGAAATTAAGTTTATATGTATGTGGAACAGCAGTTAACAAGTGATTTTTTTTAAATAATTTGTATGCTATAAATAAAAACATGTGGTTTTAATTAATATTGTCGTGATTTGTTACCTCAAAAGTCCCATGGTTTTTCTTAGCTAGGGATTCTTTACACAGAGCTGTATATTTAAAGTTACAGACCGAGCTCTGGGGGATAAACTGCTTTAATTATGGTTTCTGATAAGATCTGTGTGCCTAACTCCAGACATGCATGGATCAAACCTCAGCTGCTTTAGCGGGGACAGTTCGAATTTCGATCCATGTTTGTATTTACTGATAGACTTCTATACTACCACCCTGTTTCATTTCCCTACTGGATTAGCACTGTAAGCTGTAGCCTGTAGCTGATCAGTGTATTTTGACACTGGAGAAGTACCCCTGCTGTCAGAATACAATAGCACACAATGTGGTTACAATAGGTAATCACATTTACCTCAAATGTGTGGATGGAGGAATTGGGTCAGTTTTTTTTTTTTGTTCAACCTGCTAGTTGAATGAAAAAAACGGATCCATTTATGGGCTGCCTTACTCATCTGCACTCTAGAATAATGTGCAGATTTGAATGTTCTAGTTTTGGTTTGTCACCATTGGCCACTCACACTTGTCCACCTTCCTGCAGTAAAACATTCAACACATGGTATAACAAAGGAATATCAAGCAAAACTCTCAGTTTATTGCTAGTTGCATGGATCACATATATGTATTGTAGTTCAGTTTGTTTACACTAAGACATTTGCATATCTGTTAGCTATTGTGCAATAACGTTATAAAAACGCCAGTAGCTTTACAGTGAGTTTTACAATGTTTTTCAGCATTTTGGCAATAGCTTTTTTTGCGTTTTTCATCGTTTTTTACCGTTTAATGCTTTTGATCCCATTGATTAAAAAAAAAAAAGAAAGGTTAAAAAAGCTAAAAAAAACATTGAAAACGAAGAAAAAGCTATTGCAAAAATGCTGAAAAACATTGAAAAACTCACTGTAAAGCTACTG
Source organism: Lithobates clamitans (assembly GCA_037952925.1). Lineage (NCBI taxonomy): Eukaryota > Metazoa > Chordata > Amphibia > Anura > Ranidae > Lithobates > Lithobates clamitans. The sequence continues at coordinate 891,647 of JBBGZY010000632.1, read as the reverse complement.
GCGTTTTTATAACGTTATTTTAACGTCCAGTGTGCATGAAAAAAAATGACATAAAATAAAAAACACCAACCAAACATGTACAACATGGTGCAACCTGATTAACAATCACTAACAAGAATAATCGTGATGTACACAGTGGCTTCTAAACAATATAGAATGTGTGATGTAAACTAAATAGAAAATAGATGAATCGCATTAAAATAAATATAAGTCACCAAATTTTATATTTCTCATATTATTTGCTTGGACTAGTTATTGTGTAAAATGTGAGTGCATTTGTGCACGGTATACTTAAAGCGCAACAGAGTCATCGCCTATTCCTATAGTGCTTAACAAAAGACCTACATGTTGCCTAATAAATGTAACGGTTCCTCAATTATACATTATGTCATCATTGCCATTACGACAATAATGACAACTCAATAGTGACCTAGTGTTATATTGTCTTACTCTCAAAAAGCTCTGTATTGATCACTGTAGTCACCCACAGGTGTCTTCCACCCAAAATGTACTTATTCAGAAACAAACAAAAAGAAAGGTGAGGGAGGGAGCAAATATTATTAAAGGTTCCGCAACCCAAATTAAATATTTATAAAGAAACTCCAATAAAGAAAAACTATGATGCTTTACTAAGTCATTCAGAATGCAGACACCCTGAGACGGGAAGTGTGCTATTGGCAGGATCCCCAAGAAAAATAAAGGAAAAAAAGGCTAAAAAGAAAACAAATGCAGCCAACACATCTAAAAATTAGTAAGCTACAAAATATTGATTTTTGCTTTTGAGTTTATCACCACTTTAAGTGGTTAAAATTTTCACAATGCAATTCGTTACAATGTTCCACAAATCCAGGATTTTGAAAATTTTGCTAAAGCATAGCTAAATTTGCACAGTATAAGCCTTATAACAGCTATGTGAATTGTGCCTAATTTACAAAGGATTTGAAATTCAGTTCTGCCAATGACTTTCTTCACACAGCTCTTCTGTATTGCATAGTCATGAAGGTTATTTTACTATTTCCTTGTTTCTCAACTCCCTGCTCATAAGACAGAGGTATGACTCCTTGTCCTGCTAGAAGGCTAAAATTGGAAGGATAAGGGGCTCAATCAGATGGGTGCTGAGACCTGTCCTCATTACTGAGCTGTTTTGTTGCTCATGCATCCACCTCAACGCTGCATGCAGATGGGAGCTCGATAACCAAAAACATGCATGAAGAGAAGGACTTCTGACTCTTCTCTGACATTCCTTATCTACATGCTTGTTCTTAGTTACTGAGAGATATATTGAAGCCAGATTTCAAACATAAAAACCAGGCAACCAGAATTTTCAGAAGGATGTTGGCAATTGTATCTCCTATACTTCTGAATAAGACTTTACTTTAAAGCAGTAGAAAACCCTCCTAAAGAAAAACGATTTTAACAATATTGTAAATTAATTATTAATTTAGATTCAATGGGCACTATGGGTAAGCATAAAATAGTTCTTACTGTAAATATTCTTTATATCCAAAACGCTGCTTCTTCATAATAGCTGACGCCATCTCAACTGTGGTGTTCCGTGCCTAAATAGGTATTTATTTCTGCCGGCAGTACATTTTCGACTCCGTAATCCTGCGCATGCACAGTAATCGCATTATCCAAGCCTCTTCTTCGTTTCTGGTTACTACAGAAACGAAGCATAGTGAATCAACAAAGAATTAGGAGGAAGCATTGCGGGATATCGGGGCTGACGTCGACAACAGGAAATGACGCAGCCCCGACAGACACAACATTTTTCCCGCAGGGTCTCGACTTGCCGGAAAGATAGAAGATACGGCACATGCGCTGGCAACGTCATCGCAAACTAATATAGCGAAAATTGTCAAGGCAAGCAGGTAAAGACACAATTATTGATGGCAAATTTTAAACAGTGCAATTGATAATTCAATAGAAAGTCATAAAAATGGGTATACAAACGCTGTTAGCTGGAAACTGTTGTAATAAATAATCAACAGTATTTATTGGACTGCGACTCATGCATAACATGGGAATTCCATTACTGTTTCCCTGTATTGACACCCAAGGAATTATATCAGAGTCTGATTTAATTTAATTATCACTTGGAATTTTCATGAAATGTGTCATTTAGCCAATCTGTTCTGAGAATTGATCCAAGTCCTCAGTTAATCAGTGGTAGAATGATAGATCTTCATCAAAATGTCATGTAATCCCAATCTGTCCTTTTTTAAATAAAAAATCTACACCATTTTAACAGACAGACATTAGTGTCTTCCTGTGAAGCATGCTATAAAAATCTTAATATTTGCCCTGCAGACTTAGACTTGTGTTGGTTACAATTAAAGCAAATAGCTCTAATGCTTTATATTTAGTGTAAAAAACATTTTTAGTACATCTCTGAAATAAATGCATTTCTGTATGTTTCTGCAACTGCAACTGCAATTTCTTCAACTAACATATTCAATGACCACCACTTTTTTCTTTCTTGACAGCTTTACTTTAACTACAGCATAGACTAATATTGCTATAGCAAGTGTCCATTATGTGCACGCTTATCGCTATAAGCTATAATAATTGAATCACTTTACTTAAACTGTTAACTATCTGGCATACAGCAGACTGTGATATTGGAAAGACTGTATTGCAGGATTAATTTAGGGCCATTGCAATGTGTATGCTGCTTAGCATGCTGTAACAGCATTTTTCTGAAATCCTCATGTGTTCCTTTGCAAGTGTATTCTGCTGCCTGGTTCAGTGATGCTCTACTTAATAAACAAACATAAATCCATACAACCACTATCAAGATGGAAGCTTACAAGGGCATTTCACATAGAGAGGGACCTTTGAAAAGATATACAGTACTAAGCGAAATACTTACATGTCCATTTACAAAGTGGTGAATGTGACTTTCACCAAACATTCTCAAGTGGAGAACCAATGACTTTTCTTTAAAATACACGGGCCATTCAATCCTAGGGAGAATTTATAGCCTAGAGCAGTGATGGCGAACCTTGGTACCCCAGATCTTTTGGACCTACATTTCCCATGATGCTCGCTACACTACATAGTGCATGTGCATCATGGGAAATGTAGTTCCAGAACATCTGGGGTGCCAAGATTCGCCATCACTGGCCTAGAGGAAAGAATGAAGAGTGGCAGAGCAGATTTTTAGAAGGGGTCATGTAGCACTGAGGAGGCTACACATCCACTATATCACTGAGTTGAGTTGAGATTTGTATAAGAATGGTAAGTTCAGAATACTCTAAAGAAAAAAAGGGGACACTTGGGAGCGGGAAGTGGCTGCACACCCCAAGAAAATTTCAAAAACGGGAATTTACCCCCAAAATAAAGGGGTTTTCTAGGCAGCAGACAACAGATGCAGGTGGTATGTAGTTTAAAAGGTAACTTTAAAAGGTAAGTCTAAAAGGTAACAGGTCAGAATACGCCTTTATTGCCTTTATTGCTGAATCACCAAATGCTTGCTAGTTGCTAGTTCAGACACTTATGCTGCAGTACAAAAGTGCAATGAAGCAGAGGAAGACATACCCAGGCCATGATGGCGGAACAGGGGACAAACACAGCAACTTTAGCTGGCCAGATTGTTGTGGAATGGTGGAGTCCAGTGCCTCTGCCCATGAAGCTGTCCTTTGTCACAGTGATACTATTACATGTAAACCCTAACTGGATGACACTTATGGGGCGTACACACGGTCGGACTTTTCACATGCAAAAGTCCGACGGACGCCGCCGGACCAAATCCGGCGGACAATCCGACCATGTGTGGTCTCCATCGGACTTCCGACGGACCGTTTCGGCCCGAAATCCGACGTACTTTAGATTTGAAACTTGCTTCAAATCTTACATCGTAACTCCGCCGGACTCAGTTCCTGACGGAAAGCCCGTTCGTCTGTATGCTGGTCCGACGGACCAGATACGACGGAGGAGCAGGTTACTGCATCTCGCGCTCGCTGCAATAGGAAAAACAAATTTTTCCATTGCGGCGAGCGCGGGGGGCATCCCAGGCCCTTAGGTCTGGTATGGAACTTTAAGGGGAACCCCCTACGCCGAAAAACCAGCGTGGGGGTCCCCCCAAAACCCATACCAGACCCCGATCCGAGCACGCAGCCCGGCCGGTCAGGAAAGGGGGTGGGGACGAGCGAGCGCCCCCCCCTCCTGAACCGTACCAGGCAGCATGCCCTCAACATGGGGGGTGCTTTGGGGGAGGGGGTGCCTTGCGGTGCCCCCCCACCACAAAGCACCTTGTCCCCATGTTGATGAGGACAAGGGCCTCTTCCCGACAACCCTGGCCGTTGGTTGTTGGGGTCTGTGGGCGGGGGGCTTATCGGAATCCGGGAGCCCCCTATAATAAGAGGGCCCCCAGATCCCGGCCCCCCCACCCTATGTGAATGAGTATGGGGTACATGGTACCCCTACCCATTCACCTAGGGAAAAAGTGTAAATAATAAAACACAACACAGGTTTTTAAAATATTTTATTAAACAGCTCCGGGGGGGATCTTGCTCCGGCTTTGGGGGTCCCTCTGGTTCCTCTTCTCCCGGCGTCCGGTTGGTTCTTCGGCCGGCCCCTTCGCTGTCTTCAGGTAGCTCTATTGCCAGCGGAGGTCCGGACTTCTTGTCTTCTCTTCTCCAGATGTTGACATGACGCTCTCTCCGGCCTCTTCTCCCGGTGTTCCAGGTCTTCGGCCGGCCCCTCCGCTGTCTTCAGGTAGCTCTATTGCCAGCGGAGGTCCGGGCTTCTGGGCTTCTGGGCTTCTCTTCTCTTCTCTTCCCCAGATGTTGACACAACGCTCTCTCCGGCTGGACTGGTCTCTGAGGGCTCCGTTGTGACTTATATAGGCGGAGACCCCGCCCCCATATGATGTCACAGTCCCTGGGCATGCTGGGACTGTGACGTTTTAGGGGGCGTGGTCGACAGCTCTCCACTCCGCCCCCTCCTCGCTCATTGGAGTGCTGGGCTGTGGAGGGGTGGAGGCGGCCGGCTCAGGCTCTCCATGGCTCGCTGAGAGGCTGAGACAGGTGTCAGTCTAGAAACCTGGTGGATCCAAAATTTTTTGTAACAATGATGTGGTGCCTGGACTGACATCGTGACATCAGCAGAGAGTGGATTTCAGTCCACTCTCTGCTGAAAACGGGTCACAGGAGTGCAGAACGAACTGCACTCCTGTGATCCATAGGAGAAGTACAGCCAAACGAGCTTAGGCTGTACTTCTCCTTTCATTGAACAAGCTGAAGTTAGAAGCTGATTGGCTACCATGCATATCTGCACCAGATTTTGCACTCTTCAGTTTTAGTAAATCAACCCCTTGCTAAACTTTGCTAAAGATCTGTGTAATGTAAGCAGTTGCTATTTTTTTTATTTTAAATAAAATATTTGTCTTCACAATTTTTCATCTCAGTTCTTGTGATTTTCTGCAACCCCCTTGCTGGCACTTTCTGTATACATACATGCACTCCAATGATGGCTGCATGGCATTTCTCGTGGTGGTTTGCATGCCTGCAAAAGTATATTTAAATGGCCACTTGTAGTTTCCACTGGAAACCTGTGAGTGAGAACACAAAAAACAGTAGGGATACAGAGCATTGTCACCCTATAATAGGAAGTGTCTGAACAATTTAGTGCTAGGATCACCGGGTACTATTTTATTATAAGCTGCATATTTTGAGATATTGGGAACTTTAGGGTGCATTTACACTTGTGAATGCAACCTGCCTCTGATTAGATTTGAGAACCCCAGAGAGGCAGGCTACCTCCCACAGCAAATAGCTGTGGGAGGTAGCCCCTTTGAGACCAATGGGTGGCTGCCGGCTCCCGCAGCTAATCACGGCCACTCATGTAATCTCTCATGCAGCCATCACATGCAAGTGATGGACCCTGAACACAGACTGCCTGCGTTCTGAGCTGATCACTTACATGTGATTGTTGCATTACATGCAAGTGGTCGTGATTAGCTGTAGGAGCTGGCAGCCACCCATTGCTTTCAAAGGGGCTGCCTCCCGCAGCTAATCGTGGGAACCCCTCGCTGGGGTTCTCAAATCCAATCAGATGCAGGTTGCATTCGCAAGTGTAAATGCACCCTAATTCTTTCAAAGGGCATGTCAACTGCAGCTATTTGTTGAAACCCCTCTGGGATTCTCACATCTAATTGGAAGCAGAGTGCATTGGCAGGTGTGAATGCACCCTTACACTGTTATCCCCATCTTTTGGTATATGTTTGAAGTGTGTGTGTGTTTGTGGATCTGGCACTGAGTGCAAAATATATGGCTGGTCATTAGCATTACTATGGGCAGGGAGAAGCACATAATGCTGCAAGGTGGGCTGATGTGTAAAACAGTATGGTTGATTTACTAAGGGCAAATAGACTGTGCAACTGAATTATCCCCAGAGCTTAGAAAATGAGGGGAGGCTTTGCTGACTTCCATTGCCCAGTCGTGTGCAAGCAAAAATGCTGTTTTTTTTCCTTGCCTGTGCTTAAGTATTCTTTGAAAAGTGAAGCTTTACCACATTCATTAGGTTCTGGGAAAAATTCCCATGCAGAGTGCAACTACATTGCAAAGCGAGCGGTGTATTTTCCTTTACTTAATCAACATAATCAACATTCCTTTACATAATCAATGTGTATTTGTACATTCTACTTTCAAATCTTTAATATATTATTCTGGACTATGCAAAGTTTGTGTAAATATAGATTGAATATTAAATGCATTACCCCTAGGGAAAAACTTAGGCCCCTTTCACACTGGGGCAGGGGCGGCAAAGCGGTGCTATTTTTAGCGCCGCTTTACGGTCGTTTTAGCAGTGGCATTCGGCCGCTAGCGGGGGCAGTTTTATCCCCCTGCTGGCAGCCGAGAAAGGGTTAAAACCACCGCAAAGTGCTGCTGCAGCCCTTGGGGCTTTCACATTGGAAACACAGCAGCGGCTCTTTTAGGGAGCTTTGCAGGCGCTATTTTTAGCCCCAGTGTGAAAGGGGTCTAATACCGCGTACACACGGTCGGACTTTTCGTCTACAAAAGTCCGACAGCCTGTCCGACAGACTTTCGACGGACTTTTGGCGGACTTTTGACAGACTTGCGGCAGACTTTCTTACGAACAGACTTGCCTACATACGATCACACAAAAGTCTGACGGATTCGTACGTGATGACGTACACCGGACTAAAATAAGGAAGTTGATAGCCAGTAGCCAATAGCTGCCCTAGCGTGGGTTTTTGTCCGTTGGACTAGCACACAGACGAGCGGATTTCTGGGTCCAGCGTAGTTACGACGTAAAGATTTGAAGCATGTCAGATTTGAGGCTGGAAAAGTCCGCTGAAAGTCTGCTGAAAGTCCGGGGAAGCCCACACATGATCGGATTGTCAGCCAGCTTTAGTCCGTCGGCGTCCGTCGGACTTTTGTAGACGAAAAGTCCGACCGTGTGTACGCGGCATTAGGCTCAGGTCATCTCAAAAGTTGTCAGGAGTGATTAAGATGCTTATATACTAGTTATGAAGAGGAGATTTTAGTTCTGTGAAAGAAATGTATTTGAGTGGGATAAACAAGCATCTCAGTACTCAGTATCTCTCTGTAGTATTTTATGATGTACAACTGGCATTTCCAGTATAGCAGCATTTGACTTATTTTGCTTATAGATCAAATAGATCAATATTATACCTCTTTCCGTGGGAAAATAAATGATTATACCCCCTGACATGCTGTGACATTCTGTGATATGTGAGCTAAGCTGGTTGCTAAATGTGCAATGAAGTAAAGCAAAGTTTTCGCTGGAGATATTTATAGCAAATGCAAACAACTTTGTAATTGGCAGACAATGTTGAACATTTTAGAATGGAAAGTAATGCAGCACATTTTCTTTTTTAGATATAAATTATCTACCACAGTAAGAAGATAAAAGATATATTTTAGCTCAATAAAGTGCCTATTCAATAGGCAAAGTCAGTTGACAGTACAAATATATGGTTAAGGATAAGCTTTAAAAATTCATCTGACTTGAATATTGATGAAGAAAAAGCCCGTGGCTTGAATTTAAACTCTGTTCCCACAAAGGAATGCTGTTGTTCTGAAGCTGGTGTTAGATAAGGAAATCACCCCACCTTTTACTAAGAAAATGAGATTACACAAAAAAGCAATTTACTATCACCATCTATAAGATGCGTCTGTGGTCAGATTATACATGACACGGATTTACCAAATTATCAAATGAGGTGGCATGCAGTGAAATGAATAAAAAAAATAAAAACAAGTCACATGTAAAAAAAAATATTTTTTGTTACACAGGTTTACTTCGCTAAACCACTTTAAGACCAGGCCTTACTTAGAACCTCCAAACATTAAATATATTTAAAAATATATAAATAAAATAAAATGGCACTTGTTACAATTTTTTAAGTCACACGGTATTCGTGCAGAGGTTTTTCAAACGCAATTTTTTGGGAAAAAATACACTTAAATTTTAGTGCAAAAAACAAAACAAAAACCACAATATATAACCCAATTGTTGGTAAAATAAAAAGGATGACGTTATGCTGAGAAAATAGATACCTAACATGTCACGCTTTAAAATTGTGATGCTCATGGAATAACAACAGACAATATTTAAAAATCTCCATAGGGGACTCTTTAAACATTTTTACAGGTTACCAGTTTTGAGTTACAGAGGAGGTCTTGAGCTATAATTATTACTCTCGCTATAACATTCACGACGATACCTCACATGTGTGGTACGAACACCGTTTACATATGCAAGCGTGTGATCCAGCGGCTAATCAGCTACTCTGATTTTTTTTAGGAAAAAGGGAATTGTCGGCTAAAATTTAGTATTACCAGGGTTATGACATACAGCTGCAGCCACAGCCCTGGTAAACTGCTTCAAAAACGACAACATATATATATACATATTGCAGTCTTTAACAGATATAGATTGATTTACTAAATGTAAAAAGACTGTTCACTTTGCAAGTGCAGTTGTACTCTGCCAGAGAATTTGCCCCAATGCTTAGTAAATGAAGTGAAGCTCTGCTGAATTTCTTTCAAAGATTTTTATTTGTTTAATACAAAAACATGAAATACACCATTTCCAGTGAAGCAATAAAAACCCGTTGTGATTACTATTAAAATCAGATGTCAAGGAAGAGTATAACAGTCAACCAGGGTTTAGCATCATAATCCCTGACAAGCCCTCTCGCATTTTGGTTAGTGTAGCGGGATCTTTGGGGGAAGCACTCCCGACACCCCAAATAGGAACTTACTGTGCCCGGAGACCTGCTCCAACAATCCATGAAGAAGCAATCAGCCTTGTGAAGGGTGCATAAGCACTAGAACCAAACCTTCAAGCCTAGTGAAAAGGACCACTTGTCGTATTTTTATTTAGGTAACAAACCCGTGAATTCACTTTGTATATTAGGATGGACTATAGTGCAGGAGAGAAGGGAGAGAAAAGAGGAGAAAAATTGGTCACGAGAAGAGAAAGGAAAAAGAGGAAGAAACAGTCAACAGGAAGGGAGGTATTAGCTAAACGATAGCAACTATTTGTCAGACCTGGATTCCACGAGATGCCCACGTGCAGGGCCCAAGGTTCCCAGATAGTTTCAAATGATGAAACCATATTCATTAAGATGCTAGGCAAGCCAATTTCTCCTGGGACATAATCCACAAGATCTTACGTTTGGCTGCTGAGAAGGAGACTTTGGGTTGTTTCCATGCTTTGGCTATGGTCAGCTTGGCCCTTAGCAGCATAAAAATGGATCAATTTGTGGTTGATTTGGAAATCTTTAGAAGGCTCGAATTTAGGAGAGCTATGGCTGGGGTTTTTGGGAGCTGGTAACTTGTCACTTTTTGGATCAAGGCAAACATCCTGTTCCAGAACGACCTAATTCTGGGACACTCCCACCAAATGTGGGCCATAGAGCCTATGAGTTGGCAACCACGATAACACTGAGGGTTTGCTGTGGGAAAAATGGTAGCTAGCTTTGAGGGGGTGAGGTACCATCTGGTCATCACTTTAAGGCTAGATTCAATTAAATCCTCTTGAAGGATCTAGAAAAGGAGGTCTGCCACCTCTCTAAATCCCACTGAATTTGGAGGTCGTTTTCCCAAGCCAACATATAAGGTGATTTGCAAGACAGGTGAACAAGTGACTGGTATTGATCTGTGGCCTGTCCACACCATAGTTCGTAAGGTGTGAATCTGGGAGGGGCAGGTTTCCCCTTCCAAATCTTAAGGAGAAAGTGTTGCATTTGTTGAAAACTGTATTGCTCCAAAATCAGAATTTCAAGATTCTGAACACAGTAGCTCTGGGAAATTGGTCCAGAGAAATGGCCAATGTGATACGACCCCTTGTCCAACCACCATTTAAAGGATTTAATGTCTTGACCGGGGATAAAGTCTTAATTGTGAAAGATATGTGCCAGGGCCGACATTCAGAGGTCAGTGAGGTCTCAGATCTCATTTTATCCCAGAGAGTCAGGGTTTATGATAGTGTGGGCGATAATAAATTTAGTGATTTTATATTGGAAAGATTTCAAATGATCTTACCTTATGTTGATTGGGAGGGATCTGAATAGGTAAAGCAGTCTGGGGAGGAGCAAAATTTGTATGGAGTGCATTCTACCTAGCCAGGATAGCTCCCCCTTAGCCCAGTTTATAAGGGAGATGGGTCCATAGTTCCCCACTTCTTCCTGGTTTTTGTCTGGTTTGGGTATTACCGTTATGTAGGCAGTGTTGAGTTGAGGGTCTAAGGGCGAGCCTAGGGTTTTTGCGTTGAAAAACTTCACCAAGTAGGGGGCAAGAGTACCGGCAAAAACCTTGTAATAGGGTACTGAAAGACCATCAGGTCCAGGAACTGAACCCTTCTTAAGTTCTTTTATGACCTCCAATATCTCCTCAACCAAAAAAAGGCTGCCTCTAGCAAATGTTTGTGTTCAGTAGATAGGGTTGGTAAGGGAAGGTCCTGCAGAAAGTTAGAGATTAATGGGCCCTTGTCTCTGGAGGCTGTGCTGTAGAGCTTAGTGTAGAAGTCATGGAAGGCTTCGAGTATTTTGTTTGGATTGGCTGTAGGGGGTTGTCCTGCTATCCTAATTTTGGGAAGGGTGTGGGCGTGATACCGAGGTTTAGAGGTTAACATTGAGCCGATTTTGTCTTTCTGATAGTAGAATTTGGCCCCACTCTGTTTCGCCACTTTTGCTGTGAGAGCTAGATTGAGCTTTAACCTAGCTGCGTATAATGTTCTATTGAGGCCTTAGTTGGATATTTCTTCTGTTTAGTCTTTAGGATTGCAAAGGTTTTTTCTAATTTGATAATGTCCATCTGTAGCTCTCTTGACTGTATCTTTGATGGTCGATTTTTGGGTGGATGGAATGAGGCTTGGGGAAACTAGGATATGGTCAATCCTGGCATAGGACTGGTGAGGGTAGAAATAATGAGTATAGTCCCATTTTGAGGGGTTCAGTTCCCTCCAAATGTCAACAAGGCCTTGTGAGTTAAGGAGTCTAGCTATTTTGAGACTCACCTTAGTGGGGCGGGTCAACTGGGCCGTAGGGGGTTTGGACCGATCTAGCCCCTGGTCAAAAGCGCTTGAGTCCCCTCCAAAGATGACCATGCCCTCCAAGAGGGGGTTCAGGGTTTCAAAGAGAGACTGGAAGAATTTAGTCTGTTCCTTATTGGGGGCGTAGTAGGATACTATGGAGTATAACTGTCCCTCCAAAGTTCCCTTTACTAGGAGAAATCTTCCCTCCAGGTCTCTGTAGTCCGCGATTGGGGAGAATTTACTGTGCTTAGAGAATAAGATTGCTACCCCCTTGGTCTTGTTTCCTGCATTCACTAGGTAAAATGTTGAGTAATATGCGTGGAGGAATTTGGGGTTGTATCGGGCCGGGAAGTGTGTCTCTTGAAGCATATCTATATCTAGTTTGAGAGAGTGGTCGTTTTCAAATGCTTTCCTCCATTTCTGTTGGGAGTTTAGTCCCTGAGCATTATGTGTAGCTATATTCCTAAAATATGTCCTTGTTGGGTTTGAGTTAGCTATGAGAACAGAGAGGTGGAATGCTGTCGAAGCTACCATCACTTACCCATTGCTGTCTTCTTCTATTTCAAATAGATCTGTGTATATGGCAGGTCTTGATCCAGGGCTGGAACCGGGTACATGTCACAACCTGTAGATTGGCTAGAAAAGGATGAAGAGTTAGAGATATAGAGAAAGAGGAAAGTCTACAAAATAAGGAAAAGCTTCTTCTAGGAAGACCATTCAGGTATGGCTTGCAACACTCCTGCCAAACTCTTACCGCTAAAAATTGGCTGCCCCATAATGAGGACCGACAACCCATCCCACAGAAATAGGGAAAATGCTACTATGGGATAGGTGGAGGTGCAAGGGGGTAACCCCAGACCCCACCCCACTTCTATGTTAAACAGTAACAAAAAATAAACACAACCAATAATATCATATCTATAGAACATTGGGGGGAAAAAAAATTCTCCAGGACTCCATCTGGGGTGTCTCCCTCCCCTCCACAGTTGGGGGAGAGAGGGAGGGCCCCCTTAAAGAGCGCAAAACGTGCTCAAGGCACTGAGACTGCCCATTCAGGGCCCTTAATGCATGAAAAATTACTATCCCCCAGGCCACGGAAAAACCTGAATTCCCGGCGCCCCTGGAGCTGCGCTCGAGAGGGGTCCAGAAAGCACCAGAGAGGAGCTCTGAACTTCTCGATAACTAGGGCCTTTGAGGTACCATATAATCATTGAAGACGCTTAGGACAGCTTTTTAGAAAATAAAAAAACACTCGTTGTCTTGTCCTGTAATTAGCTTGTAACAAGCAATGGGAGGAAGACTTGGAATGCATAAACGGGGGGGGGGGGGACAATTTGGCCAGGTAGGTTAGGAGCGAATAGCTCCCTCAACAGGTAGAACCACCATCGTGGAAGAGGAAAACAAATGAGAGTAGGGTATTTGTTGATTCGAATTGCAGTCTTAAGGAGGCCTGCCATCTTTGGATCTCTTGGTCTTTCCTTTGTTCCAGACGGGGGAGACGTGGCTTGCTGGGGGAGGACGCTTGGTAGAGCCTACGGATGAGGTGGTAAACTCCATGGCTGCTTCCTGCGACATAAGCTTGAGGTTTAGGAAGAGCTTTTCACCATCTGGCAAATGTAAGAAAGAGTGTGTCTTGCCCTTCAATGTAAATTTCACAGCAAATGGGAAGGCCCATCGATATTTAATATCCTGTTGTGAGAGGACTGTCAGGAGCAGTTTGAGAGCTCTCTGCTTTTGAACTGTTGAGGGAGAGAGATCTGCAGAGATTTGTATTTGATGGCCCTGGCATGTCACCTTTGGGTTAGAGTGTGATTGTTGCATGACTTCTTCCTTTATGGTGTAGAAGTATGGCTACATTTCCATCATTTCTGGGGGGTGCCAGGGAGCTCTGTCCAACTCCAGGCGGTGAGGAGGGGTATTGGGGATTAGATCCCTGATAAGCTCTTGGACTGCAGGGGAAATTTCCGTGATGGGAAGGCCTCGGATACTGAAGTTATATCTTCGGGACATATTTTCCAAATCGTCAATTCTGGAAAGGACTGTTTCAAGCTGGTCCTGGAGGACCAATTCTGATTAGTTCTGGATACCATTATGTCCAGATTGTTTTCTATGGCCTCCATTCTGGATCCCAGGTTTTGAAAATCAGATTTAATGTCCCTCGTGATTTTAGCCACCGTGTTGGCTAGCCCCCTCTCTAGGAGGTCAGAGAGTTTGAGGAATAGGTCCGCTGGCGGTTTAGCCGGATCTTGGCCTGGGAAGCCTGGGGATGGGGTCACAAGAAGATGGGTTTGGGAAGGCCCGACCAGAGAAAGCGTGTAGTTCTCCATGGCACGGCCCAGCAGAGACTCTGTGGAGGCTGGAGAGGGAGCTGGGTACTCCCATGGATCACCTTGGAGTAGGTGAGGGTTGCTGGGGCTAAGACTTGCCTCTGATCCTGGGATCCCTCTGCGTAGGCCGGGTGTGGCTGTGCTGTTGCGGTGGTGGTGGCCATCTTGGTACACCCACCTCGCGCTGATGTGTGGAATTGCGGCCTGAGATCTCGTCTGGCAGCTGGACTGGACATCCAGGGGTGTGCCCGGGGGTCTCAGGGGCTAGGGTGTCCCGTTGGTGACTATCCTGGGTGGCTGTGAGAGGAGCTGTGTGCGCTGTAGGTCCGGGGTGGTGTGGAGCTCCGGGCTTAGGTGGCCATATTGGAGCTCCAGTGCATGCGCACTTCAGCTCTGCTGACTTTCATCATCCAATCATGTGCAAGCACAAATGCTCTTTTTTGTTTATTTGTTTTTTTAGCATTCTTTGCCAAGTGAAGCTTCAACTAATTTATTAAGCTCTGTGGGTAATTACCTAGCAGCTGCACTTTCAAATAAAACAGTCTATTTCACCTTATTAAATCAAACCCAATGTACCCACAACCCCAATCAACCCCAACTGTAACGTATTTCTAAAGTAGTAAATGAGACCTTCACTAAACATTCACTGGTTGTGAACCAATCGTAATTTGAAACACACACACCTGATAAATTCACCCCCAGTGGATGGTAGCCTCCCTGGCGGTATGATTATGTTAGATTTTTTAATCTCAAAGCGGTACATTGTTTTGCATAGAAATATGGCGTTTTATATTGTAGGCCTGTAGTTCTTAGTAATAAAACGCTTAAATCTGTCCAAACAAGAGTCTAGTAGACATCCCAGGTATGATAAAGTTTGAAACACAAAATCATAAATAATATAATAAACAACTACAAATAATTATAAAAAATAAGTATATAATAATAAAAAAAAGAATCTCCCCACTAATCACTATTGTTCAATTCAATTCTGCAAGTGTTCTAATTTACTATCGCTGTGTTCTAGCTGGTCTAAAACCACTTTTGACGTAAAGGGAACTTTTTTATAGCCCTTATTCCTTGAAAGTATTTGTCCAATTTAGATTTTTTTTAACTGCCCATCATAGTAATACAATTTAGAATATATTTCAGCATTGTGCATTTTTTTTGTTCAAATATATTTGCAGCACATAGTATTTTAACACAATTATTCTACCAAAAATTAAAATTTCTTGACAAAGGTAGGTTGTTTTAAATAACCTTTTGCCATGATCCATGAAAAATATTGTAATAGCCACTAGATATTGGCCGGAATCTGTAGAAAATGCATAAAGCCATTTAAACAAGGATAAATGCGTCGTTTAGTGCAGCTGATAAATGTACTTGTCTTTTATTGCCTTGAAATTCTGTAATCATGCTGCCCCAGACAGATATAAAGCAGTTTGTTAGCGTTTTGTGGTGTATTGCAGTAATGTATTACAGACATTTTTACTCACTCAACAAAAAATAATATAGAACATATAATCAAAGTATTAAAGACCTAGAAAATAGATTTCTTTAAATATGTTTATATTTATATTGTTTTGTGTTCAATGGTGGTAAACAGACACATAAAAGAAATAAAAAAACGGTAATTTCAAATTCTCTCTCTTTCTGTACATATGGGTGTGAATATAGTCTGTACATTTCTGGTAACTTTTTCATGTGAAATCTACATGCTATGTCAGGGATGTTGTCAATGTTGTTCAGGGATATTGTTCATGTGATAGCTATAAAAGAGATGAAAAAAAAAAAGATAGTGTAATTCTTTTTTAAATGAAAAAAAACAAAATGAAAGCGCTCCTGTTTCCCTGTGCTTTTGCACCACTTATGAACGCACATGTAGGTCCAGCGTGCATATATAAACAGAAATCGGATCACACATATAAGGTATTGCCACAAACGTCAGCACAAGGGAAATAATTTTAGTGTCAGACCCACTCTGTAGCTCTAAACTGGTAACCTGTAAAGGCTTTAGATTTTTACATACTAAAGTGTGATATGTTTGGCATCTATTTACTCAGTGTAACATCATCTTTTATAATTTTACCAAATAATTGGGTATCACATTGTGTTTTTGTGCATTAAAATTCATTAAGGGGTATTTTTGCGATGCACAAATATCTTATGACATACAAAAATGCAGCACCCACCATTTTATTCTCTAGGGCCCCTGCTTGAAATGTAAACCTTATTTCTCTGTGTGTCTTTGATCTCCATGCTCTGCTCGTGCTGCTGCCAAAAACACAGAAAGCCCACTCTGCACGGAGAAGGGGGTACACAGAGAGCCCGCTATGCCTGGAGCAGGGGGGGAACACAGACAGCCTGCTCTGCATGGAGAAGGGGGAACACAGAAAGCCCGCTCTGCCCAGAGAAGGGGGGACACAGAGAGCCCACTCTGCCAAGAGAAGAGGGGGACACAGAGAGCCCGCTCTGCCCAGAGAAGGTACAAAGAGGAAAGGGCAGTAAGGTTGACCAATGGACTGGGCCTACATCCCAACAAGTCTAGAGAGTGGAGAAGGAGGTCCCTCTTATGGGACTTTAATGGCCCAAATAGTAGTACACAAAAGATAATATAAAGGATACAAAGTTTATTATGATATAAATATAGATAAAATTAAAATTAATCAACAAGTGGCTGATGATATGCTAATTGCATACACAAGGCAAACATAGAAAAAAGAGACTCTAGAAGGGTCCAAGGGCTACCGTGATGGACCACACCCAAAGCACTTCAGAAACTTCCTTCTTCAGAATGTGTAGAGCAGTTTTACTTTTAAACAAACAATAACTAAGTAATAATAAATAACATGCACAGGCAAACATATGTATGAACACATATATACAATATACAACCATTAGTTGTTCAAAAAGGAACATCAGAATGAAGGTGTATATGAATAAGCACTTACATGTTGCCCAAATAGATACAAGTACATGTTATAGCCACAGAGTGATTTTGTAAAAGCCAGATAGTCATGTCCCAACCAAGGTCCAAGCGGTGCAGTCAAGGACCTCCAAAGATGGAAACGGCAGCAAACAACCAGCAAGACCAGCAAATAGATAAACACCCCCAGGGGGTGGTAAAGTACTTTAAAATACTTTTTTGTGATGCTGAGGGGGTCATCATGGTCTATTTAGACAAAGAGAAAAAAAGGGGGTGTATAGTGTACCAAAGAATTTATATTTATTGTTGTAGTAAATACATACAGAATATATATATATACTGGCATACCCCACTTTTAAGTACACAATGGGGTTTATTTACTAAAGCTGAAAAGTGCAAAATCAGGCTCACTTCTGCATAGAAACCAAAGAGCTTCTAACGCCAGCTTGTTCAATTAAGCTTTGGTAATAAAACTTGGAAGCTCATTGGTTTCTATGCAGAAGTGAGCCTGATTTTTCACTTTCCAGCTTTAGTAAATAAACCCCATTGTGTACTTAAACATGGGGTATGCCTGTATATATATATATATATATATATATATATACCATATATACTCGAGTATAAGTCGTTCCGAGTATAAGTCGAGGCCCTAATTTACCACAAAAAAATGGGAAAAACGTATTGACCCGAGTATAAGACGAGGGTGAGAAATGCACAGCTACTGTAAGTGGAAAAGAGGGTCAACAATGCCCATTTGCAGCCTCACTGTGCCCATTTGCATGCCTCACTGTGCCCATTTGCATGCCTCACTGTGCCCATTTGCAGCCATAGGTCCCCCGAACTTCAAACTCGGTAGTTAAGGGTTCCTAGATGCTCCCTAGCTGCATCCAAAATTTGGGGTCTCTGAACCCAAAGTGTCCCGAAATGACATTGCTACAGATGGACACAGTTGACCGACTGTATCTGTATCTCGGGGCCACTTAGTGCTAGGAACCCCAAATTTGGTGTACAACCCCAGTGGAACTAGCACCATAAAATCTCCAAAGCTGGGATTTCTAGCACCAAGTGGCCACGAGATACAGGACCCCAAATATCGGTTCAGAAAATGTCAAGCACTTTTCTGCAGCAGAGAATGACATTTTCCGGACCGATTTTGGGGCCCCGTATCTCAGGGCCACTTAGTGCTAGGAACTCCAGCTTTGGATATGTTGTGGCATCAGGTCCACTGGGTTTGCACACCAAATTTGGGGTTTCTAGCACCAAGTGGCCCTGAGATACGGGGCCCTAAATTCGGTTCGGAAAATAAAATTTTTTGCTGCAGAAAAGTGCTTGACTCGAGTATAAGTCGAGGGGGGCACTTTCAGCACAAAAAAAGGTGCTGAAAAATTCGACTTATACTCGAGTATATACGGTATATATATATATATATATATATATATATATATACCCCCAAAAGACCATGATCTATAGTATATATCGTCCATGGATGTGCATTTTTTTTTTTAAAAGGAGAGAGAGTATTACTGGGACTATTATCCATAGCAGAAAAACTACTTTTGTTGAATGGTATTCAATATGTAAAAATGGAAAGCAGACCCCCAACCAAGAACAGAGATTACCTGATCACATGGAAAGAGAAGAAAATGATTAGCCAATGTGGTTCGCTCCCCAGAAGGGGACACACTGCATGATGATGATGCCTGGAGATGAGCGGAGTACAGAGGGCTCTGTCACTCCCTTTATAGTGCATATCCGATACAGGTGGCCAATCACTGCCACATGCATAGCCCGCTACCAGCAGCTGATGAGAATCTCAGACCGAGGGGCCACTAACGGGATTGCACAGCGTGGCATGGTAACGCCAGTGTCAAAGCAGCGTGTATTGAGACTAACATCGCAAGTAGAAGCGCACAGAGTGGCGTAATGAGGTCATGGGAGTGCGACATGAGCTTTAAGCTGGCTCCGGGGCGAGCCGCATGGCCACAAGGTAGGGCATGGCCGCATCACACGCCCGCCAATGCACACAGGGGCCACAACAGAGGCAACATCGCAGACAGATAGGGTTGCCAGGAAACCCAGCTAGCCACGATGAAAGCCAATACCAAGAGGGGGAGGGCCCATAGATGGAAAAAAAGGGTGCAATTGCACTGAGTGGCCTGGGCGTGCTGGGTGGAGGGTCACTGACCGAGAGGTGGAAGCTGAAGGGCAAGGCAACCAGAGGGATCATGCAGGACAGGACAAGGCTGGCAACCACGTCACTCTGTTGAGGAAAAACATACAAAAGTGAAAGATGCATGATACATAAAATAATGCAATAAAGCAAAAAGGAAAGCATTACTGTACTGTGGTCACTATACAAAGAACAGGGGAAAAGGGGGGGGAGACAGATCATGAAAGATTGGTAACTGCCATGGTAAATTAATACGCACATAATAAAATGAATGAATGAAGATGGCAAGTCCCTTTGTTTAGAAGGGGATGATTACTTTTCTCAGCCACCCGAAACAAAACCCTCCAAGAAGGGCTTATAGTTTACACCTTCATTTAACCCCAGAGGGGATGTTGCTTGTAATGAAAATATCCACTGTAATTCTGAGTGGAACAATTTTTTGTTCCACTCTCCCCCTCTAAGGAGGGTGGATTCAGTCCAAAATACGAAACTTTATATGGGGGAATCTGCCACTGTGCACAGATAGCATGACAGCCTCATGGGAGATCAGGGTTTTTTGATTTTGTACTCAAAATATGGCGATATACTCTTTTCCAGAATTCTTGAATGGTTTTACCCACATAACAGCAGCCAGACTCACAGGTCAAGATATATACCACACCAATCGTTTTACAATTCGCATAATGTTTGTACCTGAAGATGGCACCGTTGGTTAAGCGAATTATCTTATCAGTACACATATATTGGCAGTAATTACAACCACCACAGCGAAAGGAGCCAAGATACCTGCAAGGATCTTTTTTGGTACTACCTTTGAATTCGCTGTGGACCAGTTGGTCACCAACCGATTTTGCTCGTTTATAGGTGATGGCAGGTTTATCTGGCACAAAAGGGCCAAGAGTGGGGTCCATGCTCAACAAATGCCAATATTTTTCCATGATGCTCCTGACCTGTGAGTGCTGGCTGCAATAGTGGGTTATTACCCGAGTAGTATCAACTGTCTTACATTTTTATGGGGCATAGAGAAGTGAATGTCTAGGTTGTATATGCCATTTCGACACGTTTTCGAATAACCCCTGGCCAAAAACAATGCATCTGCCTCAACTTTGAAAACGTCATCGTTGGTGCAGTTTCTGCGAATATGCAGATACTGCCCATATGAAATCGGGTTTACAAGGGGTCCTGTATGGAAACTAGAGAAGTGTAAGATGCTATTCCCTGCTGTGGGTTTACTATAGAGGTTACTAGAAAGAGTCCCGTCCGGGTCTTTGGAGATGGTAATATCCTAAAAAGCAATTGAGCTCAAACTGTAGTTCATAGTAAAAGTTAAATTGAACTGGTTGGAGTTCATGATCTGCAAGCACTGATGGAGAGTCTCAATGGGTCTATCCCATATCCAAAAAGATATTGTAGATGAATCTATACCATAAATTAATATGGCTCGAAAAATCAAGTAGATTGCCGAGTGATAAAAAAAACACGCTCCCAATCTCCCAGGTACAGGTTGGCATATAAGGGTGCACAGCACGTGCCTATAGCCACACCCTGCACCTGGAGGTAGTGGGAACCTTGAAAAAGAAAGGCATTGTGAGTGAGTATAAACTCCAAAGCCTGAACTATGAACTCATTGAGTCTCCATTCTGTACGATTGCTTTGTTGAAAAAGATATTTAATAACTGAAATGCCTGTATCGTGTGGGATGGAGCAGTATAAGGCTTCCACATCAATCGAGACTAGCAAGGCATGCTCGGGAATGTGGATTCCATCGATAATTTGAAGTAGATGTAAAGTATCTCTAATATAGCTAGGGAGTGCCAAGACGAAAGGTCTCAGATATTCGTCAACATTTCGACCGGTATTTTTGGTTAAACAACCATTGCCCGATATAATCGGACTGCCTGAATGATTACTTTTGCTTTTGTGGACTTTTGGAAGAGCATAAAAGGTGGGGGTGACAGGGAATGTAGTGCGAATGAACTACCAAATGTACTTAGGGATTACATTGTTTAAGTAAGCTAAATCTACCACCCATAGAAACTATCATTACAATTTTTAATATATGTGGCAGGAATGGGACGATACCAACTGCGATTGTGAAAAATATTCATGCACATTCTGATGTAATGGTCATTGTCCATTGTTACAGTATTGCCACCTTTATCAGATGGTTTTACTGTGACTTCCAGTTGGTTTGTTAGACTGACAAGATCTTTTCTTTCCCCTGATGATATCTTTATCTTTTATCTTTAAGGACTTAATCTCCCTACTCGTAAGTTTGAGAAAGGTTGCCAGGTTGGAGTTAGAGCTGGGGGCCGGGTGGATATCAGATTTTTTCTTTAATAGAGGATTTCACAATTGGGATGTCACAAGTTTCCGAAAGGAGGGAATCCAGGTTTACTTCAGCAATGAATCAATGAATCAATGTTCAAGTCCTGATCAGAAAGGATCGAAGGAAGAGCAGGTGATGAAGAATTGGAAAGTGTGTTAGAATAGATATTGTGACTATTTAGTCATCAAGAAGGCCCTATTGGTGTGTTGGAGAGAGGAAATGCCTCTGAGCTTACATTGGCCATTGTGAACCATGTAGGCATACTTGATTCAATAACAGGAAGTGCAGTGTGCTCACCAAGTATACTACCTGGATTATGATTAAACAAGTGAGCCGAGGATGACTTAGGCTGAAAAAGTGTAGTGAGCGGTGAAGGAAGTGAATCTGTTGTGCGTTTTTTAGTAAAGCGTGTCTGAGAGCCATCACCATAGGGATGTTGCTTATTTTTCCGTGAGCTTTTCTTTTTCTTAGAAGTCTGAAAAGACAAAAAGACAAATGAATTAGAGGATACATCAGAGTTAGCAAAGTCCTGATCATTATTAAATTTACAGAACTGTCTCCTTCTATTCTGGAAAGGTTGACTCGATTTGTAAGCCTGTCCTTCCTTAAATGCAGCAGCATGGTCCCTCCAGAACTTTTTGTCCTTTTGGGCCAGGATGCTGTTAATGAATTTGTCGAGACATAGTTTCAGTTTGTTTTCCTATTCAGAAAACATTGAGTGCGTCTTAAAGCGCACTAGTTACGTCTGTAGTTGGTCTATCTCCTTATTTATTTCTACAAGACATCTATTATATTCCTCGCTCAAAAGAGTCATTACTCTCAGATTTTCTTCCCAGGTTTTTTAAAATTACTGTTTGTATCACTAAAGGTGGGGAAAATTTGCACACGTAACCCCATTGGATTTAATATATCGGTCAAAGGCCTGAATCTGCCAAAATAATGATGATTTCCTTTCTAAAGTTTTTTAAAAGGAAAAATAGGGATGATAGTTCCGAGTCCGGGGACTCATTTGCCTGAAAGTCTTTGGGATAATCAAGTATGAGAGTGTCCCACTCTTTGCCTAGATAATTCACTATCTGCTCCTATGACAGAGGGCCCACAATACAGGAACCGCTAATGCTCAAAAAAGCGTTTAAATAACAAGAAAAAATAAAACAATAAAAAAATTTATATATATATATATATATATATATATATATATATATATATATATATACATACATACATATACATATACACACACATACACACACACACACACACACACATATATATGTAAATTTACAGCAAGGTCAAACCCAAAGCCCTAAACAGGGGAAGGGGGGGAACACAGAGAGCCGCTCTGCCCGAAGAAGGGGGGGAACAAAGAGAGCCCTCCCAGAGAAGAGGGGGGGACACAGAGAGCCTGCTCTGTCCAGAGAAGGGGGGAACACCGAGAGCCTGCTCTGCCCGGAGAAGAGGGGGACACCAAGAGCCTGCTCTGCCCAGAGAAGGGGGGAACACAGAGAGCCTGCTCTGCCCGGAGAAGGGGGGGACACAGAGAGTCTGCTCTGCCCGGAGAAGGGGGGGCCACAGAGAGCCCGCTCTGCCCCAAGAAAGGGGGGGACACAGAGCCTGCTCTGCCCAGAGAAGGGGGGACACAGAGAGCCTGCTCTGCCCGGAGAAGGGGGGACACAGAGAGCCAGCTTTGTCCGGAGAAGGGGGGACACAAAGAGTCAGCTCTGCCCAGACAAGGGGGGCAGTGAGCCCGCTCTGCCCAGAGAAGGGGGGAACACAGAGAACTCTCTCTGCCCAGAGAAGAGGGGAACACAGAGAGCCCGCTGTGCTCGGAGAAGGGGGGACACAGAGAGCCAGCTTTGTCCGGAGAAGGGGGGGACACAAAGAGTCCGCTCTGCCCAGAGAAGGGGGGATACAGAGAGCCGCTCTGCCCAGAGAAGGGGGATACAGAGAGCCCGCTCTGCCAGGAGAAGGGGGGAACACAGAGAGCCTGCTCTGTCCGGAGAAGGGGGAACACAGAGAGCCCACTCTGCCCAGAGAAGGGGGAACACAGAGAGCCTGCTCTGCCTGGAAAAGGGGGGGGGAAACACAGAGAGCACACTCTCACTCCCTGTCACAGACATGCCTGACAGAGGGAAAAGCAGGCTCTCTGGAACAAGCAACCCACAGCTGAGGAGGCGAGTGGCCAAACCGGAAGTTGGTGGTGGCTCTCTGGAATAAGCAACCCACAGCTGAGGAGGCAAGTGGCCAACCCGGAATTCGGTGCTGGCGGAGACGACAGGGGGGCTGGTCTAAATTCGCTTCATAAGACGCACAGGTATTTCCCCCCATTTTTTGGGGGTCAGAAAGTGCATCTTATGGTGTGAAAAATACGGTATATGAATGATAACACAAAGACTTTTTTTCACTCATCGTTAGTGTTTGGCTGAAGCCATTTATTATCAATCAACTGTGTTTACTCTTTTTAAATCATAATGATATTAAGGTCAGGAGAATGAGATGGGCACTCCAGAACCTTCACTTTATTCTGCTGTAGCCAATGACGGGTCGGCTTGGTCTTGTGTTTTGGATCATTGTCATGTTGGAATGTCCAAGTACGTCCCATGCGCATGGCTGATGAATGCAAATATTCCTTATGTATGTTTTGATAACATACTGCATTCATCCTGCCATCAATTTTCACCAAATATCCTGTGCCTTTGTATCTCACACATCCCCAAAACATCAGAGATCCACCTCCGTGTTTCACAGTGGGAATGGTGTACCTTTCATCATAGGCCTTGTTGACTCCTCTCCAAATGTAGTGTTTATGGTTGTCACCAAAAAGCACAATTGTGGTCTCATCACACCAAATTACTTTGTGCCAGAAAGTTTGAGGCTTGTCTCCGTGCTGTTTGTCGTATTGTAAGTGGGATACTTTGTGGCATTTGCGTAGTAATGGCTTTCTTCTGGCGACTCGACCATGCAGCCCATTTTTCTTCAAGTGCCTCCATATTGTGTGTCTTGAAACAGCCACACCACATGTTTTCAGAGAGTCCTGTATTTCACCTGAAGTTATTTGTGGGTTTTTCTTTGCATCACGAACAATGTTCCTGGCAGTTGTGGCTGAAACCTTAGTTGGTCTACCTAACCGTGGTTTGGTTTCAACAGAACTCCTCATTTTCCACTTCTTGATTAGAGTTTGAATACTGCCGATTGGCATTCTCAATTCCTTGGATATCTTTTTATTTTTATATCCCTTTCCTGTTTTATACAGTTCTACTACCTTTTCCCACAGATCCTTTGAACCTTTGACAAATATTTTGCTTTCCCCATGACCCAGAATCCAGAAACATCAGTGCAGCACTGGATGGAAGATACAAGGGTCTGTGAGGAGTCCAGAAACTCATTGACCTTTTATACACACTCACTAATTACAAGCAATGTGATTGGACACAGCTGATCATGTGGTCAGAGGCTCCATACCATGATCGGTGTTGCGGTGGGTCAGACTGACACACAGCACCTCCGATCGCCGTGCTGCATGCCCCCGCCGGCTTCTTGTCCTGATCACATCATATGATGTCCGATCAGGATAACAAAACCACTTTACCGCCATCATATTGCTATATGGCAGACGGCAAGTGGTTAATAGCCATTCAAACCCCTTTGTGTCAACTTGTGTGCATGTTAATATGCAAAAATCACCAGGGCATGTAAACTTTTTATCAGGGTCAATTGGGTAGGTTCTGTTGTCATTATGATTTTAAAAGAGTAAACACAGTTGATTGATAATGAATGGCTCCAGCCAAACACTAACCATGAATGACAGAAAAGAAATCATAAATTCTGTTTGGGGGTTCTAAGTAGTCTTCTAGCAAAAAAATATGTGTTTCACATGTAGGACAGGAATGTTAGAAAAGGCCTGGACCTGGAAGTGGTTAAAACTGAACAGCAGTGACTGATGTTTATAACTAGTTTAACTGGCAGCACCTTTTATGCACACAGCACAAGGATTTGGACCATGCTTTTTCAGTACAATAGAAGGTAATCACCTGGATAGTTTTCTTCTGTCAATATTTTTAGAGCTTCACCTTTCACATTCATATTTTCTTCTTTGAGTGTTTTTTCATTTCACCTTTGTTTTATGTCATTTTCCCATCACTGAGGTCATGCTCTTTTGGATACATGCACTTTTATACTTTGCTCACACTCATCTTTTACCTTGGTGTTGGGCTCCATTTACTCCTCATTATTATACATCAATATTTATTCACAGTATACTCAATCTTTTTAAATTCTTAGCATTGGAGCCCACACAGACCACCACCTGGATACATTTCTTTTACCTCTGTGGGGATTACGTTCTGTGCTCGGTTTTTCTTTGTGGGTTCTTACCACAGTCCCGGAACAGATGTTTTAAGCAGCCCTTAGTTTCTGGTCTCACATGCTCCAGACTTAGTTAACATGTAAGTACCTATGGTATTGTGTCATGTTTTCTACAGCTTAAAAGAATTAATCATGTTTTTTTAACATTGACTCTTTTAGCCACTATGTACTCACCTCATTTAAAGTCCCAAACTACCCCTCTTTTTGTACACAGATGTAGGGATGGAGACATGTGATCCCACACGCCTCATTTAGAGTCCCAAAAAAAAACTTTTTAGTATAGATGTTTATAACTAGAAACTACTGCACAGAAGTAAAGTTCCACACTGTATTACTGCACAGATCTGGAAAAAATACACAAATCACACCAGTTTAGCTTAGTGGACTGGACGCATTAAAATATAAAGATTTTATCAAAAGTTAATGTAATGGCGAAATGTTAAAATCCTGACTGGAGATCCTTCTTTAAACTCTAGCAGATATAAAATACACAAATGACTGCAGTTTTGTATTCATTGAACCATCATCACAATTAATTTTCACACTAATAAGCCGTGTAAGTACCTAAAATTGAATTGGTATTGCAATTCCTGCACAGCAAAATAGTTTTGACAAGGAGCTTGCTGATAGGAGTAGAAAACAAAACGGCATATAGATGTGCTCAGCACTATGCTACTTCTCCTGCACTGTCCAGTCATTTGCTGGGGGTTGATCCATGACATCCTGTGCTCAGACCAGGTAGGTTAACTGATTGCTGCTCATCGTAAGTATATAAATGTCCTAGGCAGCAAGTGGTTACACTGGAATCAAGGCTGTAACTGATCTTGGTACTGGTTTTTAGAGCCAGTGATTGGCTTTCCTATAAAAGTGATTTGGGTGGCTTTACAGCCGCCTGATCACTTTTAGTGCCTGTTCACACTTGACTAAATTTCTAATGCTTAACAAACGCTCCTATAGTGTTAGTATGAGCGTTAGACTTGCGTTAATGAGCTTTAGTATGGGCATTAGACTGACATTTTACAAGCGGTAATGACAAGTTAAAAATGTCCTATGGGCAGTTTTGAAGCATTTGATGAGCGTTAGGGCGCGTTAAAACTGCTGCAAAAATGCCTATTCCATTACAGGAAATTATCTTAACGCCCCTCAAGCACACCACAGCTGCCTGCCAGAACATTTGCAAAGCGTTACCATAGACTTGAATGGGAGACGTCCAAAGGCTTCAAACGCCTCCTGACTCAACACGAGGCTTCAATTTTGTAGCGACACTAATGCTTTGTGTTTTGATAGTGTGAATAGCACTGTGTGTCTGTCCATTGTATCATTTGCATAGATGTATGAGGGGCATTTTTAACTCCTCTCAATCGCCTGCTTGTAATGCCAGTGTGAACTTAGCCTTATAGTGCTTGGGGCCATGATAGCTTAGGCCGAAAAGCCACACTTATGTTGAAGGCAAGAGCCTTGGAAATGTCCATATGTTTCCAGCTTGTACAAAATCCACATCAGAAGGCAAGTGGTGAACTTATGCTGGCCATCATTCAACCTTGAAAATTGAGGACATCTAGTGGTAGAAAAAGTACAGTGGGGAAGGTGAGTACTGCACCAAAAGTTCTTTTATACTTTTAAAATGTAATAGGATGTTCATTTTTTTTTTACATTTAAGAGTGGAGTACTGCTTTGATTTTAGTTTGATGGTTTTTAAAAGCTTTTGCCATGCCAGAACATAGCATTCATTTAGATATTCAATGAATAAGAAAGTTTAAAAAAAAAATCGTGTTCCTTTGTAGTGCAAAATACTGCATTCCTAGATATGTCGTCACATTTCTGTAGATCATCCACTTGAAGTCAGTCATCACAAACTCAGCATGTCGGTGTTCTTGACCTAGTTTACTTTCCTGTAAGTGCACTCATTCTTAATATTGCAACACTTTAGCTGGATTTATAGAAGACAGTAAAAGATCATACACTGTATCCTATAATTTGAGGGACAGGAACAGTTTTTATACAGAAGAGATACAGTTTTTTTAACACAGTATTTTAGTAAATAATGTGTACTGTAGAACAGTTTAACCACTTCAGCCCCGGACCATTTGGCTGCCTAAAGACGAGAGGACTTCACAATTTGGCACTGCGTTGCTTTAACTGGTATTTGCGCGGTCATGCAACATTGCACCCAAACATTATTTGCTTCTTTTTTCCCTCAAATAGAGCTTTCTTTTTATGGTATTTGATTGCCTCTGCGATTTTTATTTTTTGCGATATAAACGGAAAAAGACTGGAAAATTTGAAAAAAAATGATATTTTCTACTTTTTGTTATAGGAAAAATCCAATAAACTTAATTTTAGTCATACATTTAGGCCAAAATGTATTCAGCCACATGTCCTTGGTAAAAAAAATGTCAATAAGCATATATTTATTGGTTTGCGCAAAAGTTATAGCGTCTACAATCTCGGGTACATTTTCTGGAATTTACGCAGCTTTTATTTTATGACTGCCCATCTCATTTCTTGAGGTGCTAAAATGGCAGGGCAGTACAAAACCCCCCCAAATGACCCCATTTTGGAAAGTAGACACCCCAAGGAAGTTGCTGAGAGGCATGTTGAGCCCATTGAATATTTAATTTTTTTGTCCCAAGTGATTGAAAAATGAGAAAAAAAATGTTTTTACAAAAAGTTGTCACTAAATGATATATTGCTCACACATGCCATTGTTATATGTGGAATTACACCCCAAAAATACATTCTGCTGCTTCTCCAGAGTACAGGGACACCACATGTGTGAGACTTTTTGGGAGCCTAGCCACATACGGGTACCTGAAAACCAATCACCGCCTTCAGGATTTCTAAGGGCGTAAATTTTTGATTTCACTCCTCACTACCTATCACAGTTTTGAAGCCCATAAAATGCCCAGATAATAGCACAACCCCCCCCCCCCAGTGACCCCATTTTTTAAAATAGACACCCCAAGCTATTTGCTGAGAGTCCATGGAATATTTTATATTTTGCCACAAGTTGCAGGAAAATTACAAACTTTTTATTTATTTATTTTTTGCACAAAGTTGTCACTAAATGATATATTGCTCAAAAATGCAATGGGCATATGTGGAATTACACCCCAAAATACATTATGCTGCTTCTCCTGAAGCTCTGCAGCTCTCATTTGTTTGTGAAAATGAAGAAAGAAAAGAAAAATGTATTTCTTTTTCTTTAATTTTCAAAACTTTGTGACAAAAAGTGAGATCTGCAAAATACTCACCATACCACTCAGAAAATAGCTTGGGGTGTCTACTTTCCAAAATGGGGTCATTTGGGGGGGGGGGGGGTTATGCCATCTGGGTATTCCATGGCCTCCAAAACTGTGATAGGCAGTGAGGAGTGAAATCAAAAATTTACACCCTTAGAAAGCCTGAAGGCTGTGATTGGTTTTTGGGGTCCTGTACTCGGCTAGGCTCCCAAAAAGTCTTACACATGTGGTATCCCTGTACTCAGGAGAAGCAACAGAAAGTATTTTGGGGTGTAATTCCACATATGCCCATGGCATGTTTAAGCAATATATCATTTAGTGACAACTTTGTGCAAAAAAAAAAAAAAAGTTTGTCTTTTTCCTTCAACTTGTGTCAAAATTTAAAATATTCCATGGACTCGACATGCCTCTCAGCAAATAGCTTGGGGTGTCTACTTTCCAAAATTGGGTCATTTGGGAGGGTTTTGAACTGTCCTGGTATTTTATTCACAACAGTTAGAAGCTTATATCACACATCACCCACTCTTCTAACCACTTGAAGACAAAGCCCTTTTTTTTTTGCAAGAAAATTGCTTTGAACCCCCAAACATTATATATTTTTTTAAAGCAAAGGCCCTACAGATTAAAATGGTGTGTGTTGCATTTTTTTCACACAGTATTTGCGCAGCGATTTTTCAAACACATTTTTTAAAAAAAAAACACACTTTTTTAAATTTTAATGCACTAAAACACACTATATAGCCCAAATGTTTGATGAAATAAAAAAGATGATCTTAGGCCAATTACATGGATACCAAACATGACATGCTTTAAAATTGTGCACAAACGCGCAGCGGCGACAAACTATATACATTTTTAAAAGCCTTTACAGGTTACCACTTTAGATTTACAGAGGAGGTCTACTTCTAAAATTACTGCCCTCGATCTGACCTTCGCGGTGATACCTCACATGCATGGTGCAATTGCTGTTTACATATGACGCCAGACCGACACTTTTTTTTTTTGGTGTGATCTATCACACCAAGATCGGCGTGATAAAATGCTTTCCCAATTTCCAAATGGCACTGTTTATATCCGGTGAAATTTAAGTCATGAAATGCTCGTAGCTTCCAATTTATTAGGTCATAGAGATGATTGGAGCCATTCTGGTCTATCTCAGCTCTATGGTTAGCTGGCGGACGCACCGGCTGCATTCTCAGGTTCTCTGTTGGGACAGGAGAGCCAGAGAAAACCATGGAACATGTTGCGAGGGGGGGCGTTCTCTCCCACTGCTTGTAAAAGCAGTCTAGAGGCTAATTAGCAGCTAGGATTGCTTCTACATGAAAGCCGACCGCTGGCTCAAAAGAATGATACCAACATGATATCTAAACCCGCAGGCATCATTCTGGTATAACCACTCAAAGTTCAGCAACATACCAGTACGTTGCTGGTCCTTGTTGGGCATATATTGTAATCTTTTTTTTTTCCATGCAGCCTGTGGGCTGAACGAAAAAAAGAGATTGATTGGTGGGTATGCCCACCATTAGAATACCTCCCTTCATCCACCCATTTATAATGATGGGCATACATGCACCATTTTGTTTTTAACTGTGGTGTTGAAATCACCTCCTACAGTGCTGGAGTCACAGCTCTATGTAGCGTGGGAGAAAACGTTGTTGCTGTCAAGACAAATAAATCTGCGCTGCAACTGAATGGCGTACCTGCTAAACAAATGATAGTTAACAATAAAACAAAGTAACATTACAGTAAAATAGTAAGACATACCATACCTGCAAAGCAAATTAAAAAAAACAGTAAAAAATAAAACATTTTCTAACACAATCTGTGCCTAAAATATATACAGTGGGGACGGAAAGTATTCAGACCCTCTTAAATTTTTCACTCTTTGTTATATTGCAGCCATTTGCTAAAATCGTTTAAGTTCATTTTTTTTCCACATTAATGTACACACAGCATCCCATATTGACAAAAAAACACAGAATTGTTGAAATTTATTAAAAAAGAAAAACTGAAATATCACGTGGTCCTAAGTATTCAGACCCTTTTCTCAGTATTTAGTAGAAGTACCCTTTTGATCTAATACAGCCATGAGTCTTTTTGGGAAAGATGCAACAAGTTTTTCACACCTGGATTTGGGGATCCTTTGCCATTCCTCCTTGCAGATCCTCTCCAGTTCTGTCAGGTTGGATGGTAAACGGTGGACAGCCATTTTTAGGTCTCTCCAGAGATGCTCAATTGGTTTTAAGTCAGGGCTCTGGCTGGGCCATTCAAGAGCAGTCACGGAGTTCTTGTGAAGCCACTCCTTCGTTATTTTAGCTGTGTGCTTAGGGTCGTTGTCTTGTTGGAAGGTAAACCTTCGGCCCAGTCTGAGGTCCTGAGCACTCTGGAGAAAGTTTTCCTCCAGGATATCCCTGTACTTGGCCGCATTCATCTTTCCCTCGCTTGCAACCAGTCGTCCTGTCCGAGCAGCTGAAAAACACCCCCACAGCATGATGCTGCCACCACCATGCTTCACTGTATTGGACAGGTGATGAGTAGTGCCTGGTTTTCTGCTCACATACCGCTTAGAATTAAGGCCAAAAAGTTCTATCTTCGTCTCATGAGACCAGAGAATCTTATTTCTCACCATCTTGGAGTCCTTCGGGTGTTTTTTAGCAAACTCCATGCGGGCTTTTATGTGTCTTGCACTGAGGAGAGGCTTCTGTTGGGCCACTCTGCCATAAAGCCCCGACTGGTGGAGGGCTGCAGTGATGATTGACTTTCTACAATTTTCTCCCATCTCCCAACTGCATCTCTGAAGCTCAGCCACAGTGATCTTTGGGTTCTTCTTTACCTCTCTCACCAAGGCTCTTCTCCCCCGATAGCTCAGTTTGGCCAGACGGCCAGCTCTAGGAAGGGTTCTGGTCATCCCTTGTAACCTTGGCCAGATCTGTGCCTTGCCACAATTCTGTCTCTGAGCTCTTCAGGCAGTTCCTTTGACCTCATGATTCTCATTTGCTCTGACATGCACTGTGAGCTGTAAGGTCTTATATAGACAGGTGTGTGGCTTTCCTAATCAAGTCCAATCAGTATAATCAAACACAGATGGACTCAAATGAAGGTGTAGAACCATCTAAAAGATGATCAGAAGAAATGGACAGCACCTTAGTTAAATATATGAGTATCACAGGAAAGGGTCTAAATACTTAGGACAATGTGATATTTCAGTTTTTCTTTTTTAATAAATCTGCAAAAATGTCAACAATTCTGTGTTTTTCTGTCAATATGGGGTGCTGTGTGTACATTAATGAGGAAAAAAATTAACTTGAATGATTTTCGCAAATGGCTGCAATATAACAAAGAGTGAAAAATTTAGGGGGGTCTAAATACTTTCCGTCCCCACTGTATATGCCGAAGCATGGGGGCATCCACCCCAGAAGTTAGGAGCAAATCGCTCCTCCACCCCTGCCGCCCCCATGCTTCAGCATATATGCTCTTTTTTTTAACTGTGGTGGTGAAATCACCTCCTACAGAGCTGGAGTCACAGCTTTATGTATCATAGGAGCAAACACTGTTGCTGTCAAGATAAATAAATCTGCACTGCAGCTGAATGGCGTACCGGAAAACAAAAAAAATGGTTAACAATAAAACAGAGTAAACAGTAAAGTATAAAAAAATGACATACCTGAAAAGCAAACATGATAAAACATAATAACAATAAAACATTGCAGAATAGAATACAGTAAAAAAGAGCAGAACAATAGAGAGAATAGAGGGAGAAAGAACAATAAAACGACAACTATTTTTGTTTTTTTATTTTATATATTTTTGTGTGTGTTTTATTTTATTTTTTTTACACTTTTATTTGTAACTGTAACAGTTGTAACGGTTCGGTTCCAGGTTCGAGCCTCTCAAAATGCGATGGCATCTTGGGAGATCCTGTGAAAGTGTGTCCTAGTCTGTGCAGTGCTGTACCCTACGATAAAACTCCACTTGTGTATGGTAGCGTTCAAAACATTTATCAATGCAAAGACCAGGATTGTCAGGACCGGAGGGACAATAATAGCGGGTCACGCCTATATTCGCGGTTGCTACAGACACAACATCTTCTTTGGGGGTTCGTTGGGTAGGGGTACCAGGGAGGACATACGGAAAATGCCTCTCATGCAGCCGGCGTACTGCATTTGGATTGGGAAGGTGAGGTGAAGCACCGTCTAGAAACAGAAGGGCTCTGATGATCTCTTCCTGGAATTTAAGTAAGCATCCAGTCCATCCTGAAGCTCTGTATAGCACATGAGCATTCAGCAAAGCCAATTGAAATAAATAGACACTTTTCTGTACCAGCGTCTGGCCTTACGGGCAACTAGGTACGGCACCAACAACTGGTCGCTGTGGTCCACCCCTCCCATATTTTGGTTATATTCGTGGACACAGAGGGGTTTCTCCACAACACTAGTCGCCGTAGGAATTTGGACTGTCGTGTCTGCGTGAAGGGAGGACAAAACGAAAACATTCTTATTATCTCTCCACTTCACAGCAAGCAAATTATTACACTTCAAGCAGGCTCTCTCCCCCAGCCTAAGACAGGAATCTACAAGCCTCTGGGGTAAGCCCCGGCGATTAGATCGCATGGTGCCACATGCGCCAATCTGATGATCAAACAAGTGACTAAAAAGTGGCACGCTCCTGTAATAATTGTCCACATACAAATGGTACCCCTTTCCGAATAAGGGTGACACCAAGTCCCTCACAATCTTGCCAGCGCTTCCTATGTAATCTGGGCAGTTTGGCGGCTTTACTTGACTATCTCTTGCCTCGTAAACCATATAACTATATGTATAGCCTGGGGCCCAGTCACAGAGCTTATACATCTTGACCCCATATCTGGCACACTTGCTGGGAAGATACTGTTTGAAAGACAAGCGGCCAGAAAATTTAATCAGTGACTTATCAACGCAGACAACTTGATCGGGAGTAAACAAGGCTGCAAAACGTTGGGTGAAGTGGTTTACAAGGGGCCGAATTTTGTAGAGCCAATCGTATCCAGGGTCTCCACGAGGACAACAGAGTTCATTGTTGTTGAAGTGCATGAACCGCAAGATCTTCTCGTATTGTGCCCTGGCCATGGAAGCAGAGAACACAGGCGTATGGTGAATTGGGTCAATGGACCAATATGACTGCAACTCACTCTTTGTAGTTACGCCCATGACGAGGGATAGGCCCAGAAAGGTCTTAAATCTAAACAATAAAACAATAAATCTATAGAGATCTTCAGTGAAAAACAACGAATGAAAATCAAGTGACGTAAAATCAACAGTTTCTACCTGAATTACGGGTTGGCCAGTGAATAGGGGAAGTACGGGTGCTGCAGAAGTGGTGGGTTCCCAATTAGGATTGGCAAATTCTGTGGAAGGACACTATGGGCACGAAGGGCCTGTCTTTGTCTTCTTGGTGGCAGTAGAACTCTACTTGTGCTTGCCACCTCGCCAGCTTGAACTGCACTTATTGGACTCGTCACGTCACCACGTGATACTGCAGTGCTGGATGTACGACCAGGGTGTACTAGGCCGCTGGTGCTTGCCAGTTCACCAAAAGGATGAACGGAACTAGTACTTCTTTGCTCCATAGGAGAGCCCTGCGGTTCTTGCACCTCAACAACAGCAAAAGAAGATCGGGGTCTGGTACGCCTGTCCTTGGCAGGGACCACAACTCCGTCATCAGAGCTATCTGTCATGGAGCTGCTGTGGTCTACAGGATCGTATTCTGAGCCTGAATCTGACAGATGAGTGACTTCCTCTTCACTATCTGTCATGCTCAGAAATGTGTAGGCCACTTCACTAGTGTACCTTCGATTTGCCATTTTGGGCTCTAAATTTACTGGTACACTAGTGAGACTCACAGTAAAAAAAAACTCCTAGGCTGTCAGCAACTGTATTACCAAAAAAACTGTAAGTGATCACAAGGATGAGGCCTGACTCTGCGAACGCTGCAGTTATGTGTTTAGTGTTTTGTAAGTGACAGTGATCGATCGATACTGCATTTGGGTGGGCTGGGCAGCGGGGCAAAACGCAGATGCTGGCAGGTATCTGGGCTGATCCCCCTAACACTGCGTTTTTGGGAACCTCAAACTGTTGGGGACGCTAGTATAGATCTGATCAGATCAGATATTGATCAGTTCAGACACTATACCACTAGGGGGGGTGTATGCTGCGTTCAAGGGTGTTAGCGCTACTGGCACTAATCTGACACTGCCTGGGGCAATGCAGACCCTAACTGACCCTAAAACCTAACTGATATCACCCGTGGGTGATCAGGGGGTTAAACCTTTATTGAGTAATAAATGGCGGGTGCCTTGGCGCTATAAAAAAACTAACTAACCAGCGTCACCCGTAACACTTATACGGTGATCTCTGGTGACAGGGGGTTAAAGGGTTAACTAGGGGGCAATCAGGGGGTTAAAACCTTTATAAGGTAGCATATGGGGGTACCTGACACTATAAAAACCTGACGGTGAACCTAAATAACTAACAGGCTAACTAGCGTAACCTGCGACACTAAAACGGCGATCAGAAAAAAGATTGCTTAGTGACACTGGCGACAGGGGGTGAAAGGGTTAACTGGGGGTGATCAAGGGGTTAAACCTTTATTAGGGGGGGTTAGGGGGGTACCCTAGACCTAAAGGGTTCTACCACTAACAACCCTAACACTTATAACAGTCTCAAAATGACACCAATGCAGTGCTCAGTAGAAAAATGAAAACTGCTATTGGTGTCACTGTGACAGGGGGTGCAGGGGGCGTGATTGGGGGGTAATTTGTGTGCCTATGTGTACTAGTGTTAGTGTGCTGTTGGTGCAACTCACTCTGATGTCTTCTCTCTTCGGGCGCTGGAATGAAAAGGCTGCAGGAGGAGAGATGACATCACTTCCTCTGCTTCTGTTTACAGTTTCAGAAGCAGAGGAAGCTTCTCATTCGTCAGGAGCGATTGTGAGGGAGAGGCCATGAATCAGTGCCCCCCCCCCCCTCAGGACGGATCGCTCCTGGAATGATGTCGACCACCGGCTGGCATCACCCTGGTGCTGTTTTTTTAGCCGATGGTCAGCCCCCTTGTAATAACAACTGGAGTGGCTAACTAGCTACTCGGTTGCTATTACAAGCAGTGGGAGGGGACGCCTCCTCCCCTCTTTTCCATGACTTTCTCGTCCCACCGGAAGACCCGAGCTACCAGCCGCCATGTCTGCCTGCTGGCCGGAGACCCATACAAAGCCGGAATCCTCTTTGATCGGGTCTCTGCTATGGTAACTCGGAACCGATGACCCGGAAGTGTCGCCTACGGATAGTAAAATGTAAGTCGTTTGTCATCGCTGCGCGGGCATGCACAATTTTAAAGCATGACATGTTTGGTATCTATTTACTTGGCATAACATCTTTTATATTTTTTACAAAAAAAAATTGGCTATGTATTGTGTTTTTTTTTGCATTAAAATTTAAAAAAGTGTATTTTGTTCCCCAAAAATAGTGTTTGAAAAACCGCTGCACAAATACCATGTGACCTAAAAAATTGCAACAACGGCCATTTTATTCTCTATGGTCTCTGCTTAAAAAAATATATAATGTTTGGGGGTTCTACGTATTTTTCTAGCAAATAATACTGATTTTTAAGTCAGTGAGCCAATGAGGAGAGAGAGGGGGCGTGGCCAGGCCACGCCTTCCATGTCTGAATGGACGCAGAGAGCTGCAGTTCGGCTCGGGTGCCCCCATAGCAAGCTGCTTGCTGTAAGGGCACTCTGTTAAGGGGAGGGGCCAGGAGCGTTGGTGAGGGGCCCGAGAAGAGGAGGATCTGGGCTGCAAAACCACTACACAGAGCAGGTATGTATAACATGTTTGTTATTTTTAAACAAAAAACAGAGACTTTGGTATCACTTTAATACCAATGAATATTTGTACTCGGAGTCAATCTGTGGATAGTATAGGAAAGGAACAAAGAGCAACAAAGAACATAGACCTGAAGTGTGCCAGGGTCACGTGGTCAGAATGCCTAAAAGGGGGCATACCCAAGTATGAAATGAAATGAAAAGAAAAAGAAAAAGGAGAATGGGAGGGTGGGACACGAGAGCCTATGACCACAAGGGAGGAGGCAAAGGAGGGCAGGCTTTATGCAGCCTGACTCCTTCTACAAATACAGGCTGACCTGCGGTAAGCCTTACACTTGTACTCAGAGTCAATCTGTGGATAGTGTAGGAAAGGAACAAAGAACAACAGAGAACATAGAACTGAAGTGTGATGGGGTCACATGGTCAGTATGCCTAAAAGGGGGCAAAAATAAACACAGTAGAATGAAAGCTTAACAGCCAGATTTATTGAACACTGAATTAACGAGCAATCTGCCAGATTGACAAAATGCTTGTGGCATCTCAAAAGTGGCTCTGGGACATACCCAGAGGAGCAAGTCGACCTCCACCTACCCAAATACCAAATAATAAGGGCCGGGACCCCCTGTCGCAAAGTCACAGAAGCTGCTCCTATCCTGAATGAATGCCAAAGCATGGTTAAGGGTCCAGACCCTGATTGACCAAAAAGGTGGTGGCAATGAAGTATACATTGAGCTGCGGAGAGGGGAGCGCTAGGCAAAGGCAACAGAGGACCATCCCTGGGTTTGTCAGATGTAGCACTGACGAGCTGGTTTACAACCAACACCGGGCACCATGCTTTGCCAGGCTCCAAGAACCTGATGACAGTGCCGCCTCCTGATTGCTGCGTCTTGCGAGCATGCAAAAGTAAACAGAACAGGCCGGGGTGCAAAAACCAGTTGATTGGCCAAAATTAAGCGAGACCCTGGGCCAGAAGAGCAACTCCCCTGGCCTCAGGAACCACAAAAGGACAGCTATAGCGCTGCCTTGAGCACCAAGCTGGTAACCAATGCAAAAGGAGAACCTTAGAGCAGGACAGATACGTCACGGAAAATATGACCCATGATGGGAAGTCTGCTGAGCACAGCAGGAGGGCTACTCTTCAGGATCCCTGAGGATGGCTTAAATAGAGGGCGCAGAAAATAAAGAAAGGCCTGTTGGGTCTTCCAACAACATGAAATGCTGAGTCTCAGCCAGATACGCCCCGATAGTGCTGTGGGCTGATATTAGTTGGAAGAGGCAAAAAACAGAAAAGCAAATAGGAACTGGTTGTTAACCGTCAGGACTAGGAAACCTTCACCGGAAAGCCTGGAAAACATCACAGCCTTCCTGGTATTCAAAATAAAGACTTAACGATCAAGGCTACTGCGTCAGCCAAAAAGAAACCCAATCCATTACAAATGCTGAAAACTGAAGAGAAGGCGTGACGCCAGCATCTGCATCCGCGACCTGGGCCTACTGGTACCGGCCTAGGCACCGAGAGGGTTCCGGAATCCACTAAAGCCCCTGAGCCAGTAGAAACTGCTGGAGCTGCAATAGGCTGACTTACCAATAGTTCCATACAATTGCCAATCCTGGCCGGACGTAGCTAGGAAATTAAAGGTAGTGTGGATTTGGGAAAAAACCACAGTCCGTCGGGTAACCTGCTCCGCACTCGCGCTCGACGCGCAAGGAAACAGTAACCTAAATAGCTGGGCTTTCCGATCCGAAGCCGTGAAAGCAAACTCCTACGTTGAAATACTGCCATCAGGTCAAAGAGTTGAGGTAGCTATGTGTGAAAAAAGAAAGCCTTGGGACGGTCCAGGTTCTGAGAGAGGGTGAGTTACCGTGCTCCGACCCCCCTAGCTGGAGAAGGAGGGATAGAAGTGAAGTAACCAATATCCGCTATTCGAGACATGACCTGCATAACCGGAACTTGCAACCTGAAAACGTGTCCGGGTGCTGAAGTGGTAGGTAAGATGTAAATTTATTAAACAGAAACCAAGATATAAAGAATGTAACCCAGATGAGAAGACTTGCTGCTGCCCACGCCAATTAAAAATGACCAACTCAACCGTGAAGACAAAACATATGAACTGTACCCAGCAAAATGATGAAAATAGCAACCGTGATTTGAGTGGAAATGACACACATCTGGGTCAGCAACATAAACTGCGAGAGAAACGTGAGCAGACTGAGAAACCTGTGACAGGAGTGTAATCTGCGTGAAGGAACGAGAAATATGCATAGAGCGAACTGACGAAAACGTGAGCAGCATGAGAACCGAGGCTGCAAGAAAAACGCAAACTGCATAAGAAACGTCGGTTGCACAAGAACGTGAATTGATGAACAACGTGAGAAACATGGGAAACGAGAGTAACATGGGAAAACATGAGAAACCTGAGAACGAGAGAAACATGAAAACGTGAGTTGGCATAGAAACAATGATTTGCATGAGAAACGTAAATTGCATGAGAAACGTAAATTGCATGGGAAACATAAATTGCATGGGAAACGTAAATTGTATAGGAAAAATAAATTGGATGAGAAACGTAAATTGCATGAGCAACGTAAATTGCATGAGAAACGTAAATTGCATGAGAAACGTGAGTTTGTACGAAATATGTAAGCAACATAAGAACAGATGAGGAGACTTGCCACCAAACAAGCCAAATCAAAAGGATCACCTCAATCTGTTAAACCTATTGATGTGATGGGTACCTGCAGTGGAAGAACATGGACAACCCAGCTGTGTGAAAGCAACCAGAGAACATTACAGACAACCAGCCCATGACATAAGAATACGCCTGGAACCTGACAAGAATGAGGATGTGGGAGCAGAAATGACAAGACCAGCAGCGCAAGAATGTGAATCTAATGACAACACCACCCTACTGTATGCAGTAAGCGAGCCCAAGCAACCTGCAGCGCCAAGACCAGAAATTAAAAACGAACACTCAGGGCTAAGGTACCCACAGACCATGGTGTGTAGTAATAAAGGTGTAATGGTGAACGTGCACGTATGACGTATGGAAAGCAGGTGAGAAGATTGTGGGACAACAATCAATTAAAAACGAAACCTCAGTCCTTATGGATCTGTAGAGGTGATAGACCCTGGGTGTGAGCACTAGCTAACAGAAATGCAGCAAACAAAAGGCAATGACATGAAAAAGGCATATGACGGGAAACGTGAGAAAACATGGGAAACGTGAGAAAACATGGGAAACGTGAGAAACATGGGAAAACATAAGAAACATGGGAAAACGTAAGGAACATGGGAAAACGTAAGAAACACAGGAAAACGTCAGAGACATGGGAAAACGTAAGAAACATGGGAAAACGTAAGAAACATGGGAAAACGTGAGAAACATGGGAAAACGTGAGAAACATGGGAAATCATGAAAAACATGGGAAATGTGAGAGACATCGGAAACGTAAGAAACATGGGAAAACATGAGAAACATGGGAAACGTAAGAAACATGGAAAACGTGAGAAACATGGGAAACGTGAGAAGCATGGGAAACGTAAGAAAAATGTGAATAGGCATGAGAAGCAACAAATTGCATGAGAAACCGTAAATTGCATGAGAAACCATAATTGCATGAGAAACCGTAAATTGTATGAGAAACCGTAAATTGCATGAGAAACCGTAATTTGCATGAGAAACCGTAATTTGCATGAGAGTGTAAATTTGCATGAGAACCATAATTTGCCAAGGACTCCCAAAGAACATAATGAGATGACAGGCGACGAGCAAGTGTCATGTCATGTCCACAGCCTGAATTAACCCCTGAAAACCCACATATTGACGACGTGGAGCTCGGGGGGGGGGGGGGACCACCACGTAGAGCACAGAAGGGGGGGAGACCCACCACGTGGAGCTCAGGAGGAGACCCTGCCCATACATACCTATGCTTCAACATAACCAAGGCATCCCCGAACCTCCCCACAGGTACATGACCAGCCAGTGGTGACAGCGGACCCCAACACCAGAAAAAAAAAAAAAAACACTAATGCAGTGCAATGCTCACAGTATGTACACATCATGGGATTACTTTTTATGAGTGCCTTATACAGAAAATATTAGGGATGTAAGCCTAGTAACAGTGATCTTGCAGCCTGTCAGAAACTCACTGGAATACAGATACACTGGAGCCTGCCAAACGTTCGCATTCTGCAGAGAAGGGCATGCTTAACTACAAATATATGCTCACTGTATATATGTCATGAAATGCTCCATTACTGGAGTCCAAAGGGAGTAGATGCCCGGGATAGTCCAGATGGGGGTGGCTGCCTGTCCGTGGACCCCCCTCACCAAACCTGTATCCTGCCAGTGAAAGTGGGGAGACTCTGTGCCCCCCTTGCAGCTGCACATCTTTCTAGCCGAGACGAAAACCCGGAAGTGACGTCAGATATGTTGCACCGGAAATTACGCACAAGAGCCTACGACCACAAGGGAGGAGGCAAAGGAGGCAAAGGAGGGCAGGCTTTATGCAGCCTGACTCCTCCTACAAATACAGGCTGACCCTTACACTTGTTTGTTTAGTGCCTGTATTGGAAATGTGAAAGAACATAAAAGCAACATGTGTTTAAAGAGTAACTCCACTTTAGTTGAGAAAAAAAGTAAATCTCCTCTGGATGATCAGTGTATATTACAAGGATACAAGGATTTTGTCACAGATTCCTACCTGTTTTGTTCTGAAGAAAAAGCTGTTTGTTGTGTACAGAGTGAACATGAAGGAGTGACTTTTTCATTATTAATCAGCTGATGCCCTTGTAGTGTTCTAACTGCAACTGCAATATGGCTTGTGTCACAATTGTATATGCTATATTATTATTATTTTTTTAATTTGCTATACTCCAAGCAAACAACTAAATACACATATGAGAGGTGCTTTACCTGCCAAAGTATTTATATTTCTGTCCATTCAGTCCTAAAATTTACACAGCTTTGCCACACAGCACAGCTGTGTCTAGCAGGGAAGGGGACCTGATCTTTCCATACTGCAGTTTAATTTTCTCTTGCACAACTGAACCTCTGCTTCTGCTTTATTTCTCTCCTCCTCTCTGATATTTGCTGTATAGGGACTGCAAGAAAATGGTACCAAGTCAAATTCAGGTGCTTGCATTTAAAAGTTACAATTTTACATTAATGATTACAGAGCTGCATTCATTTGCACCTTTTATATCTGCTTGGAGTTCAGCTTTAAAAGAGAATGTAGAGATTATTGACAAGTAACCAGAGACCATAAGACCCTTCCACAGTGTTAACGAGAATCTAAAAAGACCACCACCATATTACAAGAGACCATTAAACAAGGCTAACGCATACAAAAAACTCCAATCATATTACTACAGACTGTCACAGTGCCATCACGTCAATATAAAATCATTTATATATTGTGCATATCTGCATTGTTCCTAAATGCATTTGGATGCAATTATACACTCATAAGTGTATATAATGTAGTGTAAAAAAAAATGACACACTTTGGCAGAAGCAAAAGCAAGCACTGAACATCTTTCGTAACCCTTTTGCTGCCAGAGCCATTTTGGATTTTTTTTTTTTACACATATTAATCCTTACTCATGTTCCAGTTTAAGCTTGTGCCATGGCTACTGCTCCAGGTTTCCTATAGAGCAGCGATTATCCACTACTTTTCTGTATCCAATGAAGCCACCCTTGCGTGCAGAGTCTACAGCTGTGTCTTCGTACACTGCATCCTTCTCCCATTCCAAGCTAACAGACAGAAAACTGCACTGTCCACTGTTAAATCTTACCAGTGAATACCAGAAGTTCAGGGAAGCAACACTGAGAAAGCAAGGGTTTATGTTATAAACTGCAAGTGCTATAGTAAATTTTTTATAAATAATTTACTGGGGAATGTTTATTTTGTTGTACTTAACCCCTCCCTGCCTAGTGTACACATATATGCAACCTCACAGAAGTGGGTTTTTATCTATGGGGCTACATAAATGAATACCTGTATTTGTTCTGGGAGTGCGCTACACAGCATGCTCCCAACACAGAGACCAGGCTCTCACCAAGAGCCCCTGGTCCGTAGTAATGATTGGTAACTGGAAGGCGCAGTTCCCAGTCACTTGATCACTCTGATAGCCTCTGATTGGCTATCACAGTAATGAGTCACTGTACAGAGGAGAAAAGTGTAGAAAAGCAGTGTATAAAAAAAACCTAATAAAATAATAAAGAAAAAACAAATCAGGGTTTGATCTAGGTCAGGGTTAGGGTCAAGGTAAGGGTCAAAGGACAAGGTCGGTGTCACTTAGTGTCAGTTTTCTTTAGGTAGGATAAAAAAAGAAAAATGTGCACTTTTGTTTCTGGGCCCTACAAATAGCAAATATAATATACATACCTATGTGGTATTGCTGCGATCGTCATGAGCAGGAGAATTTATTTTGGGTTGTTCTTTGCTGTTAGGTTATGGTAATAGCAAGAAATATACAGCTAGATATGTATTTTTTTTACTATCTTGTGCCAGTTTTTCTTTGATAATAAAA
The DNA here is from genome assembly GCA_037952925.1 of Lithobates clamitans. NCBI lineage: Eukaryota > Metazoa > Chordata > Amphibia > Anura > Ranidae > Lithobates > Lithobates clamitans. The sequence continues at coordinate 848,373 of JBBGZY010000632.1, read as the reverse complement.
ACATCGAGAAATATCCATTACCATTTGCAACCAAGTAAAAGCTCAATTTGTCCTGAAAAAACATAGTGTATATTGCACCTAAAAAGGTAGGTAGTTGTGATGATATGTACAGTTTTCCTAACACATGACAAGATTGCAAAACTGTGTTCAGGTGTTGGCATTTGTTTTACCCTCTGTCATGAAGGTATTAATGTGTTAAACTAAAAACACTTGTATTAAAAAAACACAGCACATTGTTGTGCTTTATTGTGCCGTTGGGCTTTGGCTTGTATCAACGGCATCAGTTTGACATCAGTTTAAGGCACTTCTAAGATCAGTCAGAATTATTTTATCTGACATGATGGCCATACATTCACCTTGAATATTCAGGGGATAGAGAGAGTTAAATCCTTTTAAAAAGATGAAGATATTTTTCTATAACTATTCACAAGAGAGGTTTATTGGATTTTTAGTATGCATACAAGGATCCCAGAGGGTCTGAATTATGAAAGGGACGTTACACCTTTTTATGAATGCATATGTACTTCTCTCCTGCATATAAATAATATTTTGCTTTTGTTATAAACCAAATTTATATCCCTACAGGGGTAACAGTTATGCTTTGCCCTCTTTTGTAGATAAATTATTAACTTTTTATGTCTGTCCTTGCTTTCTTTATTTTGCTATACTTTCTTGCATTATTTATTTGAATCTTGTTGCAGTGAGTATAATATGATTTAGATTGTATATAGGATTAATGTTTGACAGTTATATTTTTGTATTGAGTGTTGCAGTGTAATAGTTTTATCAGGGCCGGCGCAACCATAAGGCAGCCCAGGCAGCCGCCTGAGGGCGCCAGGATGAGGAGAGTGGTAAATCCCATACCTCCTGGAATAATCAGGACCTTGCTTGCCAGTAAATGCAGGCTAAATCCTGCTGGAGCAATGACTTGCCCAGGAGGGGCACGTTATGTTGGCGCACCTACCCCGCAGCTTGTGCAGGGTGTTTGCTGTCCCACGCTATTCTCAGCTCTCTATGGCAGCCGACATCGATCCCCACTGGCTGCCTTTCGCACTGGCAATACAGACAATGCCAATGAACCCGCCCCTCCTTCTACTCCTCCACTCTGATATCTTCTGTGTACACAGGCAGGAGGAGGCCGCTCATCTGAAGTCTGTAATTTTTACACACACTACAGCTAGCATGCAGATATATATAGAGGGTATATCTAGATGACACTTGTGTGGGGGGGGTGACATAACTGAATATTTGCACTGATTCGTGGGTTGGGGGGGTGGGTGAGCGCATACTGCATGTGTTAGGGGGTGTTGTAGGAGCAGAGAGGACTTGTGCTAGAAGGGGTGTTGGATGTGAAATCTGAAAGTACCCAATAGCAGATACCATACAGTACCCACCCCTGATTCAAAGAGATGCTGGCTGCTACACAGGGGACCATCATGGCATCCGGGATCCTGGGAACCCCACTAGAGATGCAGGCTAATCGCCCCAGGTGCTCACACTAGTGGAGTCAGGTATCAGAACTTTTTCCATCACTGGACTCCAGGACAATGAATTACAAAGGAACACACGGTGCGTTCCTGTGCGATTTTTATGTGTTCCAGGAGCTGTACAATTTCAGCCCATTCATTTGAATAGGCTGAAATTGTGCTGAACTGCACCAAGAGTTATAAGACACACAGGAACCAGATGGTACCAATGCAGGTAAACGTATTATATTTGGGACCTGCATTTGTGGTGTCATGAAGTTAACATTTATACCCACTGCAGATCACAACTGCAGTGTGTTTTAAATGTGGTGCGAGAAAACGCATTTAAACCATGCACATTCCACATGGAACGCAGGTTTCTGGCACTGCATGCTGGTGTGAACTGGCCCTTAGTCCGGATTTGAGGGATTTTGTTCATATCTAAGGAAGGTCCCACAAAAAGTTGGACAGTTGGGAAGTATTGTCGATTGATTTGTATTAGAAGGGGGTGTATTTGTGTTTTGGGGGAGGGTTCTACTAGGAGATGGTATTTGAGAAGGAGGATTTATGGCAGAACTGGGGAGAGGACTTGTGCTGCCATGGGGAATTTAAGGGAACAAGGATTTGACCCAGTGGGGGGGGTTGTGCTTGAATGGAGGGCATACGGGAAATGATCTGTGCTATAGGTTGAGAGAAGATTTTTGCTGGGAAAGGGGATTTGGGGGGGAGGGAGGATTTGTCCTGGGGGCATATGAAGAGGGGGTGCAGGGTTTTTGCCGAGATTGGGGATGGGAGGATGGGGGATTGGGGATGATGTATTTGTGCTGGGATGAGGATTTGTGTTGGGAAGGGGGATTTAGGGTGTGGAAGAAGATTTGTGCTAGAAAGGGGGATTTGGGGGAGAGGATTTGTGCTAGAAATGAGGAGAAGATTTACATTGGGAGGAAGATCTGTTCTAGAAGGATGGGGGGGTTGCTGGGAAAATAAATTTTGGGGGGGTTTGTTGTGCTGGGAATGGGGATTGGGGGAGAGAGGATTTATTCTGGGAGGATTCGGAGAGGGGGAATTGGGTAGGGGAGGATTTGTACTGGAATGGGGGGTCGTGCTGGGAGGGAGGATTCGGGGGGTAGAAAATAATTTATTCTGAGAGGGGTATTGGGGTGGGGAGGAGGATTTGTCCTGGGAGGAGAAGAGGATTTGTCTTGGGAGGGGTAATTGAGGGGTGTGGGGGTAAGTGCTAGGATGGGGAAGAAGAGGGGATTGTACTGGAACTGGGGATTTGGGGAGGGTGGAGAACTTGTGCCAAGAAAGAGGGAAGAAGATTTGTGCTGGGAGGGGGGATTCGTTCTGGGAGGGGGAGGGAGGATTTGTACTGGGAGGGGGAAACATATGAATTTGTGGTGGTTTTCTTTTTTGGAGGGGAGGGATTTGGTATTTTTGCTGAAAGGGTGACGTTGGGGAGGGGGAATTTTGCACTTGCCTTATCACTACACTGTGCATTACACACTCCTGTCCCCTGCACTCTGTGTGTCATGTGTTTCTAAACCCAGCACTGACTACAGCCTTCTGTGTGTTACATACTCCTGATCCTTGAACACTTTGCAATACACAGCCTAGACCCCTGCAGCCTGTGTTATGTATCCTAAACCCAAAACTGACTGCATCATGACCCCTGCGCTCTTTCGTACACACTCCTGCAATATATACACAATACTGTACATTATATACTTCTCAAAGTATTTATTGCCTTAACAGTTGAGGTCACTAAGCAGTCTCTGACTATTTTAATGAAGGTCTTCTTTAAGGTAGACTTAGATAAAGTGTTAGCTTTTTGTAAATTTTCAGTGTGCAAAACCATATGCAATGGAAGCTTTTCTTTCTTCTTTTTTTTTTTTTTAATGATTGTGTTGGGGTTTATATGTGTCTGTGAGACTCTCGCTTGGGGCATAGCATCACATTATGAGTACAACATGACAGAGGTACAGGCAAGGCTGTAGACAATGGGAAAAGGGGGTTAACATTGTAGAGGAGAGGGGAGGGGGGTGGCAGAGGACGGTGAGGGGCACCAAAATGCACCTTCGCCTGTGTAGACAAAAATACTTGCACCGGCCCTGAGTTTTATGAGACCAGGACTCCTTGATTATTGTTAGCTATACGTAATCCAAATCTTGTGAGGAACGAGGGGTATGTGGTTAAATAGTAATTCTACACTTCGAGTATTCAGTCTTGTTAGTGTGAAATGCGTTAGTGACTCTCTCTTACTATTGTACCTACTTTATAGATCAGGGTATTCATTTAAAATTCACTGAGGTCTGGTCAGTAAAGTTTTCTTCCAGCAGAGGTCCAAATCGCATGTTTGTCCGATCACTAAAATGTATACATCACACATCCCCACATTTATTTTTGTATCCCCTTCTTACATCAGAGCCCTCAGTCCCCCATGCACATCACAGTCCTCAGTTCTCCCTGCAGATCCCAGTCCTCCCTTTACATCAGGGTCCTCACCCCCTCTTTACATCAAAGTTTACCTTTACATCACAGTTTCCTCCATGTCACAGTCCCTCCCTTTATGTTACAGTTCCCCCTACTTAGCCCCACTTCATAGCAGTGTCCTCAGCCCCCACTTATTGTAGTATGCTTACCCCTTATTTATAGCAATGTCCTCACCTACCCCCCCTGCTTAATGAGGGATCTCAGCCCCCCTCCCTTTACAGCAGTGTCCTTGACTGCCTATTTTTAGCAGTTTACTTACCCTTCCCTCCATTTATAGCAGTGTCCCAACCCCTACCCTCTTTGTATAGCAGTATCCTTAACCCCCCCCCTCCCCACTTTCCCTTTCACAGCAGTGATTTCATCGCTACCTTAAAAAAGGCAGGTCTGGAAGAAGGAGGGGAAAGATAGTGACTATTACTTGGTGCAGATCCAGACCGCGATCCACCATTTAGTGGTGCCTGTCATAGATTGTCATTAATAGAGAAACTCAACTTAGCTGGAATGCAGTGATCCATTATATTGTGTACATACTTCTAGCAACAAGTTTGATGTGCACCCAGAATGACTGTGGGCAAAAGGGACTCTAGATATACTAAAACTGGAGAGTGCAAAATGTGGTGGAGTTGTGCATGGCAGCCAATCAGCTTCTGACATCAGCTTGTTCAATTAGTCTTTTTCATAAAAACCTGGAAGCTGATTGGTTTCTATGCAGAGCTGAACCAGATTTTATACTCTGCAGTTTTAGTAAATCATACCCACTAAGGCTCTGATTTGATCTGCAGCTGACCTTCTTACTGGTATGACTGTAACATGGTCATATCGCTGTTTTATAAATGAGCCAATAAGTTTCTATTTCTGCTTATTTTTGTTAATGCTTTTGGCACAGAGGTTTATCATTGTATTTCAAAACAGGACCAGAAGTAGAAAGGCTGCTTTTATTAGAGGAATTTATTTTAAACCCTTACATCCATGTCATCACCCACTGAACACTGGTGCAATTATATTTTCTGGTTGGGCTGGGAACACAAATGGAATTCTGCAAGGAGAGCCTACATTTTTTAACCAAGCAGGGGAAACTTTCAAAAGAATAGGCAGACTAACAGCTATGTTAAAAACAATGTTGTTGTTGAGGATAATTCTCATGATAACAATACTGTGATTTCAGCAGATAAACAGACATGTATATGAGTTTAACATTTCTTTCTGTACCTAGCAACATACTGTACAGCTTCCAACTGACATTTTTTTTACAGTCCAGAGTTTCAAATAAAACAAAGAGTCTGATTGGATGATAAGGACAACAATACATGCTCTTGGAAGCCCACTTCTTATAAATTAGCTTCAGAGTGTTTGAGGAAATTGTTTTAGGTGCTTTGCCCTATATACAGAATGTGTAGAATGCCAGTTAGTTTGTATTGATAATTGCTGATATTTGCTCTTCCCAAGCTCTTTTGGTATTATAAATTAAATGTCTTCACAATTTTTTGACTCCCGCTAGAAGACAAATTTTTACATGGACATTAAAAAGCAATAGGGTAAGAATATAACGTAAATAATATCCATAAATAATGCGTACCCATGGATAAGTAATGTCGCTAAACACTGGGAATTTTATAAACAAAGATGCCAAATAAATGACTTGTATTTCGTTAATCAGGCTATTTCAAGTACTTATTCCATAAAATATGTATTTGATTTCCCGCTATCTCAAGCAGTCTTACAAATGAACTCCTAAACAATAATTTATAACAGTTTTTTTTTTATCTATGCTCAATGAAATACTTTTATTTTTTAAGATAATTTGTTTTTATTTACTAAAGGTGCTGTTTTTCTAATATTTTGTGTGCGGTTTACCCCTCATATTTTCCTTTCCATCAATCCTTCCCTCTTGTTAAATGGTTAAAGATTTTTCGTGCATCATCTTTCTTCATCCTCATTTCAACTCCTAGTGCAAAAATGTGCACCCTGTAAACTGCTCCAATCTTTTTTACCACAGAAATTCGGGAAGCCTTCCACGTGTTGGATCGAGATGGGAATGGTTTTATTTCAAAACAAGAGCTTGGCATGGCAATGCGATCGTTGGGTTACATGCCTAGTGAAGTTGAGTTAGCCATCATTATGCAACGTCTTGACATGGATGGTAAGTGACTGACATACAAACATCGTGCAATATTAATCTGTTTCACAAACAAAATTAGAAAAATATGACCACTTGTTATAGTTTTCAGTAATGTTTTAAAATTCTTTATTTTAAATCTGACAGTCTAATGAATATATTTTTTCCAATGCTAGTGCCCATTTATATCACAACACAATTATTGTAGTGCATTAAGCCATATTGCATTAGGCAGCCCATTCATTTTGAAACGCTAACACATATCAACTAGGGATGAACTCATGCTCGGGCCGAACATTGGCTGTTCGCACAGCAATGAAATTATCAGGGTGTTTGACCGTTCGGCCCACCGAATGACCACAATACACTGCGCCGCCGCATAGTGCATTGAAAGCCCTGATTGACTGAAGCAATGAAAGTTTTGCCCAATCAGGGCACAGAGCACTGTCAGAGCCATGATTGGACACTGTCATGATGACTCTATCCAATCATGGCTCATTGCTGTTAGTCCTGCCTCACACTATAAAAGTATTCTTTCAATAACGGTCATTTTCAGTGTGATATCGGTGTGAAGCTAGAACAGCGCTCTGTTCAGTGCTACTAGACAGTTAGTGTATATATAGTGAATTCTGATTCTATTGTCAGTGTAGAATATCATTTTAATGTACATCTAGGGATAGTTCAGTGTGAGTGTAGTGCGACCATTCATGTTTACATTAGTGTGAATGTAGGGATAGTTCAGTCAATGTGAGTGTAGTGTGACCACCATTTATCTTTACATTAGTGTGAATGTAGGGATAGTTCAGTTTGAGTGTAGTGACTGTTTAACATGGTATATTTCATTCCATTACTGCAAGTTTAACGCTGTATATTTCAGTGCATTACGTGCCGTTTAATGCAGCACACTTCAGTGCATTACTGCAAGTTTATTGTAGTATATTTCAGTGTGTTACGCGCTGTTTAATGCAGTACATTTCTGTGCATTAGTGCACACTTAACGCAGTATTTTTCAGTGCGTTACTGCAAGTTTAACACCGTATATTGCAGTGCATTACCTTCTGTTTAACGCAGTACATTTCTGTGCGCTAGTGCACGCTTGACATAGTATATTGCAGTGCGTCAGTGCAGTTTTACTGCAGTATAATATAGTGTATCAGTGGAGTGTGCCTGTGTAGTAGTGTAGTAGTGAGTACTCAGTTTATAGTGCACCACACACCACTTTCCATTGATCATAGTGCATTCACGCACACATTTCCACATCTATATTACAATGTGTTAATAAGCACCCCCCCTATCATGTCTGGGAGGACAACAAGGAGAGGCATACGTTCCCATGGCACTGTGAGGGGGCCAGCAGCGTATGTGTCCACAGGCAAAGTTGGACGTTGTCAGTACTCAGGCAGGGCATCATTTCTTCTATTTAGTGATGTTGCCTGTGCTATCCAGCCACAGCATGCAGAGGAGGTGGTGGACTGGCTTACTAAACCATCCTCATCCTCCTCATCCACCATCACCCAAGTAGAGACTTCAGTCCACTGCAGCTGCCAAAGTGGCTAAACCTGCCCCCTTGTGCACAGCTATTCCTGCCATAGCCGCAGCATCAGGCATGGAGGAGTCAGCTGAGTTATTTGAAGACAGCATCAGCCACCTGCTCCTTGACGTTGACGATGCACAGCTATTAATTGATTCAGATGTTGATTCTGAGGTTGAGGAAGGCAGGAACATAAGCCTACAGAGAGGGGAGAACACTGGTAAACAAATTGGCAGTCATGTTCCTCCAGACACAGCGTATTGCCAAGTTATCTCCAGTAGTAATGAGGATGAAGGAGATGATGATGATGATGATGTCACTGACGGGACTTGGGTGCCAGATAAAGCAGAGGAGGAAAGTGAAGGTGAGGCACAACCCCAACGAGGCAGCCATTATGGAAGAGTAGAGAGCAGCTACCCTATTCCTTCACATTGTGGAGCTGTTATCTCCCAGCCCACTTCCCACAGCTCAGCTGTCTGGGCATTTTTGCAGCTGATCGCACTGTTGCAATTTGCAAACTTTGTCTCAAGCACATCAAGCGTGGCAAAAACACCAGCCATTTGGGTACCACATGCTTGACAAAACATTTAACCTCCCAACACTCAGCCTATTAGCAAGAGCACCTGAAAGCCACACAAAAGGGGCTCAAATCTGTGCCTCCTTCTTACTCATCTCATTCTGCCCCCACTATACCTCATGACCTCTCAGCAGCCTCCACTGTTAGGAATAATGGTATAGCGCAGGGTGTCCCTAATCCTTGCAGCACATCTGCCAGCAGCACACCACCAGCTATAGACAATACCTGGCATATTTCTCTGCCCCATCTGCTGCAGCGGAAAAAAAAAATACAGTCTCTGCCACCCACATGCCCAGTGTCTTAATGCAAGATTGTCAAAGCTGCTGGCTCTACAACTTCTGCCTTTCCATCTGGTGGATTCTGCCCGTTTCCGTGAATTTTCTGAATGTGCTGTACCACAATGGCAGGTTCCCAGTCATTTCTTTTCCTGTAAGGCCATTCCAGCTCTGTACCATCAATACAAGCAATGTTGTGGCATTATTGGGCAAGGCATTCAGCCACAAAGGCACAAAGTCCATGTTACTGCTGACACGTGGTCCAGCAAGTATGGTCAGGGATGATATATTTCGTTCACAAAGTACCCCCTAAGCTTTTAAAGGGCTATGCAATGTGTCTGGCTAAAAGGTGCCATGCAGAGCTTCAGCTGGTGTTTCTAATAAGAATAAGTGCGCTACAATTAACTTCCTAGTACATATAGATGTTGTACATATGTGCCGTGAATACAAAATTATGTGAAACGCATACCTAATCGGCAAATACCGCAGATATAATAAAATCAATATACATAACTGTCTTCACTAATAAAAAACAAGAAAATAAACTGAAAGTAGTTGGTAATCTGGATCCTTCTGAGGCTATGGGTGAGTGTTCTATCTGCGCTTGGCAGGGGGACACACCGCAGATGCTATTGCTGGTTGTTATAGTCAACAGTTCCTTCTGAATGTGAATCTCACCTCCTGCACTTCGGACACCCTCTACTGATAGTTTAGATTCCTCCCATTTACATTCATGCAACCATAGGAAAAACGAAAGGGGGATATCATTGCGCAATGAACCACCTCCAAAAAAACTCTCTATTAGGCGTATATATGACTCACATGGTCTGGCAGGTAACAGCGCTTTCATGAATCAATCAGAGCTGATCGCGTTCGGCTTCCTCTCACCAATCAGTGTGTCTAGCACACAGGCAGGTCGGATGATGGATGACGTCACTGGCTCCTCCCGACACATTGCGTCACATGTCACAAGGGTCCTTCAGCTGGTGTGTCTAGGGGACAGGAACCACACCAGAGCAGAGATTCCTGCAGCTCTGCAGGAGCAGACCCAGAGGTGGTTCACGCCATGCCAGCTGGAGCCAGGAATGGTGGTGTGTGATAGTGGCACAAACCTCCTGTCCGCCCTTAGACAGGGAAAGTTGACACATGTGCCATGCCTGGCACATGTCCTCAATTTGATGGTGCAACATTTCCTAAATGGATACCCAGGGTTGGAAGATCTGCTAAAGCAGGCCAGAAGAGTCTGTAGCCATTTCAGATGGTCATACACAGCCAGTGCTTGATTGTCTGAAATTCAGCGGGAATTTCACCTGCCTGTAAACCACCTGATTTGTGACATGCCCACGAGGTGGAACTCGACGTTGGCAATGCTGCAGCAGCTGCACATGCAGTAGAGGGCCGTCAATGAGTACCTGTATGAATATGGCTGGCTCTGCTTTTTTCCCCCACACCAATGGCTGCTTATAAACAATGTATGCACTGTACTGTCACCATTTGAGGAGGCCACAAGGATGGCGAGCCGTGAAAATGCATGCATCAGTGACACAATACCTGTTGTGTTCCTGCTGGAGCAGACTCTGTGTGGCATTATGGACAGGGCACTTGAGGCAGAGCAGGGGGAGGAAGAGGAGGACTTCCCTTCCTCTCAAGGCCCACTTTATGCAGACACCATTGTTCCTATGCCACAGAACACACAAGAAGAGAGGAGGAGGAGGAGAAGGAGGAGAAGGAGGAGGATTCCGGCAGTTTAGGAGGCATTGAAGCAGAGGAAGACATACATCAAACAGTAAGAGATGGTTTTCCATCTGCAGAACCCTTGAGAGTAGTACGTGGCTGAGAGGAGGCAGTTCCAGATACTGTAATCCTGAGTGACCTTTGAGGAGTCTGCTTCTCATTTCTCCACAAGTTTGCGGTGCATGGACTCTTTCATGCTTCAAAGCCTGCGAAAGGACCCAAGAATATGTGCCATAAAGGAGAAGGCTCACTATTTGTTGGCAACCCTTCTTGACCACCGTTACAAGGGGAAAGTCTCATCCTGTTCCCAAAGGGAATGCAGAAGATGAAATCTTTTGTGGGCACCTTTATCTAATGCTTTTCCCGACTCTCGTAGGTTAGAGTGTCGTGGAAAAAGTAGTTTTGAGGCTTCTGTTGGTCAAGAGAGAAGCAGTGGAGAAGGTGGTCACTTAAGTAATGCATTTCACTATTTTTTAGTCCTCGCCGCCCAGGGCTGACAGCTTCCACATCCCATTGGCAGCGTCTGCATCACATGGTAGATGATTATCTAGGGATGAAAACAGAGATGGAGAGCTTTCCAGTCGACAATCCACTGGCTTACTGGGTCATGAGAATAGACCACTGCCCAAAACTTTCCTAGCATGCAGTTGAGCTGCTGGTCTGCCCTGCATCCAGCCTGCTTGCCAAAGGGGCATTCGGTGCTGCTGGAGGTTTTGTTACTGATAATAGAACGTGTCTGTCCACAGACTCGGTGGACTGTCTGACATTTATCAAAATGAATCAGTCCTGAATTACAAGCAGCTATGAAGCCCCTGATGCCGATGTCATTGATTAAGTATTTTTGGTATGTGGAATCTCTGCAGGATGTCTAGGCTGCCTAATGTTGTTCGTGTTGATTTCATCTGGAAGAATTTTTTTGGTGTAGGTTTCCTGGGCACAATTAACATCCAAAGAAAGACCAATCTTGTTTGTTTTGTTTGACGGGTGCATATCATTTTATTTTGACAGCAAGGCCATTTCTTGCTTTTATCAAGAGCACCTCTATAGGGTTATGGTGTGAAGGCGCTAACAAAACCCAAAGACCAATTTTTCCACACCTGTTTGACAAGTGCATATCATTGCAATTTTTGACAGCAATGCCAATTCTTGCTTTCATCAAGAGCAACTCTATAAGGTTATGGTGTGAAGGCGCCAACGATACCCGAAGACCAATTTTTCTGCACCTGTTTGACAGGTGCATATCATTTAGATTTTTGACAGCAAGGCCAATTCTTGCATTCATCAAGAGTACCTCAATAGGGTTATGGTGTGAAGGCACCATCGACACCCAAATAAATTTTTTTCCACCCCTGTTACGTCTATTCAAAGTCTGTGGAAGAGACACCAGAATTTATCCAAAAAAACTCTATTCTTGTTCCCGGTGCACTACATTATGGCCTCATCATACAGATTGGCTTGGCAAGCCGTTGCTTACAAAATAAAGAAAGCTTGCAGGGAAAATGTAATTTTTGTGGCTTTATAAATGCAATTATTTCTGCAGTAGCTTCTATACATAGTACAGATGTGCCACTTTACAGGTAGACTATGGGAACCCCCCAGGCACTATATTAAATGGAATTTCATTTTTATGCTTTCACTTTTAGCATTAATAAATCACGGCTCATTTAAAAATGATGTTTTTTACAAACTTTTTTTTCATTGATATATGTCCTCCAGGGCAGTATCCAGCCCCTGATAACCACTGTATGCCCAATAGTTTGCATATAAGACTTTAAAATGGGCACTTTTGGTTTTTCACGTTCAGGTCCCATAGACTTCAATGGAGTTCTTTATTCAGTATGCGATGTTCGAAAGTTCTGGTGCGAACCGAACTGAGGGTCATTCTGCCCTTTCCTAATGTCAACACAAAAAAAAATAGGTCTTACATGTTTTTTTCAAAATTACTAGAGCATGTTCATTTATCTTAGTGAATGAACACAGTGAAAACTCACTTTGCCAAAAATAGCCAATAAGGTGCAAGCAAAATAAAAATTATTCACTAAGCTAAATACATTTTCCTCTTGCAAAGTAATTTTTCTCTTTGCTTCACCTCATTTACCAAGATATGTAAAATGTCACTTTTAAAGGGAACATATTCTACTCATCTTGTAAATCGGTGTTTACATGTTGTTGTGTGCTATAGTGCAGGTGCTTTGGAGTACCACTGACAATAAATTGTGATGCTGAGCAACATTTACAGTGCATTGCCATGCATTATCATGCAACTTGCTTTGGGGTGTGAACAAGCCCTGATAAGAAAGTAAATTGCAGCAAATAAAGTAATGGGAAGGAAACATTTACTTTCCTTACTACAGTAAACCTAATTGTTACATAGTTACATAGTTAGTCTGGTTAAAGAAAGACACAGGTCCATCTAGTTCAGGAATCCAAACCTTTTGAAGAGTGAGGGCCACTTAAAACGGACCTTCAGTAATTTTCTCATCTTTCCATCTATTAAATCTTCTGCCCTTGTTGTTCTAACATTGGATAATAAAACATTTTTTTTTTCTGCCAGTAAATACCTTATACAGCCCACTTCCTCTTTCTTGTCTGGTCATTAGCCTAGGCTTATGACATCATGCACAGCTCTCTCTCACTCTCGTGAGAGTTTGCCAGGAAGGGGGATAAGTCATATGAGGGCCAATGAAAATGCAGGGCTTCAGAGATGGAGGTGTGCCTCTGTGTGTCTGTGTAAATCCAGGAAGTGAACAGACAGCAGCTTCAGCTGCCCACAGTTAAAATGGCTGAAGCCAGACTTAGTGAAGGAAGATTTCTGCAGCATATTTCTAAAGTACAGAATCACAGTATATATAAAATAATATGCAAAGTGGTCGGAGGGAAGCTTCAGAATGGCAAAGATGTTTTTATTACAAATTATGTAAGCAGACTGCAGTTTCTCTTTAAGCGACTTGGTAACCGGTCATGGGCCACAATGAATGGAGCAGGTAGATGACAGGTCCGTGTCCAGTCTGCATATGCAGAGCAGACACAGCCCACTCTACTCTATGGCCCTCTGATCTGCCCAGACGGAAGGGGACAGATCCCCTTCTGTTTTTTGTTTTTTTTTAGCAGATTGAAATGGAGGTAGGCTGGAATACATTATGTTTATGTTTACATCTGTTGAAGTATGTTTACATCTGCCGCTCCATAAAGGTGATTGGAGGGTCCAATTGGGTCAGACTGATCATATAAGGGGCCTAAGGCTGCTTTCACAGTGATGCACTGCAGTTTACCCACACGGGTGCAACACAGTGCATCTGAGGCTTTCCTGTGGGTTAGCTGCACTTTGCCATAGGTTTCTATTATATCCTGCAGGTGTGATGCACTTTCTGAAATCAGATCAAACCCGCAGATAATAACAGAAGTCTATGGCTCGGTTTAGGTAACCCGCAGGTGCACTGAGCTGCACCTGAGGATCAGTTTGAAAGCGACTGAGTAACCACTGCAGAAGAGATATGCCCATATATACACTCTGATTTTAGAAATAAACTTACATTTAAAAACAGTCTTACATTCAGGTATCGCAGACTGTTGCTGTTCCAGGCAGAATGCATTTGGTATCACTTTACCTGTGACAGGAGCTGGCGCTATACAGGAAGCAACAGCTTATGTTGCTCTTCCGAGGGGCTTGTTTCCTCTACCGCCGGCTTCATTTATAACACTGATGCTCTGGGATAGAGGGTAAGCAACCCACCATCCCAGGGCAAGAGGTCGCAGGCAAGATCAGAGGGCTCTGCGGGCCACATGTGGCCCCCGGGCCACTGGTTGGACACCCCTGATCTAGTTCAACCAATAAAAAGGGGAAAACAAAACAAATTTTTTGATCCAGAGATAGGCAAAGGAAAACATAAATCATCCAATTTGCTCTAGTAGGGGAAAAAATCCTTCCTAATCCCCCAAGAGGCAATTGTATGTTCCCTGGATCAACTTTACCTATAAAATGTTAGTATACAGTTATATTGGGCAGAACTAGCTCTTGAGGGAGTCTATTTTTTCAACATTTTTACAGCTCTTACTGTGAAGAAGCCTTTTCGTATTTGGAGATGAAATCCCTTTTCCTCTAGACGTAACCAGTGCCTCCTTGTCCTCTGTGATGACTTTAAAGTGAATGACTCAATATCAAGTTCACTATATGGACCCCTTATGTATTGATATACATGTTGATCAAATCCCCCCTTAATCTCCTCATCTTATTTTGCATTTTCGCATTTTGCAGATATGAGTTGCATTTTGCAGTGCTTGTCTGTAAACTGCACTATTATTATCGTTAATAGATTATTAAAGGAGTTAAAGCATTTTACATCTAAAATGTTTATTAGACCTTTGTTTTTTTTATTTACTTTGTTTACTAATTTAGCTTTCCAGTTGAGAAATGTATCTCAACTTCATGCTAAAAACGCTTACCTTTTCTTATCTCATGTGGCTAATGAACATTCTTACAGAATATGGAAACTACAATGTCTTCTAGCTAAGGATCAGAGAGAGCTTTTTAGATTTTAACTTACACAAAGGACTTTATGCAAATGATTTTTTTTGTAATTTTGCATCACTTTCTCAATTGAGAAATAAGAGATTAGTTCTGATCGATTTGCAAGCACCTGGTATTTTATTAGCCTTCTGGTCTTTTTACTCTCTACTATATTGTTCATTATTGATATTGCACATTTTAATTCAGAAGGAAGTATGCAGTGATTTCTCAGTATATGACAGAATCGCCCCAGACCATGTTTCCTCTAAAATTATAATACATGCACCTTTTAGTTTGGATAGATAAATGGTGCTCAGCTCTAGCTTAGAATGGCCCCACAGTCCATGTTTTTCGATTATCTTCACATCCAGGTGAAATTAATAATGCTGTTCTCACAGGCAATTTTAGTATTTTACCACTTAGAGATTTTACCATTTGAGGACAATGTTTTTATTGGTAAAACAAGATTTTCATGTACAATAAATGATGTGTTTGCCAACAAGAAGTTAATTCTTTCAATAGAATGAGAATATCATTGCTCATGAACCCCCAGCCTTAGGCTAATGCTACATTGGCATTTTCTCTTTACTAATGAGAGATTTAAGGTCAAGTGTTAAGATTTCCCCCCCACATACATGAAAAATATATATATGCGCCTTTCTTCCAGGAGTCTCCTATCCAGTCTGATGATGTCATGGTTCTTTCCTCCTCTTGTGCTGCGGCTATAGGAGGCAGTGCTTATTGTTGCAAAAAAATGGGCTGAAAAGTGAAATAAATAATGTTGGCCACCACTGATCATCCCGTGGTGGAAGAGAGGCAATGTGCTGAACAACTCTGGTCTGATCATGAGTTTTGCAACAAAATTTTTTTTTAATGTTCAATAGACTGGAGTTCTGCTTTAACTACTCATTGAAAGTCTTCTCATCTACAGCTCAGCATTAAAATTTTTGTATCGCTAATTAAATAATTGTCAACAAACAGTTGCTTCTCTAGTAGTACAAGATTTATGCACCAGTATGGTTTTTGGCTGCATTAATGACACCTGTGAATGCACCCTACCTTTGATTAGATGTGAGAACACCAGCAGGAGTTTCTGAAATTAGTTTAGGGCTGATTACTTGCATGTGATCGCTGCATGAGAGATTACATGTGTGGCTAGAAAGTTGTAAGATAGAGGGCATGTAATAAAATCCAATCTCGAGTTCATATTAGCATCATCCCATAAATGAATATAGTATTTTTGAAAACAAAAGTAGTGGGACTTTAAATATGCCAAATGAGAACAAAGTCAGAATAAAAATCTATATAAATGTTATTACACATAAAACATTATCATAAACACCTTACAGGTACACCTCGCTTAACGCCCAGGTTCCGTTCCAGCAACCAGGTCGTTAAATGAGGAATCACAAGAAATAAATATTTTAAGCATAACTACTGTACTGTATTGTAAAAGAAAGGTTTAAACACTGAACTCCAGCTCAATAACATTGTTTTAATTTGCATAAGTTCAGAACAAAAATGAAAATTCTGTACTATACTGTACAATGCAATGATGTATATATGTTACGTTAGAGTGGGGAGAGCCGGTCGTAAGTCAGAGGAGTCGTTAAACGGATAAGTTGTTAAACGGGGAGTATCTATGCCAGGGGTCTCAAACTGGTGGCCCTCCAGCTGTTGCGAAACTACAAGTCCCATGAGGCATCGCAAGGCTGACAGTTACAAACATGACTCCCACAGGCAGAGGCATAATTGGACTTGTAGTTTTGCAACAGCTGGAGGGCCGCCAGTTTGAGACCCCTGATCTATGCAGAATAAAAATTTGCGATAAATTAAAAAATATGTAAATCTGATGGATGCATGTACTTGTAACTGGTCTACGCGTTAAGCGGGATTCCCCGCTTCTTAAGGACCATACATATATTGCAAGTGTGTTATATACAGAGTTTCTTACTATAGAAAACAACAAAAAAAACACAAGTAAATACAATTATACACAATAAACATATTATCAGTTATAATTACAGATATAGATTACCCTAAGTGATCATATCATAAATCATCAAAACAACAGAGGAGAGGAATACAGGATCTGTCTCAGATGTTTTGTCTACCGGCCCATAGGATATAGTCTGGATCTGGAAGACCCGTAAGATATATTAAAGGCTGATCCCATATAGAGGATATTAGTAACAAAGCTACATATTTATCTCTTACCTATTAAGGCAGAAGTAAACATAAATATCCAAAAGGAGGGAATAAATATCCGGTGTATAGCAATATATGCCGAACGATGTGAATCCCAATATCTATTTAAGACAGAGGGGATAAATCCAAAATACCAAGAAAACCAGGCATCTCTGTGATAATCATCTTGGAGGATAAATGGATAGGTGTTTGTATAAATGAGAGGGAAAAAAATATATACATAGCAAACAGTATACGTATCAGCGATCCAAATATTGGGTCACTGAAGATGGTATTAGATAGATAGATAGATTAGATAAAGTATATAAAAAATTCTCAGGTATAACTTACCGTATATACTTGAGTATTAGCCGACCCGAATATAAGCCGGTGCACCTAATTTTTCCACAAAAAACTGGGAAAACTTATTAACTCAGACTTTTCGACCGGACTGGTCCGACGGACGGCGACGGACCAAATCCGGCGGACAATTCGACCGTGTGTGGGCTTCATCGGACCTGCAGCGGACTTTTTCGGTCGAAAATCTAACGGACTTTAGATTTGGAACATGTTTCAAATCTTTCCGACGGACTCGAGTGCAGTCGAAATATCCGCTCGTCTGTATGCTAGTCCGACGGACCAAAACCAACGCTAGGGCAGCTATTGGCTACTGGCTATTAACTTCCTTATTTTAGTCCGGTCGTACGTCATCACCTACGAATCTGTCAGACTTTGGTGTGGTCGTGTGTAGGCAAGTCCGGTCGTTAAAAAGTCAGTCGAAAGTCCGCCAAAAGTCAGTCGAAAGTCTGTCGGACAGGCTGTCGGACTTTTGTAGCTGAAAGGTCCGGCCGTGTGTACGCGGCATAAGTGGAAAAGAGGGTCAACAATGCCCATTTGCAGCCTCACTGTGCCCATTTGCATGCCTCACTGTGCCCATTTGCAAAGGGTCCCGAAATGACAATGCTGCAGATGGACGCAGTTGACCGACTTTGGGGCCCCTAATCTCTGGGCCACCTGGTGCTAGGAACCCCAAATTTGGTGTGCAAACCCAGCGGAACTAGCACTACAATATTTCCTAGCACCAAGTGGTGCTGAGATACAGGGCCCCAAAGTCAGTTCAGAAAATGTCAAGCACTTTTCTGCAGCTTTGGATATGTTGTAGTGCTAGTTCCACTGGTTTTGCACACCAAATTTGGGGTTCCTAGCACCAAGTGACCTCGAGATACAGGCCCCAAAGTCGGTTCATAAAATGTCCTTTGCTGCAGAAAAGTGCTTGACTCAAGTATAAGCCAAGGGGGGCACTTTCAGCACAAAAAAAGGTGCTGAAAAACTCGGCTTATACTCGAGCATATACAGTACATATGCTGGTATTGTGGTAAGTACATATCCACCTCTCCACTGGCAAAGTTTGCAATGAATGAGTGCCCCAATGAATGTGTATATATATATATATAGGATCCAAAATGGTCCAGAAAACACCCTCACCTGTGGGGGTGTATCCACAAAAGTGGAACAGATTGCCCACACCTGTGGAGTTATAATGGGGTCAGCTGTCAGTGAAAAGACAGAGCATAAAAGCCATACTACACCTGAAAATCACATCACACATTACATGTGTTGTGTGGCTGTGGTTAGCTGCAGGAGCCAGCAGTCTCCCATTGCTTTCAATGGGGCTACCTCTCGCAGCTAATTGCCCCCCCCCCCCCCCCCGGGTTCTCACATCTAATGGGAGGCAGGGTGCATTCGCAGGTGTAAATGCACTCTTAAAGATGTTCCTAATGCAACTCTACCTTTACCTGATAGAGGGGGAACATACTCTTTTTGAGCACTATTTACTGATCTAGAAGGTAGAGTTTTCATTGTGTTCAGCTAAAACAGATGACAGAAGACAAAAATAAAAAAAGCTGTATCTTACACTGACAATCTTTCACATTTCTGATCTGATTCTGTGGCTATATATTTTGCGGATGCTATTACAATGAGAGATTGTTGTGGTCTGTAATTTATCTCACAAATGTCACTACCTGGCAACTACTTGCATTTAGAAACTAAGGCTGCATGCTAACTAGTAATATATTGTTTAAAATGCCAGTGTATAATGAATTCGCTAACCATATTATCTCTATGCATGCTAAATGTACAGTGATTCATGAATATGTTGCTGCACAAGTCCAATGAATATTTGTAAATAAAATGTTAGAGGGTGAAGAAATAAATTTATATTAGAGCTCTATCACACTGAGCCATGGTCATGTTAGTGCTACTCTTTTTAGCTGCGCTCTAACGATGTTTAAACGGCGCTTTTCAGCCACTAGCGGGGCACCTTTAACCCCAAAGAAGGGGTTAAAAGTACCCGTGTTGCGGCGCTTCCAAATCACTTTTCAGGCGCTTTGGAAGCGCTGCCCATTCATTTGAATGGGCAGGGCATTTTGGGAGCGGTGTATACACTGCTCCCAACCCACCCCAAAGATGCTACTTGCAGGACTAACGTTCTGCAAGCGCACCGCCCCAGTGTGAAAAGACACACTGAAATGAATGGGTGGCAGTTTTCAGGCATTATTTAGAGGCTATTTCTAGCGTTAAAAGCCTGAAAACCACCTCAGTGTGAAAGGGGTCTTAGGGTTCTCTCTTTAATCATTCCAAATGGGGGGGCTTTCACAATGCTAAAATGGGTGTTGCTAAAGTGGTCATGGTTTAATAGCTGTGGTTAAACCAGTGTGGTTTAGTGCTATAATGATTACGTAAACAAGGTATAATAGAGGCAGGTGTCTGTTTAAATTAGGAAAAACAAATGTTTTTTCTTTAGTCTGGGAGCTAAGGAAGATTATAACTTCTCAGTCTTCAATTACGTTCTGCGATTTGTCCTGTTTATAATGACTAGAGATGGGCCTGAACACCCCCCTGTTCGGTTTGCAGCAGAACTCCCGAACAGGGGAAAAGTTCTAACCCAAAAGGCAAAACCCATTGAAGTCTATGGGAGCTGAACAGGAAAAATCAAAAGTGCCCATTTTGAAGGGTTAAACGTATGTAATTGGCCATAAAAGGGTACTGCCCTGGTACTGCCCCTCCCCCCAAAAGTGGAACTTCTGCTTATACACTCCCCCCCATCCGGTGTCACATTTG
Source organism: Lithobates clamitans (assembly GCA_037952925.1). Lineage (NCBI taxonomy): Eukaryota > Metazoa > Chordata > Amphibia > Anura > Ranidae > Lithobates > Lithobates clamitans. The sequence goes on along the minus strand of JBBGZY010000632.1, from coordinate 828,364 downwards.
GCACCTTTCGGGGGGACGGGGACCTGTTTTTGACAGGTCCCCTTCCCCACTTCCGGACACAGGGCCGCGGCCCGATCTCCCGGAAGTTCGGCCCCCTCCTCCTTCCCCCGCCCCCAGGCCAATTGGAAAGTGTAGCGTGCTTCGCACATGCGCACTAGGGAACCAGCTGGGTTCCCTTACCAGAAATGATGACAGCAGCACCGGGAGTCGATCTGAAGATCGGTTGGGGTGCCAACATCACGGGCTCCCTGGACAGGTAAGTGCCCTCATATTAAAAGTCAGCAGCTGCAGTATTTGTAGCTACTGACTTTTAATTTTTTTTCACCCAGGCTGGACCTAGTCTTTAAAGTGCAACAATAAAAATGAAAACTTCCTTTAAATACAGGGGGTCCCCTTAGTCTGCCTGGGGGGGGAACACCTGCCGAACACCCTGCAAATTCAGGTGTCGGGTGCTCAGGCCGAAGCATTCACCCAACACTAATAATGACACTATAAATACTCTGGTTAAGAAAAAAGTAAAACATCTTCTAATGGAAAAGTAAAGAAAGATATTATTAGGAGATTAAAAAGGGAACAGCATTAATAAAAATTATATGTATTTTTCACTTGTAGTTGAATTGATATCATCATAAAATTAAAAAAAATGGCGTAGGGGTCCCCCCAAAATCCATACCAGACCCTTCAGGTCTGGTATGGATTTTAAGGGGAACTCTGTACCAAAATGTAAAAAAAATGGCGTATGGGTCCCCCTAAAATCCATACCAGACCCTTATCCGAGCACCCAACCTGGCAGGCCGCAGGAAAAGAGGGGGGACGAGAGAGCGACCCCCCTCCTGAACCGTACCAGGCCACATGCCCTCAACATGGGGAGGGTGGTTTGGGGTAGCCCCCCAAAGCACCTTGTTCTCATGTTGATGGGGACAAGGGCCTCATCCCCACAACCCTTGCCCGGTGGTTGTGGGGGTCTGCTGGCGGGGGCTTATCAAAATCTGGAAGCCCCCTTTAACAAGGGGACCCCCATATCCCCCCCCCCGTGTGAATTGGTAGTGGGGTACAAGTACCCCTACCATTTCACTAAAAAAGTGTCAAAATGGTAAAAAAAGACAAGAGACAGCTTGGGACAAGTCCTTTATTAAAAATAAAAAAATTAAAATGTCCCACGTTGTAAGTTCACGCTGCCCGACAGACCGAAAAAGAAGAAAAAAAAGCTGCAACCAATCCGCCTCCATGGGAGGCTCCTGTCGACTGATGCAGCTTCTCTGTGACAGCTCTTATATAACTGAGGGCGGGGCAACCCAGTGACGTAACTGGGTGACCCTGCCCCCTCTGATACCGCGGGGGCTTCCCCATGGCTTCTTACATTCGACTCAAACATCGGGCTCATCCCTAGCTTCAATTAAAGTATACGTGGTCCCTTACCTTGTCAGACAACCCATTCAATTTAAACATAGAAATGAAAAGCAAAACATGTGTGTATACATAAAAAAATGATAAATACCTTTTTTATAAGTGATCACATAATCTCTGTTCTCAGCTGCATTAGAGCTGGGGGCCAGAGAAACAACAGTGCGCTCAGCTTCCCAGTGAATGGCTGTGCAGGATTCACACTAACATTGTACTGTGCATTTCTTGCACCCAGGTTACAGCACTATGTCATGTAAAGCAACAGCTCTGCCGCCACTGCTTACCTGCAGCACGAGCTTTACTTCCTATACAGTTCTACCTCGCCTTAGGGTTTATGACTGCAGGATAATGTCACTTCCTGCTGGCCCACCCCGATACAGCATTTTGTTGTTAAGCCCCCCCCACCCGAAGACGTCAGCAGCATGGCAAGATGCCACGCCACAGTACACTGGAGGATTGATCCAATATGCAGCTTGTGTTGATGGTGGTGGCACAGTGTAGTTTGATTCCACAGACTCTCACACCTTTGGAGGAGTGGGAGATTCTTGTCTAGGGGTCCCCTCACTTAAAAGGGGAAAAGTGCTACATGATCCACAGTACACTAGAGGGTCATGGTGATCCGGTAAGCAGCTTGTGTTATTGGTGGAGTAGGAAATTCTGGTTCGGGGTCCCCTCACTTAAAAGGGGAAAAGTGCTACATGACCCACAGTACACTAGAGGGTCATGGTGATCCCGTAAGCAGCCTGTTTTATTGCTGGTGGCACAAGTGTAGTTTGATTCCACAGACTCTCACACCTTTGGAGGAGACAGAAGAGAATAAGCCCCAGGGGATAATGCGGACACAGAGGAATAGATAAATAGGGATACACCTCAATTACATAAAAATGTTCACTTTATTATTACAAAATTATAAATATAGCATTGAGAATACAAAAAAGATAAAAACAATAATACATCTCAACAGAAGAAATTGCTAGACTTGTATCACCGACATGTTTCGGAAGCCAAAAGAAAATGCTTTTGACATTTTGTTATATCCTTCTTCAAGGTTAATAGTGTAACAAACTTTTCAATATTCTATCAAGGAAGGGGAAGAGAGAGGGGAAAGGGAAGAGTATTATATCAATGTTGTAAAAAAGTATTTATCAAAAAGCAATTGATTAGAGCACAGTGATAATATAACACATGTATAATTTGCAAAAAAAAAATGATATATATAGATAGGAAAGGTCTATATAAGCATGTGTACTTACAGATATATATTCAAGTCTGATAGACATGCACACCAGTAGATGTAAACGTCAGGCCAAGGGTATTTGTTCAGCCGTGCCTAAATAGCTCAATTCATGGGATGTGAGCTGAGGAATGAATCCCCTCAGTCTTACACATGGGAAGTAGATTTAGAGAAGCTGTATTTGTGCTCCAAGGAAAGGGTGGCAGGTATGTTGTATATCCCAAAGACAGCACACCAATGCTCGCAAGCATACCCCAAATGGGGGAGACGGATGTCTGGGAATGCAATGGAGTGCAGGTATAAAACCAGCAACAATAAAGATGTATATGAAAAAGTAAACATAAAGCATTGATATTTACCTCAAAGATGGTGATTCAAACTTAGACACAGAAGTCTCTGGCGTTTCCTGGCTTGTGCAGCGGTAATTGCCATCCACAGCCAGAGTATGTATGCCCTGGGATCAGGTGAGTATGTTTGAGGTTAATTGAACATATGTGTGGACTTAATAGTAGGAAGGGAGAGGGGCAGAACCAAGCGCTGTAGAGCGTCAGCCGACCACTCCCCCAAACACCTGTCATCTAGTACCAAATTCCCCGTCCATCTCCCATCTGTATCCCCCAGCCGATGTGGCGTCCAGTGTCACCGCGCCCACCGGGGAGATGGAAATGCCCAGTGCACATGCGCGGACACGAACTGTCCACACAGGGAACTCCACTGATGCTAAACTGGAAAGGGAGCTGCCCCAACGGCGGCAAAGATCGCCATCGAAGGGGCCCTCCCATGTCGGGGAGCCTCAATGTATTATTAGGAGATTAAAAAGCATTAATAAACAGCATTAATAAAAATTATATGTATTTTTCACTTGTAGTTGAATTATTATCATCATAAATTTTTTTAAAAATGGCGTAGGGGTCCCCCCAAAATCCATACCAGACCCTTTAGGTCTGGTATGGATTTTAAGGGGAACCCTGTACCAAAATTTAAAAAAATGGCATATGGGTCCCCCCAAAATCCATACCAGACCCTTATCTGAGCACGCAACCTGGCAGGCCACAGGAAAAGAGGGGGGACAAGAGAGCGACCCCCCCCTCCTGAACCGTACCAGGCCACATGCCCTCAACATGGGGAGGGTGCTTTGGGGTAGCCCCCCAAAGCACCTTGTTCCCATGTTGATGGGGACAAGGGCCTCATCCCCACAACCCTTGCCCGGTGGTTGTGGGGGTCTGCTGACGGGGGGCTTATCGAAATCTGGAAGCCCCCTTTAACAAGGGGACCCCCATATCCCGCCCCCCTGTGTGAATTGGTAGTGGGGTACAAGTACCCCTACTATTTCACAAAAAAAGTGTCAAAATGGTAAAAAAGACAAGAGACAGCTTGGGACAAGTCCTTTATGAAAAAATAAAAAAATTAAAATGTCCCATTTAAGAAAATTTTTTTCTTAAATGCTTCAATGATATCCAAACCAACTGGACGGTACCACTCCATATTACCCAAAATCCTCATGCACATATGACTGTATTTGTCATTGTCCATTAAGACTATGGAACATAGTCTTAATGGACAATGACAAATACAGTTGGTTCGGATATCCAGTTGGTTCGGATATCGTTGAAGCATTTAAGAAAAAATTTTACACATTTGTTGATGAAGCATTCTATAACAAAGCTATTTCAAAACAAACTCTTGACTTCATACGTATCCCCCACCCTAGGGTGCCAACCTTCTATGCCCTACCCAAGATCCACAAACATACCAGTGACCCTCCGGGGAGACCCATAATTTCGGGCAACAGGGCCATTACAGAAAATCTGTCACGCCTCGTGGACAAACACATTAGACCCTTTGTCCTATCTATACCCTCCTATATACGGGATACCATTCACTTGTTGCAAATTATTGAAGGTGTACAAATATCAGAAGGATGCATCTTAGCCAGTATTGATGTGGAAGCTCTTTATAGCTCCATACCCCTTTTGAAGGGGTTTGCCTGCATGCAAAAGGTTCTTTCACAGACCAGCCATCACGAAAACTCTTTTAACGACTTTATCTTGTTATCTTTGGATTTCATTCTTCAACATAAGGTTTTTTCATTTGATGGTCGACACTTCCTCCAGGTGCAGGGCGTAGCCATGGGCACCTGCTGTGCCCCTGGCTACGCCAATCTGTACCTGGGGGAGTGGGAACGTACCATTTTTTGCGACAAAGATCTCTCTATGTACCTGTGCCACGTGATTATGAGTGTCTACTAGCCCTAAATCAAAATGAATTTAATCTTAAATTCACCATGACTGCTGATCCTTCCAAGATCACCTTTCTGGATGTTGAAATGTTTAAGAATGATGCCAATATGCTTTCATCCAAACTATATAGAAAAACCACCGCAGGCAATACCATTCTTCATTCGTCCATTTTCCATCCCAGACCTCTTATTCAGTCTATTCCTTACGGACAATATCTGAGGATTAAGCAAACCTGCTCTAACGTAATAGACTACAAACGACAGGCTAACAATCTAAAAAAAGCGCCTCCTGCATAGAGGTTATAACCATAGAAATTTTAAAAAGGCCTTTAAGCGTGCAGAGAACATTGATAGACATAAACTATTGAGTGCTAAAAACAAAATCCCTGAGACATACAGTCGCATTATTACCACTTACTCCAAAGACCATGTATCCATCAGACAAATTTGTAAAAAATACTGGCATCTCCTCACCTCAGACCCCACTGTGGGACCCTATGTACCCTCTGTTCCCAACCTAACATACAGACGCGCCACCTCTTTAGGGGACCTTTTGGTCAAAAGTGAGAGGAGACCCATGTAAGTTGCGAGGGACCTTTCCCTGCGGCTCTTGCGGATACTGTAAATACATGGATTCTAGAAGAAATATATACACACCTAGACACTTCTCCAATTGCCAAACGACTACGGTTGCTTATCTTTTGATGTGCAGCTGCAATTGCTTCTATGTGGGTAAGACCACACAGAAGTTGTGGCAAAGGCTATATCGCCACATCAAGGCCATGCAAACCAGCAACCCTGATGTACCACTAGGAAGACATGTATCACAAGTACATAATGATATTTTTCCTACTATTAGAGTATTGGTATTGGATCGAATGCACCCGAGCACCCATGGAGGGGACCTTGATAAATTCCTCCTCCAACGGGAGCTCAGGTGGATATACCATCTCAATGCCACCTCACCCCTTGGCCTAAATGAGGCCTTCAGCTTCAGGCCTTTTTTACCAGGCTTTACCTCAGGTTCGTTCAATAAGGATATATAATGCCAGTTCCCATTTTTCTTGCTTCTCTTCATATGTCTTTCTTTTATTGTCTCACTGTTTTCCTCGTTTGTTATTTATGACAGCATGTATTTTGGTCAACACAGTTTATATAAAATTCATTCTCATGTATTTTGGTCAACACAGTTTATGTAAAATGTATTTTTCATTTTTATTGCAAAGATGTTACTTTATTCATATAACTAGATGTATTTTTCTTTTTACAGACAGCTCACCACCAGCAAACCCTATTGTACAGATGTTAACCGACGGCCCGGGTTGATTTTCATGCTGTTCTTATACACTATTGCTTCTCGATTAATCTTGGCAGGTTGGGTTGTCCCTGATGGCACATCGAGGCTCCCCGACAGGGGGGGCCCCTTCGATGGCGATCTATGCTGCCGTTGGGGCAGCTCCCTTTCCAGGGCAGCATCGGCGGAGTTCCCTGTGCAGACAGTTCGTGTCCGCGCATGCGCACTGGGCATTTCCATCTCCCAGTGCATCCGCCTACTTCTGTGTCGGCGGCCATGTCGACTACTGACGTCACCGCGGTGGGCGCGGTGACGCTGGATGCCGCATCGGCCGGGGGATACAGATGGGAGATGGACGGGGAATTTGGTACTAGATGACAGGTGTTTGGGGGAGTGGTCGGCTGACGCTCTACAGCGCTTGTTCCTGCCTCTCCCCTCCCTTCCTACTATTAAGTCCACACATATGTTCAATTAACCTCAAACATACTCACCTGATCTCAGGGCATATATACTCTGGCTGTGGATGGCAATTACCACTGCACAAGCCAGGAAACACCAGAGACTTCTGTGACTAAGTTTGAATCGCCATGTTTGAGGTAAATACCAATGCTTTATGCTTACTTTTTCATATACATCTTTATTGTTGCTGGTTTTATATCTGCACTCTATTGCATTCCCAGACATCCGTCTCCCCCATTTGGGGTATCCTTGCGAGCATTGGTGTGCTGTCTTTGGGATATACAACATACCTGCCACCCTTTCCTTGGAGCACAAATACAGCTTCTCTAAATCTACTTCCCATGTGTAAGACTGAGGGGATTCATTCCTCAGCTCACATCCCATGAATTGAGCTATTTAGGCACGGCTGAACAAATACCCTTGGCCTGACGTTTACATCTACTGGTGTGCATGTCTATCAGACTTGATTATATATCTGTAAGTACACATGCTTATACAGACCTTTCTTATCTATGTATATCATTTTTGTTTTGCAAATTATACATGTGTTATATTATCACTGTGCTCTAATCAATTGCTTTTTGATAAATACTTTTTTACAACATTGATATAATACTCTTCCCTTTCCCCTCTCTCTTCCCCTTCCTTGATAGAATATTGAAAAGTTTGTTACACTATTAACCTTGAAGAAGGATATAACAAAATGTCAAAAGCATTTTCTTTTGGCTTCCGAAACATGTTGGCAATACAAGTCTAGCAATTTCTTCTATTGAGATGTATTATTGTTTTTATCTTTTTTGTATTCTCAATGCTATATTTATCATTTTGTAATAATAAAGTGAATATTTTTACTTAATTGAGGTGTATCCCTATTTATCTATTCCTCTGTGTCCGAATTATCCCCTGGGGTTTATTCTCTTCTGTCTATTACTAATTGGGATGTGGCACAGAGTGAAGGGTTCCCTTAGTCCTGGTTGGCCTCCATCTTTTTCTTCCCCCTAATTTTCTCACACCTTTGGAGGAGTGAAAGATTCTGGTCCAGGGGTCCCCTCACTTAAAAGGGTAGAAGTGCTACATGACCCAAAGTACACTAGAGGGTCATGGTGATTTGGTAAGCAGCTTGTGTTGTTGGTGGAGTGGGAGATTCTGGACCGGGGTCCCCTCACTTTAAAGGGGAAACCCACAGTACACTAGAGGGTCATGGTGATCCTGTAAGTAGCTTGTTTTATTGCTGGTGGCACAAGTGTAGTTTGATTCCACAGACTCTCACACCTTTGGAGGTGTGAAAGATTCTGGTCCGGGGATCCCCTCACTTAAAAGTGGAAAGGTGCTACATGACCCACAGTTCACTAGAGGGTCATGATGAACAGGTAAGCAGCTTGTGTTATTGGTGGTGGCACAAGGGTGGTTTGATTCCACAGAAGATTGTGATTTGTTGAAGAATGCAATGAAGCACTGCATGATACTACATGTATTTATGAAGACTTATTATTACTTCATAAATTGTGTTTACAGGCTTAATGCTTAAATGCTTTATTGAAGTGCTAACTATTGCATGATATTACATGAACGCATGGACACTCATTGTGAGCATGCTATGAATTGTGTGCATATGCTTTAATTATATGTTTATTTATATCTTTGTTTATACCTTTGTAAAGGCATATTGGTACACTGGCTTTATAAAAGTTGGTACGCTGTACCTAGGGCAGCTATATTGTGGCATACATTATAACAATTTACACTGTGTATAAGGGTAGCATCAGCTTGGTACGCACTGATGCATAGGATTTTTTATATTTTTACATTTTTTTGTGGCACAGGTTTTATATTTGTTAGCAGGATCCAATTTAAAACTCTATATATCAGGATACTTGCACTTTTTATGATTCAAGCCAGGTTCTATTCATTGTTGAAGCCTGGAACTTACTTATTTGTATAAAAACTTTTTCCTGATTAACACGTGCTATGGAAATTTCCTTCTGTTTATATTTCTATAAATAAAATATTCAAGCTTTGTAGTGTGGATCTCTCATCCCTGTGTGAGAGTAAAGGAATTACTTGAACAATCATGCACACTATCTGTATCAATGCATCAATGTCCACTGTTTGCTTGAGTTCCCGCCTATGACATTAATTGATGTTTCCATTTTATGTGATATGTCTACACCTACCATTTTGAAATCAGGATCCATTCTGCAGCCCAAAAGTTCTACATGTCAGGGCACTGGTACTTATTTATGATTTAAACCTGGTGCCATTTAATACCTCTGCCTGGAACTTTCCTCATTATATAGGAACTGTTGAATAATTCTAATATATGGAGTAAAGTAAAACCTCGGATTGTGAGTAATGCGGTTTATGAGCGGTTTGCAATAGAAGCTGTTTTTTTTTTAAATCCTGACTCAATTAGCGAGCGTTGTCTCGCAAGATGAGCAGTATTCAAGCCTCTGGGGTGTGCAGAGGTGTGGGGGCACCAGTGATGCTCAGAGACACTTGGAGCCGCTCGAGTGTCTCCGAGCGTCTCCAAGTGTCTCTGAGTGTCTCCGAGTGTTTCCGGTGCCCCCCCATCTCTGGCCACATGCGGTACTGCATACACTAGCAGTGACACTGGAACAAATTATCTGAGTTTCCACTGGTTCCTATGGGGAAATTCGCGTTGATATACAAGTGTTTTGGATTACAAGCATGCTTCTGGAACAAATTATGCTCGTAATCCAAGGTACTACTATATCCTAATTTTACTATGTGTATACTGTACATGGCCTTGTCCACATATGGTGATTTGCATTGCAATTCCTTGAAGTGGGATATTATTTTAGCAGGAATGATATGTTTTTTTCCTAACGCACGAAGGAGCCATTTAATTTTATAATCAGAAATGTTACTTTGCATGTAATTTATCTATACTTTTTTTTTTTTTTTTTTTTTTTTTTACTGAAACCTCAGCAACTTTCTTGTGTACTTACACAACACTTTGGATAACTTTAGACATTATAAGATTTTTAATACAAATAATTAAAATTTTAGTTTTTATTACATTTCCCATTGCTTGTTTTTTTCATTGGGTCCCTGGATCTCTTTTTCTGTACCAATTTTGACTACTTTTGAGTGGAGACTTGAGCCTAATAGTCTCAAGATAGGCAACATTCTTTTTATCATTATGTTCTATCAAATTTAATTTTACTAGAGCCAGATCAGTGAAAGTGAAATTTGATTTGCTGTTATGGGTTATTGCACTTATTTTATTTCTCCTATCGTTTTAAATATGCTTGGTTTTGTGCTGCTTTGTCTTTGAATGTTAACTGTGACTGTTAATAAAGTGTTCAATGTAATCTTGTACATAAGTATTCGTTTTAGCCCTTTACTATATTATGCATTTTATAGGGCAAGGGTGTGTTTTTTAATCACTATCAGGAGTATAAATAGTCTTAATTCATAAGAATACTAAGCTAGGACTTTGAAAAGCTTTTTCAGTTTCTGCAATATCCTAGCTGTGCATGCTAGTGGAATTGACTCATCACTCAATATGAGCCCCTGGAGTTAAAGATGTCCTTTCTAAACTGGTTGACATATCATTATAGAGTCTCTGCTTGCAGACTGGGGTCAAAATACATCAATACAGCTGCATGGACACATTGCGCTGTTTTCTAAGTTGTAATGTATACATTAGTGTCAATGGGGAACTGTCAAAGCAATTACATGTTTGCTTTCTGTAGCTCTCTAGTAAAAGGGAAAGAAACTGATTGTCCGTGAGATAAATTTTCTTTCCTGACAGACTCCTTGAACAAAAGATTGAGTACATGTGTAAACAATGATGGTTATTAATTACTTGTGGAGTGATATTCAATTACATATTGAACAAACGCTAGACATCATGACTTCCAAACAAGTGATATTTTACCTCACAGGGCTGTTTATAAAGCCACTGAAATAGGATTGGATGTGATTTATGACGAAATTTGCTCAATATCTGCCTACTGATGTCACTAGTTTTGACATCTTATAAGTTACAAGTTATTTTTAATCTTCCTATAATGCCTCTATATTTAAATGCAGCAACAATGCCATCTGGATGCTACACTAGCGATTGGAATGCTGCCCATGTGAATCTTAGGGAGTTTCTGTGTTTTTTTTTTTGTTTTTTTTTTAGTAGCACTGTCAATAGTTGCAGTTTCAACATAATAAACTTCACATTTATGAATTATCTTTTGCTACCTACAGTATGTTTTTAGTTGGGATCAAGTACCTGCTTAAAAATAGATCTGAACCCTAACTGAATGACATTTAGTTTGCTAAAGCACCGTGTATACTAACAACTGCCATTTTAAAAATGGAATATTATATCCACCTTTTTCCTAACCATTTTTGCATCTCAGCGCTGCTGACCTCTTCCAGCCATTTTCAGCCACTTCCTGTCTCTATGCATTTGCTACAGTGTCAGCTGCACATTACTGTTCAGGAGCAGCTTCCTGATGATTATACCAGTGGACTATGCCTGTAAAATTTGTATTGGTGCACCAACCAGCAGTCTACACTAGGTGTGAATGTGACAAGGTGACAACACAGGAGCACAATTGGGAAACAGTTGTCACCCCAGGAGGTGCTGAATATGGATCACCAGGAAATATTTGAATGAATGCAGCACACTTCAAAAGATTTAAAATAAATAACATGCAACAAAAAAACATTAACAGGAAGAAAGGTATTCCATAGAAGTAAAGCTAGAGGAGGAGTCTGTTTGGTCGATTGTAGCAGCAGGTCAATGAAATAGCAATGGTAACAATGCAACTCAAGAAAATCAACATAGAACGATACACAAATCAAAAACAATCAAGGATAACAAAGAAATGTATCCATCCAACACCACATCCATTGCGAGGGACCTAATCCCTCCTTTCCTTTCATTATGTAACCAATACGAAAAACATACAGTAGCGTTCCTCATTCAGGAGAAAAAAACATGATATGGACATCCAATGCTAGCATGTGTCCAGAAAGAAGGAAATGTAACATAATATGAGGAAAGAAAGAAAGTAGGAGTTAAGTGTAGCTTGCCTAAGAATGGCCATCTTCCCAGCGAACCCATCAATGACATAGTGATGAAGTTTGCAAATAATGCAGACAAGGAGGGAGTCCAAACATTCTCAAAACACTTTTGTTTATCCTGTAGTATGCTGACAATTTTCTCATCAAAGTGATTGTAAAGGATTCTTTTTTCAAATAACAAACACTGGTTTTGCACAGAGCAGCCCCAGTCCTCCTCTTTTGAGGACTCCTCCAGGCACTCCTGACTCCTCCCCCCTTTCGAGTGCCCCCATAGGCAACCCATAGGCAAGCCGCTTGCTATGGGGGCATTCATGTGAGCTGGATCTCGAGCTGTCCATCAACACACACAGGACACCTCAGCCCTGACCACTGCTCTCTCCTCACCAGCTGTGATTGACAGCAGCAATGGCACCTGCTGCAGCCTGCATGTACAATTGCTGCTCGCAGGCACAGTCTTGGCTTTAGATCAGGCTCAGGTAAAAATTTAGGGGGTGAGACTGCAGGGGAGCAGAATACAGAAGGTTGTTTACTTTAATGCAGAGAATGCATTAGGGTAAAAAACCTCCTGCCTTTACAACCACTTTAAGCATTATTCAGGTAAGTTTATGTTTGGCCAGGTTGACCAGACCAGACTTTTCCAGGCTGTAGCTATGGCAATTTTAGCAACTAAGAACATGTAAAAGATCAGTTAATGCTGACTGCATACATTTGGGGACATTATCTATCAGCTCCTTTAAAAGAGCTGTTCCAGCATTTTTGGGGATATTGATTATAGTGACAGCTTAAATTAGCGCATCCTCAACCAAAAAACAAAATGCTTGACCTTAGGGCGAGTCCATCATGTGTGAAACATGGTTCTCTAAAGCACAAGGAAGAAGATTCATGGTATATCCTAGCTAGCCTGTCAGGAACCCTTTACCAACGATATAAGACTTTAAATCTCACCTCTGTAAGTGTAACATTCAATATACCTTTATGAATGCTAGAGGGTCCAGCCCCTCCACTCATCCTCACTAATCTCAGTTTATAGATCCCTTTCCCAAGCCAACCTATAGGATAATTTAGCAAGAGTAGCTATCAGTGTTTCATAGAACCGAGATGCCACCCCTCTGTGCCGAGTTATTTGCAAACATCTGTTTTCATTTACAGTTATCACCATAATATCATTAGATGCTTTTTGAAGCAAGCTCAAAAAAATGAAAGATTTGTTGTAAGTGGAACAGTTCAGACTGTGGCATCTCTAAGTTGTTGAGTAAAATTTGTCACATTACAAATTCCTTAATGGTCAGTAAAATGTCAAATGTAATATAATATAATCCTTTATCAAGCCAACATTTACATTGATGAGGATGCAGGCCAGGAGGGATGTGAGAAAGCAGCATTATGAAGAATAATAAGAATATTTTTTATATATCAATAAGAATATATTTGAGTCACATGAATCACTTGGGCTGCTTTGTAGCATTCCTGACTTCCAGGAACTCCCAATCTTCTCAAATCTTTGGGGGTATATAACATGTGTCAGACAAGTCTACATCCCTACATCCCTTATTACCCAATATACATTTTAATACCCATGATTGGAATCTATTAAAAGAGAAGTATGGAGTTTTCTTTTTTTTCAGAATCATACTTAATTAGGTCAGTTGCTGCAACTGTCCCCCCGCTGGCTCTAACACTGAGAACTGAGCAATCAAACATTGCTGAACGCTCAGTTCTCAGAGCTCCCTGAACAGAGAGATGGTGACTCTCAGTCACCACTTCCTGCTCTGCCCCCCGCCCTTACTGGAGTGCTAGGCTGTGAAGGGGCAGGAGTGGCCGGTTCAGGCTCTCAGCGGCTTCCTGAGAGGCTGAGCCGGGTGCCGGTCCAGGCATGTGGGTGGATCCTGACTTCATTGTCGCTATCTTGCCAGAGCCTGGGCTTTAGCCCGTTGCCTGCTGAAAATGGGTCACAGGAGTGTTGAACGAACTGCACTCTTGTGATACACAGAAGAAGTACAGCCAAATCAGTTTTGGCTGTACTTCTCCTTTAAGATCTGCCAAATCAAATAACACTTGTCAAAATTAAAGAATAGTATAATAATTTAGGCAGGATGGTAATTTTTACAGATGCAATCATGTCCATCTGTGACAGGGAATTAGAAGACCACATCTCCCCCAAATTGGTATTCAAATTGGAATAACTTGATTCATAGAGTGTTGCTGTATCCGGATTCATTTTGACCCCCAAGTAAGGTAAGGAATGGAATTGCCAAACAAACAAGAATTAAGATTTAGGATTTGCATATGTTCCACCTTACATTGATGTTCATGGCTTCCAGGTTTACTTTTAGCTCAGAGATAGGGCAAATTGTGTTAGAAGTTTGGAGAGATTTTGGAGAACGGAATGTGGGGATGTAATATAAAGGAGTAAATCATCTGCGAATAATGCACATTTTTGGTGTTTGTCTCATGCCAGACCTATAAGTTATAGAAGTGTTTGTCAATTCCACTCCTAACAGGTCATGTTTTCAGGATTTCCCTCAGATGAAACGCCTGTGGTAATTACTAAGGCAGCAAAACTGTTCAAATCACCTGTGCAAAATAATGGAAGGCCTGAAAGCATGACCTGTTGGTGCACATTGAGGACTGGAACTGAGAAGCACTGAGTTATAGGATTTGATTTACAACCTTTAATTATAATTTGAGCCAAAGGGGCGCTATACAAAGTTCATATGAAATGTAGAAATTTATAGCCAAAGTTCCACTTGGATAGAATTTGAAAAAGGTACAGTATGTTCAGAATACTGTGTTGAAGGCCTTTTGAAGATCAAGCGATAACACCATCCCTTCTCTAGGTCTCAGTTAGACTGAAGAATAGATATGAGATCAATTGTTCTCCTTATCTGTTCACAAGCCTCTCTATTTGGAATGAAACCTACCTGATCAATATGAGCTATTGGTTAAAAATGGCATTAAGTCTAGTTGCATACATTTTAAATAGGAGTTTGAGATTGCAATCGATTAAGGATATGGGTCTATGGTTAGCTATCACACTAGGATCCTTATTGGGTTTTGGGGGTTGAAAGATTTACCCAGGTGGGGTACTAGATGTGTGGCAAATTGTTTGTAACATGCGGCTGTTAAGCCATCAGGCCTGGGAATTTTAGAAAATTCAGCTTTGTTAATGGCTAATGAAACTTCTTCTGAAGTGATGTCTTTATCCATGAGATTTTTATAGGCCTCCGACAGGACAGGAATGTGTAATTGTGAAACAAAATTCCCAAAGTCCTTTCTATTTAAAGTAGTTGGAAAAGTAGGAATTAAACTCCTTACAGCCTACAGTCTGGAGATTTTGGGTGAAAGACTAATCAAATCTCCTAATCTTAGAAATGACAGGAAATGTGTTAAATTTTTTGGCCAGTAAAGTTCCACATGGTCAGCTTGAGAGTAGAAATTAGCATTTGTCTACCTCAAATGTTTTTCAGCTTTGGTCGTGAGGCATATGTTAAATTCTAATATAGCCGTGTCATTCCCATGTCTGATCTAGTGAGATCTAAATGGAGAGGTTATGTTCCTTGAGCAGATTAGTAAGTTCTGATTCTTTCTGTTTAAAGCGGGGGTTCACCCACACCGCCAAAAAAAAAAAAAAATATTAAAAGCCAGCAGCTACAAATACTGCAGCTGCTGACTTTTAATACATTGCCACTTACTTGTCTCGGGGTCCAGCGATGTAGGCAGGGGACGCCGAGAACCCGCTCGGTTCTCGGCAGCTGCCGCCGCCATCCTAACTGAGGGAATCAGGAAGTGAAGCATTGCGGCTTCACTTCCCGGTTCCCTACTGCGCATGCGCGAGTCACGCTGCGCGTCCCTAGTGGTCCCCGCTCTCTGCTGGGAGCTGTGTGTTCCCAACAGACAGCGCGGTCGGGACGGGAAGAGGCATAGACTCCCATGGGAGTCTATGCCGGAAGTGGGTGCAAATACCTGTATTTGACAGGTATCTGCACCCCCCTCCCCCCTGAAAGGTGCCAAATGTGACACTGGAGGGGGGGAGGGTTCAGAAAAGCGGAAGTTCCATTTTTGTGTGGAACTCCGCTTTAATAAGAAATTCCAAATGCTTTTTATAATGTGATGCAAGTTGGATAAGTTGGTGCCTAGTGTGCCATCCAATTTGTTCATGAGTATTAAGGGCAAAAAACTTTTGTAGATACTGTTCAATGTCACCATAAAAAGTGGAACACTGGGGGAGTAGGTAAAGTTATGGTCAATCCTAGAGTATGTGGAATGAACATCGGAGTAAAATGTGTAGTCTCATTTAGAACCATTGAATTCTCTCCAAACATCCACGAGGTCATATTTATGCAGAATTTTGGCCTATCTGGTTCCAAATTTAGAAGGCTGTCAAATTTGAAAATCAAAAACTTTAGATTTGTCCAAACTCAAATGAAGTTGAAGTCGCCCCTATGATTACTATACCCTAAAAATCAGGCACTAGGGTATGGAGTAAGGATTAGAAGGTTAGTTATCTAGCGTTGGGCACATAGAATGAAACAAATGTCACTTTGGCACCTTCTATCCCTACCACTGTGCATACTGGCTGGTGGTGAAACACACTGATCTAAATTGGAGGATCACGGGTGTAAATGTGAAGCCTTATTCTCTGCGAAATTGGGACTATTTATTCACCTTTGGACTTACTTCATGGAGTATTCTGATTAACTTGATTTTTTATTATTTTCCCTTATTTTCACTCATTTGCCCTTATTTTCACTCATTACCTCTATGTAGATACTAGCAGGGCAGCGGGGTATTAATTGAAGTTTTTTTGCATTATATTCACTTTTTTGTATGTGGTTAGTTTGATTTAATTCTATTAATCATTTTGGATGATTATTTACTGTACTTCACCATTACTATTCTATTATTGTACAAGAGTTACTTTGTCTGTATGGTGTTTATTGATATCGTTTACTTTAAACGTATCATGTTTTATCTGTATATGCAATATTATAAGTATATACCTTATCACTTCATTTTTTTTGCATTTAATTTGGATACATGTGTTAGGATAGCTGTATGTCATTTACTGATTTTTTTTTTTTTGTGAGCAGCGACACCATTTTTTATCTTTCTAAAGGCTCAATGAACTTGAAGTCATAAAAACCTGCAGCCTATTTATTATTGGGTTTCTTGAAATTATATATTTAAATGAAATCAAATTATTTCCTTCCAGACCATATTTGAATATATTTATCTCTTAATTAGGCTGTATTTGAATACTGATAGGATTACTTACAAGGATAGAGTCTCACCCTTCCTGAATTCTGCTATTTTTAATATTAGATCAGAACTTGTCAGTAGTTTGTATGAATGTTGTACAAATATACATAAAATAACTTGAAAACTGTAATTTAGCTTAAATATAATTTACCCAGATATTTGAATTAATTTTATTGTATATACCTGTGATAATAGATCATTTTGAGCTATGATAAGCCATTTATTGTAGCCATTATCACAACCTCCTGAGATTTGACTCAGACCTCCTCTACTTTTGCAGCTCCCTTTGAATTTTTATACTGCTTACCTTAAGCTTTGTACATTGTTCAGGTGTATACTATATGTGTCACAGCTGTAGCCCGAGAAGTTGGACTATCCAATGTTTGTATTCCCAGTTTTGATTCCAAGTCAAGGCTAATTCATTCATTAGTTTGGTGTTCCAAAACCCCCTGAGCCTCGGTTCACACTGGGATGACTTGTCGGGCGACCTAGCTGCCTGACAAGTAGCGTCCTGTTCTGTACAATGGAACTGTTCTAATCGGAGCAACGCAAGTCGCTCCGACTTAGAAAAAGGTTCCTGTACAACTTTGGGGGCGACTTGCATTGACTTCTATACAGAAGTCGTTTTGCAAGTCGCCGCTGAGTGTGTGTCCTGGGACGCCTGAGGCAGTCGCACTGCAAGTCGTGCTGCCTCAGTGTTAACCGACCCTTAAGCTCAGCCTGTTCATTTTTTGCTCTGCTGTCTGTAGTTCTAAATGTAATTCTCAGCTGTAGCCTTGTTATCTTTGGATTCTAGTTTGTCAGTTTTCACTACATGTATTTAGTTAAAGCTGAAGTTTAAACTGCTTATATTTTTCATTCCCTTCCACCTGCAACTTTTAATGTACACTATGAAAATTGTATGATGATTAGTGAAATAAGAGTAACTAATTTCACTACAGGAGAGAAGCTTGAAGAGCTGTGCAAGAATAAAGGTAAGGTTAGAGTTCAGCTTTGGGTCTTTAGGGACCTTTCACACTAAACAGTTTTTCATGCGCTTTTGTTCAGCTTAAAAGCCCTTTCACACTGATGCACATTGATGGGTTCACATTGACTTAGAATAAAAAACTGCACCGAAGATGCAGCATGCAGAGCTTTTTAAAGCACAGTGCACCTGCACAGTGCACCTGCAGTGTGAAGAGTTACATAGTGTCGGGGGCTTTAAGGACACCACCACTCGCTTTTATCCATTTCAGGGCTGGTTTTTCCCACTTTTATTTAAAAGAAAATTCAAAACAAACACAGAAGATTCACTTGCAGATGTATTCAGTATTTCAGTCCTGCTACCGAAATAAGCGATTTTCAGTCCTCCTGGCTTGTAAACACAGCTCTCCAGCTCAGGCCTTATACTTTAGGGCCTTGGGCTATCTCCCACAGACCAGACGCTCAGCACCTCCGTGCATACAGCAAGTAGCCTCGTGCTACACTGGCTCCCACCTCTCTCTCCTAGGTGAAGCCCTACTGACTCCCATGCCCAGACCTCCTGTCTGCAGGGTGGAATCGTCTCCAACTGGGAGCCTAGAGCCTTGGTCTGGTGATTACTTAAAGCCCAGAACACAGCTGACTCAGTGAACTGGCTGTTTATTAGACCTGGATCCTGACAAGGTACCACCCTGCTACAATAGGATTTAAAGGGATTAATTTTTTTATGCATTTTTGTTCCGCTTCGTAAACACCCAAAGTGCATCAAAATTTGATCAGTCTTGTTGATTAATCCAAAGTTTTTCTGTTCTGTGCTGAGTAAGGTAAAAAGCCTAATAGGTCGCCTGCATGTTGAGCTGTTTTTAACCTAGTTCAATATCTATTGCAAGCATCTATTCCTTGTGTGGCGGGGGGGGGGGGGGGGGCATCTTATGAGAACTGAAACAACGTGAATATAAGCAAGGGTGTGTGGGTTGCTGCAACCCTAATTGTGTTCCTACAATGTGATAAATAATAACGTGAAATGGGGTTGCGCAGCCTAAAAACAAATACATGAAAATCAATATATTATTATATATATATATTATAACAACAATATTTACTAATTTATTGTTATAATATATTGATTTTCCCGTATTTGTTTTTAGGCTGCGCAACCCCATTTCACGTTATTATATGTCACAACCAGCACCAGCCATTTTAAAACCTTGAACTCCTGTTATATGGTTGTGTACTCAACCAACATTGCTTGAAAGGGTAGGGTGATTTATATTACATTTATTTTGAAAATCTGCACTATTTGAATCACAGGTGGATGTAGCTAGTTAAACTAATTTTGTGTGGGCTATCACTGTTTGCCTTTTGATTAAATACAAGCTTAAAAAAAAATTTAATTTCTCCAAGTCATAAATTGAAACTCCCAGCGTGACCGCATAACAACTTCATTTTACTTAATAAAATGTGATCTTTTAAATAACATTACATACTATTCCCAATTAGGGATTTACAGTGGATTGAATTTAGATTGCAGAAAGTTAAGGAAAGGATTAGAAGGAGTTTATCTAAGATTAATTTCTTGACACTAGTGATATTTAGGGATGAGCCCAATGTTCGAGTCAAACGTAAGTTCGACTCGAACATCAGGTGTTTGCCCATTTGCTGAATTTAGAACAGTATGGTGCGTTCGTGGGAAATTTGAGCGCCCGCGGAATGCCCCATAATGAGCGGCAAGACCGTCAATGCACTGCGAGATCGCAGTGCATTGACGGCTGCTGATTGGCCAAAGCATGCACCTGACCTACATGTTTTGGCCAATCACAGCGTGCCCTGCTGTGAGAGCCATGATTGGCCAGAGGCAGGGTGCCTTTGATCAATCATGGCTCAGGGGGCTGAGTCCATGCCCCACACTATGTTAGGCTGCTTACAAAGCGGCCGTACATAGTTTTATAAATGAGAGCAGCAAAATGACATTTGTAAAGGAAAAAATGTCATTTAAAACTGCTTTCGGATCTAATGTATTGCCGGATCCTGTCAATATAGATAAAAAATCATTGAAAAAAAATGGCATGGGTCCCCCCCAGTCCATTACCACGCCCTTCAGGTCTGATATGGATATTAAGGGGAACCCTGCACCAAAATAAAAAAAATGGTATGGGGTCCCCCCTAAAATCCATACCAGGCCCTTCAGGTCTTGTATGGACATTAAGGGGAACCCCGCGCCAAGATTTTTTTTAAAAATGGCGTGGGGAGACCCCAAAATCCATACCAGGCCCTTCAGGTCTGGTATGGATTTTAAGGGAAACCCTGCACCAAAATAAATTTTAAAAAAAATGGCGTGGGGGTCCCCCCAAAATCCATACCATACCCTTATCCGAGCATGCAACCTGGCAGGCCGCAGGCCTCTGACATTACGTGACGTCACATGATGTCAGAAAGTGGCAAGGTCACCCGCTTACGTCACCAGGTGGCCCCGCCCTCAGCTATATAACAGCTGTCAAAGCAAAAAGGCTGCAGTCGGCGGGAGCCTCCCGTCGATGCAGAGTTTTTCCAGGTTTTTTTTCTAGGGTCATTGGCACTGTGATCGAACATGAATGTACATCGCAGGACTTTTTTTTTTTTTTAATAAAGGAATTGTCCCAAACTGTCTACTTTCATTTTTACTTTTTGACACTTTTTTTGGTGAATGTGTAGGGGTACAATGTACCCGATACCCATTCACATAGGGGGGCCAGGATCTGGGGGTCCCCTTGTTACAGGGGGCTTTCAGATTCTGATAAGCCCCCTGCTTGCAAACCCCCTCAACCACCGGGGCAAGGGTTGTGGGGAAGAGGCCCTTGTCCCCATCAACATGGGGATGAAGTGTTTTGGGGAGGACTCCAAAACACCCTCCCCATGTTGAGGGCATGTGGCCTGGTACGGTTCAGGAGGGGACGCTCTATTGTCCCCCCTTTTTCCTGCGGCCTGCCAGGTTGCGTGCTTGGATAAGGGTCTGGTATGGATTTTGGAGGGGGGACCTCCACGCCATTTTTTTAAATTTTGGCTCAGGGTTCCCCTAAAATCGATACCAGACCTGAAGGGCCTAGTATGGATCTTGGGGGGACCCCAAAACATTTTTTTAAAAAAAATTTGGTGCGGGGTTCCCCTTAATATTCATACCAGAGCCAAAGGGCCTGGTAATGGACTGGGTGGGGGGGACCCACACCATTTTTTTTTTAATTTTTATGTACAATTGCAATAAAAAGTATGTGAACCCTTTTGGAATGATATGGATTTCTGCACAAATTGGTCATAAAATGTGATCTGATCTTATCTCACAACAATAGACAATCACAGTCTGCTTAAACTAATAACACACAAAGAATTAAATGTTACCATGTTTTTTTGAACACACCATGTAAACATTTACAGTGCAGGCGGAAAAAGTATGTGAACCCTAGGATTTAATAACTGGTTGAACCTACTTTGGCAGCAATAACTTCAACCAAACATTTCCTGTAGTTGCAGATCAGACGTGCACAACGGTAAGGAGTAATTCTTGACCATTACTCTTTACAGAACTGTTTCAGTTCAGCAATATTCTTGGGATGTCTAGTGTGAATCGCTTTCTTGAGGTCATGCCACAGCATCTCAATCGGGTTGAGGTTAGGACTCTGACTGGGCCACTCCAGAAGGCGTATTTTCTTCTGTTTAAGCCATTCTGTTGTTGATTTGCTTCTATGCTTTGGGTCGTTGTTCTGTTGCAACACCCATCTTCTGTTGAGCTTCAGCTGGTGGACAGATGGCCTTAAGTTCTCCTGCAAAATGTCTTGATAAACTTGGGAATTCATTTTTCCTTCGATGATAGCAATCCGTCCAGGCCCTGATGCAGCAAAGCAGCCCCAAACCATGATGCCCCCACCACCATACTTCACAGTTGGGATGAGGTTTTGATGTTGGTGTGCTGTGCCTCTTTTTCTCCACACATAGCGTTGTGTGTTTCTTCCAAACAACTCAGCTTTGGTTTCATCTGTTCACAGAATATTTTGCCAGTACTGCTGTGGAACATCCAGGTGCTCTTGTGCAAACTGTAAACGTGCAGCAATGTTTTTTTGGACAGCAGTGGCTTCCTCTGTGGTATCCTCCCATGAAATCCATTCTTGTTCAGTGTTTTACGTATCGTAGATTCGCTAACAGGAATGTTAGCATATGCCAGAGACTTTTGTAAGTCTTTTGCTGACACTGTAGGATTCTTCTTCACCTCATTGAGCAGTCTGCGCTGTGCTCTTGCAGTCATCTTTACAGGATGCCCACTCCAAGGGAGAGTAGCAGCAGTGCTAACTTTCTCCATTTATAGACAATTTGTCTTACTGTGGACGGATGAACAGCAAGGCTTTTGGAGATACTTTTATAACCCTTTCCAGCTTTAGGCAAGTCAACAATTCTCAATCGTAGGTCTTCTGAGAGCTCTTTTGTGCGAGGCATCATTCACATCAGGCAATGCTTCTTGTGAAAAGCAAACCCAGAACTGGTGTGTGTTTTTTATAAGTCAGGGCAGCTGTAACCAACACTTCCAATCTCATCTCATTGATTGGACTCCAGTTGGCTGACACCTCACTTTAATTAGCTCTTGGAGATCTCATTAGTCTAGGGGTTCACATACTTTTTCCACCTGCACTGTGAATGTTTACATGGTGTGTTCAATAAAAACATGGTAACATTTAATTGTTTGCGTGTTATTAGTTTAACCACTTGCCGACCGCCTTACGCAGATATACTGCGGCAGAATGGCACAGGCAGGCAAAATCACGTACCTGTACGTGATCTGCCTCCCGCGGGAGGGGCTCCGATCGGACCCCCCGCCCTGTGCCCGAGCGGTCGGCTTCTGTCCGGGAGTGATGAGAGGTGAGGGGGAGGCCATCCATTTGTGTCCCCCCCTCGCGATCGCTCCCAGCCAATGAAATCCTTCCTCTGCTGCTGTATAGTAAACAGCAGCAGAGGAAGTGATGTCATCTCTCCTCGGCTCGGTATTTTCCGTTCCGGCGCCGAGGAGAGAAGACATCCGAGTGAGTGCACAACACACATACACACAGTAGAACACACCAGGCATACTTTTCACCCCCCATCACCCCCAAATCACCCCCTGATCACCCCCCAATCACCCCCCCTGTCACACTGACACCAAGCAGTTTTTTTTTTCTGATTACTGCATTGGTGTCAGTTTGTGACAGTTAGTGTGGTAGGGCAGTTAGTGTTAGCCCCCTTTAGGTCTAGGGTACCCCCTAACCCCCCTAATTAAGTTTGAACCCCTTGATCACCCCCCGTCACCAGTGTCACTAAACGATTATTTTTCTGATCGTTGTATTAGTGTCACTGGTGACGCTAGTTAGGGAGGTAAATATATAGATTCGCCGTCAGCGTTTTATAGCGTCAGGGACCCCCATATACTACCTAATAAAGGTTTTAACCCCTTGATTGCCCCCTAGTTAACCCTTTCACCAGTGATCACCGTATAACTGTTACGGGTGACGCTGATTAGTTAGTTTATTTTTTATAGTGTCAGGGCACCCGCCGCTTATTACATAATAAAGGTTTGGCCCCCTAATCGCCCGGGGGAGATATAAGTTAGGTTTTAGGGTCTGCGTCGCCCCAGGCAGTGTCAGGTTAGCGCCAGTACCGCTAACACCCACGCACGCACCGTACACCTCCCTTAGTGGTATAGTATCTGAACGGATCAATATCTTATCCGATCAAATCTATACTAGCGTCCCTAGCAGTTTAGGGTTCCCAAAAATGCAGTGTTAGCGGGATCAGCCCAGATACCTGCTAGCACCTGCGTTTTGCCCCTCCGCCCAGCCCAGCCCAGCCCAGCTCACCCAAGTGCAGTATCGATCGATCACTGTCACTTACAAAACACTAAACGCATAACTGCAGCGTTCGCAGAGTCAGTCCTGATCCCTGCGATCGCTAACAGTTTTTTTGGTAGCGTTTTGGTGAACTGGCAAGCACCAGCGGCCTAGTACACCTCGGTTGTAGTCAAACCAGCACTGCAGTAACACTTGGTGACGTGGCGAGTCCCATAAGTGCAGTTCAAGCTGGTGAGGTGGCAAGCACAAGTAGTGTCCCGCTGCCACCAAGAAGAAGACAAACACAGGCCCGTCGTGCCCATAATGCCCTTCCTGCTGCATTCACCAATCCTAATTGGGAACCCACCACTTCTGCAGCGCCCGTACTTCCCCCATTCACATCCCCAACCAAATGCAGTCGGCTGCATGAGAGGCATTTTCTTTATGTCCTCCCGAGTACCCCTACCCAATGAACCCCCCCAAAAAAGATGTCCTGTCTGCAGCAAGCACGGATATAGGCGTGACACCCACTATTATTGTCCCTCCTGTCCTGACAATCCTGGTCTTTGCATTGGTGAATGTTTTGAACGCTACCATACACTAGTTGAGTATTAGCGTACAGCATTGCACAGACTAAGCACACTAACACAGGGTCTCCTAAGATGCCATCACATTTTGAGAGACCCGAACCTGGAACCGGTTACAGTTACAAAAGTTACAGTTACAAAAAAAATGTAAAAAAAAAAAAAACACCAAAAAATATATAAAATAAAAAAAAATAGTTGTCGTTTTATTGTTCTCTCTCTCTCTATTTTCTCTCTATTGTTCTGCTCTTTTTTACTGTATTCTATTGTGCAATGTTTAATTATTATTATTATGTTTTATCATATTTGCTTTTCAGGTATGCAATTTTTTATACTTTACTGTTTACTGTGTTTTATTGTTAACCATTTTTTTGTCTTTTGTTATGCCATTCAGCTGCAGTGTGGATTTATTTATCTTGACAGCAACAGCGTTTGCTCCCACCATATATAAAGCCGTGACCCCAGCGGAGGTGATATGAGCCAAAGCATGGGAGCAGCAGGGGCGGAGGAGCAATTTGCTCCTACCTTTTGCGGGAGGATGCCCCCATGCTTCGGCATATATAAATGGTGCATGTATGCCCATCATTAGAAGTGGGTGGATGAAGGGAGGTATTCTAATGGTGGGCATACCCACCAATCAATCTCTTTTTTTCGTTCAGCCCACAGGCTGCATGAAAAAAAAGATTACAATATATGCCCTACAAGGACCAGCAACGTACTAGTATGTTGCTGGACTTTGAGTGGTTATACCAGAATGATGCCTGCAGGTTTAGGTATCATCTTGGTATCATTCTTTTCAACCAGCGGTCAGCTTTTATGTAAAAGCAATCCTAGCGGCTAATTAGCCTCTAGACTGCTTTTACAAGCAGTGGGAGAGAATGCCCCCCCCACCATCTTCCATGTTTTTCTCTGGCTCTCCTGTCCCAACAGGGAACCTGAGAATGCAGCCATTGATTCAGCCAGCTGACCATATACCTGATTAGAGACCAGAGTGGCTCCAAACATATCTATGGCCTAAGAAACTGGAAGCTATGAGCATTTCATGACTTAGATTTCGCCAGATGTAAACAGCGCCATTGGGAAATTGGGAAGGCATTTTATCACACCGATCTTGGTGTGGTCAGATGCTTTGAGGGCAGAGGAGAGATCTAGGGTCTAATAGACCCCAATTTTTTCAAAAAAGAGTACCTGTCACTACCTATTGCTATCATAGGGGATATTTACATTCCCTAAGATAACAATAAAAATGATTAAAAAAAATTAAAGGATCAGTTTAAAAATAAGATAAAAAAGCAAAAAAAAAATAAAGAAAAAAAAAAAGCACCCCTGTCCCCCCCTGCTCTCGCGCAAAGGCGAACGCAAGCGTCAGTCTGGCGTCAAATGTAAACAGCAATTGCACCATGCATGTGAGGTATCACCGCGAAGGTCAGATCAAGGGCAGTAATTTTAGCAGTAGACCTCCTCTGTAAATCTAAAGTGGTAACCTGTAAAGGCTTTTAAAGGCTTTTAAAAATGCATTTAGTTTGTCACCACTGCACGTTTGTGCGCAATTTTAAAGCATGTCATGTTTGGTATCCATGTACTCGGCCTAAGATCAACTTTTTTATTTCATCAAACATTTGGGCAATATAGTGTGTTTTAGTGCATTAAAATTTTAAAAAGTTTGTTTTTTCCCAAAAAAATGCGTTTGAAAAATCTCTGCGCAAATACTGTGTGAAAAAAAAAATGAAACACCCACCATTTTAATCTGTAAAGCATTTGCTTTAAAAAAATATATAATGTTTGGGGGTTCAAAGTAATTTTCTTGCAAAAAAAAATAATTTTTTCATGTAAACAAAAAGTGTCAGAAAGGACTTTGTCTTCAAGTGGTTAGAAGAGTGGGTGATGTGTGACATAAGCTTCTAAATGTTGTGCATAAAATGCCAGCACAGTTCAAAACTGGGGGGGGGGTGCCATCTGGGCATTTTATAGCCTTCAAAACTGTGATAGGTAGTGAGGAGTGAAATCAAAAATTTACGCCCTTAGAAATCCTGATTGGTTTTCGGGGCCCCGTACTTGGCTAGGCTCCCAAAAAGTCCCACACATGTGGTATCCCCGTACTCAGGAGAAGCAGCTTAATGTATTTTGGGGTGCAATTCCACATATGCCCATGGCCTGTATGAGCAATATATCATTTAGTGACAACATTTTGTAATTTTTATTTTTGTCATTATTCAATCACTTGGGACAAAAAAATTAATATTCAATGGGCTCAACATGCCTTTCAGCAATTTCCTTGGGGTGTCTACTTTCCAAAATGGGGTCATTTGGGGGGGGGGGAGGTTGTACTGCCCTGCCATTTTAGCACCTCAGGAAATGACATAGGCAATCATAAACTAAAAGCTGTGTAAATTCCAAAAATGTACCCTAGTTTGTAGACGCTATAACTTTTGCGAAAACCAATAAATATACGCTTATTGACAATTTTTTTACCAAAGACATGTGGCCGAATACATTTTGGCCTAAATGTATGACTAAAATTGAGTTTATTGGATTTTTTTATAACAAAAAGTAGAAAATATCATTTTTTTTCAAAATTTTCGGTCTTTTTCTGTTTATAGCGCAAAAAATATAAACCGCAGAGGTGATCAAATACCATCAAAAGAAAGCTCTATTTGTGGGAAGAAAAGGACGCAATTTTTTTGGGGTACAGCATTGCATGACCGCGCAATTAGCAGTTAAAGCGACGCAGTGCCAAATTGTTAAAAGTGCTCTGGTCAGGAAGGGGGTAAATCCTTCCGGGGCTGAAGTGGTTAAGCAGACTGTGATTGTCTATTGTTGTGACTTAGATGAAGATCAGATCACGTTTTATGACCAATTTGTGCAGAAATCCATATCATTCCAAAAGGGTTCACATACTTTTTATTGCAACTGTATATCACCGGACCCGACAATACATTACAGCCGCAAGCAGCTTTAAATTACATTTTTTCTTTTTTTTAGAACTGTAATTTTGCTGTGTTACTGTTCTAAACACGGGAAAGATGCGCTACTTTACAGGCAGACTAAGGACACCCCCAGGCACAATATTTAAAGGAATATTTCATTTTTATTGTTTCACTTTAAGCATTATTAAAATCACTGCTCCTGAAAAAAAACTGCAGTTTTAACAACTTTTTTTTTGCATTGATACATGTCCACTGGGGCAGTACACAGGTCCCTAAACACTTTTTATGGCAGTAACTTGCATATAAGCCTTTAAAATGAGCACTTTTGATTTTTCATGTTCGTGTCCCATAGACTTTAACAGTGTTTGCACAAGTTTATTGTCTGTTCACAAGTTCTGGTGTGAACCGAACGGGGGGATGTTCGGCTCATCCCTAGTGATATGTGTATATATTAACCTGCACTCCTGCTTGCAAAAAGCATATTCACCACAGGCAGGGCTGGTGCAAGGATTTTTGACACCCTAGGCGAAATCTCATTTTGCCGCCCCCTTGGCTCCACCCCTGACTCCACCCCCTTTTCCTTGCCCATGTATACCCCACCTTTTTAATGAAGCACTCATCAAATGCATTACACCAGCGCCCATCAAATGCAGCCTACCAGCGCCCACCTATGCAACCTACCAGCGCCCATCAATGCCGCTTCACCAGCGCCAATCAATGCAGCCTCAGCAGTACCCATCAATGCCACTTCACCAACGCCCATCAATGCAGCCTCACCAGCGTCCATTAATGCCGCTTCGTCAGCGCAAATCAATGCAGCCTCACCAGCCCCCATCAATGCCGCTTCGCCAGCGCCAATCAATGCAGCCTGACCAGCGCCAATCAATGCTGCTTCACCAGCGCCAATCAATGCAGCCTCACCAGTGCCCATCAATGCAGCTTCACCAGTGCCAATCAATGCAGCCTCACCAGTGCCCATCAATGCAGCCTCACCAGTGCCAATCAATGCTGCTTCACCAGCGCCAATCAATGCAGCCTCACCAGTGCCCATCAATGCAGCTTCACCAGTGCCAATCAATGCAGCCTCACCAGTGCCCATCAATGCAGCCTCAAAAGCGCCAATCAATGCAGCCTCACCAGCGCCCATCAATGCCGCTTCACCAGCACCAATCAATGCCACTTCACCAGCGCCAATCAATGCAGCCTCGGGGGGGGGGGGGGGGCATTTGGCAGATCAGTCAATATACATATACAAACACATTTTAAAATTCCATGTCATTGTCATCACATATTCATTAACTCAGAGAGAAAGCAACAGTTTTTACTATTCACACCAGTGTACTAAGGTGACTGTCTTGGGCTCAGGCTCAGCAAACTTTTGACAATGTGAATGGTGACCCTGTGATTCCTGCCTGTTCCTCACTTGCACCAGCCCTGGCTGTACTGTGTCTGTGTACCTGCCTTCTGCTTCTGTTCTGTGTCATTCTCCACCTGTCCCCAAGCCCGGAGAGCCGCCGCCAGCCGCCACACTATATCCCATGATTCACCCGATTCCTCCATGTACTCCGTTCCAGTGACACGACCAGGAGAGCGTGGGGGGAGGGGCTGTGCTGCTGGACATGGACAGTGTAGAGCGTAGGGAGAGCGAAGAGCGGCCTCGGTGCTGGACTGTGGACACATGTTACAGACAGTGTCAGGCGGGGAGAGGAGAGGGAGGGCTGCTGCCTGACACATATCAGAGAGCGCCCTGCGGGGGGTTGTTGGACACATGATGTGACACTGTCTGTGACTGGCTGACATTATGATAGCAGGAAGGGGGATTAGGATTACTGTCTGGAAACACATCAGAGCAGAGAGCTGGAGCCGCACGGGGAGGGGGGGGGGGGGCGGGTGTCTGCTTGACATGTCAGGCCCAGGGCTGTAGTTGCAAGCTCTGTGGAGGACCGTGTGGGGATAGCATAACCAGTGGCTGTGCACCCTAGGCGGTTGCCTAGTCCGCCTAGTGGTAGCACCGGCCCTGACCACAGGCAGTGTTCTTAATAATTTATAGTTCCAGATCCTTTCAAAAGTGTTATTTTCTGCTATCAACTGCAGTGTATCTGGCAGCATCTTTCATGTTATAGGATAACTAACATCAAAAGTATTTAGACTGCAGTTTAAATAGTCAGTGTTTCTTAAGCTTGGCATTCCTGCAGGATCACATGTTGCAGATATGGCCCTTGAAACTGACCTTGCAGCCCATCTCTCTTGTAAAAACACTAAGTGAATGCAATAAAAATATAAAAGTTTGAAAGAAAATTATAAATAATGATTAACTTACATCCAGACGTTTGACTTTTTCCTGTAGGGGCAGATGAATTAATTTGCCTTGCAAATTAGGAAAGATTAGGATCCCAAAACTTGTGAAAAGATGCTCCAGCATTGTGCATGAGAACAGTCTCATGAAATTTGGGATCTTCACCTATTTCAGGATCCTGAGAAAAGGTCTACTTGTGTTGCTCCCGCCTAGGCAAGTGCCAGGAGTTGGGGTGCAAGGTGAATTTGAAGATAATGACAGGGGTTCTAACCCTCCCCAACTCCATACAAAACTACAAAAAGTTTTTGTTAGGGATACCAGTTATTTCTCATAGGATATGACACAATGTATGCCCATTTGTTCAGACAGTCATCCACTACTCAAGGAGCACTCCTCCAGAAAGTAAAGCATGAATTACCTCAAAGAGATTTTTGCTTTCATATTCAAAGATTTGGAATGGGTTAAGCCAGCCATAGACGGTTTGACTCTCGGCCAGTTCGGCAGGAACTGGAAAAGATTCAAACCATGTATGGGCAGGCTGAATGTACAGAAGTTGATCGATTAATCAACCTGGATATAACCAGCATGTTGGATTTTACATGTGTTGATGGGGGATACGAGTGATTTAATTTCCTACAATCCGTGGTTGCAGGAAAGAAAATCGTGCTGTCTGTGGTTGGTCTTACAGTAAGGAAATTAGCTGTAGTCTGACTAAACTGAGGTGGCTGGCTATAACACAAAGACTGTGTACAAGACAAGTTAGTACATTATACACACTTAGGGCTCTTTCACACCAGGTGCATTGGGCTGTGTTGGGCAGCCTTGCTCAGCAGTCTCATTGCATGGACAAACAAGCATGTAAACAAGCATTTCCCCATTCTTCCTAGTGACAGGACACTTATCACAGCTCCCTGTGATCAGGAGCGATGATCAGTGTCATGACACATGTAGCCCATCCCCCCTACAGTTAGAACACATCCCTAGGACACACTTAACCCCTGCAGCGCCCCCTCCTGGTTGACCCCATCACTGCCAGTCACATTTACACAGTAATCAATGCATTTTTAATCGCACTGATCGCTGTATAAATGTAAATAAATAGCGCCAAAAGTGTCCGATCTGTCCGCCATAATGTCGCAGTTACAATAAAAATCGCTGATCACCGCCATTACTAGTAAAACAAAATTATTAATAAAAATGCCATAAAACTATCCCCTATTTTGTAGACGCTATAACTTTTGCGCAACCCAGTCAATAAACGCTTGTTGCGATTTTTTTTTTTTACCAAAAATATGTAGAAGAATACGTATCGGTCTAAACTGAGGAAAAAAAAGTTTTTTTTAATATATTTTTTGGGGATATTTATTATAGCAAAAAGTAAAAAAGAATGTGTTTTTTCTTCAAAATTGTTGCTCTTTTTTTGTTTATAGTGCAAAAAAGTAAAAAACGCAGAGGTAATAAAATACCACCAAAAGAAAGCCGTATTTGTGGGGAAAAAAAGGACGTCAATTTTGTTTGGGAGCCACATTGCACGACCGCGCAATTGTCAGTTAAAGCGACGCAGTGCCGAATCGCAAAAAGTGCTCTGGTCTTTGGGCAGCCAAATGGTCCAGGGCTTCAGTGGTTAAGATGCTGACAAAAATAGAGCAGGGGAAAAGAAGATCCCCCTGAGAAAGGAAGTCACGGGCGGACCAAGCTGCTTATCAAGGGAACCTTAATATTGCACAATTAATGAAAACAAAAACAAACAAAAGGTGCCTCTAAGTGCAGAAAGAAAAGCTGTTTTTAATATCCCCACTGGGTTTAAAAGCACTTACAAGATAGAAGAATAAACCAGGCACATCATGAAAGTGGTGAACAGCTGCAAATGTATTGGATCTTTTTATTAAATGTTTTGGCCCCTGGAGGGTTAAATGAGGACTTTGAAGTTAATGTTATACTCTGATATTTCACTTGTTTTATTATTCTTAGCGTCTACACCCATTTATGTTATCATTCAGTACATACGTGCTTATATATGCATATTCACGCTTGTGCGAGCATACAATCTAAAGCTTACACCACAAATTTTCATATATATGTCCTTTTTTATAAGTTCCAACTTTGTATTTAGGCTTCTACATGTGTGTGCATACTTGGATACAACCCATAAGCCTGCACAACGCATTTGTTCATGCATATCCACACCTTATTACTGATGGCCACAGGCTCTCTTTATATATGCCCTGCTTTAACCTTTTTTCCAAACCTTTTATCTTAATTCTTTAGGTTGATCATTTATGCTGTCATTGTTCTTGCCTATTTCTTTATACACCAAATCTTTCCTCAGAACGCTATTTTTAAATTGTTGTTTTTAAATTGCTATTTTTAATTATTATTTCCAATTCATTTTAAATTCTAAGTCATCTTCTCTTCTTTTCTTCTCCGGGCCGCTCCGCAGCCATGCTGGCATGGTGGGAGGCTCCCGCTGTGTGACGGCGTCTCTTCGTCTGACGGTTCTTAAATAACGGGGGGCGGGGCCACCCTCTGACCCCGCCCCCTCTGACGCACGGGACATGACGGGACTTCCCTGTGGCATTCCCCGTGACGTCACAGGGAAGTCCCGTCAAGTCACCGTGCGTCAGAGGGGGGCGGGGTCACCGATGGCCCCGCCCCCCGTTATTTAAGAACCGTCAGACGAGGAGACGCCGTCACACAGCGGGAGCCTCCCTTCATGCATGGTTGCGGAGTGGCCCGGAGAAGAAAAGAAGAGAAGATGAAGATGAAGAAGATGAAGAAGAGAAGAGGATGAAGAAGAAGATGAAGAGAAGAGCGGGAGCCTCCCCTCATGCCATGGGTGCGGAGCGGCCCGAGGAGAAGAAGATAGAAGACGCCGCGGAGAAGATGCTGGACGAGAACGCCGGAGGAAGAACCAGAAGAGCCAGAAGAACCAGAAGAAGAAGAAGATGAAGGAAGATAGAAGAAGCATTTAAATAAAGGAATTGTCAAAAACTGTCTCTTGTCATTTTTAACTATTTTGACAGTTTTTTAGTGAAATGGTAGGGGTAAGTACCCCCTTACCATTTCACACAGGGGGGGGGCCGGGATCTGGGGGTCCCCTTGTTAAAGGGGGCTTCCAGATTCCGATAAGCCCCCCGCCCGCAGACCCCCACAACCACCGGCCACGGTTGTGGGGATGAGGCCCTTGTCCTCATCAACATGGGGACAAGGTGTTTTGGGGGGCTACCCCAAAGCACCCTCCCAATGTTGAGGGCATGTGGCCTGGTACGGTTCAGGAGGGGGGGGCCGCACTCTCGTCCCCCCCTCTTTTCCTGCGGCCTGCCAGGTTGCGTGCTCGGATAAGGGTCTGGTATGGATTTTTGGGGGAACCCCACGCGTTTTTTTTTTTTTTTTTTTGGCGCGGGGTTCCCCTTAAAATCCATACCAGACCTGAAGGATCTGGTATGGAATTTAGGGGGAACCCCACGTCATTTTTTTTTTTACATTTTGGCCGGGGTTCCCCTTAATATCCATACCAGACCTGAAGGGCCTGGTATGGAATTTAGGGGGACCCCCCCACGTCATTTTTTTTTTTTTTATTTTGGTTCGGGGTTTCCCTTTGGGGAATTCCCATGCCGTTTTTATCAATGAACTTCTATGTGTATTGTCGGCAATGCAATTGCCGCGGGTAGTTTTAAATGTGTTTTTTCCTTCCAAATGTCATTTTGCTGTCAGACTTTTCTAAACACAGGAAACATGCGCCCCTTTACAGGCATACTATAGACACCCCCCAGGTACGAAATTTAAAGGGATATTACACTTTTATTGTTTGACTTTAAGCATTATTAAAATCACTGCTCCTGAAAAAACGTCCGTTTTTAAAACTTTTTTTTGCATTGATCCATGTCCCCTGGGGCAGAACCCGGGTCCCCAAACATTTTTTATGACAATAACTTGCATATAAGCCTTTAAAATTAGCACTTTTGATTATTCATGTTCGTGTCCCATAGACTTTAACAGTGTTCGCGTGTTCGAGCGAACTTTTTTCCTGTTCGCATGTTCTGGTGCGAACCGAACAGGGGGGTGTTCGGCTCATCCCTAGTCATAGGTTGATAAAGGAACTAGGGTTCCGAAACGCGTCCCTTTCTTATGACCTCACATCCTCTCTTCTGCTCTGTGCTGCGGTCCAGGCTGGTTACAGAGTCTCTCAATATCTGACATCACTTCCGGGTCCATCTCCTCTCCTCGTTGATGACGCCGGCACCCACAGCGTTCCAGTGTCTCATCCTGCTGCAGATCCAATGAGTCACACATCACATCATTCTGAATACTTTCCTCCACCGTGACCCCTTCCAATGCAGCTGTTCACCACTTTCATGATGTGCCTGGTTTATTCTTCTATGTTGTAAGTGCTTTTAAACCCAGTGGGGATATTAAAAACAGCTTTTCTTCTGCATTTAGAGGCGCCTTTTGTTTGTTTATGTTTTTATAGATTTTGCTTCAGTCTGTCAAGCTGCAACCCTTAGTGCTGAAGTTTTTTTCATACCATCGCCATCATTTACACGTTTGGACTTTGTGTATAGAGACTTTGTAGATATAATGAAGCTCTGAGTGCCCTAACCCCCAACCTTTTACTAAATTAATGAAAACAAGGATACAAAAACTAGGTACCCACCACCAACACCTAGACTAATATTAAAATAAGACAACGTTGTCTATATAAAAGCAGCTGCACCACGTATTCATCAGGCACACACACCCCATATACACCCAAGTGAATAGGCGGTTAGACACGTAAGTCCTGATGACTAGCACCATCACTAAATGTGCATATCCCATCACTATTAACCATCAAGCCCCCAGCTGGGGGATAAGGGGGTAATATATTGGGAATTCACACACTTGAAAAGTAGACCCTATAAAGAGCGATGCCACTGGGTTAACTTAGTTGACTCTTATTCCACTGGTGATAAACACTGTATAGAGGGTGGCATATAGCCACAAGTAGTCAGTAATTCGTTCAGGTTTTCAGCTTCAGGCCAAGCCATATAAGCATGGGTAACCCAGTGTAAAGTTTATTTAACTAGGATAGTGGGTAAAGCTCATCTGCAGGTCAGGACAGAAGTATTGTGCAATGATATAGACCAGGGGTTGTCAACCCCTGGGCCACGGCCCACTCCCGGGCCGTAGTGTCTCTGCAACCGGGCCGTGGCGGGCGGCATGACTATGTAAGGTGGGCGGACGGATGAGAGAGAGAAAGTGAGCCCAGTGTATCAAAGAGGCAGGCAGGCTGGCGAGCAGAGAGGTGATGCTAGGCGGGCGGAGAGAGATGATGTAATCTCTTTGCTCCCCCCACACCTCCGACATTCCATACAATCTGAGGGTGGAAGTGTGGTGATGCTAGGTGGGTGGCCCGCCTAGCATCACCGCTCTTCCGCCCTCACAGCATGCTGAATGTCGGAGGTTCGGAAAGAAGCATCTCTCACCGCCTGCCCCGCATCTCCGCTCTCCTTCCATTACTCAAGAATGACCACTGAACCAGTGCCACCAATGCAGTGACAATCCACATCTGGTGGCACTGGCAGGTGACATAGCAAGTGGCATTCCTCATCTGGTGGCACTGGCAGGTGGCGTGGCAAGTGACATTCCTCATCTGGTGGCACAGGCAGGTGACGTGGCAAGTGGCATTCCTCATCTGGTGGCACTGCAGGTGATAGGGCAAGTGGCATTTCACATCTGGTGGCAGGCAGCGTGGCAAGTGGCATTCCTCATCTGGTGGCACTGGCAGCTGACGTGGCAAGTGGCATTCCTCATCTGGTGGCACTGGCAGGTGATGTGGCAAGTGGCATTCCTCATCTGGTGGCACTGGCAGGTGATGTGGCAAGGGGCATTCCTTATCTGGTGGCACTGGCAGGTGACGTGGCAAGTGGCATTCCTCATCTGGTGGCACTGGCAGGTGACGTGGCAAGGGGCATTCCTCATCTGGTGGCAGGCAACGTGGCAAGTGGCATTCCTCATCTGGTGGCATGCACCGTGGCATTCCTCATCTGGTGGCAGGCAGCGTGGCAAGTGGCATTTCTCATCTGGTGGCAGGTAGCATGGCAAGTGACATCCCTTATCTGGTGGCAGGCAACATGGAAAGTGACAAGCTGCATCTGGTGGCAGGTGATATGGCAGGCAACGTTGCAAGTGACACACTCAGGGCTCCCACTGATTCTGCATTATGGTGAGTTGAACTATTTAATTTTATATTAAAATGTAATATAAGAAATACTGCGCTTCAATCATTCTGACACCATACCAACCATGTTGCTGTGATGATTGAAGCGCCAACAGCAGAACAACAGCTATTGCCCAGATGAATTGCCCACGAAAAATCGCTTACCCCCCGCATGTGCGTACATCCCCCCCCTCTCCGGGCCTTGGCACAATTTTCTTTCATGCAGCCGGTCCCTGGTGCCAAAAAGGTTGGGGACCACTGATATAGACAATCACAGGACCACTGGTCCGCTCACCTGACCGTTGTGGACAAGAGTCTCTGATAGCAAGCAGGGAATCCAGGAAGTTGTGGAAAAAGATGACCAGCAGAATTCACAATATGAAAGGAGATTTTTCAAGTAAGCTTATATTAGATTGTGAAATATAACTATTGCTTGTATTGCCAGGGCAATGCTGATTTAATAAAATGAAAGTAGACATCTTTCAAACCAAACCAAGCAGTTGTTATGTATTTGTTGTTAAATAAATATTCCCTGTTTTATGTGTCTGGTTAAACTCTATAACAGAGTGTAATCACATTAGCCATTCTTACACCTCTTTGGAACTTCAGCAGTTCCTTTGTCCACCCACCTTATTGGGTCAGTACAAGTTGTTCATACAGTTAAAGGTTACATATAATTTCTTTAAGAGAGAATAAGAGAGTATGACTCAGCTGACTGGCCTTGAATTCCTGCTAGTAACCTTGAAAGATATAAGACAGCAAGTAAATCAACTTGCTGGCATTCATTGAGAGCTCAAATATTAGTTGTGGATGGATATCACCATAATATTTTATGAGCCCTATGGACTTAACTTCATAAGGTATTTTAACATTTGGGTCCATTCACACTGCCTGCATGCTAAACACTCAAACACTCAATTTTAGTGTACGGGCAGCTGTCAGTTTTCAGCTGCAGTAAGACTCTGTGAGGGGACGGCGTGATGCACATTTCAGTTACTTACTTCATTCATATCTCCTCACAGCAGCATTTAATGTTGCATTCCCTGCCCATTTGCTTATGTGACTGGGACTTCCCGGTCATATAATTGAATGGGCAGGTGCCATCAGTGATTGGCAAGGACATGGTGGATGCATGCTGCCGCTGCTTCCTTGGCAACCATTAACACCTGGGAGAGAGGTGGCATCATTGCTCTAATATGGCTGTGTGGCCATATTTAGACAATGATGTAACCCTCTCCTTTTTCCTCCCATTGGTTTACATGGCCAGGGATTCCTAGCCATGTAAGTAAATGGGCTGTGTGACACCAGTGGTTTATAACCATTGACAGCTGAAAGCTGTCACATTCTTTTATGCCGCATGCCCTAAACATTGGGTGTTCAAACAAATGTCTGAACAGCCAGTGTTCAGTCTGAACTCACATTAGAATTAAACACTGAACTCATCCCTAGTGATGACCATAATCTCTTGAACCTCTAGATGGTAGGTTTAATGATGATGGGTATCATTTAACCTGGAAGAGCAGTGACAACAGCGCAAGGGAGCAGTGAGTCCCTGGAGAGAAAGAGGAGGCTAGTATAACAAAGAAAGATAATTTTTTTTAAATTTAAGAAGTGCTAGGGAATAGTGCAGTAGTAGGTCAGTGTGTTGGAAGTCCAGAGTATTCATAGTCTGCAGCAGAGCTAGAGAAGCCTGGGGGGTCCTTGTGGGCCTCTGCCCCTTTAAGAAACAATAGAGAAAGACTCATAGTAGGGCATGTGTATTACTGGTGGCAGGCTCACATTACTGGCTACTATTATTGGTGTAAGGTTTTGGAGTTGGGTACCATCGCTCAAATGTTTGTTCATAGTGGTTTGTGTGGGCCATGTCTCCTGGGCAAGTAGCAGAAGCCACAGCCACCATGTTGGTGCAGGGCCTCTGCCCCAAAGTGCCTATATTTGTGGAAAGAGGTGCAGGGAAGGGTGACGTGGCAGCTTGTACAGTGTCAGGAATGTTCCACATGTGTAGCTGCATACTCCAGCTTTATAGCCTGCCTGGTCCCTTTGTACAGGTCTCCACATCAGATATCTGCAGTGCTGCTGCTGAAGCTTGCAAGCTGATTATCTTGCTGAATGATCACCAACTGCTGTGACCATGACTGCTGCCTTTGGGACTGTAAAAATACCTATTGGGGGCCCTACTATACATCATCTCAGTTGGTGAGTATTGCAGGAGTGACAAACAACAAGGACCGCCTTAGAGACACAGAAGGGGTCAAATACAGGGTCCACATCTCCTGGGAATAATACTGAGCAGACCACCTCAACATTAGAAGGTGGCATCATTGCTAATCAAGTCAGTAAAGAACACACTTAAAATTGTGAATGTCTCTGCTACAGCACCTGACGTACCAATATCTTTTGTGATGCACAAGCTGAAACGCTCTAGCTCTCCTGTTTTGATGATTTTATTGATAAAAGTTAGAAGAGACTGTTTCAGCTGTTTAGTCTGCCACAGCACTTGTCGGTGCTGTATCCATTTAAGGAGAAAACTGGGCATCTCCACCTGTGGAAGATCTTCCAGTCTCCCATTTAAAAAAAGCTACAGTGATTATGGATGCTCCTTAATTAAAGATCCTATAGACAGAAAGGCAGAATCATTATCTAATTCTATATACAGTACATGGTTACAGTACTGTTAATGTGTCTTGCTGTAGCCTTGGGCATTGGTTTCACAAATCCTGACATACAGTAGTGGTCAAAACTCTTGTACAAGGGTTTAGAGAAGGAACAGGCCTTACAGGTTTATGCAGTCTTTGATGTGGTCATCTGCAGCTTGTTTAGCTGACCAAATTTTTAAGAAGGCTTTGAGTTTTGCCCCCACCTTACCAGCTCAAGCTGACGGGACAAGTTTTTGAACTTTGAGAAATACTTGTTGATTCCTGTGCCTGGAAGAGTTAGAGCTAATCCTGGTTATATCAGGGCAAGATGTTCCTTCTGTCAGAAAAAGTATGAAAACTACAGCTTAAGATCCGCCTACTGCATGCTCACAGGTGGTCATTCATTCATTAATGTATACAAGAGTTGGATCTCATGGTAGTGTTCTTTAAGAAGATTCCCTATGCACAGCATCACACCATAACATTGAAGCACGAGAGTCTGTTGCAGTGGAATATTTTTTTTCTGTCTCTGAACAGGGAAATCAAGATAAGTTGACTAACAAGTGTGTCTTTACTTTGGTGCCTCTGTCTTTCCTTGCTACTAGCCATGGTGTCATTCCAAACTCTGTGCCGGAAGATATTAATCAGCCACACTGCATGGCAGGGTAAGATCACTGGGTCTTTAATCCACTCGGGAGTCTTGAAATCCAGTAGATACCTTGCTGCCCAAAAATGTGCTGGAATATCAAGCTATAAGATGGTTGCTGCTTTGCCGGATGCACCTCCTGGAAGGATACCCTGTACAGGTGTAATCAAACAATGCCACACATGTGGCCATTGTACACCATCAAGGGGGACCAAAAGCACGGCAGCAACATTGGAAGCGTGCCACACCCTAATATGGGCCGAGAGTCACCCGCAGGCTCTGTCCACAGTATACATACTGACGTTAGAAACCTGGGAGTTGGACTGCTTCATCTAAAATACTATGGCTCGGGGACACCAAGATGTCTTCTGGCAAATCTGTCAATAATGGGGAATTTTAAGTGTAGATCTTTTGGCATCACATCTCAATCAGAAG
Source organism: Lithobates clamitans (assembly GCA_037952925.1). Taxonomy (NCBI): domain Eukaryota; kingdom Metazoa; phylum Chordata; class Amphibia; order Anura; family Ranidae; genus Lithobates; species Lithobates clamitans. The sequence continues at coordinate 788,921 of JBBGZY010000632.1, read as the reverse complement.
GTGGACAGGTTAGCAGCAAGGACAAGGGACAGTTGGCAAATGCAAAGGATGATTTGGTAGCTCTGCAGGATCACTATTCTCTGATCTATGCTTACTTATCTATGCTGGTAAGACTGATTCTGCTAATACTAAAATAAACTAGGTTACAGTGGATAGGAGTGGAGAGGATTCTGTTGATCTTGGTGGCTCTGAATTGGCTCTGTAGATTATATCTCATGAATCTTGTGGGTCTGATAGTGCTCCTTGGCATCAAAAGAGAAAAGCATCTCTCTTGGGACTTTGTTGCAGCGAAAAAATGACAGCCATGAATATAAAAAGTTAATTTTGTCTTTGCACAAACAAGTATAAAAACTAAATGTTAAAAAAGACAAAAAGAAAGATTTTTTTTGTACTAATTTATATACATATAGATTGATTACAATATTTTCTTTATTACCACCCACCTACTAGGAGAATTAAAAAGAAAATTCACAATAAGAGGGTCATCTGTGTCATTGTCAGCATATTTTCCCAAAATAAACCCTGATTATCAGGTAGATAGGAGATACTGGCAGCTCAGTGTCAGTCCCAATCCTCCAGGTCCTGTGACCTACAAGTCACAGATGCAGCTGATGTGCAGACGGTCCTCAATTTTCCACCTACTTATAAGGAGAACAATAATCTCTGCTCATGAACTATTTTGAAAGTTTATTTAGAAGAAGTCAAGTTGAAAGGTATAGATTAAAAAGTAGAGAGACTAATATTTTCATAGAGATCCTAACACATTACCAAGGACCTTTCATCTTTTTCAGCATGGGAGACTTTTAAGCTCAAACCCTGGGCAGTTGCTATAATGGACTTTCCAAATATAAACATTTCCATATTAACATATTTACCTGTTGGCAGAAGCAACAACAAACACTTACAGTAGGCATTCATTTCTGTTGTTTTGGAACACCTAATCAGCTTGACTGCTACCCAAATGCTGAAACTAACCATCTCCACACATCAAACAGCAAGACATCTCAGAAGAAAAAAAAAAACTTGGTCTAATAGAATTATTGTACAAAATCTTTCTAGGAAGCAAATCTGTTATATGAAGAACCTTATATTGGCATATAAGCACATAAGATTGTCATTTAGTCATTAGTAAAAAATATTTTTAATCATACTGAACCTGTTGTTCTGCCTTGCCTGAACAAATTCCATATTTGCTTTAAAGATAAGTCATTTTTAATAAGTTCATTTTAAATGTACTATTTTATTGTGTTTTTTTTTTTTTTTCACAAAACCTTGGGAACCAGCTTGGAGCACAGCAGAGGCTATTTTCAATTTACTTTTAGAGATTATTGCATGCTGAATGTAATGAGGAATTTTACAACAAAACAGAGTTCTCTGCTTTGCAAAAAAAAAAAATGAAAATTCCACCCAAGACTTCAGCAGGAGGCAAGAGTTGCCATATTCAACATATTTTTTTAAGAAGTATATGCAACCAATCGCTCCCTATGCACGGTTCTTAGAAAGGTAGCTTTATGTTGTTAGTTTAAGAAATGACAGTAGGATTTGTTAGATTATACATGAAAAAAATATTGGTACAATAACTGTATATTTTTTATTGGTATTTTTATGCAATTAATGTATACAGTTCACCTAGTCTCTAGATCAACAGTTCTGTACTTGGATTTTTTGTACCTTTTTAAGTATACTTAAAATTTTGCCTAATTTAGATTAACCAAATAAAATAATTTTTTTTGGCATTTGTGGTTATTGGACTTTGTACTTTAGTTTGCTTGCTATTTTAGAACAACTGACTTTGGAAGTAGTAAGCAGAATAAAAGGTGATAGGAACTGAAGGTGCACAGAGAGTAGCCTGGCAAAGCTACTGATAATTGTGAGGCAGCAGTTTAGCATTGCTAGTCTGCGACAGGAAGAGCTGTTGCTCTCCAATTAAATATATCTAAACCCAAGCACAAAAATGGAATATAGTGTGGCTTACCAATCCATAGACGTGGTAGCTGCATCAGTTTTCTTTTTTCAGTCTTTTTTTTTCTCTTTATTTTCACCTGATGATGCACCTAGTAACATTATAAAATTAAGTAAAAAATGTGGCGATTACTCAATAAAGATCAATAAATGAATCAACTTCCAAAGTGCTAATGTGATATGTGCAATACAAATAGAGTAAATAGTGATCAAGAAAAAAATCAAAAATATCAACAAATCACAAAAACGTTCATAAAGTGCTTGTGCAAAAAAACTCTGTGCAAGAAATTAGTTCATAAAGTGATGTCACCATCCTTAGTGCAAACACATTTATTTTGGTTCTTTAACCACTTAAGCCCCGGACCATTTGGCTGGCCAAAGACCATAGCATGTTTTGCGATTCGGCACTGTGTCGCTTTAACTGACAGTTGCGCGGTCATGCGACGTGGCTCCCAAGGAAAATTTACGTCCTTTTTTCCCCACAAATAGAGCTTTCTTTTGGTGGTATTTTATCACCTCTGCGGTTTTTATTTTTTGCGCTATAAACAAAAAAAGAGCGACAATTTCCCATTGGTATTTTGTTCGATTTCACAAGAAAGGGTGTACATTTCAGGGGGCAGAAATCGTTTTTCATAGCAGCAGCTCACTGGGATTCAGAAGAAAAAATATGTAACCCATACTTCTCTTTTAACCACTTCTGGACCGCCTTCTGCACATTTACTGTGGCAAGGCGGCCCGGCTACACGAAATCACGTACCTGTACATCGCTTCATGCAGTAGCCCCTGGGGGCACGCGTGAACCGATTGGACAGAGGGGGAACCAATCAGCGGGTCCAGCGGATGCGATGTCCACCAGCCACCCATGATCATTCCCCAGAGAGGCAGAACAACCTGACAGGGGAGAACATAGAGATCTTGTGCTCCTGCTAAGTAGGAACATGGATCTCTGTGTTCTCCCAGTCAGAACAATCCCCACACAGTTAGTAAGCACCCCCTAGGGACATTATTAACCCTTTGATCACCCCTGGTGTTAACCCCTTCCCTACCAGTGTCATTAGTACAGTGACAGTGCATATTTTTAGGACACTGTGGTAATGTCACTGAAAAAAGTGTCAAAAGTGTCAGTTAGGTGTCCGATTTGTCTGCCGCAATGTCGCAGTCCCACTAAAAATCGCTGATCGCTGCCATTACTAGTAAAAAAATAAATAAATATAAAAAATTCCATAAAAATATCCCCTCATTTGTAGACGCTATAACTTTTGCACAGACCAATCAATACACTTATTGGGATTTTTTTACAAAAAATATGTAGCAGAATACATATTGGCCTAAACTGATGAAGAAATTCATTTTTTTTATTTCTTTTATTGGATATGTATTATAGCAGAAAGTAAAAAATATTGCTTTTTTTCAAAATTGAAGCTCTTTTTTTGTTTTTAGCGCAAAACATAAAGACCGCAGAAGTGATTAAATACAACCAAAACAAAGCTGGGAAAAATGTGGGGAAAGAAAGGACATATATTTTATTTGGGTACAGCGTCACAGAACTGCGCAATTGTCAGTTAAAGTAATGCAGTACCATATCGCAAAAAATGGCCTTGTTATGAAGAGAATAAAACCTCTCTTACTGAAGTGGTTAGTGAGCACCTAAGAAGAGTTCTTCCCTATTTGTATACCCAGAAAACTTGCCTGCTAAAGCGGGCAGATGTAGTACACTATTCAAATTAAAGGGAACCGGGAAGGTGTGGTTACTCTTTTTATGTTACACAATTTATAAATGATGTTTGTCTGTTGTGTGGTGAGACAACATTATATATGGTATGCAAGTGTGCCTACCCTCAGTGTCACTGAGTACAAAAAGCTTACTTTACTTCAGTCAAGAATAGACTTATCTGGATAGCTGAATCTGAATGTTCATAATATATTACAGTTGATGCATAAAATTTACCATCCTATTGCAGATCCACACATATGTTTCATTTTTTTGAGTGTGGTTAAATATCTTCAGATGTGAAACATTTTTGCCATATAATAACATTTCTTTGAGGTGGGAATTTGTATGCTCAAGTTTCTGGCAATGAAACTCCTGCTGCAAAAGTTACCAAATCAGAAGCCAAATACCGTATATACTCGAGTATAAGTCGTTCCGAGTATAAGCCGAGGCCCTAATTTACCACAAAAAAATGGGAAAAACTTAGTGACCCGAGTATAAGACATACAGTTATAGATATACAGTTACTGTAAGTGGAAAAGAGGGTCAACAATGCCCATTTGCAGGATCACTGTGCCCATTTGCATGCCTCACTGTGCCCATTTGCAGCCATAGGTCCCCCGAACTTCAAACTTGGTAGTTAAGGGTTCCTAGATGCCCCCTAGCTGCAGCCAAAATTTGGGGTCTCTGAACCCAAATGGTCCCAAAATGACATTGCTGCAGATGGACACAGTTGACCAAATTTGGGGCCCCGTATCTCAGGGCTAGGAGCACCAAATTCGGTGTGCAAACTCAGTGGAACTAGCACCATAAAATATCCAAAGCTGAGGTTTCTAGCACCAAGTGTCCCCGAGATACAGGGCCCCACAAATCGGTTCAGAAAATGTCAAGCACTTTTCTGCAGCAGAGAATGACATTTTCCGAACCGATTTTGGGGCCCCGTATCTCTGGGCCACTTAGAGCTAGGAACCCCAGCTTTGGATATGTTGTGGTACCTGTTCCACTGGGTTTGCACACCAAATTTGGGGTGCCTAGCTCAAAGTGGCCCTGAGATACGGGCCCCAAAGTCGGTTCGGAAAATGAAATTTTTTGCTGCAGAAAAGTGCTTGACTCGAGTATAAGTCGAGGGGGGCACTTTCAGCACAAAAAAATGTGCTGAAAAACTCGACTTATACTCGAGTATATACGGTACTATCATAAGCAAAATGTATAAATTAATCATAATGGTTATTTCATTTAACCGCTTAAGGACCACCCCGCATACATATACTGTGGAAGGGTGGCCCTTTAGCACCACCCTGGGTCTCGGGTGCACGTGCATGCCACTGGCGATCCGCTCCTGTTGTGACTAGATAAGACAAAGATCTGTGTTTTTGCTAAGCAGGAACCTGGATCTCTGTCTTCTTATGCCCTGTACACACGATCGGACATTGATCGGACATTCCGACAACAAAATCCATGGATTTTTTCCAACGGATGTTGGCTCAAACTTGTCTTGCATACACATGGTCACACAAAGTTGTCAGAAAATCCGATCGTTCTGAACGCGGTGACGTAAAACACGTACGTCGGGACTATAAACGGGGCAGTAGCCAATAGCTTTCATCTCTTAATTTATTCCGAGCATGCGTGGCACTTTGTGCGTCGGATTTGTGTACACACGATCGGAATTTAACCGATCGGATTTTGTTGTCGGAGAATTTTATAGCCTGCTCTCAAACTTTGTGTGTCGGAAATTCCGACGGAAAAAGTCCGATGGAGCCCACACACGATCTAGATTTCCGACAACACAATCCGACCCCACTTTTTCTGTCGGAAAATCTGACCGTGTGTACAGGGCATGAAAGTACAAGCCCCCCCCCCCCACAGTTAGGAAGCACTCCCAGGGAACACATTTAACCCTTTGATCACCCCTGATGTTAACCACTTCACTGCCAGTGTCATTAGTATAGTGACAGTGCAAAATGATTATTTAGCACTGATCACTGTATTAGTGTCACTGATCCCCAAAAAAGTGTCAGTTAGTTGTCAGATTTGTCGGCTGCAATGTCGCAGTCCCGCTAAAAGTCGCTGATCACTGCCATTGCTAGTAAAAAAAGAATTCTATAAAAATTCTATAAAAATATCCCATAGTTTGTAGACGCTATAATTTTTTTGTTTGGTATGTTTTATAGCAGAAAGTAAAAAATATTGTTTTTTTTCAACATTGTCTGTCTTTTTTGTTTATAGAGCAAAAAACCGCAGAGGTGAACAAATACCACCAAAAGAAAGCTCTATTTGTGGGAAACAAAGGACATACATTTTATTTGGGTACAGCATCACATGAACGTGCCAGGTTGGCTCCCCTGGGCAAGCCGTCGTAGCTATACATCAGCTCTTTAAGACACTGTAGGAGGCGCGCCCGCAGCATGTCCCTGGAGCCGATGCGAGTGCCCCATTGGCGCGACGACCGCCGGGCACCCGCAATCACTCCTGACAGAGAGAGAACTGGGATCTGTGTGTGTAAACACACAAATCCCGGTTCTATCAGGGGAGAGGAGACTGATCGTGTGTTAATACTAAATATGAAATCTGATCGGTCTCCTCCCCTAGTCAGTACTCACTAACACAGTTAACCCCTTGATCGCGCCCTAGTGTTAACCCCTTCTCTGACAGTGACATTTATACAGTAATCAGTGCCTTTTTATAGCACTGATGGCTGTATAAATGTCTCTGGTCCAAAAAATGTGTCAAAAGTGTCAGATTTGTCCACCGCAATATCACAGTACCGCTAAAAATCGCTGCCATTACTAGTAAAAAAAAAAATAATAATAAAAATGCCATAAATCTATCCCCTATATTGTAGACTCTATAACTTTTGCGCAAACCAATCAATATACACTTATTGCGATTTATTTTACCAAAAATATGTAGAAGAATACATATTGGCCTAAACTGAGGAAAATTATTATTTTTATTATTATTTTAAATTTGGTATATTTATGATAGCAAAAAGTAAAAGATATTGTTTTTTTCACAAAATTGTCGCTCTTCTTTTGATTATAGTGCAACAAATAAAAATCGCAGAGGTGATCAAATACCACCAAAAGAATGCTCTATTTGTGTGGAAAAGGGACATAAATTTTGTTTGGGTGCAGCGTCGCACAACCGCGCAATTGTCAGTTAAAGTGATGCAGTGCTGTATCGCAAAAAAATGGCCTGGTCGGGAAGGGGGGAAATTCTTCCGGGGCTGAAGTGGTTAAAGTAACGCAGTACCATATTGCAAAAAATGGCCTGGTCATGAAGGGGGTAAAACCTTCTGGGGCTGATGTGGTTAATGAGCACCAAAGAAGAATTTAGTTTTTTCAGGGGTGCCATGGCAAAATGCCTAAAAATGTATCAACATTTGTATACAAGCCACCAGGTGGCTCAAGTCTGCCTTTTAGTTACACAAAGCCACAGGTTTTCATTATGCACTGTTAAGACTTTTTAGACACTTGCATCCTAACAACCAATGACATCTTCAGTTAATGAGGATGTCTGTTGCCTCCACAGCATCCTCGTTTGACCCTCCTGTGCCCTTTTCCCTTAGCACTGGGGTGACAGTAGCTGACTTATGGAGCAAAAATTGAGGGAGAAGAGAAACATTGGAATACTAGTTCCACAGTTCCAGTGTGCAAAAGTGTATTTGCTTTGGAAGAATAAATCACCTCTAACGTTGGGTGTCTTACATGTAGATGTTGCTGCATTATGTAAAGCTATTAGAATATTTTTTTACATTTGAGAATGGGGTGCCCTGAGATTGTGCTTCATTTTAAAGGGTGCCTTGAGATTGTCTATAACTTTAAAGGGTGCTTCAACTGAAAAAAGGTTGAGAAACAATGCTCTAGAGGATGAGATCACAGCTTTAATCTAAAGCTGGCCATACACTAATACAATTTTGTCCATTTCCTTCTGTGGCCTTGTCGGCACACCTGGCTCAATTTTTATTTTTTATTTTTTCATGAAATTTTGGATGGATGTTCATTTTTAGCATGGCCGCACGGCCAAACCAAAATAATTGTGTCCTATCCCAGTTCTTCAGATTTGAACAGAGAGAAGAAGGAATACGCGTAAATGTGGAAAAAGGTCTGACATGAATAAGAAAGTGGATGGGAGATAGTAGATGGACCGCAAGGGTCCTGTTGGATCATTCTCAGGAATGGTTCTAGAATAATGACGAAGAGCAATGGTGATAATGGACACCCTTGCCTCATGCCATTGCATATGGAGAAGATTTCCCATAGGTGGCAATTGACCCTGACTTGGGTTGTAGGATTTGTGTAAAGAGTCTCAATGGGAGAGAGCATTTTTCCTTGTTAGCCCAAGTATTGCAAACTGAGGTGCATATAATCCCAGACCACTCTATCGAACGCCTTCTCCACGTCATTGGACAGGAGAAGGCAGAAAGTGCCTTTGGAGGATGCCTTTGGAGGATGCCTAATGGATGAGATTAAGTTTGCCTTTTGGTATTATCCCAAGCTTCTCAGACCAGGATAAAGCAATATTACACATGGAAGTATAGAAAGCAATCTGTTTGCTAGAATTTTGATATCCACATTTAATAGTGAGATAGGGTGATATCTTGAACATTGAGATGGGTCCTTGCCCTATTTTGGGATGACCGAGATATGTTTTTCCAATAACTGTCAGGATGGGGGAGGTGAATGTTCAGGGGGGTCAAATGCTGTGAGAAAGTTGGTAATTAGTGTGTCTGCGAAAGTTTTGTAATAATGTGAAGTGCGGTCGTCAGGGCCTGGGCTTTTCCTGGGTTTGAGCTGGAAAATGGCAAGTTTAACCACTTCCACGGTGATAGGTGACTCAGAATTTTTGGTGTCAGAAGTTGTGAGTTTGGGGGGCCGTACCATGAGAGAAAGATTTTTAGCTTATGAAGTTGTTTTAGAAGGTTGGTGGGGGTCTTATTAGTCATAAAGGTTGTATGAAGGTTGTACAGCATTGGTGATATATAACCCGGATCGAATTTTCAATCGACTTTTGTCAAAGAGGACGGTAGGAAAGTTCTCAGCCAAACAGCACTAGTATCCAGTCAGATGCAACACTATTGATTATTCTGGAGGAAGACTCTATGGGAGAAATCAAATCACCTGTTACGTAACCCTGCCCCCTTCTGACGTCACGGGGAATGCCACAGGGAAGTCCCCGTCAAGTCCCCGTGCGTCAGAGGGGGGTGGGGTCACCGGGGGTCCCCCACCCCCTGTTATTTAAGAACCGTCAGAAGAGGAGAAGCGTCACACAATGGGAGCCTCCCATCATGCCATTATGGATGCGGAGCGGCCTGAGGAGAAGAAGGGAAAAAGATGCCGGCGCCGCGGAGGAAGATGCCGGACGAGAACACCGGAGGAAGAACCAGAAGAACCAGAAGAAGAAGAAGATGAAGGAAGAAACCGAAGGAAGATAGAAGATAGAAGATAGAAGATAGAAGAAAGAAGAAGCATTTAAATAAAGGAATTGTCAAAAACTGTCTCTTGTCATTTTTAACATTTTTGACAGTTTTTTTGTGAAATGGTAGGGGTACTTTTGTACCCCCTTACCATTTCACACAGGGGGAGGGCTGGGATCTGGGGGTCCCCTTGTTAAAGGGGGCTTCCAGATTCCGATAAGCCCCTGCCCACAGACCCCCACAACCACTGGGAAGGGTTGTGGGGATGAGGCCCTTGTCCCAATCAACATGGGGACAAGGTGTTTTGGGGGGCTACCCCAAAGCACCCTCCCAATGTTGAGGGCATGTGCCCTGGTATGGTTTAGGAGGGGGGGCACTCTCTCACCCCCCCTCTTTTCCTGCGGCCTGCCAGGTTGCGTGCTCGGATAAGGGTAAGGTATGGACTTTTGGGGGGACCCCACGCCATTTTTTAAAAAAGTTTGGCACGGGGTTCCCCTTAAAAACCATACCAGACCTGAAGGGTCTGGTATAGATTTTGAGGGGGACCCCACACCATTTTTTTTAAATTTTGGCTGGGGTTCCCCTTAACATCCACACCAGACCTGAAGGGCCTGGTATGGAATTTAGGGGGACCCCCCCACGTCATTTTTTTTTTAAATTTTGGTTCGGGGGTTCCCCTGTGGTGAATTTCCATGTCGTTTTTTTCAATGAACTTTTATGTGTATTGTCCGACCGGCAATTCATTAATAGCCGGGAGTAGTTTTAAATGACTTTTTTTCCTTTGAAATGTCATTTTGCTGTCAGACTGTTCTAAACACAGGAAACATGCGCCCCTTAACAGGCATACTATAGACACCCCCCAGGTACGAAATTTAAAGGAATATTACACTTTTATTGTTTTTACTTTAAGCATTATTAAAATCACTGCTCCCGAAAAAACGTCAGTTTTTAAAACTTTTTTTTGCATTGATCCATGTCCCCTGGGGCAGGAGCCAAGTCCCCAAACACTTTTTATGACAATAACTTGCATATAAGCCTTTAAAATGAGCACTTTTGATTATTCATGTTCGTGTCCCATAGACTTTAACGGTATTCGCGTGTTCAAACAAATTTTTTGCCTGTTCGCAAGTTCTGGTGCTAACCGAACAGGGGGGTGTTCGGCTCATCCCTATTCTTGAGTTTACTTTTAAAACAAGAAAATACTATACACAGTATATGTTGTTATTGTTGTTGTTTATGCACATTTTTGGATGGATTTGGTCTTGACTGATGTGCAGCTTTATATACAGTAATAGTCTTTCTTAATTTTTCCGAGTTCATTGTGGCAATTGCAAAACAAAATTTAAAGCTAACTATGAAATACTGTAAAATAAACGGGCCTATTTTGCAATGTTCTTAACTCAGCCTGTTTATTTTAAGCTGAGCCCCAACCAGGAGGTTCAGCTTAAAATAAAAACAATAAACAAGGATATGTAAGTCACAGGCATACCTTTTCCCAAACAGCTCTCTTTCTAGTTTTACAGTCTTGCTTTGGTAGCATTTTTGCCCCCCAAACATGTACCTCTTTGTGCCTGTGCAGGGCCACTTCTATTTAGGATGGCCAGTTGCCACTCACATCTCCCTATCACATTTCTCCTTGGGGTAGCTCACATTAGGAAGTTGTGATGTTTTCACATCATGCTTCCTTCAGTGGGCTCAACATGCCCACATATAACCCCCACAGGGTCACTATATTCCCAAGGATTCATGGGAATTGTCATTTTATTTTGCACTGGTAAACACAGCAAATGTGATTCTGTCTAGAAATTCTTCTCCAGGTACCCCGACATACTTCACTTTTCAGCTGTAAGCAATGACATCAAATAACAATGAACATTACTAGGAAAGTAAGAAACACATTTTAAAAATGTTACAGCCTTTTTGATGTGCATGAGGATAGAAGGCTACAAATGAAAAGTTGCCCGGGCTCTGGAGTTCAGCTTAAACATGAGTCTCTTGAAACATTTGTGTCCTTACAGCATAATGATACAATGGATCATATCATGGAAACCTTTTCAAGTAAATAATATGCTTGTTCTAATAAAATATATTTTGCCCATGCAAGGAGATATCTGAAAATGTAAGTTGTCTTATGGTCATGGTGTGCCAATCTCTTAAATACTTTGTAGGTTAAGCGAAGTCAAATTGGATAAGGTGTTTTGACTACTAACACAAACATTTGCTCTGGCCATTCAAGACAAACCCCTCCATTATTATTTACTCATCTTTCCTTTGCTTCCCTCCTACTCTATTCATTGCCAGGAGCTGAAGGAAATTCAAGTGCTTATTGTGAATGGAATAACATGCAACAATACTAGGGCAGTCAGAACTGTCTCACTGCATTCCATAGCCCAGTGTAAGCTATATCTCCAAAGTCTTGTAGCCTATGCAGGGTTTTTCTTTCATTTCAATAAAGTTATTAAATAGAGCAAAATGGGAGAAGGTACATATATGTATCTGTGGAGGTACACATTAACCTGTTGCTTTCCCCTAATGAGGAAAGCATAGAGTCATAGGCAACCAGGAAATTGCAGTATATATACTTCTATTCAGTATTTGCCTTGTTATTACTCAAGTATAAGCTTGTTTGGAGTCACAGCTTTCTGTGTTCCTTAATGTGAAAAATGTAATTGTTAATATTGTTTTTCGAATGTCGGTAAGATCAGATTACAGTATAGTATATATTATTTCTTTTAGGTGATGGTCAAGTGGATTTTGATGAATTTATGACAATTCTTGGTCCTAAACTTGTATGCACAGAAGGTCGGGATGGATTTCTTGGGAACACGATAGATAGTATATTTTGGCAGGTAAGTAATTTGATTTTAATTGGAATTAACAGGCAACAAGTTATTGTTACTTTTACCTGGTGGCTAGTTTTATTCACAAATGCATTTTCCAGATGTTGTATCTGTTTGCCAACATCTGTATCTTCCCAGTCTCAAGCTGGAAATCCAAGATTCAATAGTTAGATGTTTATTATGCAGCCATGGATACATTTGCTGGTAAAGATTGCTCACTCCTCTCTAAAGGTAAATGACTGAATTCCATGTAGCGATTCTAACATCTTCATTTGCATGTACTTAGACTCTGCACCTGCCAGAAGAATGCTTTGTATTTGGTGATTATGCTTAGATTCACCCTGGTTTTATAAATGTGCTCCCATATATTCTAAATGATGAATAGAGGCCATATAAATACAGTCTGTATTCTTTTTTAATTTTAGGTTTACTTTAGTTGCTTTGCCATAGTTTTCAGATGTTCATGTGGCATTTAAATGGTTAATACTGATAGTCACTATTATTCTACCAGTATGTGGTTTACAAGAGATTTCATTTGAACTTCTGATTGAAGACGTTAGGCTTAATTCACAGAGCTTCCAATGAGATATGATCATTGCACACAGTGCTAAAGTAAAAATTCTTATCCAGCTTTGTAAATTTAGCCTTCGCCCTCCCAATGTAATATGGGAGGCTAAATGCAAATTGAACCAGATGCCCATCAGCTCTCAGTGTTCACTGCACACTGCGCTATGCACCATTTTGGAATATAACACAGTGTAAACAATATCTAATGGTGACAAATGCCACCTGCATTATATAAATATGCAGTATAAACAGAAAAATGAAGGATGGTACTCATGTTCATGTTTTTTTAAAGTTATGTGTATTTCTTCCCGCATATGTGATAAACTGGAGGTGCACTCTTTCATTTGGCAAAATCTAAACTTTATTTTTAAAATTGTGAACTGAGCTGAAAGTTTCAGCTGGAAATGACTTCATTGATATTGTTTTTTATATGCGTTTAAATTGTGCAAGTCAGTTTTTAAAGTACTTTCCTCCCTGATAGGAAGTAAATAATTCAGAGCAACTGTATGTGTGCGCACTGCGCTAATGAAAAACACCTGTTTGTGCTGCCACTTAATATTCAATAAACATGCAAATGAGGTAAAACAAATGTCAATGTAAAAAAGAGACAGAGAGAAATAATTCCACAGTAGCGCACTAAATTAATCTACAAATCTCCTAAATATTAGTGAGGAAATGATCAACATAAAACACCAATACATAATGAAAAGTGTCCATATGGCATATCCAAATTTTTTTTTTTTTAAATATATATATATATGCGCCAACATATGCAAATCAGTATGTTAATACAGTCCAACTTAAAGTGATGAAAAGATAGTGAAACAAAATCTCGTTGATCCACCAAAATCCTTCACCAAAGTGATGTGTGCCAATGCCAGGTGACTCAGTGTTGCGATCTCCTCATAGCTTCCTTTGTACATGTAGAGTCAGCGCCTCAGCGTTGCCGTGTAGCCATGCCCCTACTGGTGTGTGGCTACACAGCAATGCTGAGACGGTGACTCCACATGTGCCAAGGAAGCTATGAGGAGATCGCAGCACTGAGTCACCTGGCATGTTTGGAATTTTAACAAGGCGATTTTGAATCTTTTATGATGTAAGTGCATCACTTTTAATAAACCAATTACCTTAAGGTGTTTTTACAATATTGGAGGCTCTGTCTCAATTTCTATCCCCACATGTGGAGAGTGTCTCTATTAATCTGGATGGAGATTGACGTGTACAACTGGCTCTTCAATAACACCTAATAAGGTGATATTTGCAAGACACAAGAGTGAATGGCAATAGCATCTGGTGAGCTTTATTCTTAAGGGAGTGGAACTGGCACACATCACTTTGGTGAAGGATTTTGGTGGATCAACGAGATTTTGTTTCACTATCTTTTCATCACTTTAAGTTGGACTGTATTACCATATTGATTTGCATATGTTGGAGCATATATATATATATTTTTTATATATGCCATATGGACACTTTTCATTATTTATGGGTGTTTTATGTTGATCATTTCCTCACTAATATTTAGGAGATTTGTAGATGAATTTAGTGCGCTACTGTGGAATTATTTGTCTCTCTCATTTTTTTACATTGACATTTGTTTCACCTCATTTGCACAATTCAGAACAACTGTTTTCAATTCATTAGTAGTAAAAAGTACTCAATGAGACTACTACTATTTATTTGATTTCTATGTTAAGGATATTATCTTTAACTGTGTCTGTGCATGTAAGATTTTACAGCTAGATTTTTAGATTTATAGAAATGCAATTGATATATCACATGTAGTATTCAACTGAAATTTGATTGCCAACACTTGACAGCTTCAGCCACTTATAAACAAAAGTGCTGGGGATTCCCTTCACCCCCCACACAACAAAAATGTCATTGGGTTCCCCATAATTTATGTCAGGCTCTTCAGGTCAGGTAAGAATTTTAAGGGGGGACCCTACGCCAAAAAAGGTATGGGTTCTCCCTGAATTCTATATAAAAACTCTGGCAAGCTACCTTCCCATATTTAGGGCATGTGGCCCGATGTGGCTTAGGAAGGGGGGGGGGTTCATGCTCACCCCACCTTACCTGGACTGCTGGCTTGCATGCTCAGATTTTTGCATGAAAGTCCTTTTTAAAATCCATATCAGGCCCAAAGCATCTGATGGAGCATTTGGACAGGGCCCCAAGTCAAATGTTTTTTGTCCGAACAAACAGTACAGTACAGGAGCTGATCCCTATTAATGTTTTATGCCAAAGGGAGCTATTAAAGGGATGGTGAACCCGCGCAATGAACATAAAGACTTGATTGGTATGGTTTGGAACTGCTGCCTCCCAACAAGCAGTCACCCTAAAATGGGGACAGCTGAGATATATTAAAAATGGTAGAAGGGTTTGGCGCTGTTCCTATTTAGTTTCCTACCTCCATATAGGTTACTGGATTAAAATAAATTCTTAGGTGCACCGTGCATATATCAAATATTAAATACAATATGGATTCCCAAGTATACCGTGCATGAGTCAATTAAATATTCTGCTGCAATATTATGCAGTCATAGGTGATACATAACTTAAATGCTTACATATGTGATAATGGGGGAAGAAAGGGGGGGAGGGGGGGGGAGAGGAGAGTGAGATAGGGAAGTGGGGAGGGGGTGTAGGAAGTCTGTTCCTAAGGAAAATTACAATAACAGGATAAAGTGCAAATGTGCTGGTGCAATCCAAAAGGCAACAGTGACAAGATAAGGTGCAAACGTGCTTCAAAATTCTTTAGTAAGTCTCTTGTGCCATATTCTTGTGCTGTGGTGATAATCCTTCACTTATAATATCTCTTTGCTCTGAAAGTGCAGCCACTCACCAGATCACTTCACCCCTGCGGGGGTAGTAGGCGGTTACAGTTTTATCGCCACTGTACAGCGATCGCTGGCGGGCTCAGGATCGTGGTATGTCATATATAAAGAGAGAGGGAGTGCCCATAGCGTAAAATTGCTTTAAAAAGATTTTATTACACAAAATGAAAGGGTACTCACACTTTTACAGTAAAAATCAAGCGAAATGGTAAAAACGTCAGAACCGTCATAAATATCCTTCAGCGCTGGTACAGGAGGTGATGTTTGGGAAGCACAAATTAGGCCACGCCCTACGCGTTTCGTCGTTAGGACGTCTACGGGAGCGTGACCTGTGTTGTGTCTTCCCATCCTTATATAGTGTGTGTGGTGTCCCCTTGTTAAATTTTCAATTGGCATCCATTTTCCCGCGGACCGGAAGTTCGTCCGCGGCCATTTTGTTTGTATTTTGCAGACAGAAGTCCGACTTCCTGTGTAAATAGCAGTGGGACTACTGGTGGCCATTTTGCCTGAGCTATTTATAGACAGTAGTTCAAGTTACCTGTCTCTGTATATTTGTATTGCATAGTCCGGCGGCCATTTTGCCTGTGTTTTTGTGGACAATGGAGACCGGCGGCCATTTTGCCTATGTTTTTGTAGACAATGGAGACCGTAAACAATTATTTGGAGGGCAGCCATCTACAAAGGACAAATATTTCAACAACAACCTTGCAGAGAACCATAGAACATAATGAGAAGATAGAGGAGGAAGCAAAGCCAAGCTTCTAGCATCATAGAGAGCCCAGATACTTAGTTATTGTTGAGCAGTACAGTCTCAGTTCCATTATAAACAACCAAATTAACCTGTCTAACAATATGCATTAAAAACAGGGGTTTAGTCCGCACGCATTTGAAAATGCATGCGTAAGCCACAGAGCCTCATCAGGGCACCCTGGTATCTGTGGTCCTAACACAATATGAGTGTCCCCACAGTGGATGCACATGCATTCTGATGGATAAATGAGGGCAGGTGGACTGAAGCCCACCCCTTCTTAAAGGTACAGGAGCACACCAAACACCCAGCAAGTAGCACAATAGCTGCAAAGGTGTTGGTGCGCTGCTGGACCAATACAAACACCAACATGAGAACAAAAAACTTGCCACCGCCCTCATCTATAGCTGGCTATCGCAGTAAGCGGCATTGGAAGGCTAAAACAGGTAACAACAAAGCCTGGGGAATGCCCAGGAAAAACCCCAGCCTACTTACCAACCAGCTCGCAGACAACCGAATTAACCTGTCTAACAGTATGCGTTAAAAACAGGGGTTTAGTCCGCATGCATTTGCAAACGCATGCGTAAGCCACAGACCCTCGTCACGGCACCCTGGTATCTGTGGTCCTAACACTAAAATATGAGTGTTCCCACAGTGGAGGCACATGCATTCTGATGGATTTGATCCAGCAGCACACCAACACCTTTGCAGCCATTGTGCTACTTGCTGGGTGTTTGTGCTCCTGTACCTTAAAGAAGGGGTGGGCTCTCCTTCAGTCCACCTGCCCTCATTTATCCATCAAAATGCACGTGCCTCCACTGTGGGGACACTTATATTTTAGTGTTAGTACCACAGACACCAGGGTGCCGTGACAAGGCCCTGTGGCTTATGCATGCGTTTGCAGATGCGTGTGGACTAAACCCCTGTTTATAATGCATACTGTTAGACAGGTTAATTGGGTTGTCTGCGAGCTGGTTGGTAAGTAGGCTTGGGTTTTTTCCTGGGCATTCCCCAGGCTTTGTTGTTATCAGTTCCATTTTATGTAGTCAAGTGCTTATGGCATCAGAACACATTCAGGTGGTAAGAATGAGAAAGCTAGTTAATGGATTAGCTATATAATGGCACCGGGCAGTGTGGTACCCTGATTAGCTCACGTGGAATACAGTAATGTGGCCTATACTGCCTTTCTACTTAGACATAATCATGCACTCTTAGGTACCCAATCCTGCATATCTGTGGAAAGATATATCACAAGAAAGATCTTTTGGTGGTTGGATCATGGGTGCATAGTTCATTGCTCTCTGATATCTCTGGTTAGTGTATGGTGTGACAGTAGTTTTTAGTGATAATCCAGATTCAGTGCACAGTCAAGCATGTGGATGTCAGTAGACATATAAAACTTTAAATCACTGCATACAGTATACCTCACAAAGGATCTTAATTTGTATTTATCCAAGATTTAATAAATATTTATTTTTATTGTTTCATATTTACTAGTCAAAGGTACCTATTTGGCAAATCTAACAGAGAGTTGAGGAGTTAAAGGAAAGGAAGGCTGTTATATTAGATAATTTATTTATATCTAAAGTATACAGATTCTGTGTTAGGTTATTTTTTTTAGCAGACACAGTACTGTATGGTTAGACTAAGATAGCAGACTTGCAGCGAAATCATCGTCAGCCAGTTTAAATTTTTTGTTATATTATTGAAAGTATTTTATCAAACAATATTTGGTTGTCCATTGTAATTTATTGCATTGAGAAGCAATTCCTGTATTAGCTATATATGTACAGAGCTTAAAAGGGCCATAAATCAAATAGTGAAAACAGTTTCAGTATATATCACTATATTCTGTCTAGAACTCAAAGTACTTGCAGATACAGACATTGCAAGGTGAAACAAAGTTCAGATTTTCTGGATCCTGTGTATAGTTATAACTCTAAAATAATGTCAGCTATATCTCATACACATTGCTTGAAATGTATGATTATAAAAATGATCAGTGCAGTAGACCATTCTATAATTTAGGAAACTGAATCGAGATATGACTTGACTTTCTGTCCTTCACAGTTTTATAAGGTTATAAGGTGACACGTGTCTATATCCAGCATAAACTTAAAATGCCAATTAGCAATAAAATATATTTACAACTGAATTATTTCTGTAAGCCCATTTTTTTCTCTTTATCTGTCTCTATCTATCATTTTTTCTACCTAATCTTTCTTTAAAAATATAAAAGTAATCGTATATCAAAGTGAAAGTTTGAAATTAAATAATAGAAACTACAAAAAAAACTACATTTATGATTCTTACAATATGACTAATGGTTCTAGAATTCTCATTTAGTACTGCCAGTGTGGTTCTGGTTTTTCTTTTTGTTTCATTTTGTGTAATTCAAAGGTACACAGGATAGTCTTTTGCAATGAAGCATTTCTGTCATATTTAGTTTTAAAAATGTACCCTATATACTCGAGTATAAGTCGTTCCGAGTATAAGTCGAGGCCCTAATTTACCACAAATGGGAAAAACTTATTGACCTGAGTATAAGACGAGGGTGAGAAATGCACAGCTACTGTAAGTGGAAAAGAGGGTCAACAATGCCCATTTGCAGCCTCACTGTGCCTATTTGCATGCCTCACTGTGCCCATTTGCAGCCATAGGTCCCCCGAACTTCAAACTCAGTAGTTAAGAGTTCCTAGATGCCCCCTAGCTGCAGCCAAAATTTGGGGTCTCTGAACCCAAAGTGTCCCGAAATGACATTGCTACAGATTGACACAGTTGACCGAATTTGGGGCCCCGTATCTCAGGGCCACTTAGTGCTAGGAACCCCAAATTTGGTGTGCAAACCCAGTGGAACTAGCACCATAAAATATCCAAAGCTGGGATTTCTAAAACCAAGTGGCCCCGAGATACAGGACCCCAAATATTGGTTCAGAAAATGTCAAGCACTTTTCTGCAGCAGAGAATGACATTTTGTGAACATGTTATGGTACCAGGTCCACTTGGTTTGCACACCAAATTTGGGGTTCCTAGCACTAAGTGATCCTGAGATACAGGGCTCCAAAGTCGGTTCAGAAAATGTCAAGCACTTTTCTGCAGCAGAGAATGACATTTTCTGAACCGATTTTGGGGCCCCATATCTCAGGGCCACTTAGTGCTAGGAACTCCAGCTTTGAATATGTTATGGGACCAGGTCCACTTGGTTTGCACACCAAATTTGGGGTTCCTAGCACCAAGTGGCTCTGAGATACGGGGCCCCAAAGTCGGTCCGGAAAATGACATTTTTTGCTGCAGAAAAGTGCTTGACTCGAGTATAAGTCGAGGGGGGCACTTTCAGCACAAAAAAAGGTGCTGAAAAATTCGACTTATACTCGAGTATATACGGTATAAGGTAAAGTTGTATCAGTCAGAAATATTTTCAGAAAATGTTTCATTGTTCAGGTTAAAGGGGTTCTTGATATGCTAAAAAAAAATAAATATAATATATGACCTTGTTTTAAATAATAGCTTGTTTACAAGCAACACAATGACCAATCCTGTTTCATTTTCTAGATTTTAAAAATACAATTCAACCATGTTGCTCCCAGAATTGAAATGTACAATGCTGTTCTGAGTTTATATACAAGACTTAAAGTAAAAGTCTACCCTAAAACTAAAATCTCTAAACCTACAGGCATCCACGATCTAAGACTAACCTATCTAGCCCTGTAAAGAAGAAGTCGCTATACATGCCTTTTTTGAAGACGATCTGGGCCAGTCTCCAGAGGCGCAAGCTCTGCAGAGGAGACAGCCGACAACGGCTGGGAAATTAATGGGAAGAGACGTTACCCATAGAGTTACTATGGGGCTTCTGTTGTCAGTTGCCTCCTCTGCACCCACCTCCACAGAGAAGCCACCACTGACAGCTCAGCGTGGGAACCGGACGGGAGCGGCTTCAAAAAAGGTATGTATAGCGATTTCTTGTTTACAGGGCTAGTTTAGTCTTAGATCATGGATGCTTGTAGATTTAGAGATTTTAGTTTTAGGGTGGACTTCTACTTTAAGTACTCTATATAATCTCAGAACAGCATTGTATATTTCAATTCTGGGAGCGACATGGTTGAATTGTATTTTTAAAATCTAGAAAATGATAGTGGATGCCTGTAAATTTACAGATTTTAGTGTTAGGGTGGACTTCTACTTTAAGTACTCTATATAATCTCAGAACAGCATTGTATATTTCAATTCTGGGAGCGACATGGTTGAATTGTATTTTTAAAATCTAGAAAATGATAGTGGATGCCTGTAAATTTACAGATTTTAGTGTTAGGGTGAACTTCTACTTTAAGCCAGTATAGCAAACATAAAATTGTGTGACAACAGGAATACATTATCAGCATTGTACGCCTTTTTTTTTTAAAGAGGAACTGCAGTCTTTTGCCATTCTGAAACTTCCCTCCAACCACTTTGCATATTATTTTATATATACTGTAATTCTGTACTGGCCAAATATGCTGCAGAAATCCCCCTCTGCTAAGTCTGGCTGCAGCCATTTTAACGGTGGGCAGCTGAAGCTGCTGCCTGCTCACTTGCTGAACTTACACAGACACACAGAGGCACACCTCCAGCTCTGCAGCTTTCATTGGCCCTCTTATGACTCATCCCTCCTCCTTTCCTGGCAAACTCTTTCAAGAGTGAAAGAGAGCTGTGCATTATGTCATAAGCCTAGGCTAATGACCAGACAAGAAACAGGAAGTGGGCTGTATAAAGTATTTACTGGCAGAAAAAAAATGTTTTACTATCCAAAGTTAAAACAACAAGGGCCGAAGATTTAATAGATGGAACTTTGAAAATATGACTGAAGGTTTACTTTAAGAATGCTTAAAGCTGAACTCCAGAAATTACCTATTTTTTAAACTTACATAGGACCAGCTTGACTACATGTAAATATGCATGCCTCAATGCCTCACACTCAATGGGAGACTAGGGATTCTGAAACTAACTGTAGTAGTCTTTACTACATACAGTCAGCACTGCCCTTTTCCGGGTAGTGATAGAAAGACTTGATGTCTCTACACTGAATACAAGGAGTTGCTTGCTCCCTTACCTAAACTTTTCAGCAAACGTCCTTGGTTGGACAAGGTGGTGATTGTAAAGTCATCTGCCCCTCCTCCCTACCCCAATGCTACCCCAATGTAAGTTTAAAAAAAATAGATCATTCTTGGAGTTTCATGGTGAGTCATGCTTGTATTATGTTTAAAAAATGATTCTAGTACATATTCTATTTAGTGTCTATTAAAGGTACAAGGCCCAATGTACAAGTGTTTTTCAAAAATAACTGGTACAACCAAAGCACATCTTTTACTATCAGGTGGACTCTCTCTTTCTTGTAGATCCCATCTGAAAAATGTTGATATAATTGGCATTCTATTTTTTTCATGTAGCTGCAACACTCTGAATGGGAGCTGCAGCATCTGAAGAAGGGAAAAATATGAGACAAAAATTAAGATTTGTCTGACCCAGGGAAGGTTAAGGATGTGTTTTGTTTACCCCATGAGGCTTATACATCCTAGAGTAACTGGACTTGAAGCTTGTTTAGATTTTCATACAGGAGTATTTTGTTGTTTTTTAAGAGCTATGCCACACCTTCCACCATCCTACAAACAAATTACTTTACCATTGTTGGAAAGCAATCGGTGCATCTCTGGAGTTAAAAATGTAAAGGCTGCAGTTACTCTATGTGGTTTGGGACCAGAAGGCTTCCCAGGCACACGGTGGAGGAAGACAATTTAGGTCAGGGGGCTGATTTAAATGGCACATTTAAAGGTACTTTCTTGGCAAACACAATCATTTTGAATGTAAACTTAGGGACAAGACTTTCTTTTTAAAGCAGTATTAAATGCTCAGTGTTTGTAAGCTTAATACATTGTAAGCTTGAGTTTTGATGAGTTATACAGCCCCAAATATTTTTTTTTATATTCGGGCCTAACACTTACAATGTAAGTATGAAAGTAGGAAGATGATCACCTCCACCGGCTTTAGATTAACACAATCTCAACTTCCCATCTCGCCAGACTTTCAGTCAGGTAGCTCACACTACATGTTCCAAGACCCTTGCCCAGTGATCACACTGTGCATGCACACTCTAAGCATGCTAATTACCCCATCTGCACTGCACCTGCATGCCCTTATGCCTAGTACACACTATCGGGAATTCAGATGACAAAAAACACTTTCGGAGCGTTCATACGATGATCTGATCGTTAGTACACAGCTTTCAAGAGCTGATCATGACAGTTCATCCAACAATATTCGAAGGGACAGCATGAACATTTTCATTTAATCAGTACAGTATTCGTCCGAAAAAAATTGGAAGATCAAGAACACACATGTATAGAAACAAAAGAATACAATACAACACTTCCCAAGTTATATACCGTCGTACGAGAATTTTTGTAACTTTAATAACCTCTTCATTTTCAATATGAAACTAGCATGCAACAAAAAACAGGTGATCATTTGTCCGATAATCTCATCATGTGTACAAGGCATAACACAGTGGCCAAGCAAGCGTACTACTAAGGACCCTGGCCACATTGTCCTTGCATGTCCTATATCTGGCAACCGAGCTTGCCACAGTGCACATCAACAAGCACACAAACAATAGAAAAGACCTGGCTGAGATTACGCACATAGGGGGTTTCCCCAGCAGGACCCTATGAGCCAAGGTGTCACCCTTATAAAGGAAATGAGGACCAGTGATAGGATGACCAAACAGAACAGGATGATAGACCAGGAGAACTATCAGAAGAATAAGCACATGTGATAAGTCCTAACATTAACATTGTAAAATAGAGTTGAATATAGTTTTGAATATTTATTATTGCTGTTCATTGTGTACTACTTTCAGCCCTCTGGCTAAATTCCTGTAGCTGTCACTGTTCTTACTTTCTAATGATTCAGAGCCTGCAAAAATCAAAAGAAATCCTTAGTTTCTCCCACCTGCAATTCCTGGAAGGAAAAGTTGTAGAGTAGTATAAAGTCTTATGCAGATGCGCTGTGGAATGTCTAAATCTGCTATTATACTCAAAAACAAACATTTTATATATTGCAGCTTAAAAATCCTTAGATGTGATGGCTGCATTCATTTTCTTTTTTTAGTCTTTTTTAAAATGTATTTTAGCTGGTGATCCAGCCACTAAAACACTTAGCAGTGGGGTACCAACCGGGGGGGGGGCGGTCCGCCATGGGTGCCACACATTGGGGGGTGTCAGGCAGGCCCAGATGGCTAGTAGGGCCGGTACAAGGCAGGGGCAGGTGCAAGGATGCTCTGTGGCTGTGCTGGCTCCCTATATTTCTACGAGCAGCTTCTGCTGCTCTGTGTCATTGAGCTCACATCAAGCTCTTTATTTCCTTGTGTGTGCTGCCTGCACTGTATTGTGGACTGCAGCTCCCCTGGTGTTTCATAGGGACATGTAGAAACAAGACTTGGGACTAGGGACCATCATTACAAGTGGGGGCTGTGAGTACAAGTAAAGGGAGGAGGCTGTTTGTCTATGGGGGGCATAGCTGTGTGTTTGTGGGGGCCTGACATATATGCAGATGAGGGGGAGCTGAGTGTCTACAGGTGTCTACAGGTTTGAGGGGGACAGCTGAGTGTGTACAGGTGTGAAGGGGGAGCTGAGTGTGTACAGGTGTGAGGAGGCAGCTGAGTGTGTACAAGTGTGGGGGGGCTGAGTGTCTACAGGTGTGAGGGGGTGGCTGAGTGTGTACAGGCGTGAGGGATGGCTGAATGTCTACAGGTGTGAGGGGGGCTGAGTGTCTACAGGTATGAGGGGGCTAAATGTCTACAGGTGTGAGGGGGGCTGAGTGTCTACAGGTGTGAGGGGGGCTGAATGTCTACAGGTGTGAGGGGGGCTGAGTGTCTACAGGTGTGAGGGGGGCTGAATGCATACAGGTATGAGGGGGCTGAATGTGTACAGGTGTGAGGAGGGCTAAGTGCATACAGGTATGAGGGGGGCTGATAACATATAGGTATGAAGGCAGGGCTGAGTGCGTACAGGTGTAAGGAAGGGGCTGAGTGCATACAGGTATGAGGGGGCTTAGTGCATACAGGTGTGGAGGGGGCTACAGGTGTGAGGGGGGATGAGTGTCTACAGGTGTGGGGGGGGGCTGAATGCATACAGAAGAGTGGGTGGGCTGAGTACGTACAGGTATGAAGGGACTGAATGCGTACAGGTGTGAGGAGGGCTGAGTGCATACAGGTATGAGGGGGGCTGATAACATATAGGTATGAAGGGGGGGCTGAGTGCATACAGGTGTAAGGAAGGGGCTTAGTGCATACAGGTATGAGGGGGGCTTAGTGCATACAGGTGTGGAGGGGGCTGAGTGTATAGAGATGTGACAAAGGGGTTAAGTGTGCACAGGTATGAAGGGGCTTAGTGCGTACAGGTGTGAGGGGGGCTGAGTGCATACAGGTATGGGGGGGCTGATAACATATAGGTATGAAGGGGGGGCTCAGTGTGTACAGGTTTAAGGAAGGGGCTGAGTGCATACAGGTATGAAGGGGGGCTTAGTGCATACAGGTGTTGAGGGGGGCTGAGTGTCTACAGGTGTGAGGGGGGCTGAGTGTCTACAGGTGTGAGGGGGGCTGAATGCATACAGGTGTATGGGTGGGCTGAGTGCGTACAGGTATGAGGGGCTAAATGCGTACAGGTGTGAGGAGGGCTAAGTGCATACAGGTATGAGGGGGGCTGATAACATATAGGTATGAAGGAGGGTCTGAGTGCGCACAGGTTTAAGGAAGGGGCTGAGTGCATACAGGTATGAGGGGGGGCTTAGTGCATACGGGTGTGGAGGGGGCTGAGTGTATAGAGATGTGACAAAGGGGTTGAGTGTGTACAGGTATGGGGATTTGGTAGGATGGCCAGTGAGCGGGCCCTGGGGAATTTTGGTGGTCAGGCCTGGGGGGGGCCCTGGCCTAAAGCTGTGTAAAGGGCACCAAAATTTCTGATGGTTGCCCTGACTAGGGGTGACAACACCATTGTCACATCACAGACAATCTGAGTCCTATCACACTGCTCTGCCACAATTATCTCAATAAAGTTTATTTGAAAACCGAAAAAAAAGCTGCCTTCAGCCATTCCCCCTCATGGTGATTGGGCGACGTATCGCATGAGGCAGATGTTTATACTCAAATATGTTGGAGAGGTTGGGGAGAGCTGGCTGTGTGGGAGATCCAAACTGTGAGACTGACAGGGGGAGATGCGTTTACTGGGCTGGAAGAGGGGGAGCACCGGCCTGGTGTTTGACCAGAGCCCGACCCTGTATGGTGAGTGTGAGAATACTGTTATGAGGAATTATAGAGGATGTAGGGGGCATAGGGGCAGAGTATTGAAGATAGGGCAGATTATTGAAGATGGGGGATGTAGAGAATGCTGGGTGCAAGACAGAGTGACTGTGTCATCTCCTAAGCCACATTTACTCACCTCACGACCTCCACCTCTGTCACAGCTGGTAAAAAAACACAGTACTTCCAGTTATAGTGGAACATGTGATGGTGCTTGTGTCTAGCAGCCAATTGTATTGCCTGTACACTGGCACACGATCAGTGAAGGAGGGGGGGGGATTATAGTATGCACCCGGGGCAAGTTAAAGCAAACTTTTTTTTTTTTAAAGCTGACTATTGTTGCTGTCTAGCCATCTCTGAAATTCCTCTGAAAAGCAGTCCACTCTGCAGTACCACTGCCAAACATGACTCATAAAGAGGAGGTCCAGCCCCCCCATGGAAAATTAAAAGTCAGCAGCTACAAATACTGCAGTTGCTGACTTTTAATATATGGACACTTACCTGTCCAGGGAGCCTGCGATGTCGGCACCGCAGATGATCTTTGGATTGGCTTTTGGCTGTAGCCACCACCATTCCTGTTAAGGGAACCCAGCAGTGAAGCCTTTTGGCTTCACAGCCGGTTCCCTACCACACATGCGCGAAGCACGCTATGCTTTCCAATTGGTCCGGTAGCGGAGGCAGGAGAAGGGTGCCGGTACTTGTCAAAAATAGATACCTGTTTACCCCTCCCCCTGAAAGGTGCCAAATGTGGCACCGGAGGGGGGGAGGAGACAGATAAGCGTTCCACTTTGGAGTGGAACTCCGCTTTAAGGGGAATAAGGCTGCCCTGCAGCTGTCCTAAGTACTGTGACAGTTACTGGATTAAAATAGCTAGCGGGGAGGCAATATATTGCCTCCTCGCCACCTGTCAAACACCTCTGAAAAGTGATCCACTTAATATCACTTTTCAGAGGAGTAGTAAAGGCTGCGACATGTGTAAATTGAGCAATACTGTCCAAGCAAGATTCTATCCCATGGATGGGCTGTCTATCATGTGTCCTGATAAGAGGTAGACTCTTCAGAGGATTGTTGTACAGAAGAAGTAAGGAACTGGCCAGAAGAGTTTGCAATGGTGGATGTAGCAGATCCCTGTTGGTTAAGGCTGATTGTGCCCAAGTTGATTGATCAATCAACTTGGGCACAGCCAGCATGTCGGATTTGCCTTATGATTATTGCCAATGACTATAGCCACTAGCAGTAATCACTGTATGTTCTCTTGGCAGGGACAGCCCCACGTGCCCCCCCCCACCACAAGGAGAACACAAAAGGTGTGTTGATGGGCAAGTTAGGGGAATCAAACCCATGGTTGCAGGAAAGAGAATCGCACCATCTATGGCCAGCTTTAAAGTGATTGTAAAGTCTTGCTTTAAAAAAAAATAATAACAAACATGTTATACTTACCTCATCCGTGCAGTTGGTTTTGCACTGAGCAGCCTGAATCCTCCTCTTCTCGGGTCCCTCTGTACTGCTCCTGGCCCCTCCCCTTGTTTGAGTGCCCTTCAGCCAGCAGCTTGCTACAGCGGGCACCCAAGATGAGTCAGAGCTCTGTGTATTCATTCAGACAAGGAGCCAGACTTGGCCCGGCCCCCTCTCTCCCCTGATTGGCTGACTGACTTTGATTGACAGCAGCGGAAGCCAATGGCGCCGTTGCTCTGTCTCAGCCAATTAGGAGGAGTTTCCTGGATGGCTGAGGGGATCATGGACATCGCTGGAGAGAGATGGGGCTCAGGTAGGTAATTTGGGGGGTGCTGGGGAGGCTGCTACACACAGAAGGTTTTGTATCTTAATGCAAAACCTTCTGCCTTTACAACTCCTTTAATGTGTCTGTCTATTCACTGGGGCTTTATAAAACCCGTTGTAAAGTTAGAAACTTGAATTCAAACCTATTGAAGTCTATGGGGGAGGGGAAAATCTTGAACACAATTCTGGCCATTTTCAAAGCTGATAGACAAGGTAGACTAGCATGGAAACATGTACCAATGCAAAAAAATCTTTTAAAGTGTTTGTAAAGGAAATTTTTTTTAAGATAACAAACATGTCATACTTACCTGTTCTGTGCAATGGTTTTGCAAAGAGCAGCCCCAATCCTCCTCTTCCCGTGTCCCCCGCAGGCGCTCTGGGCCCCTCCCCCTTGCTGATTGCCCCATAGCAAGCCACATGGAATGCATGAAAGTAAAAAACCTTCAGCCTTCAGAACCATTTTAAATATCAAAAATAAATATTAGAATGTAATATTTCAGGGACAATAGCCAGAAATACTGTACATTAGATGCGATTTAAAAAATCAATTTGTCAGCTTATACTAGAAAACATCAGAAGTGTTTTTAATTAAACACAAACTGAAATGCAACAACAAATAAATATACCTGCACTAGTTTCCTTGCAGGGCTTGGAAATGAATGTCAATATATTAAGAATGTAGTATAAAAAATGTCTGTTTTAGTGTTGGCGGATTATTCACAATAAAATTTCAGTTGCATTACTTATTATATATTTTTATTGTTAGCAATTTATTCTCTTACAGTTATACTTTTAGTTGCAGCAGGATAAATACACATGTGATTAAAATTTGGCAGGCAGTGGAGAGAGCAGTAGGAAACGCATCATTTTATTTTCTTGGCATTAGACTGCTGACTGTAATTTTGCTAAATAACTGTCTTTTTTTCTGCAAAGTATTTTTTTTTTGTGTGTGACTCATTTTTTTAAACTGATATTTTTCGAAACAGTATCACCCCTACAAATCCCTTATGTGAAAAACAAAAACACCTGAAAGAATCTGGATATTAGGTTTTAAATTACAACGAAGGTGCATGCTTGAATCTGAAAGGTTTATACTGTCTTCAACATCTTTTTTTATTTTTATCTTGTTTGCCTGAGTCTGACATTTTACAAGTTGAGTGCTATGGGTCAGAGGTCATTTGAAGTTTGAGTCCTCATGCACACAGGCTTTTAAAATAACATTATGAAAATGCCAGTATCTTTGCAGTGATTTTTTTTTTACTTTTTTCAGCTTTTTTCAACGTTTTTGCAATAGCGTTTTTGAGCGCTTTTGAGCGTTTTTGAGCGTTTTTCCGCGTTAGCTTTTTTTAGGGCTTTTTTTTTTCTAAATTTTTTTTTCAATGGATCAAAAACGTTAAAAAACGTTGGTGAACAACGTTTTTGAGCGTTTTTCAGCATTAGAGCATTTTTTACAGCTGAAAAACGTCTCTCAGAACCCACTGGTCCTGGGTTTTTTTTACAGCTTTAAAACGCCTATGCCATTTGCAGGTCAAAAACGCCTAGGTAGGCATGAAGCCATAGACTAACATAGACAGGCCTTTTTAAGCTGCAAAAAAAAGCTCAAAAAAAGCAGCTGTAAAAACATCCATGTGATTGAAGCCTGATAGTTGCTCCCTTGCCATCTCCGTATACAATGAGGCCAGTGTTGCCAACCATCGGTATTTTTACTGGCAGCCAGGAAAAAACAGGGAATTTTCTCCTGCCAGTAAAAGGGAAAACTTGTCAGTAAAAAATATGGCTGTGATGTTCGGCTCGGTCCAGAGCCGGCCGAGACCATCCGAGTCCCTGCTACAGTGGGATCAGGCGGCTCTGGTGGAGGCAGTGCCCGAGTCTGTTGTGTGATGTCACGGTGCAAGGGAGCCAAGCATGGCGGCCAGAGCCTCATGTGTGGGTCTGCAGGATGGAAGCAGGACTGTCAGTGCTGTTTAGACTGAATTGGACTGAAGGGACCAAGAGTCAACATTGTGTGTGGGTGTCTTCCTATTCTAATTTCTTGCCCTCCTGAGTCCTGTCCCTGAGCGCTTAAAACTAATTTATTTTGTAACTTTTGGAAATGAAAGTAAAAACTTGGCTGTGCCAGGAAATTTTGGGTGTTGTGTCAGTAAATTTCAATCTGGTAGGTTGGCAACACTGAATGAGGCTGATTTATTACAGGAGTTGAGAATCTTCACACGACACACAATAGCGTGAATATTCATTTCATTCATCCGATCATGTGCAAAGTAGATTTATGTTTAAATTATTCGCACATGATTGGATGTTCAAGGTGAGCTAGATTATTACAAAATGTATTGTGTGAAAACACACCACGTTTTTAGTAAATTAGCCAATAGTCTCCTAAAAGTACTAAACAAAAAATATACTGCATTTTGTCACCAACGTTACCACTGCAGATTTTGTTTTCCGACATCCCCCTTGTAACATGGCTTTATTACCTGTTGATTCTGGCTGTTGATACAGTATTCTATTTCCTGTAATAGGGTGACAATGCTCTTTGTTCTACAGTGAATTATAAAGCAGCATGGTAGCCCTATTGGACAGGATAGTCTTAAATGGAGTAGTTTTAAAAGAGCTTTAAGTATTTTACTTTCTCTGTCTTTTTCTTTGCTCTATTTTCCCATTTTTTTCTATTTTCTATTCTATTATTATTATTATTTCAGGTACTTATATAGCGCCATCAATTTATGCAGCGCTTTACATATCCATTGTACATTCACATCAGTCCCTACCCTCAAGGAGCTTACAATCTAAGGTCCCTAACTCACATTCATACATACTAGGGACAATTTAGACAGGATCCAATTAACCTACCAGCATGTCTTTGGAGTGTGGGAGGAAACCGGAGTACCCGGAGGAAACCCACGCAGGCACAGGGAGAACATGCATACTCCAGGCAGGTAGTGTCGTGGTTGGGATTCGAACCAGCGACCCTTCTTACTGCTAGGTGAGAGTGCTACCCACTAGACCACTATTCTATTCTATTTTTTTCTATTTATTCTAAGGGTTGAAGGTATGGGAATGCAAAGATCTATAAAATCGAATGACAAACTGTCTCAAATTTGAGTTTTTGTAATTTGCTTATGAAGCCAAATGAGAATTTGTGATCTTAGATTTTCATATGTGACTAGGTGTATCATAAAAAATGTTTTATTGGAAAAAAAAAAAAGTTTGTCCTGACCCTTGTAACTGAAACTTTGGCTGGACAGCTTGGCTGTTAAAGGAAGTGGAAAAACAAACCGACTGGCAGGATCAACAGATATTAAACTATGTTCCGGGAGAGAATCATAAAAAAAAACACCAAAAACTGCTGTGTTATTGCTATTAATAAACACTGGGGTTATTTTACTAAATAAAAAATAAAATCTGGAAAATGATTGGTTTCTGGGCACAGCCGCATCAGATTTTGCCCTCTCCGGTTTTAAAAAATCAACCCCTGTGTCTTGTATGCAATTTTTTTTTTTTGCCCATAGTTCCACCTTAACTATCAAAAGCCGATAACAAAATAATACATTTGCACTTTTTATTGTAGTAAGATAAGCCAGCTAATAAGTAAGCCTAGTCACCAACACCCTCATAAATTAAATGTCTATGAGAATCCTCTTTAAATCAACATTCTCATGAATTAAATGTGAGCATCCTCTCCAAACAAACATCTTTATTAAATAAATGACAATGAGCATTCTCTTCAAAACAGCTGACAGTGCTCCTGTTGGAACAAAGAAGAGAAAGGTCCCACTATATCTCAAGAGTTTACACAGTCTGCATCTGAGGGTAATTAAAGCGGTAGTAAAGTCTATATATATATATATATATATATATATATATATATATATATATATATATATATAAATATATATATATATATATATATATATAAAAAGGGCAATATCATAATGTGCTAGTATGCATTGCATACTAGCACATTACGTAAGACCAACCTTAAAACGAAACCCTCCAGCTGCGCGCTGTCACCACTGCAGAGGCTTCCATCTTCACCAGGTCTTCTTTCCTGGTTTGTGGCATCTGACTGGCCGAGCCACGGTGACATCACTCCCATGCATGCACTCAAGAATCTTGGTTGTGGCACACAGCCCTGAAGGAATGGCATGAGTATGGCATTCCTTCAGAGTGCATGCAAAGATGGGTCACTGGCTGCTGCTCACTAGAATATCTCCTAAACCTTGCACGTTTCAGAGATATTCATTTTACCTATAGGTAAGCTTTATTATAAGCTTACCTGTAGGTAAAAATACAAAAACAGAGTTTACTACCATTTTAAAGTATATTTATAGCCAAAACTGTTTTTTCTTTTTTATAACCCCTATTAGGTTCACCTGGGCATAAAGGGATGGTCAATCTTCCCAGTGGGGACACAGACAGCAATAAAACATGACTTGGATTTGACACTTCCCTGTTTAAAACTATTTATTTATATTGCAGGCCTAGTTATCCAGCAAAAGTGGCAGTTAGATGGATTGGTTCAAATCATATAACACTGGCAGGGGTGCTTACAGAAGTCACAGTATATTCATATAGTTTAATATTTTTTTCAAAAGAAAAAAAACTGTTGCTCATAATGATTTAAAAGTATTAGCTGGTGCTGGGCTTTAATTTGTTTGTGTTTGATTTGAGATGGATCTAAATCCCCTAAATACTTACATCCACCTTCCAACAATGCAGTGGTTACACCCCTCACTGACTGCTGTCATCTTCTCCCTAGCCACTTCTGGCTTCCCTTGTTTTCGCGCCTCTTGATTGGCCAGTGCGGGAATTATGTCATCCAGTGCATGCACACGGAATTCAGTCCTTTCAGCACACTGGGAATGCGCTGGGAATGCACGCTGAGCTGCGCATGCACAACTCATTCTACATTCAATAGAATGTAGAATGAGCAGGCAGGTTAGGCCCTGGTCACACTATGAGAAGATCGGGCGAATAATCAACCAGTTTTCCTCGATGTTTCACAGCGAGTCGGAACCAAGGATAGAGAAAATGTATGAGTCTATCCTATCTGTTATTTCTTGTACAAAAACGGTATACATTAAACAAAAATCATTCGTTTTGTTCCTGTACGAGAAAATTTTGGACCTTGGTCATTTCGGAAATTTTCGTTCTGAAGGTCGGAATTGGCTGTTGAAAGTTGAGTACACACTATCAGAGAATCGTACAATTGTTCCTCGGATGAAAGTGTTTGCCGGATTTTCCTTTCGTTTAGTAGTGTGCACGGGGCATAAGTGTTTTAAGTGTTTGAGGCAGGTAAGTTTACTAAAATTTTGTTCCACTTTAAAGTCTATTTAAAACTATATGTACACCTAATGCCCCGTACACACGGTCAGAATTTTCGACAGAAAAATTCCGATGGGAGATTTTCATTGTATATTCCAACCGTGTGTTTGCCCCATCGGACGTTTTACATCTACATTCAGATGGACTTAGATAGAGAACATGTTCTATATTTCTCCGATGGAACAAATTCCAATCAGGAAAACCGCTCGTCTGTATGCTGTTCCGACGTACCAAAAATGACACATGCTCTGAAGCAAGTACGAGACGTCGTACGTGTTGTCCCGTCGTACGTGTTGTACGTCACCACGATCTTGATGGTCAGAATTTGGTGTGACCATGTGTATGCAAGACAGCTTGAGCGGAATTCCGTTGGAAAAACCTTCAGAGTTTATTCCGACGGCAAAACCGGTCGTGTGTACAGGACATAAGACTACCCTGTTCACAGAGTGACAACACTGCTGTGTGATTTCACTGCAAAGTGAACAGTGCTGTCACATAATTATAGGTGGAAGTGGAAAGATGATGCATCTACAGTAATGGAAGGTTCAAGTCAATAAAACTAATTTCCAGGTGGGACTCAGAAAAACAAATTTTGCTGTGTTAATGCTGCTAATACACTATCATTTTTTTCCCCCAAATTTCCAATTCCAAATTCAGTTTCTCCCTATGGTTACTCTTACAGATTACATCCCAGGCATTCCACCTGGGATATACATTTATTTCCCAAAATCTGCAACAGCAGCATTAGAAAGATACAGTGTATTTCTTCTAAACAAATGTTTAATTTGAGTTTCCATATATCAAAGTGATTCTAGAGGCTGAAAGTTTTTTTGTTGTTTTTACCTTCATGCACTCTGTGCTTTCTGCCTCCTCACTGGCTGGGAAACAGCAGTGGAAACCATTTACTCCCAGCCAGTGAGGAGGGAGCGGAGCTAGGCCGAGCCCTGTTCTATGTGTCCTATTAGTGGCTTGCTATATGGGGGCACTCAGCAGGAGGGAGGAGCTAGGAGCGCCAGCAGGGGGACCCAAGAAGAAGAGGATCAGGGCTGCTTTGTGCAAAACCATTGCACATAGAAGGTAAGTATAACATGTTTGTTATTGGATTTTTTTTTTTTTTTAATATCACTTTACGTTCAAATTAAAATTTACTAATGCAATGACAAAAATATCCCTTTAGTGTTTACTTGAAATAAGAGGATGTCTTGCAAAACAAATATAGTACACAAATCAAAGTGTTAATTAAATACTCTAGATATGATCATTGGTTACTGATTAAAGTGATACTAGACACAAACAAATTAGCACCTTTAATCAAGTGAGAAGGAGATTTATCATGCATGTATTGACTTTCTGGGACATCTAACACACTAAGCTAATCTTTTGTACCAGAGAGACTTCAGTCAGTGAGAAGACATGCCTATTAGGCACCATTCAACAATATATGAATGCCAGTAATTAAATGTCAAATTAGGTAATTAAACTCCTGTCTCAAATTATTATACTGTTTTAACTTGTAAAAGATATAAAAAGGTTGAATTTGAAATAATAAAGACATCTCTGTTGCTATAAACAGCAATCATACATTAAATCTACATGGCATAGTGGCAGTTCTTTGATCTAAATTATTAACTATTCAAATTATTAGAAATCAGCATGATAATGTAAGAAAAAATAACCCAGTAATGTTTATTTAAAGCTGAACTGCAGGCAGATGTTAAAGGCACAAACGAATGCAGCTTTGTAATCATGAATTCATCATAAATTGTATTTTCCTTTAATGCAAGCAGTGTCAGTGCCTGATTATCAATCTCTTGCAGTGTATTGTACAGTCTGTACAAGATTGCTGACAGAGTTGGAGGAGCAGCTTGCTTTGGAGGGTTAAATGCCACTGACCACCAATATTGTGGTATTATTTTGGAGATGAATGTTTGGAGTGTTTGGGTTCATCCATGACATTTAGCCATTACACGCAATGCAGGTTGATACCCCAGGAAACTTTCTCGCCCTTTTAAAATAAGACTTGCACCTCAATACAAGCATGTTTCTTCATTCCCAAATGATTGTGGAAAAAAATATCAACATGTGATGTCTATTTTCCAAAAAGTGGTCAATTATGAGGGGGCTGTAATGTCCTGGCATTTTTTTTACATGTTTTATAACATAACATTTTTTTTTTTTCCGTTTTAAGTATTTTCTTTCTTATAGTAAAAAAAGGTGTTTTTTAAAATATCTCCAAAAGAAAACTTTGTCTCAATAAATAAATACATAAAATTAATTTGGGTGTAATGTCACACAACAGAGTAATTTTCCCTATTATTTTATTAATATATTACAGGTATTTATATAGCACACGATTTATGCAGTACCTTACACACTATTCATTCACATCAGCCCGTGCCCTTAAGGAGATTAAAATTGAAGGTGCCCATCTCATATACACACACATACCTGTTTACCTACCAGAATGTCTTTGGCCTGTGGGAGACAACCCACACAAACACAAGGAGAAGATGCAAACTCAATGCAGAGAGTGTCCAGGCCAGGATTCAAAAAATTTTAACCTAATATTAGCACATTACCAACAACCTTTATGCCCCGTACACATGGTCAGATTTTCCGATGGAAAATGTGTGATAGGACCTTGTTGTCAGAAATTCCGACTGTGTGTAGGCTCCATCACACATTTTCCATCGGATTTTCCAACACACAAAGTTTGAGAGCAGGCTATAAAATTTTCCGACAACAAAATCCATTGTCGGAATTTCCGATCGTGTGTACATAAATCCGATGCACAAAGTGCCACGCATGCTCAGAATAAATAAAGAGATGAAAGCTATTGGCTACTGCCCCGTTTATAGTCCCGACGTACGTGTTTTATGTCACCGTGTTCAGAATGATCGGATTTTCCGACAACTTTGTGTGACCGTGTGTATGCAAGACAAGTTTGAGCCAACATCCGTCGGAAAAAATCCTAGGATTTTGTTGTCGGAACGTCCGATCAATGCCCGACCGTTTGTACGGGGCATAACAGTTTAGCCACTTGATCACCAGGTTAATTCTGTCATTTCTTGTATACATGTAAAAAACAGCATTTTTTTCTAGAAAATTAGAACCTCCAAACATTATGTATATTTTCTTTAAGCAGAGGCCCTGGAGAATAAAACATTTTTAGCAATTTTGAATGAATTTCAGTGCACACAAACACAATATAACACCAAGTTTTTTAATAAAATATAAAACATGATGTTACATTGACTAAATAGATAACTAACATGTCACGCTTTAAAATTACGTACGCCGGTGGAACGGCAACAGACTACAATACTGTACCTAAAAATCTCCATAAGTGACACTCTAAAAACCTTTACAGGTTACCAGTTTAGAGTTACACAAGAGGGCTGGCACTAGAATTATTGTTCTCGCTCTGACCTTTGCTGTAATACTTCACATGTGTGGTGTGATCTCTATTTACATATGCGCGCGGGACCTACATTCGCGTTCGACTTTGCGTGTCAACACAGGGGCACAAGGGCACTTTATTATTCTTAATTTTATTTATTATTATTATTATTATTATTATTTTATATACAGGATTTATATGGCACCACCGGCTTGCACAGAGCTTTACAATGTAGAGGGGGGACGGTACAATTACAATACAGTTCAATACAGAAGGGACAACAGGGCCCTGCTCATTGAGCTTACAGTCTAAAGGGAGGTGGTACAAAAGGTAATAGCTGTGGGGGGTAATCTGATGGAGGTGGCTTGGGTCCAGTTCTTAGGTGGAGGTGGGGTAGGCTTCCCTGAATAGGTGAGTTTTCAGGGATCACCTAATAGAGGACAGGGTAGGGACTAACCGGACATACTGGGGCAGGGAGTTCCAGAGGATGGGAGAGGCGAAGTCCTGGAGGCGAGCATGGGAGGAGGTAACAAGGGAGCTAGAGTGCAAGAGGTCTTGGAAGGAGCAGAGAGGATGATTTAGGTAATATCTGCAGAAGAGGTTGATGATGTAGCTGGGAGCAGTGTTGTCAACCTACCAGATTGAAATTTACTGACACAACACCCAATATTTACTGGCACAGTCACGTTTTTACTGGCATTTCCAAAAGTTACAGTTTTAAGTGCAAATTAGAGTATTTAGGCTACAAACAAGTACAATATGCAATTAGCAATATGATTTAAGGTAGATAATAAGGCAAAAAACATATTTCT
The DNA here is from genome assembly GCA_037952925.1 of Lithobates clamitans. Taxonomy (NCBI): domain Eukaryota; kingdom Metazoa; phylum Chordata; class Amphibia; order Anura; family Ranidae; genus Lithobates; species Lithobates clamitans. The sequence goes on along the minus strand of JBBGZY010000632.1, from coordinate 752,193 downwards.
TTTATTTTTGATATAGTTAGTTAGTAGCTCAGGGACCGGCCTCAGGAGGGCAAGAAATTAGAATGGGCGCACTCACACATAAAATTGACTCTCTCACAGTGACACTGACAGCAGTGTGCAGCAGCACAGATTATGCTGACAATTCACTGACACAACACGTTCCCTCCTGAGTCACAGTGACAGTCTCTCTCCAAGCCAAGTGGTCCCTCCAGTCCAAAAAGCACTGATGGTCCCGGTCCCAGCCTGCCCTGCTCCTTTCCTGCAGATCCGCACATGAGGCTCTGGCCGCTCTGCTTGGCTCCATTGCACCATGACATCACACAACATGCTCAGGCACCGCCTCCGCCAGAGCCGCCAGATCACACTGTAGCAAGCACTCGGATGGTCCCAGCCGGCTCCAGACCAAGCCGAGCATCACAGCCATATTTTTTACTGGCAACCTATTACTTTTACTGGCATGTACTGGCAGGAGAAAAATGCATGTTTTTTACTGGCTGCCAGTAAAAATACTGACGGTTGGCAACACTGGCTGGGAGCGATGTTTTTTGTGGATGGCCTTGTATGTTGTGGTTAGTATTTTGAATATTATATGGTGGGGTAGTGGAAGCCAGTGAAGGGGTTAGCAGAGAGGAGCAGCAGTCATGGATTGGTTTGTAAAGTGTATTAGTCTAGTAGCAGCATTCATAATAGAATGAAGGGGGGATTGCCTGTGTAAGGGTAGGCCAGTAAGGAGAGTGTTGCAGTAGTATAGGCGGGAAATAACTAAGGTGTGCATAAGTTGTTTTGTGGTGTCGTTAGTTAGGAAGGGGCGAATTCTGGAAATGTTGTGCAGGTTAAGGCGGCAAGATAGAACCAGTGATTGGATGTAGGGGCTGAAGGAAAGGTCAGAATCTAGGATTACACCCAGCACCCTGGCATGTGTGGAGGGACCAATAGCTGTGCCATTGATCTTGATGGTGAAGTAATGAGGAGGGGATCGGGGATAAGAAAGTATTGCAAGCTCAGTTTAGAAAGACTGAGTTTGAGGAAGTGGTGTGACATCCATACTGATATGTCGCTCAGTAAATTTGTGATATGTAAGGAGATTGAGGAGGTAAGTTGAGGAGTGGAGCGATAGATCTGTCGTCAGCATAGAGGTGAAATACTGAAAGTGTGCTGGGTTAGGTAGAACCATGAAAGAACAGAATCATGGAGTTTGTTGAGGAGGAGCAGGTGGTCAACTGTGTTAAAGGCAGCAAAAAGGTCCAAGAGTAAGATTATAGCGTATCGGCCGTTGGTTTTAGTAGTTAGTAGGTCGTTGGTGAGTTTTAGTAGGGCAATTTCATTGGAATGTTGTGGGTGGAAGCCGGATAGTAGGGGATCGAGAAGGTTATTGTCAGTGAGGTACAGGGAGATGGGTCTTAAGTTATTAAAACAGGTGGGGTCCAGTGAGGGTTTTTTAAGTATGAGGGTAACCAGTGCATGTTTGAGCGGAGAGGGCAAAGTGCCAGAGGACGTGGGTTACAGAGTTTAGGATAGAGCAGGAAGGTGGTTGCAGTAATTGTGAGGGGACAGGGTGCACGGTCCAGGTGGTGAGGTGGGCTGTGGAAAGGAGTTTGGCAACTTTTTCAGTGGTAACAGGGCTGAAGGAGGAACGTTTTGAGTGCGATGTTGGACCTGGTGGAGTTGGTTGGGGGAGGAAGCAGGGCACTGGATATCTCATCACAAATTGTGTTTTTGAAATGATTGGCAATCTCCTGAGCAGTAAGGAAGTTGGAGGGTGGAGGCAGTGGGGGGGGGGGGGGTAAGGAATTAAGGATAGACAAGAGTTGATGAAGTTTGGATGAGAGGGTTTTGAAGAGGGTGATGTAGTAGGTTTGTTTACCATTGTGGAGGCAGGAGTTGTATTTGAGAAGGGCAAATTTGTAGAGGGTGAAGTCTTGCAGGGATTTAGTTTTATGCCACGCTCACTCAAGAGCACGGCTGCATCTCTTGAGACTTCTGGTGTCATCTGTTTGCCAGGGTTGTAGCAGGTGAAGCCTGGTTCTGCGTGTAGAAAGAGGAGCGACTATGTCCAGGGAGGATGACAGTATGTTTTTGTAGATGGAAGTGGTCAGGTCAGGGCAGGACAGGGGTGTGATTTTGTCATTAAGGCAGTCAGTAGCAAAGGGAGAAGGGAAGGGTTGAGATGGCAAAGGTTCTTGCTGGTAATGGTTTGCCGGTTGGAGGCATGGGAGGTAGGAGACAGGCAGAGTGTGAAATGGATAAGGTTGTAATTAGAGAGAGGAAAAGTGGTGTTAGAGAGGTTACAGAGAGTGCAGTGGAGGGAGAATACGAGGTTGAGAGTGTTGCCATTGGAGTGAGTGGTGGTTTGTGTCCATTGCGTTAGGTTAGAAGAGGAGGTTAGGTTGAGTAGTTGAGAAGTGTTTGAGGTGTTAACATTGATTGGAATATTAAAGTCACCGAGAATGATGGCAGGTACTTTAGAGGAGAGAAAGTAGGATAGCCATTCGGAGAAGTCGTTAAGAAAGCATGACACTGGGCCGGGAGGCCGATAATGACTGCAAGACGAAGGCAGTGCACTTCAAAAGAGCAGAGGGAAAAAGAGGGAGGTGTAGGAAGAACCTGAAAGATGCATTGTGGGGAGAAGGGATGTCTGATACCACCTCCTTTTCGTCCGCTGGATCTGGGTGAATGAGTCCAGAGGAGGCCACCATGGGAGAGGGCAGCTGGAAAGGTAGTGTCAGATTCCTGGAGCCGGGTTTCGGTAATAGCAAATAGGTTGAGGTAGTTGGAGAGGAAAAGGTCATTGACAGAGGCAAGTTTGTTAGCAACTGAGCGGGCATTCCAGATGGCACACGGCTGACTTGGGAATCAGGGGAATTGAGATAAGACAGTGGGAGTTACTGCTACTGTCAGAGGATTTTATCATTTATTTAATTTATTTTTTACACTTTTATTGCTATCACAAGGGATGAACAACGTTCCTTGTGATAGCATGGGCCATAACAGGCTGTGACAGGCCTTCTTAATGTAGAGATCTTGGGTCTTTTAGACCCCATACTTCTCCTCTGGCCTCCAAAGCATCTGGCAAACCTGATGATGTATGTACTCCCATTCCTGGCCACCAGCCTGTATGCTTGAATTAGGGTCTTTTTTAAAATGTAAGGAAAAACCTATGCAATTTTTACTAGACAGGTGCAGAACTGAAAAATTTGTTAGATAGATTCGTCATGTTACTAATTTAGTTTCGTTAGTAAATTAGTTTCGTTTGGTTTCGGAACTCGTTTAGTTCCATTTCGTTTTTGTTAAATTTCGTTTTGTTTTCGTTAAAATTTGTTTCATTTATTAATTTTCTAATTAACAAATTCCAACTTTTCAGAATGATTAGAATTCAGATCGGTCGAAAAAATGATCTGTGTGAAGAAAATGAAGAAATAGCTGGTTGTTAAGCAGTGGCCTGGGAAGCCGGCCACCTGCGTCCTTAACAACCATGAGTCATCATCTGTCAGTGGGTTTCCCCACTGACAGATGAATGTAAAGATTATTATTATTATTATTATACACGATTTATATAGCACCAACAGTTTACGCAGTGCTTTACAATGTAGAGGGGGGACAGCACAATTACAGTACAGTTCAATACAGAAGGGACAGGAGGGCCCTGCTCATAGAGCTTACATTCTAAAGGGAGGGGGTGGTTGTACAAAAGGTAATAGATGCGGGGAATGATTTTATGGGGATGGCTCAGGGACAGTTGTTAGGTGGGTGTGGGATAGGCTTCCCTGAATAAGTGATATAAAGATAAAGAATGCCAGCATTGCCCAGCAATAGAAACATTATAAAAAAACTTTGTAGAGTCCCCCCCAGTCCAAACCAGGCACTTCAAATCTGGTATGGATTTTAAGGGAAACCCCACGCCAAAAAAAAAAAAAAAGGCATAGATCCCCCAGACCATTATCCAAGCATGCAGCCGGCAGGTCAGAAAAGGGGAGGGGGTGAGCGAGTGCCCTCATCCTGAACCATACAAGGCCACATGCCCTCAACATAGCAGGGTGGGTGCTTTGGGGCAGGGGGCTCTGCGCCCCCCACCCCAAAGCACCTTGTCCCATGTTGATGGGGACGAGGGCCTCTTCTCGACAACCCTGGGCTGTGGTTGTCAGGGTCCCACCGCAGCAGGTGGGCTTATCGGAATCTGGTAGCCCGCTTTAACAAGGGGACCCCCAGATCCCGCCCCCTATGTGAATGGCTATTGGGTACATTGTTCCCCCATCCATTCATCAAAAAAGTGTCAAAACGTAAGAACCACAGGAAACAGTTTTTGACAAGTCCTTTATTAAAAAAGATGTTATCTTTCTCATCAATCACGATGCCCGTCGGACCCGAAAAATCGAAAAAAACAAAAACGCTCCACCTCCCGCGGTATGCCCTCTCTGCGCTTTGACAGTTCCTATATAGGTGGGAGGGCCACCGGTTACGTCACCCGGTGGCACCGCCCCTTCTGATGTCACGTGAAATAGCTGGTTGTTAAGCACTGGTAATTGCTCTGTAACATTGTACATAAATGAAATTTACATTTTTTTTCACAAAAATAGACCTTTCTTTTGGTGATTTTTGATCAACACTGGGTTTCTATTTTTTATCATATAATCAAAAAAAGACCGAACATTTTAAAAATGTTCTAAAAATTATACAATAAAATAACATTTCATCAAAAATTAGGCCAAAATGATGTATTGTGCTACATGTCTTTGGTAAAAAAAAAATTCAATAAGTTCTAGCGCCCACAAACTATGCCATATATATATATATATATATATATATATATATATATATATACTGGAATTAGAGTAACTTTTACATTCTGACTGCCTATCACATTTCTTGAGGTGCTAAAATGCCAGGTCAGTAAAAAAAAACCCAAATGACCATTATTCGAGAAAGTTTTTTGCCACAAGTTTTAAGAATTACAAAAAAAAAAAAAAACTTATTTTTTTTATACAAAGTTGTCAGTTGAATGAGCTTTCTCACACCTGCCATGAGTATATGTAGAATTACACTTCAAAATACATTCTGCTACCACGTGTGAGACTTTTTTGGAGCCTAGCAATGTACAGGAGCCCAAAACCGATGACTACCTTTCAAAGGGCACAATTTTCTCTTTTCACTACCACAGTTTTAGAGGCCCTGAAATGCCAGGATAATAGAAACACCCCACCCAAATGACCAATTTTCAGAAACTAGACACCTCAAGATATTTAGTGAGAGCCATGTTGAGTCCATGGAAGATTTTTATTTTTTGCCACACATTTTTAGAAACTGAAAAATAAAACCCTTTCTTGTTTTATACAAAGTTGTCACTTTAATGAGATATTTTTGACACAACATGGATATATGTGGAATAACTCCCCAAAACACATTCTGATATTTCTCTTGAGGAGTATGGGCATACCACATGTGTGAGACTTTTTGCGAGCCTATGTATGTACGGGAGCCCAAAACAAATAATAAACTTCAGACTTTCCACGCCCCTGACGACGTTCCTATTGGACAAAATGCTTAGTGTGTAGCCTGGGATCTGGTGTCACGTCGCTACAGCGCAGACTGCACCATCTTGTGGGTTGGAAACATCCGTCCATTTTACCTTATGACATGCTTGTTTTACTTGATGTGAGTATTGCAATTTATCTGGAATAAACTTTTATACTGGTTTGATATACTGCACCATGAGGAGTTGTCTGCTCTCATTTTGATGCATGAGACCTGTGGATTTACCATCATTGAGGGATATACAGGATCCATTTGCACTTCGCCTTAGAGGAGAGGAGACCAGCCTGTAGATTATCATTGTGCCTGTATGACCACCTATAATCTAGTGGTCCATATTTTAGGGTAAGAGGCCCGATATGTTGGTGTTCGGTGGAGGATTTACTACTATTCACCTCAGTCTGTCTGGTTATACACCTCGGGTGACCCCTAAGATATATGGACTTTTTGAACTCATGTGCTGTTTAATTACCAGTGTCTGAGGACACTTCAGAATTTTTTATGTTTCATTTGTCTTTTAGCGCTGCATATTTTTTCTTTTCATGTTTATATTGTTACCAGCAATTTATGTCAGCTGCTTTTTAGAGCATAAGCGCAGTGAAAACTCCTTATTTATAAGATAAATTTATACTAGAAACCTACAGTAGCTATATCTATAAAAAACACAATATAAACATAAACTTTAAAGAGAAAAGTCACTTACATATAGATACTCTGTCCAAGAAAAGCCTGTATGTCACATCTCTCCAGCTATATGATCGTTCACACTGCTGCGAATTGACAAGTTGCACCCTATTGTCGGCAATTGCAAACGCAATATTCCCCACACGTTCCTGAAAATGTCTGTTCAGTAATGCTGGGTGCTGCAATGACCACAGGCTAGAAACCGTAGAGACACTTACTTGACGAAGGGCCCTGCATAGCTCTGAAATGTTGGCGTATGTTTATTATGTGACCATGTAAATAAATCCTTGGTGTGCTGATGACATTTCTTCACTCTATTGTCAGCAATGGAGTTGTTCATATCGGTGCGACACCGACTTTGTGGCACTGCATGGATTTGAAAAAGTAGATACTGCACTACTTTTGGGGATTTCAGGTGCGACTTGCATAGACATCTTAAGTCACACAGATTTCAGCCAAGTCGCACCTGAAGTCTCACTGGCATGCGGCTTTGAAATCGTGCAATTTCAAGCGAAGACACACTATTTCAAAGCCGCCTTCAGTGTGAACAAGGGCTAAGGAACATAAGGGGGATGATTTCTGTACACATGTGACACATCATTTCTCACAACCAGATCACTAAATAGATGATATGAATGTTTTGGTTCCTAAAAGGAACTTTACAACTACTCAGGAAAGAAAAACTTTTGAAGAATGATAATTCTTTTTAACACAAAAGATAATGGACTAAGGTGTCAGTCTATGAAACTGTGAACAACAGTGATTCTGAGGGTTACCGCTGATCTCAGCTCATAAACGATTTATGAAACAGAGATGTTCTCCACAGATGATTTCTGCACACTGGGAATCTGTCATTGTCTGGCACAGAAATGTCCAGTTTATGAAGGTGCAATCTCAGCACTTCACTGGCGATCTGTGTCAGAATTCACCCTCCCCGATTCACCAGCTCAGAGGTGGTGAATCGGAGAGTGAAGAGAGAATCCCGGGGGAAGGAGGAAGATTATTAACTTCCTTATAACTCGATCAGACCCCCAAGTCAGTAACCATGCCCTCTGTCATATTTATGTGTGTATATATATCTATATATACAAAATGTGTGTGTGTAATATATATATATATATATATATATATATATATATATATATATATATATATACCATATATATATTATGTAGGGGCACTATTTATTATATTAACATGAGGTGAGCTGTCTGTCCGTGTACTGAGCAGTGATAATTTATCACTGCTTAATAAATGTACACCTCGGTGTTTCAGTGAATTTCTGGTACTGTAATCTCAGTCTCATGAGATTCCAGTATCGGGGGCGTTCTCCACTGTTTGAAGCGTTGGTAGATTGCTTTACTTTATAAAAGGAGAAGTGATCTACACCGCTTCATAAACTGGCACCCAGAGGAGAGAGATCTCCTCTGTGAATGCCGGAGAATGGAGCAGTGGATATTTTCTACTGCTTCATAAACGGACACCTAATTGTGGACTTCAGTTTTCTGAATCACTAAACTAAACTAAACAGCTTTACAACCTCTCTCGACTCTATGACTCTTCCCTCCTATTCCTTAGCTTGATTGTAATGTAGATACATTTTCAAAGAAACTTTTAGATGTGTTTCTTAGCAAAGTACAGCAATGTGGAAAATGGTAGTGACATAAACACACCACACACCCTCTCAGATTGAATTGGATGGACTGTGTCTGTATTCAACCTTACCAGATATGTAATTATATGACTATTGATTATCCTTCTCCTTGGTGAGGAGGGGCGTGCGTTCAATCTTTTAACGAGAAGTGTCTTTCAAGATTATTGAACATTTTTTCAGGACTGCACCCTAATTGAAGTTACAACCCCCTATGCTGTCAGGAGCCCACAAGGATTTTCCTCATAAGTGAGCACAGACTTTATTATTGCACACATCATTTTGCAAACTTTGGATTAGCTAACAAAATAATACCTCAAGATTTAGGGATTTTAAAAGCAATGCAAACAGATAATTTTATAAAAAAAATATGTATTTTATTTATACAAAAATATCTAAAAACAATGATTATATGGATCCAAACAAATTGATTAAAGTTGATACATAAAAATACATAATGTGACACAAGATGATATCAGAAAGTAGCAAATACAGCTAAGTTCAACAAAGAGATAAATTACATAGCTCTAGGTGATACATAGTTGCAAAGACTGACGCGTTTCAAAAGTACATACAATTCTTCATCAGGGACATATAGCAACTTTCTGAAAATACAAACATGATATCAATACATATTTTCAAAATATTATTAAGTGTGTCCGAGATGCTAGTCAAGAAACACTTACGTATTCTGATGTTCAGATGTTGATCCAAAGACTGAGGAGAGAAGAACTTCAAACTAAGCACTCCACTACCAACAGCATTGGCCCTCCATCGCATTAAGGGGCCCAAGAGTATAGCACTCAGCAGGGAAATCCAAAACCTAAGTCTCCACCATTATTTATAATACAAAAAATATAGGGAGAAAATGGGGGAAAAAGACCTGAAACAAAAAATGGAATAAGATAAATGGCTTGTTGAAAAAAAACAAAAAAAACACACACTTACAAGGAGCCAATGTGGATGTGCTCCAGCTGGATCAATATAAAGCAAAAATGAGCAGTCTCCCCCAGAGAAAGTGATCTCCTTTTCACTGAACCAAAAGTCCTCAATGCACACAGTGGACCTGACATCCCCAGGGCTCCCGGCGTCCTCCTTATATATCCCCAGTAATCAAGAACGGAAACAAGACCTGACGTTACGCAGACCTGGCCGCTGCGTCATTGATGGGGTGGACCACTGATGAGCAGAGGGAGGGGCTGGCGTATAGACATGCACCGGCTAAACAGCTCGGAGAGCGAGCAACATACCTGTGGGAAAGCCGACGCCGTCACCATGGCAATGATGTCGGAAAGCATCTGACATAGCCAGGGCAACATACATCGACCAGCCCCACCCGAGGGGAAGCCGCGGCGCCACTACCAAGGCAACAAGCCGGAAAATATCCGACGCAACAAAGGCAGTGGGGCCGCCTCCACCCCAAAGGCGAGGAAAGCCCACTGCTGACCGGGATTTCCGGCAGATGGAAATCCCCAAACCACTGCCGCAGGGGGAGGAACTGCTATGCTATCAATAAATATACGAAGCAGGGAGCGTGCACAGGGGAGGCCGTCACATGACGGCCTCCCGGGAATGCAGGTCCGCGCTGTGGCCGTCATTCGGCCATAGCGCGGATAGCAGGTGGTTAAGAGTCTCCACCGGGCCATCCCACACAAGAAACACATTGTATATGTAACGTTGCCATAGCACTATATGTTTTGTGTACATGGTCAAGGAGTCATTCGTTTTAGGCCCTTTCTAGGAGGATTCAGTTCTGGTAAAACGGATTAAGTGAGGATTCTTCTCTGGTATTTTATTTCTGTTTTTATTTTTAGTCTTGGGACTAGTCCATTCTGTCCGGCTGTTTTTTTTTTTTGGGTGGACCTTTCTCTCTTTTCAGATGGTCCCTCTCTTTAAGGATCTCATGCATCTTTTTTGGAAGTTATTTTGGAGAGTTAGCACCATCATTAATTCATCCTTTGGGGGTTTATCGATTAATATTTGGTTTTTCCATTCTATGTGAATAAAGTGGATGTTGTCCTTGTCTTGACATTATAGGCACCCCACAATATTTTACCATATGATTTGGAACATTATGTTTTCTTGTGTATACATGTATATGTTTTATTTGTTACAATGATGTTCCTCCTGTGACTGGGTTTGATTTTATTCTCCATCTGGGTACCCACCCCCAGCTGCCAACATCGCATTCCCGGCACACGTAGGCCCTCATATAGTCAATGAGGTTCGTCTCTGTGGCGACCTGGATAGCGGCAGTTTGGCCTATGGGGTTTTCTTAGTGTGTCAGGGGGGGTGTTAGTCTTTCTGGAGTTACATGAGCCTCCCCGGATAAGTACATTCTGGTTTTATGTGAGGCACTTGTCCCTCCATGACCCATGGGAAGTTTGGGTCTTCCCTGGTTTTCCTTAGGTGACCGGACGCTTCCTTCTATCTGTGATGTCTGCCTTTGCTAGCTCCAGTGTGTCCTCAATCTATCAGCCTTGGCTGATGGTTTTGGGCAACACATGTTGAGCTGGTCCATCTGCAGCAATAGGCAGACATTCACTGTGTGTGGTTGAGGGATCTGCTTCGTATATCTATTGATGGCATAGCAGCTCCTCCCCTGTGGCGGTGGTTTGGGGATTTCCATCTCCCAGGTCGGCAGTGGGCTTTCCTCGTCTTTGGGGTGGAGGCGGCCCCACTGCCTTTGTTGCGTCGGATATTTTCCGGCTTGTTGCCTTGGTAGTGGCGCCGCGGCTTCCCCACAGGCGGGGCGTTAGCTTCCCCAGCTGTCTGGTGGGCGTACATTGCCCTGGCTACGTCGGATGCTTTCCGATGTCATTTCCATGGTGACGGCGCCGGCTTTCCCACAGGTATGTTGTTCGCTCTCCGAGCCGTTTAGCCGGTGCACGTCTATACGCCAGCCCATCCCTCTGCTCATCAGCGGTCCACCCCATCAATGACGCAGCGGCCAGGTCCGGGTGATGTCAGGTCTTGGCGCCGTTTTTGATTACTGGGGATATATAAGGAGGACGCTGGGAGCCTTGGGGATGTTTTATGTATCAAATTTAATCAATTTGTTTGGATCCATATGATCATTGTTTTTAGATATTTTTGTATCAATAGAATATATATTTTTTTAATAAAATTATCTGTTTACATTGCCTTTAAAATCCCTAAATCTTGAGGTATTATTTTGTTTGGTATACATGGGATGTTGGCAATTACATGCCAGCCCACATGAGTCCAATTTATCTTTAAACTTCGGATTAGCTATGCTGGACTTGTGGGGGTTTGATGACCACCTAATGTAAACCCCCCACATACCCAAATCTCATTTTAATGTACAGCCTATTGGGTTGGTATATTTATAGCTCTTGGGATGTAACTTTTGGATTTTGTATTGTCCACCCATTTTTACTTGTTATGCTCTTTCTCATATTGTTTTATGTTATTTGTTTTTGTTGTATGACAATGGTAGATATCTCTACCCCAAGTATCCCCCAGCTATATCGCTTACTAAATATTTACAAATGCAATGGCATTAAGGATTATCTGTTGGAAACAAAGAAGAATGGCGGCACATCCGGAAGTAAAATCAAAAGAATTTATTGAAAGACCATAAAATCAAACGAACATGACAAACATCAATTCATGTTCGTTTGATTTTATGGACTTTCAATGAATTCTTTTGATTTTACTTCTGGATGTGCTGCCATTCTTCTTTGATTCCATTGGATTTCCCTGGCTGCGGACCAGGCAGGCACCCAGATCTCTTCAGCAGCTCATCAGATGCTCACAGGTGGCTTTGAGCGGTGTGTTCCAAGCTCTTTCTCTCATTAAGGATTATCCCATTGAATGTTCAACAAAAAAGGCTATGTCCTGACATACTTTGATAAATCCTAATCTAGGCAAACACCAAGACAAAGGAGGTGGTTGTCCTCCTTAGGATAGCTAATATTAGATTTTAACTTCTTACAGGCACTCTGTGAGATTTTACAGTTGTATTGATGAATGTAATAAACCTAAGGCCCCATTCACACTTTGACAATTAGAATTCACGTTTACAACATGGGACCCCCATAGCCAGTCCATGTTAGCCTGCTATTTGGGTTATATCCCGCAGTTGTGGGTACTCTTGAACTTATATATACCTTTCTACTATGTAATTTTTGTATTCATATTTTATGGACTATGTCCTTTTTTATAATTATATACTAATACATTGGCTTCATTTATTACCTGTCTTGTAACTGCCTTAAAGTCCCTGAGGGGTTCTTTCATTGCTATTTGCATGCATCATTTCAACTCTTTACCAGTTGGTATGTTGGCAGTTTTTCCTTTATTTCACTCGGCTCTGCTTTGCTGTATTTTCTCATGTAATAAGCCTAAGGCCCCATTCAAACTTTGGCGATTTGGACTCTGCCCGCAATTCCAAATCACGGCAAAAAATGCAACACGAATTTGGGGTACCACTCATCCTGAATGGCACCCCCAACACTGTGCACTCTTGCTGCAACTGTTGCGCAACAAAATGCCTGAGAATCGTGGCAAAATGTGTGTATAAAAACGAGCCTGGCTCAGGGCCAAAATTTGGTCCATGAGCATTTTGGCACAACAAATGTGTATAGTACAGCCCATTTAATGATCATCAGTGCTTACTTATGCTGGCCATACACTATACAGAAAATCTTTAAGGCTTTGGAGCAACAGCTGGAACAATTGAGACTGATGAATCAATGATTAATTATAGCCTTCTAAGTTCTACATTGTGCACTAGCTTGTCAGATTCCCAAACTGATCCCTGTGCCCTGGTCAAATCCCTGACCAGGACAATTTTTTAAAATTATATTTCCTTCCTTTTTGCTAGACAGGAGTTGTTTTTCTAGAGACCAAATAATGCACTGTTTCTCTACCTTATTTTTAATATTTAATACAGGATACACTAACTGATTTTTTTCATTGGGAGAGATGCTAAGAGAGATTATCACCCTCTGCAGCCATCACAAACAACAAAAATCCCAACATCAGAAACCATTATCTGTTTCCCTTTCCCTTTCAGCCACTACTTGTGATCAACTTCAGGCTGTTAGATAGGATTTCAATATGGTGTAATCCCATAATGCTGAGCATAATGTATAGTCCAGAGTGAAATTTACCATTTGCTAATAGAGTGAAATTTAGCAATCCTGAATTAGGATGTTAACTGAAACTGTCTGGCTCCTTTGACAACCCTAATTTTTATCAAATGCATGAATCAAGGGGTCATCTGACAGCCAGTGGTGTATTTAGGTTTTGTGCTGCCCTAGGCCTGACTAAAAGCATGCACCCCCCTAATTTAAATACGACCCACCCCATTCTGCCGAGGCCACACCCCTTCTTGTTTAAGACCCACCCTATCATCTGTAAACCACACCCCTTCCTCTTTAGGCTTATTTGGCACCTTTCAGGGGGGAACGGGTACCTGTTTCTGACAAGTACCCTTCCCCACTTCCGGGAGACTGTGCTGTCCCCTCTGTAGTTTGCCCCCCCTCCTCCTTCCTCCACTGGGCCATTCAGAAAATGCAACGCGCTTCGCACATGTGCAGTAGGGAAGCGGTCGGTTTCCCTTACCATGAATGATAGTGGCAAAACCCGAGAGCCAATCTGTAAATCGACTGAGGTGTCGGCATCGCTGGATCCCTGGACAGGTAAGTGTCCTAATATTAACGTAAGCAGCTACAGTATTTGTAGCTGCTGGGTTTTAATGCTATCACGGGGGGTCTCACTGTGCCCATCAATTGCAGCCTCACTGTGCCCCATCAAACTCAGCCACTGTGCCCCATCAAACGCAGCCACTGTGCCATGAAATGCAGCCACTGTGCCATGAAATGCAGCCTCACTGTGCCCCATCAAACTCAGCCACTGTGCCATCAAACGCAGCCACTCTGTCCATCAAACACAGCCACTGTGTCCATCAAACACAGCCACTGTGCCCATCAAACGCAGTCACTGTGCCCATCATTTGCAGCCACTGTGCCCTCAAACGCAGCCACTGTACCCATCAAATGCTGCCACTGTGCTATCAAATGCAGCCACTGTGCCCATCAATTGCAGCCACTGTGCCCATCAATTGCAGCCACTGTGCCCATCAAATGCAGCCACTGTGCCCCATCAAACACAGCCACTGTGCCCATCAAACGCAGCCACTGTGCCATCAAACACAGCCACTGTGCCCCATCAAACGCAGCCACTGTGCCCCATCAAACGTAGCCATTGTGCCATCAAACGCAGCCATTGTGCCCTCAAACGCAGCCACTGTGCCCATCGATTGCAGCCACTGTGCCCTCAAACGCAGCCACTGTGCCCATCAATTGCTGCCACTGTGCCCATCAAATGCTAACACTGTGCCCATCAAATGCTGCCACTGCCAGTGCCCATAACACTGATATAATTTATTCAATCATTGTACCTGCTGTCCTGGGGGTTTCCCTCGTGCTCCTCTCTCTCCTCCTCCTGACGTCACAGCCAGATCCCGCCCCAGGGCAGAGGAGAAGATTCACTGCAGGAAAGCAGTGCAGGAGAGGGTAGGCGGAGCTTAAGGCTCCACCTGTCACCTGCTGCTTATGGGGGCGCGAGTGACACACGCCGCCCCCCCGCATGAGAAAAAGCCCCCCCACCCGTCTTGCCGATTCTCGCCTCCCGCTGCTGCCTCCCGCACACATGCAGCCCACGGCGGCCGGCTTTCTGTAGCGGCGCCGCGGTGTATGGGCGTGCTTGTCAGAGAGTGGGGGGTCGTGAGATACACGCCCCCACTCTCTGACAAGCACGCCCATACACAGTGGCGATGCTACAGAAAGCCGGCCGCCGTGGGCTGCATGTGTGCGGGAGGTGGCAGCGGGAGCCGGGAATCCTCCATATGCTGTATGAAATGGTCTGTAGACAATTACGCTCCCAAAACTACAAGAGCCTCAACTGACCTCTTTGATTGGTGAAATGACATCAGAGGAATTTACATCAGACATTAAATCCTTTAGGCTTGTTTCACACTGGATGCTGATGCGGCTCCCAGCAGGGGTCCTGTGTGTCTTGGTTCACTGTTTCAGGTCTGATTTCAGCCAGAATTTTGGGCTGAATTTGGACCTGAAACTGACTAAAAGATGCATAGGGCTCCTGTGCAAATTTGCACCAAAGCCGCATCGGAGACATGTGAACCGACTCCATAGAGAGCCGGTCACATTCTCCTGCTATTGCGAATTGAATGCGGGGATGCAATAGTGTGAACCCGGCCTCAAGGTGTCAAAGGCTCCAGGCCCTGATGGGTATAAAGCTCTGTACATTAAGAAATGTGCCCCTTTTTTACTCGTTATCTTGAAGATATATGCAACATTTTAAAAAATGTAGATTGTGCAGATGAATTTTCATAGACACATATTACAATGGTACCCAAACCAGATAAGGACCTTATGCTTCCATATGCTTCTAGAAAACTTTCAGCCCATATCGGTCCTTAATATTATTCACAAGATATTTACCAAGATTCTGTAGCCTCGCCTTGCAGGATTGTTCTTCTGTGTGATCTCTTCAGATCAGTGTAGCTTCATCCCTATCTGTCATTTTAAGACTAGACATTTTGCTAAGACACCAAAAGTTGGATGATTTTTGTTTTGTTGGCTCTTTCTCAAATGATTTAAAAGTCACCTATTGTCCACCAGCAAGGATTCAATTCTTGTCTAAATTATCTGAATCCTTTTCAGTCTTACAAGGGACCCACCAATTGTTAGCCCCTGAAAAATTTACCTTCATAGGCAAGCAGGGCTGCAATATTTTTCTGAATCCTTGTAGCTGTACTGTACTGTATATATGTATACCAATCAGCCAATCCATACTCTACAGCCTTTCTTTGGCAACCCTTAATTCCAACCAGTGTTCAGTGCATTAATAGTTTGCTGGTGGAGATCAGAAAAACTTTTCTGCATCAAGAATCTTGTGAAAAATTGTACTTTTTCTTGCTGCAATATATCAGGGGGTGCACCTCAAGAGGAAATGTTTAGGTAAACTAAATAACTTTATCCCTCTGCATGCTGAGAACTCCCTTGCTTTTGATTTGCTGTTTTTGGGACAGTCTGTCAGGCTTCTCCTGGGGCAAGGGGTCTCTTTTCTTCCCTCTATTTTTATATGCAGAGTCAGTTGAATCAACCCACCCATTTTGTATCCAGAAGGAAGAAGGAATTGGACCCCCCCAATACTATCATTTACAACTTGGAATACAATCTTTGAAAAAACAGCTGAGATTTCAGAGAATGTAAATATAAAAGAAGGGACATGTCAGTTATTGAACACATGGTATTCTACCAGTTAGGCAGAGTGGAAGTTTATTGCTCTTCAGACCATTTGGTGGGCTTGTCTGGTGGCCTGGTATTATTGGCAAGCAGTGGAGAGTTTTTTGTCACCTTTTTTTGCACAGAGCTTCAATGAACACCATGATTGGTGCTACTTAATATCTACCCTCCTGTTATCTTGTTTGCAAAATAAACTAAACCTCTGTTGGCATCAGCTTGATGAACTATTGCTAAATGGTCAGTTAAGCCAGATTTGCCTAGTGCAATGGTCTATACGAAGCTACCAAACATTGACATAAAAAAAAAATTGTTATTACATTACTGGACACACTTAAGGCCTTCTAGGATTCCCGGCAGCCTTGGAGAACCTTTGTAGAAGACTATCTGCATTGCGTCTGTCTCTTTCCTCACTCTCTATTAAATCCTGCTACTTATGCTATGATTTAGACACGTGGAAGTATATGTTCTCTTTATTACAAACAATAAAGTGGAGGATATATAGCCACCTCTTATTTCTTGTCTCCAGCCTAGGTTGGGCCTTTGGAGACACAGTCATGCCCATTGTTGTTTTACTACGTTTCTTCTTCTCTTGTTTTGGGGGTTACCTTTATATTCAAACTAATTTAGGCATACTAGCCTAAGTACTATATGATCTTTGTTCATAAATCGATACCTTGTACTGGGGCAGAAGAACAAAACTGTACTCTTGAACATACTGTGGCATTGTTATCATGGTTACACATGTGTAGACTTAGATAGACTAAATAAAGTTGGAGTTGCAAAAAGATGAAAACCACAAGACATAAACATTACCAATAAATAAAAAGAAGTTGTTATGTCCCAAATAGATTCCAGGAAATACAGGATTGTATATTTAGTCTTTCCACTGTTTGAAACCTAAGACAATTATAATTAAATTATTATAAAATTAAAATACCTTATCTAGTTAAAGGCAATTAAAAAACAGTTAACTATGTAATTCTGCTTGCTATGTATGTGAATTTTTAAAAAATCAAGAGCATTTTGAAATCAAAGATACTCTACCTATATCCTTAACTTTTGATCATCAGATTGTGGTTTCCAGAAGAGATTTACAATAGAGTAGGGGGATTAACCAATGGTAAACCAATCTTATATAGTAAAACGTAAGAATCATAATCCAAAAAGTACATAAAATTTACCACTTCATTTTTCTTTTGGTCAATATGTTGTTGGATTTAGGTCATTTGCACAGCTATCGAACTTCTGCATAAAAAGCAACCAGTTTGCATACAAACTGAGCTTCAAATAGTTGACCCCAGTACTTAGCTGAAGGATCTTCAGAAGCTGCAGGTGCATCTAAACCGCAATCATGAATTTGGTGTTGCTTTGCCAAGCTGCTATGTTGGATTAGCAAGAACCACTTAGAGCTTCATAAATGCATTGGCTTATCCAATTAAACATCAAGCCCACAGGGTCTTTGGCCCTGGTTCATGAGACTCCATCTAGTAGGTAGGGGTAGAAGGTACATTTGCACTATCCATCCCCACTTCTGGCAGCCTGTAAACAACTATGTGAGGCTGACAGGTGCTTTAACTGGATGGGGCTTGATAGTACACTGAGCAGTGTTAATTTTTAGGGCAATATGCACCCAGCGGTGAATGCCAAGAACACAGTGTTTCGGGCATTTATCCCTGGATTCATACTGCCCTAAATGTTATATATGTAGCCACCATAAATTGGCCATATATTGGTGTCTATTACCATCAACAGGCCCCTGGCATGGCTCATGAGTCAATAAAAATGAGTCTGAATATCACAAATTTAAACTAGAAGTGTATACAAATGAGTGGTTTTATGTATAATCCCTGATATCCTTAACTAATATATTGTCTGCATTTGCATCGTAAGCTTTATAAAAATGGAACTTCTTCCTTTACACGTCTCTGATTCCCTTAATATTAGTTCAATTTTTTAAAAATGACTCATTATATACCATATCTAGGAGTAAAACCCATGTCTTATTATCATTCAGTATATTGTTAATTAGCCACAATTATTTAGGGATTTGTTGCAATACCAGAGCCCGAGAAAGTATTGGCTATGTAGGATTACAGTTACATAAAAGTGTATTTTTTCTAATCATTTTTTTTTATTTCATACTATCTTGCTTGGAAGATATAATGTGATTTGAAGCATAAACGTTCAAATATTTGGATCAATACAATTTTTTTATTTAAAAGATCATATGTTAACACATTACTTTAAAAGGCAGTTTGGATTTGCCAAATCATTGCACATGTTTAGAACTGCATGAGGGTGTGTTGCTTGGTACTTGGCAGAGATAGTGGCCTAACATAAGAGCTCGATGAGACCCACAGTCTACTCACACATCCGCTGGCTTTCCACTCACTTGACGTGGGCATATTGGTGAAGTACCACTCCTGCTCATGCCGTCCTTCCTCAACCACTGGAACCTGCAATATACAGGAGATCTTCAAATCCAAGCCCCAAATAAGCTGTGTAACTCTGGGCAAGATGGAGCTGACACGAGGGGAGGATGAGGTCTATAAGGGATCGCACTCAGCCTTTGATGAGCTGGTAAGAGACACTGAGGTATTGGACCACTCACTCACCCTGGCAGATATGACCACGATAGCTACAGGTATTAAAAACACTTTTTCATAATTTATTTAAAGGCTGACCTACTGGCGTTAATTGAAAAAATGGCTACTATTGAAAAAGAAGCCAGACAAAGGGACAGGGCTATGATACGGCTAGAATCTGCCACAGAATCTCACTGTGCTCATTTGATTGCCATAAATAGGCATTTAGAAGACCTGGACAATAGGGGCAGGAAACAGAACATCAGAGTGAGGAGCATGCCTAAATCTGTTAACCCAGAGTAAATGGGAATCTTATGCTTCTTTAGTGGATGCCAGGTGAGCACCCTCTTTTTGTAAAAACTTATACTTATCCCCAACAGATCTCCCTGAATGGTATTGGGAATATTGCCTGCCACCTATGGCTCATAGTCCACCTCATACTTTGCACTCCTACAAAACCACCTGTTAAAAAAGGGAGACACAACAAGCAATCCAGAGTTGGATCCAGTCGTGCACCATTTCACCGCAGACAACCAAAGTTTTGTGAGCAGACCTGACTGATTTTTGCTTTCTCCTGTTCAGTTTGTTTTATGTGTGCAGTACTGCCTCCCGAATGATCTCCAACCCCATGTTTGTCTAGTTCTATAAATAGCTGATGTTTGAAGCACTGAATACCTTAATTCAGAAGCCTGTGAATGGTCTCCTAGTTCACTTTGGGTTGATATCGGACTGTCTTCCTATAGCTTTAGGAACACTATGGATTGTGATTCACATACGCTAGATATTGGGCATGTTGCCAGTGATAACTCACCTCCTGCCTTAATCTGGCACTTTATTACCTTCAGAGCCTTTTTCTTTTCCATGGTATGTGTCATATACCTGGGTGTATTTGAACTGGGATGTTTCTGGTCCCACAGCTGCAGTCTTACTTGTTGTGCCACAGAGGAGCTCTGGAGTTATAGCTATGTTCTCTTAGTTTGATGCATTACCTTGAACTAACTAGCCTCACCTGCTGCCAGCTGTGGACAATCTATGATCAAAGCAGCCCATAACAGCACTTCCTATCTCTCAGTGGCCGTTTGTTTGGACTAGCTTCCTGGGTGTTTTGACTGCTTTGTGACTCTGAATACCGTATTTGAACTTCTGCCTGAATTCCTGACTACTCTCTAGCCTGCTGATTTTTTACTTCACCGCCAACTTGTGTATGACCTTTGCATGCCTGACCAATCTCTGGATTTCGATTGTGTACCGCTTTGCCTGATCTGTTGCCGTCCTGATCTGCCTGACTAAGTTTTCGCCTGAATCCTCAGCACACAAGCTCCACTACCTATCACAGGTACCTTACATTACAAACGGGCCACAATGGCAGTGGATCCTGCTGAGATTGTTAAGGCAATTTCACATCAGGGACAATTGATTGGAGCTTATGAACAGCATCTTTCTTCCCTGGAGGCCAAGTTAGATGAACTTTGTACTATGCTTAAATCTTGCTTGCCTGTTCCTTCTGCAACGGTCCAGACTCCTGCTCCAATCCAATCCACCTCTTCTGCACCACCCAAAACTTCCCCTGCCTGAAAAATTTGGTGGTGATACTGAGGACTGCAGAGGCTTTTTAAATGTTTGTCGCTTGCATTTCCACAACAACCCTGGGACTTTTAACACTTCGTCTGCCAAAGTGACTTTTGTAATTTCCTTGTTAAAGGGGAAGGCCCTGGCCTGAGTCTCTCCTTACCTGGAACGCAATGATCCTGTGCTGCTAGACGCTGACAAATTTCTGGCTTCTCTCCAGACTGTATTTGGCAAGCCAGATAGAGTTTCAGCAACAAGGTACCAGGTACAAGGTACCAGGTCACTGGCACAATATGCTATTGAGTTCTGTACCCTGGCTGCTGAGACTAATTGGGACTCTAGGGCATTACGTGCAGCCTTCCGAAAAGGTCTTACAGATCGCATCAAGGACGAATTAGTCTATAAGGATTCCCCAGAAGACCTTGAGAAATTCATAGAGCTGTGTGTTCGTGTGGATGTCCGGTATCATGAAAGGTGCCAAGAGCAGCTTAGAACTCGCAAGTTTCGTAGGCCAGTTTACCGTTTGGCCCCTAATTTCCGCCAGAACCTGAAATCTCAGTTGAACCCCAGGCACCTGGAACCCAAGCAAGTAAGCCGTCTCCATCTGAGTCGGAGAAACAAAGGTAGCGTTTTTTTCTAGAAAGTTTTCTCTAGCGGAGATGAATTACGACGTTGGGAATCGAGAACTACTAGCCATCAAATTGGCATTGTCTGAATGGTGACATCTTCTGGAAGGGGCTCCCAAGCCTTTTTCTATCCTCACTGACCATAAAAACCTGCTGTATCTTCAGACAGCAAGACATTTGAACTCGCGTCAGGCTCGATGGGCTTTGTTTTTCTCCCGTTTTAATTTTATTCTTTCTCATGTTCCTGGGCATAAAAACAAGAAAGCTGATGCTCTTTCCAGACAGTTTGCTACCTCTGAAGAAGATCAACTTACCGAGCAGTATATAATCCCACCTCACAAAATTGTTGCACAGATCTCTACGGCTCTTTCCCAACAGTTACAAGAAACCTAGAATAGTGCTCCCCAAGGCTTGAAGATACCACCAGGTCGCATGTTTGTAGCCCCTAGCCTCAGAAAACCTGTACTCCTCTGGGCTCATGATGGTGTGTTATCCAGTCATCCTGGTGTCACCATTACTCTTAAGACCTTGCAACGTCATGTCTGGTGGCCTCATATGAAAAGAGATGTTACTGACTATGTGGCTGCCTGTCCAACTTATGCTACTAATAAAGTTGCCTACTGGACCGTTATATCCACTTCCGGCACCTCGCCAGCCTTGGACCCATTTGACTATGGACTTCATAACAGACTTACCCAAGCCCGACGACATGACTGCTATATGGGTCATAGTGGATTGCTTTTCCAAAATGTCTCATTTTGTGCCGCTCCCGGGATTACCTACAGCAGAAGCACTGTCTACCCTCTTCCTTTACCATATTGTGAGATATCATGGTATACCTACCAATGTCGTCTCAGACCACGGATCCCAGTTTGTTTCCCGATTCTGGAGAGCATTCTGCAAGAAACTGGGAGCAATGCTCTCAATCTCTACCTCACATCACCCTCAAACAGATGGTCAAACCGAACGCATGAACCAGACCCTAGAAACCTGTCTTTGACATTATGTCAATGCCTTACACTCCAACTGGTCTGAGTATTTGCCTTTCGCTGAGTACACCATTAATTCCCGTTGGCACAGTGCTCTTCATACCACACCATTCTACGCAGCCCTAGGCTATCACCCTCAGACTTTTCCCCTACTTCAGCCTTCTTCTGGTGTAGCAGCAGCAGATCTGCGAGTGAAAAATATTCTGCTACATTGGAAAAGGATTCACTTATTACTATGGAAGTCAGCAGGCAAGTATGCAATTTTCTCCAACAAACGAAGACGCCATATACCTCCGTATGTGGCGGGGGACAGAGTT
Source organism: Lithobates clamitans (assembly GCA_037952925.1). Classification (NCBI taxonomy): domain Eukaryota; kingdom Metazoa; phylum Chordata; class Amphibia; order Anura; family Ranidae; genus Lithobates; species Lithobates clamitans. Next base: position 729,946 of record JBBGZY010000632.1, on the reverse strand, counting down.
TGGCTATCAACCAAATACATAAGACTGTCGGTTGAAATTGCCCTCCTCTCTCTGGATTCACCCCATATTCCACGTTTCCCTCCTCAAAAAAGGCAATTTTCCATCGCTACTCCAGAACGCAACAGCTACCTTCTCCTGTTCTTGTTGATGGACAAAATGAGTTTGAAGTCTCTAAGATTCTTGATTCTAGAAGACAGGGTCGTGGCCTACAGTATCTGGTTCATTGGAAGGGATATCCCATCACAGACCATTCCTGGGTCCCAGCCAAAGATTTGCATGCTCCTGCTCTTATTCGAGACTTTCATGCCTCCTTGCCCACTAAATCCTGCTAGACCCCTGGAGGGGTCCACTGGGGAGGGGGCCCTGTCATGTACATGGATGTATTTGAACTGGGATGTTCCTGGTCCCACAACTGCAGTCTTACTTGTTGTGCCACAGAGGAGCTCTGGAGTTATAGCTATGTTCTCTTAGTTTGATGCATTACCTTGGACTCACTAGCCCCACCTGCTGCCAGCTGTGGACAATCTACAATGAAAGCAGCCCATAAATAGCAGCACTTCCTATCTCTCAGTGCCCGTTTGTTTGGACTAGATTACTGAGTGTTTTGACTGCTTTGTGACTCTGAATACCGTATTTGAACTTCTGCCCGAATTCCTGACTACTCTCTAGCCTGCTGATTTTGTACTTCAATGCCAGCTCGTGTATGACCTTTGCCTGCCTGACCAATCTCTGGATTTTAATTGTGTACCGATATGCCTGAACGGTTGCCGTCCTGATGTGCCTGACTAAGTTTTCGCCGGAATCCTCTTCACACAAGCTCAACTTCAGACACTACCTATCACAGGTACCTTACAGTATGTCCGCTGACTTCTGCAATCAGCCTCGGCAGATCTGCCTGCAATTCAAAACACTGTAGTGTGAATGCAGCCTAACTGTGCTGAACTTCCAAACAGGAAAAACAGCTTTTATATGTTATATATTTTTGCTATATTTTGCAATATGCAATTAAAGAGGAAGTTAACTTTCCCACTCTGATGCTGATTTTCATTTACTTACTGTTTTAAGAAATTTTAAAAAATCATGTTTCCAAAGGTAAGGCAGTACCTTCTTAGGTATTGTTTTCTGAGTCCACAGTAGAGTGTATTTCTGCCCTTTCATGTAGTCCTTCATGCACTGTTAACGGAGCCTCCTTCTCGATCCAACATTTCTATGGCAACTGCTCTCCACCGCTCATAGCCGACTTGTTTTACTCAGCAGTATTTACTCGTACCGACCTTCTAATGTTTGCCTGTGTCAGTGTTATCAGCTTCAGCTGATAACACTGCAGTATGCAGTCCAATGTCCAGGTTTACACTCCATGTAATGTCACACGGTCATATGGGGTGTAGGAGGAAGCTCTAAATGATTCTACAGTCTCATGGGATTTGAGTGTTGTGCCGCAGGGAGTCCTATCAATGGACAGACAAGCACACAGAGTATGCCGTGAATCAAGGGAGAAATGAGCATGCGTGATGTCATTATAAAGAGTAAGGAGATATCTACAAGCAGTGTTCATTAGCGTTTTTTATGCTGATTATTGGGATAAAGGATGATGGGATAAAGTTTTGGGGGAGAGTTTACAACCACTTTAACAACAATACAAGAAACTAATATTTTTTAAAATTTTGATATATGTTGAAGAAATTTTCATATACACACCTAAACATACCTTAAAGTTACTAAACCCACAACAGTAAAAATCAGTCTGTATATGCAGCATAGCATGCTTGTTATACTCACTGTGGAACTTAAGGGGTTAATCCTCTGCATTGTGTAAAAGGGCTGTTTTATTCTGTATGCATAGATCCTCCCCTCCTGCGCTGTCTATCTGGGGAAGGCCAGCTAACACAGGCAGAGTAGCCAACCTGCACATGCTCAGTTGTGTCTTTTATGCTGGATAGAACAGTTACGTGTTCTCAGAGATAGCGAGGTCACATGATATTAACATCACACCTCCTTCCTGAACTCTCAGCACTGAAGAAACTGTGCAGTTTATCATGTAACCGTGGTATACATATCATCCAAAAAGGTATATACTGGCAGTAATTTAATGTAAAAAAATGTTTTCATATTACTGGGTTTAGTAACTCTTTAAACTATGCTTTCCTTTTAAAGGGTCAATAGCTATTTGACTTTTCTTTTTTTTTTTGTATTGCACCTTAACCCTATGCTAGTCCCATAAGTTAGTTTTGTTTATGGAAAGTGGTATAAATGTCATTGAATCATGCTGACCTTTCATTCTTTTAAATATGGCATAACACAGCATAGCATGTCTCCTTGGAGCCCATCAGCATCTGTTCCTAAATTGTAATTACATTTCTTCTGTTAGATTATCAAGTAACATGATTGGTTAGGGTGGTCATATTTGTCACTGTCACAATCTTTAAGGTTTTTGAAGCTATCAAATATTTTAGCACAAATTATTATTGAAGATCAACTAACTTATATGTAAAGCTTGCTAAGACTTGTGTAAATATTTATTTGTATGTTGTGCACTGAAGCCTTTTTTGGCTCATGATAATACACATTTGTATGTTGTGTTCATTTGAATACAAGATAACAAAGATAACAAAGAAAATATTAGGGCCCTAATCTCACTGCACCACAGAAAGTGTGCTCACTTATATCATCACTGCTTGGTACAGCAGCAGTGCAGCTGAGGATAAAAAGTCACTTCAAAAGTTTATTATAGAGACTCATAGAATAATTAGTATGCAGCTTCCCACTTTTGAAAACATTTCCAAAACCCACTCTATTAACAGAGCATTAAATAAAGTAAAGAATTCTTCTTACCCTGGTCAGTCATCATTTGTTATTTTCCCTGCGAACTTTGAGGCGTTACAGGATAATAAAAGCCCACATATCTAGGCTTAAGAACAGCTTTTATCCCAGTCCAGTTGTTCAATTGAATCAGTCACTGCAAAAGCATGAGTGTCTGATTATTCAGAATAATATATAGATTTTTAATTATTATTATTGTTGCTTATATAAGTTTTATTAATACTGAGTAATTGCGTAATTAATTAATGTACTATTCAAAAGATGCATATTGAAATTGCATTGTATATTTTTCTTCAATAACAATAAAACCTCATTATTATTAGTCATATTTATTGAAAACCATGCCTGTTTTACTTAGTCTTTAATAAAAAAAAAATATTCAAAAAAAAACAACTCACGGCCAGCTCTTAAATATATAGACAGGGATAATCTTCTTGATTCTCTTGAATTTTAATTACTTGATGCATCATTTATAATGCTTAATTCAACTCTGCTATATTTGGGTAGTAGAATAAAATTACAGTCAAAGTGTTTTACAGAATTAAAATAAAAATTAATTGACCTTGAAGCTGGATGCAGTTTCAAAAAATAAACTCTAACCCTTTGTAGAAAAAAACATATAAATATAAATGTGTGTGTATGTATTTGAGTGTGTGTGTGTCTTAGCTTTTATATATCAATTAAGGCAAAATTACATAGTTACATAGTTGGTAAAGTTAAGGGTGTGTGTGTTTACGTCAATACCAATTTCCATATCCCTATATATTGCGTTCCATAAGATGCTCATCTAAGCTTTTTTTGAAACTATCCACAGTTCCCACTGAAATCACCAATTGTGGAAGGAAGTTCCACATTCTTACAGCTCTGAAAGTAAAGAACCCCCTATGCAGTTTAAAGTTAAACCACTTCTCCCCCAATTTCATTGAGTGGACATATGTATTATTAACCTGTCACTGTCCGCGCTATAGCCGAATGGCGGCTACAGCACAGACCTAAATTGCTAGGAGACTGTCAATAGACATCCTCCCCTTTACACACTCCATGCTTGCTGTGATTACTGAGTCAATGAGACTCGGGTGATCACAGATCAGAGTAAGGGGCCGGTCCCAGCCCCTTACCACGTGATCAGCTATCAGCCAATGACAGCTGATCATATGATGTAAACAGAAGATCGGTAATCATTTTTTTTCTCTCCTCACAGTTCCCATCAGTGCAGCCTCATCAGCGTACATCAATGAAGGAGAAAAATTACCTGATTGCAAAATTTTATAACAAAATATAAAACTGTTTTGTATTTTTATTTAACATTTTTGAACTTTTTCATTTTTTAACAAAAAATAAAAACCCCAGAGGTGATCAGATGCCACCAAAAGAAAGCTCTATTTTTGGGAAAAAAAAATGATAAAAATTTCATTTGGGTACAGTGTAACATGACCGCGCAATTGTCATTCAAAGTGTGACAGCGCTGAAAGCTAAAAATTGGTCTGGGCAGGAGGGGGGTTTAGGTGCCCAGTAAGCAAGTGGTTAAACTCCCTGAAATGGAAGTAGACACTAGATTTTTTTTTTACCAATAAACTAGTAATTATGTGGCTGTAGGGGTATCTAACTGTCCATGATTTAAATATATTAAAAATGACAGATTATACATCCATCAAAATGTATATCATAGTACTGAAGTGTCTTCCCATTTATAAGAAGGGCTGCTACTTCAACCTTGCTTATTTCAAAGCCTCTAAATAAACTTAGATTGGAAAACCCCATCTTACAGGTGAACCCAAGATCAAGCATACCTCAGTGCTGGCATACATCTTCCCATTGTAAAAAAAATATATTAGATTTTGAATGATACCCAGTTTACAAAGAACCTAAAAAAAGACCTTCTCCACCCTGAAGTACTTACATTGCGGATATCATCACCAATACCATCTAGATGGTTCCTCCTTGGTGACCATATTATAACTTCCAAACGAGTAGTTTAAGTATACATATCTAGTGCAAAAACAATGCCATGCTACATCAAAGAATTATATATCTAATACATATATAAAACATTACCGTTTATTTTATATGATGATCCCGTGTTAAAGAACCTCATTCCATATGCTCCCTCAATTACGTTTAAAAGAGCCAATTCCATTAGGGTCCAACTTATTCAAAGTGAGTACAAGGGGGAAAATCTCAAAGTTCCGTGTAAAATTAAAGGACCCTTCTGTTACCCGTTTATTATATTTGAGATTTAATATCTCAAAGATATGATGTGGGTTAAATGAGAGTTTTTCGACCATGAGTGAAAGCTTTAACACAATAACAAAAATGTATTGGCATATAGTAATAGTAATAGTAAAGGCCTACAATAATACACACATTCTATCTATTTGTACAGGGAAAGGGTAAAAATCATGGATTACATGAAGGTATGAGAAGTCTCCAGCTGAAGTCTGTGCAGATACTGACACTTTCAGGAATACTTATTTTCTTTTATTCCTCTTTACTTTTGTGCCCCATTACCATTTCACACAGGGGGGGGCAGGATCTGGGGGTCCCCTTCTTAAAGGGGACCTCCAGATTCCGATAAGCACCCCGGCCCGCAGACCCCCAAAAACACCAGACAAGGGTTGTGGGGATGGCCCTTGTCCTCATCAACATGGGGACAAGGTGCTTTGGGGGAACCCCAAAGCACCCTACCAATGTTGAGGACATGTGGCCTGGTATGGGCCAGGAGGGGGGGTGCTCTCTCGCCCCCCCTCTTTTCCTGCGGCCTGCCAGGTTGCGTGCTCGGATAAGAGTCTGGTATGGATTTTTGGGGGGACCCACACCATTTTTTTTTTAAATTTGGAGGGGGGTTCCCCTTATTATCCATACCAGACCTGAAGGGCCTGGTATGGAATTTAGGGGGACCCCACGCCATTTTTATTTTTAATTTTGGTTCGGGGTTCCTCTGTGGGGCAATCCCATGCCGTTTTTATCAATGAACTTTTATTGTATTACAGCGCGAATACTTTTAAATGACTTTTTTTCCTTTGAAATGTCATTTTGCTGTCAGACTGTTCTAAACACGGGAAACATGTGCCCCTTTACAGGCATACTATAGACACCCCCCAGGTACGAAATTTAAAGGAATATTACACTTTTATTGTTTCACTTTAAGCATTATTAAAATCACTGCTCCTGAAAAAACGATTATTCATGTTCGAGTCCCATAGACTTTAACGGTGTTCACGTGTTCGAACAAATTTTTTGCCTGTTCGCATGTTCTGGTGCGAACTGAACAGGGGGGTGTTTGGCTCATCCCTGCTCTTGAAGTTCAACTCCACTGAACATCAATTTAATTTGGCCATTTACCTCTGAACAAGCAAAAACTGTCAGTTTATCCTTACTAGCAAAGCATACCATGGCAACACTGCAGCAAGCATGTGCTCCCCTACATGCTGCTGCCAGACCTCATACCCTTTAGTATTTAGGGTGTGATTTAACCTCCCTGGCGGTAATCCTGAGTGTGGCTTGGGGTTCATTTTCAGTACCAAAAGTGGCAACCACCGAGCCACACTCAGGATTGGATTGCAGTATTCTGGTACAGCTTACTTACCTTGTCCGCAGGATCCTGCGATGACGCCCCGCAGAGTTCTCCACTGGATCAACCACCTGATGTATCACTGTTCTGGGCTCCATTCCCTGTGAGCATCGCGATGCATGGGGCAGAGCCCGGCGACAAATTCAAAAATGTACACAAATCATAACACACTTAATACACTGTAATCTTTAAGATTACATTACTGTATCATATCATTTCATCTCCCTTTTGTCCCTAGTACTTTGTCCAGTGCCCTGCATGCACTTTTATATTATGTATACTGTTCTTTCTGCCTGGAAACTTGAGATTGTCCATGGCAACCAAACAGTGCCCCTTTATGTCAAAAGTGGTCTTAGACCAGCTAGAAAACAACGATAGTGAATTAGAATCACTTGCAGAGTTGAGCGCTAGTGATTTGTGGGGAAATTTGCCATCAGACACTGAAAGTGACGACAGCGACGATTCTGCGACTGAGCAAACTTCAGTTTTTGATTTGATTACAATATTGAATAATTTTTAGTATTATGATATTATTTTTTATAATTATTTATAGTTATTTATTATATTATAATTTATGATTTCGTGTTTCAAACTGTATCATACATGGGATGTCTATTAGACTCTTGTTGATTGTGTAGATATTTCAAAATAATATTTTACATTTGTTTTTGTTCCTGAAACTGCTAGGCAACTTTTTCTAATAATGTCAGAGGAGATGTGACTAATTTTCTAATTCTTCCAAGGTCCTCCACATATCACAGTTAGAGACATATGAAGTAATTTTACAGAAGGGGATATTGTTTTCCTGAAATTATAATCAGGTTATTATTTTATGGTCTGTTTTGTTGTAGACAGTATTTAGCAGGACCTCTTTAAAAAAAATGTAAAAATTTCAAGTTAAAATATTTAGCAGGAAAAATGATGATGGCTAATCAGCCTAAAAATACCATAACTAAAATTTATACACAAGTTTCTATGTCTGTTGCCTTTCGGTCACTGTAGAACACTAAAACTATATTTTTATTTTAAATATTTGTGATCCAGTAGCTGGTACTGTAGATAAGAGATGAAAAAAATCCTTCATATAAGTAATTAGTCTAATAGGAATTCTGTGAAAGAAGTTTGTTTGGGTTCAGCCTCTCCCGGTTCAGAAGACCCCCCCATATAGGCTGTAAATCTCCTGAGGAGGTGGGTTCCCATGGTGCTGGGATTGTATGGTACAGTATAAATGACTGTGTATTACTGGCAAAGGTCACTGGCAGTATAAATGACTGTATATACCTTCGTTAGGAAGGTGCTGGCACTCTCTCCTACCATGTTTTTGTGTGTTCATGGTTTGGCTTGCTGGGTCTTGTAGTTCACCGCCTCCACATGTACTCCTTTCAGGAAGTTCAGAGTTGGTGCAGGTGAAGTCAGAGGCAGCTTCCTCTTTGGGTTGTCTAGCAAACACCAGAATGCTCACTGCTGATTTGCAGCAGCCTCTGTCCTCTAGGCTGATCTCAGTCTCCAGCTGTTCAATCTGCTACTCTGCTCTGGTAAGCCTCCTTCCTGGTCCCGCATTATTTTCTGCTGTGTTACTTGTCTATCAGAATATTTTTTTTTATCCTGTACCTTCTAGGACTGGGGCATTTTGCCTGCCTAGCTGCCTTAAGCACTGAAGATTTGGATGGAGAAGTGTATTTTAATTGTAGTTATTTATTTATTTGTTTTTAAAAGAGAGCACATCCTCTGTATTTTACAGAAAGAAGGGCCCACTGCGAGATAAACTCCCGCAAAGAGGTTCCAAATCAGCGTTCCAGCCTCAAAAGAGTAAAGAAGGGACTAGACATGACAAATTGCAGAGTAGCATGCAGCTGGATAGATGCCTGTTGTCACAGCATTCCAGATCTCCCACGCTCTTCCCTTACTTTACTAACTTGGACCCAAGCCAAGAGAGGTCAAGACATCAGACAGCTCAGGACAATGCTGCGAAAGCATGCCAGGTTAAATCCTACATTAAGCAAGCAGTCAAATAAGGGTTAAAGAGTGTTTCAATGAATCCTGCTCATCCTGCTGTATCTTCACCATCTGCAGATTCAAATCATGTGTTTTCAGTGCGTTTTAACTCTGAAGTTGATGGCGATTCGGATCCATCTGAGGCTGAGATGGTCTCAGAATCGCATACGTTTGATTTTTGCACTGGTTCCCCCTTTGGTGGAGGCTGTTAAGGAAAGAATCGTCGCCTCCAAATAAACAGCAAAGATACTACCCGTATTTAAAGAAATCGTTACTTTCCTTCCCATTTAATTTCTGAAATTAAAAAAGTAATTGACGATGAGTGGGGGGGGGGCCTGAGAAGAAGCTCAATGTGCATAATGGAGTATCAAAGCTGTACCCCTTGGGACACTATGCCTAAGGTGGATGCTTCATTACGTACATTCGCCCACCACATTACACTTCCACTGGAGTATTCTATCTCATTTAGGGATCCTATGGATCGCAAAATAAACGCAGACCAAAAAGGTTGTATAGTTTGGACAGCAGCCTGCAGACCAGCAGTAGCACTCGCTCCTGTGGCAACAGCACTTGGGCTGGGTTTGCACCTGTGCATTTTTGGTGCTTTTTGCGTTTTGTGGATTTGCACTACCGTCTGTTTATCATGGTCTCCTATGGAACGCGTTCTGTGGAGTGGGTCTGCGGAATGCACTGGAAGTGCATGGGTGTGAATCCAGCCTTAGAGTGTGGGTAGCAGAGCTGGTGGATGGATGTTTGGATGAAAGTCTAGGAATTGGCAGTTCTTCTCTTTTGCAGACTGCTGTAGAGTTGTGCCTGAAGTGGCTGTCGACCAGGTCAAGATGACAGCAAAGATAATGGCTCTTTAAGACACAGCAGCCCTTTCGGTTTAACAAGAGATCCAAAGAAGGATTCAGAGAGGCCAGGGCTTACAGACAGTTTTTCAGACAGTGGAGGGGAGCTGGATCAACCTTCCAGAAATCTTCCAAGCCCAGGGCCAACAAAGCTCCTGGGGCTGTGTTTCCACTGCTGCATCCCCAGAGTCGTGCGATTTACACTGCGACTTTGCTGTGCGATTTGTGATGCGATGTCATTCGACCTGTGAAAACCATGTAAGAACAAGTCGCACAGATGTCAGAACAAAGTAGTGTAAAAACCTTTTTTGGAGTCGCTGCAACTTAAGTCGCACCAATTAGAACGGGGACCATTGAAATACATGGGTTTTGACTTGTAGTGGAGACAGAGCCTAATGCCGCGTACACACGATCGGACTTTACGGCATACTTGGTCCGGCGTCCCGGATTTCGTCGGACAATTTGACCGTGAGTGGGCTCCAATGGACTTTGTTTTCTTAAAAGTTTGACGGACTTAGATTTGAAACATGTTTCAAATCTATCCGACGGACTCGAATCCGGTCGAAAAGTCCGCTCGTCTGTATGCTAGTCCGACGGACAAAAACCGACGCTAGGGCAGCTATTGGCTACTGGCTATGAACTTCCTTGTTTTAGTCCGGTCGTACGTCATCACATATGAATCCGTTGGACTTTGGTTGATCATGTGTGGGCAAATTCGTTCATTCGGAAAGTCCGTAGTAAAATCCATCAAAGTCCCCCGGGCAAAGTATGCCGTAAAGTCCGGTCGTGTGTACGCGGCATAAGGCTTCAAATAAGTCCTTCTGAAGCTGTCTCCGCTTAACCCTCTCAAGTAGGAGCAAGACTAGCCCAATTCAGGGGGGGTTTGGGCGGACAAATTACATGATGCCTGGATTGAAGCCATCATTCGATCAGGTTATTGTCTCGAGTTCAGAACAAGGCCCCCTCAGACTTTGTTCATAGAAACTGGACTTTCTACGGATTTGGAAAGGAGGCAATGATTGCAAGGATATATAGGGGAGCTGTTGGCAGCAAGGGCCATCCTTCCGGTTCCAAGGCACGAATTGGGTTAAAGAGCATGTTCCCCCTCTGTTTTTGGTCCCAGAGGCTTCAGGGGGTTTCAGACCAGTTTTTGACCTCAAAGTCCTGAATTTTTACATGAAGGTTCCACCATTCAAAATGGAATCATTGGAAATGATCGTTTCGATTCTGCAGTCAGGAGACTGGATGATTTCCATCGATCTGGCGGATGTGTATCTTTATGTCTCCATAGACGCATCTCACCTTTGCTTTCTCAGGCCTTCCGTGGAAGGCTCTCATTTTAATTTTTAATCTCTCCCATTCAGTCTCTGCACGACTCAGAGAACGAGCAACTGTCTGCTGTCATTGCGACTCTCAGGGTCAAGGGAGTGCAAATATTGAATTATCTAGATGACATGTTACTTCTGGGTCCGTCAACTGAGCTCCCTCTAGTTCATGTGAATTCACCTGCAAAACACTAACTCGTTTCATTTGGTTGATCAACTTTTGGAAGAGCCAGATGCATCTGACTCAAATGTTGGAGTATTTAGGAGTACAATTCAACACGGATCAGGGTTGTGTTTCTCTTCCTCAGAGCGAGGTCCAGGGGATCCAGTCTCAGACAAAGTAGTGATGGCCAGGCCTTCTATGATGCTGAAGGAATCCATGCAGTATCTGGGGGTTTTATCAGCCACAGTTCCGGTAGTCCTGTGGGTCAGGTGGGGCAGAAGGAAGTTTCAATGCAACTTTCTTCTTCAGTGGGATCATCTGCCAATTCCGATAATCTGGTCCCTGGTTGGTGGTCAGTAGCTCGCAATCTTTCCCACGGAGTTCCGTTGAAGGCCTCAGAAACAATAGTGGTGTCGACCAATGCCAGTCTGGCAGGCTGCAGGGAACACTGCCTGGGACAGCAAGTTCAAGGCCAATGGTACCTTTGTGGGGTGAAGAGTTCAAATTTCCTGGGATTGGATGCTGTCAGATGCGCTCTTAGTGTTCCAACCTATGTTGCAAGGTCGAGCTGTCAAGATTCTTTTGGACAACAAAACTACGGTGGATTATGTGTCTCATCAAGGGGGCACAAGAAGTCACCCTCTCCTTCAGGTGGCATGTCAATCTTCCTCTGCACAGAGAAGAATCTCAGCTCTCTTACAGCATCTTAACTCCCAGGGCCTGGCAATGTTTTAGCAGAACGCTTGAGTCAAGGCTTTGGGGATCACAACAAATGTGGCCTCAACCCCAAGTACCTACAAAAGATCTTCAGGGTCTGGGGGACGCCTTTGATAGATCTTATGGCATTGGAGATTTGTCAACTGCCTTGATTCTTCTCCCGGACCTAGCATCCACAGGCATTGGGTCAGGGTGCTCTGTCCAGGTCTCGGAACTTCCATCTGGTGTATGTGTTCCCGCCGCTTCTATTGGCTCTCAAAATCGTGCTGAAGATTCAGCAAGAAAGGGTCACAGCAATAGCAGTCCTACCTTACTGGTTCAGGGAGCTATGGTTCCTTCTGGCTTGGAGGATAAAGTTGGGCTCACCAATCCCTCTACCTCCTTGTCAAAATATCCTTCTGCAAAGTAGGGCCTGACACCCGAACTGCAGGAGGATAAAGTTAATGACATATTACAGGATTATCAGAATGAATATAACCTATCACCGGATCTGGAATACTATGGAAAGGGGTTGGGACCTTGGATCTGCTTTAGTATCTAACATTTTGGAGTTTCTGCAGAGTAGTCTCCAAGGGTTAGCTTATAATTCCCTGAAGGGTCAATTCCCTGCCTTGTCTGCTATGTCGTGTACAAGATATGCTCTACATGCGTTGGTGATCTGATTTTTTAGGGGCAACCATAGAAATCAGACCTCCATTGAAATCGTTTTCTTCCAAAAGAGGACTTAACACTAGTCTTTGGAACATTGCTGGTTCCAACATTTTTGATCAAGCTTTTTCTTGTTCATTATTTCTTTTAACAGTTTTTTGTTTTTGTTTTTTATTAGCCGTGGCCTCGGCCAGAAGAGACTCCGAGCTGTGCGCCTTCTCATCTAAAGAACCATATTGTTTGGTGCTCCCAGACAAGATAGTCCTTAGGCTGATACCGATCTTTCTACCTAAGGTGGCCACATAATTTCGTATGAACTGGGAGGTCATTCTCCCAGCCTTTCTGGTGGATACAGCTGATGATGAGTGGAGTAGGTTAGACCTGATCTCTGCGGTTTCAACCTACCTGAAATGGACTAAAAGCTTTGGCAAACAAGATCAGCTGTAGGTTTTCCCAATGGGGCCTAAAAAGGGTATGCCAGCAACATCTAGAGTTGTCTTCCTGGTTTGTCAAGACCATGCATATTGCATACAAAATGCTGGGCCTTCCTCCTCCTTCAGAGATCAAAGCACATTCGACGAGGGGTATGGCAGCATCCTAGGCATACGTGAAGGTCGTCCCTGAGGTAGTTTGCAGAGCAGCAATCTGGAGCGTGCCCAACACCTTTTTATTAGGCATTACAAGCTTAATATGCCTTGTCCGTCTGAGGAAACATTTGGCTCTACAGTATAACAGCGGCTGTTGCCCATAAAAACATTTTGAGTAGCATTGCATTGAGGGTTTGGCTTATTTTTTATTTTTTGTCTTCCCTCCCTTCTTAATATTGCTTGGTGCAGCCCATATAGGCTGACATGGGAAGGTCCAGGAATAAGGAAAATCATTATCCATACTTACCATAATTTTCCTTTCCTGGATCCTCCCCATGTCAGCCGGAGGATTCCCACCCAGTTTATCTGTCGCGAGGCTGCGTTTTTTTGAACACTGGAGTGGGCAGACAGCCGCCTTTTTATGGGCTAGAAAAGAGGTGGTCCTGGAGGGGTCAGAGGGGCGGAGCTGACCCATAGTAGGCTGACATGGGGAGGCTCCACAAAAGAAAAATTACGGTAAGTATGGATAACAATTTTCCTTATTTGCTTATGCAGGTGCAAGGAGAAGATTGAGAAGATGGAGACACAACAAGAGTGAATAGAACCATTACATCAATCACCATTCCTCAAAAAAGTTCACAATATTATGTCTATTCCACACACACGCTCACTGGGTTTGACTTACTAAAGGCAAGTAGGCTGTTCACTTTGCAAGTGAAGCTGCACTCAAGGGATATTTTCCCAGAGCCTTGTGAATGTGGTGAAAGTCTCTTTTCCTTTAGTGAATCAATTTTAATAACTAAGAACCAATTTGGGTGGAAGCCAATTAGCTTAACCTTTTATTTTATGATACTCTGAATAAACCAGGTTGTCCACAGAAAAACAAAATCACAGGGAAAATCGGCTTAAAATATATTATTAGTTCAGGATCTGTCTTTTTTTTTGCCCTAACTCTGGTTCAAACTCATGTTACAGAAGAGACATTGACAGTTTATAGTTCATTAACAAACTGACAAATGTCTCCATAAATCATTTTGTGAAACAGTCTAATATTCTGATTTCATGATTAAAGGTGCTTTTGATATTCCCATAAGAAAACTTGAAGCTCTCTGCTCTGTCCATGATCTGCCATCTGCCTTCTAGATGATATGGAAATAAAACCCTTTATCATAAGTATTTTAATTAATTTCAAGAGATGTTCTTTGAATCCATTTTCTTTTAAAGACATTGATGTCTTGAAACTTGTCATCCTACGATATTTGACACAAACTATATTTTGTTTGTACAGCTACTTTAAAAACTAATTTTGTTATTAAATGCAGTCCTTCAAAAAAAAATCATGTTGTTTCTCCTATAAATGTTTACTTTTTCAAGTATAGAATATGAACAAAATACTTTTATTTAGCTTTAAATCAGTGATGAATTAGAATTACTTTCATTCAGACATTTATAGGTACTGCTGAAAATATTAGCTGTCCTAGTTTAGGATTTTCTTTATATTCTCTGCTGCTTTGTAATCATCATTCTAAATGTGTTACTAAATTGTTATGCACATGAATATGTTTGGTCATGTCAAATGTTTTGCAGATGTCAATGTTGGTACTCTATGTTGCTGTCTACAGCAATATCAGGTCTTTGAGCTAATTTTTACACATATTTAGCTCAATATAAACCATCACATCATATACAGGGGTTGATTTACTAACACTGGAGAGTGCAAAATTTCGCACGGCTGTGCACGGTAGCCAATCAGCTTCTAACTTCAGCTTATTCAATTAGGCTTTGGCAATAAAACCTAGAAGCTGATTTGTTCCAATGCAGAGCTGCACCAGATTTTGCCCTCTCCAGTTTTAGTAAATTAACCCCACGGTTATTTTAAATACAAGAATAGAGATTATTAGACTTGCTTATAAATGTAGCTGGAAGATGGCCTATGTCAACAATATGGGGTTGATTTATTAAAAGCAAACACTGTTCACTTTCCCCTGAGTTTATTGTGTTTGCTTGCACATGATTGGATGATGGAAATCAGCAAAGTTTCACCTCATTTACTAAGCTCTTGGGATAATTCCCTTGCAAACAGTCTGTTTGCCTTTAGTAGAGCAACCCTTTAATTTCTATTTTTGGACTGTATTAGTAGGTCACTGAGTTATTCAGCTGATCTGATGAGAGGTAAATCTTTGGAAAGCATTTATTTTAGCCAATTATGCAATTTTTTTCCAGTGTGTTTTTTTTAATTATATTCAAAAAACCTAAATGTGCCCCGTCATTTTTTTAAACCTGGTTTGTGAGGTACACCTTTTACAACTTTGAGATATTGGAATTAATTTATTAAAGGCAAATAGGATGTTCACTTTGCAAGGGAATTTCCCCAAAGCTTAGTAATTGTGGTGAAATTTCGCTTTGTAAAAATACTCAATCACGTGCAAGGAAAATAAAAAAAAACAGCATTTTTGCTTGCACACGATTGCACAATGGAAGCTTCACCTTATTCATTAAGCCCTGGGGATAATTCCTTTGCAAACTGAACAACCTATTCACCTTTAAAATCAACCCCATTGTATAGGAATACAACCTAGCTACAGTCATGGCTAACTGCTGATCTTGTTTTTCAAATACAGAGAGTACACCTCACCATGCATCCCTTGACACTTAGCAAATACACACAACACATTTCATACCTATCTCCAAGCTCCCATCAATGGATCTGTGGGATGGTCCTTATCAGGCATATATGCACATCCTGACCAATAGCTTTCATTTTCCCTGATTTTCTTTGTGACATTTTAAATCTTCTGCCTCTGCAAATGCTGACTGTGTTAACACAAATGCTGTGCCCAAATGTCCTTTTTTTCCCCACAAATAGAGCTTTCTTTTGGTGCTATTTGATCACCTCTGCGGTTTTTATTTTTTGCGCTATACACAAAAAAAGAGCGCCAATTTTGAAAAAAAAAAACAATATTTTTTACTTTTTGCTATATCAAATATCCCCAAAAATGTTTTTAAAAAACAAATTTCTTCATCAGTTTAGGCCAATATATATTCTTCTACATATTTTTGGTAAAAAAAAAATTGCAATAAGCGTATATTGATTGGTTTACGCAAAAGTTATAGCGTCTACAAACTATGGGAAAGATTTATGGCATTTTTATAATTTTTTTTTTTTTTTTTACTATTAATGGCGGTGTTCTGCAGTATTGCGACATTGCGGCGGACAGATCAGATACTTTTGACACATTTTTGGGACCAACATTTATACAGCGATCAGTGCCATAAAAATGCACTGATCACTGTGTAAATGACACTGGTAGGGTAGGGGTTAACACTAGGGGATGATCAAGGGGTTAAATGTATGTTCCCAAGTGTGTTATAACTGTATGGAGATAGGACTGAGTAGGAGAGGAGACATTTCACTGTTCTTATATAGTAGGAACAAATGACATGTCTCCTCTCCTCTGACAGCACAGGGAGTTGTGTGTTTACACACACAACTCCCTGTGCTGGTGCTTGTGCACGCATGGCTGGTGGCGATCGTGACCGCCAGCCATGTGCATCGGGTCCCCCGCCGTACAGCAGGTGCGCCCCTCTGGTGGCTCTTAAAGGGACCCCGAATATATACGGGGCTTCGTGCAGCGGTGCCTTTGTGCTGCAGTAAATGTATGTGAGCCGGTCAGGAACTGGTTAATTTAAAGGAATTTTCAGTCCAAATAACAGGCTTTTCCCTTACTGAACAAAGTGAGAGCTGTTGCAGCCAATCAAACATCAACTTAGCAGTTCAGCAAATGTATTGAATGTATTGGAAATGATTGAAATCTGTTGCATGCTTGGATGTTTTGGGATGGCACACATCTTTGCTTTCCATTATATGCAGTTAAATTTTATTCATTTGTTGCTTGAACAGAACTTTATTATCTAAATCTATCCCACAGTGTTGTTTTGAACAGATGTTTGATAATGACATTCCGTTTCTTTATGTGACTGTTTACTATTCAGAAATGCTGCAACAGCGCTTCGCTTGTGTTTATAATAGATTTTATAAATTAAGGTTTCAGAGGAAAGAGACTTACCCTATTTAAAATGTGTTATGATTATGTATTTATCATAAATACACAAATCAAGTGCTTTTTTATTTCTGTACAAACAAATTGTCAGCAAAAGATTTATGTTGTTGTGCTTTTTTTCTTTTGCTAGATTAAAATTAGATTAAAATCGTAGATCTGGAGTACAGACACTTAAGCCTCGTACACACGGTACGATTGTTGGCCAACCGAGCGTCTGATTTTTGTCTTAAGGTCGTGTGCCAGGATCTTGACTTGCATTCTAACGGTACACAAATTGTCGGTCAACGACATGAACGTAGTGACGTACTTGATGTACTACGAGACTATAAACAGGAAGTTCATTTCTCAAGCGCCACCCTTTGGGCTCCTTCTGCTAATTTCATGTTAGTAGAAGCTTGGTGAGTGTTGATTTGCACTTGTCATGCCATGTTGCCAGCCATGTTGCGTAATCGGAGGAGAGAACGCGTGATTATTGGGCTAGGAGTTATTGCTTTGACCCAAGTCCAGTCCAGGAACAGGAGGAGGAGTTCTTGGACCAAAAATTTGTTGCTTAATCGTGACCAATTAAGTCATATGCCATTGCTGCGGAAGCTCCAGGAGAATAAACTTGATGATTTTTGGAATTATCTCCAGATGACAGACCCCTGCTATCACCAACTCTTGGCGTTGGTGACCCCCCCTATATTAAGAAGCAGGACACATATATATGAGGCTTTGCATCACTCCAGAGCAAAGGCTCATAGCCACCTTGTAGTACTTGGTGACGGGGAGAAGTCTCCAGGACCTCAAGTTTACAACTGGGATCTCCCCCCAGGTTCTGGGAGTCATTATTCCAGAGACCTGCTATATTAGGGTAAGTTTTTACCTTTAAGATCATATTCTATGTATTTATGTTTGCTAATGTATTTTAATAATTTGTTGATTACATAATTATCAATATTGTAATATGCTGTGAATGTCTTCTTTGTCCTCATGCATGCTGTAAGCTTTCAGTCTACATGCATAACTAACCTCCCCAGCATGCTATCCTGGGTCCATACACACCTAGCCCAGTAACTTTAGGCTCCATGCACACTGGACATTAAAATAATGTTATAAAAACACCAGTAGCTTCGCAGTGAGTCTTTCAACTTTTTTAAACGTTTTTGCAATAGCGTTAGCGTTTTTCCACGTTAGCGGTTTTTAGCATTTTTTTCCCAATGGATCAAAAACTTTAAAAAACACTGGTGAGCCACGTTTTTGAGCGTTTATCGATGTTTATCAGTGTTTATTAGCGTTTGGCGTTTTTTGTGGCCAGAAAAACAACACTTAAACACGATTTTAGGCGTTCAGAAAAAGCCCATAAACTCCACTGCTGATAAATGTACAAAAACGTCCATGTGTGCATGGACACATAGGATAACATAGAGGGGAGTTTATGGGCTGTTAAAAAAAAGTCAAACTCCCAAAAATGGACGATAATGAGCTTCAGTGTGCATGGAGCTTAGCAATGTTTTTTGTCAGCTACATTTTGGGGTTTACCCTAAACAACCCCTAAAATGTGTACAAATGTTATTGTTGTCCTCAAATTCAGGCAGAGTGCAAGAGGCCATTTTTTGGGCCTAAACTCATTTGGAACTCTCCCTCCCCCCAAAAAATGTCAACAGATCCAAATACTCTATCTGCTGAATTTGCAAAATCCATACACACTATCCCTCTTTTGTGTTCAAATTTCTGTATAAATTCCCCAAACCATGTAGTGCAAGGGCCTGCCCGATTACCTACAAATTGAAACTTCTTAAGTTTTTGTCTCCTATTATATTGATTGATTACATCATAATGTAAAAAAAGGGGCTGCAATTTGGACAGTGTGTATCCAGCTTTTTAGATTATGACACTTCTTACCTTTCCACTGGGCTGCCAATAGTGTAAGGGAGGGCTGACCAAAGTATCACTGATTATTTATGCAAACAGCTCTCATGGAAGTGGAGAGGGTTACCTGTCCCAAATATCTACCCATTACCTCCCCCCTCCTAAAAGTTGTCTAATGGGCCACCAGAGGGGGGGAGCAATCAGATAACTTGACCTTCCACTTTTGTCTTTAAATACTCATTTAAGTGTATCCTTATGTTGGCTAAGCATGATTGTGTCTAATCTGATAGCAATGTTTTGTGCAGAAGTAGTAATATATTTTTTTCTTTTTTTAATCCACAGTTTCCTTCCAACCCAGAACAATGGCAGGATGTTGCGGCCCAGTTCCATCATCAGTGGGATTTTCCCAACTGTGGTGGTGCTATTGATGGCAAGCATGTCCGGATTGTACCACCAGCCAACTGGCTCATCTTATTTTAACTATAAGGACTTTTGTAGCATAGTCATGCTAGCTGTAGTGTTTGCCATCTACGAGTTCTTGCATTTGGATGTTGGGAAGAACGGCCGCAACTCTGACGGAGGAGTGATTATGCAGACAGAGTTCTACAAGCGGCTCCAGAATGGCACCTTTATCTTGCCACCTGCTAAGGAGAATGTTGAGGGCCTGAATTTTGTTTTTGTGGCAGATGAAGCCTTAGCTCTGGGGGAACATCTGATGAATCCATTTCCTATGAGGAAACTCACCCCAGAGCAGAGAATCTTCAATTACAGCCTCTCTCGTGCCAGAAGGGTGATCAAAAATGCCTTTCGCATCTTATCGAGTCGTTTCAAGCTGTTTTTGACTCAAACCTGGCATGCTACAAGATAAACCATGTGGTCCTGTGCTGCTGTATTCTACATAATATTTTAAGGAGGAATGCTACCAGCTACCTAGCCTCGCTGCCCAGTGACGTGGACCCTGCAGTGGCAGGCCCAGCTGAAGAGGTTGGAGCTGGTCCATCTGTGGGTGTGCTGATGGCTATTGAAAATCCCGGGCTGGGTCGCCCTCACAAATTGCCCAAGATTTACGTCAGAAATACCCTGAATATTTTGTGGGTATGGGACAGCGGCTTGGCAGCAAATTGTAGCTGATCATTTCTAATATTTTTTGGAGATCATAAACTCCCATTTCATTTCAACTACTGTTGTCTGTGTTTCTTATATGTCTATTATGTTACCAAATGGGCTTTATTTTGACCACTTGCTCCTATAGAACAAATGTACATTAATTGCTACATGAGGTGACAATATCTTCTTCAGCTAACTATTATGGTGTGCTGTGGGTCTGCTACACACACACAATATTTTTGTTCTTAAAGATGTGTTCCACCCACTTTTGAGAGGTCATCTTAAATGAAAGACCACCTCTCTCCCCTCATTTTTGGCCAGTTAATTTTTTTTTCTTTTAACTTACCTTTTTATGAAGTACAGCCTGTACTTCTGATCCATCCGGTCCGCAGTGCAGGACGTCATATATGCATGAAGTTCAAAAACATTATGCCTTTACAACTCCTTTAATTTTTGGAGGCCTAAAAATTGCAGGAGTTGTCCACATTTAGGGGTATATTGTCACTGTAACTACAACAACTTACGAAATACACTCATATTGAACAATGAAATAATAAGCCACACATTGTTTAGTAAAAACATTTTACTCAAAGCACATTCACATGTGCGTTTTAACGTTTTAAAACAAACCAACATCTTGGTGTATAACATGTATGTTTTGCATTATTTCTTCTTTTTGTGGCTAAACAGGCATGTTCTAAAACATTAGATACACATCCTAAACTTAGTAACTTACAAAGTTCAAGTTTGGTAAAGTGAAGGCCAAACTAGACATTAGTATCCCAAGACTGTGTGGATGTTGCCTTCCTTGGATGGGGATCTCACCCCTCTAAAAGCCAAAATTTGAAGCCACGTACACGTAGAGGCCTAGCAATCAAATGTCCCTTATGATCCCATGCCTAAAATGTGTGTAGTTACAAACATCTATTTTTCTAAACCCCCAAAACACAGTGTGTCAACATGTGCTATCTCCCATCAATGGAAGTGTTTCGGGGCTGAAACCCCTTCCTCTTTAGTTATGGGGAAGGGGTTGCACCCCCGAAACGCATCCATTGATACCCTGTGATTGGAGATAGCACATGTTGACACACTGTGTGCATCTTCAAATTTTGGGTTTTAGATTGTAAAAAACACATACACGTTACAACTTACATTAGTTAGGGCAGTGTTTGCCAACTCTCCTCCTCAAGATTAGGTATGGGCGAACGGTTTGGCCAGAGCATAAGTTCGGGCCAAACTTTGGTTGTTTAGATTTTCTGCAAACACTGAACAATATGCGGTATTCGAGGCAAATTCTAAAGCCGCCGGAACACCGTTAAAGTCTATGGGACACTAACATGAAAAATCAAAAGTGCTCATTTTAAAGACTTATATGCAAGTTATTGTAGTTTTTATAGTATGTCTGTAAAGTGTCACATTTTTCCCATGTTTAGAACAGTACCACAGCAAAATTACATTTCTAAAGGAAAAATTGTCATTTAAAACTGATGAATTGTCGGGTCTCGGCATTATAGATAAAACTCATTGAAATAAAAAGTGCATGGGATCCCCCCCATTCCATTACCAGGCTCTTTGGGTCTGGTATGAATATTAAGGGGAACCCCAAACCAAAATGAAAAAAAAAATTTCGTGGGGGTCCCCCTAAAATCCATACCAGGCTCTTCAGGTCTGGTATGGATTTTAAGGGGAACCCTGTGCCAAAATTAAAAAAAAGATGGCGTAGGTGTCCCCTCCAAAATCCATACCAGACCCTTCTGAGCACGCAACCTAGCAGGCTGCAGGAAAATAATTTTTGTTCTGATGCGAACCAAACCGGGGGTTGTTCGGCTCATCCCTACTCAAGATGCAAACCAAGGTCATGTTTTCGAGATTTCTTGAATTTGGCACAGGTGATGTTGTCATTTTCACTATTAGTAATTCACACAGTAGTTTCTAGACTGAGGAAAATCTAGAAAACAGGACCTGGTGGTGCACCTAGAAGTGGAGTTTAGAAACACTGAGTTCTGTCCCTAATCTTTCACATTTAAAAGTCATAAAAACATGGTAAGTAGTAAGGGCAAACAGGAACCAACAAGTGGAACAATAATCTTCAGGCCAGGCAAGATGAAATTAAAATTTGGCAAGCATGTCCACAAAATCTCTTATTCTTCGCTTTAAAGCAGTGGCAGCATCCTTGATTTGCTCCAGTTCCTTTAAACAATGCGACATATCTGCACTCATTCTGCCAATAGTACATCGTGGAAGATCATGACCTAGTAAGAAGAGTAAAAAGTATTGAGGGAACGAGGCCCTACATAGTGAGTTATGGTCAAGTTACTAGTCAAATCCAGGAAATACCTACCCAGTCTATTGTTGCTTGCAACCTGCTTCCCCTTCAGACACCTACACTACTAGAAATGTACACACTGCAACTACTCTGTAATCTTGGCCCTGGTGCCTGGGTCTCCCAAACTCGGGTACCTAGCAACACCACCAGCTCCTTCCACCTTTTCCTTCTGCATGCTAATGTTAAGGCACTACATACTTTGTTAATGTGGGAGTGGGTGTTTGGTTTGGACATCTAAACACTCTACATGTATACACATTTGAAGCAAGATTCCAAAAATACTTACTTGTGCAAACAAGATGCTCCCAAATACTTTCTTCCTCTTCTGGTTCACTTTTGCACTCACTGTGACTCGCGTTAGGGGATTTGACGTCCACAATGGCAATGTCTGTGCTGGGTCCAGGAGTCAGATTCCATGGCTCCTGGGTGAGCTGATCACACTCACTTTCCTCTAAAAATAAACAATACACCATTCATTAAGCCACCCCAAGTCACATCTGTTTCTAGCATCCATTTTGCTGCATTAGTTGACCAACCTTGCACTTGGTCTGATGTCAATGTCAATGTTTTGCTCCTGACTACCATACTGCACTGTGGGGTTTTTTCTGTGAAAAATGCATAAAAAAGGGAAGATGGTGTCATTTTCCAGAGGGCAAATACTTGACAAGTGCCAACATTGAAAAAATCCTGCAGTTGCGCCTCACCCCTCTTGTCTCCTATGGGATACAGGATATATCATCCTAGCAGGCGTGTCTCTATGTGACTGGGAGCCCCGGGGCCTCTCCTCTACCCATGTTTACACTGGAAATGCTACATTAATGGGCACTGATGAGCCAGGCAGCAACTAGAAAGTGGTCTTTACCCCTTAAGTTCTGCCCTAAGCCCATGGCCTTTGGTCCACCTAGAAACACCCCTGTTGGTGGCTAATTGAGTGTTTTTGAAGTTGGTACTTACGTTTTTGGGGGGAAGATGGCCTTTTTGTCTCCCCTGTTGGGGCCCGAGCGAGGGTAGCCTCCCTCCATCCCTAGTGTTGGCTTGGCTGGAGCCTCCTTTTTTGTGCCTCCCTGTTGACCAAATAAGACCAAATAAGAATGTTCATATATTCTTTATATTTACCTTCATCTATGTAATCCTAAGACATACAAAGAGTTTAGAAAAGCTTATATAGAATTCTCTAGAGCTACTTGGAGAAAGAATATATACAGACAGCTAATTTACACATATACATATTGTTTAGATCCAAATATTGCTTACTTTTTTATGATCTGATGTATGTACTCCATCTGGTTTTGTTCATGGTGTTTGAGATCAGACCATAGTTTTTGGATTTGGTCCTTTGATCGTTCCACCGAAAATTCGCACTGCAAAATGGTGATGACCTTCTCTAAAATGATGTCCTTTCAGCTGTTTGGCCTTTCGTAATGGCGCAGCTTACAGTCGTAATTGTGCTTCCCTAGGATGCGCACCATCTCCACCATCTCACCCTTGCTCATGTGGGTTGCTTTGTGCCTTCTATGAGCTCCACCACCGCGGGGCTGGCTGTAATCTGTAATCCTCTAAATCTGCCATGTTGTCCCTCCCGAATGTTCTGCCATGTGTGTCGCATGCAGAAGAGAGATGGTCATGCCTCAGCGTCATGACGCACTGAGAGTGGAGTTTGACGCATGCGCAGTGTGTATAAAGCCAGAACGCATGGTCGATGGAACGGCCATAGGAATGATTATGGTGTGGAGGACGAACGATCGCCAACACACCAAAGAAGGCAGAAAACTAAGGTACAGTTGAAAATTAGGGCATAGGTGGTTAGTGGCCTATACTGCTTAGATTGAGGCCTATAGTGGGACCAGCTTATGGGTGAAACCAGACATTATGGTTTGTCTTGTGTTCTGTCTTGCAGACCTCATATCATCATGATGGATAAATTTACTTCTCCAGAATTTCTCCCCCAATTCATTGACCTGTACCGGGAGCTGCCCTGTCTCTGGAAGGTGAAGAGTAGAGAATACTCCAATAAAATATTGAGGAAGGCAGCTTTGGAGAAACTGGTGGAGTTGGTCAAACTTGTGTACCCCAGGGCAGACACCTGCTATGTAAAGCCAAAGATAGCCAACTTTCAAACTACATTTAAAAGGGAGCTGAACGAGGTCCTGGACTCAGAGATCTGGAGCAGCAGCAGATGACCTATATGTCCCCAGGCTGTGGTATTAGCACAGCCTGTGGTTTTTGACAGACCAGACAGAACCCAGGCCATCGATGTCTATGCTCCCTTCAACGTATGCGGAGGCCACAGCTCCTGAGGTCCGCACAGGTCCTGATGCACAGGATGAAGATGTGGAGGAGCCAAGCTTGACCCAGGTATAGCATTGTTGAACATATTTGCATCCAAAAATACAATGATGATAACTAGATGTTATTGTGAAAATATTTCTGCCTTAACAAAGTGGTTTCCATATTAGTAGACGGTAGTGACCAAAAATGATTTAAACAAGAATGAAAAATGCTGGGGTCAGAATGATAGTCATTTCTATTTCTCCACATTCAATTTGCAACAGTTGTGTGTGATTGATGACCAAACCCTAAAAGAAGATTCTAATTATGTCCCATTTTCATACACAGGAAAGTGTCAGTTTGGAGGAGCCAGCGGCCAGCAGCCAGACAGAGTCCCAGACCCCTCCCATACGCCCTTCTGCTAAAAGGGCCAGGAAGAGCAGGAATCTGGAGGAGGCCTCAGCTGCCTTCCTCAGCCAGGCCACTATTGCCATCCGGACAGACCCAGATGAGGCTGACGCATTTGGGTGTGTGACAGCCAATAAATGAAGGCAGATGGCCGGTGAGCAAAGGAGCAGGTGTGCAGGTCCTGCAGCTCCTCAACAAAGGGGTGAGGGGCCAAATTTCAGAAAGCACCCACATTTCTGATTTTGTGGCCCCACATCTACCACCTCCACAGCCAACCCACACACTACAGCCACCCCACCCACCACAGCAGCATGGCGGTCTGGTGCAATACCAGCCACAAGAACCCCAACAACCCCGCTGGACTGGGGGTTTTAACCCCTTCACCACTTACTAATTTCTATTATTTTGTTTTCTTTTTGGAATAATGATTTTATTTGTTATATTTTCTATATTTTTGTATGCATGGAATGCAGTTTTTGGTTAAGTTCTTTGTATTTGGATGGCAGATAGCATGTCTAATTTAATTTTGGTTATTTTTTTTTTCAGCACAATAAAAAAATTGTGTAGAATAATACTTGGCTATGTGTTTTAATTCAAATGACAGTTTGGGAGTAGGCATTTACAAAAAAATACAATGTAAAATTAACAAGGCACGCCAACATAGTTGTATATTTGACCTTAAAAACTCAGGGATAATGGTGTTGTGGTAACTTGCCCAAAAAATCAAAGAACAAACATAATAATAATATTCTTGATATCACTAGAAAACAAATCCTTTTTAAAATATGTTTGGCATAACTCCATCAGTATCACCAGCAAAGCAGTTTCATTATTATCTCATTAAAGAAGAAGAGAATGTGCGCTGCATTTCAATATTTCATAATTTGCCACGTCACGAATGTTAATTTTCCATTACGAGCGCTAGTTTACAAGACTGACCGCTTCCGGCTCGTTCCTTGGTTCCGATCATGCGTGTTTCTACTTTCGACTTTTGTGTGATGGATTTGTGTACTGACCGTGTGAAAATCTGACGTCAAACCATTGTTCGCTGAAAATTTACTAGCCTGTCACCCAACATTTGTAAGATAACAATTGTCAAAAGGAGCGTACTGAGATTTTAGGACAACAGTCTGTCAACAGACAATCCCCTGCCAACAATTGTACCGTGTGTACAAGGCTTTAGACTAGTTTATTACAAGAAAAGTGTCATAGAACATGTTACTGTTGATTAGTATTATCTCTGTTTTGGGAGATTGCATTAGTTCTTGCATTAGAAATGCAATTAGTATAGTTTAGTATACTCAAAAGCTCTATAGCATAGGTCTAGTGGCCTTCTGAAGTGGGCAATACAGTATGTTTTGTAATCATAACCCACAGTACTAACATTTGGACCTGGTCACTAAAATCTTGTATAAGCTTCAAAATGTAAATTAATCGGGAAAGTTGTTTTAAATATTTTTAAGTTGCCACCTTTTCTTTAACTAATACCTGGTGATCCTACCTTAGAGGTCTTTGTGCAGGCACCTTTTATAAGGAGACAATGCTTTGTCTGTCCTTCATTTTTGCTGCTATGGTGTTACTCTGTCAAACAGGCTTCCAGTGGGTAGCGATATCCACTCTCCATTATAAATAGGTCAGTGTATGTGTCAGGTAGGTCAGTGTGTGTCAGGTCAGTGTGCGTCAGGTAGGTCAGTCACAGTGTATGTCAGGTAGGTCTGTGTGCGTCAGTTAGGTCAGTGTGCGTCAGGTAGGTCAGTCACAGTGTGTCAGGTAGGTCTGTGCGCGTCAGGTAGGTACCCCCCCCGGTGCCAGGCTTGGACTTTGGGCTGAAGCCCCTGGTCTTTTTGCCCCCTAGCAACACCCCTGGGTGTTTGGACTTGAAACTTTACAAATCAACTACTGGAGGCAAATGTGTCCTTATTCTGGCTATACTGCTATTAATTCATGAGTTATGAAATGCCCTGAAGTTATTGAATCTACCAAAACAGAAATGTGTATTGCTAGAGACTTCAGCTAAGGTATTTATGATGGGGGAGATCTGGCAGGTGTCTGTTTGTTTTCTGGTTGCTCAAGCTTGCAAATTTGATGGTTTTATGAGGGCTTCTAGACTGAAGTGTGGATTCCTCTCATAGGCAAGAGTGGGTCTGCATCTGTCCTCTCAAGGATCTGATAAGAAGGTTTTGGCATCGGGTAACAGTGCGTATATTGTATGAAATGAGGAAAGAGGGAGGGGGGAGGTCACTGCTTTGTCTTGTAACTTGGGACCTGAACAAAAGGGCTGTCACACACACAGCTTTTTGTATGCCCAGTGCACACAACCATTACAAGCTATACCTGAAAGAAGTAGCTAGGATTGCCAAGTCAACATTTTTATAAAGGATACACATACCGTAGGTCTATCTGGAATTAGGTGGAATAATCATATAACATGTACATCTAACTGTTTGAAACAATAGACTTGGACACTGTTACGAAGGACTGCTGATTTGAACTGCTTTAGGTATTTTGTCTCATGACGTAATAGACACATGGGATCCTGGAATAAATATATGGCTTATTTTAAGCCAAACTCCACACCATTTTAAATAGAGTGGGGAAGGATTAAATATATGTAAGGTTGTTGCTCTTTTTTGATAGGTTGGACTATCGATCAGTATTTTTAGATGATCACAAAGTGTAAAACAGAACCATGTGCGTGCGGTGCATTGTTTGATAATTTGATCTATGGTGCATTGCTTGTTTGTAATTGCCTGTGTCTAGGTTGATCACAACTAACTACATGTGTGTCCACCAGACCACCACACCCTAGGTCTTGCATCCATTGTCTATTACACATTAACCCATGATGTCTCCATCATGTCTTTCATTGTCCTGACTATCAAGACAGAAATGACCCAAGTGTGAATTTGTGGTATGTGATATTGATAATTAGAAAAGCCCCTCACTATAAAAAAGAAAACCCTTTTATTTGCACTGCCCTTATGTGTGACTGTGAATGAGTGCCTTAGTCTTTCCCAAGATTGGCTTATTTAAATTTTGTGGTATTGTTTTACTAAAGGCAAATAAGCTGTTCCCTTTGCACGGGAATTTCTCTTAGTAAATGAGGTGAAGCTCTGCTGACTTCCATCATCCACTCATGTGCAAGCAAAAAGTTTACTTGCACATGCTTGGGTACTCTTTCCAATGTGAATTTTCAACACATTCACTAAGCTAATAGAACATTTCTATGAAAACTGAGAACTCTTTTCTAAAGTGAACAGCCTATTTGCCCTTAGTAAATCACCCATCTTATGTCTAGCTAACACTAAGCTAAACCTTAACCTAACTATAGCCTTAACCTTATAAAAGGAAGAGGCAGATTAGGAAGACTGCCTAGCAACAAGGGTTTAGGTAAGTTTAAACTTTTTTTTTTTTCAAATTTTTTTTAAATATTTTTAGGATTTTTGGTGTATTTTTTTTTTCAGGGTGGCCCTCCACTTTATTGTTAAGTTGCTATATTCTGTGGTTTGTCAAGAAAACAATAGGCTCAGTAATCATGGTTTTGGAAAAATGTGGTGAATTTACAGAATAATTTTTGTATTGTCAGTAGGTTGACAGTTTAGGTTATAAAATCATGTGCAATGTACAATATGCATAAACCCTATTGCAAGGTTGTATAACTTATATATATATATATATATATATATATATATATATATATATATTTTTTTTTTTTTTTTTTTTTTTTTTTTTTTGCTTTTGTATGCAAATGCTGCCCTTCAGTAGAAATTCTACAGCTAAATATATTGCATGGCTTTATGACTCATTGAATTGACCTATTCTGCCTGTCATTTTCTGTTTCTGGGAATAAGACGAAGAATGCAACTGACTCTAAATCACACATAGTCCCCAAATATATTTTTTTGCAAACATAAATTATATTACCAAATTTTATTACAAATAATCTTCTATGACTTGCCAAAACTCATAGAAGAGAAGCGCTGTACACTGTTCCCTTGTTAGGTGTATTGTCATGATTGTCTATCTGCTACTTGCGTATTGAAAAAGAAGCTTGTCCGTTGCCCGCATATTTTCCTAATTGCCTATACGTATTCCATGCATTGTCATGATTTCATGTTTGTATCCTATATATTGTAATGATTGCCCATTTGTTGCCCATGTATTGTCATTTATTTTCGGCTATGTATTGCCAAGTCGTTGCTGTTTGGTAGACCATGTTACATTGTCTAATACAGTAACATACCCTAAAAGGTTTACTCAATAATTCTTGATTGGGTAATGAATAATTACTGTACTGCTGCCAACTAGCTGATAGGTTTTATGGTCTTACCTGTAGCAATTACTATGAACCAAGACATGATCTTTGTAGATTCCAGTAGTAGTTTGGCATGGAACTGAAAATAAATATCAAGCCAGCTGTGAGGATCCAAAATTGGTATTTTTAGAGAACATAATAGAACAAACGATGAGCAGTTGCCAAAGCATCTAATTAATATACTTTAAAATAGCGTTCATGCATGGCAAGAACAGGTCGTGCAAATTAACTGAGCAGATTTTGGCCCAGAAGGAATAGTATTTAGCCAAAAGTAGCAGCAGAGATGACAGCAATTTTACAAAGACAAAAGTCCACCTAGAACCATGGTGTCAATGATCAGCGGTAAAAGCTCTCTGGCATCCTTTCTGAAATAATGGAAGAAAGATTATTTTCCCACTTTTTATTCTAACCCTTCTGCTATTAGTAATATCAGCTTTTTTTCATCTTTGTCCAACTGCGAATGCACGCATGCCACTAAATAAATGTATGTGCACTTAAAATATGCTGCTTTTGTTTGACATATAAAGTATTTAAATGACTTTACTAAGCATTGCATGTAAAGATCACAGCTTATATTAGCAAATTGTTTGAAAAAAATTTTAAAAAAAGAGAAAATACCTTATAAGTTAGACAAATATGCATTTCTTATCTTATGTTAGCTTTCTAAATACCCATATTACAAAGATAACACACATTTCACAGTGTATATTAATAAAAGTGTTGTATCAGCTGGTAGATAAAATGACTTTGAATAAGTAATTCCTTTAGATCATCAAAGTAATAGGTCAATCAATATTACACGGTCTAAGATGAAACACATGTGCATCTGTGCCTACCCTGCTATAATATAATTGTGAGTAAGTGGATGTCTTGCTATGTCCATGCTCCCCATTGCCTTTGAAATGTATGATGTGCCCCAGGGGAAGGGTGGCCATACACAGCTGTTAATGTTTTGAATCCCACCATATTTGCTTGAGTGTTATTGCTACAGATGATCCAAAAACAGTATGTGTTAATGAAAAGGTAAACACCTCTCTTTCATTAGCTGGGGTTATGCCATGCTACCTGTTTTCATTTAAATTGTGGTTTCTTAATTTACCCTAAAAAAAAGTAATATATTTCAAACTATACAATGCATACAATGGTGTCCTGGAGTTTTCTCCCAGATCTGGACCAGGGCATCACTGAGCTCCTGAACAGACTGAGGTGCAACCTGGTGGCATAAGATGGACCGAAACATAATGTCCCAGAGGTGTTCTATTGGATTTAGGTCAGGCGAGCGTGGAGGGCTATTCAATTATATCAATTCTCTTTCTCTCTCTCTCTCTCTTTCTCAGAAATTCTCTTTCTTCCCAGCTCTTCCTGAAACTCCCCTTTTCCCAGTGCCCTCTCTGCCTCTGAGTTTCCTGGAAGGACAAGTCAGCATCTCCCTATCTCAATCTTGTGGCTAAAAGGAGAAATTGCATTACAACATGCCTGCTACACACACATACAGTACATAGATAGCCTTTTAACCACTTCAATACAGGACACATTTCCTCCTTCCTGCCCAGACCAATTTTCAGCGCTGTCACATTTTGAATGACAATTGCATGCGACGCTGTACCCAAACAAAATTTTTCAATTTTTTCCCCCACAAATAGAGCTTTCTTTTGGTGGTATTTGATCACCACTGGAGTTTTTATTTTTTGCAGTACAAATAAAACATTTCGTTCACTGATGAGGCTGCACTGATTGGCACTGATGAGGTGGCACTGATGAGGTGGTACTGATGATAAGACACTGATATGCAGCACTGATAGGCGGCACTGATGGGCACTGATAGGTGGCACTGATATACAGAACTGATGGGCACTTATAGGTGGCACTGATGGGCACTCATAGGTGGCACTGATTGACAATTATATGCGGCACTGATGGACATTGCTGGGCACTGGTGGGCACTGATAGGCAGCACTGATCAGGGGGCACTGGCAGGCATCACTGATGGGCACAGAGTGCCATCCCTAATAGGCACTGATTGGCATCCCTGGTGAGCTGATTATCAGCGCAGACCCCCCCATCATGAGAGCAGCCATTTGGCTCTCCTCTACTCGTGCCTGTCAGTGTGAGTAGAGAAAAAGTCGATACACAGATTTTCCTGTTTACACTGTAATCAGCTGTGATTGGACACAGCTGATCAGGTGGTAAAGAGTCTACGTCATAGGCTCTTTACCTAGATCGGAGATGCAGTGTGTTAGACTGACACGCCACACCCCCGCGGGTGCGGCTTATCTTGCTGGACATCATATGATGTCCAGTCAGGATAACAGAACCACTTTCTGGCCATCATTTTGCTATATTGTGGGCAGGAAGTGGTTAAAAAACGACAATACTGTACCTCTCTTCCTGCCGGGTACTGCACTGTAGGGGAAGACAAAGAGCACAGCACACACTGCTTTCACTTTAAGGTGTAATCAGTGTGAGCAGCTCCCCGCAGTACCGATTTACAATTCGGCTGAGGATCGTGGAGCTCGGTCTCAGCCGCCCTTGCCATTCTTCCCATCCTGGTACACAGTGGGCCCGCACGGGCCCCCTGCAGCATGGGACCCGGTTGCGATGGCGACTCCTGCAACCCCTGTACGTCTGCCCCTGACTTCACCAGTGGCTCAAATGGTGCATTTAGTATTGCTTGATTATTCTATAAAGTTGCCATAAAAAAAGTCCTTGCCCTTCCCTGATTAGCATTAGACAGAGTTTTCCTTGGTTGAATTTTACATTGTCGGGCCAGGACAGGAAATAAATTCAGATTCCGGAGAAAGGCAGGATCACCAGGTCAATTCTATATGAAATAAGGCATTTAACAATGAGCATACAGTACATATAGTATAGGAAACTTGCAAAGGACATATAATCATTTTTGTCTGGTGAACTACTTTAAGATATTACAGAAAAAAGATAGTCAAAACATAAAAAAAAAAAGTTAACGCCTTTTGATTGTAATCATTGTAAAATAGGTATAAAACACTACTGGGCACAGAGAGAGCCAAGTAGATGTAAACGCTAAATGCAAGACTAGGGGTGAGCTGATGGTTCAGATTGAACTTTGGCTGTTCAGGCGTTTGGATGAACATTCAAACTTTTACCCATTCGGCCTCCTAGTCAAGGAAGCCGAGCATCACATATAGAAGTGGTATTTTTACTGTTTCAATATATGACAGCTGTTAGTGGTGCTCATCATTCCCTTTTCCAACCAGGCTACATCCTCAGGTTAAGGGTCTGTTCCAGGTTTATAGGGGGACCTCATGCCCTCATGCAATTATTTTTTTTTTTTTGTGCATGAGGATCTCCGTTAGGCTGGCCATACATGGTTGAATTTCGAAAGAATTTTCTTTCGAAAATCAGAAATGTTGTGTATTTTATGATTCGATGGTGCCACCATTGATTTTGAAATTTGACCGACCAAGCCTTCAATTTCACCTCGTGTTGCTACAGAAAAGAAATTCTGTGGCTGGCAATCTCCTTTTCTTTCCGGGAATTTCCTTTTCTTGCACTCATGTGCATTTCTTTTTCAATTACATTTCTCGCACGATTCTCCCATCATTAATTAGAAAATCATTTGTTTTTCAAAAAATTTTCAACATGCCCGATTACTCAAATTCGATGTCCGCACGAAAATCGCCTGCTGCTGCAGCCCACTAATAGTGCAAAATTCAAATGAAAATTCTTAGACTGGCCATACATGGTCGAATTTTGAAAGAATTTTCTTTTGAAAATCAGAAAATTTGTGCGTTTTGTGATCCAATGGTGCCACTATTGATTTCAAATTTCGGCCAACCAGGCCTTCAATTTCACCTCATGTTGCTACAGAAAAGAATTTTCGTGGCTGGGAATCTTCTTTTCTTTTCTCCAATCGTTATTTAGAAAATCGTTTGTTTTAAAAAAAAAATTACAATATGCCTGATCACTCAAATTCGACGGCCGCACAAAAATCGGCTGTTGCTGCAGCCCACTAATGGTGCGAAATTTGAACGAAAATTCTTAGATACGATTTTTGAAAGAAAATTTTTTAGAAATTCGACCCATGTATGGCCTGCCCTAAAATACATATAAGACTCAAAGGGTCTGGTATGCATTTTTGTTGACTGTATGCAAATACCGTATATACTCGAGTATAAGTCGATCCGAGTATAAGTCGAGGCCCTAATTTACCACAAAAAAATGGGAAAAACGTAGTGATCCGAGTATAAGACGAGGGAGAGAAATGCACAGCTACTGTAAGTGGAAAAGAGGGTCAACAATGCCCATTTGCAGCCTCACTGTGCCCATTTGCATGCCTCACTGTGCCCATTTGCAGCCATAGGTCCCCCAAACTTCAAACTTGGTAGTTAAGGGTTCCTGGATGCCCCCTAGCTGCAGCCAAAAGGGGAGTGGCATTTAGACATAGAAGAGAAAGGGAATGCCCATAGTGTAAAACCATAAAAAAGTTTTTATTGAAAGAGATGACAGAGCGGTACTCACATACTGATAGCTTGTATAAGGCAAAAGAATGTCATCAGTAGAACCGTCAGATTTAAATCCTCTGTTCCCTGGGAGATGATGCAAGACGTAAGATTAGGCCACGCCCTACGTGTTTTGTCAGAGGACCGTAGACGTCCCTAGGCAAGGGATGGGACGGGAAGAGACAAGGCAAGGGATGGGACGGGAAGAGATCTTACGTCTTACATCATCTCCCAGGGAACACAGGATTTGAATCTAACGGTTCTACTTATGACATTCTTTTGCCTTATACAAGCTATCAGTATGTGAGTACCGCTCTGTCATCTCTTTCAATAAAAACTTTTTTATGGTTTTACGCTATGGGCATTCCCTCTCTCTTCTATGTCTAAATGCCACTCCGATCCTGAAAGCGCCAAGGATTGCCGCACAGTGGCATATACTGTGACCGTGGGTCACCCCTACAGGGGTTAAGAAAGCTGGTGAGTGTCTGCATGATCACAGCACGAGACACAACCCCCCGGGCACCACAGAAATCAAAGTAGCAGATGTTTTTTGGGTACACTTGCTTACTCTAAATGTCAGGAAATTCATAAGGACTGTTTGAAATCATCATTGTTGCACTGAGCACAAGTCACCGTTTACTTTAATAAGCCAGCTATATTTGCCAGGACTGTCTGATATCCTATTGCTGCATGGAGCACAAACCACTTTAATATATGCACTTCACGAATCTAGCAATGTTTTTTATTGCAATATACAACTTCCGTGTTTATCCTTTAAAAAAAACACTGCCCCCCCTTCCATGCTATTTTTTTAACCCTTTGCCTTTTAGCCCAGGAAATTGGCATTTTTGATTTGATAGATTTGGCTCACACTGATTTCAATAGGGTTGGGCTCAGCATCCGAACTTTGAGGTTCCCTGAACCCTGTTCAAACTGAACCAAGCTCATCCCTATGATTGATATTTAGTTTGCTAAAGCACTTTGTATCATAAACAATTGCTTTCATATTTTTTTCAACCTGTTTTGCATATCAGTGTTACTGATCTTCTGAAGCCTCTTTGCAGTCACTTCCTCTCTACATGCATTCACTTTAGCAATGGTTTCGTGACATTACTTAGGATAGGTATCTCACAAAGAATGGACTGTGCTTGCATAATGCATATTAAAATGGGCACATGTAGACTCCATTATAAGCCCAGGTGACAGGGTAACAGCATAGGTGCATAACTGGGAGCAAAGGACAGAGCGCTGTCACCCAATAACAGAAACTACCTGAACAAAGGCAGGATTATTATTATTATTTAATTAAGGTGCAGATTTAAAATGGTTTACACAATTACATTAACATGTTAAACCTATATGATATTTTAGTAAATTGATTTGTAAATACTTTAACACTTTCATTGCCACCTAGATAAAGCTTACTTTGGTTGGAGCAGCGGCACTTACACACACTGTTGGCTGCTATAGCAGCCAGGAATGTGTGTGTACCTCTTCAGCTACCTGATCACTTCCACAGATTTGGCAATGTGCCATCCCCCCAGCATGTATCCTGCGCTCTGCTGCCCCTCCTGGGTGCTCCGTAGGGCCATGGCAGGTATCAGTGTAGAGAGCAGAATGAATGAACTAAATGCATGAAATGAAGCCAAAGCTTTTAGTCACTTCCAGTTTAAGAGCTCTAATTCGCTGGCTGCTGTGCCCAGTCTGTGCTTGATCAACTTCATTGGAGTTCATAGATGACATTTAGGGGCTAATAGACCCCAAATGTCTCCTTAAAGAGACCCTGTTATTTACATTCTATCACATAGGGGTTTGTCAGCCCCCTGTGTGTTAGCATTAAAGTTAAGTGAAAAAAAAGTTTAAAATCAAACTAAACTAAATAAATATAAAAACAACCTTTTTAAGCCCCCGTGTACATGTACATATGAATATGAATGCATGCGGGTGTGCCAGTGTACAAAATAGCAATTGTGCTCAACATATATAGCACTACCCATAGGGGTTGCAGATGACTGGGTTCCCCATTTCTACATAGCTAGGCAAGTGGCATTCTCAGCTTTCATCCAGACACAAGGAATAGTCTTTGAAATTTGTTTTTATGTTTTATTAGGGGTTAGTACTTGGATAGGGAATAGGGATTATGGGATGCCCAACTTGATAGCAACAAAAACCAAGGACAACTTCCTCCCTATGTACAACTTCAGATTTGTTCCTTCACTTCCAGACACTGACAGTCTCTAAGTAAAAAGATACAACAGCCCCTTAAGGATTAGGAACTCTCACCCCCTTTAGAAAGTAGCACAAAGTGTTGTAAGCTGCATCCGGGATTACCTACAACTCCCTTGTAGACACTGGTCTCAGCTCTACTGATTACAGGAAATGCCAGCCCACTTGGCTGCTTCTTCAC
Organism: Lithobates clamitans; assembly: GCA_037952925.1. Taxonomy (NCBI): domain Eukaryota; kingdom Metazoa; phylum Chordata; class Amphibia; order Anura; family Ranidae; genus Lithobates; species Lithobates clamitans. The sequence continues at coordinate 694,045 of JBBGZY010000632.1, read as the reverse complement.
CAGCCCACCTGGCTGCCTCTTCACCAATCTACCTGACTGCTTCTTCACTAGTCTTCCTGACTGCTCCAGAGATCCCCCCGGGCAAAGTTAAGAAAGATTTAAGCACACCGCTATCTTCCAGAGAGACCTGCTATGTGTGGCAGTCTCTCCCCTTTTAAGTCATTGACCATGCTGTAGTACCCGCACTGCTCCCACTGCCTCCCAAGGAAGACTCCCTCCAAACTGCTTCTGTTGTTAGGATCCTCCCAAACCAGCCCGAGCCACCAACAGCCCCCTCAGACTCCATCTCCATTTTCCACCTGACAGCCCCAGCTAGCATGGCTCATCCATGCTTAAGGGCTTACCCAACCACCCTGCCAGGCCTGTGGCCTGGGGATTGGCCAAGCTCCTCTGAGTATGCAGAACAACTCTCCTAGCTTCCACCCTCCAGTTTCCAGAACGTTCTCCAACCTCCAACTTCCTGAACCGGCAGGGGCACCAGAGACTTGCCTGTATGAGTCATCTAGCCCTAACTTAAAGTAAACACATGACACAATTAAGACTCACAGGTTTAAACCTGAGTCAAAACATGTATTTTCCTGCACTCACACTAGTCGCACACTAGAGGGTACTACACATCTTGGGTATGGCTGAAGTGACAGCAATAATTCATCAGGGCTATCATTCTGTAAGGGCTTTTGAAGTGTCACCTATGGATAATTTGGGGTACTGCAGTTTGTCACCATTTCATGGTTATGTGCAAGTTTAAGGCTTGATATATTTGGCATCTATTTACTCCACACAACCTCAGGTTTTATATTTTAATAAAAATCGTGTAATATATTGTATTTCTATTCAATAAAATTATTAGTGTATTTTTACTGAAAATATTGTGTTGCCTTTGTGCTAATTTCATGTGAAATAAAATATTGCAATTACAACCATTTCTCTCTCCAGTGTCCCTGCTTTTAAACAATATATATTAATAAATGATCACACCTTCATAAAAAAGAAAAAAAAAAGAAAAAAGTGCATTTATTATTTTTTTTTGCATTCCGGCCATGCAGAGCATTGCCCCCGTTATCAATGCATTGTGGTTGCAATGGTCAGGCTCCTGTAGACTCTTCTCCCAGCCCCAGGTCCATACAGAGGTATAGACTTTCTGTTTTTAAAATGGAGGAATGAATCAATAGACTTTGAGTGAAGTGACTTCTCAACCCTTGTGCATCACTGAGGGCTGCATGTCCCTCTGCTCCCTGAGAATGGATCTTTGAATGTATGACACCACTGTTATAGGCAGAGTCATGTACAACTGTGCCAAATTCAAAACTAAGCAGAAGTTTGTGGGGAGAAGAACCCAGCAATTTAGGATTAAGGGGAGGGGGCAGTTATAGGGGGTGCTGGTGAATGTTACCATGTTTCACGTTACACCCTAAACATGAAACATGGCTTGAAGGGTAGAGTATGCTGTTAAGCAGCGATTTAGCATTTTAATATCTAAAAAGACGTGGAGATGCTATTCTGCAATGTCTTGAGATGCTGCTCCTAGGTGAATGGGTTCTTATTCCCAGCAGAACACCGCTTGTTAATAGCAGCTCTAATTCCGAGAGTTGGATCATTACTTTTCCTAGAACAATTTTTCAAATGTCACTGACATGCAGTGTTGTGAAACCATATTGACCTATCATTAAACTGTCAAAGCAATAACTGCACAGGGAACAGATGTCATATTTTATTTCTGTGGGAATAAAAAATCCAAACAGAGCAAATAAAGGCTGAGTTTAGCTATGTGTAATTAAAAAGAAAAGTTGTGTGCTGAAAACACAAACCAGACGCTCACAATACATTGTCCAACACAAAAGGAATCACATAAAAGTGAATTAAGTAGTAACAAAGTGGTGGTGAGAAGATCCACAGCTCACAACATCAAGCAACCAGCCAGAGAGGGGAACCAAGCGTGAGATGGATCCTAATGGCAAAGTAGCACAGGAAAATGAAGATCCGCAGCTCCTCGGGAAATCAGATCCAAGGGAGATCTGGAAGCTTAGAAGGATAACAGATGTGCCAAGGTGCTGGATCAGTAAAATGTGGCAGAATTTATTGTGCACAAAATATCCAAACTTATATTTAGGCAAACGGAGAGCAGCACTGAGGTAGAGGGTGTTAATCCATAACACAGCAACACAGGGATCGATGAGTGAATGATGGGGAGCCGCTTCCTCCTTGGCATCAGTTGCTGTCTTGAGTGTTAGACAGAGGCCGGTACAGATGCCATTTGTGGTCCTTTTCTGGCGGTCCCAGCTCACCTTCATCCAGCTCATCGATCCTTCTCTTGTTCTGTGTTGCTGTGCTATGGATTACCACCCTCTACCTCAGTTCTGCTCTCTAGATAATTTATGTACAATACATTCTGGCACTTTTTACTGATCGAGCGCCTTGGCACCTTTATTTTTCTTGTAATTGAAAATGGATTAAAGGGGTTGTAAACCCTCAAGGTTTTTCACCTTAATGCATTCCATGTGTGACGGAACGTCCCACACTCCGCTTGAGTGCTTCCGTCAGTATATCGCTTCCTAAGTCCTGGAACTTGAGACCAATGAATCTGGCTATAGTAACTCCCATGAACCAGACAACACCAGTCTTGGAGTACATTGGAAATAGCCTGCTTTATTTGAGATCTCACACAAATATATACACCAGGATGACAATACAAACTGTAACCAGAAACCTAATTAACATGAGCTAGTTTACTCATCATTTACCCAGACAAGATGACTCAGAAATATGACCTTTCAGGGCAGCCTTGCTGTCTCCTAGCTCACCGACTATACAATACACATTACCATAAATATGAACACAGAACTCCTTCACACAAAAATAGAGTTCATTACAACAAACAACAATGGGTGAAAGACTCTTATACACCATACTAGATTATTTACATTATAGCAGACAACAGACAGGTGGCTGGAGTTGATGACATCAGCATCTTCTGACAGTATGTGTCCCAACAGTATGAATCAGTCACTATTTCTAATATGGCATATGCAGGGTTCCCAGAGTCTGTGTGTCTTGGGGGGACACGGACCTGAATCCAAAGTAACACCACCTCAAGGGTCCCCAGGCATATAGCTCACAAAGAGCACCGTTCCCCAAATTCCAGGGCCCATAATCAGTAGGCAAGAGGCCAGCAATCAGTCCCCTCCAAAAGACTCCCGGATGAGTCCATCACATTTCTCCCCCCATCCAAAGTCGACTAACAGGGTCCCATACCTCCACCTGGTCTGGACATGCATTAGTCGGACAGAGTGAACTCACATAGTCAGTCCGCATGATCCCCATTCTTGGCTGCAAGGAATCGTTGTCATCAGTAGCTGTGGGGCAGAGGTCATGGACTCTCTGTCTGGCTGTCAGCGCTTCAGCTGGGCGGTCTTTACCATTCCATGGCTTGGCCTGTTGCTGAGCAGAGGGGCCAACTGCCCCAGTTCCCTGAAACTGAGAAGAAACTGTAGGTGCTAGGCAGAGGCCAGCGGCACTCTGCCCTGTTGCCAGCGATTCAGCTGGGAGTAGAAGCTTCACTACATCCGCTTGTTGCTGGGGAAAGGGGCCAACTGCCCCGGCTCCCTGGAACTCTGTAGTTGTTGCCGGTGCTGGGCAGAGGTTGGTAGCACTCTGCCCTGTTGCCAGCACTTCTGCTGGGGACCCCACATCACCCGTTCCGGGTAACCGTTTGGGCGGGAGGTCGGCTTCCTCCACTCCCAGACTGTGGATTTGCTGCTGGGGTGGAAGGATAACCTCCGTCTCTCCCAAACTGTGTAGCGGTCATTGGGAAGGTGAACCGGCTGCTTCCTCAGCCGTTCCCTCATCTGCCTGCTCGGACGACATTTCTCTGTCACTGTCTCCCAGGTGCATGAATCCTTGTTGGGGAGTGACCATCTCCTTCTCACCCTGGGCCTCTGGAACTGCCGCACGTGTGGGACAGAGGTCTTGGACCCTCTATTCGGTTGCCAGCGCTTCAGCTGGAGAAGTTTGTTGTAACTCCACAGATGCTGCTGGCAAAAAATCCCATGTCCCTGTCAGTGTTGTAGGAGAAAGGCCGACTACCTCTTCTCTCAAGAAGGCTGAAGTCACTGTTGGTGCTGGGCAGAGGTTAGCAGAGCTCTATCCTGTTGTCAGCACTTCAGCTTGGAGATGGCAATCGCCGGAGTTTCCACTGGCGATTCTCTGGCATGCTGCTGAACGTGTTCCAGCAGTTTCCTGTATGTCCTTTCCAGATGCTGTTCCTTCCTTAGCAAATAGTCCAGATCAGGTTTAAGCTCTGAGACCCCTGCAAGACCGAGCATAGCCTCTCTATATTCTCGCACGTCCTCAAGGGTAGGTTCCCCTTCATCGCCAAACACAAAATGATCTGTAAGGCTCTCCCACAGCAATCCAGGGACACCAAAGTCATATCCCTCTGGAGAGCATTCTGTTGTCTCCCCTAAATATTCCTGCTCTGCTTACTATTGCAGAGCCCGATAATGATTGTTTAGCTCTATCTCCTGCTGGAACAACCTGTCCAACTCAGTAACCCATTGCTCCTGGGACCGCTCTCCCAAGAATGCCATCTGTAACTCCCATTGGTCACTGGCTCTTTTCGCTGGGGTTGGAAAGCACTTGCCCTGTTGCATACCAGCGACCTGGAGGGCTCCAATCCAGAGCTCCACCCAAATCTGCTGCCTGAGCTCCAGGTATTCATCCGCAGACACAGTCCTGGAGTATGCTGAAAGGATGATCCACAGCAGCCTTGGGAACTCTGATGCCAGATCCATATCTTCGCTGGGGTGATCAAAGTCTGCTATCCCTATCTTAGATCCAGAAGATGGTTTGGATGTCCCAGACTGCAGGAAGTGTCCCTCTGCTTGCCACCAGTTGTGACGGAACGTCCCACACTTTGCTTGAGTGCTTCCGTCAGTATATCGCTTCCTAAGTTCTGTAAAACAAGACCAATGGATCTGGCTGTAGTAACCCCCAAGAACCAGACAACACCAGTCTTGGAGTACATCGGAAATAGCCTGCTTTATTTGAGATCTAACACAAATATATACACCAGGATGACAATACAAACTGTAACCAGAAACCTAATTAACATGAGCTAGTTTACTCATCATTTACCCAGACAAGATGACTCAGAAATATGACCTTTCAGGGCAGCCTTGCTGTCTCCTAGCTCATCGACTATACAATATACATTATCATAAATATGAACACAGAACTCCTTCACACAAAAGCAGAGTTAATTAGCACAAACAACAATGGGTGAAAGACTCTTAGAAGCCATACTAGACTTATTTACATTATAGCAGACAACAGACAGACAGGTGGCTGGAGTTGATGACATCAGCATCTTCTAACAGTATGTGTCCCAACAGTATGAATCAGTCACTATTTCTAATATGGCATATACAGGGTTCCCAGAGTCTGTGTGTCTTGGGGGGACATGTACCTGAATCCAAAGTAACACCACCTCAAGGGTCCCCAGGCATACACCTCACAAAGAGCACCGTTCCCCCAAAATCCAGGGCCCATAATCAGCAGGCAAGAGGCTAACATTAAGTCCCCTCCAAAAGCCTCTGTCCTGGGTGAGTCCATCACACTATGCATTAAGGTGAAAAACCTTCTGTTCTGTAGTGCAGCTTCCCCCCCCTTTTACTTATCTGAACCCGATCATTCCAGTGATGGGGATGAACACAGCAGCTCCAGCCACTGTCTCGGGTGGATAGATTGATAGCAGCAGGAGCCATTGCCTTCCGCCGCTGTCAATCAAATCCAGTGGCAAGGGAGTCGGGGGGCTCTCCATAGGGGCACTCGAGAAGAGGTGGATTCTGGAATGCCACAGGGGTACCCAAGAAGAGGAGGACCGGGGCCTCTCTGTCTGTGCAAAACCCTTGCACAGAGCAGGTAAGTATTACATGTTTGATATTTAAAAAAACAAAAAAAAAACCTTTACAACCCCTTTATTTATTTTGAGAAGTTGATGTACAGTATATCTAGTATGACCGCCTTGTACAGCTAGGTATAGGACATATACATTAATGTCTTTATAAATAGACTAGTGCTATTAATGAATGACCGGTGTCAGAATTTACCTTCATTTCTTAGAAGACAATGCCGGTTTTTTTTTTTTATATACACAGATTGTCAACAAATACGTAACTTTCTCTTAAACACCACTTATATTTTCTGGCTGTGTATTAATGTCTGCTTTACCTTAACATTTTGTAAAATTTCAAACTGTAAATATGTAAAATACCATAAGTAAAATTGGAAATCAATACAAGAAAAATAATAGATAAAAGGTGTTTTGTGTTAGTGTAAGGGCACACAAGGTTTTCTAATTTCCCAGTCGGTTTATCTAGTCCTTCTTAGAACTTATTGAATTAAAGTCCAGGCTGTGTTTACTGGATTAGTAATTTAGCTATTGTGGGCTAGTATCTAGAGCTGCAGGGTTAAATGGGGCAGACCCTGGAAATTTAGAAATTTTAATAACTTTTTCTTTTTTCCCTTTTTTCTGAACATTTGTGAATGAACTCAATAAGAGAACTATAGGGCTAAGCCAGTGCAGGGGTTGTTGAGAAGAATCAGAAGTTTGTTTACAATTCATGAAACACGTGGGGTTTATTTACTAAAACTAGAGAGTGCAAGTCTCGTGCAGCTCTGCATAGAAACCAATCATGTTCCAGATTTGATTGTCAAAGCTTAAATGAACACGGTGAAGTTAGAAGCTAATTGGCTACCATGCACAGCATGGAGTGTACCAGTTTTAGTAAATCTACCCCATGGTCTGCCCAGCTAAAGAGCAGTTCTGCATATAAATTAGATCTAATGCTGCTTCAAATTGCATTTTCTACTTTAAAGCAGAGTTCCACCCATAAATGGAACTTCCACTTATCCGGTTCCTCCCCCCCTCCGGTGTCACATTTGGCACCTTTCAGGGGGGTATAACAATAAAAAGAACTGCGCTAAAAAAGTAAAATAAATGGATACACAAAATAACTCAGAAAATGTATTGCATTCCCCTATTAATTACATCTGTGAACCCAAGTAACAACACAATACCAATCAGATATCTTGATATATCAGAAATTATCGTGAAGCACTTAATTCAAAATAGACAAGTGACAGAAATCAAAAAGTCTGTGACAATAGAAATGGCTCAGGAAATCAGCAGTCCTTAGTGCAAAACAAATCCACCGATAGTGATTGAAGACCTTTAGTGAAAAAGCATCTCGTGAACAAAATCCACCACCTATAACAATATGTGCTTACCAGAGGTAAGCTATAATGGAGCTTATGTTCGAAATCCACTCCGTGGGGACACCAACATCGATCTCGGCATGGAGGAGGAACACCCGGAACCCACCAATAGAAGGGTCGATTATTCAGCAATGGACACCCAGGGAAATAAAGAGTATATCCTCCATAGTGTGAATCCGTATAAAGCAATTTATTTGAAAGATAAAAATAACGCACTTACTACAAATAGCGAGTAAACAGCGTATGATAACAATCAGCCGGCCGGCCTGCATACACCCGTTCACTGTAAACTGGAAACGATGACGTCAGCGCGTCTGCCTTCCAAAGGGGGGAGCAGATACCTGTCTAATCCAGGTATTTGCCCCACTTCCAGCGAACGATCGCCGCAGTATCCATAGCGATCTATGCCATGTGTGGCCCCTCCTCTGTCCCCCCCGCTGTCTACTGGGACACACACAGGTCCCAGAAGACAGCAGGGACCACTCAGAATGCGCAGCATGACTCGCGCATGTGCAATAGGGAACCAGGCCGTGAAGCCGCAAGGTGACATTGCGGGCACCCTGGACAGGTAAGTGTCCTTATTTTAAAAGTCAGCAGGTGAAGTATTTGTAGCTGCTGACTTAACTTTTTTTTTTCTCAAGCGGACCTCCGCTTCAAGCTTCTTCTTTTTTTTGTAAATTCTTTTTATTGAGTTTGCATAAAAATAAAACAAAGTTACATAATACAGCCTCTGGGCATACCCCGACTGAGGTAACAACCAATAAAACAATCCTATATATTTATAGTTATCTATAGAACTTCTATAACTTAAACTACTCATGTCATTAAGATTGAGAGGACAGGGGGAGGGTAGTTTTTCATGTATTTCAGGTGACCACATCAGGAAGAGCTGCTGAGGATGAAGATAACGCCTTTAGGAGAACCTTCAGATAATGGAAAAATTAGGTCTTCACTGCTACAAGACTTTTAGCTGAGGTAGACAATCATTGGAAACATTGCCTATTGTGTTGCGATCATGATGCTGATTCTAACCATACGCGCCATATTTTGTCAAACTTGGTTGGGCAGCATCTGGCGAGATAGGCCTCTTTGTATAGTGGCACCGCTGAGTTGATCAGCGGTTTCCATGTATTCAAAGTAGGTACCTCCTTTTGTTTCCATTCAATGAGAAGAGCCTTTCTAGCGTAAAATAAGAGAAGTCCTATTAGTGTTCTGGTTGCTCGGCGGTGGGCCAAGGAGCCCACCAGACCAAGCAAACAGATCGATACATTTAGAGGAACATGAATCATGGTCAAGGTTTCAATGAAGGTCGTGACCTGTGCCCAAAAGGGCTAGATTCTTGGACATGACCACAACATATGGTTGAAGTCGGCATTTGCCATATCACTCTATGAATCAGTTTAAATTGTATCAACCAATCTCTGACAGAGATAAGCTATAAGAAAGGATATTCCCAGGCATCCTCCCAGTCTTCCGAATCCAGATCCGGGATCTCGCCCTGCCACCTTGAGAACAAGTCCTCCAGACCAAAGTGGCAATAAAGCTTTGTAAATGGTAGAGGTGGGTTTGACCAGAGAAGTATTCCTTAATGTGGACTCAAGGTTGGACCGGAGGAGAAGTACCGGGGTGGGACCAAATTGGGTAGCGAAGGCATGGCGAATTTGAAGAAATCTAAAGAATTGTCGATTGGGGAGCCCGAATTTCTCCTTGAAGGAATCAAAGGTCAGAAGGGAGCCACTAACACAGATATGCTCCAGGTTTTTGATACCTCTAGTAGCCCAGAACCCTGGGTCTGGGATAATCAGAAACTCTGGTAAATGTGGGTTAAGCCACAGGGATGTGTCTGAAGATCTAGTATGAAGGTCCCCTTGTAGTTTACAGATCAACAATTGCTAAGCCCTGATCACCGCCTTCATGGAGGGTGTGAGAGGATAAGGGGCTCTGACTCCCCTATATAAAGCATTACTCAGTGCCTCGTAAGAACCGAGGTGGGCAGCCTCAAGGACTACAGCAGCATTGGTTACATCTGAGGCTAGCCAGTTATGGGCGTGTGACAGTAGTGCAGCAAAGAAATATTTCTGAAGATCCGGACAAGCTTGGCCACCCTCTGTCCAGGGCCTTTTGAGTATAGATTTGTTTATTCTGGGGGGGGGTGAGATTTCCACAGAAAGGGGGTTATAATGGAGTAAAATTTTTGGAAGAAGGCTTTGGGGATCCAGATTGGGGAGTGCCTCAGAGCATATAGAAAAACTGGAAGGAATTTCATTTTAAGAAAGTTTATCCTGCCAATGAGGAATAATGGCAGGTTATTCCAAGCCTGAAGGTTCAGTTTGAGTTGGGCTAATAAGGGGTAAAGATTTAACTTAGCAAAGTCAGAGACTCTAGGGGTAATGTTTTGCCTGAGAGTCAATAGGTAGTGCTTGGGATTTTTCCCAATTGACTCTGGGACCAGATAGTTCTGAGAATTCGGAAATGATGCTCAGAGCTGCACTGAGGGAGGGTCCTGGGTCATTGAGAAACAGCATGAGGTCATCCACGTAAGGAGCATGTTTTTCAGTGATGGTGCCTACTTTAATGCCCCTCACAGGATTTGAGTTCCTGAGGGCCGTGCCTAGAGGTTCCATGACCAGGGCAAGCAAAAATGGGGAGAGGGGACACCCCTGCCTAGTTCCTCTCTCCACTGGGAAGGGGTTAGACAGCAGACCCTCTAGTTTGATCTGTGCTGTTGGTGATTTATACAATATCTATCCACATGCAAAAAGAAGGAACGGAACCAAAGGTCTTCAGGACTGATTTCATATATTGCCATGTTACCATATTGAAGGCTTTTTCAATATCTAGTGCTACCATTACCCGGGTTTGTGAATGAGAGTTTGGGAGCTGCAGATGAATGAGAACCCTTCTCAGGTTGATGTCAGTAGATTTCCCTGGCATGAACCCGGTTTGATCAGTGTCAACCAAATTTGGTAGAACTCTGACCAACCTAGTGGCGAGGACCTTGGTCAGAATTTTTAAATCGTAGTTCAATAAAGAAATAAGCCTGTAGGAGGCACAGTGTTTCGGGTCTTTGCCCGGTTTAGGGATGAGAATAATGTGGGCTTCATACATAGTGGGTGGTAAGGCGCTTTAAGCTTCTTTAAAAAAAACGTGACACATGGGGTGGCATTTTATGAAGGGATAAGACAGCATGACGTGACTGATATGGTCCTGATTAAAAGGCAAGATTTGCACCTCATAAAGTTTGTCTGGATATCTTGATGAGTTTTTTAGAAAGTCTCACAGCAATAGATAGAATAATAAGGGAGCAGGGAGGGAGGAGCCGGATGTGGGCGTGGTGTGGGAGCCGACGCTGAGACTGGGATGCCCGGCGTCTCCCCTCCTGTGATGCTGTCTCCGGCGCAGACACAGGTCGTTCCCTAGCCCCCTGCGGACCCCTCGGCCGGTGCTTTCGGACCCCCCCGGATGCCCCCCCAGGATAACCCCATCTTTAACGCAGCCGTGGTAGGCATGAACAGAGGGAGCTGAGTGAGCGGAGCGGTGCGTTCCACGCACTGGTATACGAGAGGCTACTGCAAGCAGGAGCAACGAACAGAGCTGACAAACCTCTGGGAGGGCTGGCTGGCTGACTCAATCCCACAGATTTTGGTGAAAGACACAAGGAGCGCACGACGCCAGGCGTTTGAGAAGCCGACACATAAGTTATCCGCAAGTGACTTCTACTCCAGGCTCTCAGCTGACAAGGATTGTCAAGGACTGGCCCAAGATTGTGGAGGCAGCGAATCGCTGGTAAGGTGCAGACCGAGTTTCTGACAGGGAAAACTCGGTAAGCCTGTAAACTGCTTGGATCCACCTGACTGGGTAAGTGATTTGTTGATCTGCAATGAACATGGGATGAGAATTGCCGACATAGGCAATAAGAGTCTAGTGGACTAGTGGACTGTACGATTGGATGCTGGGGCCCGTTTCTCTCCTTCTGTGTTGTTCTTGGGGCGGTGTAGTGGCCGCAGCCGCCGCTGTGTCTGCGGTGGAAGTCTTGTACACTGTATCTGTGGGGAATTAAGCAAACGCCAGTACACCAACCCAAGAAAAGGGAAAAAAAAATAAATAAAAAAACACCATACAGACTTTGCAAACATACAGTACACACGGAAATCCTATGAGAGGAATATCCACGTAGGCGATGATATATTTTGAAGGATAACATCTATAACATTTTACTAGTGAGTGGACATAGGAACCTGTCGTAATGCTTGTTCTGTGGCCTGTCTGATGGCTGTCTGGTCTTGCGCATAGCTTGAACTCCCATTGTAGTTGACTCAGGTCCCCTTTGGGGGTATATCGCCACAGTACACCTACTCCCTATATAGGAACCCCCCCTTGATTAGAGATCTTTAGAAAGTGCACTTCGAATTAGAGTATGCGGGTATGTGACGGTTGTTAAATGAGAGTTGGTTGAAGTGAGAGAGAGGGGGTGGGAAGAGCAGGAGAGATCCGGGCTCCTGCTCTAACTGTGCTAGACAGGATAAATAAATTTTAAAAAAAAGGGAGAAAGGAAGGAGAAAAGAAGAAAAGGAAAAAAGAAAGAAAAAAAAAAAGAGAGGTAAATCAACGAAAGGGCAACTGCCAACCCGCCAAGAACAAGTGTAAGCCAGGGAACCATCAAAAAATACATGGTCCACGAGAGCGGCAAAGAAAGCCCAGGAAAATCAATAGGGGCAAAAAGTAAAACGCCAGAATGCCTATCCAAAATAGGTACAAGAAGACAGCTAATTGAGACTGACACCCGCACCGCTGGTAGCGAGACAATAGAAGAAGTATCAATGGAATCCCAACAAAAAAAAACAGCTCCCTACAAAGGGAGAAATGGCAGAAATGTTTGCGAAGCTGGAAACATCGATAAAAGGAGAGATCGTAATACTGCACGAGAATATGAATCATATTCTAAAAAGGGGCGAGGTAGAAACTACGATGGACAGGCAAGGGGCCAAGATAAAAGAACTCAAGCAACAAATTGGGGAGATGCAGAAAGAACAGAGAAATATATTGTATAGACTGGAAGACCAAGAGAACCCGAAATAGAAGGAAAAATCTCTGGATTAGAAGGCTTCCAGAGACAGAAGGTGAAAAAGAAAACTTACAAGAAAAAATGGATGCCATCTTTGGAATCTTGTTAAACCCATTGGATACCAGCAGTAAAATAAAACTTGAAAGAGTCCATAGGATTAGAAAGCCGGCCGAAATAAGTGGGGACATCCCACGGGACGTCATTGTAAGATTTCATAACTTTCAGGACAAGGAACAGATTAAAACCAATATAAGAAAAAAACAACCAGTGAACTTTGGCGAAACAAACTTGCAGATTTTCCCTGACCTGGCAGCGGAGACGCTAGCTAGGAGGAGAACCCTGAAACCATTACTGGCCCAACTTAAAACCCATGACATGCAATATTCTTGGGGTTTCCCAGCCTGCCTAATCGGACGTAAAGAAGGCCGCTTGGCAGCACTGAGATTCCCGAAAGAAACGCCAAAATTCTGCCAACGCTTAGATGTGCCATTAGTGGAAATCCCGGGATGGTGGGAAAAAATAACAAACCTAGAGTCTACAGAGGACCTACCATCCTGGAAACCTGTTTTCAAATTGAAATGACCCGTAACAAAGAAAAATTCGATCTAAAGGAAACTAGCATTGGCCCATAAACATATTAGACGGGGGGCGGGGGGGACGTGGGTGGCGGGGGGGTGGGCGGTGGGGGTTAGGCGGGCACGAGAATTTCTGAATTCCAGGAGATGTCTCGGACCCAGACATGACCACTCCGTGCTCTACCTCGAGGGGGATAACCGTGAGGCCGGGAGGAGTAAGTGGGGCCACGGTTATCTGGGCCTTCGAGAGGCCCATTACCCCCAATCGAGGGGGGGGTTGGGAGGGGGGTAAGGTGAGCGAGGGAGAGGGAGGCGGGGGGATAGGGAGGGGAAGGGAAGAGTGGGGGGCCGGAGGTAAGCACTCATTCCACGGTCTTTTAACCCCCAGGTTAGCAGAGAAATGTAAACATCTCCTTATCTCATATAAAAAAAGATGGCCAGGTTAAAGATAATCTCTTATAACATAAGAGGTCTAAACTCCCCCATAAAATGTGTGAATATTATGGGTGAGTTGAAACTCCTGAGAGCAGATGTGGTTCTGCTAAAGGAGACACATCTCTTCTTGGGTAAGAACCAGAGTATTGTTTCCCGAGATTACTCGACCTGGTTCTTTGGAGACTCCCCGATTAGGAGTGCAAAAGGAGTGGCGATTGGGTTCGCTAAGCAAGTATCGTTTAAGCTGAAAGAGAGAATGACTGACCCAGAAGGGCGTTTTCTGTTTATAAGAGGAAATCTTAACGGGTCTGAATTCTCACTAGCTAACGTATATGGTCCGAATAAAAATGCGAGTAGATACTTACTGGGAATCCTTGTAAAATTTGAGGAATTTAGGAAAGGGGGGGGGTCTTAATAGCAGGAGATTTCAACTTGTGTCTGGAACCAGATAAAGATAGTACGTTGCATGCACGGGGGACGGGTTAGGCGTGGCTGAACAAACTAAAAAAGAAGATGCGCCAATGTCAACTTGTGGACGTATGGAGGTTACAGCACTATGAATCAAGAGACTACACATTCTACTCCCCCGTCCATGCGACGTACTCCAGATTGGACTTTTTCCTCATGGAGCACTGTCTCCTTGAGGAGATTGAGGGAACAGATATTGGCATATACAGTTTAAAATAGGTAAACGTAAAAACTGGGGGAACAGTTTGAGATTGTAAGAGGACCTTCTTCACGATAGCACAATTGATAAAGGAATCAAAGAGGAGCTGGAATTTTATTTTAAAACGAATGTGCCGGGTGAAACATCAGAAGCTATAGTCTGGGAGGCCCATAAAGCATATATCAGAGGTTTCTTAATAATGGTGGGCTCTGAGATAAAGAGAAGAAATGAGAAAGATAAACTAGTCCTGAAAAAAGAAATCAATGATCTTGAACAACTACATAAGAAAACAGGGGATAAGGAGGTCTTGGCGAGTCTAATAAGGAGGAGGGAGGCTATGCGGGACCTAATAGAGCAAGAAACCCGAAAACTATTTAACCTTGTAAAAAAAGAAAGATATACAGGTGGCAATAGACCTGGTAGATTCCTGGCATATCTCAGAAGTCTACACACGATGCTCCTTCATATGGAGAGGAAAAAAACCACGTTTAAATTTCACACAGTTAACTATAGATAAGGGCAAGGGAGGGTGGAGCGCACCAGACATTCGTAAGTACTATGAGGCAATCGCCTTGTCATGAGTAATAGATTGGGTTAAAAATAAGAAAGATAAGCTCTGGGTAAAAATGAAAAATATAATTAGCGAAAACACTCTGAATAAGATAGTATGGATTCCACCCCACTTAAGAAAACTTAGTTCTGACACACAGCACATTACAAGGCACGCTTGTAATGTGCTGTGTGTAATGTAAATTTGGGACTCACTGCACAAAAGGAAGGGTTGGGGTTTTAATTCCCCCCTAATTCCTCTTAAGAATTCAGAATATTTCACACCGGGAAAAGAGGAGTGGTTTGGGAAGTGGATTTTGGAGGAAAATATACAACTAAAGGACGTAATGAGCCAGGACAAAATTTGCACATTTCAGGAACTTAAAGACAGGGAAAGTCTGTTAGTCATTGACCCATGGCGGTATAACCAACTGAGCCATTTTATAGACTCACTCCCACAGCCAATTAGATCAGCGGACAACCTACTCCCACTAGAGAAAATTTGTATAGAAAAGGAAAGGAAGGGGGGGTTCTCTAAGACTTACAAAGTATTGATAGAGCTGGATAACACAGACGTACCACCATATATTAGGAAGTGGGAGAAGGAATTGGAAAGTAAGCTTACAGATCCCGAAGTACGGCTGATTCTGAGGACAGTGAATGCCACCTCGGTTAACTGCAAAATACTGGAGTTGAATTACAAATGTATGGCAAGAATGTACATGACCCCAGATCGAGTACATAAATGCCAGAAGGAAACTTCGCAATTGTGTTGGAGTGGCTGCAAAGACACCTATTTGATGGCAATGCCTAGAAATTAGAAAATTTTGGGGGGAGGTAAGGGAAATTATTAAAGAGATTACGAATATTGTCATTCCGGACGATCCTTGGGTATGTTTATTCCACAAGAACGAATTGCCTACAAAAACTTACCTGAAAACGCTAGTACCACAGCTCATCGACGCAGCTAAAAGCCTCATACCCAGGTATTGGAAAAAGAAAGATAGACCCACTATGAGAGAATGGTTTAATAAAATTAATGATATCTCCTGCCTAGAATATCTCAGGTTTAGGGAAGGAATGAAAATGGAGGTCTTTGAGAAGAAGTGGAGGGAATGGGTGGAATTTAAAGACTCACTAAAAGCGGCCGAGGTTTGAGGTACCTAGCGTAGGGAGGAGGACTTCACCAGGTAGTGAATAATGGGTTTGGGGGTGATGACTGGAAACTGGGGAAGATAAGAGGAATAGGTCTGGGAGAAGGGGGCGAAATAACTGAGGGGCGGCCGGGGGAATGGAGAGGTGGGGGGAGGGGGGAAAGAGGGTATTTCTGTGTATAAAGGGTACTTTTGAGACTTACTAGTTGTGATAAAACGCAGATAATTAAAAAAAAAAAATAAATAATAAGGGAGCATTGAGGAAAGAATAGCTAGGATGTGATCCTTTCCAGTTGCATTATGCAGAAGCTCTGGTGCTCTTATCCTGAAAAATATTAATCCATCTATACTTGTACTCTACTTATCTGTGTTATTTTTGACTTTATACAGAAGGTCTGCTATTTTGTAAAATATGCCATTTAGAAAGAAGCAGGCTGTAACCTGTTCGTATTCTCAGGAGTAACTTATCTACAGACCTCCACACAGGCCTTAATGCAACACTGACTGACCATGCTATGGACTCCTCTTGGGGTTCGAGACTGGTTTAACCACTGTCTGTGGATATTTCAGATGACACCCAGAACATACAGCTTATCCTTGAGGCTACTGTAACCTTTATGTCTATCCCAAGGATGAAAATAGACTCCTTGGAGCTCAAGTGTACCCTTATATGCCAGGATTTTAACAAGGGCTTAGGAAGACTGATACAGAGCAGGATCTTCATATTGGAGAACACCACTCCCACTCATGACTTTGCCATTGCAGAACTTCAGTGTGCAGTGAAGTGAAAAAGATGCAGAAAACTTGCCCCCTGTGACAATATCCACATCATAGCCTCCCAGAGGGCTCTGGGGAGCATAAACAAGCAATTTTCACAAAAAACTTCTGCAAAGCTTTTCTGTCCCTGGATCTGCTACCTTCCACATATGTGGTTGAGAGAGCATACAGTGTACCTACTGGAAGATAAATCCCTGGATCATCACAGTGACCTTTCTTGAATTATAGGGCCTGAGATCTCATCCAAGAATGCTAGGAAAACATCACAACTGAAATACGAAAATGCAATGCCACTATTATGCTTTCCCTGATTTAACATGGTACATACAGTGACCTCACAGATCATTATAGGGGTTCTTAGGTGATTGCAGGTCAAGGGCCTAAAATTCAGTATGCTTTATACTAGAAAGCACAGGGCTGTATATGACAACGCCATAAAATTATTTATTTCCACTACAGTGATGAACGACCAGCTTGACAGCCTTTGTTAAATTATTATGCTTTTCACTTACATAGCTGAGATGCCATTTTCACTCTGAAGGTCCCTATTCATTGTCTCAAATAAACTGGGAACTCTTCACTATTATTTCTATGAAGACTCAAACCTTAAAGGTCTGTGTTCATCACTGGGCTTTTATCCTATAAATACAGAGTTAATTGACTAGTCTTCTTGCATGATATTCTTCCAGACACCCTGTAGGGGTTTGCAGCAGGAGCATCCATGTTTACTTGAGCTTTACCACAATTTTACTGTTACACTCTTCCTGTGTACAAGTGTTATGGTACCACAATGTTTGCACTTTTCCTAAACTTTGGGTCCATGCAGCTTTATTACATTGTTAGTTAGTTGTTAGTAAGTTTTTGAAGCAGAAGGATTATGTTTATAATGTTGATTTGTGTTTTTTTTTTTCAATTGTGGTCAGACTTGGCTAGACTCAGTTTTACGTGTTGTTGCTAGATATGTGCAGAAAGAAAAATTTTGTTTCATTTTGATTCATTATTTACATAAATTAGTTTAATCTGTTTAATTTGTTGTCGGAACTTGTTTTATTTATTCCTATTCAAATCGATTTGAATTTTTGAATTAAAATTTGGATCGTTTTGAAAAGTTTTCGAATCAATTTCGAATAGTTTTCGAATTTAAAAAGTTTTCAAATTTGAATAGTTTTCGAATTTGAAAAGTTTTCGAATTTGAAAAGTTTTCAAATAGTTTTCCAATTTCCAAAAAGAATGAAATAGAATAGAAAATAAAGGAATAGAATAGAAAAAAATTGAATAGAAAAGAATATAACAAAAAATAAAATAATAAAATATAACAGAAAAAAAAACAGAACAAAATAGGATAGGAAATAAAAGAACAGAATATAATATAATGGAATGGAAAAGAATAGAATAGAATAAAAAAAAAGAATATAAATAAACAGAAATATTATAACAATCTTCTGAAATTCAAATAGCATAGAAAAGAATAGAATAAAAAAAAAATAGAATAGAATAGAAGATAAATAATTTAATCATTTTCCAAAATTCAAAAAGAATCAATTAGAATTTGAATAGAATAGAGGGGGGGGCGCATGCGCGGCGCGATGCGGGAAGGACGTGAGTAATCTCAGCTCCGTCGGTCCCGGACATCACAGGCTCAATCACCAGGGCTATACCGCTCACATCCCGGCGAAAGTGGCCTCATCGCCTAAAGAACTACCCGGTCCATGCCTGTAAGGGAATCCGGTCACTTTAAACGCTCTCAGCACCATTTAACAAATTTTCTGCTGGACGCTGCAGACAGAAGGAGCAGAAGGATGTCCCAAGATGGCGCCGGCGCCAGCACACAGGCGGCCTCAGGAAAATCTGCATCCATTCCATCTGACCTCACATCTAACGCTGGGATCAGTGAGTACCCACCTCCCCTCTCTAAAGCAGACTTAGACAATAGCCTAACCACCATTTTTGAGAAATTAGTGGACAAAATTGAAAGTGAAGTTCATAAATCCACCACGGCACAAGAGATAGCCAGCATTGGCACTCGCACAGACATATTGGAAACTAAACATGATGAACTTTCACTAGCCCATAATGACTTAAGGAAAGATTATGAAACACTTGCTGACAGCTTTGCTTTTATGCAGGCCCAGGTTGAAGATCTTGACAACCGAAACAGACGCCATAACATCAGATTGCGCGGCATCCCAGAGTCAGTTACAGACCTCATGCCAACAGTTTCCAAGATTTTTCATAATCTCTTGCCAGATAAGCCTCCATCTGCATTCACTTGTGACAGAATCCACAGGGCCCTACGTCCTAAACCTACCCCTGATAAACCACCCAGGGATATTATCATGTGCATGAAGGATTTTCTGGTTAAAGAGGACATCATGCGCGCAGCGAGGAACTCCCCTAATATCTCCCTGGCAGGCAAAAAGCTGCAGATCTATCCAGACATCTCCCCTGCTACACTAGATAGAAGACGCAGGATGAAAGAAGTTACCAACATCTTACAAGCAGCGAGAATAAAATATAGATGGGGCTTTTCATTTAAACTCACTATCCCTTACAATGGATCCACATATACCGTTTACAATATAATTGAAGGCAAAGAACTGCTTGTGAAACTGGGCCTGCTTGAACCGGAACCACCCAACCACTTTCCCTTAACCCCTAGATCTTCCCCAATATGGTCAACCCCCTCCTCCAGGCGTAACACAAACAACCAAAGAAGATGGCGTCAACCATTTCAAGATAACGCCCCATGACCACATACAATAGAAGCTCAGGACATTGACATTGTTTCTCAACTCAGTGTTGAAGGGGAAGAAGAAGGAAGAAGAAAGGAGATTTTGTCCCTCTTACCAACCGAAGCTGTAGAGTATCCTACAACTTGGATCCTCACAATGCACTTTATTTTGTTTTTTTTGTTTTTTTTGTTTTTTGAGGTTCTCTTTTTCTAGGTTTTTTGTCTATAATAGACTCCCTACATTAGAGTTACAACTCTATAGTTGTTCTTCTGTCTTATTAATGTAACGGGAAGTAGCAATATTCCCTTTCCATCCTATACCCTAATAACCTGCTCCATCCTCCCCTCCCCTTCCTTAACCCCCCCCTCCAACCCTCCCCCCCTTTCCCACAAACCTCTCAATTCTCCCCCCTGGTTACTTTATATGGGGTTTTTTTTTTGAAACCTTAAGATATCTTTAACTAAGGCCTGTGACATCCGCCACCGCTGGATTGTCCCCCATCCTGTCGATGCTGTTGACTGCGACACTCCCATCTTTGGGGTTGTTGCACACGACCGCGCTGGCAGGACTAGGACTGTTTTGTCCTCTTGAATTTAATTTACTAGTTTGTGACAAGATGTTTCTTGTCCCTTTGGTACTACTTTACATCACTGTTTTACACTTGTTTGTCGCCCTCAGGGCAATTGTTATAACATATTTTAAAAATGGAAGTTTTTATGACATCTCTCAACCACAATGGTTTGGATTTTGGTTTAATTGCTATCACTATGGTATGTTACTCTCATGGTACAATACACAACTCACAATGCTCCTTATATACTTCTTGTATAACTCCTCCCTCATCTCTGAAAATGTTACTACTTAGTACACTAACCATACACAACAAATAACCTTACCTATAGCTTACCCCACATATATGATGGATTCTTTTCACAAACTTATTACCTTACCTACATCTAATGGTCTTTAGAGTTATATCACATAATGTTCAGGGTTTCAACTCACCTCATAAACGGAAAAAAGCTTTTCAACATTTTAAAAGGCTGGGAGCAGATGTTATTCTCATGCAGGAGACCCATTTTGCTTCCTCTAACCATCCCAATTATTTTGATAAGTCATATAACCAATTTTATTATACTACCTTTCATAACAAAACCCGTGGTGTTGCCATTTTTATATGCAACACCATTATTCTAGATATACAAAATATTTATAAGGATGTTGATAGCAGATATATTATCATCAAGGGACTTATTAACAATAAAGCAATAACAATAGCTTCAATTTACGCCCCAAACGAATCTCAATCTATCTTTTTCATAAATTTCTTTGACAAGCTTGACCAATACAGCTCTCCTCATATTATTTTAGGGGGAGACTTTAACTTAACCGCACACGCATCACTTGATAGAAGTAAAACTTCCCCCTCATCAAAAGCATTCTCTAAATCCATGAACCGTTATTTAAACAACTTTCAACTTATAGACTCATGGAGATCTCACATGTCTACGCCAGACTAGATTATATTTTTTGCAACCCCATTAAGCTGGCTAACTCCTCCGATGCGCATATCCATCCTTGTCCTTGGTCTGATCACAACATTACCTACTTTGAAACATCTCACATAAGACTCTCTCCTTCCCCTTACAATTGGCGACTAAATGATTCACTTCTAACAGACCCCTCAATAACTCAAACCATCTCATCACACATTGAAAACTACTTCACTGAAAATGCTATTGACGATGTCTCCCCCACTATTCTCTGGACAGCACATAAAGCAGTCCTACGTGGACATCTAATTAGCATAGCTGCTAAGAGAAATAGAGAAAAACTCACAAACCGAAAAATCCTTGAGATTTTCAAAAGCTAAATTTTTACTACACAGCAACTCCCCCTCAGCTATGTTCGCCAAAAAACTTAACCATGATCATAAACCCCGTCATACATATAAACTTAGAGATCAAGCTGGGAATATGATCTCCTCAAGGTGTTCTTAAGATTTTCTCTTCCTTCTATAAGGACCTACTTTGTAGTCCTCAAATCCCTCCTGACCAACCCTCCAGATCACGGTTAGACGATATTCAACTACCTACTCTGAATGCCACCCAAATAGAATCCCTCAATGCTCCATGTACAAATGCAGAAATAATCAAAATTATTAAATCTCTCAAAACATCTACAGCTCCTGGCCCAGATGGCTTCTCTTCATCATACTATAAAAAATATGCTTCTCTCTTAACCCCTTACCTAACCAAACTTTTCAATCACATTCTCAATGGTAATCACTTCCCAGATGAAATGCTTCTAGCTAACCTTTCCCTCTTCCCCAAACCACTAAAAGATCACTCCCTCCCTCAAAACTATCGACCTATATCGGTCCTTAACAACGACCTAAACATTTTTGGTAGGTTACTATCAGATAGACTAGCTGCAGTAATCACAAATTTAATACATATAAACCAAACCGGTTTTATTCCTGGCCGACAGATAGTAGATAATGTTAGACTAGTCACTAATATCATTCAAGATGCCAACACAACCTCCCACCAATTATGCCTACTCAGTTTGGACATTCATAAAGCGTTTGACAGCTGGTCATATCTAAACCATCTACTTCCCAAATACGGAATGTCAGATAAATTTCTACAGGGTTTCAACGCTCTTTATCACAACCCTCAAACTAGAATTAAAATCCCTGGACACAACTCTGACTTTTTTCCTCTTACTAGAGGCACTAGACAGGGCTGCCCGCTATCACCATTACTGTTTGCTCTAGCAATTGAACCCTTAGCCCAAAAGATTAGGAATAGTATTGACATAAAAGGATACACAAAAGGGGACAAAGAATTTAAACTCAGCCTATATGCAGATGATGCTCTTCTATTTCTCACAAACCCCCTCACCTCTATCCCATCCCTTTTAATAACACTGAAGTCTTTCCAAAATATTTCAGGCCTCAAAATCAACACCAATAAATGTTCCGCTATACCAATTAACTACTCCCAGAATACCCAAACCTTACTATCCCAAAATTTCCCATTTGTATGGTGTCCTAAATCATTCAAATACTTAGGCGTCACAATAACCTCCACTCACAATCTTCTATATAAATCTAACTATATCCCATTATTCTCACATATCACATCTCTTTTAAAGTCATGGTCCTCCTTTCATATCTCCTTCTTAGGTAGAATATGTGCTGTCAAAATGACAATTCCCCCCAAACTCCTATACTTTTTCCGCGCCTTACCTATCAGTGTTCCTAAATCCAAACTGACCTCTCTTCAAAGAGAAATAAACAAATTTATATGGGCTGAGAAAAAACCGAGATGCAGTTATGCCCTTATGCATAGACCACAAACTACAGGTGGCCTAGGCCTCCCAAATATATGGCTTTATTATCTGGCATCAAGATTCACACAACTTACCCAATGGTACACTCCCTCAATCAGGCCCGGATTTACTCCCTTTGCCGCCCCAAGGCCGGGTCCTTCAATGCCACCCCCCCCCCACACACACACACACACACATCACCATTCTCGTCCTTTATCGATGACTTCTACAATAGATCAATTAAAAACATATCTCCACACACGAGAACACTGAAAATAACTGGCTTTAATTGTACAGACTAAAAATACTTCAGGGTAAGCGCGCGAGGGGTAAGGATTTTTCGCAGGCAAATTTTCAAGGCAATGGCTGGTGTTAGTGCTTCAATCATCCCCGGCACCTTGGTTGTTATGGTGTCAGGATGATTGAAACACATTATTCCTATCATTACATTGTAATATAAACTGAAATAGTTCAACTCACCATAATGCAGAATCATTGGGAGCCCTGAGCGTGTCACTTGCCACCATCTCTTGTCACTTGCCACCATGCCTGCCACCAGATGGGGATATCACTTGCCACGCTGCCTGCCACCAGATGGGGATGTCGCTTGCCATGCTGCCTGCCGCCAGATGGGGATATCACTTGCCACGCTGCCTGCCACCAGATGGGGATGTCACTTGCCACGCTGCCTGCCACCAGATGGGGATGTCACTTGCCACGCTGCCTGCCGCCAGATGGGGATATCACTTGCCACGCTGCCTGCCGCCAGATGGGGATGTCACTTGCCACACTGCC
Source organism: Lithobates clamitans (assembly GCA_037952925.1). NCBI lineage: Eukaryota > Metazoa > Chordata > Amphibia > Anura > Ranidae > Lithobates > Lithobates clamitans. The sequence goes on along the minus strand of JBBGZY010000632.1, from coordinate 670,685 downwards.
TGCCACCAGATGGGGATGTCACTTGCCACGCTGCCTGCCACCAGATGGGGATATCACTTGCCACGCTGCCTGCCGCCAGATGGGGATGTCACTTGCCATGCTGCCTGCCACCAGATGGGGATGTCACTTGCCACGCTGCCTGCCACCAGATGGGGATGTCACTTGCCACGCTGATGCCGCCAGATGGGGATAACACTTGCCACACTGCCTGCCGCCAGATGGGGATAACACTTGCCACGCTGCCTGCCACCAGATGGGGATGTCACTTGCCACGCTGCCTGCCACCAGATGGGGATGTCACTTGCCACGCTGCCTGCCACCAGATGGGGATGTCACTTGCCACCAGATTGGGATGTCACTTGCCACCAGATGGGGATGTCATTTGCCACCAGATGGGGATGTCACTTGCCACCAGATTGGGATGTCACTTGCCACCAGATGGGGATGTCACTTGCCACCAGATGGGGATGTCACTTGCCACCAGATTGGGATAACCCTTGCCATGCTGCCTGCCACCAGAAGGAGGAGGGCGGAACAGCGGTGCGGGCAATGAGAGATGTCATCTTTCTCCCTCGCCGCCGCACCACTGACATTACTACTACTGCGCATGCGCCGCCCGGCGCAAGTACGCTACTGCGCATGCGCCGCCCGGCCGAGCGCTTACGAGCTTTCCCGAGCCCGGCCAGCTTCGGAACGGCGCATGCGCAGTTTCGTGGTCGGCTCGCGGCCATCTTTTCTATGGGCACTGGTGCCCATAATAGACTGCAGCACGAAAGGGGGGGCGGCCGCGAAGTCGCTGCAGGAGCGGCGCCGCCCCTACACCACTGCCGCCCCCAGGCCTGGCCTCGGTGGCCTTGTGGCTAATCCGGCCCTGCCCTCAATTAATACCCCATGGAAAGTGTTTGAATCCATCTCAATTCTCCCGCTTCATCTACAGGGAATTCTTTGGTCCAACACTACCACTTATAGCAAACTTATGAAACACAACATCATTATAGCTCAATTTTATCAATTATGGTCTAAATATAAAGATATATACAAACTCTCATCAGACACACCACCTCTAGCCTCCTTTATAGGAGATCATAGATTTGCTTATGCTTATAATGACAGACAAGATTTTTCCATTTGGATTGACAAAAATTTAATTACACTGAGATCTCTTCAACAAAAGTGGGAATTTATCCCATTCTCAGCTCTACAAGCCACACACAATTTACATACAAATGAACTTCAACGTTATCAACAAATTAAAGCCTTCTACGCTAAATATTTTGCACTCAACACTCATCCGACATACACAACATTTGAACATATATGTATTTTATCCTCTAGAGATAGAGGCCTCATATCCAGGATGTATAGTTATATTAATAATGTTGGTGTTCCGGATAAATCTACACAAATGCTTCAATGGGAAGCGGATATGGATGTCTTGATCAGTGTTGAAGAGTGGTGCTCCATGTCAGAAAATCTCCGTAAAAGTAACAGAGCTATCACCTTCAGAGAGACCCCAATTAAGATATTCTCTAGGTGGTACCTCACCCCTTCGAAGCTCCATACCTACTACCCATCCATCTCTCCTGATTGCTTTAGAGGATGTCCAGAGCCTGGTACCCTCTTACACATTTTTTGGAGCTGCAAACATATTAATCATATATGGCACAAGGCAATCAGTTTAATAGAACTATCCTCTAAACAAAAAATTACCCCCTCTCCTCAGATTTGCTTGCTGTACGCTAATATACTGGGCATTCCTCCCCCATGTATGAGACTATTTCACTCCATGTGTAGTTCAATACACTGGATGACAGCATACAACTGGAAATCCACTAACCTGTCATGGCAACAAGTAATAAATAGAATGGAGTTCCTCAAACTTTCTGAGTGGATTTATCACACCCTTAACGACACTATCCATGTTCACCAAAGGAAATGGGCCTTTTGGAACCCAACCTAAATAAATTAATATACCATTATCATATCTACCTATCACCTAATGTTGATATAGTGATCTGCCTTATATTATGAGCGTATAAACCTACTCTTATCACTTCTATCACTTTTGTAACATAAGGTTATATAACTTTTGTTTTGTCTTTTCTATATCCTTTTTTTTTTGTACCGATGTATTACATTAATGTCAACTATACCGAATGTCTATTACCTAAACTTCCAAATAAATGCTTTTGTAAACAAAAAAAAAAGAATTTGAATAGAATAGAAAAGAATAGAGTAGAATAGAATAGCAAATAACACAATAGTATAGAAAGAACAACAGAATAGAATGAATATAACCATCTTCCTATTCTAATCTATTATTTTCTATTCTATTTAAATTTAAATTGATTCTATTTGAATTTTGGGAAATGATTATATTCTATTCTATTACATCCTATTCTATTCTATTGTTTAATTAATTGGATTGTTTTTCTATTTGTTTATTCTATTCTATTCTATTCTTTTCTATTCTATTATTTTCTTTTCTATTAAAATGTATTCTATTCTAAATTCGAATTTCGGAAGATGGTTATATTCTTTCTATTCTATTATATTCTACTGTTTTTTCTATACTATTATGCTATTGTCTACTCTATTCGAATGTATTTGCTTCTATTTGATTCAAATTCGAATTGATTCTATTTCAATTTTGAGAAATGGTTATATTCTTTATATTCTATTGTTTTTTTTAATCCTTTTCTTTTCTATTCTATTATAGTCTTTTCTATTCTATTTTTTTCTATTCTATTATTTTTTTTGTATTGAAATTCAAGTTTATTCTATTTGAAATTCTAATTTCAGAAGATGTTTATATTTTTTCTATGTTATTCTATTCTATTTTATTTGTTTCTATTATATTCTAGTCTATTCTGTTCTTTTATTTTCTATTCTATTTTGTTCTGGTTTACTCTACTAAATTATATTATTTTATTTTCTGTTATATTCTTTTCTATTTTATTATTTTTTTCTATTCTATCCCTTTATTTTCTATTCTATTTTATTCTCTTTGGAAATTCAAAAACTATTCGAACTCGAAAAGTATTCAAAAACGATTTGAATTTGAATTTTGTTGGAATAAATTTTTTTGTTATTTAGGATTAGTTTAAATTCGGTACTATTGTAATTCTGAAATTCATATACATCCGAAATTCCAAAAACAAAATTTAGTCTGATTTTCAAATCGGAACGAAATGAACCACACATGTCTAATTGTTGCTTATGTTATACCACTTTGATCTTGATGTTCAATGACTGTTCTGTACTCTTGCAGAGTAAATCTGATTCATCATAAGCACAGTTGGGTCCATTAATCTGAATACACCACAATGGCTGAAGCCTTAAAACTTACCTCATGGAATATTCAGGGTCTGAACTTCACATATAAAGGGGCTACTATTTTTTAATATTTTTGATTTGATCAGGTCAACCACATATAAAGTAGGTGACCGCGATATTGTGTCAATCTCGCCGCTGTTAACGGCAAAATTTGACACCTGTGAGCCCCGTCGCGGGAGCCAGCACTGAGCTGGCTCGCTCATCGGGACAGGAAAACTTTTTTTCTTTCGCGATGAGCGATAGGCAGTGCTGACAGCTGTCTGGTATGAATCATGAGGGGGAACGCCGCACCAAATTTTAAATAAAAAACTGGCGTGGGTTCCCCCTCAAGGGGCATACTAGGCCCTTAGGTCTGGTATGGATTTTAGGAACCCCCAAAATCCATATCAGACCCTTATCCGAGCACGCAGCCTGGCCAGTCAGGTAAGGGGGTGAGGATGAGTGAGCGCCCCCCTCCTGAACCGTACCAGGCCATCATGCCCTCAACATGGGGGGGTGAGTGCTTTGGGGGATTGGGGGCGCCCTGCAGGCCCCCCCACCCCAATGCATCTTGTCCCCATGTTGATGAGGACAAGGGCCTCTTCCGAAAACCCTGGCTGTTGGTTGTCGGGGTCTGCGGGCGGAGGGCTTATTGGAATTCGGGAGCCCCCTTTAATAAGGGGGGCCCCCAGGTCCTGGCCCCCCCACCCTATGTGAATGAGTATGGGGTACATGGTACCCCCACCCATTCACCTAGGGAAAAAAGTGTCAATAAAAAAACACACTACACAGGTTTTAAAAGTAATTTATTGGGCAGCTCTGGGGATCTTCTTCCGACTTCGGGGGCCTCCTTTCGACTTTGGGGTCTTCTTGCGACTTCTCCGCTCTCTCCGGCCTCTTCTCCCGGTGTCCGCTTCTTCTCCCGGTGTCCGCTTCTTCTCCGACCTCTTCTCCCGGATCTTCTGCCGGGCTCCTCCGCTACCTTCTTCTCTTTTGCCGCTCTTTTGTTAGCGGTGGCCCGGTCTCCACCGTCTTCTCTTCTTCCGATGTTGATACGATGCTGTCTCCTGCTGTTATGCTGTGTGAGCGGTGCGCGATCACTTATATAGGCATGGGGCGTGGTCACCGGGTGCTGTCACCTGGTGACCCCGCCCCTTATGACGTCACAGTCCTGGGGCATGATGTTACTGTGACATCATAAGGGGCGGGATCACCGGGTGACAGCACCCGGTGACCACGCCCCATGCCTATATAAGTGATCGCGCACCGCTCACACAGCATAACAGCCTCCTGTCAACATCGGAAGAAGAGAACAAGAGAAGATGGTGAAGATCGGGCCACCACTAGCAAAAGAGTGGCAAAAGAGCAGAACATAGCGGAGGAGCCCGGCAGAAGATCCGGACACCGGGAGAAGAGGCCCGGAGAAGAAGCAGACACCAGGAGAAGAAGCGGACACCAGGAGAAGAGGCCGGAGAGAGCGGAGAAGTCGGAAGAAGACCCCAAAGTCGGAAGAAGACCCCCAAAGTCAGAAGAACACCCCCAGAGCTGCCTAATAAATTACTTTTAAAACCTGTGTAGTGTGTTTTTTTATTGACACTTTTTCCCTAGGTGAATGGGTAGGGGTACCATGTACCCCATACTCATTCACATAGGGTGAGGGGCTGGGATCTGGGGGCCCCCTTATTAAAGGGGGATCCTGGATTCCGATAAGCCCTCCGCCCGCAGACCCCCACAACCAACGGCCAGGGTTGTCGGGAAGAGGCCCTTGTCCTCATCAACATGGGGACAAGGTGCTATGGGGTGGGGGGCCCCCCCTTCCCCAAAGCACTCACCCCCCTTGTTGAGGGCATGTGGCCTGGTACGGTTCAGGAGGGGGGGCGCTTGCTCATCCCCATCCCCTTTCCTGACCGGCCAGGTTGCGTGCTTGGATAAGGGCCAATTTTTCAGAGTAGGGGGTTCCCCTTAAAATCCATACCAGACCTAAGGGCCTGGTATGCCCCTTGGGGGGGGAACCCACGCTGTTTTTTTATTTAAAATTTGGCACAGCGTTCCCCCTCATGATTCATACCAGACAGCTGTCAGCACTGCCTGTCGCTCATCGTGAACGGAAAAAAAAGTTTTCCTTTCCCGTTGAGCGAGCCAGCGCGACATGCAAAGTACCCTGTCGCCGAGAACCAGCGTGATGGGATTGCGCTGGAAACACAATCTCGCGGTCAGGTACTGTAGTTTTTCCACAGGAAATATACTAGACGGGTAATAAGGTACTGTCCTGAAAAAACCTTGGGTCCACTGAGTGATTCATTCTATGTACTCAGTATATGCTCGATAGATATACTAGAGGAGTGTCAATTTTAATTAACAGATCTTTCATTTGTACCGTATCTCATGTGTACCTGGACCCTGGGGGCAGGAATATGGCTGTAAACCTCAAAATCAGGACATCAGGGCATCTTTGTATGCCTTTCTTAACCACTTCAGCCCTGGAAGATTTGGCTGCTCAATGGCCAGGCCATTTTTTTGCCATACAGCACTGCATCGCTTTAACTGACAATTGCAGCGGTCATGCAACACTGTACCCAAACAAAATTGACGTCCTTTTTTTCACACAAATAGAGCTTTCTTTTGGTGGTATTTGATCATCTCAGCGGTTTTTATTTTTTGCGCTATAAACAAAAAAAGAGCGACAATTAAAAAAAAAAAATCAATATTTTGTACTTTTTGCTATAATAAATATCCCCAGTTTTTTTTTTAAAAGCAAATTTTTTCCTCAGTTTAGACCGATATGTATTCTTCTACATATTTTTTGTGCTAAAAATCCCAATACACGTATATTGATTGGTCTGTGCAAAAGTTATAGCGCCTACAAAATAGGAGAAAGATTTTTTTATTTTTATTATTATTATTTTTTTTTCACTAGTAATGACGGTGATCAGCGGTCGGAAATCGGTTAAAGTATAACTAAAGGCAAAACTTTTTATTTTTATTTTGGACAGAGTGCAGAGGGATTAGATCACCTCTCAGGTTCTTTATTGCTGCATGTGCTCCTGTTAAGGAGATTCACCCTCATGTTGACATGAGTTCTGCTAACCTAGGGGTCCCCAAAAATTCCCTTAATTTGCAGGGATTTCCTCTCACTTCCTGGCCATGGGCCAGGAAGTGAATAGAAATGTCCTTCTGTTTTTGCTTCACATACAGACTAGCATCCAGAGCTGACCTAACTTTCTGTAATAGAGATGTACTGAGCAGGGTGGTTGTAGCCAAGTATCTTCCTAGAGGATTGTCTGATCATATACCTTTGGAACCTACTATTTAAATACAGTACAATACTGCTCAAAGAGCCTGGAGGCAAAGTTCTGTGCACCTTTATTATTGTATGGATATTTATTATTGTATGCATACACCCTCTGTTTAACTTTGGAATTCTATATACATATTTACCAATCTTGAAACTAGGCAGATATTGCTGCTCTAGAGAAACATAGCTCCCAACTGTCCCTGATTTCAAGGGACTGTCCCTGATTTGGAGCAATGTCCCTCTGTCCCTCATTTCTCCTCATTTGTACCTCATTTTGGTCTGATCTATATAGTTGTATAATACAGGGGGTCCCCGGGTTACAAACAAGATAGGGACTTTAGGTTTGTTCTTAAGTTGAATCTGTTTGTAAGTCGGAACAGGTAAATTTTTTAAGTGTAGCTCCACCAAAAAAATCTATTTTTAAGTTTCGTAGATAGCATAGGGAAGGGTTATTACCCCTGTAACATTTGATTTGCTGTCTGTGCCCCTGTTCAGAAGATTTCACCTCACTTTCTGTCCCAATGACAATTGGATTTTGAAAATTTGGGGTTATTAGGGAAATAAGGATAGGTGATAAAGCATCAGTGGAGACACCTTTTTCCCATATTAACTCTTACAGGAGTGAATTTTCCTTCCTAGGGGTAGATTTCCTCTCACTTCTTGTTGTCTCCCTCTGTTTGTAAGTAGGAGTCATTTGTAAGTCGGATGTTTGTAAGTAGGGGACCCCCTGTAATGCACTTTTTATCTTTCAAAAAGTGTTTCCCAGTGCTAAACCTTTCATCTAAACTCTAAATTGCTACATTTGTAAATTTTAAAATCCAATATAAAGGAATAGTAGTGGTAAAAAAAAACCCTTGTGGATTTAATTAAGATTTTGTTTTTGGTTAATTCTCCTTTTAAGGGGGTGTGGCAGGGGATGTGTCCTATGCAAACAAACATTTGCTAGTAGGTGTCCCTTGTTCCCATCTCAAAATGTTGGGAGGTATGGAGAAAGCCCACTACTAACACTTACTCCTGCTTCTTCTTGCATGTATAGATCACATCCATAATTAGCCTAACTTTCCATAGTAGAGGTGCATTGAGCAGGGTGGTTGTACCTAGGGATGGGCGAACAGTTCAGCCTGAGCATAAGTTCGGGCCGAACTTTGGTTGTTCAGACATTCGGTGAACAACGAACATTATGCAGTGTTCGCTGCAAATTTGAAAGCCAAAAAAAAAAAAGTCTATGGAACACTAACATGAAAAACCAGAAGTGTTCATTTTAAAGGCTTATATGCAAGTTATTGTCATAAAAAGTGTTTGGGTCCCGGGTCCTGCCCCAGGGGACATGTATCAATGCAAAAAAGTTTTAAAAACGTTCGTTTTTTTGGTAGCAGTGATTTTAATAATGCTTAAAGTGAAACAATAAAAATGAAATATTCCTTTGAATATTGTGCCGGGGGGTGTCTATAGTATGCCTATAAAGTGGAGCAGTTTCACCATGTTTAGAACAATACCGCAGCAAAATTACATTTCTAAAGGAAAAAAAGTCATTTAAAACAGATTGCGGCTGCAATGAATTGTTGGGTCTCAGCAATATAGATAAAACTAATTGAAAAAAAATGGCATGGGTTCCCTTCCCAGTTCATTACCAGGCCCTTTGGGTCTGGTATGAATATTAAGGGGAACCCTGAACCAAAAATATAAAAAAAAACTGCGTGGGGGCCCCACCAAAATCCATACCCGGCCCTTCAGGTCTGATATGGATATTAAGGGGAACCTGGCGCCAAATAAAAAAAATGGCTTAGGGGGCCCACCCACAATCCATACCAGACCCTTATCTGAGCACGCAAAATGGCAGGCCACAGGAAAAGAAGGGGGACGAGAGAGCGCCCCCCCTGAACCATACCAGGCTGCATGCCCTCAACATGAGGAGGATGCTTTGGGGTCCCCAAGGCACCTTGTCCCCATGTTCATGGGGACAATGGCCTCATCCCCACAACCCTTGCCTGGTGGTTGTGGGGGTCTGCAGGCAGGGGCTTATCTGGAAGCCCCCTTAAACAAGGAGATCCCCAGATCCCGGCCTCCCCCCCTATGTGAATTAGCAACGGGTACATTGTACCCCTACCATTTCACAAAAATAGTGTCAAAAATAGTAAAAAAGACAGGAGACACTTTGGGACAAGTCCTTTATTAAAAAATAAATAAAAATGTCCCGCGATGTAGATCCATCTCACACCGCCCGACGGACCGAAAAAAGAAGAAGAAAAAAGTTGCAACAGCTCCGCCTCCATAGGAAGCACCCGCCAAGTAACGCTTCTTCTCGATAATAGCTGTTATATAGCTGAGGGGGGGGGGCCACTTCAAAGTATTAGGGCCCATGCAACTTTAATTAATAGGGTAGGTAAGGATCCCATGTTATTTTCGTCATATAAGTCTTTTTCAGTTTTGAATATGGATTTAAAGATACCTTCAAAAGTCCTGGCCTCCAGATTAACAAATGTTCATGATTCAGTAGTAGATACGGACCAGACAGGTTTCTGCCTAATAAAGCAAAAGACATTAAAGAATAAATTCACTTTTAGTAATCTGTTCCATGTTACACCCATAGTTAGGGTGTAACATGGAACACGTTACTGTGCAGCACTCCCCTTACTCTCAGAACCCCCTATGACAGCAGGTGGGGGTTCCTCTCCCTGCTCCTGCTGTCACCATTTGAAAACAGTGCCACTGTGCAGGGCTCCTCCCACAGGACTGTGTCATTCATTTAGAGAGTTCTGTGGATAAATGAACTACACTACCTCATCCACTGCGGCAGATAGCTTGTAGCTCTTAATGAACTGCAAGGGCGCTGATGAGTGCCCTTAGTAGTTTATTAGTACTCTTCCCACAATTCAGTAACTGTCTGCCCTGTACAGGAGGTAAAGGTCAACAGGTGTACTGAGTGTCTGTAGAAGCCTCACATTGCACCCACAATCTGTCGATCACGGGCACACTATTCTGAAGAAAAAAATAATAAATGCACATTTTTTACTTGCAATTTTTTACCTTTATTTATTTATTTTTAAAGTGAACTTGACCTTTAATGTCCATAAATTCATCCTAAACAGCCACAAAATATCCTTAGGAAGAGAATCATAGTGATGCTAGATATTGCAAAGCTATAGTTTGGGGGTACATTAGACAGGTATTATTATAAATGGGATTTTGGGTTTTTTGAATTGGGTCTCTCTGCTTTAGAGTTCAGCCTAGGCATGCTTAAACATTAGAAGACAGCTTTCTCAACCTTTCCTTATTAAAAGGTAGACAAGACAGGACTGCCCTCTGTCCCTTTTTGGCTCTAATGACAGAGCCAATAGGAACAGTCCTGCACACTTCTCCTCACATCCCTATGCTGAGGATGAGCTCTCTAGAGGAACTGCAAGGCCCTGCATAATTTAGAGACCAATTCTAAATATTATTGTCTTTCAATTAATTACTGAAAATCCCATAACCTACCACTACTCAAACATTGGCATTACAATAGTGAACGTCTACTTTGAACAAGGGGGTACAATTTACTCATGACATATAGGATGACATGGCCTTGAACCTTACTCCTCATTGGCCACAAACTAAAGCTAGGTTAGATACATGAAGGAATTTACCCCATCACATGTAAGTAGGGGGAATTTGGTTAAAAAAAAGTTTTACCACTATTGTTTTATGTTCTCCAGAATGCCCCTGTGTGGATTTGACAAAGTTATTTTAACAATAATCACTTTCTAGCTTCTGGGACAATTCAGTTCTCAATGGCTCAACAGGGGTTTGGCACTCCCAAACTTTTATCACTAATTTCTAGCTGGCCAGCTCATAATTAAAGCTCCACATTATCTTACACATACTATTACTACAATTAGAGTGTGGGAACAATCTTTCTCCATCATTAACTCTCAGATAAATACAAATAATGACATACTTCCTTGTTGAATAGACCTAGTTTATCAAATTTCTACAAAATCCCAGAATCCAGTCTTTAGTGTGCAAAGGTGTTTATCGAACTTTTACTTTATTTAATAAAATAATAAATGTGATATACTTACCTGCTTTACCTGCTTTATGCAATGGTTTTGCAAAAAGCAGGTAAGTATAACACATTTATTATTTTAATTAAAAAAAAAGAAGCTTTAATGTTACTTTAACTGGACAAGATGTTTATAACTGTTCCACTGTCCTTATATATTCTTGGGTCTTCAGTTTGCCAAACTAATCATTTGTCTATCCTCCAGAGTCATTTTTGAGAGTGTATTTAAAGTGGCTGGTAAAATTTCAACAACCTGTTGCCCACGAGCATCAAGAAGCTGTTATTTATTAAAATAAATGAAGCCTCAATAAACCATGACCTTCCACTAGTCAATTATAATGCCACTAATACAGACACAATCTAGATGTGTCTCATATGAAATAATGTTTCAGTAAATATTATGTATTTTGTAATCAGTTTTTTAATCAAATATTTGAAATGATTGATAATATAATAACCACAAAGCTATCACAAGGAATAGTTTGCTGGCTAATAATTAGTGGTATTTTTATGTAAGAAATTGTAATTATTATTTATCTAGGCAGTCTAATAATGAGTAGCATCTGCTGGCAGGATTGTGTAATAACGAAAAGCCAGCTGTGAATTGGAGTTCGCCTATGATCCATAAAGTCAGTGAGATCTTAATTGCCTTATTGGCTTGCTTCCTGGATGCATTTTAGACATTCCATTACTGTGGACATACAGGACTTATCAATAGCACAGAAGAGCAATTCTGCTTGAAAATTATAAGTGGGTCTGAGGTCATTTTCACCATTTTATTTGTAAACCATAAAGTGTATGTGTAAAATACATTATATGATAGCACAGAAAGGGGGAAGAAATTCATTAGGTACTATTAATACCTGGAATGTTTTGTTAGAACATGGTTATCATTCCTTAAAGCCCAACACTGGGAGACATTTTAAAATATTATTATTTTTAATTTGTATTATTTTTATTATAATTATTGCTCATTTTGTCTAGGAGAGAGGAGAAACATTTTTAATAACCTGATCCTCTGCTCCCCTGGCAGATGGCACTCCTTTACACTCTGGCAGTGGTTGGTCCCTCTGTGTCAACATGTCCAATGCAGGTTTATGGACCCTGCTTTGGTCTTGATGATATCAGACCCCTAGCACAGGAGAGAAGACCCTGCAGGGACCAATCTAGCAGCTGTGAAGAGATAAATACTAGGTGAATAAATCTTTTTAGTTTCCAATTATTTTTATTTAAATTTTCAACAAAGGTACAGAAGTGCATCAGGTACACAAACAACAATCTGTGCCTTTTAATGGCATACCAGGGTACCTATCTTCGCAACAAAGTGAAATAACACAATTGTTTCATGAAACACAATTTTCCTCACTCAGGTTGTGAGAAGCCAAAATGTAAAACAATGAAAAGATACGTACTCAAGCCCAATCATGCCCCACCCTGCCAGTAATGTTTATGAGATGGGGGAGGACATTGGGGTGATACTGCTAAGTTGTTAGGGTTAGTCAACCTATCCACATGAAAGCAAGTGAAGGGCTAGTTATAACATCTGTGTTCCTGGCTACCTCCAGCCAGCACTGCACCCCTCAAGTGCATGTCTAAATTTGGCTCATGTTTTACATTACATCACAATAAATAGCCAGAGGGCCAAAAAAATAAAAATAAAAACGTACAAAAGGAGAAAGAAAAGAAATGATAGAAAGGGGAAAAGATAATGAAGAAAGAAGTGAACCCTGTGCAGGCGAGACATAATATATGTATGTTTGTATGTATGTACATCTCATAAGGCATCTAAAAGATATTTGATTCAAGGGTCCCACATTTTGTAGTCAATCTACTTTTATTGTTCCCCTATACCTAAATGAACAATTAATCTTTGCAGTGTGTGGGCACAGCCCCACTGGAAAGGGTATTTGTTTTAGCTTCCTGGAATTAGACTTTAAAGGTTCAGAATGTCTTAAATTTCTGTGAACAAAACAATTTTTAGGAAGTCTCCATGACTCTAATGTCCTTGTGGAAACTAGGGATGAGTTGTGGAATTATCAGGACTGGCTCAGCCCTTCCTTCTCTGAGCTGGCCGCTCAGCTGTCGGCTACTTGCCAGCTCTCATCTCTCTCCACAGTTAACCGGCTGTTGTGGATCTGCTCGTCAGTCCCACCTACTTAAAGATCTCCAGCTCACTTCATTCCTGCCTTCGCCTTGGTCACATCACAAGAAACCTTCTCCTGCGTTCCTGTTTAAAGACTGGCTTTGCTGACATCTCTTTTGGCTCCTTATCCTGCTTGCTGTTCCTCTACTTGGATTACTGACTTCTGGCCTGGTTGATTACCCGATCTGGTTACTGAACTTTGACTTGGCTGATTACCCGATCTGGTTACTGAACTCTGGCTTGGCTGACTACCGATCCGGTTACTGGACTCTGGCTGTGCTTTGACTATACTTACTCTATTTACCTTTTTATTTTTATTATTAAACAAGTGTGATTTTACTGTACTTCTGTCTCGGTCTGGTTCATGCTTTCTGACAGGAATCCAGCCTGTTTTCAGTTGAGTGGTAACTAAATTGCCAGATTTGACCAGTTCTGACCAGTTACCTGCCTGAACCTCAAGGTGCTGCTTACATAAGTCATTCACTTAGTGGTGGTATCACTAGCACTTAAAAAATTGCTCTAGTGTTGTAATGGTTAAGCTGCATTCAAACACCTGCTGCCCACTAAATAGCATTTTGACATTTTTCTTTGTATTAGTACTTGCCCATCATAACAGTGCCCAGTATGTGGTCTTGTTTAACTACTGTGTTCTTTGTTTAACCACTTCACCTCTGGAAGTATTATCCACCTTCCTGACCAAGCCATTTTTTGCAATGCAGCACTGTGTTACTTTAACTGACAATTGCAAGGTAGTGCGACACTGTACCCAACTAAAATTTAGAGCTTTCTTTTGGTGGTATTTGATCACCTCCTACGTTTATTTTTTTTTGCATTAGAAACAAAGAACGACTGACAATTTAAAAAAAAAAAACAATATTTTATACTTTCTGCTCTGAAACACATCCAATAAAAAAATGTAAACAATTACATTTCTTCAACAATTTAGGCCAGTATGTATTCTGCTACATATTTTTGATAAAAAAATAATCCCAATGAGCATATATTGATTGGTTTGCGCAAAAGTTATAGCATCTACAAACTATGGGAAATTTTTATTTATTCATTTTTTTACTAGTAATGGCGGCGATTGGCAACTTATAGCGGGACTGCAATATTGCAGCAGACAAATCAGACACCTAACTGACACTTTTAACACTTTTTTGGGGCCCAGTGACATTATTGCAGTGTATTAGTGCTAAAAATATGCACTGCCACTGTATTAATGACAATGGCAGAAAATTAAAATCATAGGCGATCAAAATGTTAACTGTGCGCCTATCTAATGTTTCAGTGGGGGAGGTGCTTTTACTAATGAAAGGCATGGATCAGTGTTTCTGCTTTACAAAAACACAGGATCCATGTCTTCTGTACTGACAGTATGACAATCTGTCTTGTATACATTAGCATGCTGGCATTCTGTTGGTGTACGGAATGATTAGTGGATGCCGGGGGACCCGCTGATCAGCTCCTGCTGTGTAAAACCACAGTGGAGGGAACTGTCAGCAGCGTGCACTCACGCCCAAATCCCGGAAGTGCAGAATCACGTATATACAGTATACGTGATTCTGCATAGCGTGGCCACCCAGTAGCAGTAAATATTCTATAGGGCGGTCAGTAAGTGGTTAATAAAAGTTGTTAATTGGCCTTAAAAAAATAAATTACAAGATTTAGCCCCTTTAGACTTCAGTGGGGTTTGGGCCCTAGGTTCAAGGGGTCAATGATTGTCCAGTGAACCAAACCTTGATCGGTTCATTCATCCCTAGTCAAGACATTAAAACTTCTTTTCTTAATTGTAGGCACACTAGAATTGGAGAAACGAGACCAGGATGCAATAAGAGTTTTGCCTATTCTATCAGGAGGATTTACAGAAGGATACTCAGTTCTAATGATGCATGGTTTTGTTGGCAGTGCTGACATGGCGATCACATGACGTTATTGATAAACAAAGCCTTGCCAGTGCTAGTGCCAGAAGCTAAATTCAATTACATTTTGGTGACTATGAAACCAGGAATTTTACTTTGAAATAAAGTTAAGCAAAGTGCTGTTTATCCCAGGTGATCATAATGTATACATAATTTGGGAGCATCAGGTAATGATACTACACATGGGGAGACTTATAGTGATGCCATTCTTAAGTTCATGCACATTGTGCATCAGAATCTGGCGTTTTCATCTTGGTGGGAGGCACAGGTGCACCATCCAGCTGTACTGCCAGCAGTCTGTAAAAGTCTTGAAAAATTTGGTTGCTGGAACGGAGCTGGATGCTGTACCAAGTGATAATACCGTATGTGCTCAGGGACAGTTGCCTGGAATGCAGACTTCTTGTTAAAGTGGTTGTAAACCCTCACACACCACTTTAACCTACAGGTAAGCCTATAATAAGGCTTACTTCTAGGTACCGTGAAAATCTCCTAAACTTGCACAGTTTAGGAGTTATTCACTGTATCAACATGTGCCGACGTCATTGGCACATGCGTACTGAAGAAACGGAACACTTGTGCCGTTTTTTTTTAGCTGCTGTGCCGTTACCAGTTATCATCGCAGCTCTGGCCAGTCACAGCCCCAGAGCCTGCGATACCGGGAAATAACTCCAGGAGACATGTCACCGGCCACAGCGGTGTGCCGGGACCACTGCAGGGGCTTCCATCTAAGGTAAGCATTTCATAATGAGCTAGTATGCTATGCATACTAACTCATTATGCCTTTGTCTTGCAGTTTTTTTTTCTGTGGGTTTGCAACCACTAAACACTTCCTGCCTGGCCTATAGCAAAATGACAGCCGGACAGTGGTTCAGTTATCCTGACTGGGCGTCACCCCCGTGGGGATGCACATCACGGCGATCGGTGGTGTGTCAGTCTAACACACCACTACACCGATCTCGGTAAAGAGCCTCTAATGGAGGCTCTTTACTACTTGATCAGCAGTGTCCAATCACGGCTGATCACAGTGTAAACAGGAAGAGCTGTTTATTATTATTTATTTTTCCTCACTTGCTTCTGTCAGACACGAGTAGAGGAGAGCCGATCAGCGGCTCTCCTGACGGGGGGGTCTGCGCTGATTTTTATAAGAGCAGCCCCCCTTGGATGCCCACACTGGACCACCAGGGATGCCATCTGAACCACCAGGGATGACAAAGTATACCCCCCATGGCCACCAGGGATATCGTACAGTGCCCAAAATATGCCAATCAGTGCCCACAAATGGCGCCAGTCAGTGCCCACTACTAATGCCTGCCAGATGTTTTATCTCATCAGTGATGCCGAGCAGTGTAATTTATCAGTGTCCATCAGTGCCCATCCATGCCCACCTATCAGTATCCATCAGTGCCCATCCGTGCCACCTATCAGTGCCACCCATAAGTACCCATCAGTGCAGCCTTTCAGTGCCCATCAGTGCCGCCTATCAGTGCTCATCAGTGCCGCCTATGAGTACCCATCAGTGCCACCTATCAATGCCCATCAGTGCTGCATACCAGTGCCACCTATCAGTGGCCATCAGTGCAGCCTACCAATGCCCATCATCAGTGCTCATCAGTGCCACCTCATCAGTGCCACCTCATTGGTGCCACCTCATCAGTGCTGCCTTATCAGTGCCCGTCAGTGCAGCCTCATCAGTGCCCATCAGTGAAGGAGAAAACTTATTTACAAAATTTTATAACACAAAGAAAAACTTTTTTTTCAAAATTTTTATTTGTTGTGCAAAAACTAAAAACCCCAGCAATGATCAAATACCACCAAAAGAAAGCTCTATTTGTAGGAACAAAATAATTATTAATTTGTTTGGGTACAGTGTAGTATGTATGAGTAATTGTCATTCAAATTACGACAGCGCTGAAAGCTGAAAATTGGTCTGGGCAGGAAGGGGGTGTAAGTGCCTGGTATTGAAGTGGTTAAATGCGCAGTGTGTATGAGGCCTTATAACACAATATTTAGCAATCAGTGGAAGCATCTCTATTATACTTCAATATGATTAGGAATAGAGATGCGGTGACATTAGTAATGATGCCAGCTATATGAATCCTATCAGACCTTAAACATAAGTTAGATGGCACTAGTACAAGCTTTGTATTTCAACAACTTTGTATTTTCATTGGTGACATTAAACTTCCCCTCTATGATCACCTCTAAATTCATTTTTAAATAAGTTCTGCAATTTCTGTTTCAGTATCTATGTGAGTGTTTGTTGGTTATCTTAGACTGAAGTAAAATGATAATGTGAATGACCTATTGTAAAATTTGAGATGGCTTAGTATTCTCTGAAATACAATAATCTGAAATATTAGTCCATGGAAGAAAGACGCCATGGCCAAACTAAATTTTAAACTCATCTCTCAATTCCCTTCTGAACTTTCTGACTTCAAATGTGGTTGCTAATTTAATTCACATGTCAATTGTCTTCAAAATAAATGATGGCTTTCTTTTAAAATTAAATGTAATTTATAGAAAAAGTAAATGCATAATGCAGGTGACTTAGAGTAACTTAATTTTAAAATGGATAGATATCTCAAGTTACTCAATCTATGTCAAGCTTATCAAATACTGTGGTAAATTTCTTACAAAAATGGCAGCATTTTACTATAGAAATAGTCTGTGTTATTTGATTAGTAGTTAATACATCAGAATGGGTACTGCAGAATAAAGATTGCTTCAGTGAGATAACAATGCCAAAAATATCAAAAAAGGAAAGGGGCAAGTTGAGTAGGCATGCAGCTAAAACAACCAACATAGTCCTAATCTAATTTATACATACACAACTCCATAAATATTGCTTTTTTACCTCCCTCCATTCCCTAAACCTCAGTTTCTTAACATGTCCAGTGGTACTCTTCTCTGTTTCTGTTTGTGTTCTCAGCACAATAGATGAAAAGGAAGTGGAAGACCAGGGCCAAGAGTAACTCCACTTTCATGGGAAGAAAAAAATAGCAAATAAAAAAAAAATATATAACATTTGCAATTGTGACTTAGGTCATATTGTAATCAAATGTTATTAAAAATCACCTTTGCTTTTCAATCTGCAACTCTGTAATTGGCCTCATTTAAAGTCCCCTAAACATATTCTTTTCCCTTCAACAACTCTGTACTTTTCTGTAAAATGCTATGCAATATGGCTACCTGGAGGTGTTCTGTACACAGAATGTGTACAGAATACCCCCCTCCAGAAACATCATATTCTGTTTGTATGATTGGCTCACTGATTTTCCCAGAAGTTTGCACTAAGCTACAAGTCGGAAATCAGACATCCCCTGCAACAAAAATTTCATTTTTGGGGAGATACTACCAATAGAAAATCATGTCTAAAGGGATGCAGACCCTGCACTTTTCCTCATTAGAGCCCCGCAGGTGCAGCAGGTGGTTGATAATTAAGAAACCACTCCCATTAGATTCACTTACCACATGGACACAGACAGACACACATGGATTTCTTCAGAATAACAAAAGGTAGGAATCTGCAACAAAGTTTGTTAAAATCCTTGCAATGTGCATACAGTGCCTTGAAAAAGTATTTGTACCCCTTGACATTTTCCCCATTTTGTCATGTTACAACCAAAAACGTAAATGTATTTTATTGGAATAGTATGTGATAGACCAACACAAAGTGGCACATAATTGTGTAGTGGAAGGAAAATGATAAATGACTTTCAACATTTTTCACAAATAAATATCTGAAAAATGTGGCGTTCACTTGTATTCAGCCCCCTTTACTCTGATACCCCTAACTAAAATCTAGTGGAACCAATTGCCTTTAGAAGTCACCTAATTAGTAAATAGAGTCTGGCTGTGTGTAATTTAATCTCAGTATAAATACAGCTCTTGAACTGTGAAGCACTCAGAGGTTTGTTAGAGAACCTTAGTGAACAAACAGCATCATGAAGGCCAAGGAACACACTAGACAGGTCAGGAATAAAGTTGTGGAGAAGTTTAAAGCAGGGTTAGGTTCCCAAGCTTTGAACATCTCACGAAGCACTTTTCAATCCACCATCTGAAAATGGAAAGAGTATGGCACAACTGCAAACCTACCAAGACATGGCTGTGCACCTAACCTGACAGGCCGAGCAAGGAGTGAATTAATCAGAGAAGCAGCCAAGAGGCCAATGGCAACTCTGGAGGAGCTGCAGAGATCCACAGCTCAGGTGGGAGATCTGTCCACAGGACAACTATTAGTCGTGCACGGGGGCAGACTGACAACACTCAGGGCCCCGCACCAAATAGAGCAAGGGCCCCCAGGCAGGCCCCAACCATGACCCACCCCTGACCCCACCCATGGCCCAACCCTGACCCCGCCCCTACATTTTGCACAAAGTACAACTTCTACCTTTTTTTTTAATGGGACCTAGGACCTAGAGGAGGTCTCTCTCTAACAGTGTCCATTAGACAGTCTGTTAGAAAGTGTCCCCTCCCGGCCCCATTCGAGTCTACAACAGAGTCTATTGGGACCTAGATGGGGGTCTCTCTCTAACAGTGTCTATTAGAGAATCTCTGTTAGAGAGAGAGGTCCCCTCTCCAGGACCCATTAGAGACTACAAAGGAGTATAATGGGACCTGGAGGGAGGCCTCTTTCTTACAGAGTGTACAGTGAACACCTTCATTCACTCTGGTCCTCACAGGACCCCCTCCTTGTTCCATGACTGTCACCACTGCCCCAACCTCTCACAAAGTAGAAATAAAATAGGCACGGTGTAGAGCTCCTCTTACCTTAACTATGGATACTGTAGCTGTGGCTGGTTTCCGCGTCCTCTGTGGCTAGCTGGTTCTTGCGTCCTCTGTGGCTGGCTCCCACATCCTCTGTGGTCACCAGTGCCCCTCAATGCAGCCTCACCAGTGCCCCTCAATGCAGCCTCACCAGTGCACCTCAATGCATCCTCGCCAGAGTGCCCCTCAATGCAGCCTTGCACCCCAACATGCAGTCTCGCCAGAGAGCCCCAACATGCAGGCTCACCAGAGTGCCCCTCCATGCAGCTTTACCACAGTACTCCTCCAAGCAGCCTCACCACAGTTCTCCTCCATGCAGGCTCACCACAGTGTCCCTCCATGCAACCTCACCAGAGTGCCCCTCCATGCAGCCCCACCAGACTGCTCCTCCATGCAGCCCCACTACAGATAGATAGATAGATAGATAGATAGATAGATAGATAGATAGATAGATAGATAGATAGATAGATAGATAGATAGATAGATAGATAGATAGATAGATAGATAGATAGATAGATAGATAGAAGACTATATATAAAAATATATATATTGTAAATATCAAATATATTTGTGGTAAACGCTTTACCTTTCTAAAGCCATTATGACTTCAGTCAAAAGTCCCAAAAGTATTCATGACAGCTAAATATTCAGCATTACAAATATACAGATACTGTAGATGTGTGGCTTAAGAGTAAAACAGGATGATATATGCAAAAAATTAAAAAAGTTCTCATCTTACATTAGTTTAGTTATTAGTGCAATATATTTACTTCTGATCGGCTAATTTATTTTTGCTATTTGAAGGGAATGTGAAAATCCTGAAAGCCTTTCAGCTTCAGTATTATGAACTCTTATGTGTGTCACTTTCAATGCTTTCCTCTATTCATTTACCTTATTTAGTGTGTAGAATTCAGACTAGGGCAGACAAGGCTACTGATTCCTATTTTAGATAAGTCTTCACAGGGCATTTTCAACTTGCCTGCTAGCTTCAGTGAAGACCTTTTTGGAGAGCAAATGGGAATTCAGACTATTTTTCCAATTAAAACGCACAAGCTCATTCCTCTGAGAATACGCTGCAAGATGGAGCTTAAATTAAAGATGTAAAGATCGAGTTAGACATTAATTCATTTTCATTTGGAACTATTCCAGTTTACTTATCACTGTTCTCAGCTGGGACATAGTCCTCTTGGATACTATATACCATGATCCTACAAATTCTTCTTCAAATATTCAAATAATATAACTACTGTCTACTCTTCCATCCCATACAGTAAAAAGAAAAGTATAGGAAGAACACTGCTAAACTAAACACTAAACAGCTCCAGTCATCATTCTCTCGGGAATAGAAATCAAACCTGGTGTAATGTGCTAGTAGTTCTCATAAATGTTATCATCAATGAAAAAAAACATAATGTTGGTTATATTAACTGTAAGTTGTTTACGTGGAATAATGTCAAGATTCATAGTGCAGCATATGTGTAATGCTTGTATGTGGAGTTGCTGTATGTGCCCATACTCCAGATGTCCCTTTAATCAGTTCTTGTTTTCCAAGAATCCATTTGGCTGCAGATAATTGTTTGTACCTCCCTGTGTTCTATGTCCTTACATTACCAAGAAATAAGTCCATAATCTGTTCATGAGTGTATGATGTTCTATGACAAGTTAAGCTTTTTTGTATTTATTTCTAAGTATCTGTCAGGGCTGGGCCCAGCCCTCCCTTCTCTGAGCTAGCCGCTCAGCTGTTGGCTAATTGCCAGCTCCTATCTCTCCACAGTGACTCACCTGTTGATGATTCTGCTTGTCAGTCCTGCCTACTTAAGCCGTCCAGTCCAGATGATCCCTGCCTTCACCTTGGTCACATCTCTAGAGACGCTCTCCTGTGTTCCTGTTAAAGACTTGCTTGGCTGACATTCCTTCTGGTTCAAGATCCTGCTTGCTGTTCTACTATGTTGTTCTCTGGCTCCCTAACATTTTGGCTTGTTTGACTAACCATTCCAGTTCCCGAACTCTGGTTATGTTTTGACTTTGTTTACTCTGTTTACCTTTTTTTATTATTATTAAACAAGTGTGACTTAACTGTACTTCTGTCTCAGTCTTATTCATGGTTTCTGACAGTATCTTTAATTAAACAAAATTCATTTAAAGCTGCCCTTTTTGTGCAAAAATGTTAAAGGGTTAATGTGGTGCATTCCATTTTGGATAATGTTTTCGTATATATTGTATTTTTTCCAAGTTAAAAAATTTCCATATAAAAAAGCAATTTTACGTATTACAATATTTGGATGTCAATTACAAATATATTTTTACAATTACATTTAATTATATATGTAATTGTAGGCTTATAATAGTGCAATTCAATACTTTCTGAATTAGCAATTTTTTTTAGGCTTAAAGTGGTTGTAAACTCTGTTACACCACTTGTACCTACAGGTAAGCCTATAATTACCTGTAGATATTGTGACATCATTGGCACATGCACTCTGAAAGTCCGGTTTTCAGTGCCAGACCTTCAGAGCCCGTGCCGGAAATGACGTCATTGCAGCACCGACCACTCACACTGAGGGAAGATATCAGCCGTCTCAGCCATGAGCGGGTGTTTCTGGAAGGGCTTCGTTCTAAGGTATTTCATAATGTGCTAGTATGAGATGCATACTAGCACATTATACCATTGTCTTACAGGTTTTTTTTATTCTTCTTCAGCGGTTTACAGCCACTTTAAGTTTATAGATGTCTCTCTGAATAGATTCCAGAGTGATGAATAATGGCACTTTGCAAATATGTTCTTTTCTTTTTCTTTTTTTATTTCTTACTGCTAAAAGATTTTTCATAAAACCACATAAAAAATTACCTCTGCTGTTGTCTGTCATTGTTCTGTTTACATGTCTGGAACATAAAAACTGTCTGTGTTTGACCTGGCCATCGGTCTTCTGACTCTGGTAACGCCTTTTATACTCTTTTGTTTTACATGGATGAAAAGGTAGTACAGTGAACAGCAACTGGTATTTCTGTGCAGGCATGGTCCATCTTAGTTTGAGGAGCACTTTGACACTTTAACCTTAGATTCCATAGAACCTAGTCCCAGAAGCCTGACTAAAAAAAAAAAAAAAGATAGCAATGGTAGACTCCACATTTCTCTTAAGCCAGGTTTTCTTTAAATTGGTTGTAAATGATACATTTGTTTTTCTGCAAATAATAAGCATGTTATACTTACCTACTGTGTGTAATAGTTTTACACAGAGTGGCCCTGAGCATCCTCTTTTGGGATCCAGCACTGGCGCTCTTGACTCCACCTCTTCTCTGTGTGACCCCACCCCACCAATAGTAATTTATCATCTTACAAATTTTTTATATAAGTTTATAAAATATCTGTAAACTTTACGTTTATGGAAAAAACATCCAGGTGATGCTGGGATTTAAATTACTTTTTTGTTAGGAGTGAAGAACAGGCACCAACTCAGTGAGCTCACTGGATCCAGTTTGGCTGCTCACATAAAACAAAAATTTCCTTCAATGGGTACCAATGAAACAACTTAAAGCAGGAGAGTACAACAGGAGCACCAAGCCAAAGGTTAAAAGTTGAAAGTGCTTTACTTGTTTTTTAGGGACATAAAAAGACAGTTCCCTTTCATCATTGCTTACAGATTTAAAAAGCTTAAATGGACTCAAAGGACATTCTTTAGGAAACTAAATCTGTTTTCAGATGTATAGTGAATATTCAAAACAGTCTGAAGTATTTCCAGTGTTAACAGTTTTATGCTGTAAATAATCATGATCTTGTGACCCCTCATATGCGTTGGCTGGTAAAGTGGTTGTAAAGGCTTCAGGTTTTTCTTACCTTCATGCATTCTATACATGATGGTAAAAATCTTCTGTGTGCAGCAGCCCCCCCCACCCCCAGCCCCCCCAATACTTACCTGAGCCCCAGCTCTCCTGAGTTTCTTCCTCCTCAATGATTGAGACAGCAGTGAGAGCCATTGGCTCCCACTACTGTTAATCCCAGGCAGTGAGCCAGTGAGGAGAGAGTGGGGGAGGGGCTGAACCATGCCCTGTGTGTCAATGTAGACACAGAGCAGCAGCTGGGGAGCAAGCCTGTTCATGTGCTGCCCATAGCAAGCTACTTGCCATGGGGACACACGGCAGGAGTGAGGGGCACGGTACGCAGACAGGGGAACCGAGCAGAGGAGGAACCATTACACAGAGTAGGTAGGTATGACATGTTTATTATTTTTTTTAATCTGTCTTAAATTTCACGTTAACTTTTGGCTTGACATTCCTGTTGTATTGTCATGTTTTAAGTTATTTTTTGTAATTTATCTTATGGCATTTCTGGAATTATTTGATTAATTGTCAGTATATTGGTTAATATATGATTAATGTATTCCTTGGAGACTTTGTTTAAAAAGTGTATTCAATGTCACAACCTTTTATATTCTCCTGATTGAAGCAATTTTTCTAAATTTGATAACACTCTCTAACCACTTCAGCCCCGGAAGGATTTACCCCCTTCCTGACCAGAGCACTTTTTGCGATACGGCACTGCATTGCTTTAACTGACAATGGTGCGGTCGTGCAACGTCGCACCCAAACAAAATTGACGTCCTTTTTTTCCCACAAATAGAGCTCTCTTTTGGTGGTATTTGATCACCTCTGCGGTTTTTATTTTTTGAGCTATTAACAAAAAAGCGACGATTTGGAAAAAAAAGCAACATTTTCTACTTTTTGCTATAATAAATATCCCCAAAAAATATATAAAAAAACAAATTTCTTTTTCAGTTTAGGCCGACATGTATTCTTCTATATATTTTTTGGTAAAAAAACGCAATAAGCGTATATTGATTAGTTTGCGCAAAAGTTATAGCGTCTACAAAATAGGGGATAGATTTATGCCATTTTTATTATTAATTTTTTTATAGTAATGGCGGTGATCTGCAATTTTTATCATGACTGCAACATTATGGCGGACACATCAGACACTTTTGACACTATTTTGGGACCATTGTCATTTATACAGTGATCGGTGCTATAAAAATGCACTGATTACTGTGTAAATGACATTGGCAGGGAAGGGGTTAAATACTAGGGGGGCAATCAAAGGGTTAAGTGTGTCCTAGGGAGTGATTCTAACTGTGGGGGGTATTGTCTCACTAGAACTTGACAGAGACCACTGCTCCCGATGACAGGGAGCAGTAGATCTCTGTCATGTTGCTAGGCAGAACAGGGAAATGCCTTGTTCAGGGCCATTTTTAAGGCAGGGGAAAAAGGGGCAGCTGCCCTGGGCCCTGTCATTGTTGTGGGGCCCAAAGCAGCTGCCTCATACTTGCCTACTATCCTGGTTTAAATTCCCTCATCCCTTTAGTCCCGTGCTGTGTCCCAATATCTCAGTGTGAAGTGCTGCTACTAATGCTGCCCAGCTCTGCCCTTTTGTTGTGTACAAATGACTCACCTGCAGACCCTGTGTTCATATGTAAATAGTGGCTGCATTCATATGTAAATAGAGGCGGCTGGCGGCATTGATATACATATCTTGCACCCCTGAGGTCATAGCCATAGTAATCTCTAGCAGCCAATCAAAAAGAAGAAATGATATGCTGTAACCTCCAGCAACTAATCAGTGAGCCGTAATGTGTGCTGTAACCTCTAGAAACCAGTCAGTGAGCAGTAATGATACACTGTAACCTCTGGCAACCAATCACAATAGCTGCCTGATCTGATTGAGTAAACTAATTTTGAGTCTAGCTGCTATTTATCTATTTATTGTATGTCTCAGAGCAGGTGGAGAGCGAAACTGCATAGGGGGCCCAAGAAAAGTTTTGCCCAGGGTCCAATCAATTATAAAGACAGCCCTGGCCTTGTTTACATAGGCATCTCCCCGTTCTGCTGCTCCGAGACATGATTGCGGGCCCCCAGTGGACATTGAGTCCACGGGACCTGCGGGCACAGTAACGGAGTACCCGGTGGGGGCGCACGCACGCCCACAATGCTGTCATTTAAAGGGGACGTACCCATACGCCAATTTGCCCAGCCGTGCCATTGTGCTGACGTATATCGTCGTGCACTTGTTGGCAAGGGGATAAACTAATTTTAAGATTAATTAATTAACTCATATAGTTTATGGTAATGTCTCCTAAAATGTTCAGTTCACAAACATAAATATTGCTTAGGTGTGCAATCTAAGCATCAAAGTCCTTATTTATGAATCATTGTTTTGTTTGAAATTTAATCTGCTCATATTTTACCTTCTCTGACTCCCCGTTTCTCCCTTCATTAACAAGCAATGTTTTTTTTGTTTTTTTTCAAATAATACCTTTCTTTTTTCATTATATTCCTTATTTAAATGATAAGTTTACCTCTGTAAAATAAATAAATAAATGCACATCTTTTTGCATTTTGCAATTGCAATTTGCAATTTTTTTACTACCCTGTTTCCCCAAAAATAAGACCTAGCGTGATTGTCGGTGATGGCTGCAATATAAGCTCAACCCCCCAAATAAGTCCTACCGTGTTTCCTCGAAAACAAGCCCTACCCTTAAAATAAGACCTACAAGGACTTTAACTAGGGCTTATTTGGGGGGTAGGGCTTATATTGCAGCCATCATTGACAATCATGCTAGGTCTTATTTTTGGGGAAACAGGGTAGTAGCCTGCAAAGTATTGCACCCGCAATCAGCAGATGGTGGGGGCAATGCAAGACTCCTGCAGATTGTCAGTGTAAGTTGTCTGCTCATACCTCGTATGAGCAGGCAGTTACACACTTATGGCCTGTACACACGATCGGACATTGATCGGACATTCCGACAACAAAATCCATGGATTTTTTCCGACGGATGTTGGCTCAAACTTGTCTTGCATACACACGGTCGCACAAAGTTGTTGGAAAATCCGATTGTTCTGAACACGATGACGTAAAACACGTATGTCGGGACTATAAACGGGGCAGTAGCCAATAGCTTTCGTCTCTTAATTTATTCTGAGCATGTGTAGCACTTTGTGCGTCGGATTTGTGTACACGCGATCGGAATTTAAATGATTGGATTTTGTTGTCGGAAAATTTTATATCCTGCTCTCAAACTTTGTGTGTCGGAAATTCCGATGGAAAAAGTCAGATGGAGCCCACACACGATTGGAATTTCTGACAACACAATCCGATAGCACTTTTTCCGTCTGAAAATCCGACCGTGTGTACAGGGCATAACAGGAGGCACCAATGAACTACTTAGAGTGCTCAACAGTGCCCTGGTAGTTCATTGTGAACTACAAGGTGACAACTGCAAAGGTTGTTGGTACTTTTGGTTCTCACATTCACAGAACTCTGTAAACGAATGAATTAGTGCTGGGACCAATCCTATTTAATTTGTTCATAAACGACCTGGAGGATGGGATAAACAGTTCAATCTCTGTATTTGCAGATGATACTGAGCTAAGCAGGGCAATAACTTCTCCGCAGGATGTGAAAACCTTACAAAAAGATCCGAACAAATTAATGGGGTGGGCAACTACATGGCAAATGAGGTTCAATGTAGAAAAATGTAAAATAATGCATTTGGGTGGCAAAAATATGAATGCAATCTATACACTGGGGGGAGAACCTCTGGGGGAATCTAGGATGGAAAAAGACCTGGGGGTCCTAGTAGATGATAGGCTCAGCAATGGCATTCAATGCCAAGCTGCTGCTAACAAAGCAAACAGAATATTGGTATGCATTAAAAAGGGGATCAACTCCAGAGATAAAACGATAATTCTCCCACTCTACAAGACTCTGGTCCGGCCGCACCTGGTGTATGCTGTCCAGTTCTGGGCACCAGTCCTCAGGAGGGATGTACTGGAAATGGAGCGAGTACAAAGAAGGGCAACAAAGCTAATAAAGGGTCTGGATGATCTTAGTTATGAGGAAAGGTTGCGAGCACTGAACTTATTCTCTCTGGAGAAGAGACACTTGAGAGGGGATATGAGCTTAATATACAAATACCGTACTGGTGACCCCATAAAAGAGAGTTTAACAAGACTCGCGGCCACTCATTAAAATTAGAAGAAAAGAGGTTTAACCTTAAACTACGTAGAGGGTTCTTTACTGTAAGAGCGGCAAGGATGTGGAATTCCCTTCCACAGGCGGTGGTCTCAGCGGGGAGCATTGATAGCTTCAAGAAACTATTAGATAAGCACCTGAATGACCGCAACATACAGGGATATATAATGTAATACTGACACATAGTAAATATTAATTTTGATCTCATATATCTGTTTACCCACACGATCCTTCTATCATTCTGCCCTGGCGGGTCAAGAATTTTCTTCACCACATGGTCACCAAAACTCGGAGCCCTCCTGTAAATAAATTTCGGTTGGCTTGGCATTATTTCTCCCAAGAGTCTATCCTTGTTTCTTAAATATCCCCTCAATATCTCTATATTGGCAGTGATAACCTGAGATGAACCCCAACTGATGTTGGTTATCACTTGATTGAGGAGCATTTGTCTTCTCTAAACATTTTTCCCTCGGAATTTGTGCCACTTCCTGGATGATAGTACTTCAGTGTCATATCCCATCGGGGATCAGGGCAGAATGATCTGAGACTTGATTTTAAGGGTTTTTACTGCTGCGGGAGATGCATATGCTGCAGGACTGTAAAAGTGAGTCATAGAGGAGTGACAAGTGTAACCAACAGAGAAGGAGAATCCTTTGAAATTAAGGAATTCAGCACTTGTAACTCCTCTCACGTTGTATATCTGATGTGGTGCCCATGTGGCCTACTCTATGTGGGGAGAACCAAAAGACTGTTGAGGATTAGAATCGCGGAACATCTAACTAATATCAAGAATGGTTATAAATACCACAGTGTCTCCCTGCATTTTAAAGAAAAGCATCAGAAGGACCCATCCTTGTTACAGTTCTGCAGAATTGACGTGATTTACCCGTCATGGAGAGGGTCCAATAGAGTTAGAGATCTATCGCAGAGGGAAACTCGCTGGATCTTTTTAATGAAGAGTTTAGCCCCTAGGCGGTTAAACATAGAGTTGGACCTGAAATGTTTTATAAATAATTTTTAATTATTTTTAATTTTTAGCAATTTCTCGGTTGATCAAGTAATGAGTGGGGTAAGTTATATATATATGCACCTACAATGTTTGAGATATCTCTGGATTATGGAAATCCTTGGATTAAAGGGGAGGGTATCTCTATGCATTGCACATTGATGGCAATGACAGGTGAAATATGAGTATACCTGAGAGTATATTGAGCCCTAAAGAGGGGGGGGGGGAAATGGATCCATTCCTGGAGTAATACTATTAATGAATAAGGAAATAGAAGGGGAGGTGTTAACTAGCAAGGATGCTGACATTCTCCCTGAACAGTTTAGTAAGGAGGTTCCCCCATATGAATAGGTTCCCCTATATTAATATATATTTTATATTTTTTATATATTAGGTTGACATACATATGGTATGTAGTTCTAATGAATTTAATTTAATAAGATAGATTCTCACCATGTTAAAAGATATCCAGCAATCCACTGAGATTGAAGGGATTTTTTAGTGATTTTTATGATGTTTATGGTTTTATTAAGTTTTAAATCTATTATGTAACTTGCGGTAGAAGTCCACGGTGTGAGATGTGA
The DNA here is from genome assembly GCA_037952925.1 of Lithobates clamitans. Taxonomy (NCBI): domain Eukaryota; kingdom Metazoa; phylum Chordata; class Amphibia; order Anura; family Ranidae; genus Lithobates; species Lithobates clamitans. The sequence continues at coordinate 641,588 of JBBGZY010000632.1, read as the reverse complement.
TCCTGGATTTGTCTGCAACCCAGCTTCGCATACCCATTTGTGGATGAGTGCAATATTAGTGTAAAAACTATAGATCAAGTATGTCACTGTGTATTGCATATTGTAATAAGTAAATGGTTTGTGCATTACAATAAAGAGATTATATCTCAGGTGCAGACAAAAAGGTTCCGTTCGGGAGCCACCTGCACTGTAATGTAGGCATAATTGGGGAGAAGCCATCCATAGGATGTATATGTTGCAACCCTCATCTCTGAGCAGCAGCGCTCTGCAGTCTATGAGTAATTAAAAGAACAGGGACAAGAGGTGTGCGCATGCGGACTAGCTAGCCTATAGGACGCTAGTGAGGAGGAGATTTAAGGGATGAGTGGCAGCCTATCCAGCCAATCCCATGAATAAGTCAAATCTATGACGAAACATGTCGGGGGCGTGGCTGTGAGATGTGACGAGCAACGCTGATAGCCGCATTGAAGGAAGGGTGGTTTTGGTTTCACGGTGCATCACCGAAGAAGGGAAAGAGACTGTGAGTCCAAGCATTAACACACCTCGGGTCCGCCGTGACCATTTGTATTTGAGTTCATCCACTGATTGTTAAAGTTGCTGTGAGCTACACTGCATTTGCTGCTGTTTTAAAATCTTTTAAATGTGAGTGATTTTCTAGAAGATTGTAGTGGTTTAATAAACTTGCCGTGCTGATTTACGCTATGTGAGCACTTTGATTATTTTTCATGTGGACCGGCATATCAAGCACTGTGGGATATTTGCATATCTGATTACCCTGGAGTGTGGTAAAAAAGCGTTTTTTGCCATGCATGAAAGTGCAGGCAATAAGTATCGGTGAGTGAGTTTCCTTTGGGAGTGGATTCACGTTTCACGGTGGTGAGGTGAAGGACACGTGGAATCATACACTTATCAAGATTACAGCATTCATTGAAGATTTTTTTCTAAAGATTTTTTTTGTCACAATTATATCACGATTTTTTGTCACATGATTTTTGGACTGATTTTTATATTTATAATTTTACAGTTATGGACTCTATTTATATCACTTGATATGGTGTTTTACTATATGAATAATATGGTACAATATTTGCACAGATCTTTTTACTGTTTACACATGGTGAATTAATATATGCATGATTATAAATTGAGTGTGCAAACACTGTGCATATGAGTATGTTCACATGTTAATACATGCACTAGAATTCAGTTATTATTTTGTGTAATTGCAGTTTGCTGATTTACACTACGGGGGGGGGCGCCTCTTATTTTTTTCTTTTATATCTGGTAGAAGGATTGTGTGGGTAAACAGATATATGAGATCAAATAATATTTACTGTATATTTTAAAGAGGCAACTTTGTTTATAGATTTTCTTATTATTTAGATGGTTATTCACTTAATCACACGTTTTATTTAGTTACACTCCATTCAGAGGCGCAGTGGAGGTATTTTTGAATAAAGGGCGGTTTATTATTCAGAAATACCCTTGGTTATACAATACTGACACATAATCACACACATAGGTTGGACTTGATGGACTTGTGTCTTTTTTCAACCTCACCTACTATGTAACTATGTAACATGGCCAGGTGGGCGTAGCCCTGCACGTTTTTTTTTAAATTGTGACAGCGAGTGCGGGGTAAAGATCCCCCACTCACAGTCACAATGGATTGAGGGTGCAGGGACTGCTGCAAAAGGAACAGGTTAAATGTTACACCCTGAATTATGTCATCACTGGATCGTTGTGTCTCTCTATGCAATGCAGACAGATGATGTCCAAAGAAAGGCACTGAAAGGGTGCTCTACATATCTTCCTGAAAATATCACAACACCCTGCCTCAGTACTCTCCTCAAGAGCCCCCAACCGTGACGGAAGCAGTAGAAAATTTTTCAGGAGTAGTTGTGCAAATATCAGAATACCTTTATGCGTGGATGTCAGTCTGGAGAAGTGGAAGTTCCTAGGCATTCTGCTTTTGCATGTAGACTGCCCTAGATGATGTCAACATGTGTAATGAAGCCTCCATAATTGAAATAACTAAAATCCAATGAATGAAAGGGGCAGGCCAGAGGTAGAAAGAAGGAAAGAGCTAGATGATGCTGAATGTTCTCTATTCAGGAATTGAGGTAAGCTGAATCTATCTTGCTGCAGTTTCTAATGCAGGCTATGAGAAACTCACATAAAGTGAAATCAAAGTAATCATGTTCATTAGAGGAGATCAGCCTATGCAATTGTGCAAGGCCAAACACAGGGTTGTACTTCAGCATTTAAGAGTAACTAAACTTTTTTTGAGAAATAAATAACCCCCCCCGGGTGATCAATGTAAGGTCCAAATATGCAGCGCTTTGTCAGGTGTACAAAAGGACATTCAGATTAAAGATGGCAGGTGAAGTCCATATACTTAGAATGGAGAAAAAGTAGATAAAAGCCCCACACCAATTTCAGTGCAGCAGGAAATGCACACAGCACCACTGTGTTTCCAGCAAGTCTCCTTACCAGAAAGGTTAGACCATCAGATTATAGAGTGATCAGATGAGCGTGTAATTGAGCATATCCACCGATCATCACTGAACATCCGATGGGGTGGCTCCAACAACCTTCACAGGACTGTCCTTGTAGACTTCACACTAGTGCCTATATCTCATTGTCACGTAAGGCTCACCTGGATATTAAGCAAAAAAACCTCCCATAGTGAAGCACGTCAGGAATGGTACAAAGGGGCTTTATTCAGATGTACTTACAGACAATGTAGTATGAATGAGCGTCCAACCATAAAAAATCAAAATGGCCACGGCTAGCATGCTTGAGCCATACATCAAGTCCCACCTAAAGCGTTTCGTCATCAGCAGACATCACTAGAGGCATGGCACGCCTTAAATATACAGTAACCGGAAGTTGGTAAACTGGATGCGTGCACCAGGAAGCGACTAGACATGTGCATTTCGTTTCATTCCGAATCGAAATTCGGACAAATTTTTCATTATTCGGAAATTCATATGCATCCGAATTTCCGAATTACAAAATTAACGAATTTAAACGAACCTGAAAAAAAAAACGAACAAATTCGAAACCAAATTTGATTCGAATTCGAAAAAAATAGAAAACGATTTTCTAAAAAATACAATAATATAGAATATAAAATAATAAAGCAATATAATATATATATATATATATATATATATATATATATATATATATATATACATATATATATATATAATTTTTTTTATTCTGTTCTATTGTTTTTCTATGCTTTTCTTTTCTATTTTCAATTCTAAAGGTCTTTTCTATTCAAATTCAAATTCATTCTTTTTTTTTTTTTTAATTAATTTTTTTATTTAAGAAAAAAGACAATAACAATATTGCAAAATAACAGACAATTGAAAAAGGATAATGGTACAAAAAGTGGTATAAATCACATAAATGGTACAAAAAGTGGTATAAATCACATAACAAGGATATGATTGTTATTTGGGGTAAATGGGATATAAAGGTGTACATATTTATTATATCATATGCTCTCTGTCAGGAAAGGGGCTAGTTCCTACTTAGCATAGAAAGACAGGTTTCCTTGTCTAATATCAGTACCCAGAGTAATTGGGTTCTTTCTCTATTTTTCAAATTTTTCAGTGCTAAGGTCGACTTCCTTGTTATGTTATATCTCGGACAGTGATGTCCCGGTGATCTCACAGCCATGTGACGGTGTTGTACCATTAAAAATCAAATATTTAAACATGAATAGATAACAGAGAAAGCAGATAGGTAGATTAGAAGGAGAAAGATTGATGAAGGTGGGGGGAGGTATAGGGAAAAGGTAGGGGGGTAGGAGGGAGTGGGGTTTCCTCAGGTCCTGACTCTTGTGTACAATAGTCATCATCTAAAACATGTTACTCAGGCTTTGACATAATTTCCGAAAAGACTGTTGTGTACTTAAAGGCAAACCAGCAGGACCATATTTTTGTTACATAATCAGATTTGTTCCTGAGCGAAAGTGTGAGGTCTTCCATGTAATATGTGCGATCGACTTCCGTTAGCCATTGGCGTAATGTGGGTATGTTTTTTTGTTTCCAGAGTCTGGGAATCAATGCTTTGGCAGCATTAAGAAGGTGAGGAGTTATGGATTTTTTATATGCTCCTACTGGCCTGCCTGTACAGTGTAGTAGTACCACAAACGGGTCATTGGGAACCTCTTCTCCTTGAATCACCTTAATCCAATGGAGCACAGACAACCAAAACGGTCGTATCAGTGGGCAAAACCACCATATGTGGGCATGTGTTGCACTTTCCCCACATCCCCGCCAGCACAAAGGAGAGACATCCGGAAAATATTTGTGAAGAAGGACTGGCGTGTAGTGCCATCTGGTTAGCAGCTTATAGTTCACTTCGGCAGTTTTAGAGGCTGAAGAGGTGATATGTGACATTATGAGAATCTTAGATTTTTGTGTTGGGGATAGCTTTTTTTGAAGTTCCGTTTCCCAGTTGTGTAGAAAAGCCGGATCTCCCGCATGGGTTGCCGTTTGCATTATTTGGTAGAAGTGGGAAACTGGCTTTTCCACCGGATGTGACTCGACTAAAGTTGACTCAATGGGTGTAAGATCGTTGATAGATCTAATGGGTTTAGGAAGAGATTGAATAAAGGCCGCAAGTTGTCTGTATCTCCACTGTTCCATAGGTGTCGCCATTGAGTTTTGTAAGATTGTGCTTAGGGGCAAAACTCCCTTTGAAGTAGTGACCTGGTGTAAATGGGTCGGTGTCCCCAAAGACCACAGGTGGGCCCCGCGGCTGAGGTTTCCTGGTAGGAAATAGTTGTGTCCGGTTAGTGGCATAAGGGGTGAGTTGTATGGCCAGTTGTTTGTTTTACAAATAGAGTCCCATGCCATAAGGGTGGAATGAGTAAGTGGAGAAGTCTTGGATGATAAGTCTCTGAATTTCTGTGGGACCCATAGTTGTGTGAAGAGGTCGGATCCGCTTAGTTCTGTTTCTAGATCAACCCAAAGCTTGGTTTTTTTATGGAATTTCCAATCGGAGATTCTAGTCAGTATTGTAGCCAAGAAATATTTTTTAAAGTCTGGTAAAGCTAAGCCTCCTTCTCGTTTGGGTCTGTACAGTAAGGACCTTGCAATCCTGGGACGCTTTCTGTTCCATACGTATTTGCCAATTATCGATTTTAGTATTGTGAAAAAACCTATTGGTATTCCATATGGGATCATTTGGAATAGAAATAGCAACCTGGGTAGTATATTCATCTTGATGACCCCTATCCTCCCCAACCAAGAATGTGCCATCTGAGTCCATTTCTGTAAGTCAGTTTTGATCGCGTTGAGTAGGGGCAGAAAGTTTGTGCGGAAGAGGGCGTCGGGGTTTGGGGTTAAGTAGATGCCCAAATATTTCAGTTTGTGTGCCTGCCAGCTAAAGGGAAAGGAGCTTTTCAGTTGGGAGGCGATCTGTGAGGGGGTGGATATGTTAAGGATTTCTGATTTGGACATATTAATTTTAAAGTTGGAGATGCGACCATATTTTTCAAGTTCTGACTGAAGGTTAGGAAGCGATATCAGAGGTTGTTGCACATAAAATAAGATGTCGTCCGCGTATGCGGCATATTTGTGTTCAGTTGGGCCTACTGTAATCCCGTGTATGGATGGGTTATGCCTCACCGTGGACAGAAAGGGTTCAAGTGACAGGGCGAATAAAATAGGTGAGAGGGGGCAGCCCTGGCGAGTGCCATTATACAGGGTAAAAGGAGCACTAAGGGTACCGTTCACTCTCAATTGAGCCGTAGGGAAACCATACAAGGCCTTTATTTGCGTCAGCAGGGGGGCCCTAATACCTAGGTGGGTCAAAGTAGCCATAAGGAAGTCCCAATCCACCCTATCAAACGCTTTTTCAGCATCTGTTGATAACAGAAGGGTGGACTGGGACGACCCCCTGGTGTGTGTTATTAGAGATATAGTACGAAGGGCATTATCCCTTGCTTCCCTTCCAGGGATGAACCCAGTCTGGTCAGGGGAGACCCACTGCGGTACCAGGGGGAGGAGTCTGTTCGCTATAGCTTTAGCATATATTTTTACGTCAATATTGAGCAGTGAAATGGGACGGTAACTGCCGCAAATGCTAGGATCCTTGCCAGGTTTGGGGATAATAGTAATGTGCGCGTGGGTAGTTTCTGGCCTGAGTATCTCACCATCCGGAACTGCGTTAGCGTAGGAAGTTAAATGTGGGAGTAGAGTATCCGCGAAGGTACGGTAGTATGCCACCGTGAAACCGTCCGGTCCCGGTGATTTACCGTTTGCCATGGCTTTTAATGCCATGCGCATCTCCGCTATGGTGAGCTCCCCCTCCAGAGCGTCTAGTACCTCGGGTGATAGTCTAGGAAGGTTAGCTTGGGCCAGGTATTCTTTTATGAGTTTGGTTTTAGTATCCCTGTCTGCTATTGAGTGTTGGACGTGGTATAAGTGTTGGTAGAATTCTCGAAATTCTTTAGCTATTGATGGTGTGTCGTGAATCAGGTCATCTGTAGTGTTTTTAATTTTAGTTATGAAGGTGGCTGTTTTCTTTTGTTGGAGTGAACGTGCCAGTAGTCTACTAGGCTTATTGCCCCATTCATAAAAACGTTGAGCCACAATACGGGCTTGTTGTTTTTGTTCACTATGAAAGAGAGATTTTAACTCTTCTCTTTTTAGGGTTAAGTTGTGAAATACCGCCTGCGATTGGTTTGCCTTATGAGATTGTTCAAGGTCCCTAATCTCATCTAATAGCTTGGATTGGTGGAATATTCGTTCCTTCTTTTTTCTAGACCCCAGTTCAATGAGTTTACCTCTAACGTGGGCCTTGTGTGCTTCCCATATTATTCCTGATGAGCTTTCGGGGCGTTTATTTTCAGTAAAGAAGAGGGATAAACTCTCACCTATTTGTTTTCTATCTATTTCCTCTTCTAAGAGGTGTTCGTTAAGTTTCCAATTGGTAGTTCTGTGTGGTATGGAGGGAATTTTAATGGTCAGTGTGATAGGGGCATGGTCTGAGAGAGGGGATGATTCGATATGTGTATTAGTAACGAGAGAAAGGTGATGATGATCGATTAGGAAAAAATCTATTCTGGAGTATGTGTGGTGAACTTGTGAAAAATGGGTATAGTCTTTCGCACGCGGATGCATAATTCTCCATATGTCAATCAGCTGGGCCTCGTGCATTCGTTTACGAATAAATCGCAAACGTTTATGCGGTATATTAGTCTTGCCTCTGGACGTGTCTATGGTAGGTTCCAGTGGGGTGTTGAAGTCTCCAGCTAGGAGGACACACCCGCGTGCAAAATCCCTGAGTTTATTAAGCGAAGAGGCAATAAAGCCAGCTTGATCTCGGTTAGGTGCGTATATAGTAGCAAGTGTACAAATCATACTACCCAGGTTGCCTCTAATGAACAGAAAGCGGCCGAGTGGATCACTTAACATAGATTCTAGTGTGAATGGGGTCCCCCTTCGGAATCCGATGGCTACACCTTTAGCTTTATGTATATCTGATAAGCTGTAGTACCACGTTGGGTATTGCTGTGAGGAGAGTTTTACCCGTGTAGATTGAGTGAGGTGGGTCTACTGCAAGAAAACAATGTCTCCCCGCAGGCGGCCCAGCTCCCTGTGCAAGTTGTGCCTCTTCCCTGGGGCGTATAGCCCTCGGACATTAAAAGAGATAAGATTTACCTTAGCCATGGAGATCGACAGGGGGAGCACACGTTCACTACATCCTGAAGAGCCGGACCTGAGGAGGGGGTAGAAAATTTGAGAAAGGGATGGGTAGGGTGGGAAGGGGTGAGGGAGAAGTGAAAGGTCACAGAGATGAGAAGAAAAAAAGAACAAACAATATCCATTAGTGGATAGAATTTAGACCAGTTAGGGGGATGGTCAAAATGTGCACGCATTAAACTGCGGTGCGTGGTGGGGCAAACCAGCGACAGGGCGCCCCCATTTCCGTCGCCCAGATATGAGCTAGGGAATAGGGCCCCCAGCCGGCATGGCGCCCCATGTGCAGGGGAGTGTGGGACTCCGTGCATACGCGCACGGTCACCAAAATTGGTGTGGGCGTCGTCTGGTTGCTCCGGCGCCAACACCAAAACCTCACTAGTTATTAAGTACAAATATGGAAGGCACTTATGGTGCGACTGAACTACAATACTCTTATCACTTGCGATCAAAAGGAAGTCTATAAAATTAAAACAAAAAACCAAAAACAAAAACCGGGAACCAAGTAGGCAAAGTTATAGACCAACATAGATGTGTCGAGGCTAACGGCACATTCAGTGATCATTCAGAATTGTGTTGTTACCAGAGTAAAACCGGATATGAGGGAGATATATTTTTGCTCTGTCAGCAGAAACAAAAACAAGGGCCATGTAACTCACAGTTTTAACCCAGTTCGGTGGGTCCTCCGGAGGTGGGAGAGCGATTTTTGCGCTCAACCTTTCGCCAGCCTGATTCCGCCGTTACAGGCAGAGTGGGGATGTGATCTTGCCATCCGGGGAGTTCTGGCGGGGAGATGTTGACATCCATGCAGAATTTGTCCAGCTCTTCTGGAAATCGCAGGATCGCGGTTTTACCATCTCTGTTTGCAATCAGTGCGGCCGGGAACCCCCATCTGTATTTGATCGACGCTGCTCGTAGTTTCTCAGTCAAGGGGCGTAGGGCCCTACGCCGTTCCAGGGTTTCCCTAGCAAGGTCTGGGAAAAACGATAGGGTGGCCCCATCGAAATCCAATGGTGCAGTATCTCTGGCTTTTTTCATGATGAGCTCTTTTTCCTCATAGTAGTGGATCCTGCAGATGACATCGCGGGGGACATCTGAAGAGAGGTTCCGGGGGCGAAGGGCTCTGTGCGCTCTATCGATTTTCAAAGGATAGTCTGCGGCCTGGCCCAATAGACCGTTGAAAATGCCCCGGACGGATGGGAGGAGATCATCATCCCCAGTAGCCTCCGGTAGGCCTCGGATCCGGATATTATTCCTCCTATTGCGGTTTTCCTGGTCCTCGATTTTGTATAATGCCATTCTATGTGCTATAGTGAGTGCACGTGTTGAGGACTGCAGGTGTCTAATGGCCGCCGTATGGCGATCAAGGCGCTGCTCTGTCTCTTCTACTCTTTCCAAGACGTGTGAGAGGTCAGCTCGGACCGCAGACACCTCCTTCTTGATGGCACGTTCCAGGCCTAGTAACATGGAGGCAAGCTCCGTTTTAGTAGGTAAGTCGCTTACCAGTGCCTCTACTCCCGATCGCCTGGAGGAGCCTTCCTCTCCCTCTGAGCCGGCCGAGGACACTGGAGAGCGGTGCCTGTGTTCGGGCCTGCGTCGGTGGGCGGAGCCTGTACCGGAGCTTGTGCCTCCTGGAGAGCGGCCTAGGCCGTCCATATCCTCCGGATCGTCTGGTTCCGTAGCCAGGAATCTTTTAATCGATCCCACGGCAGATCCTTTTTTAGGCAAGGTCTTCCCCGATCTCTTCCGCATCTTTTTAGGGCGAGAAGGAGCGATTGGAACAGGATAAGTGCTGAAAATAGTGTGTCGGCGCCGGAGCACGAGAAAGACGCGTCCTCACTGCTGCATAGCCAAACCACGCCCCAAATTCAAATTCATTCTATACGAAATTCGAATTTCGTAACATGGCTTCTGAAGTTCGACCTTCGTATAGAATGAATTTGAATAGAAAAGATTAGAATAGAAAATAATACACAAAAAAAACAATAGAACAGAATAAAATATAATATATATATTATATTTTTTTCTATTCTGTTCTATTGTTTTTCTGTGCTATTCTTTTCTATTCTATTCTAAACTTTTCTATACGAATTTGAATTTTTTGTGTGCAAAATTCGAATTTCGGAAGATTGCTTCTGAAATTCGAATTTCGTATAGAATGAATTTGAATTTGAATAGAAAAGATTAGAATAGAATAGAAAATAATAGAAAAGAATAGACTAGAAAAACAATAGAACACAATATAATATATTATATGTAGTTTATTCTATTCTGTTCTATTGTTTTTCTAGTCTATTCTTTTCTACACTATTCCAATGTTTTCTATTCAAATTCAAATTCATTTTATATGAAATTCGAAGTTCGGAAGATGTTTATATATATATATATATATATATATATATATATAAATATATATATAAATATATATATATATGATGGCTTCTGAAATTCGACTTTCGTATAGAATGAATTCGAATTAGAATAGATTAGAATAGAAAATAATAGAAAAGAATAGACTAGAAAAACAATAGAACAGAATATAATAAAATATAATATATATATATTATATTATATTTTATTCTATTCTGTTCTATTGTTTTTCCATGCTATTCTGTTCTATTCTAATCTTTTCTATTCAAATTTGATTTCAGTCTATATGAAATTCGAATTTCGGAAGATGGCTTCTGAAATTCGAATTTCGTATAGAATGAATTCGAATTTGAATAGAAAAGATTAGAATAGAAAATACCGTATATACTCGAGTATAAGCTGAGTTTTTCAGCACATTTTTTTGTGCTGAAAATGTCCCTCTCGGTTTATACTCGAGTCAAGCACTTTTCTGCAGCAGAGAATGACATTTTTCGAACCGACTTTGGGGCCCCGTATCTCGGGGCCACTTGGTGCTAGGAACTCCAAATTTGGTGTGCAAACCCAGTGGGACTAGCACTACAACATCCTATCACCAAGTGGTCCTGAGATACGGGGCCTCTAAAACGGTTTGGAAAATGTCATTCTCTGCAGCAGAAAAGTGCTTGACATTTTCCGAACCTGTATCTCGGGGCCACTTGGAAACCCAGCTTTGGATATGTTGTAGTGCTAGTTCCACTGGGTTTGCACACTAAATTTGGGGTTCCTAACATCAAGTGGCCCCGAGATATGGGGCCCCAAAGTCGGTCAACTGTGTCCATCTGCAGCAATGTCATTTCAGGACCCTTTGAATTCATTCTATGCAAAATTCGAATTTCGGAAGATAGCTTCTGAAATTCGAATTTTCGAATTTCATATAGAATAAATTTGAATTTGAATAGAAAATAATAGAAAAGAATAGACTAGAAAAACAATAGAACAGAACAAAATATTATATATATATATATATATATATATATATATATATATATATATATATATTTTTTTTTTTTTTTTATTCTGTTCTGTTCTATTGTTTTTCTAGTCTATTCTTTTCTACTCTATTCTAATGTTTTCTATTCAAATTTGGATTCATTTTATACAAAATTTGAGTTTCGGAAGATGGTTTTATATATAAATCTATATATAGATATATATAGATATATATCTATATATAGATATATATATATAGATATATATCTATATAATTTTTTTCTGTTCTACTGTTTTTCTATTCTATTCTAATCTTTTCTATTTGAATTCAAATTCATTCTATATGAAATTCGAATTTTGGAAGATGTTCTATCTATCTATCTATCTATCTATCTATCTATCTATCTATCTATCTATCTATCTATCTATCTATCTATCTATCTATCTATCTATAAAATATATATATATATATATATATATATATAGATATAGATATAGATATAGATATATATATATATATATATATATATATATAGTAGATAGTATATTTTTCTATGCTGGTATATTGTTTTTCTATCCTTTTATTTTCTATTAATTTCTATTTTATTCTAATCTTTTCTATTTGAATGCAAATTCATTTCTATGTATAAAACCATCTTCAGAAATTCGAATTTTGTATAAAATGAATTTCAATTAAAATAGAAAAGATTAGAATAGAGTAGAAAAGTATAGACTAGAAAGACAATAGAACAGAATAGAATAAAATATCATTTCATTCTACAACCCCTGGCAAAAATTATGGAATCACCAGTCCCTGAGGATGTTCCTTCAGTTGTTTATTGTTGTAGAAAAAAAGCAGATCACAGACATGGCCAAAAACTAAAGGCATTTCAAATGGCAACTTTCTGGCTTTAAGAAACACTAAAAGAAATCAAGAAAAATAATTGTGGTGGCCAGTAACAGTTAGATTTAAAGAACAAGCACAGGGAATAAATTATGGAATCACTCAATTCTGAGGAAAAAATTATGGAATCACCCTGTAAATTTTCATTACAAACACTTGATTTATTTTAGTGTTTCTTAAAGCCAGAAAGTTGCCATTTGAAATGCCTTTAGTTTTTGGCCATGTCTGTGATCTGCTTTTTTTCTACAACAATAAACAACTGAAGGAACATCCTCAGGGACTGGTGATTCCATAATTTTTGCCAGGGGTTGTATATGAAATTCGAATTTTGGAAGATGGAAGATGAATTTGAATTTGAATAGAAAAGATTAGAATAGAAAATAATAGAAAAGAATAGACTAGAAAAACAATAGAACAGAATAGAATAATATTTTATTCTATTCTGTTCTATTGTTTTTCTGTGCTATTCTGTCCTATTATTTTCTATTCTATTCTAATCTTTTCTATTCAAATTTGATTTCAGTCTACATGAAATTCGAATTTCGGAAGATGTTATGTATATATATATATAACACGCACATTCATTTTAGGAGGGAAGTTTCAGGACAAAAACTTAAATTTTAAATAAGGAACTTTGAAGCAAAATAAGGGTCAGTGCCCATCTGCAGCCTCACCATTGCCATCAATGCAGCCTGATCAATGCCCACCTGCAGCCCCATAAGTGCACATCAATGCAGCCTCACCATTGTCATCAATGCAGCAGCCTCACCATTGCCATAAATGCCATAAATGCAGCAGCCTCACCATCGCCATCAATGCAGCAGCCTCGCCATTGCCTTCAATGCAGCAGCCTCGCCATTGCCATCAATGCAGCAGCCTCGCCATTGCCATCAATGCAGCAGCCTCGCCATTGCCATCTATTGACTTCCTATTACAGAGGCCGCCAAGTAAACAGGAGATTCTCACTGTATGTAATCTGACGGCACTCGCCCCCCCCCCCCCGCGCCCATTGCCTCTGAGGCAGCCGAAATTGAAGTATTGGCGTATAACACGCACACGCTATTTGCACCCGATTTTCATGGTGAAAAAGTGAGTGTTTACGCCAAAAAATACAGTATATATATCTATATATATAGTTATATATATAATAAAATATTTTTTTCTATTCTGTTCCATTGTGTTTCTATTATTTTCTATTCTAATCTTTTCTATTTGAATTTAAATTCATCCTATATATATATAATATTTTTTCTTTGCCGGTCTATTGTTTTTCTATGCTATACTTTTCCATTATTTTCTATTTTTTTCTAATCTTTTCTATTTGAATGTGAATTCATTCTATAGGAATTTGAATTTCGGAAAATGGATATGAAAACAAATGAAAACAGAATAGAAAAAAAATGTAAAATATTATATATATATATATATATATATATAAAAAACCATCTTCCGAAATTGGAATTTGGTACAGAATGAATTTGAATTCCAATAGAAAAGATTAGAATAGAATATATTATATTTTTTTCTATTCTAATCTTTTCTATTCTAATTCACTTTCATTATATACGTATTTTTTGATTTTCGCAAAATGGTTATATATAGTTTCTAGTTTAAATTCGTTTTTTTGAATGCGGTAGAATTTTTTCGAATCTGATAGTTTTTTCGATCGCGGTCGAATTTTTTAGAATACGGGTGAATTTTTTCGAATTCAAATACGAAACTAAGCAAATCCCGAAAACGAATGTAATGAATGCAATGAATTTAACTAAACAAATTTAGTTTAATAGCGAATTGAAACGAAACAAAACTAAACTAATTTTTTCATCCTGCACATGTCTAGAAGCAACCCAAACTCTCGGATGCGCTCCAAACCCCGGAAGCAAGACACCATTATGAACAATATTAAAAGTTTTAAAAGGTGCAATAACATGCAAGAAATTATTCTTAAAAGACAAAAAATTATATCCACAAGTGGGTCGATCCCAGCAAATGAGTGAAACTCATGTTGTTTCAAACAGTACTCCATGGTATTAACCACTACATGACACCATCCACTCAGATGTGAAATCAGAGACATCTTGTGGATGAAAAGCAAACCAGCATATGATGATTGCAATCATGACCAACTATCAATACATACAATCCCCATCAGTATATGACAATATGATACATTAAACATTCAAAAGTATAAAATAAATCACTGATAATTTCCAATTAATGTGAAGGTCTACCTGCAGAGTAAGGAGACCCACCAGGTTGATCCATTTAGGCAATCAAAAACCTGAGAGCGCGTCTCAAATCTCAGCAGGCAAGCCAACACAGGGTGATAGGTTAAAAGATAATATTTAGAATCTAAATGAAGCAAATGAAACCTCATTAGCTGCAAAAAGTGCATTAAAAAAATTTAAATTATTTATATAAAAATATAAATAAAAAAATAACAAATTTCAAACTAGTTCAGAGAGCCCCTGAGAAACATAGAGCCATAAAAAACTCAGCAAATATTGATGAACCAATTCACATCCAATTCGACATTCAGTCCAAATGGGAGGTAAGATTTAAGGTCTTAAATCCAGCGGGTTTCTAGTCTAGATATTTCCCATCTGACAAAACTTCCCCTCCAATGTGGGGAAAATGTATCTATGGCTAGGAAAGTAGAACCCTCTGGATTTTTACGATGGCACTGCAAATAGTGCTTCAACAAACTATGGCCTGGAAATTCCATGCTGATAATATCTAGATGCTCTTTGACCCTTATGGCGCGTACACACGATCGCACATTCCAACAACAAAATCCATGTTTTTTTTTCCGACGGATGTTGGCTCATACTTGTCTTGCATACACATGGTCACACAAATCTTGTCGGAAATTCTGAATGTCAAGAACGCGGTGACGTACAACACGTACTAGAAAAGGGAAGTTCAATACCAAATGCACCACCCTTTGTGCTCCTTCTGCTAATCTTGTGTTCATCTCGTGTTTGTAGAAGTTTGGTGAGAGACGATTCGCGCTTTTCAGCCTCATGCTTTTCCGATCGTTACTGCTCTTCAGTTTGTGCTTGTGAGTTTGTATCTGGTTTTCAATGCTTGCCCCCCAAAGCACACGCGAGGTCCGTATAAAATATATGGAGTACTTTGCGGGTAGGGGGGCCATTGATTTGCCAGAAAATGTTTAATAAACATTTTAAAAATTCATTTTTTTAGTTAAACTGAAATAATATTTCCTTTGATTTACTGCATGTGTTTCTTTTAGCTGTCTCCTAGGTTCTCCAATGAGCTTTTTTTTTGGACATTTTCTTCAACAGTGCAAAAGTAATTTATTTCATACATGAGGTGACAATCTCTTCTTCGGCGAACTATTATTATGTTGTGGGTCTGCTGCACACACACCTTGTTTTTGTTGTTAATGTATGTAATGCATTACTGATAAAAATATTTATCAATTTCAGCACCATTAATTATTTTGGTGAGTCACGAAAATGGCCCGAAATTATAAAGCACTGTGGGAGTTATTTACTAAAGGAAAATCCACTTTGAACTCCAAGTGCACTGCAAAAGTGCACATGAAACTGCACTTGGAACTGCACTGAAAGTGCACTTGTAGTGCAAAGTGGACTTGCCTTTAGTAAATAACTCCCATTTCAGTGTAAACACCAACTTAGTCCAAAAAATGATATTGAGCATTGAAAGAAGAAGCCACACATTGTTGAATAGAACACAATTTACTCTGTGCACATTCACATGTGTGTTAGAAAAGGGTTTTTGAACAAACCAACATATTTTAGTAATAACATTGTTGTTGTTGACAGTACAAATAGCCTTTTTTGTGTTAGAACAGGCATGTTTAAAACCATAAAACAATACACAACTCAGGAACTTACAAAGTTCAACTTTGACAAAGTGAAGACAATATCAGACATTAGTATGTCCAAACTGTGTTGATATTGGCTTCATCAGATGGGGTGATGTCACCCCTGTGAAAGCCAAATTTTGAAGATGCACACAAATTGAGAGTTAAAAAGGGGATTTCCCTCCTGATCCCATGCCTAATGTCAACATATGCTAGCTCCCATCATGGGGGATCATTGGACGTGTTTCGGGGGTGCACCCCCTTCCTGTCACCTACTTGAGTTGTGAGGAAGTGGTTGCACCCCCAAAATGCGTAGATTGATATCATATGATGGCAGATAGCACATGTTGACACACTGTGCGCATCTTCAAAATTTGGCTTTTAATATACTTCAAGAAATTTTCGAACATTTTTAAAATATCAGCAAATTGAAAAATGTTGGTGTGTTTTAGATTCTGCCATCAATGATGTTTTTGAGTCTTTTTTCCACATTCCTCATTGATGTCTTCCTTGATCTTCTGTAAATCCCCATTGCACACCATGATCTCCCCGATGAGGACATGTGCACTTGCATTTGTGAAATGAGATTGTTCTTCCACAACATCCACATCACCTAAAATGAAAAAAAAAAACACATTGTGTATTATAAATATGCAGGCATACATCTATTACCTGAAGCTGTGGTCTCAGACACTCACCTGCTGTGGTCACTATTTCACCCACTTCATAAACCTCTCCTTCCTCCACATCTTCTGGTTGTGGTGTGGGGATTTCCCCTTCTTTAGGAGGTGGGGGGTCCCTGGTATCCTCAGATGCCCCGGGTCTTTTCTCCCCTATGTGAATCAAGAATAGGTATACTTAGCACACAGATATTTGAGGCGAGAAATAGTAATATGAAACATTGCTTGTAAGTGTCATACAATTGTCTTTTTTGGCAGAGTTCCAAGCTGAAGACATTATTTTTTCCCTTTCTCAAGCTGAAATACTTACCTTTTTTGTACAATTTTCACACATGGAGACACCCCTAGTATCCACTGGAGCACCTGTGTGGGACACCCTAAAAAGTTTGTTCTGGTGTCCCACACTAGTGCTCCTGTGCCCAGATGGGTAAACAGCTGCTGAGTGTCCTCTCCTTACACTGAATCAAGTTTGCATTTCATTCTAGTACAAACCCATCTAGACAACAATGTCACAAATGTCTTTTAATACAAATAGGCCTGAACAAATGTAGTTAACCTGGATCTGCCAAAAACATCGTATTAGCGGACGAACAATGTTTACTACGAATGATTACTGTGCCCGACGAACCTTAAAGTTGCCATTTTAAACTGTACACCAGTAAAGAAAAGCACATGGAGCAGCATGAACGTAATAAGAATAATAGGAACACGCGAACATACTTACTTTTTTGAAGAACTCTCTTGATCTTTCTGTACTGATCCTGCTCCCTCAATTTCAGGTCTGACCAGCATTTACTCAGTTGATCCTTGGATAGCTGTACCCCAAAATTCTTGTGCAGACTTTTCACAACTTTAGTCATGATCTTGACCTTTCTCACATTTAGGTAAGGTCCATGCTTCCCATCATAGTCGGCCCTCTTCAAGATGTCCACCATCTCCACCATCTCTATAAAGGACATATTTGAGGCCTTAAATCTCCTCCGGGATCGGGACGTTCGTGGCTCCGGCCTTTCGTCGCTGCTGCTGCTGTCTGCATGCACTTGTTCTTTCTCTGCCATGTGCTCTCCCACTGCCCAGAAAGACAAGGGGCGGGGAATAGACTAGAAAGAGCATCAGGGGTGGGCGGAGTTTCACGCATGTGCAGTGTATATAAAGCGTAAAATACGTGCATCGTACGTACGAACTGTGAGTGGAGGAAGGTATAGCAGAAGCGCCGATCGTTCTAATGAAGGTACAATTTTAACGTAATGCAATACAAAGGCTTTGCAAAGTCCACCAGTTTCTCCAGCGTTGCCTAACTTTTTATTATGTTATGACCCATAATAAATGGTTATTTATTTTTCACAAATACTTGCCTATGTGTTTTACTCCAAAAAGGACAGTTTGTTTGTGAGTAGGCAGGTACATTTCAAAAATACAATGTCAAATTAACAAGAGACACCAACACCAACCTCCTTGAGGTTAAAAAATACAATATAATAATGGTGTTGTGGTAACTTGACACAAAACGAAAGAAAAAATTATAGAGATCACTATAAAAAAAAAATATTCATGAGATCACGAGAAATAATAAAGAAATAAGGTTGTCAGAACTCTAGTATTATAAAGAAGAAGAGAATGAGCTGCATTGAAAGATTTTTAAAATTTGCAGTGTGACGAATGTGCTATCTCCATTATGAATGCTAGTTTTACCAGACCGAGTGCTTCCGTCTAGTAATTGATTCAGAGCATGCGTGGAACTTTGTGCGTTGGAATTGTGTACACGCGATCGGAATTTACGAGAACAGATTTTGTTGTCGGAAAATTTGAGATCCAGATCTCAAATTTTGTTTGTCGGAAATTCCAATGGAAAATGTCCCATGGAGCCTACACACTCCTATCGAAAATTTGTTGTCAGAAAATCCGACCGTGTGTACACGGCATTACATGCATGCATGTGGTGCAACCCACATACCAAAGACTGCATGGGCAAATAATAAAGAAAACAGCATTGGGTACAAGGGATGTACAGTTGATGAATGTATTAATATCGTAACTTTTGAATGTAACTGTGGAGCCAAAATTACAGATGCGTCTACTTTGTAACTTCTTCAACCCACATACTGCATATTTGTGATATGGAAAATATCCTTTAAGATCTTGAAATAGGGAAGTCATATTCTGGGCATCTAGGATGTTTTATAGTAAAATAGAAAGGTCATTTTTTTAAAATAGTAAATTGTAAAATGGTTCATAAAAACCTTCTCTGCTGCAGGATCCTCCCTAGCCCCCCCCCCCTCTATTTTTACCTGAACCTGATCTGATACAGCGACGTGCACAAGAAAACTGCTGGGCATTGCTAAAAAAATTATGGGCCATCATGTGCATTTACACATATGAACCAGATTGTCTAACAGATTTAAAAAGTTGTTACTTTTACTGCACTTTGGGACATCATCATTTATCTTCTTTATATGTCGTACTTTTTATTATCTGTATCGATTATGTAAGCAAATTTTTTTGCCGAATGCCATTGCTGTTGCACAATAATGTATTATTATAATTATAATAAATATTTTCTGATCAGTATGTCAAAATGATGGTGCCTGTGTGGGGTGCTAATATTGCCATTTTAAAGAGTGAGGCCCTGGTTTCATCTAATGAAGCACTAAAGCACTTGAAGATGTGAAAAAGAGAAATTTCAAGAAACTTTTCTCTGGAGCTTAGTAAAAAAGGTTAATCTCTGCTGATTTCCATCATCAAATCATGAGCAAGCAAAAATGCTGGGTTTTTTGTCTTTGTACTGTACGTGATTGGCTATTCTCTTTATTAAAATTCCTTTACAAAGTACAACTTCCCTTGTAAAGTGAACAGCCTATTTGCCTTTAGTAAATCAATTCCGCTTTGTCAGTTTAAAGTGGTGGTGTCCGTAACCTAATGAAAGGTTTGTTTTTGTAGTGGTAGTAGTAATAGTAGCATTTGTTGATTTTAGCACTATGGTCAGCTTACTCTACAACAAAATAGTAAAACAAATTAGGTCAAATATGCACATTATTTTACCAGAAAGTATTTTTGCTTAAATGTTTCAAATAAAAGCTGAATATTAATGACCTGTTTTTTGTAATAGTTTTTGTGCTGGCATTCAAACTATGTATTATTTTGGTATTAGAGGGGTAAAAGGTCATTAACCACTTCAATGCAGGACATTTATACACCCTTCCTGCCCAGACCAAATTTTTTTTTACTCAGTCATGCTACACTGTACCCAAACAAAATTTGTATCATTTTTTTCTCACAAGCAGAGCTTTCTTTTGGTGGTATTTAATCACTGCTGGGTTTTTATTTTTTTGCAATATAAGCAAAAAAGGGAGAACATTTTTAAAAAAAGCACTTTTTTTAGTTTCTATTGTGAAATTTTGCAAATAAGTAATTTTTCTTCATACATTTGGGCCAAAATGTATACTGCTACATATCTTTAGTAGAAATAACCCAAATTAGTGTATATTATTTGGTCTCTGTGAAAGTTATAGAGTCTACAAGCTATGATGCAAATCATTGAAAATTGATCACACCTGATCACACCCGATGTACTGACTCATTTTTTGAGACCCTAACAAGCCAGGAAAGTACAAATACCTCCAAAGCAGGCATTCCAAGGTATTTAGTAAGAGGCATGGTGAGTTTTTTGAAGTTGTAATTTTTTCCCACAATTCTTGGGAAAATTAAGAATTTTTTTTTTTACACAAAATTGTCATAATAACAAGTTATTTCTCTCACACAGCATAGGCATACTTGCAATGACACCCCAAAATACATTCTGCTACTCCTCCTGCATATAGCGATACCACATGTGTGAGACTTTTACACAGCCTGGCCACATACACAGCCCAACATTGAAGTAGCACCTTCAGGTGTTCTACAAGCATAAATTACACATCTCATTTCTCAACCACCTATTACACTTTTGAAGACCCTGGAGCACCAGGACAATGAAATTGCCCACAAAATGACCCCATTTTGGAAAGCTAACACCCCAACATATAATCTATGAGGCATAATGAGTCTTTTGAAAGGTTCATTTTTTTCCAGAAGTTTTTGGAAAATGTGGGAAAAAAAGAAAATGCATTTTTTTTATACAAATTTGTCCATTTATAAGATATTTCCAACACATAGCATGTACATAGCAAAAATGACACCCCAAAATACATTCTACTATTCCTCCTGAGTATAGCGATACCACATGTGTGAGACTTTTACACAGCCTGGCCACATACAGAGGCCCAACATTGAAGTAGCACCGCCAACTGTTCTAGGAGCATAAATTACACACATAAATTCCTGCCAACCTATCACATTGTTGAAGGTCCTTCATATTTCTAACACATAACATGTACTGTACATACCAATTACAAACCAAAATACATTCTGCTGAGCAAAGGGTAAAGAAAAGACTACCTGCGGTTTTAGTAGTGCAGTGGTCCACAGAGGAAAGCATCGGTCCAGGCAGCAGACAGCAAAACAGGCAGCAGGCAGGATCAGTCAGTACAGGTAGAGATGTTGTCAGCACAGCCAAAGCATTGGTCCAGATAGCAGGCAGGGATGTGGTCAGCAGCAGCAAAAGGATCGTCCATGCAGCAGGCAGGAATACTGTCCATGGTTAGTACATGCAGCAGGCAGAGATATGGTCAGTACAGCCAAAGTATTTGTCCAGGGAGCAGACAGGACCATCAAGCTTAGGGCATCGGTCAGGAAAGAATGGGGACAGGGGTAGTGGCTTCTCCCACCCAAATCGCTTTGAAGCCTCCGGACAACCAGACCCTGTTCTGGGAACACAGAAAACCAAAAACTGTTTTTCTCAACTCAGAACACTATTCTGGAGCCCCTCACATATGTGAGACCCTGTGTAGCAGGGTGAAAGATCAATCCAAGAGGCAGGCAAAAACATGGTCAACAGGCCAAGGTCAGTGCACATAAAAGGCAGAAATAGACGGTAGGCAGAGGCATAGTCGATACAGTCCAGGGTCAGTTCACGTGAAAGACAGAAACATGGTGGATAAATAATGCAGACGGCAGGCAGAGGCATAGTTGAGAAACAGGCCAGGGTCAGTTCACATGGAAGAGAATGATATGGTTGGTTGAGGCACCAGGGAAATATTCAGGACAGAAATTGAAAACGGGGAAAATGGCAGTCTATTAGAAATATGGGCTAATAGTTTACAAGAGTGTGATAGTGTTTGAAGCATTCTCAGATGCAAAGGCCAGGTTGGGATGGACAGATCCAGTCTTCCAGATGCTGATGGTGGAATATGGTGCTCATGTAGTCTGCTGACACAATCGGAGCAAATGCTTCCTGGGGGGGATACTTGTTGATAGATCAGGGCAGTGACAATGGTTTTAATAAACTTTAGGAAGGTGTTGGGTGTTTCCGTAGATTTTTGGTAGATTATAAAAGAATTATACATGGCCAAGTGAAAAAAGTAAATTACGACTTTTTTGTACCAGAAGAGGGATTTTCGTGTTAATAGATAGGGCTGCAACATTTGATCATTTAAATCCACCCCCCATAAATTTATTGTACTCAAGGATACAAAGTTCCACCGAGGTGTCATCATGGATGGTGGATGATGTACACATCTTTCCTATCCCTCCACTTCACAGCCAACACTTCCTCGTTCCTCAAGCTTGTCAATTCCCCCCTTTGTAGCCTTGTGGTGACTAGATTCTGTGCAAAGCCCCTTCTGTTTTTCCTTGCTGTACCGCAGGCCAAAGTTTTTTTTGGGTATAGGTGGTGGAAAAGGGGCAAACTGGTATAGTAGTTGTCCATGTAAATGTGATACCCCTTTTGGAGGAGTGGGAATGCCAACTCCCAGACAATTTTTTTGCTTATTCCCATGTACGATGGACACTCAGGGGGCTGGAGCTGGGAGTCTTTGCCTTCGTACACGTGAAATGAGTGCACATATCCGGTGGAGCTTTCACAGAGCTTGATGAGCTTCAACCCGTAACTCGCCCTCTTACTGGGGATATATTGCTTAATTCCCAGCCGGCCTGTGAAATGGACCAGGGATTCATCCACAGAGATGTTCTCTTCAGGGATATAAAGTTCGGAAAACCTCTTGGAGAAAAAATCTAATTTTATATAATTTATCAAAGTTTGGGTGATTTCGGGGGGGGGGGGCATTGTGAGTTATCACTGAAATGCAGGAAGTGCATTATAATTTCATATCGGGACCTGGGCGTGACAGAGGAAAAAAAGGTTGATAGACCAATATGCATGCACTTCATTTTTTTTGTAAGCCCCATATTGAGCGTTAGGCCTAAAAACAATTTAAGCTCTACCACTGTTAGGGGTCTCCATTCAAAAGAGCAGGCATAGCTTGAGCTGGGGTTGTTTTCAATAAATTGTTGGGCAAAATGGTTGGTTTGGTCCATGATGCCTTGAATTAATTCGTCAGGGAAAAATAAATTTAAAAAATCAATTTCGGAAAAACCTTCAGTGTGGACTTGCACACCTGGTGACGCTGTGAAAGGGGGGATCGTGGCTGACCCTGTGCTATAAGGCAGCCACAATGTGTTTGCCAAGGCATCTGGTAGCTGTATTTGGACCCTAATTCTTTGGCGGGCAATTCCCGCACTTGTACTGGGCCTTTCCTCCTGGGGTCTAGGAGCGCTTGTACTGGGCCTCTCCTCCTGGGGTCTAGCGCCATTGGCATTGCTGGTAGCTGCCTGGTGATCTGACCATCTTCTTTTTGGATGGACTACTTCCTCCTCTGATTCAGATCCTGCTCTGCTGCTTTCGACAGGCTCATATTCTGAACCAGAATCGGAATCAAAACTGTAACTGGGCGATGAGAGCTCCCCGTTGCTCTCATCGGTCAGACTCAGTATTTGGTATGCCTCTTCTGGCGTGTATACCTTTCTGGACATAGTGGCTGCATGACGGGTGACACTGACACTTTCTAGGCTCCGCCACCCGCTCATTACCCTCATTGGGGAATGGCTGTGTCCCGAGGCACATGCTGGAACCCCGATCACCCTGGGGGCCCGCAGTAGTGGCGGGAAGCCAAGGACATCATATAGCACCCGCCCAGGATGGGAGATCCCATCTGAAGATGTCATATGGCTGGGTAATGAAGTGGTTAATGAGTAGCAAGAGTCAACAGCAGTAAGTCTTATCACTAGCAAATAGTCATCTTTTTTTTCACTCTGGCATAGATAAATATGGTCACTTCAGTAAGTCATAGCAATGAGAATTTATCTCTCATGTCTTCAATAATCTGAAATGTAGCTGGTTGCTATGGGTCACTGCACTTTGCACATTATATACATATCTACATGTAGAGTTCTTTGCGCAATATAAACAAAACATAGATTCCTTTTTTGGTTTGAAAAGAATACTGAAATAATTGGATATTCTCTGAGTTTGACATATTTAAAGTGAGTCACCATTTAACTTTGACGTAAGCTAGGTCTTTGTTTCAGTGCTGATTCCTTTTTTTATAACAAACCATTGGCAGTTTTCCATTTATTCAACAAATGATTCCAAGGGAGAGCATGAATGACTAAGGATGGGGAAAAAGCACACATCACTTAGAAACTGCCACAATTTCTTCAACTAATTTTAAAGCCACGATATGTAAAACATGTTCAGGGAAAAGTAGTCATGCAGTCATAAAGAAAAGGAAATGCACTGGTGACATAGTGATATATGAATGGTAGGTTTTGATCAGTCTTGATTGTGAGTACACTGATTTCTTACAATATGTGAACTTATTTCAATAGTAGGTTTTATAAAATATTGGCATTTCAAACTACTTTTTTTTGCAGGTAATCCATGTATTCAATTTAGTGTTGTACTATTTTACATATAAAACATCATCATATTATTATTCATTTTATTGTAATCGAACCTTGATTGTGGATAAACTGATTTGTTAGAATATGTTACATTTTTTAATAGTATATATTTTTAAAATATTTACTTTTCAAACTTCTGCACATTTTATTTTCTTGCAGATAATCCATAATCCCATTGCACTTATTACTGTATTATTATAAATATCATTATTATTTCTATTTTCATTACTATTTTTTCTATCTCTTGTAAAGGAAATATATGGAATATATTTTAGATTAATATATTGTTCTATTACCTATTAGTGCATTCGAAGTGCTTATAAACAATATAGTTTAGATTATGCTTTAAAGGTAAATAATATGATAAAGCTATCATACGAGTGGTATTAGTAATACACGTTAAAAAAAAACAATTTGAAAAAAATCTAACATAACTGTATTTTTTAATATTGTTTTTGTCTTTAAAAGCAGTTTTAAAAGCCAGGGTTGACTAGTGCTAGAGATGACTGAAGGCAGAGGCGTAACTGCAACTTTCAGGTCCCCGGTGCAAGAAACCATGAAGGGCCCCCTTGACCTCTGATCCCGGGCCTGGATCCCTTTACTCTCATTGTGGGGCCCTTTATTAGGGTCTCACAGCGGCCTCCTTTCTGCCATCATGGTGGTAGAACACCAGGGTCCAGTCCCAAGTGCAACCTTTGTGACTCTGGTAGTTCCGCCACTGTGTTCCACCTGCATTTAGGTACTGCCATAAATGTGATAGATGTTACCGGCATGTAAGACCTGCACTCCCAGCATCTGAAAGGCTTTTAAACAGGATGTTACTCACAGGCTCAGTGAGCGGACCCTAAGCAGATCACCCATTACAGGAGAACCAACATACCTGTTGCCAACCCCAGGAATATGAGCTGCAGTGGTGCAGGAGGAAAGCTATGACAGCAAGTGGCTCACATTGGGGACACTGATGGAGGTTGGAATGTCAGACTGGCAGCATTGGGATAGCAGCAGTGGGGAGTGGTGGGGGGCCAAGTCAGGAGGCGGTTATCAGTAAGACCCCTTTCACACTGGAGTGTTTTGCAGGCGCTATAGCGTTAAAAATAGCGCCTGCAAAACGCCCCAAAACAGCTGCTACATTCATTTAGGAGCAGTGTGCTGGCAGGGCGTCAGAAAAAGTCCTGCCAGCAGCTTCTTTGGAGTCGTGAAGGAGCGGTGAACTCGCTGCTCCTCCACCACTGCTCCCCATTGAAATCAATGGGGCAGCACTGCGATACCGCCGGCAAAAAGCTGCCCTGGTGGCATTTTGCAGGTGGATTTAACCCCTTTTCGGCCGCTAGCGGGTGTTAAAACCTCCCCGCTAGCAGCCAAATAGCGCCGCTAAAACGACGGTAAAGCGGCGCTATCTACCGCTGACGCCCGGGCGTCAGCAGTGTGAAAAGGGTCTAACAGAAGAGCCAGTGCAAGAATTTTTGTCTACACAGGCGAAGGTGCATTTCGATTTGTAAAGCTCTTCCACTCCACCATTCACCTGCCACCCCTCTCCCCTCCACAATACAACCCCACCGCCCCTACTGTCCCAAGCCGTGCTGAAACCTCCTTCACATTATGCTTGTGTTTGTGATGGGGTGCAACGTGCAGTACATCTCTTCAAATCCCCCTAGGACAAATCCATCCCCACTCAATCCTCCTCTCAGCAAAAATCCTCTCCCCACCTCTAGAACAGATCCTCTCCTCCAGGTCCTCCCTTCCAGCAGAACCTCCCCCCTCATCCTGGGTCATATCTGCTCCTCCCCATTCTCCCCAGCATGAATCCTCTTTCCCCTATGCCAGCATAAGTACTCTCCCCAGTTCTGTTACAAGGCCCAGGCGCAGAGAGGCCACATATTTGTGTGTGGCAAGGGGTTAATGACAACCCCAATGCAGGTCGCAAAAGCAGTGTTTGCCTGCACTAGAATTTTTGATCAGCAGTACCATGCGATCCAGTTGCTGTGCATTTTATAAAGCAGCGCATGCACAGCTCTTAGTGCAGACCGACATGGTTTCAGCCCATTAAAATGAAAGGGCTGAAATCACACAGCACCTGGAAGGCATGTGAATTGCAAAGGAACGCACAGCGCATTCCTATGTGATTTGTGGTGTGAACCAGCCCTGAGTCTTGGGGCCCAGTGCCAAAAAAAAGTTCAGGCACTTGGCTCCACTAACTTGCCTGACAGGGGGGCACTAGCATAGGTACCTGGAGCAATTGCTCTGAATCTTTTGCAAGGTGCCCAGGATCCCAGACACCATGATTGTCCCCTCAATAGCAACCAGTTTGTCTTTTAAGAAGGGGGGGAAGGAGGCAAGTTGTCAAAGAAGAATACATGCAGTGATTTGGGGGGATAAGAGGATGCTTTAAGTGTTAGGGGGCACTTTGGGAGGGGAGAGAAATTGTGCTGGAAGGGAGGTTAATTAAAAAGTCTGACCCCCCCATCACAAGTTTTCTTCCCCCCCAACACATAAAGCATCCTCCTATCCCCAAAATCACTGCAAGTATTCTTCTTTAACAACTTGCCCTCTTCTCTGAGTCCCCTTCACTGTGTCTCCTTCCCCTGCAAGTGCCAAGCATTAAGATTCAGTACAAACCTCAGATCAGCATGTCCCGTTCTGTTGATGCTGATTGCTGTGTCCATTCTCCTCCCCCTCCTTCTCCTGTCTCTGACATCCGAGCCGAGGAAAAGAGGGAGGGGACTTCAGTCCGTGTGTTAGTGTGAGGTGGGCAGGAGGGGGGAGGAAGAGGGGAGAGAGAGAGAGAGATGCCTTACAGTGTAATCGCAGCGTGTGGGAACAGAAACACCACACACACGCTGCGAGGCTAGTCACTGGAGCCGGAGGTGAGAGAAACAGCAGCCGCTACACCAGGTGCCGGACCAGAAGTCTTTTGTGCAGTCGTGGGGTCCCCTTACAGGATTTGCCAGGGCCCAGTCGCAAGTGCGACTGTTGTGATCCTGGTAGTTCCGCCACTGACAGGCTTAAAATTGAAAATATCCAAAAATCTGATCAGTCATTTCTGGAACTGGAATCCTGACATTGTGTGGTTTTGGTGCACAGTACAAACTTTCAGTACAATGAAGCTCCTGGCACAAGATGATCTCAATATGCAATATAAGAGGTTAGTATTATCCAGGATCAAAAATTTAATCTATTGCAGTTTACAGTCCTTAAATGTGGTGTCTGCATTGTTTTTTTTTTTTTTTTTCCAGGCATTTCCTTTATTTTCACTTGGTGATCATGCCAGTAATACACTTTCTGTCCTAGGGTAAAAACACCCACTCAACATATAGAATCTATGTAGGAGCAGTGCTGTCACCCTTAGAACAGGACATGTGTCGAGACTAAAGAAAACCTATCCTATCATCTTATTTCAATAATTCAGGGGGCAAGGGTCTGTAGTTCACAGGGGAGAATTCAGATAGGGCTGATAATGCTTTCAATCACATTTTTAGAGTACAAAGGACAGCACTGGATCTTTGGCAACATCAATAATCATTAAAGCCAGCCATAGATTGAACAATTGAGGTTGCAGGAAAGAATATCACTTAGTATTTTTTTTTTCAATAAGTTTTTATTGAGGAACCAAGTACAGGTAACAGAAAGTAATTAACAAGACAACAAGGAGTCCTCTTGGTGGCATATCATGCAAACATGAATGGACACCTGGCATGTGCAATATTCTACATATTATTAGGCATGAATGAGGCTCCTCTAGAGGCCTAATGCCGTTCAGTAACATTAGCCTATATAATACCTTCTCATTATAAAAGAAAAGGGGAGAAGAAGTTCTAGAGGGGGGCTGAAAGGAAAGAGAAAGGGTGAGGGATGGGGGGATGGGATCCCTGCCTCAGTCGGGTGCTTGTATTCACAATTACCCACTAAAAATCAGTTTATGCAGGTTGAGACATAATTTCCACATAGGTAAATGAGAATTTGAAGGCAAACCAGCAGGACCATATATTTTTTGACAAATCAGATTTATTTCTAAGGAAATGCCTGAAGTCCTCCATATGGTATGTATGGTCTACTTCCAACAACCACTGGCATAAAGTGGGAACAGTTGGTTGTTTCCAGTACCTGGGGATGAGTGTTTTTGCCTCAGTGGAGCGCGCTCGATTTCTTATATGTTCCCACTGGATTGCCTGTACAATTAAGCAATACAACCCATGGATCATTAGGAACCTCATAACTTTGGATCTCCTTGATCCAGTGTAATATAGTCAGCCAGTATGGGCGAATGTGCGGACAGGACCACCACACATGGGCATGGGTTGGGTTGCCTGCTCTCTGCATCCCAGCCAGCAGAGCGGTGAAGTAGTTGGAAAAACCTTATGTAGCACTACTGGGGTGTAATGCCATCTTGTCAGCAATTTATAGTTCACTTCTGACGTTTTGGAGGACATCGAAGAGGTGTGCATTAGTTGTAAGATTGTAGTTCGTTGGGCCTCTGAAAGTGATTTTTGTAGGTCCTGCTCCCATTTGTTTAGGAAAGCCAGTTTGGCTTTTGATGATAATGCTTGCAAGGCTTGGTAAAAGTATGAAATACGTTTTTCAAGTGGTTGGTCATCTACCAGGGCAGATTCAATCAGTGTCAGTTCCGTGATAGAGCGTAGCAGCTTAGGAAGTGAGTTTATGAGTGTGGAAAGCTGCTGGTATCTCCATTGGTCCACGAATGACACTGTAAAGGATGGCATAAGTGTTGAGAGGGGCAAGATGCCTCTGGTGGAAGTTACGTGATGTAATAGGGTTGCAGCCCCAAGCTCAAGGTATGAGATTTAGGGTCCCCGGGGGGAAATAGGCATGACCAGTCAATTGCATTAGAGAAGAGTTATGTGGCCATTTGTGTGTCTTACACAGTGAGTCCCATATCATGGGAGTGGACCATGTAAGAGGAGAGGTGGTTGCAGACAAGTTCCTAAATTTCCTGGGTATCCATATTTGGGGGAAGAGGTCCACGCCACTGAGATCTGTTTCAAGGGTTACCCATAGCTTAGAGTCTTTGTGGTATTTCCAGTCCGAGATTCTATTCAAAACTATCTCTAAGAAGTAACTCTTAATGTCCGGCAGAGCTAACCCTCCTTCTCTTTTAGATCTAGTGAGCAAATTTCTAGCGATTCTGGGTCACTTACGGTTCCAAACGTATTTGCAAATTAACAACTGTAACAACTTAAAGAATCCTGGGGGGATCCTATATGGGATCATTTGAAACAAGAATAGCAGCCTGGGCAATATGTTCATTTTCAAGACACTAATACTCCCCAGCCATGAGTGTACAAGTTGAGTCAATTTCTGCAGGTCTGACCGAATCGTATTCAGCAGGGGTATAAAGTTCACACAGAACAAAGAGGCAGGATTAGGAGTGAAAAATATACCTAAGTATTTAATCGAATGGGCTTGCTAACTAAAATGGAAGGATGGTTTTTATTGAGTGACAATCCAACGTGGGGTGGAGATGTTTATTTTTTCAGATTTTGACATGTTAAGTCTGAAATTAGAAATAGTTCCGAAGGCTGTAAAGGCCGACATTAGGTTAGGTAGAGAAATAAGGGGTTGTTGGACATAGAACAATATATCATTCGCGTAGGCTGTGTATTTATGTTCTGTATTACCTAATGTGATTTAGCGAATATTGGGATTGTGCCTTATCATAGATAAAAACGGTTCTAGGGAGAGGGTGAATAGAATGGGGGAGAGGGGGCATCCCTGGCAGGTGCCATTATGTAGGGTGAAGGGGTCGCTTAAGGTACCATTGATTCGCAGTTGTGCAGTGGGGAAATTATAGAGTGCTGATATCTGAAATAGAAGGGATGGGCCAATGCCCAGGTGTGCCAACGTCACCATCAGATATTCCCAGTCCACCCTGTCGAACGCTTTTTCAGCATCAGTTGATAACAGGGGGGTGGGCTGGGAAGATCCGCGTACATGAGCCATCAGGGATAGGGTGTGGAGGGAGTTGTCACGGGCCTCCCTTCCTAGGATGAATCCAGTTTGGTCTCTAGAGACCCACTGGGGAACTAGGGGGAGTAGTCTATTTGCTTTAGCATACAATTTGGCATCGATATTCAATAAGGAGATGGGTCTGTAGCTTCCGTAATTGCTGGGGTCCTTGCCAGGTTTTAGGAGAACAGTGATGTGGGCATGAAGAGTCTCAGGCCGGAGAGCACCACCCGTAGAAACCGAGTTAGCATATGGATAAGCGCATCCGCAAAAGTACGGTAATAGGCTACTGTTAGGCCATCTGGGCCTGGGGCTTTGCCATTAGCCATGGCCTTAAGTGCAACTCGCAATTCTGAGGTGGTGAATTCTCCTTCCAGTGCTTCAAGGGAAGCGATAGGTAGTTTGGGCAGGTTGACTTGCGCAAGGTACTCTTGAATAAGGGTGTCCCTAACGTCCTTATCCGCTACTGTGTGCTGTATGTGATAGAGGTGTTGATAGAAGTAACAGAATTCCCTAGCTATGTCAGATGTCTCATGTACCAAGGTATTTGAGGGGGTCTTAATTTTGGCTATAAAGGCTGCAGACTTTTTCTGTTCCAGCGAACGAGCAAGAAGCTCACCAGGCTTATTTCCCCATTTGTGCAAGCACAACAATGTAAACCTGCTGTTTTTGTTCTAGGTGGAAGAGGGCCCTCAGTTCTTCCAGTTTCAGAGTCAGAGAGTGGAATAGTGTCTGGGAATGCAATGTTTTGTGTTTCCTCTCTAGGGAACTTATTTTCCGGATAAGTTCTGTTTGTTGGTGTGTCCTCTCTTTTCTTTCTAGAGCCTAGTTCTATAGGCTTCCCTCATATATGTGCCTTGTGTGCTTCCCAGAGCACCCCTGGTGATATATCTGGGTTTGCATTTTCCTTGAAGGTCACCCCCCTATCTGCTTTTTATCAACGTCCTCTGAGATGAGGGTATCATTAAGTTTACAGTTCGTTGTCTTAAGGGGTAGGGAGGGTATTTTTAGTTTTAGACTAATTGGGGCATGGTCTGATATTGGTGAGGTTTCAATACTAGAATTGACTGGTAGGGCTAGGTGGTGATGATCAATAAAGAAGTAGTCAATTCTTGAGTAGGATCTATGTAGGTGTGAGTAGTGTGTGAAGTCCCTTGCCTGCGGGTGCATTATCCTCCAAATATCCATGAGTTGATTGTCGCGTAAACTTTGTGGATGTATGTCAAATGTTTGTGGGAAATACAGGAACTGTCCTGTGAGGTATCAATGGAGGGTTCCAGGGGGGTATTAAAGTCCCCTGCCAAGAGAATGCACCCGTGGGCGAAGTCCCACAGTTTGTTAAGGGTGGCTGCAATGTAACCTGCTTGGTTATGGTTGGGGACGTATATATTAGCTAGAGTACACGGCATATTACCCAGGCTGCCTCTCAGAAATAGATATCGTCCCAAGGGGTCACATAACATGGTTTTGACTGTAAAAGAAGTACCCCTGCGGAGTCCAATGGCCACACCTTTTGCCTTGTGAACATTAGATAAACTGTAGTACGATGTGGGATATTGATGAGAGAAAAGTGTGGACTGGGTAACATGGGTTTCCTGCAGGAAGACAATGTCCCACTGCAGGTGGTTAAGCTCTCTATATAGGTTATGTCACTTACCAGGGGCGTGAAGTCCCGAACGTTGAGGGATATCAGATTCACCGTGGCCATTGGATCCATCGGGGAGACTCCTTATGCACAGTCCTCCAAGGGAACTGGATCTGAGGCAGAGGGGAGAAAAGAAGGGAGGGGGAGAGGAGAAAGCGGGTAAAAAGAGAAGAGGAATAGGAAGAGTACAGAGAGGAGAACCAGTCAATATACAAAATTAGTAAATCTAAAACTGTAAACCATTCTTGAGAGTGAGCTCTGTACACATACATCTGCGGTGCGTATACAGGGCACCGACACCCACAGGCGTCGACACCCATGGGCACCCCACCCTCACAAAAAGGGTAGCCACACACGGGCATGGGGTCACAAGGTGCCCCACAAGGGGGGGTTGGTAGCCCCGGGCATCTGACGGAGCACACCGAATCGAGGGTGTACGCCATCTTGATACTCCGGCGCTGGCACTATGGATTGAACACCTGAAAATCCAGTCTGTATGGGTTAGAGGAGAAACTAGGCCCAACCTACAGTGATATACTTGCGTTCAATGGGCATATGGTAAATCCCTATATGGGGGCCAAGGGGCAGCCACACCGGGGTTCACCTCATCTGTGGAGAAGATCCCGGAGTGGCAGAGCACTGTTTCTGGTACACCTTCTGCCATCGTACCTCTGAGTTGTTGTTGGGGACGGAGGGATGGCGTCTTGCCAGCCATGGACTTCCAGCGAGGTGATGTTGACATCCATGCAGAACTTTTCCAAGTCCTCTGGGAAGGGGAGGATAGCTGTCTTTCCATCCCTATTTCCTATAAGGGCAGACGGGAAACCCCATTGGTAATTGATGGAGGCTGCTCGTAGCTTCTCAGTCAGAGGTTTCAGGGCCCTGTGATGCTCCAAGGTTTCTATAGCCAGGTCAGGAAAGAACGTCAGGGTTGCACCATCAAAATCCAGGGTGGTGGCTTCTATAGCTTTCCGCATGATAAGCTCCTTCTCCTCATAATAATGGACCCTGCAGATGACATCTTGTGGGGTGTCCGAAAATAGGTTGCGGGGACAGAGGGCCTGGTGGACTCTGTCCAGTTTCAAGGGATGGTCTGCTGAGTTGTCCAGAAGGCTGTTTAAAATGCCGTGGATGGAGGCGGGGAGATCATCATCCCTAGTCGCCTCAGTAAGACCTCTGATGCGTATATTGTCCTGCTTATTGTGGTTCTCTTGGTCCTCCATCTTGTACAAGGCCATTCTGTGCGCGATGGAGAGATTGTGGGTAGTAGACTGCAAGCTTCTAATGGCTGCCGCGTGGTGGTCAAGGCATTGCTCAGTTTCCTCCATTCGCTCTAGCACCTGTGCCAGATCCGATCATACCGCAGAGACATTCTTTATGGCCCGTTTAAGGCCCAGTAGCATGGATGCCAGCTCTGTCTTGGTAGGCAGGCCGCTAACCAATGCCACGATTTCCGATCATCTGAATGGGCTTCCCCCTCCATCCGAGCTGGCTGAGGAAGCTGGATATCGGTGTCTGAGTTAAGGCCTATGTCAGAAGGTGGAGCCTTTTGACATAGGTTAAGGTTGCAAGAAAAAGAATTCCACTGTAGGACTAGTTTGAATTGAAGCTGAGTGATCTCAGGGGGTTTATGATTAATTAGGGCTACTGTAGGGTCAGGATCCAGAGTATTTCCATGTACCAAATACCAGCGCATTAGAACTGTAGTTGTATTCAGAGGCCACTACGTTCTGAGAAGCTGATTTACTGGCTATCCAAATATTGGACCAATCCTTGGCTTCCAGATGTAGACCCAGGTCAGATTCCCAGTTGTCCACATAACGAATGGATAAGAAGTGAAGGGGATTTAATAATTGTGTATAAAAAGTGAAATGAATCCTCTTGAATGTTGATCGTTGTTTCAGATGTGTTCAAAAGTAGTCAGATTAGGGAAGGAGGGATCAGCGCTTAAGCACGGAGCGAAGAAATGTTTGTGTTAAATGTAGTGAAAAATTTCGGATTCAGAGATGTTATGGGATTCACGAAGGATGGGAAACGATTTAAAGGTATCAGGGGTTGTGAATTGGTAGGCTCGGATGAGGTTAGATGGGGACCATTTATGAAAGGGGGAAGGAGAGGACCAAGCAGGGTAGAAGGCGGCAATATGAAGGTAGGGCACAAGAGGGTTATGGGAGACTGAAATCTGAATTTAGTTCTAAGAATATCCCATAGATGTAAGGAATGGCAGGTGACGGGGTTCTGTAAGGACTTGCGGTCACCAGGGTGAAGTCACAGCAAGTTGGCCATTGAGAGGAGTTTACAATTGACTGATTCAATTGCCACCCATAGAGGCACTTCTTGAGAGGCGTGATACTTCAGTAGTTATTTTTTGTAATTTTTAAATGATGATAGTGTTCCTTCATTTTTATGTATTTATTTTCTATTATTTATAGCTTTTTTTAACTTTGGTCGTGAGCCACATAGGTTTTTTTTTAGTCTTTTAACCTCTTCCCGTCCGTGCTATAGCCAAATGATAGCCGTCAAAAGACGTCCTCCCCTTTGCACGCTTCCCACGCACGCCCTGTGGGTTACGCGCAATGCGCTCTGTGATCACTGAGTCAATGAGACTCGGATGATCACAGATCGGAGTAAGGGGCCAATCCCGACCCCTTACCACGTGATCAGCTGTCAGCCAATGACAGCTGATCACTTGATGTAAACAGAAGCTCAGTAATCTTTTATATTTTCTTCAAGCTGACAGCGTGAGGAGAAAAAAAAAGCAGATCGCTGGCTTCTGTTGAAGGGACATCGGTCCTGAAGAGGAAGAGGCACAGCCGCCTCATCTGTGCCAACCAGTACTGCCTGCTGGTGCCACCTGCCAGTGCCCACAGTGCCATTAATTAGTACCCATCAGTGAATATCAGTGCCACCAATCAGTGCCACCTATCAATGCCCAAGAGTGTCACCTATCAATGCCCACCAGTGGTGCCAATCAGTGCCTCATCAGTGCCATCTAGCAGTGCTGCCAATCAGTGTTACCTACCAGTGCCCATCACTGCCACTCATCAGTGCCCATCAGTGCCAGCTATCAGTGCTACCCATCAGTGCCACCTATCAATGCCCTTCAGTGCTGCCAATCAGTGCCCATCAGTGCCACCCAACCGTGCCACCTCTCATTGCCCACCAGTGCCACCTCTCAGTGCCCACCAGTGCTACCTTATCAGTGCCCATCAGTGCCGCCTTATCAGTACCCATCAGTGCTGCATATTAGTGCCCATCAGTGCAGCCTCATCAGCGTACCTCAATGAAGGAAAAAAATTACCTGTTTGCAAAATTTTATAACAAAATATAAAACCGTTTTGTTTTTTCAAAATTTTCAGTCTTTTTTTCATTTTTTTAACAAAAAATAAAAAACCCAGAGTTGATTAAATACCACTAAGAGAAAGCTCTATTTGTGGGGAAAAAATGATAAAAATGTAATTTGGGTGCAGCGTTACATGACCGCGCAATTGTCGTTCAAAGAGTGAAAGCACTGGAGCTGAACATTGGTCTGGGCAGGAAGGGGGTTTAAGTGCCCAGTAAGCAAGTGGTTAAACTTATTGCCCATGGTAATATACTTTGCAGTGTGGTTGCATACAGTCATTTTGAAGCATTCCAATTTCTGTTCCATGTTTTTTGATGATAATATTCCCTTCCAATCTAAGTCTCTGAAGCAGCCTTAAAAAATGTGTTCTCTTAAAGTTAAGCATTTGTATCTTTCCAATATGACTTATTGCTTACATCTATCATTAAATGTAATCAATCATATTTTGGTCACTGCTACCCAGATGTTCTTTTATATGAACATTAGTAATAAGTTCTGCATGGCTTGCGATTACCAGGTCCAGCAGAGCATCATTTCTAGTTGGGGGCTTTATTCTACTGTATCATAAAATTGTCTTAAAATAGGTTTATACATTTCTGCCCTTTAGCTTTTACAGCAGTGCCATTATTCCAGTCAGTTTCAGGATAGAAAAATCCCCCATTTCCATCACTTTCCAAGCCCTCGAAGCCCTTTCTATCTGTACAAGGAGCTGAGTCTCCACCTCCTCATTAACACTGGGTGGCCTATAACAAACTCCAATAATAACTTTTAAGAATGCACATCCATATACTGTTCCACCCATAATGCTTCAGCATCATCACACTTTCCATTAACAAGGTCCTCTTTCACACTCACTTTGAGATCACTTCTCACATAGAGACAGACACCACCACTTTTATGTTTTATCCTGTCTGTCTGAAAGAGAGCATACCCAGGAATATTAATAACCCAAACATGAGAAGAATGAATCCAAGATTCGGCAATACCAATTAAATCATAGTTCTCTTTATGCACCAAGTCACCTATTTTGCTTGACTGACTTCTGGCATTGGTGAAAAAACACTTTAAATCATTGTTGCATATTGCACTTCGGTGTTGCATATTTTTTTGTAGTACAAATAGTACTATAATTTCCAATGGTTGTTTTTAACTTCTTATCATCTGCCATAGCTTTCCCCTATCTTCCCCCTTTCCACCCACCATTAGGGTCAAACTCCTATCTGACCTGTCTGTCCCATTATATTGTAATTCACCCTCCCCTACAACAATCCTGATTTGAATACTACTCCAGCCTTCCCATAAACCTCCCCTCCAGCACAGCAGACCCCCTTCCATTTAAGTAAAAACCATCTTTAGCATATAGGTTGCAGTGTTCGGCAAACGGTTTGAGCTAAGCAAAATTTTGTCCTGAACATTGCCTGTTCGACAGACACCTGAATTTGTGCATATGTGCTTTGCAGTGCATTCTAGGGTCCTACTTGGATGAAGCAGCGGTCAGGTGCAAGGCTTCGCCAACTAGCACTGTCAGAGCCCTGATTGAACAAAGTGATGATGACTTTCTCCAAACATAGCTCAGTGCTAATAGTCCCACCCCACACTATAAAAGGTAACTTCCCATAGAATTTTTTGTAGTGTGTTGGAGTGGCGATAGATAGAGCAGGGCTCAGTTTGCTACTAGCGAGTTAGTATGTTCACTTATTGTGACTTCGAGTGTAAAGTGTTAGTTTAGTGTTAGTATAATGTGTGAGTATAGTGTGTCAGTGTAGTGTTTGTGTGTAGTGCATTGTTTAACACAGCTTTACATAACATTTGACTGTGAGTGTAGAGTGTTAGTGTAGTGTTAGTATAGTGTGTGAATACAGTGTGTGAGTATAGTGTAGTGTGTTAGTGTACTGCAGTGTTTAACACAGCATTACATAACATTTAGTGCTGTATACAGTGCTGTATACGCTTCTTTTTTTCTTTGGTTGCTGCGTGTTTTTTTATGTCTTTTTTTGTCCCCGGCCTGCCCGCTGTCAGACACAGTTTTTTTGACTGCGACACTGGTGTTCCCCTCTTTTTATTTTTTTACAGTTTTTATACTTCTGTCAGCATCAGTCCTCAATTTAAAGTGCACCAAACACCACTTTTCATTAAAAAAGTGCATCCAATCACACATTTCCCAGTTTTTATTACATTTGGGTAAGAAGCACCCCCATCATGTCTGGGAGACCAACAAAGAGAGGCAGACATTCCCATGCCACTATGAGGGTGCCAGCAGCATCTGTGTCCACAGGCAATGGTGGACGTGGTCCATCCTCAGGCAGGGCACCTTTGTCCCTATTTAGTGATGTTGCCTATGCTATTCAGCCACAGCATGTAGAAGAGGTGGTGGACTGGCTTACTAAACCATTCTCTTCATCCTCTATGACCCAAACTAACACTAGTGCACAGTCCACTGCAGCTGCCAGAGTGGCTTATTCTGCCCCCTTGTCCACAGCTACTCCTGCCATAGCCACAGCATCATGCATGGAGGAGTTAGCTGAATTATTTGAACACAGCATCAGCCACTTGCTTCTTGAGGATGCACAGACATTATTTGATTCTGATGTTGGTTCTGAGGTAGAGGAAGGGAGTAACATGAGCCTACTGAGAGGAGAGAACATTGATAAAACAACAAATTGGCAGTCATGTTCCCTCAGCCACAGCGTATTGCCAAGTTGGCTCCAGTGATGATGGGGATGGAGGGGATGATGATACGACTTGGTTGCCGGAATGAGCAGAGGAGGAAAGTGAGGGGGAGAAACAACACTAGCGAGGCATCATGAAAGAGCAGAGAGCAGCCACCCTATTCCATCAGATTGTGGAGCTGTTATCTCCCGACCAACTTCCCACAGCTCAGCTGTGTGGGCTTTTTTAGCACATGTGCAGACGATTGAACTGTTGCAATTTGCAATCTCTGCCACAAGCAGATCAAGCATGGCAAAAACATAAGCCATTTGGGTACCAAATGCTTGATAAGCCATTTAACCTCCCACCACTCAACCCGTTGACAAGAGTAACTGAAAGCCACACACAAGGGACTAAATTCTTCTCCTCCTCACTCCTCACATTTCATGTCTACCACGCTATATCTCATGACCTCTCAGCAGCCTCCACTGACAGGAATGATGGTATAGAAAACACATCTGCCAGTAGCACGCCACCAGCTGTAGAGTATAGCAGGCACATTTCTCTGCCCCAGCTGCTGCAGCAGAAAAAAATACACTCCCTGTCACCCACATGCCCATCGTATAAATTTCAACTTATCCAAATTGCTGGCTTTACAACTCCTGCCTTTCCATCTGGTGCATTCTGACCCTTCTATGAATTTTCAGAATGTGCTGCACCACAATGGCAGGGTCCCATTCAAGTTCTTGCATGTAAGGCCATTCCAGCTCTGTACCATCACACGGAAAACAATGTTTTGGCATCGTTGGGCAAGGTAGTCAGCTGCAAGGTCCCCCTTACTGCTTACGTGTGGTCCAGCAAGTACAGTCAGGGATGATATATCATTTATTCACAGCACGCTGGGTAACTCTGCTTGAAACTAGGAAGGATGCAGGATAGGGCTCAGTGCTGCAGCTTGTTTTGCCACCATGTCTCCATACAGCTGGTGGTGATGATACAAGATCTGTCAGCTTCTCCCCCTTCTCCTCCTTCTCCATGCCCTCCTCTGCTGGATTGTCCCATTAACCACCAGTACCCCCTAAGTGTTCAAGGGGCCATCCAATGAGTCAGACTAAAAGATGCCATGCAGTGCATAAGCTGGTCTATCTAGGAGACAAGAGCAACACCAGAGCAGAGATTCTTTCAGCTCTGCAGGGGCAGGCCCAGAGGTGGTTCTTGCCATGGAAGATTGAGCCAGGAATGGTGGTGTGGGATAATGGCCTTAACCTTCTGTCCACCCTTCAACAGGGAAAGTTGACACATGTACCATGCCTGGCATTAGGGATGAGCCGAACACCCCCCGGTTTGGTTCGCATCCAGAACATGCGAACAGCCAAAAAATCTGTTCAAACACGCGAACACCATTAAATTCTATGGGACACGAACATGAATAATGAAAAGTGCTAATTTTAAAGGCTTGTATGCATGGTATTGTCATAAAAAGTGTTTGGGGACCTGGGTTCTGCCCCAGGGAACATGTATCAATGCAAAAAAAAGTTTCAAAAATTGACGTTTTTTCAAGAGTAGTTATTTTTAATAATGCTTAAATTGAAACAATAAAAGTGTAATATTCCTTTAAATTTCGTACCTGGGGGGTGTCTATAGTATGCCTGTAAAGAGGCGCATGTTTACTGCTTTTAGAACAGTCTGACAGCAAAATGACATTTCTAAAGGAAAAGAAGTCATGGAAAACTACTATCGCTAACGCCGGCTATAATGAATTGTCGGTGCGGCAATACACGTAAAAGTTGAAAAAAAGTTGAATTCATAGTAGGCCCTTCAGTTCTGGTATGGATATTAAGGGGAACCCCGTGCCAAAATTAAAAAAAGAAATGGCATGGGGGTCCCCCTCAAAATCCATACCAGACCCTTATACGAGCACGCAACCTGGCAGGTCACAGGAAGAGGGGGGACGAGAGAGCACCCCCCATCCTGAACCGTACCAGGCCACGTGCCCTCAACAATGGGAGGGTGCTTTGGGGTAGCCCCCCAAAGCACCTTGTTCCCATGTTTATGGGGAGAAGGGCCTCATCCCCACAACCCTTGCCCGGTGGTTGTGAGCGTCTGTGGGCGGGGTGCTTATCAGAATCTGGAAGCCCCCTTTAACAAGGGGACCCCCAGATCCCAGCTCCCCCTGTGTGAATTGGTAATGGGGTACAAATATACCCCTACCATTTCACAAAAAAAGTGTCAAAAAGGTTAAAAAACACAAGAGACAGTTTTTGACAAGTCCTTTATTAATTTCTTCTTCTTCCATCTCCTTTCTTCTGGTCTTCCTTAAGTGTTCTTCTTCCTCCATCTTCTTCTTCTCCATCTTCTTCTTCCTCCGCTTTTCTCGTCCTGCATCTTCCTCCGGCTTCTTCTCCGCTCCATCCGCATGATCCGCCTCAGTGGGAGTCTTCCACCGTGTGACGCTTCGGTTCTTCTGACACTCCTTATATAACGGAGGGCGGGGCCACCCAGTGACCCTGCCCTCCTCTGACACATGGGGACTTCCCGGGGACTTCCCTGTGGCTTTCCCCATGTTGTCAGAGGGGGAGGGGTCACCAAGTTACTTAAACGGGTGACCCCCCTCTGACAACATGGGGAAAGCCACAGGAAAGTCCCTATGAAGTCCCCATGCGTCAGAGGAGGGTGAGGACACTGGGTGGCTCCGCCCTCCGTTATATAAAAAGTGTCAGAAGAACCGAAGCGTCACATGGCGGAAGAATCCCACTGAGGCGGATCGTGCGGACTGAGCAGAGAAGAAGCCGGAGGAAGATGCGGGACGAGAAGAGCGGAGGAAGAAGAAGATGGGGAAGAAGTAGATGGAGAAGAAGAAAATGGAGGAAGAAGAAGAACACCGAAGGAAAACCAGAAAAAAAAAGATGGAAAAAGAATAAGAATAAGAAATTAATAAAGGACTTGTCAAAAACCGTCTCTTGTGTTTTTTAACCCTTTTCACACTTTTTTGTGAAATGGTAGGGGTACATTTGTACCCCATTACCAATTCACACAGGGGGGCAGGATCTGGGGGTCCCCTTGCTAAAGGGGCTTCCAGATTCCAATAAGCCCCCGCCCGCAGACCCCCACAACCACCGGGCAAGGGTTGTGGGGAAGAGGCCTTTCTCCCCATCAACATGGGGACAAGGTGCTTTGGGGGTTACCCAAAAGTATCCTCCCAAGGTTGAGGGCATGTGGCCTGGTACTCTTTAGGAGGGGGAACGCTCTCTTGTCTCCCCTTCTTTTCCTGCAGCCTGTCAGGGTGTGTGCTCGGATAAGGGTCTAGTATGGATTTTGGGGGGACCCCATGCCATTTTTTTTTATTTTGGCGCGGGGTTCCCCTTAAAATCCATACCAGACCTTAAGGGTCTGGTATGGATTTTAAGGGGGACTCCCACGCCATTTTTTTTTAATTTTGGCGCGGGGTTCCCTTTAATATCCATACCAGACCTAAAGCGCCTGGTATGGAATTTAGGGGGACCCTCACGCATTTTTTAAAAAATTTTGGTCCGGGGTTCTCCTGTGGGGAAATTCCATGCCGTTTTTATCAATGAACTTTTATGTGTATTGCCGGACCGACAATTCATTATAGCCGGTGCTAGTGATTGTAGTTTTACATTACTTTTTTTTAAAAAAGTCAATTCATTATAGCCGGCACTAGCGATAGTAGTTTTACATGACTTTTTTTGAAAAAAAGTCATGTAAAACTACTATCGCTAGCGCCGGTTATAATGAATTGTCGGTCCGGCAATACACATAAAAGGTTCATTGATAAAAACGGTATGGCATGTTGTCAGAGGGGGCGGGGTCACCCGGTTACGCTATAATACACTATATTTGAAGGAATTTTTCATTTTTATTGTTTCACTTAAGGCTTTATTAAAATTCTTCAATTCTTCAATCATTTTTAAAAGTTTTTTTGCATTGGTACATGTCCCCTAGGGCAGTAGATGGGCCCCCATACCCTTTTTATGGCCAGTAATTTGCATATATGCCTTCAAAATGGAAACTTTTGATTTTTCCTGTTCGAGTCCCATAGGCTTTAATCGCGTTCGTCATTCAGGTCGGAACTTTTGCGATGTTCGAGAGCTCTGGCGCGAACCGAACTGGGGAGTGTTCGGTTCATCTCCAATAGGTTGTTGAAAAGTCAGCCCAGGACTCTAGAAACCCAAATCCTTCCCTCTTACACTAGGTCTTTAGCCATGCATTACGTTTTGTAAGATCCCCCTGTCTTTTCTATTATGCACATGGTACAGGCAATATTCTGGAGAATATCACCTTGAAGGTCTTGCCCTTCAACTTGCAGGCTAGTACTTTAAATTGATTCTTAATCTTCCATGTATTTTGTCATTGGTTCCAACTTGGACCAAGACAGCTGACTCATGCCCAGTCCCTCCCAGTAATTTATCAACTCGGTCCACCATATACTGAGCCCTGGCACCAAGGAAACCGCAAAACATTTGGTTGAGATGACCTTGGCGACAAATTATTGTATCAGTCATTCGCATTATAGAATTCTCTATTACCCTCACCACCCCTACTAGGTGGGCTGTTCTCCTGAGCTCAAACCCAGGGCTGGCCTTCTTTTTCTGTGAGACCCTAGCTACAGTAACCCATCTTCCTACCTAATAATCATGACGTACTCCTCCATCCTCCACATCAACCCCATTGAAGACTCCTTTCAAGGTTGTCTTCTCTGCTCAGTGTTGCAATTTGCTCCTCCAGATCGCTACTGTGAGCTTCCAGAAGGGCAACCTGCTCACATCTGTCGCAGCAGTATTCATCCTGGTGTTTTTGCCACATGTATACACACTGTGTACTGTGCAAAACATTCAATCTTGCTAGTACTCATTATCCCTGTCACTATAGTATTATTTACTTACAGGAATTGTAAAATGTTACTTACAGGGTGAAAGACTTGTTTTAAAATCCTATTTTTACCTCTTGTTTTTAACTTGCCACTTAGTCAAACTCCCACTTTGTAAATGTTCCAGCCAGCAAAATGAGCTAGCACAAAGTTATATAGTACCTGTAGCACCTGTGAACAACTAACCACTCCCCTTAATTAGCAGACTGAAGGAAGGAAAGAAATAAAAGTGCCAGAAAAAGCATTTTAAAAGCTGCTAGCAGAGTTCCTAAAGAAGAAAACAATATACGTGCAACTATAAGCAGTCACCAGCAGTCAAAATCACAATTGTGTTTTTAACTCACCAATTAGTCAAACTTCTACTTTGTGAAAGTTCTAGCTAGCAAATGTGAGCCAATGAGACCTCTCTTGCACCCCCAGTCCAAATATCCCTGCAATAACTGATAAGAAATATGAGTTGCATGGTTGTTGAATGTCCTAACACGAGAGTCCACACTCTTGGAGTGAACTTTAGTTGGATGTCTTGGCAGAAAAGTGCTATAGCAGAGAATACAAGGATGTCAGGGTCAAGACACCACAGAAGAACAGGTTAGCAGAACTGGCCATAGTTGAGATTAGGTGCAAGCCATGTTCAGCAGCAGGCAGTTAGACAAAATATTCAGTCAGACTTGTAATGCATAGGAGCCAAAATTTGGAGCACTATTACTCAGTACTTATTGAAAGTGTGCAGAATGCATACATGTGACAATGCTTTCAGTTAAACAAGTCTGTCTGAATTGAAGCAGCTCATGTGACCAATTCCAGAATTGGCTAGTTTCCAGTCCAAGGCTGGCCCATATAATGGGGTTGATTTACCAAGGTAGTAGCAAAGCAAAAGTTAATTAAAAAAAATACTTTGCAAAGTGAACAATCTATATTTCCTAACATACAAAAGTAAATCAACCCTGTTACGCCTTTGGTATTCATAGAAAAAAATATTTCAGATACCAAATCATATTTCTTAGCAAAATACATACTGTGGACTATGATATACGTACTGGTGTGTTGCATACTTATGTCCCTAATGCTGCAGGGGACTTCAGTGATTGAATGCTTTAAGGTGAATAGATTAATCCCAGCACAATGCATTACACTACAATTGATTGTCTGACTTCTATGTTCAGTAAGCTGCTGCTGCTGCTACTCCAGAACATCTGGCCTGTTGTTGCAGGCATCCATTATATTTTGTGTGACATATACATGAATTTTTTAATGTGGTGCCCATGAGGCCAATCTCATTTTATATTCTCTGAAGTGAAATGTCCGTTTAATTGTTACTAGGAATGATACAAGGATCATTTTTATCACTCATAGATTAGTTGACTAGTGTGCTATAAAAAATTCCAAATGCAGTTTTTCAATACTACTGATTAGACATTTAGCAAACGAGGAAGCACCATATACTATAGCCTATTGATTGCATTTGTTTTCTCAGTTCATACTGCATTTATTTTTTTTAATTAAAGCTGAAGTTTAGTACAGCAGTGTAATAATATACCTCTAGTTATATGTATCCAACGGGCCCCACATTTTTTTTTACTAATCTTCAGATTTTAATCATTGTCTCTCAGATACTTGCACTGAAAAAGAAAGACTGCGTTTCACAAGCAGAATTAAGATTACACCAAACTTGCATGCAAGAAGTTTTGCCTTAGCAACTTTTAGGCAGTTCTTTCAGTGCATATGAAAGTGCGTATTTTCATGCTCCACCTTATCATGCTTGTGTCTACTTCCAGTTAAGCTTAATAAAGTATAATTATATGCAGGGTATTATTCATTTTGATTGAATAGAAAAAGTCAAGATTTGATTCCTTGCTGGGTCTTTGGAGCTGTAAGAGACTCATGCAAG
Organism: Lithobates clamitans; assembly: GCA_037952925.1. Taxonomy (NCBI): domain Eukaryota; kingdom Metazoa; phylum Chordata; class Amphibia; order Anura; family Ranidae; genus Lithobates; species Lithobates clamitans. The sequence goes on along the minus strand of JBBGZY010000632.1, from coordinate 596,878 downwards.
GGTAAAGTCCCCAACTCATTGGTAGGGCTTTGATAGCCAGTACTCTTCTGTTCTCTGAACTCCATGTTCCATTTGCTGGAATGCATCTTCCAGTGGTATTCTCCCTGTGTTTACACCAGTGTACCACTAAATTTACCCTAGGCAGGAAAGTAGTTGGAAAAGATATTTCAGTGGCTGATATGACAGTGCAAGTACTCTAAATCTTCACAGAATTTAAATCTGTAAAACCCCAAATAGATCCATAATTGTATGCATTACTATAAAAAATTAAAAGTGTGAGAAATTAAATGTTTTTTTTTTAATACATCTTAAGATGCTCTGCTTTTACATCTGTTAGACCAATGCTTTGTATGATTAAAGAATATGTGCACTTTAAAAATAAGTGCATTTATGCTTTTGCCCCCTTCCCCTGACTAACCTAACTCTCCCTTCTCCTAAGTTTATGGGGTTGAAATGCACAGATGTGGCCAAGACAAGGAGAACACAGCCATTGGATTATAGTAAGTACAGTAGGTGACCGCGATATTGTGTCAATCTCGCCGCAGAGCCAGCACCGAGATGGCTCACTCATCGGGAAAGGAAAACTTTTTTTTCCTTTCGCGATGAGTGACAAGCAGTGCTGACAGCTGTCTGGTATGAATCCTGAGGGAGAATGCCGCGCCTAATTTTAAATGAAAAAAACGGCGTGGGTTCCCCCCCAGGGGCATACCAGGCCCTTAGGTCTGGTATGGATTGTAAGGGGAACCCCCTATGCCGAAAAATCGGCATGGGGGTCCCCCCAAAATCCATACCAGACCCTTATCCGAGCATGCAGCCCGGCCGGCCAGGAAAGGGGGTCGGGACGAGCAAACGCGCCCCCCCCTGAGCCGTTCCAGGCCGCATGCCCTCAACATGAGGGGGTGCCTTGGGGGAGGGGGGGCGCCCTGCGGGCCCCCCCCACCCCAAAGCACCTTGTCCCCATGGTAATGAGGACAAGGGCCTCTTCCCGACAACCCTGGCCATTGGTTGCAGCAGCAGACCAGGCCCCCGCTGGCAAAAGAGCTGGAAGAAGATAGCGGAGAAGAGGCAGAACACCAGGAGAAGTTAGAAGAAGACCCCCCTGAAGTCAGAAGAAGACCCTGGAGCTGCCTAATAAATTACTCTTAAAACCTGTGTACTGTGTTTTTTTTATTGACACTTTTCCCTAGGTGAATGGGTAGGGGTAGGGGTACCATGTACCCCATACTCATTCACATAGGGTGGGGGGCTCTGGGGGCCCTCTTATTAAAGGGGGCTCCCAGATTCCGATAAGCCCTCCGCCCACAGACCCGGACAACCAACGGCCAGGGTTGTCTGGAAGAGGCCCTTGTCCTCATCAACATGGGGACAAGGTGCTTTGGGGTGGGGGGGGCCCGCAGGGCGCCCCCCCTCCCCCAAGGCACCCCCCCATGTTGAGGGCATGCGGCCTGGAACGGCTCAGGGGGGGCGCTCGCTCGTCCCCACCCCCTTTCCTGGCCGGCCGGGCTGCATGGTTGGATAAGGGTCTGGTATGGATTTTGGGGGGACCCCCCACGCCGATTTTTCAACGTAGGGGGTTCCCCTTACAATCCATACCAGACCTAAGGGCCTGGTATGCCCCTGGGGGGTAACTCACGCCATTTTTTTCATTTAAAATTTGCGGGGTTCCTTTCCTGATGAGTGAGCCAGCGCGACATGCACAGTACCCTATGGCAATGGTATCGCTCTGGAAACACAATCTCGCGGTCAGGTACTGTATGCCTCTGTAAAAGTAAAGTTTGAGATCAGGTCAGGAGAAGGATACAAACATGAAGAATTCCCTTTATTCTTTAAATACTGTAATTATAAGCTGTGTTTTTAAAGTACTTATCTAGATTATTTTCAATAAACTAGCCCCACTGGCATATATTTAGGTAAAATAATTTAAAAAGACCTTAGATTGACTCCAGGAAGGTAATTATCAAGTAATTTGAAAGTATATGTGTACCTTATATTTCATTTTCTTTTGAAGTGTTCTTCAAGACTGGGTACAACTATTAACCAAGATACACAAGCAACAGATCAAGGACATTAATACTGGGTGTACAAAGGAAAGATAGGAGTTTTTGTCAGTCACACCTGGGCTATTTCAACATCTGTGACATAAGAAAAGATCATTTATAGTGCTCCTAGCTGCTGCTATTTTTACTCGACCAGCGTGAAAAGCTATTAGCCTCAGAAACTGAGGTCACTAAAACAGATGGATGGACTTGCACTAATTTGATTGTAGCACTGTCAAGAGTATATTATTATATGCATATATACTCCAGGAATGGTAATTCTTTCCTACTCTGTGTTTTCATTGACACTAAGTAGAGTGGGTCATGAAAGAATTGAAGTGTCCTAATTAATCATTTTAAGGCTTTGATGATTTTGGTCACTTAAATATTATCCATTTGCAATAACTGCAGGGGAAACATGAATGTGATTCATCTTCTGATATATTTTTTTCTCTGCATATTCAATATCTGCAACTGTCTTTCATTTTAAAAAGCTAAAAGCTTAGATGGGATAAAACATCTTTGACAATGTTGAATTACAGTGGATTAGGTGATAAATCATGAACTACATGGTGTAATCATACAAAGTATGCACTAGACATGTGTTATTTAACTCGAGGAACAGAAATTGTTTTTTTAAGCATTCTGTGGCACAAAGAAAAACAGTTTCCTTGTGCTAGGTTTTATACATACAGCATAGTTGATTACATTTCAAGGCTTATATAAGAAGTATTAGCCTTACAGTGGTCATCTAATAAAGCACCCTCACTTGAAGGAATCCTGTGTTTTGCCCATGCTTTTGGACATTTGCTTAATTTTATCACTTTTTGTCATAACACCTGAATACACTGTACTTGCATGGACTAAAGTAATACTTTTCCTGGCCAGATGTCATTGATAACTACATGCCCACAACAACATCAGCTAACTTTGCAATAACTCTATGAGTAATTTGATCAACTAAATAAATGCAAAAAAATGCTAAAAGCTCTTACAGGTCATTGTTTTAGAGTTAATGGGCCTAGAATTATTGATCTCACTCCAGCCTGCATGGCAATATATAACTATGGTTGCGCGATCAACATTTTCATGCGTAGGCAGCCCCAATGCATCCATGTGCATGTATGGGGGGGTGGAGGGGGGGTCAAACTTTTTTGAGGGGGAGATCATACTCCATTCGATTCTTCCCCAGCTATACTGTGACACCAAAACCTAGAAGTAACATTTTACACAACGCTTCCATGTCAGAACCAGGAAAGGAAGATTGGTGAATGGACATTCACTGATCTCCTTCCCCTCTAACTGGTATCCTGGCACCTGTCATGCTGGTCTCAGGTCCACTGATGGCAGAAACATGATGGGGTCATGCAGGGGGGCTGGCAGCAAGGGAGGGGGGTGGAAGTGATCTGGCACATGCACAGCCAACAGCTTGCTTCCATCTGACAGCCAACAGTTGGCTTGCCAAATTTAAATATGCTTCCAATGGCTGCAGCTGCTGAGAGTGTTTGTTAAAACCCTCCAAAGCCAGTAGAAGTGTTAAACAAAAGAGATAAAAGTTGCTCAACAATCACAAAGTACTGTACTCACTGGAATTCTGGTTAATTTCTATCATCTTGTTGGGATTGTGCAGGTGCTGTTTTGAGGAGAACCAACTTATTTACAAATAAATAACCATTAACCCCAGACACACAGTGGTAAATTTACATTATTGATGTGATAGTAGTTTTTTGTTTGGTTTTAAGCTGTTACAAAAAGTTTCCATTTTTAATATATCACTTACCGTAATAAAGCTCTCTCTGTTGAGTGCAGTTTTTATCCACTCTAGCCTAAAAATTACATTTTTTTTGGATCCCCATCATTTGATACAGGGAAGGAGGATCTGGTAATATCAAATTCTGAAGTATTATTTTTCAGCCAGCTGCAGAAAAAATAAGAGTTAGGTGCTTAGTGCTTAGTATCTTTGGAGAATCGTTTGTCATTTTGTCTAACCATTCCCAGAACTGCCCATTAGGAGCATAAAAAGAGATTATCCACAACTCGGCCCCCAGCTACATCACTAACCTAATCTCAAAATACCAACCAAATTGCCCTCTTTCTTCCTCCCAAGACCTCCTGCTCTCCAGCTCCCTTGTCACCCCTTCCCATGTTTGCCTCCAGGACTTCTCCCGAGCCTCTCCCATCCTTTGGAATTCCCTACCCCAATCTGTCTGACTATCTCAAACTCTATCCACTTTTAGGCAATCTCTGAAAACTTCTTTCTTCAGAGAAGCCTATCCTACCTCCACCTAACAACTGTACTTTAATATTCTTTATCAGCTCATCCCCCACAGTTATTACCTTTTGTATCACTTGACCCTCCTTTCTAGATGTTAGCTCTAATGAGCAGGGCCCTCTGATTCCTCCTGTATTGAATTGTATTGTAACTGTACTGTCTGCCATAATGTTGTAAAGCGCTGTACAAACTGTTGGCACTTTATAAATCCTGTATAATAATAATAATAATTATTATTATTATTTAAGAGATTGCAGTGGTGTGGCTAGGGTTGGTGTCACCCCCCCCCCCCCCAAATATATAAAGAATGATAGTATGTGACCGTTCTTATGGATGTAGTTTCATTGTTTGGTTTTAAGGAGCTTTTCTAGTTGTAGCAAGATATATAGCAGGTGATAATAAAAAAAAATATACAGAGTTTAGACAAACGCTCATAAAATGAAATAGGACATTGAAAATGTATTAACCAGTGGGGTACATTTAAAACCCAATCATCAGTGATACCTATAAGACTAGCAGTTTGAAAAGAAGCCTTTTGTTTTTGTCTTGTAAGGTAATAAAATGTACTCAAGTTTTTAGAAAAACATATGCATTCCTTAAAGTAAAACCTAACTGATTACAGTGAGGTGTAAGGCTAGGTTCACAACTATGCGGTTTCCCTGTGGCTGAGTTTGCACGGGCACAGCAGCCCATTCATTTGCAAAATCGCAGATGCAGGGAAACCACATAAAGCTTCAGTTTCCAGTGCTCCAGTGCATCTGAAAACAGCATTGTGTTTTTTGCTGTGGGTAAGCACATGCCATTACATGCGATTACATGCAATCCTGCACCTGCACATAGTGTAAACCTGGCTTATTGTTGTATATGTATTTTAAACCAGAAGTTTTGGATCTAATGTAAGCCAAGAGACATACATGAATTACTTGATGGTTTCAATCTCTATCCTAAACATGAGACTTGTAGGTATCCCCTGTTCTAAGAAGCCTCTACTGTGGTTGTGAAATGCATCCCAACTGCTCAATTTCCAGTCAGTTGGAGTTCCCTATATGTTGAAAATAATATTTATTTATGTTGTATAAAATTACTTTAGAACATGCAAGATTGAAAATCATGTCCTCTGTATACAGGATTTTGTGTATATAGGTGAGGCCTCACTTTGACTATGGTAATGAGCCTGTTTATATGTTGTCTACAATCAAAGTTCATCTCTACTGATAATGCAGTACTGTAATGGACTCTAAGTTGACTGTAGAGGTTCTTTATGTATGTTATTTATGCACCAAATTTCACTGCAAGACTAAACTACAATAAACGTATATGGCACTTCCATTCATCCCTAAAAATAATGTAGGCACTAATTAGATTTGAAGTGGGATCCAGGTTGCATCTTTAAAGCTGCCTAGTGAAATATTAGCATTAATTCCACCTCAAGTAGACACAATACACCATTAAAAAATTGTAAGTTAGAGAAAGGGATCCCATTGCTTCAGGTAGGTCGGCCGAAACAAAAACTTCTCCAGTTTTTAAGAGCCCCAGGTGCTGGCAATGCATATAGCAACTAAGATAGGAAGAAAGCTCTGGACAGCCGCACTCCAAAATAATTTTTGCCTTTTATTGAAAAATCACAAAATACACAAAAGTCACAAAATACAAGCCACAGCAAAGTGATATGTGGTATCACTTTGCTGTGGCTTGTATTTTGTGACCCGGATTTTTCAATAAAAGGCAAAAATTATTTTGGAAATATTAGGGGATAAATAGGGAAAAACGGCGCTACCCGAAAGACCTGTTTGGCTCAGCCTATACAGGGAACGTTGTATAAACGTAATTTTATATATATCACAAGATTTCAAACCAATATGGGTGAAAGGGTGCTGTAATTAAATGGAAAACGAAAAAATGTTGCAGAGTCACACTCCATTGGCTAAAGTACATATGTGTGGGTCAGTATATAATCGCATACAGAGATAATCAGAAAAGACTCTGTATGTGCTAAAATATCATATGCTTTTCATAGGACAGTGTAGTTTTACCCATCACAACACACATTCAGCACTTAGTACAAAATAAAGACATCTAGTTTATAGCGACAAAAATGCATGAAACATGCGTGGATCCACTTATGTTGGTTCCTATGGGGAAAAGGATTCCATATACAATATCGCAACAGTATCTCTATGTCTCAGTGCACATATAGTTCATATGTTGTAGCAATTGCACAAATGTGTAATAGTCTCATGTATTTCATGCGGCAAACAGACTTGATATTATCCCCAAAGTGACTTGGTGTGTACAGGGTAGGATGGTGACTTCTGTGATCCCCCTCAGATTGTACTTTAGCCAATTGAGTGTGACTCTGCAACATTTTCCGTTTTCCATTTAATTACAGCACCCTTTCACCCATATTGGTTTGAAATCTTGTGATATATATAAAATTACGTTTATACAACGTTCCCTGTATAGGCTGAGCCAAACAGGTCTCTCGGGTAGCGCCATTTTTCCCTATTTATCCCCTAATATTTCTTATTTCTGCAGGACATTCCTAGGGAGTGTCTCTGTTTAAGGGAGGCAGCAACCTGTAAACACTTGGCCTATATACTTGGTTCATCCATAGGAACCAACATAAGTGGATCCACGCATGTTTCATGCATTTTTGTCGCTATAAACAAGATGTCTTTATTTTGTACTAAGTGCTGAATGTGTGTTGTGATGGGTAAAACTACACTGTCCTATGAAAAGCATATGATATTTTAGCACATACAGAGTCTTTTCTGATTATCTCTGTATGCGATTATATACTGACCCACACATATGTACTTTAGCCAATGGAGTGTGACTCTGCAACAATTTTTTGTTTTCCATTTAATTACAGCACCCTTTCACCCATATTGGTTTGAAATCTTGTGATATATATAAAATTACGTTTATACAACGTTCCCTGTATAGGCTGAGCCAAACAGGTCTTTCGGGTAGCGCCGTTTTTCCCTATTTATCCCCTAATATTTCTTATTTCTGCAGGACATTCCTAGGGAGTGTCTCTGTTTAAGGGAGGCAGCAACCTGTAAACACTTGGCCTAAATACTTGTCCTAAGCGCGATTTTTTTCAACTTCACTTAAAAATTATTTTGGAGTGCGGCTGTCCAGAACTTTCTTCCTATCTTCGTTAATAAGTAAAAGTTACATTTGAAGACGTTACACTATCTTAAAAGCAACACTATAGATATTAAAGCATTCGTGTATAGCATTGTTTACTTGCTTTTTTAAATGTTGTGTACCTTTTTTCTGCAGTTTGATATGCAACGGATAACACTGGAGGAACTAAAGCACATTCTTTATCATGCATTTCGTGATCACTTAACTATGAAGGACATTGAAAACATAATCATTACTGAAGAGGAGAGCTTAAATGAAAACTCTGGAAACTGTCAAACAGAGTTTGAAGGAGGTACATTGTTTTACTGTCTCTGCTTTAATAATTTCTGTTTTAATTTAAAATGTTGGTTTAATTTTAATTTGGGGGTGTTTTGAAAATATATTATAGAATAAAAAGAAAGAATGTAAAAATGAGTTAGCAAACACTCAATAAATTACATTTTTATTTATTTTTTTTTAATTTAAATTCTGTTGCCTGTTTTAATGCGTTCCTAATAATAAAAAGTGACCTTGACAAACAGTGCACGATGAATGATTTGTGAAAAGGGATGAGTGATGAATGAATAATAAATTGCTCACAGTGAATGAAAAGCAAGCAATATGATGAAAAATGAGTGCAATACAACGGGCAGCAGAAGACATCTACTGTGATGACCAAGCCGGAACAGATGCATGTACAGTCATGTGTAAACAATCAGACATTTAGGGTAGGAAATGAGTGATGTGCAATAAATTAGTGATTTGAAGCAATGACTGATTCTTTATAGGTGACAGGTAGTGATGTTATGTTTAACCGCTTCAGCTCCGGAAGATTTTACCCTCTTCCTGACCAGAGCACTTTTTGGGATTCGGCACTGCGTCGCTTTAACTGACAATTGCGCGGTCATGCAACGTGGCTCTCAAACAAAATTGACGTCCTTTTTTGCCCCACAAATAGAGCTTTCTTTTGGTGGTATTTGATCACCTCTGCGATTTTTAGTTTTTGCGCTATAAACAAAAAAAGAGTGTCAATTTTGAAAAAAACGCATTATTTTTTACATTTTGCTATAATAAATATCCCCCAAAAATATATAAAAAAACATTTTTTTTCCTCAGTTTAGGCCGATCGAATTCTTCTACATATTTTTGGTAAAAAAAAAATTGCAATAAGCATTTATTGATTGGTTTGCGCAAAAGTTATAGCGTTTACAAAATAGGGGATAGTTTTATGGCATTTTTATTAATAATTTTTTTTTTACTAGTATTGGCGGCAATCAGCGATTTTTATTGTGACTGCGATGTTATGGCGGACATGTCAGACATTTTTGACACATTTTTGGGACCATTGTCATTTATATAGTGATCAGTGCGATTAAAAATGCACTGATTACTGTGTAAATGACACTGGCAGTGAAGGGGTTAACCACTAGGGGGCAGGGAGGGGTTAAGTCAGTACTAGGGGAGTGATTCTAACTGTAGGGGGGGTGGGCTGTTTGTGTCACTACGCTGATCACTGCTCCTGATGACAGGGAGCTGTGATCAGTGACACTTGTCATTAGGCAGAACGGGGAGATGCTGTTTACATCAGCCAGTGGCACGCACGCAATGGCATGGCGGGGAATTCACATGGACGTACCTGTAAGTCCATTTGCCCAGCTGTGCCATTCTGCCGACGTACATCGGCGTGCGCCGGTCAGGAAGTGGTTAAACGTTTCCAATACTCTTATATAGTGAATTATATTACTCTGAATAGAGTTGACCTTTACATTTTATCACAACCTAATTTAACTTCTGTGCTTGTATACATATGTTATGTACTTGATAAAGCTCTGAGGAAAAACAAATAACATTCTTAACACCTTTTCGAAGAAAAATTCATGGCATATGAATTGGAATAACAAAATATCAGAGGTAATAGGAGACCCTGATCCTAGCGCTCAAAATGGAAAAGAAAAACACTTATGCACTTCTAGCTGCTGTTATAACATCAAACAATAATATAAAAATATAAAAAATATACTCTCTTAGGAGAAGAAAGTGTTAACAGTGCTTAATGTGAAAATGATCATTCATAAATATGATAGCTCATATAGTGCTAAAACCATCTATTACACTGCAACCATAAACTACACTGAAACTCTTAGTGCAAAGATGTGCCTCAAGTGTTGGATTCTATGGTGGTGTACAACTGACATATAAAATAAGTTGCAAAAACTGTAATATCATAAAAGAACATTCCTTAAAAGTTCAGCAATAATATTGGTAAAAGGAAATTTTTATAAGAAAAAAGTTCCAGATGCCAAAAAATGTATTTAAGCACGTCCTTCTGTGATAAATTCCATGCATGCAAGTGACATTGATTGAGGGAAAGCTTCTAATCCAAATGGAGTGCACTATCCGTGGGTTGCTACACCTTCACCAAATCACCGCGTGATCAGCGGTACCAGAGGTAAGCATATATTTAAAGGGGACTGATCACGCGGTGATTTGGTGCAGTTTGAGCAATGATTTATTCAGAATACAGTGCTAGATTAACCACTTGCCGACCGCCGCACGACGATGTACGTCGGCAAAGCGGCACGGGCAGGCAAAAGGGCTTACCTGTACGTCCCTGCCTGCCCGCGGGTGGGGGGTCCGATCGGACCCCCCCCCGGTGCCTGCGGCGGTCGGCAAATGTCCCCCGGCGATCGGTGGTGAGGGGGAGGCCATCCATTCGTGGCCCCCCCCTCGCGATCGCTCCCAGCCAATGGAATCATTTCCCTGCCTCTGTATTGTAAACAGAGGCAGAGGAAATGATGTCATCTCTCCTCAGCTCGGTATTTTCCGTTCCGGGCCGAGGAGAGAAGACTGAACTGTGAGTTACACAAACACACACACACAGGCATACATTTCACCCCGATCCCCCCCCCGATCGCCCCCCGATCCCCCCCCGATCACCCCCCCCCCTGTCACAAACTGACACCAAGCAGGTTTTTTTTTTTTTTTTTTTTTTTTTCTGATTACTGTATTGGTGTCAGTTTGTGTCAGTTAGTGTGTTAGGGCAGTGAGTCTTAGGCCCCCTTTAGGTCTAGGGTACCCCCCTAACCCCCCTAATAAAGTTTTAACCCCTTGATCACCCCCTGTCACCAGTGTTGCTAAGCGATCATTTTTCTGATCGCTGTATTAGTGTCACTGGTGACGCTAGTTAGTGAGGTAAATATTTAGGTTCGCCGTCAGCGTTTTATAGCGTCAGGGACCCCCATATACTATCTAATAAATGTTTTAACCCCTTGATTGCCCCCTAGTTAACCCTTTCACCACTGATCACCGTATAACCGTTACGGTTGACGCTGGTTAGTTCGTTTATTTTTTATAGTGTCAGGGCACCCGCCGTTTATTACCGAATAAAGGTTTAGCCCCCTGATCGCCCGGCGGTGATATGCGTCGCCCCAGGCAGCGTCAGATTAGCGCCAGTACCGCTAACACCCACGCACGCAGCATACGCCTCCCTTAGTGGTATAGTATCTGTATGGATCAATATCTGATCCGATCAGATCTATACTAGCGTCCCCAGCAGTTTAGGGTTCCCAAAAACGCAGTGTTAGCGGGATCAGCCCAGATACCTGCTAGCACCTGCGTTTTGCCCCTCCGCCCGGCCCAGCCCAGCCCACCCAAGTGCAGTATCGATCGATCACTGTCACTTACAAGGCACTAAACGCATAACTGCAGCGTTCGCAGAGTCAGGCCTGATCCCTGCGATCGCTAACAGTTTTCTTGGTAGCGTTTTGGTGAGCTGGCAAGCACCAGCCCCAGGCAGCGTCAGATTAGCGCCAGTACCGCTAACACCCACGCACGCAGCATACGCCTCCCTTAGTGGTATAGTATCTGAACGCATCAATATCTGATCCGATCAGATCTATACTAGCGTCCCCAGCAGTTTAGGGTTCCCAAAAACGCAGTGTTAGCGGGATCAGCCCAGATACCTGCTAGCACCTGCGTTTTGCCCCTCCGCCCGGCCCAGCCCAGCCCACCCAAGTGCAGTATCGATCGATCACTGTCACTTACAAAACACTAAACGCATAACTGCAGCGTTCGCAGAGTCAGGCCTGATCCCTGCGATCGCTAACAGTTTTTTTGGTAGCGTTTTGGTGAACTGGCAAGCACCAGCCCCAGGCAGCGTCAGATTAGCGCCAGTACCGCTGACACCCGCGCACGCAGCATACACCTCCCTTAGTGGTATAGTATCTGATCGCATCAATATCTGATCCGATCAGATCTATACTAGCGTCCCCAGCAGTTTAGGGTTCCCACAAACGCAGTGTTAGCGGGATCAGCCCAGATACCTGCTAGCACCTGCGTTTTGCCCCTCCGCCCGGCCCAGCCCACCCAAGTGCAGTATCGATCGATCACTGACACTTACAAAACACTAAACGCATAACTGCAGCGTTCGCAGAGTCAGGCCTGATCCCTGCGATCGCTAACAGTTTTTTTGGTAGCGTTTTGGTGAACTGGCAAGCGCCAGCGGCCTAGTACACCCCGGTCGTAGTCAAACCAGCACTGCAGTAACACTTGGTGACGTGGCGAGTCCCATAAGTGCAGTTCAAGCTGGTGAGGTGGCAAGCACAAGTAGTGTCCCGCTGCCACCAAAAAGACAAACACAGTCCCGTCGTGCCCATAGTGCCCTTCCTGCTGCATTCGCCAATCCTAATTGGGAACCCACCACTTCTGCAGCGCCCGTACTTCCCCCATTCACATCCCCAACCAAATGCAGTCGGCTGCATGAGAGGCATTTTTATGTCCTCCCGAGTACCCCTACCCAACGAACCCCCCCAAAAAAGATGTCGTGTCTGCAGCAAGCACGGATATAGGCGTGACACCCGCTATTATTGTCCCACCTGTCCTGACAATCCTGGTCTTTGCATTGGTGAATGTTTTGAATGCTACCATTCACTAGTTGACTATTAGCGTAGGGTACAGCATTGCACAGACTAGGCACACTTTCACAGGGTCTCCCAAGATGCCATCGCATTTTGAGAGACCCGAACCTGGAACCGGTTACAGTTATAAAAGTTAGTTACAAAAAAAAGTGAAAAAAAAAAAAAAACACAAACAAAAATATAAAATAAAAAAAAAATAGTTGGCGTTTTATTGTTCTCTCTCTCTCTATTCTCTCTCTATTGTTCTGCTCTTTTTTACTGTATTCTATTCTGCAATGTTTTATTGTTATTATGTTTTATCATGTTTGCTTTTCAGGTATGCAATTTTTTATACCTTACCGTTTACTGTGCTTTATTGTTAACCATTTTTTTGTCTTCAGGTACGCCATTCACGACTTTGAGTGGTTATACCAGAATGATGCCTGCAGGTTTAGGTATCATCTTGGTATCATTCTTTTCAGCCAGCGGTCAGCTTTCATGTAAAAGCAATCCTAGTGGCTAATTAGCCTCTAGACTGCTTTTACAAGCAGTCGGAGGGAATGCCCCCCCCCCCCAACGTCTTCCGTGTTTTTCTCTGGCTCTCCTGTCTCAACAGGGAACCTGAGAATGCAGCCGGTGATTCAGCCAGATGACCATAGAGCTGATCAGAGACCAGAGTGGCTCCAAACATCTCTATGGCCTAAGAAACCGGAAGCTACGAGCATTTTATGACTTAGATTTCGCCGGATGTAAACAGCGCCATTGGGAAATTGGGAAAGCATTTTATCACACCGATCTTGGCGTGGTCAGATGCTTTGAGGGCAGAGGAGAAATCTAGGGTCTAATAGACCCCAATTTTTGCAAAAAAGAGTACCTGTCACTACCTATTGCTATCATAGGGGATATTTACATTCCCTGAGATAACAATAAAAATGATTTAAAAAAAAAAAAAAATGAAAGGAACAGTTTAAAAATAAGATAAAAAAATAATAATAATAAAGAAAAAAAAAAAAAAAAAAAAAAAAAAGCACCCCTGTCCCCCCTGCTCTCGCGCTAAGGTGAACGCAAGCGTTGGTCTGGCGTCAAATGTAAACAGCAATTGCACCATGCATGTGAGGTATCGCCGCGAAGGTCAGATCGAGGGCAGTAATTTTAGCAGTAGACCTCCTCTGTAAATCTAAAGTGGTAACCTGTAAAGGCTTTTAAAGGCTTTTAAAAATGTATTTAGTTTGTCGCCACTGCACGTTTGTGCGCAATTTTAAAGCATGTCATGTTTGGTATCTATGTACTCGGCCTAAGATCATCTTTTTTATCTCATCAAACATTTGGGCAATATAGTGTGTTTTAGTGCATTAAAATGTAAAAAAGTGTGTTTTTCCCCAAAAAATGCGTTTGAAAAATCGCTGCGCAAATACTGTGTGAAAAAAAAAAATGAAACACCCACCATTTTAATCTGTAGGGCATTTGCTTTAAAAAAAATATATAATGTTTGGGGGTTCAAAGTAATTTTCTTGCAAAAAAAAATTATTTTTTTATGTAAACAATAAGTGTCAGAAAGGGCTTTGTCTTCAAGTGGTTAGAAGAGTGGGTGATGTGTGACATAAGCTTCTAGATGTTGTGCATAAAATGCCAGGACAGTTCAAACCCCCCCCAAATGACCCCATTTTGGAAAGTAGACACCCCAAGCTATTTGCTGAGAGTCATGTTGAGTCCATGGAATAATTTATATTGTGACACAAGTTGCGGGAAAGAGACAATTTTTTATTTTTTTTATTTTTTTTTGCGCAAAGTTGTCACTAAATGATATATTGCTCAAACATGCCATGGGAATATGTGAAATTACACCCCAAAATACATTCTGCTGCTTCTCCTGAGTACGGGGATACCACATGTGTGAGACTTTTTGGGAGCCTAGCCGCGTACGGGACCCCGAAAACCAAGCACCGCCTTCAGGCTTTCTAAGGCCGTAAATTTTTGATTTCACTCTTCACCGCCTATCACAGTTTCGGGGGCCATGGAATGCCCAGGTGGCAAAAAAAAACCCAAAATGACCCCAATTTGGAAAGTAGACACCCCAAGCTATTTGATGAGAGGTATAGTGAGTATTTTGCAGACCTCACTTTTTGTCACAAAGTTTTGAAAATTGAAAAAAGAAAAAAAAATTTTTTTTTCTCGTCTTTCTTTATTTTCAAAAACAAATGAGAGCTGCAAAATACTCACCATGCCTCTCAGCAAATAGCTTGGGGTGTCTACTTTCCAAAATGGGGTCATTTGGGGGGGGTTTGTGCCACCTGGGCATTCCATGGCCTCCGAAACTGTGATAGGCAGTGAGGAGTAAAATCAAAAATGTACGCCCTTAGAAATCCTGAAGGCGGTGCTTGGTTTTCGGGGTCCCGTACGCGGCTAGGCTCCTAAAAAGTCCCACACATGTGGTATCCCCGTACTCAGGAGAAGCAGCTAAATGTATTTTGGGGTGCAATTCCACATATTCCCATGGCCTGTGTGAGCAATATATCATTTAGTGACAACTTTGTGCAAAAAAAAAAAAAAAAAAAAAAAAATTGTCACTTTCCCGCAACTTGTGTCAAAATATAAAACATTCCATGGACTCAACATGCCTCAAAGCAAATAGCTTGGGGTGTCTACTTTCCAAAATGGGGTCATTTGGGGGGGTTTTATGCCATCTGGGCATTTTATGGCCTTCAAAACCGTGATAGGTAGTGAGGAGTAAAATCAAAAATGTACGCCCTTAGAAATCCTGAAGGCGGTGCTTGGTTTTCGGGGCCCCGTACGCGGCTAGGCTCCCAAAAAGTCCCACACATGTGGTATCCCCGTACTCAGGAGAAGCAGCTAAATGTATTTTGGGGTGCAATTCCACATATGCCCATGGCCTGTGTGAGCAATATATCATTTAGTGACAACTTTTTGTAATTTTTTTTTTTTTTTTGTCATTATTCAATCACTTGGGACAAAAAAAATGAATATTCAATGGGCTCAACATGCCTCTCAGCAAATTCCTTGGGGTGTCTACTTTCCAAAATGGGGTCATTTGTGGGGGTTTTGTACTGCCCTGCCATTTTAGCACCTCAAGAATCGACATAGGCAGTCATAAATTAAAGGCTGTGTAAATTCCAGAAAATGTACCCTAGTTTGTAGACGCTATAACTTTTGCGCAAACCAATAAATATACACTTATCGACATTTTTTTTACCAAAGACATGTGGCCGAATACATTTTGGCCTAAATGTATAACTAAAATTGAGTTTATTGGATTTTTTTTAGAACAAAAAGTAGAAAATATCATTTTTTTTCAAAATTTTCGGTCTTTTTCCGTGTATAGCGCAAAAAATAAAAACGGCAGAGGTGATCAAATACCATCAAAAGAAAGCTCTATTTGTGGGAAGAAAAGGACGCAAATTTCGTTTGGGTACAGCATTGCATGACCGCGCAATTAGCAGTTAAAGCGACGCAGTGCCGAATTGTAAAAAGTGCTCTGGTCAGGAAGGGGGTAAATCCTTCCGGGGCTGAAGTGGTTAACAGTAAGACACTTAGCTTTTCAATGAACTTAATTCTAGATGTTTATTGTGGCTGGGTATACAGTATATCTACTGAAAACTCCAATACTTCTCAACTGTGGCTTGAAGGAAGGAAAAGAAAAAGACTCATGAAACACGCATCATGAAGCAGACCCATGTGCATGGATTGAGTTCAATGGCAGCCTCAGCCTGGACTTCAGCCAGGCCATGCCCCCAATGCATTTCACTCCGCCTCCTGGAGCTTAAAGGATATGTAAAAGTTTTTTTTTTTAAAACAAACATGCCATACTTACCTCCTCTGTGCAGTTGGTTTTGCACAGAGGGGCCCTGATCCTCCTTTTCTGGGTTCCCTCAGCGGTGCTCCTGGGTCCTCCTCTTCTCGAGTGCCCCATTGGAAAGCCCATCTCCTTCAGGGCACTCATGCGGGCTTGCTCCCATGTCCTGCTGCTGAATCCATTGACACAGACAGCAGGACTCGGCCCACCCCTGGCTCCCGCATTATTGGATTTGATTGACAGCAGCAGGAGCCAATGGTTGCACTGCTATCAATCTATCCAATCAGGACCCGTGACACTGGCTGGAGCTGGTGTGCTCGTCCCTGTCGCTGGAAAGACTGGGTTCTGGTAAGTAACAGGGGGGCTCTGTGGGGCTGCTAAATCACAGGAGGTTTTTCACCTTAATGCATTAAGTTGAAAAACCTTGAGGGTTTACAACCCCTTTAAAGGATAAGTTCACCTTTTCACAAAAATAATAAATGCACATTTTTTTGCTGGGGAAAAAATGTGCATTTATTATTTTTTGTTGCAAGAACCTGTAAAGCATTGCACCAGCAATCTGCTGATCACTGGTGCATACAGGTCTACTGCAGATCTGTCATTGTACATCTGACAGTACATTGCTCATACCTTGTTTGAGGAAGCCGATACATGCTGACAGGAAGAATGAATGAACTACCACAGTGCTCACAGCGCCATGGTAGTTCATTGAAAACGTTCCTTTTTTAAATTAAAAAATCAATAAATCAAGCACTATTACATTTATTGGAAATTAATATATGTTGTTTAATCAGCAACAATATATTATGTTTTTTCTTTAAAAAGATCATGCATTTTTATAAACCAACCATCAATATTATATGTTGAAACATATAGTCAAATTTAAGTTGTGGTAGAAAAAAGAAAAACAAAATAGTTACCTGTAAAATTTGGATTTATTCCCTTTTTTAGGAAAAGATACAATATAACCAAAGGTTAGGAGTAGTACAAATACAACTTTCCAGCTGCTCAGTTGTTGATTGTTTTCCCTTATGTTATCAATGTCCATCAGGGATGAGTTTACTACTCCAAACTAAATAGTGACCTTCTGGAATCCAGATTGTGATCCAGCCTTAGCAATTCATTCTCCATCTGCAGCTAAATGCATTAGGAAAGGGTTTTGGAATAGTATTCAAACAACAAAGTCCTCAAAAATTCAAACACCAAAGCATTCATTTTATAGATCTAGTAAACCTATCATATGAATGTAAAATATTCTATCTCTAATCACACAACAACATACCATTACAAACAGCAGCAAGAAACACTATAGAAATGCAGTTTCAGCACACATACAGAAAGCTTAAAGTGATACTAAAGTCTCAGTTTTTTTCGAGGATGAGGATCCAGGCTGCTCTATGGGAAAACCACTGTGCAGAGCAGGTAAGTATAACATGTTTATTATTTTTAAAGAAAAAAAACAAGAGTTTAGCATCATTTTAAGTTATTGGCAAATGTTGTGTCATGTTAGCATAAGTAACACATTTTTCTTTTTATTTACTTTTTGTATGATACACATCATGTATTCTATTACTTGTACAGAAATCCGATACAGTATTGAATTGGGATTCTTTGGTGGGGTGTTCTGTCTCCAATGCCTATTTAGCAGTAGGGATGAGCCGAACACCCCCCTGTTCGGTTCGCACCAGAAATTGCGAACAGGCAAAAAATTTTTCAAACACGCGAACACTGCTAAAGTCCATGGGACACGAACATGAATAATCAAAAGTGCTAATTTTAAAGGCTTATATGCAAGTTATTGTCATAAAAAGTGTTTGGGGACCCAGGCCCTGCCCCAGGGGACACGGATCAATGCAAAAAAGTTTTAAAAACGGACGTTTTTTCAGGAGCAGTGATTTTAATATTGCTTAAAGTGAAACAATAAAAATGTAATATCCCTTTAAATTTTGTACCTGGGGGGTGTCTATAGTATGCCTGTAAAGGGGCGCATGTTTCCTGTGTTTAGAACAGTCCGACAGCAAAATGACATTTCAAAGGAAAAAAAGTCATTTAAAACTACTCGCGGCTATTGATGAATTGCCGGTCCGACAATGCACATAAAAGTTCACTGATAAAAACGACATGGGAATTCCCCACAGGGGAACTGCGAACCAAAATTTAAAAAAAAAATGACGTGGGGGTCCCCCTAAATTTCATACCAGGCCCTTCAGGTCTGGTATGGATATTAGGGGAACCCCGGCCAAAATTAAAAAAAAAAATGGTGTGGGGTCCCCCTCAAAATCTATACCAGACCCTTCAGGTCTGGTATGGATTTTAAGGGGAACCCCGTGCCAAAATTAAAAAAAAAATGGCGTGGGGTCCCCCCACAAATCCATACCAGACCCTTATCTGAGCATGCAACCTGGCAGGCCGCAGGAAAACAGGGGGGACGAGAGAGCGGCCCCCCTCCTGAACTGCACCAGGCCACATGCTCTCAACATTGGGAGGGTGCTTTGGGGTAGCCCCCCAAAACACCTTGTCCTCACGTTGATGGGGACAAGGGCCTCATACCCACAACCCTTGCCCAGTGGTTGTGGGGGTCAGCGGGTGGGGGGACTTATCAGAATCTGGAAGCCCCCCTTTAACATCGTCTTTCTTCTATCTTCTGTCTTCTATCTTCCTTCGGTTTCTTCCTCCATCTTCTTCTTCTTCTGGTTCTTCTGGTTCCTCCTCCGGTGTTCTCGTCCGGCATCTTCCTCCACGGCATCTTCTTATCTACTTCTCCTCGGGCCGCTCCGCATCCATGATGGCATGGAGGGAGGCTCCCACTGTGTGACGCTTCTGCTCTTCTGACGGTTCTTAAATAAAGGGGGGCGGGGCCACCGGTGACCCCGCCCCCTCTGACGCACGGGGACTTGACGGGGACTTCCCTGTGGCATTCCCCTTGATGTCAGAAGGGGCGGGGTTACATAACGGGTGACCCCGCCCCCCTCTGACGTCACC
Organism: Lithobates clamitans; assembly: GCA_037952925.1. Taxonomy (NCBI): domain Eukaryota; kingdom Metazoa; phylum Chordata; class Amphibia; order Anura; family Ranidae; genus Lithobates; species Lithobates clamitans. The sequence goes on along the minus strand of JBBGZY010000632.1, from coordinate 577,750 downwards.
CCCACCCCCCATTATTTAAGAACCGTCAGAAGAGGAGAAGCATCACACAGCAGGAGCCTCCCTCCTTGCCATCATGGATGTGGAGCGGCCCGAGGAGAAGAAGATAAGAAGACGCCGCGGAGAAATATGCCAGATGAGAACACCAGAGGAAGAACCAGAAGAACCAGAAGAACGAGAAGAAGAAGAAGATGGAGGAAGAAACCGAAGGAAGATAGAAGAAAGAAGAAGCATTTAAATAAAGGTATTGTCAAAAACTGCCTCTTGTCATTTTTAACATTTTTGACAGTTTTTTGTGAAATGGTAGGGGTACTTATGTACCCCTTTACCATTTCACACAGGGGGAAGGGCCGGGTTCTGGGGGTCCCCTTGTTAAAGGGGGCTTCCAGGTTCCGATAAGCCCCCCGCCCGCAGACCCTCACAACCACCGGGCAAGGGTTGTGGGGATGAGGCCCTTGTCCCCATCAACATGGGGACAAGGTGTTTTGGGGGGCTACCCCAAAGCACCCTCCCAATGGTGAGGGCATGTGGTCTGGTACGGTTCAGCAGGGGGGGTGCTCTCTCGTCCCCCCTCTTTTCCTGTGGCCTGCCAGGTTGCGTGCTTGGATAAGGGTCTGGTATGGATTTTTGGGGGGACCCCACGCCATTTTTTAAAACATTTTGGCATGGGGTTCCCATTAAAATCCATACCAGACCTGAAGGGTCTGGTATAGATTTTGAGGGGGACCCCACGTCATTTTTTTTTTTTAATTTGGCCGGGGTTCCCCTTAATATCCATACCAAACCTGAAGGGCCTGGTATGGAATTTAGGGGGACCCCCCACGTCAATTTTTTTTAAAATTTTGGTTCGGGGTTCCCCTGTGGGGAATTCCCATGCCGTTTTTATCAATGAACTTTTATGTGTATTGTCGGACCGGCAATTCATTAATAGCCGCAAGTAGTTTTAAATGACTTTTTTTCCTTTGAAATGTGATTTTGCTGTCGGACTGTTGCTGCTAACTTTTATCCCTGTACTTACAAAGCTGTTATATACAGTCCTATATCTTAAGAGTTTGCACCCAAACACACTTCCACTCTAAAATGCTACTTTGCTACTACTCTCTTTCCTAGACATAGGAAACATCGCTTGTTCGACTGTTTGTTGAATCGCGAACGTTCTGGGCCGTTTGCGCAAAATTCGAGCAGAGCGTCACAGCCCATAATTCACTGCGGCATCGCAGTGCATGGCTGGCTGATGATTGGCCAAGCATGCACTATGTCCCGCATGCTTGGCTAATCACAGCGCCATCTGTACAGAGAGCCATAATTGGCCAAAGCCAGGGTGGCTTTGGCCAATTATGGCTCAGGGGGTTTAGTACACGCCCCACACTATATAAGGCCGCCTGCATGGCGGCCTTGTGTAGTGTGTTGTGGTGGCAGAGAGATAGACAGAGAGACAGTGTCATTTGATTTAAGTTAGAGTAGGCAGGTGAGTCAGTTAACTGCACTTACAGTGTATTGTGTATATATATATATATATATATATATATGCATTCTAGGTTTTGTATATATATATATATATATATATATATATATATATATATATATATATACACCAGCAATTTTCTTCAGGTAGCTGTAAATACTGTAAAAACACCTGGCTGCCTGTCAGTAGAAAGAGAATAACATGAACGGATCTAGCCACCTGAATACAGTTTATATATATATATATATATATATATATATATATATGCATCCTAGGTTTTGTGTATATATATATATATATATATATATATATATACTGTATTCAGGTGGCTAGATCCGTTCATGTTATTCTCTTCCTACTGACAGGCAGCCAGGTGTTTTTACAGTATTTACAGCTACCTGAAGAAAATTGCTGGTGTTCTTCTGATCCTATTAGTACAACAGGCAGGCAGCTACAGTATTTACAGTTAGTGAAGTGCGTCCTCTGCACAGTGTGCACCTAAAGCTACCTGAAGACAATTGCTATTGTTCTCATCCTCTTAATACCACAGGCAGGCAGCTGCAGTAATTACAGTTAGTGTAGTGCGTCCTCTGCACAGTGTGCACCTAAAGCTACCTGAAGAAAATTGGTGGTGTTCTTCTGATCCTATTAGTACCACAGCAGGCAGCTGCAGTATTTACAGTTAGTGTACTGTATCCTCTGCACAGTGTGCACCTAAAGCTACCTGAAGAAAATTGGAGGTGTTCTGATCCTATTAGTACCACAGGCAGGCAGCTGCAGTATTTACAGTTAGTGTACTGCTTCCTCTGCACAGTGTGCACCTAAAGCTACCTGAAGACAATTTCTGTTGTTCTGATCCTATTAATACCACAGGCAGGCAGTTGCAGTATTTACAGTTAGTGTACTGTGTCCTCTGCACAGTGTGCAATAAAAGCTACCTGAAGAAAATTGGTAGTGTTCTTCTGATCCTATTACTACCGCAGGCAGCTGCAGTATTTACAGTTAGTGTACTGTGTCCTCTGCACAGTGTGCACCAAAAGCTACCTGAAGAAAATTGGTGGTGTTCTTCTGATCCTAGTAGTACCACAGGCAGGCAGCTGCAGTATTTACAGTTACTGTACTGTGTCCACTGCACAGTGTGCACCTAAAGCTACCTGAAGACAATTTATTTTGTTCTGATCCTATTAATACCACAGGCAGGCAGCTACAGTATTTACAGTTAGTGTACTGTGTCCTCTGCACAGTGTTCACCTAAAGGTACCTGAAGACAATTGCTGTTGTTCTGATCCTATTAATACCACAGGCAGGCAGCTACAGTAATTACAGTTAGTGTACTATGTCCTCTGCACAGTGTGCACCTAAAGCTACCTGAAGAAAATTGCTGAGGTTGTTCTGATCCTAGTAATACCACAGGCAGCCAGTTGCAGTATTTACAGTTAGTGTACTGTGTCCTCCTGACAGTGTGCACCTAAAGCTACCTGAAGACAATTTCTGTTGTTCTGATCCTATTATTTACCACAGGCAGGCAGCTACAGTACTTACAGTTAGTGTACTGTGTCCTCTGCACAGTGTGCACCTAAAGCTACCTGAAGAATATTGCTAGTGTTCTTCTGATCCTTTTAGTACCACAGGCAGGCAGCTACAGTATTTACAGTTAGTGTACTGCGTCCTCTGCACAGTGTGCACCTAAAGCTACCTGAAGACAATTGCTGGTGTTCTCATAGTAATAATTCTACAGACAGGCAGTTGATTCTGCTAGCTGCAGTATCAGTATATTTATACATCCCAGCTTTGTGCAGCTACATCTCACTGCAAGCCATTAGTTTGCCCTAAAGGCCAACAAGGAGAGGCAGACAGTCACAAGCCAATAAAAGAGGGCAAGCAGGCTCTGTGTCTAGTGGCGACAGTGCTGGTCATGGAGATGGTGCATCCTTATCAGCACGTGGCCGTGGGACAAGCTTGTCCTTTTTTTCAGCAGCTGGCCGTGTTGACTGGGTAGAGTGGATGACCAAGCCGTCCTTATCCTTCTCATCCTCTCTCACCCAGGCTCAGGGTACTTTGTCTGGCAAAGCAGCTGCCAACGCGGCCTCTTCCCTTGCCTCAATGGCATCAGTCACTCGTTCCCTAGCCCCACCATGTCCTCCTGAGGAGTCCCCCGAACTGTTTGACCACAGTGTTGGGTACATGCTCCAGGAGGATGCCCAGCGTTCCAATGATGGTACCCAGCTAGAGGAAGGCAGTAACGTGAGCCCAGAGAGAGGGGGTGCCCAAGAAGAACAGCAATCTGGCAGTCATGTTCCCCCAGCTGCAACATACTGCCAGCTTTGCTCCAGTGATGAGGAGGGAGGGGATGATGAGGTCACTGACTCCACATGGATGCCTGATAGGAGAGAGGAGGAGGAGGCACATCTCCAACGAGGCAGGATGCCCTCCAGGGGCCAGCTTAAGGGCAGCACACTGACTGCATCACACCGTAGAGCTCCGCATGTGCAGGGCACTGCTGTCTTTGCACGTCATTCCAAAAGTTCTTTGGTGTGGGACTTTTTTATGCTAATCTGCAACTAGCTACACTGAAGTTGCTCAACCAGTTGCTTACACAACGCACACAGATAAACAACAGATACAAAACACACAGACACAGATACAAAACACATAGACACAGATAAAGCTGTTTAAAAGCTAACTTTCACCTGTAGTCCCACAACCAAAAAAAAAAAAAAACAGATACAAAGCCGTTTAAAAACGAATTTGTTCCAGAGAACACTCTCTTAATCAATGCTCTCCTCTCTTAAATTGCAGGCCACATTGAACTTGTATTGGAACAGAGAGCTATTTCACACTCACGTGGGGAAAAATAAAAATAAACTAAATAATAAAAAAAATGCAAAAATTTAATTAAAAAAATTAAAAAATTAAAAAAATAAAAATCTATATTTCTCCCACTTTTTCCTCAAAGATGTGTTCTTTATCCTGTCAATCTGCGGGCTATATCAGATAACCAGGGATGATCAATCACTCACTCACCAGCACCGTTGACTGGTTACAGGCCTAAAGCACATTATCAATACAAACGTTTAACATATAAACATATATCAGCCAACAATCTTACCAGATTTGCGCGTCCGCTTCACTGATGACATATTTCACAGAATTTTCATGACCATCCAAGCAGGATTTCAGAATTCGCGACCCAGCGCCAATCTTTGTCCACACTAGAGAAGATTTTCAGTTCTAGGTGTACTTGAGGATTTATGCTTACAGGGACTCAAAAACAAAAATACATTAGGGTTTGTGAATTCTGTGCAGCAACAAATTCTACACGCCTTCTGCTGGGGTGCCAAATGATGTAATCAATGCAATACTATACTATCTATTATATCCTATATAACTATTGCATACATGTATTCAATTGTCTAGTCCCTATAATTGCTAGTCTATAATAGTTTGATAAGCACAATGATATAACAAACATATCTGCTTAGTAAACAAGTTATATTTATTCCCGAGAAAATAGGAATGTACTAAAACAGCAGAATTAGGAAAATTAACATAAAGGTATTACAAGAAATTGCAATGTTACAAAGCTTACAATCAGAACACAATACAAGAATATACTTATCGAATCCTATAGCTAGACTCGTCGGCTGATCTCATGATGTTTAAAGAGGGAGCTCTGCTTTCAAACAACCCTTTTTCACAAACACACCTCATCCAAACCCCTTCCCATTGCCTGCCTAACTCTATTTTTGGCCGAATCACAGTATCTCTGGGACGTTTCCTCAACAGGTTAAATTATTGACCGTTTTGCCATAATTGGCCTCTGGGGGCAGTGTTTGCCCATGAATCGCCATTATCCGACTGGGGTCAAATCTTGGGTCTTCGATCTTCTGTATCTCAACTCATTCATTATCTAAGTTTGCAAGTAGATCAGCTAATCAGAAATTATCATAGACAGATCGGAGCCAGTATTGTCATACACAGCTAGAAGCTTAACGGGCTACATTCCACCCCGGGGGGGCATCCTGTCCTCCAGGGATTGTGAAAATCTCATTCTTTCAAAAACCATGGGAGCCTGGGTGCTCTTGTAAATAAGGAAACATATGTACAAAATTCAGAAATATGATATTAATTCATGTTGAATTCCAACACCCCCCCAGCACCTAACTGCACCTATCCCCATTCTCGCTTCCTGTATTCATTCCTCCCACTCTCACTACTGCACTTCACCAACCCCTCCTTCTCCACTGCCTATGACCCCCATACTCTCCCCTAACTGCTTCAGCATGGTCCTCCCACTGTCACCACCATGCCTGACCCTCATTCTCCCCTCATATTCTCCACTGCACTTGCCACCACTAAAAACCATCCTTGCCCATTCTAGAATGGGCACACCTTTGCTACTATATATTTAAAATTGTTATTGCAGTTAAATATACTGTCACTGAATCTTCCTCAGATTTCTTATGATATAAATAAATTTGATCACATGGAAAATAAAGTTGTCTTGAAATATTTATAACACTACTGAACTTAAATCAGATTTGCATGGCTAAAACAACAATTTTGTTCTTTAAATTCCTATCATAGATTAGTGGAATGTATATATTGTGCTTTTATCATCAATGTCATTGTTGCCTTATAAAGTTTATGTGAAATCTCCATTAATAGCTGTAAAATATTGTAATTAGGAATATATTACATTTAGCTTGTATCTATGCAGGCCAGAACATATTAATCTTCACATATATCTTGAGACAAGTTGGTGCCCAGGCTTTTGTGTACAAACAATGGGTTTCAAACCTCATTGTGGTGCACAAACTCACTTCAAAGGATCTCATGCTGGGATATGCAATGAAGGTAGGCCCACCCCGGTCTCAATACTTAAACTTCCTTGGACCATTCAAGTCAATCTCCTGCCTTAATAGTCACAAGGATTTGCATTAAAGGGGGCTGACTTATGCAAAGTATAGGGATTGGAGATGCAGCCAATCCTTAACCAGCAATAGGGAAGCTCACCAATCAATTGCCACACTATGCCAACCAATGAGGCATCAGCCTGTATTGATATACACAGACACAGATAGGAAAGATTTTTCTCTTTATGGGAAAGCAGCCATCAGAATGGAACTAAAGGGTAATTATGGAAAAGGTCTGTTTTACATGTAACTGAATATGTTTATAGATTAACGATAAGGAATATACTCTGTATTCCTTCATGTAATTCTTTTATTTTAACCTAATCTTTTCTTCTTTGGTGTAAGACTATAGAAAGATGTTTGTGTATTAGATAGAAGCTTTCAACTACTTCATGATAAATGTTATTATATTAGAACTTTCACTCTTGGTCAAAGAACTCTCATTTAACCCACATCATATCTTTGAGATATAAAATCTTAAATATAGATTTTTCTGGGTAACACCTTTTCCCTCTTTATTTCTCTGAAGATCAGAATTATTGGACTGCAGAGAAAGCTGAGCGAAAGCTTTTCAGTGTAAGCTAGCAATCTTTTAATATTTACACATTCAACCTAATAACAGCCTAATTTTGACTAAAATTGTATTCTGGATGTATCCATTTGTCTTAAATTATGTGTAACATTTTAAAGAATGATTGTTTAATGAATCAAAGGCAGCGCTAAAATAAACTAACCTACAAGATTGAATAATCCATAGTAATTGATCCCATAAATATGTAAATAAAAGCAATACAAATAAATAGGTCAATAGTATCGCACAACAAATGTGTCATCATAAATAACTTAAATGACAACAAATATCATAAGCAAATGTAATCCTTGTACAATAAATATCTTGTAAACAGTCCCAACAAAAAATCCATGTAAGGACCAGAAGTCATTGCTTTTTTTGTTGTGCAATACTATTGACATATTTAGACTAACTTTTGTACATTTAATTTATTTTAGCACTGCCTTTAGTGTGTTTTAATGTTGTACTTATTAGCATGTGGGGGCTGCTTTTGTAGGTTCACCTCAAATTTTAATTTGCACCTTGCACGCGGGATCCCTAAAAATGCCGTGTTTTTAGGCATTAGACATTTTTTTACTGATCTAAATGCAGCCCATTGTTTGTATTGAGCCTATACACATAGGTGTGTAAACTTGCGCTACATATAGATCAGTAAAGAAAATCTGCATTGCTGGTGCAAATATGTGCATATACATGCAAATACATGTGTATGCTACCTTCCCTTGATAAAAAAAAGCTAGAAGAGTTTTTACGTGTATGTTTTCTGCCAAGAATATCTGATGTTCTTACATCAGTAACGTGTGCAAATGCCCATTGGGGGAGTGCACAGTGTGATAATTATCTATTATCATCTAAAGAAAGACTGTGGAAAGATACCAATTCCAGCCTCGAGGCTGCCCTGGCAGGAATATGTTATGGCAGATGTGCCAATGGCTGTTTAGTTGGTCACACACTAAGATTTTGAGTGTCTTCTTGGGCTGATTATTTGGGAAGAGGGCTTACTCCCTGTCTGTCATGTGACTAGGCACTTATAAGTGAGTTGATGCTTGTGGCCACCTAATACAAGGCTCCTGCCACCACAAAAAATACTTTAGTTCTATCTCCTTTACCGGGTGGTTGTGATGCTTATGAGATGCAGTGCTAAACCTGTCGTTCTTTAGATATTTATTTGGTGTCCTGATGAAGCATTTAACTGTGAAACATGTCAAGACAATTCAACATCTTTCCTGCACTTTTGGCTCCACTGTACAGTGGGTATAAGAAAGAATCACCCCCCTTCTTTAAAATAATCACATTTTGTTGCTTTGCAACACATGAAGACAGACAAATTTTTGTTTTATCCAACTGTATTTACTTGGGTAAGGTATAACATCCAAGAGAAAGATTTAACACCAACATGTCAGGAAAAAAAATTAAAAACAAAATCACTGAGTTGAAAAAAGGATCACCCCCCCTTATGTCAGTATTTTGTTGAACCACATTATGCTTGAATTACAGACTTTAGTCTGTTGGGATATGTCTTTACTAACGTTGCACTTCTAGACTTGGCTAAATAATTACATTTTAGTCTCATCTGACCACCTTAAATTGCACCATGAAGATTTAAGGCCACATGGAAAAAGGTGTTGTGGTCAAATGAGACTAAAACTGAATTATTTGGCCTCAACACCAAACGATATGTCTGGCAGAAATCCAAACAATCTCACCATCCAAAAAAAACCATACCTACAGTAAAGCATGGAAGTGATCATATTCTGTTATGGGAGTGTTTCCCTGCAGCAGGGACTGGAGCACTTGTCAGGATAGAAGAAAAATGGATGGGGCAAAATACCTTCAAATTCTTTAGGAAAATCTGGTGCCCTCTGCCAAAAAGTTGGGAAGCAGGTATACCTTCTAACATGCCAATGACCCACATGACACATGGATTGAAGGAGAAAAGGGCGAATGTCCTTGCATTGCCTAGTCATAGCCTAGACTTAAACACCATTGAAAATCTGTGGAATGACTTGAAGACTGCAGTCCACAAATGATCACCATCAAATATAACTGAACCAAAGCCGTTCTGCAAAAAAGAGTGGGCAAATATCTGAAAGTCTACATGTGTAAAGTTAGTAGAGACAGACTAAAGGCTGTAATTAAAGCAAAATGTGGTCCAACAAAATACTGACAGAAGGGGGGGGGGGGCGATCCTTTTTCCAACTCAGTGATTCTGTTTTTTATTTATTTTTATTTTTTTCTGACATGTTGGTGTTAGGTCTTTTACTTGGATGTTATAAGTTGCACTAGTAAATACAGCTGGATAAAACAAAAAACGGTGTCTGTCCTCATTTCAGGCTGCAAAGCAACAACATGTGATTATTTAAAAGGGGTGGTTCTTTTCTATACCAACTGTATACAATGGTTTAATATATGTTTCTTTATGGGGTTGATTTACTAAAGGCAAATAGGCTGTGCACTTTGCAAAGTGCAGTTGCTCCAGAGCTTAGTAAATGAACAGAAGCTCTGTTAACTTCCACCATCAAATCATGTGCAAGCAAACATGCAGTTTTTTTTCCTTGCACATGATTGGGTATTCTTGGCAGGGTGACGCTTTATCTCATTTACTAAGCTCTGGAGCAACTGCACTTTGCAAAGAGCACAGTCTATTTGCTATTAGTAAATCAACCTCAAAGTGTCTTAGCAGGAATAGCACTTTTTCAGGGTATTTGTTTCACTGATATATGTCTACTTATGTTGTTTTTATGGGGGGGGGGGGGTTAATCAATGTTATTAACTAACGTTACTGTGCTTTTAAGGTTGTATGGTTTCCCTTTTTACAGGGGTTATGCTTGACACCTTAAAATCAATTTTTTCTTTGTCTTTGTTGTTTCACAATTTGAATCCGGATGTGGTGCTGACTTTAACATGCTGTGTCCCTTATTTGCATTTATAGATATGTAACTTGTCAACATTGGACTTGAACTAGATAGGGAATGTTTCACACAGACTTGTAGTGCTTAAAAAGGGAGGTGTGTTTCTGACTGCATTCGTTAGATTATAGAATGAACTGGGCTGCACAGTCAAACTTTGGTACCTAATAAACTTTGGTGTTATATTCACACAGTGCATAACTGCTATAATAGAAAAGGAGAAGGAAGAGTCAAAATGAACATTTTCAGTACACTATGTGACTGAATACCTATTTCTGTAATTTCTATTGATCTTTAAAAACCGTAAACTGTATGAGAGACGTAAAGTAATAAAAAAATAAAAAAATAAACATATCATACTTACTTGCTCTATGCAATGGTTTTGCACAGAGCTACCCGATTCTCCTCTTCAGGGGTCCCCCACCAGAACCCCTGTCTCCTCATTTTTGGGAGTGCCCCCCATAGGAAGCCGCTGCCATGCAGGCTTAATATGGAGTCACGCTGTCTGCATTTATAGACACAGACAGTGTGGCTCAGCCCAACCCCATTCCCATCACAGATTTTGATTGACAGCAGCAAGTTCCACCTGCTACCTCTCTGTCCTGTGGGAAAAGAGAGCAGATCACGATTGGGCTCAGGTAAGTATAAGGGGGAGCTGGGGGGGATCCTAATAACAGAAGGATTTTTACCCTAATGCAGAGATTGCATTAAGGTAAAAAACCTTAAAGTATATGTAAACCTCAGACATGAAATATTAATAAAGCACATCCCTCTATAGTGTGTATTTGTCTCAATGCCTGTCTGCTGCTTCGTTCCTCTGCTATCACCAAGAATCACTTCTGGTAAGTTCTCCTGACACAGAGAGAAAAATGGTGACAGGGATGGACCTCCAAATGATTGGCAGCCTCAGCTCTGTTCCTGCATGCTGTGTGGAGAGGTGTGTCCCTTCCTTCTAATCAGCTGTCAAAGCTCTCCTCACTGAGCTCTGCAGAGTGTAAATTCAGCTCCCCAGCCCCCTTTTCCTGAACTCTCAGACAAGCTTTAAAATTCAGCACTTTGAAAATATGTAGAGAAGAAAGCGCTGCAGGTAGAACTTATGTAGAAGTATTTGTTTCATCTCTGTGTATCAGCTGAGGTCAGTCACTTCACTGGGTATATGGAAGGGTTTACAACCACTTTAAGCCTTTAGAACAACTCTAAAGTCTATCTAAACCCAAGCACAAAAATGTAATGTATTACATAGTATTATATTAGCCTATGTAATACATTGTGTATTACATAATGTATTGATAGGCTTACTAGTCCCTAGAGTTGGTGACTGCATTATTTTCATTTTCAGGCAACATTTTTAAACAGCATTTTTAGCACCGCCATCAACATCCTTATCTCTCTTGTGTAAACTACTAGTCCCCTATCCCCATGTAAATAGATGAACAAAGGAAGACATATCTAAAGTCCAAACTAGGGACTTTGCTCCTTCCATAGTTATTCTGCAGATGTGAGTGTTGCCACCAAGAAATAGGAAATGTGTTATTCTTAGGGTTTACAAGTGGAAATGTGGAAAAAAAGCCTGAAAATAGAAAAATAATGCAAGACCTTATCTAATAACTAGTAATTTGCAATATTTAAAATGTTTCAGTTTGGATTTAAATAGGTCAGTTTCTGTGAATTTAAGATGTAGAATTATCCATTAATTGTCTGTTTTCATCATCATATACACATGTAATTTATATTCCCGTGCTATGTAAAGTAATATCTGCAATCCAACATGCTTTGCTCTTTTATGTATGTTCATCCTTAACACCTACTGCACAAAGGTGTTTTCAAAGCACTCGACTGATGTGATAGATGATTTCATCGTTCCAAGGGTCTGGAGTTAAAATGATTTTAAATTTCCTTTTTAAACTGTAATAAGGGCTTTAAATAAGATGTCAGATAGTGTAGTGATGGAAGACTCAGTGTAAGTACAATGACACAATTTGATTTGGATGGATGGAATATGTCTTGCAACTTCAGGGAATGGTTGTAGTGAGGAAACTGCTTTTTAGATGACCAGTGTGACCTTGTAAGAAAGGTATGCTATAGTTATTTTAAAGCACAAACAGTTCTATGTAATATTTGTATTGGTCATTGCCTACAAGATTGTAATCAGACCTTTTAACAAAAAGCAAAATCCTGATTTTAGTTAGAGTTTTGTCTTTTAGAGAAGTATAGGATTTACTATTATAACATTGAGGAACAGCTGTTCCCAAGAACTGCAGTCTCTGCATTTGATTCTAATGCTTTCTGGCATGTTCTGCATGATGTGTAATATATTAGGAAAAAGTAGGTAGGTCTTTTCATATTTGGCTGCATGAAATGTTGCCTGCTTTAGGAGACATATTGTGTATGGAAATCAGGACTAAATTAGTACTGCAACCCTTGCTATCATGGAGGGACAACCTTTTACTTTAATTAGGGGGTCTATTTATAAAAACACATCATATAGCCTTTCATGCAGTGTATCTGCAGGTACATTTGTTCTGTGCAAATGTTGTTAACTATTTTATGAGTGAATGTTGTTTTATTATGGGTTACAGGTATTTGCTTATTGCCTCTAGGGTTCTCTAGAATTGTATCTTCTATTGTTACAAAGATGTATGTATTTCCAATGCGCCTCAGCTCCATCTAGTGGCCACAATGTGGTATTTACTACTGCCCATAATAAAAACATTTATTCAGAAGAGAAAATAGCCTGAAGAACCTGCGTTTTTGCCTACTTTGCACTGAACAAAAGTACATGCAGATTCACTGTATGAAAGGCTATACAAATCTCATATAAATAGACAACTAAGTTCTTTCTGCATAAGCCCGGTGAATTGAAAATTATGATGTAAAGACCCAGCACTTTTTAGACAGTTGGACTTAGAAATATAGAAGTATAGGAGGACAGAAAATTTACCATGGCTTCATAAAGTGATGCAACATTAACCTATTGCTATAAAACATTGACGGCCATGTGTGTTTCATATAAAGGGGGCTGTAAGCATGCCTCCCCCCTGACCTAACCAACAGTTCTGCCGTCTTATGAAAGCAGTGACATCAATGGTATAATATATACACTGTATATAATTTGTAGGTAAAAGGTTTGATCAACCATATACCTGTAAAGAAGTAGTAGAAGATTTACCTCTCCTGCCATACTACTCCTAAGAAATCATCCCGTGAAATCTGCTGGAAACAGACACTTCTGGGACTGTAGATCTCTTGGGTCCATCACAACTCTCTCTGAGTCCTTCTACTGACCTCCATATCATTACTGTACCCTGTGATTCTGTGAGAAGGGTCTCTTTAATGATAACCCAAATCCACTTTAATTTTACCTAAGCAATTAGCTCCAATGCATTTCACCAAAACAACAAAACATTTTTGAAATCTTCTAATGTTCGCCAAATTTTAGAAAAATTAAAACCTTAAATTTTGCTAATTCCAACTTAACAACATCACCATTGCAACTCGGCCCTTTGACTTTGTATATGCTCTGCTTTAGGAACTCCACCACCCTCTACTCTTTCCTCTTGCCATCCTTTTCAGACACCAATGCCTGACAAATTTGCTTGCTCCTCCTGCAGGTCCCCCTAATTAACATCCTCGCTCTGCCTTCCCCCTCACTTACCCCCTTGCTTACTTTGATTATTCTAAAGAAAACACTGACCCTTAACACTGTCTTTAAACAGGATCTTTCAGAAATTAGATGCGACGGCAAACAGTTCCTTTATCCTCCACAAGATAGCAAAGAAGGATATATGCATGCATTCGGTCCAAGCCATTTCGTTATTGCAATATAGTAGCAAGGAACACCTTTGAGGGAATGTTCAATCTGCATATGTCCTTCATTGCCATCTTATAGAAGAAAAATGAACCATTGGTCCCCACTGTCATTTTCTTGAAGACCAACATAAACACAGTGTTAGTCTTAGAGAATGACATCACTATATGGCAGAGAACATGAGCTGTACATCAAAATAATTCACTACTGTCATACTGCAATAGGGGAACCTCTTTGAGAGAATGCTTTGTATATTCATGGTCTCTGCTAACATCTTGTGGAGGACAAAAGAGCTGTTAGTAGCTAACACAATTTTCCAGAAGATCCTGCATTAGGACACCAGTGTTGATTTACGAAAGGAAAATAGGCTGTTCATATTGCAAGGAAAGTTGCACTCTGAAAGGGAGTTTGGAGTTTAGTGAATTAAGAGAAGTTCAGTTGTCTTCCATCATTCAATTATGTACAAGCAAAAATGCTGGGTTTTCCTTTTTAAAGTGAAACTTCACAGCATTCACTAAGCTCTAGGGTGAATTCTCTTACAAATGGCAACTTCCCTTACTTCAGAGCTTAGTGAAGTGAAGCTCTGTTGACTTCCATCATTCAATCATGTGCAACTAAAAATGCATTTTTTTTATTTTCCTTGCACGTGATTGAGTGTTCTTTTTCAAACTATAACGTCAAAACAGTCACTAAGCTGTGAGGCAATTTTTTTTTTGCAAAGTGCAACATCCCTTGCAAAGTGAACAGCCAATTTGCTTTTAATAAATCAACCCTATTGCGTAGGACAGCCTAGAATATTATCAACATCAGTAGGGATTTAAACAGGAGGGTTGAGCAATGCAAGAGCAAAATTAGCATGAGTGGTAACTCAAGGGCCTAAAGAGATATTATAGTTAGGGGGACCAGGAAAGTATTGTAATCAAAATTAGCAGGGGGAAAGGCCCACAAGGTCTGAAGCTCAATCTGCCCTGCTCGTTATGCATTTAGAGAAAAGGGATAGGCATGCCTTATCAGACAGATCCCCTTTTATCTTTCTATTTTTTTGATGTTATAAAATTAGTTTATGTGACATTTTAAACATTTGGCATTGGACATTTTCCAAATCTATTGGCTATTTTATAAATTTGATATGTATGTTAAAACTAATTATTGACATTTTCTTTCTCTTTTACTTTTCAGTACATTCGCAGAAGCAGAACAGGCAAACCTGTGTACGGAAGAGCCTTATATGTGCATTTGCCATGGCCTTTATTATAAGCGTCATGCTGATTGCGGCCAATCAGATTCTTCGGAGTGGCATGGAGTAGTCTTTCTTTTTTTTACCATAGCACTGTGAACAAAAATAACCATGCATGCGCATGCTTAGGTGAACATTTTTCTTAATATGTAATGGGAACTGCTGCAAGAACAATCGTTCTGCAACAATACAAGGCCAGCAGTTGTGAAGTGGCTTGCGGAACAATTGAATCTTCTCGGCAGGGACACAAAAGGGCTGTCTTAATGCTTTAACAGTTTTGTTTCCTAATGCAATAAACCCACAGGAGTTCTGAATTATTATTTCAAAGTAAAATGAAAATGCCATCATTTTAAATAGGTTCATAGATGTCTTTGAGCAACAAACGATTGCAAAACCTGTTTGAAAACAATGTTGTCCGTTTAGATATTATTCGTTCATCTTGCTTTTGTTACCAACTTTCAGGAAAGTATCAAGGTATATTTTTCACTGATATATTCACAGTGACCATTGTAATGAATTGCATACTTAGTCATTTCACCTCTACCAGTCCACTTGTATTATCATATTGTCAGATTGTTCATATATAAAATCATTTCTTATGGAATATAATGTTATTTGGATGTCTTGGCAATTTTTGAAAGAACAAATCTGGTTTCTGTTATCTAGGATGGTAAATCTTTCTGGCTTTCTGGATAAGGGAACTTTCCATAATCAAGCTCATTTATAAGGCAAAGAGTAACATGCAAAGTGCAAATCTCCATAGCGACCAATCATAAAATATTACTTTATAGTTATAATTACTCTAAAATATGAAAACATAAGCACGATTCACTGCTATGGGTGACTATGTATGTAATTGTTCTTGCTATGTTTTTAAATAAATAAGAACGTAGAAAGTAGCAAAGCACATTTAAGCCTTGTACACACGATCAGATTTTCCACAGACAAAACCTCCGACTTTTGTCTGAAGGCATGTGCCTGGATTTTGTCTTGCATACAAATGGCAAGGAATTGCCAAACAGGAATGTAGTGACATACTATGTGATTTTTCAGCTCTTTAGCTCCACCCTTTGGGCTCCTTCTGCTAATTTTGTGTTTGAAGTTTGGTGAGTGTTGGTTCGGGCTTTTCAGTTCATGCTTTTCAGTTCATGCTTTTCAGTTTGCGCTTTACATTTCGTGCTTTTCAGTTCGTTCCTGAATGGCCGTTCGTCAACCAGACATGTTGCGGAATTGGAGGAGATAACGAGTTATTTATTATTGGCCTTGGAGTTATGGCTTTGACCCAAGTCCAGTCCAGGAACAGGAGGAGGAGGAGTTCTTGGACCAAAAATTGGTTGCTTTATTAATCGTGACCAATTATGTCATATGCCTTTGCTGCGGGAGCTCCAGGAGAATAATCCGGATGATTTTCGGAATTATCTCCAGATGACAGACCCCTGCTTTTACCAACTCTTGGCATTGGTGACCTCCTATATTAAGAAGCAGGACACATGCATGAGGCTTTTATTTTATTTTTTGGTTGAATAATAATGATTTGATTTGTTTTATTTTCTA
The DNA here is from genome assembly GCA_037952925.1 of Lithobates clamitans. Taxonomy (NCBI): domain Eukaryota; kingdom Metazoa; phylum Chordata; class Amphibia; order Anura; family Ranidae; genus Lithobates; species Lithobates clamitans. The sequence continues at coordinate 561,293 of JBBGZY010000632.1, read as the reverse complement.
TATTTTTGGATGCATAGAATGCACTTTTTTGGTTAAGTTCTATTGGCAGATAGCATGTCTAATTTTATTTGTTTTCTTTTTTTAAAGCACAATAAAAAAATTGTGTAGAATAATACTTGGCTATGTATTTAACTTCAAATGACAGTTTGGGAGTAGGCAGTTACATTTAAAAAATACAATGTAAAATTAACAAGGGACACCAACATAGTTGTATCTTTGATCTTAAAAACTACGGGATAATGGTGTTATGGTAACTTGCACAAATAAAAACAAAACAAAACCATAATATTATTCTTGATATCACTAGAAAAAAAAAGCCTTTGAAAATTTGTTTGCAATAACTCCATCAGTATCACCAGCAAAGCAGCTTCATTATTATCCCATTAAAGAAAAAGAGAATGTGTGCTGCATTTTGATATTTCATAGTTTGAAACGCCACAAATGTTAATTCAACATTACGAACGCTAGTTTACAAGACCGACTGCTTCTGGCTCGTCCTTGCTTCTGAGCATGCGTGTTTGTACTTTGGACTTTTGTCCGACGGACTTGTGTACACACGCTCTGAATATCTGACAACAGACATTTGTCCGCAAAATTTTTTTAAAGCCTGCTATCTAATATTGTCCGCAGAAAAAACGACAATTGTCCCATGGAGCATACAAACGGTGCGATTTTCCACCAACAGCCTGTCATCACACAATTCCTGTCGGAAAATCCAATTGTGTGTACGAGGCTCAGGAGTATGTGCCCAAGGCTGCTTTCTGTGTATCTCTGTTCAATTTGTGCTGTGATGGCTGCATCTTTAATTTGGGCTCATTGATTACAACCTGCTCAGGTTCATAGGGTGTTTAGAGTTACTACTGACTGCACAGTGTCAAGACTGGCACTTGCTTCTGAATCTGATTGCTCCTGTAAGGTAACCTTGATAGCACAGCCATCCAAGTTCCATACACTTTGAATTTGACACATGGAACAAAGCGCACAAAAGTAACCACACGATTTTTGCAACTAAAATGCAATTTTTTTTGTCACACTGTCCTGTAACTGTGCTGTAATTAAATTTTTTTTAGCTAGTCTTGTCCTCAATTATGGGGAGATTCTTGGTGATCAAAGCTGTGTGTATAATCTTTTTACATATAAGATGTAATTTAATATATTTTGGAATTTTCTGAATTTCACATCTCTGGATAACAGAATTCATAGCTGTTTTGTATGATCTTGGTAAGGGTAACATGTTGATAACTTAATATTGTAAATCCTGATAAAAACGTTTGTACTTAATATTTTTTCTTTCTATAAAGTCTGAAGCAATAATAACAATGGCACAAAATATTTGGAGCTAAGTTTAAAGGTATTATCAGGATACTTTGTTGGTCATTTTATTCAACTAATATTTTGACAGCTAAATCATTTTTCATTTTACAATCTTGGTATATGGATGGCGTGACTGTGTACCGCTCATTAAAAATTCCTTGAACTTTCCACCTTTTTCCATTAAATGGATTCTAAAGAGCCAAAGCCATATTAGTATATTTCTGCACTTCCATGCCAAAAGCATACATTGCTAGATTTGCACTTTGAATGTATGCCTAGTAAATTGTGACATTTCATTAGTCCGGCATTGAAATGAGGAATTGATGTGCATTAAACATAATCATTTATTTATTTGATAAATGTTATTATTCTATATATAAAAATATAGTTAGTGACTAATTGTCAATTATTTAAACTGGATGCATTTATTTTGATGATTCAGGTTAAGGAGTAATAAAAATGTGGCCAACGGGCATTCTTTTTATGACCAGGAAGTCATGTCGCTCTATCTGGGTGTTCAAAGACAGACACAAGTTTCCTATTCATGATGATGTTGTGGTATTACATTTTTTTTTTGTATAGAGTTAGTGGTATTGGTCACTGTGACAGCTCAATCTCCAAAAGGGGTCAGATGCTCTAAGCATTCCACACTCTCCCAAATAAAGTTTTTTTTGTTGCTGTATATATGATTACTGGGGACATTTCTCTCCATTACCTGTCTAAGCACCAAAACATGAAGTAAGGGGAAATCTCACCATTGGGAACATGGATTTCAGTAAAATCCCAAAAAAGCATCAACCTTCTCCCAACTCAATAGTTTTGCTTAGACATCTATTTTAAGCACCCTTAAAGGAAATTTCCAATTATATATTCTTCATTTAATTTTTACATTTTTACATTAGAGAGATACAGTGTTTGAACTATCAATTGTCCACAAGGAAAGCTCTGTTAAAATAAACCGCATCCTGCTTTGCTTTGTGTCTCTTAAGGGCCCTTCGCAGTAAAAGCAAGGAAGCTTTAAAAACCTCTGTAGTGTAATAATATGCTTTACTAAACACAAATGCTGTATATACAATTGTAGGAAAAACAACTCAAGACATACAAAGTATTACAGACATACATACAACATGCACGCACACGCTACCTATCCTTTCCCAATTCCCCAAATGACTCAACCATTTACCAATTGTATTAGGGGACAGCTTGTGCAAACATTTCCAACTGAAATTGTTTGAGAAGTGTTCACTTCAACCTGAGCAAACAACAGACAGATATTATGTGTAAATCTGAGATATATATATATTATATTATATTAAATTATATCATACGCAACACACATCTATCAGTCTCCTATATACCAATATGGAATTGTTCTCTCCTTGCTGCATTTTGCCAGCAACAGTGGGATTATCATCCAGATGTTGTGGGAAAAATGTTCTTACCATATTTTGTTCATCAATTTTTATTTAATAATTTTTGAGAAGGTAAAAAATGTCCCCAATTCAATCTAACAGTCACGTAAGAGACCATTTCAGTTTTTTTTCTACCCACCACAACCCTAGGTTTGCCAATCTGGCAGAAACTTCATGCCCACTAATTTTATGTCCCCTTTATTTGAGTTAAAGGGAATCTCTTACAAGCAAAAGAATGTTTATACATGCAGAAATCCACTGGCTAGATAATGTAACATTTTCTCTGAATCTGTTGGTGTTCAGATTAATGCTAGTATTAAATACAAAATTTACAGTCTACTGAATAGCATTGTCACTTTTATAAGACGTGCAATATTTGCTTTATACCCCATTTCCATGCCTACTGTAATGTTAAAATACATCCTTACAAGGTAATATGTTGGAAAATATGTATAACTGGTGAACACAAAATGGGAATAAAAGGGAGTTATTGCCCAGAGACCAATCTTAGTCCTTGTTTCATTTCACAGAAAATAAAAGATGAAAAAAGATAATTAGTAACAACAACTCACCCTTTCATCCCATTTTTTTTCTCCGGTACTTTATAAATAGTCCTCTTAAGTAAAAATATTATTCTATTGGTTGCAATCTGCGCAAAGTAACTAGCTATTCTTAGTCTGTAAATATCTGAATTGTTCCTTTGAATGAACAAAGCTCCAGCAATCTTTGGAAGAACATAAAGAAATATACTGAGTGGTTACAACTGTGCTCACAAAGTAAGAATTTAATGGCAGGTCCTGCTGCTTACTGCTGATTTCTGCTTTAAAGTTACATTTGGAATTTAGTCTATTTTGATTTTCCCTTCTCTATGTAGTATGAATGTAGTCAACATATAATAAAGGGCATATTTGCATATGTTATGCACAAAAGCATTGTAGAATATATAGATATTATTTCTATTTGTCTGCAATGAAAAAAAAAAGGAAAAAAGAAAACAATCAACTAATTGTATGTGTTTGTGTAGAAAATAAGCAGGGTGCTAAATGTTAATGGACGTTTGCTCAGGAAGCAACCACGGGAGGTGAAAGACTGGCAAGGCATGTCAATTTAGAAAACAAGAATAGATTTTCAAGCCATTGACTCACTATATTTGTGAAGTAATATAGGTATTTTAAAATTTTTGCCCAATCTGCTTTTTGTTGCTTGAAAGCTTTGAAATGGTTTTCACATTTAAAGAGGACATGTAAGGAGTATGTTAAGTTTCACAGTAGTTTAGCAAATTTAAAACAGTGAATCTCTTGGTTCCTTCACCTGCCTTTGTATTTTATTTGTCCTTCACTAATTTTGATAATCTTTTATTACTATTTTAACAAATTGTACTTTAGCTTACTCGCAATTTTGATGACTAAGATCACACTGCCATGTTGTGTATTTATTAAATGCTGCTTCTTTTTGTGGTAATGGCTAGAGTAAATCTGTGAACAAATGTAGATATTATAATTGTAAGTCTTATCCATGGTTGTATAGTGGGCAGCTCCACATTTATTATTAGGGTGGGCACACAAGTTGCAAATTATAATCAATTTTTGAGAACAATTAACCATGGGAAACCCCTGAAGATCAAAATAGGGAATACAATTTCCACCTATATTCTGAAATGCATATAAAATTTTGGCTATAAATACACCTAAAATGGATGCATAATCTGCTCATGCCTGCAATTTAAAGAAAAATGCCATAGACACATTTCAAGTGTCCAAAGTGGCATAATGTACCTCACTGGAGCACTGGGCTGTGGAGGGGGCAGGAGTGGCCGGCTCAGGCTCTCAATGGACCACTGAAAGCTTGAGCTGGGTGCTGGTCCAAGCATGTCGGCGGATCCCAACTTCATTGTCGCGATCTTGCCTGAGCCTTTTTAGCAGAGTGTAGAATGAACTGCACTCCTGTGATCCATAGGAGAAGTATAGCCAAACAAGCTTTGACTGTACTTCTTCTTTAGTGTACTTTTGCCTGAGCCCATTTATCACCAGAATGTGGTCTAAAAAGTATAAACATATAGTGTGAAACAGATTCTGTTGTCTATTTATTTGCATGTTTTGGACTGGGGGGATTGGAGGTGACCAAGCTCAAGTTTTTTAATTCCTTGAGAGAAAAGAGAGGTCACATCCTGGATTTGCTACCTCATATGGCTGTGTAAAGCTTAAGACTGGCAGAACAAAAGAACAAACCCTTTGGTTCTAATTTTCTCTACTACTTCAGCATTCTATTCAAAGATAGGAAACTAAGGAAATTAATTATTGTGTGTTTTCTATGTAATAAGAACCTGATTGTTTTCTATATGTGGTCTATTTGTAAAAAAAAAATTCTAAGAAATTTCTCTACAAAACTGGACAACTTGCCTATAGTTATCAGTTAGGTTTAACCTTGAAAATTAAACAGTCCCTAATTCTATAAAAGTTTGTGAGTAAGGATATGGCGAACACCCCCAGTTCGGTTCACACCAGAAAATGCGAACAGATCAAAAAATTCAGACAAACACACGAACACCATTAAAGTCTATGGGACACGAACATGAAAAATCAAAAGTGCTCATTTTAAAGGCTTATATGCAAGTTATTTTCAAAAAAAAAAAAAAAGTGTTTGGGGACCTGGGTCCTGCCCAAGGGGACATTTATCAATGCAAAAAAAGTTTTAAAAACGTTTGTTTTTTCTGGAGCAGTGATTTTAATAATGCTTAAAGTGAAACAATAAAAATGAAATTTAAATATCGTGCCTGGGGGGTGTCTAGAGTATTCCTGTGGAAGTGGCACAGTTTTCCAGTGTTTAGAACAGTACCACAGCAAAATTACATTTCTAAAGGAAAAAAGTAATTTAAGGAGTGCGCATGTGCGAGAGCTCCAACATGGCCGCATAAGCCTGGAGCTCCGCACCACCCCGGACCAACAATCGGTACAACGCCTACCACAGCCCGAGGAGAACCATTCCGGTCACCCCCCCTACACCAGGTACAGCAGGGGATTACAGCAGTATGTCCGGTCCCCAAGCCCGCCGTGATTTAGGCCCGCAGTTTGCTGCGGCGGCGCCGGAGGGGTGTACCAAGATGGCCACCGGCATCGATTCTACTAGGCCTCATGCAGCCACACAGCCTAAAGGCCCGGAACACAGACCTATACTGACCCCACCGACCCTGACTTATGCCCAAGCGGCACAGGGAGGCCCCAGCACGAATCAGATCTGCCATCAGGGCCCTCCCCAGCACCAAGCCCCCTCCATGGCCCAGAAAGAGCTAACAACCAGTGGGCAGACAGAGGATGGAGCCTTTTCCCCCTCTATACCCTCCCAACTACCATCTTCAGCAGACTCTTCCCCTGGATACACTGTAAAGGACATCTCTGCACTCCAAGAAGATCTTTTTACTAAATTCTCAGCCTTATTAGAAAAGGGACTGGCCAATACAGCAATCCAGATCACTAATGCCATTAAAACAGACCTATCTAGCCTGGGCTCCAGAATTGAGGCAATGGAAGACAAAATAGATAACACTGTCGCCAGAACCAACCAAAATGCTGCGCACATCCAGACCGTTCAAGAACAACTGGACACAGCCCTCTCAAGAATCGATGAACTCGAGAACAGGTCCAGGAGGTATAATTTCAGAATTAGAGGCCTCCCGGAATCTTTTACGGATATCCACCTTACGGTGCAGGACTTTATCGCAGAACTTATCATTAACATTCCGCCTCACAGGTTAGAGCTTGACAGGGCACATAGGGCTCTGGGACCCCCAAGAAAAGACGGTACGCCCAGGGACATAATAGTGAAACCGCATTTTTACGCGGTCAAAGAGGAGGTAATGCGACAATCGCGTTTGAAGCCTAAACTAATGCATCAGGGTCACCAAATTCAGGTTTTTGCTGATCTGGCTCAGTCCACCATACAAAGATGACGCGCCCTAAAGCCCCTTCTATCGGTCCTAATGGAACGAGACATCAAATACCGATGGTCTTTCCCCTTCTCCGTGAAGTTCTCACTACAAGGCAAAACTTTTGCTTTTTCCAACCTCCCAGAAGGTGAGAGATTGTTCCTATCCCTTAAGCTAATCTCCCAGGAAGCTCCCATGGATTACTCCTCATCATCGTCAGGATCGACTAAACGACCACCTCCAGCCAGCCCTGTCTCCCCCCTCTGGAGCAAGGGTCCCTCTAAGAAGAGCAAAGATGGAAGACCACCATAACGGATCTTTGAGACTTTCTCCTCTCCCAGTCCTACTACGGACTTCTCTTTTTGGGAAAAAGTTCCCAACGTTGTCTGAGCCAGTGCTCAACTTTATTTCCTCCTGAACCAGTCGGGTCACTAGTTCCAGGACACCACTTGGATCCACAGGCCTCTACACCGCATTTTTCCAAGGCCTAAAGAAGAGACTCTCCTACAGCATACAGCCCACAGGTTTACTTTTTTTTTTCAGGAGCAAGAGGACGATGTCTTATGATTCTGCAGGGGGAGCTAGACTCCCGAAAATTCTGTTCGATATAGCAACCAGCACTCCCCTCCTAACTGGATCGACGTTCCTGGACTTTGTTTACTAGAGGCTATTTAGCTCCATGGATCGTTTTTTGGTTTTCCTTTTTTTCCTTTTTTCTATTTTCATGGTTCTAAGGTTTTGTTATGTTTTTGTAATCACTCACTCTGTTGCCTTAGAATCAGTTGTGCACAGTTTATGAGTCAGTTATTTTTAGCTGCAAGGGTCTGGGGTGGTTCCCTTGCGCCTCCTCTCACTCCTAGTAGACCGAATGGGTTCTCTTCGAGTGAGACTCCGCTCGCCCCCACAGGGCGAGCGAAGATTTATAGTGGAAATTTGGCGGTCTAATATACCGCCGCCTTCCACGGATCTGGTTAACAGATCCTTGCTCTTGTTTTTGTTCTTATGTTTTTTTATGTTTCTACCTCCCATCTCTCCCCTCTCACCTTCTCTTCTTTTTCTAGCCGGTCATCGGGAGTCGCCCCAGGTCCTCGCCCTAACTGAATTAGGATGCTCCCTTTCCTACACCACCCTCACGGCGAATACACCTCACCACAAGGTAAGTGGCTGCAGGACCAGTGATCATCTCTCCCTCTGTTCCAATGCCTAATTCAATAACGAAGGCAGTAGATCTCAAGGTGGCTTCTCATAATGCTCAAGGGCTAAATTCTCCTAGGAAAAGGAGATTAGCCTTTGACCACTACAAATCCCTCAAAATTGACATAATGCACCTGCAGGAGACGCATTTTCCGATTCGGTACAGTCCCAAGTTCCTACACCCCCATTATCCATCCTTTTTCCTCGCCAATGCCCCCAACAAAACCAAAGGGGTAGCAATACTTTTCTCTATGAGCAGCAAATTCACCCACATCTCGGATTTTAAAGATCCAGAGGGCAGGTTTATCCTTGTAAAGGGCACTCTGGAGGGAGTACTGTACTCCATAATTTCATACTATGCACCCAACAAGGGACAAGCAACTTTCTTCCAGAACCTCTTTACAACTATCATCCCCCTGCTGGAGGGCAAGGTCATATGGGGGGGAGACTCCAATGTGGCGTTTGACCAGGGTCTAGACAAAACCAAACCCTTTAAAGACAGGTTAACGCGCCCTACAAAACTTAGCACCAGAATCGCCAAAGTGATACACTCACAAGGCTTAGTTGACATTTGGGGGGAACTGAACCCCAAACGCAGGGACTTTACACATTACTCCTCTCCCCATCAGTCCTACGCAAGGATTGACCACATTCTCATTCAGACCAATCTTATCCCCCTGGCTTTCAAGGCTACTATTATAGATATAGCTTGGTCGGACCACTCTCTAGTTCTCCTTACATTGAGAAATGTCCTGACAGGGAACGGGGGCTCCTACTGGACACTGAACGAGTCTCTTCTGGGTGACCCAGTAAACGTTAAGATGATAGGAGACGGTATTAGGGAATATTTCCGACTAAACGATGTTGAAAACATCTCTCCAGAAAATCTATGGGCAGCCCATAAGGCTACAGTTAGGGGTGAGCTCATCAGGCTAGCGTCTCAGGTTAAAAAGGAAAGACTGATGGACATTCACAAACTGGAACAAACCTTTATCTCTTTGAAAACGACCATAAAAAAGATCCATCTAAGGTGCACACTGAGAACGCGATTAGACTGGAACTCAATCTGGCATTAACGGCTAAAGCCGAAAAACATATTAAGTGGAGCAGAGCTAAATTTTACTGTCAAAGGGACAAAATAGGAACGATGCTAGCCACTAAACTCTCCCCCAAATTCCGTACCCACTCTTTCCCCAAACTACGTATAGCAGGCCAACCACCTGCAGCCAATCCAACTAAAATCATGACTGCATTCCATAAATTTTACTCTGAGTTGTACAAACCCACACAAACAGATAGAGATTCTTTGATTACCGCATTTTTCTCGAACCTTCAACTGCCCTCTATATCCAAGGACCATAGAGACCTAATGGATGAACCCTTCACCTCAGAGGAGATAAGAGAGTCATCAAAAATCTTAAGACTGGCTCAGCTCCGGGTCCAGATGGCTTATCAGTTCCCTACTATAAGACATTCGGAGACATATTGGCCCCCCACATGACGAAATTTTTCAATTCTAAAAAATCACGCTCCCCCTTAGATCCACAATTGAACACGGCCTTTTTTCTGTCATCCCCAAACCAAATAAGAATCATGAAGAAGTAGAGAATTATAGGCCCATTTCATTAATTAATAACGATCTCAAAATTCTTACCAAAATTCTTGCTAACCGGCTTGCCTCCTTTATTAAGCAGTATGTCCACAAGGACAAGGTGGGATTTATCCCAGGGAGACAAGGTCCAGACCAAATTAGGAGAGCGGTAGACATTGTCTCCATTCTCCAATCTAATTGGGAAGGGGGCCCCAAGCAAGAAGGAATGCTCTTATCCCTAGATTTACATAAGGCCTTCGATTCTATCGAATGGCCTTATTTATTCTCCCTACTGGAAAGGTGAGGCTTTGGGACTAGTTTCTTAGGGACTCTGAGATCTCTCTATTCCAACCCAAAAGCGGTGATAAGATTACAAGGCCAATACTCCAAACCCCTCCAAATAGCAAGAGGGACAAGACAGGGTTGTCCTCTCTCCCCTCTGATTTTCGCTATGGCGATAGAGACACTAGCGATAGCAATTAGATCGAATCCCAACATCCAAGGGGTAGCCTGTGGAAATCAAGTCCACAAATGCGGGCTATTTGCGGACGATATGCTTCTCTTTATTACGTCCCCCATCACGTCCCTCCCAAACTTGTGCAAACTCCTGAAGGAGTTCGCTAACATCTCAGGCCTAAAGGTTAACTATTCCAAGTCATTGGCTTTAAATATCTCCCTCAAAACGGACACTGTATCTACACTTCAAAGCGCCTTCGAATTTAAGTGGAACGACCGTTATATCGATTACTTAGGAATTCAACTCACGGAAAAAACGGAACAATTATATACTATGAACTTCCCGCAAACGTATCGCAAATTAGAATCTGACTTGGAAAAATGGTCGAAGGGGGAGGTTTCCTGGTTAGGGAGAGTCCACGCAGTGAAGATGACACTTTTACCTAGACTCCTTCACCTGTTCAGGGCCCTTCCGATAAACATTAATAAGGATCATTTGACCAAATTTCAAAGAAAAGTAACCAAATTTATTTGGGGGGTGGAGGTCACAGACTCCTGCAACAAGTTCTTTTCCTTCCCAGAACACAGGGGGGTTTAGGAGCACCACAGCTCTTCTGGTATTACCAGGTTGCCGGGTTAGCCCAACTCTCAGCACTCTATTCTAAGGCGGAAAAACCAGACTGGATTCAGATAGAGAGATGGGCCGCCCCTTCCTATACCCTGGACTTTCTCCTCTGGGTTCCCCCAAGACAGAGACCCCCAATAATTTCCCCTTCCCTATCACAAGCGTTTAAAGTATGGGACAATCTTAGAAACAACCACACTCTAATCTCTAGAGGTCGCCCACACATTTTCAATAACCCAGACTTTGCCCCAGGGATGGACATCAAAGCCTTTAGATGGTGGTTGGACAAGGGACTGTACCAGATCGGACACTTCTTTACCAATGAGGGCCCTATTTCCCTTGAGTTCTGTATCAATCATCTTGAAATGCCAAACTCAGAGCGTTATAGATTCCACCAAATAAGACATTTCCTTCGCCACCTGTGGGGAGGAGGAAAATCTCCACTTAATTAATTCATTTAAACCATATGAATTTTGGTGTGGGCGTTCCTTGGAACAGAGGGGAGGAATCTCTGTCATCTATCAGTCACTAGCCCTTTACTCCCAAAAGACTCCTTACATGCTTGCGTGGGAGACTGATCTTGCCCTCAACTGGGAAGTTGATAAATGGAGAAGCTCATTTAATAGATCATTCAAGGGCATTAAGAATATTTCCCTAATTGAATCTAGTATCAAGGTCATAACAAGATGGTACCTTACCCCCGACAAATTATCTAAAATGTACCCAACAGCGGATCCTCAGTGTTTCCGAGGGTGCCAGCTCCTGGGTTCCATGGCACACATATGGTGGGAATGCCCCAGACTGAGGCCCTTCTGGGGCAAGGTATTCTCTCTGATTCGTAAAATAACGAAGATTCAAATCCCAATAACCCCTGCCATAGCCCTACTTAATGACAACTTACCCAAGACTCCTAAACAATCTCGTAAACTAATATACTTTATCCTCCTAGGGGCCAAATTAACCATTGCCAAAGCATGAAAACAGCCCAGGGTTTCCTTTAAGGCAGCCATTCGCAAAGTTTCCTGGATAATGTCCCAAGAGAAACTCTCGAGCATTCTAGACGAAAAAAAAGTGCAATTCGAAGCTATCTGGGAGCCCTGGGCACAGTTTATTGGAATCTCCGTCATACCCGGCGTCCAACCTTAAAATTATGAGGGAGTTTAATAAGGGACGGGGGCCCCTCCCGATGAAAGGCTAGCTTCTCTTTCTCCCTCTCTTCTCTTCCCCCTTTATTCTCTGCGTATCTTTCACTATTCTTCTCATATCCACTATAGGGGGACTAGGAATTGGTCCCCCGAATTTGGTGTAATTTATTTCCCATAAGGGGGTTATTAGTTTGTGGAGCCCAAGTGTCTTATTTTTTTTTTGTTTATTCCTAATTTTATTATTTTTTTCCTTCTCATGAAGGTTTTATATCCAGGCTGCAGCTTTTACACAAAGTTATCTATGAACCTGAGGCCCCTCGGTATACATAAGGGCGAGGTGGCTTACGGAGAATCTCCCAAGCACAGTTAGATCCCTTTAGGGGGTCCGGCGAGTTCCCTGTAGGCCACTCTAAGCCAAGATAACTAAACTTGGAGGCCTATACTCTCTTCGAGGAATAGCAGCAGCTTAGTAGGATCTAGTTTTGGTTATAGTGGTTTGATAAACTATTAAACTTTGTTCTGTCAGGATACAAGTCCCCCTCAGGGAAATGTCATGCATCAGCTTGATGTGATTTGTATTATTTTTTTTGCTTATGTTCTTCCTTTTTCTGTAAAACTAATAAAAGTTTTGAAAGTAAAAGTAATTTAAAACTGATCGCGGCTGTAATGAATTGTCGGGTCTTGGCAATATAGATAAAACTCATTGATGGGGACAAGGGCCTTATGCCCACAACCCTTGCTTGGTGGATGTATGGGCGGAAGGGTTATCGGACTCTGGAAGTCCCCTTTAACATGGGGACCCCAGATCCTGGCCCCCCCTATGTGAATTGGCAACGTGTACATTGTACCCCTACCATTTCACAAAAAAAGTGTCAAAAATCATAAAAAAGACAGGAGACACTTTGGGACAAGTCTTTTATTAAAAAATAAAAAAATAAAAATGTCCCACAATGTAGATCCATCTCACGCTGCGCGACGGACCGAAAAAAAAAAAAAAAGCTACAACAGCTCCGTGGAACATTGACATTTGACATTTTTTATTTTTTACGATAAGCCCCCCGCCCGCAGACCCCCACAACCACTGGGCAAGGGTTGTTGGGATGAGGCTCTTGTCCCCATCAATATGGGGACAAGGTGCTTTGGGGACCCCAAAGCATCCTCCCCATGTTTAGGGCATGTGGCCTGGTATGGTTCAGGAGGGGGGCGCTCTCTCGTCTCCCCTTTTTTCCCTGCAGCTTGCCAGGTTGCGTGCTCGGATAAGGGTCTGGTGTGGATTTGGGGGACCCCATGTCATTTTTTTTACATTTTGTGCAGGGCTCCCCTTAAAATCCATACCAGACCCCTATGCCTTTTTTTTTAAATTTTCAAACAGGTTTTAACTTAATATCCATACCAGACCTGAAAGGCCTGGTATGGATTTTGGGGGGACCCCCACGCAATCTTTTAAAAAAAAATTGGTTCTGTGTTCCCCTTAAAATTCATACCAGACCCAAAGGGCCTGGTAATGGACTGGGGGGAACCCATGCTGTTTTTTTTCAATGAGTTTTATCTATATAGACCCAACTATAGACACCCCCAGGCATGATGTTTAAAGGAATATTTTATTATTATTGTTTCACTTTAAGCATTATTAAAATCACTCCACCCTAAAAAACAGCCATTTTAATACTTTTTTTTGCATTGATACATGTCCCCTGGGGCAGGACCTGGGTCCCCATACACTTTTTATGACAATAACTTGCATATAAGCCTTTAAAATTAGCACTTTTGGTTTTTCATGTTAGTGTCCCATAGACTTTAATGGGGGTTCCACGGCTTTCAAATTTGCTCTGAACACCGCATAATGTTCGTTGTTCGCCGAACATCCGAACAACCAAAGTTCAGCCCGAACTTATGCTCGGGCCAAACCATTCACCCCTCCCTATTTATGAGTAGGAAAATCAAGGCAAATATAGAAATAAATAGTAATGACTATTAAAGTGGATAGATATCATATAATGTGTAGTAGCTTGAGAGAAAGAACCATTTTTTAGAGCACAAAGGCACAAACATCCAAAAATGTTCAATGGAACAATATGTCATAACAAGTTTCTGAATAAAAAGTTTGCGAAAGATAGATCCTTTGATGCTGCTATTGGTTCACAACCTGAATTATATTGCTATTGCAAGTATGAAAATGATCACTAGTGTTTTCAGAGCACAAAGGCGCAAACATCTAAAAACCTTAAATGGATCAATATGCCGTAACAAAAGTTCCTGAATAAAAAATGTGTGAAAGATAGAACCTTTGATGCTGCTATTGGTTCATAACCTGAATTATATTGCTAGTGCAAGTATAAAAATGATCACTAGTATTTTAAATTTGGTAGGCTTATTACATCAACGTATACTATGCATTAATGATGCATTAAAGTGTTTGTTCACAAATGCAAGAAATCTGCCAAGCAAAATAGGTGAGTTGGAAGCGCTGGTGCACAAGGAGAACTATGATGTAATCTGTATTGCTGAAACTTGGCTTCATTACTCACATGACTGGGCTATTAATATTACTGGCTATGTGAGAAGTGATCTCAAAGCGAGTGTGAACGAGGACTCAATTGATGGAGAGTGTGATGTGGCTGAAGCATTATGGGTGGAACTGCAAATAGATGTGCGTAGTTCAAAGTTAATCATTTGAGTTTGTTATAGACCACCAAATGTTAATGAGGAGGTTGAAACTCAGCTCTTTGCACAGATGGAAAGGACTGAAAGGGCTGGAACGGTGATAATAATGGGTGATTTTAACTACTCAGAAATTGACTGGAGTATTGGCACTGCTGGGACAGTTAAAGGGCAAAAATGTATAAACCTATTACAGGACAATTTTATGGTCCAGTTTATTGAGGCCTCAACTAGGAATGATGCTCTGTTGGACCAATATAAAGGAACGAACATCTGGATAGCAGTGACCATAACATGATTTCATTTGATGTTAGCTGTTAGCAAAAAACATTTAACTTTAAGAGAGCACATTTTCCAAGGATGAGGGTTGCTCTCCAGGACATAGAATGGGAGGGAATATTGGCATCCATAAACGCAGAACAGAAATGGGAATTCTTCAAAAAGACTGTTTCTGAACTCACTGCAAAGTATATTCCCATAGGCAATACATTTAAAAGGCTACAAATAAAACCTATGTGGCTCACGGCCAAAGTTAAAAAAGTTATAAACAACAAGAAAAGAGCTTTTAAAAAAATATAAAAATGAAGGAACACTATTGTTGTTTAAATTTTAAAAAGAATATAACAGAATATGTAAAAAGGAAATCAAGGACGCAAAAATTCATAAGGAAGGACAGATTGCAAAAGATAGTAGGGCAAACCCCCAAAAAGTCTTCAAATATATTAATAGTAAAAAGGTCAGGTCTGAGCATGTAGGCCCTTTAGAAAATAATCTAGAGTGGGTGACTGGGGACAAAGAAAAGGGCAAATGTATTAAATACATTCTTCAGTTCTGTGTATACAAAGTAGCATGGGGGAGCTCAAGTCCATAATGGGGATGGTATAGACACAGCCCAAAATGATCCACAATGGCTCAATAGTGATATGGTCCAGAAATATTTAGACAGACTAAAGGTCGATAAAGCATCTGGACCAGATGGTATCCACCCACGGATCCTAAAAGAATTGAGCTCTGTCATTTCAAAGCCATTTTTTCTAATTTTTAGGGACTCATTAATGACAGGAATGGTACCACTGGATTGTCTTAGGGACAATTTGGCGCCTATATTTAAAAAGGGATCAAAGTCTTTACCAAGTAACTATAGACCTGTTAGTTTAACTTCTATAGTCGGGAAGATACTGGAGAATTTAATAAAAGACCACATAGATGAGTTCTTGCTGGAAAAAATTATTTTAAGCAACAGACAGCATGGATTCACGAAAGACAGAAGTTGTCAAACAAATCTGATTTCTTTTTATGAAGAGGTAAGTAAAACCTTGAACAGAGGGGCGGTTGTGGACGTGGTATACTTGGATTTTGCAAAAGCGTTTGACACAGTTCCCCACACACGGCTAATGTGTAAGGTAAAGTCTACAGGCTTGGAAGTATCAGTTTGTAAATGGATAGAAAACTGGCTAAAAGACAGAATTCAGAGAGTAGTGGTTAATGACTCTTATGCTGAATGGTCTAAGGTTATCAGTGGTGTACCCCAAAGTTCAGTGTTGGGACCCTTACTTTTTAATAGCTTTATAAATGATATAGGGTCTGGGATTAAAAGTACCATTTGCCAGTCTTTGCAGATGACACCAAACTATGCAGTGGAATAACGTCCTTACAGGTTGTCTCCAATTTACAAGCCGATCTCAATGCACTGTCTAATTGGGGGACTATGTGGCAGATGAGGTTTAATGTTGATAAATGTAAAGTTATTCACTTGGGGCTAAGAATCTGCATGCATCATTGCATAATACATACTAGGGGGAGTACAACTGGGGGAATCCATGGTGGAGAAGGATCTGGGAGTTTTGGTAGATCATAAGCTCAATAATAACATGCAATGCAAAGCTGTGGTTTCCAAAGCGAGCAAAGTCTTTTCTTGCATTAAAAGAGGTATGGACGAGAGAGAGAGATATAATTTTGCTCCTGTACAAATCATTAGTAAGACCTCATCTGGAATATGCAGTTCAGTTTTTGGCACCAGTTCTCAAAGGGGATATCGGGGAACTGGGGAAAGTGCAGAGAAGGGCAACCAAACTGATAAGAGGCATGGAGGAGCTCAGCTATGAGGAAAGATTAGAGGAACTGAATTTTTTTCTCTCTTGAGAAGAGGAGATTAAGGGGGGATATGATCAACATGTGCAAATATATAAGGGGTCCATATAGTGAACTTGGTGTTGAGTTATTCACTTTATGGTCAACACAGAGGACAAGGGGGCACTCTTTACGCCTAGAGGAAAAGAGATTTCATCTCCAAATACTGAAAGGTTTCTTCACAGTAAGAGCTGTGAAAATGTGGAATAGACTCCCTCCAGAGGTGGTTCTGGACAGCTCAGTAGATTGCTTTAAGAGAGGCCTGGATTCTTTCCTAAATAGACATAATATAACTGGGTACTAACATTTATAGGTAAAGTTGATCCAGGGAAAATCCGATTGCCTCTCGGGGGTCAGGAAGGAATTTTTTCCCTGCTGTAGCAAATTGGATCATGCTTTGCTGGAGTTTTTCGCCTTCCTCTGGATCAACTGTGGGTATAGGATTGGGTATATGGGATTGTTTGATATTATTTTTTATTTATTTTTATGGTTGAACTGGGTGGACTTGTGTCTTTTTTCAACCTGACTAACTATGTAACTATAGGTTTGAATATACATAGTGTCACATCTGTACATCCATAATATTGCTTCTTTATTATTGTGCACAGCTGTGTATTGTAACTCCTTATATTTTATTTCAATTTAAAGGCAAACTCAGGGGACATGATTGTGTCCTCTTCATATTTAATGATTCTATTCCATATACATTCAGAGTCTAGCTAACCCAGTTATGCCTACAAATACTTGTTTCCTCTTTACTAAAAATCCAAATGTACCTTGCAAAATAGTATGAATGATTCAACCATGCACTCTAATTCAACACTTCGGATGAGATACATGTTTCACGAAAAGAATATACTGTATGCAGAAACTGAACTGTTTGGTTAAAGCTGATTTCTGAGCACATTTTTTTTTAAATAAATGCTGTAAATAGCTCACCTTTTGTTAGGTTCCATTCCTTTTGTTTTGTACATGTCCCTATACTACAGCAAACCAGGTGTAAAAGCTCTAAAGTGTGGAGGTGCTTTTACTTCTTGTTAAGGTAACTGCCCTCAATTGTCTGGTTTCTGTGCAATGGGTGACCAGTCCCCTCAATGCCCACTAGTGATTCTAACATCAGTTTTGTCTGGTGTAGGAGGAGAGCCTGTACCTTTTCCTGACCAGTGTACAGTGCTGCTGCTAGTGACTTTTAGCAGGTTATTGAAACATGCGCTGGAAGCTTGTTGTATGCAGAGTATACCTTTGCTTTTATGGAGGCTATCAAAGCATGTCTTTATCATGGAACAGGAAGCAGGAATATAAGAGAACACATGCGCTGAGAAAGCTAATACTTCCTCTGGTTAATGCTGCAGTGCCACCTGCTGGATAGACAGCTATAATGCATATACACAGTCACAGTATGTAAGCAGATTGCTGTTGTTCTTCCAACACCCCTTGATGTTGATGTGTTTGGTCCTAGGATTGACCGTTTCTGAATGTGTAAGCTTTATACATCCCTGGTTGTCTTTTAAAATTGGAATTGGTTTTGACATGTCTATCCCAATGTCCATAAAAAGTTGACGAATCCATATCGCTTTTGACATGCTTATGCTGCTGCAATATACTCTGCTTCAGTTAAACATAGAGTGACAGTTGCTTGCTTTCGACTAGACCAACTTATGGTTCCTTCCCCATACTGGAAGATGAATTTACTTGTGGATTTGTGGTCTGTGCAGCCCCCAGCCCAATCAGCATCCACGTATCTGACCAGTTTTGAATTGGATGTTGCTGGTAACTGTAACTTCATCTGAATTGTTCCTTTGAGATATTGTATCACTCTTTTTACTGCACTCCAGTCACGCTGACAGGGAGCTGAGACTTTCCTGCATAGTATGCCCACTGCTGCGGCTATGTCTGGTCTTGTCACAGTGGCAACATATAGCAGCTTACTGATTGCTCTGCGATACATGTCATTGATGGGTAGCAGGTTTTCCGCTTCATTGCTCTTTTGATAGCCTGGTTCCATAGGCGTTTTCCTTTACATCTTGCATATGAAATTGTTCCAAAATTTTGGAGATTTTCTGAGATTGGTTGAGAAGATAACTTTCAGCTTCTTCTCTCTCTGTTTGGATTCCCAGATAGTAGCTTATGTTCCCAAGCTCTTTGATTTCAAAGTTTTCTTTCAACTTGTGAACTATATGATTATAATCACCTTCTTTTTCAAAACAAGTTATAATTTCATCAACATAGATAAGGATGTATATCAATCTGTCTTCTTGATTCCTGGAGTAGAGACAGGAGTCTGCTTTACTTCTTGAGAATCCCTCTCTGGTAGAGACAAATTACATGGGAGGATAAGATAACATAGAGGAGAGTTCAGGAGCAGTTGAAAAAAACACCAAACTGCTCCTTAAAGTCCGTTTAGCAGCAGCAGTGTACATGAGACCTTATATGTTAGTTGGCAGTAAAACTGCAAGAAGCTTACAAAAATAGGGCTTTATTTCGTAAACAGACTGCACATTAGAAACTGCTGGACTGCAAATTATGTTTTGTATTTCTAGCAACTTTACAATCCTTTTCTTTCCATGTAGTTTGATGGAAGTTCAACAGTGTGGGAAATGGTTACATACTTTAAAATTGTTTTGAGCAACGAAGTCTATTTATTACTCTGTATTAATTACTTTTCAATATAATAGCAACAATAAATAAGGTCAATAGATATAGTGATATGCATTCATTATTATATTTACTGGAAGCCAATATGTCAGTTTTGAGTAAATACCATTGGGTTTGTTTTCTGTTGTGAAGCTGAGGTTTCCTCCTGCCTTGTATATACCATAGACCATGGGGGTTATTTACGAAAGGCAAATCCACTTTGCACTACAAGTGCACTGCAAGTGCACTTGGAAGTGCAGTAGCTGTAAATCTAAGGGGTAGATCTGAAATGAGGGGAATCTCTGCTGATTTTATCATCCAATCATGTGCAAGCTAAAATGTAGTTTTTTACTTTCCTTGCATGTCCCCCTTGGATTTACAGCGATGGCACTTCCAAGTGCACTTGCAGGGCACTTGTAGTGCAAAGTGGATTTGCCTTTCGTAAATAACCCCCCTTATGTGTCTTCATGCCAGGCAACATGGTCACTTGTATTGGGTTCTCAAGCTAAATTGATTTCAAATGCTTATGAAGGTCTATTGTTCACTCTCAACTATCCCTAAATAAAGTTAGAATAACTGACAGCATAACAGTTTATTTATATAAAGAGTACTTGTAATGATACTGCAATGATTGTGGGTCAGTTTAACCTTATTAATAAGAGATACCATCTGTTTTTTTTAAATGTGCATGCTAGTAGATATAGTCAGTGGTTTTGACTATGTTTTACAAAAGAGTAACACGTGTTCACTTTGCAATGTGAATTTGCACTTATGTTTAATGCAGCTCTGTAATATATACATTTATAAATTAGTGAATGGTTTTTATATTTGTTCTTTTATTTCCTTGCATATGACTAAGTATTTTTTTGCAAAGAAAATTCTGACTCATTCACAAAATGAGTGAAAATTCACTTTACAAAATAAACAAGGCCTACTTCTCTAGCAAGTCAACCCCAATGTGATCATAAAAGTGAAAATAATGTTGTTGGAATGGTCTGTGTCCGGAGAAAAAAAAAGAAAAAAAAAGTTTTATTGCTAAAGGACATGCAGTGCACACACACATTAAGGACAACTTGGTATGCTTTTGAATAAAAAAACAACAGATAAACTCTGATAATGCCCCGCAAGAAGTTAAACCCAGCCTTGCAAATAAAGAGGGGTATCATTCAGTCATGTTATAAGCATATAATAATAACCAAACTCTAAATGCTTCAAACTAAATATGATATGATTACATATACTGTACTATGCAAAACAACACTTTGCATATGAAAATAACCATAGTTAATCGTATATTTATGTAAAGTTATGTTATGTGCTACTACAAATGACACATGCTTTGAACATTACAAGTGTTGATTAATATATTGCAGAATATACTTAAATCTGTCAAGGTAAAAAAAAAAAACGGTGTGATTAAAAAAAAATAACATCTTACTTTATTTCCTTTTGAGTTAATTTACTAACTTATCCTAATTTGTTTTAGCATTTTATTAAGCTGTTTAAGGTGGAAACACAGCTTAGAATATTTTAATCAAGTTATGTATTAATTTAAATAGTGCTATTAAAACCTTAAAGCCTTAAATCTGTTTTTATCTTATCTTCCCAGATCCCCTGCACATAATTTAAAACTGAATAAAAATTAGGAAATAAACTATAAATCCTTCATATAAAACTTGACATGACTCTTTACAGAAAACGATTTGTTTGTCTAATCATATACTTTTACAAGATCATGAAAAAATAATAAAGATTTCATGGTTATGTCCTTCGCGCTATTGTAAGATAAAAAGGAGTGTGGTGACAATCACAAAAAATAGTAATAGTAATCTTAATAATCAAATCTTGAACTAGCTGTGATGATATCTAAACAAAGACTGCAGCAAAATCAAAAAGTGTTCACAAAATTATAAAAGTAAAAAGATTTCGTGCATTAAATCTATCACATAAAACTTAATAAAATAGCTCACATAAAAATGCCTCACATCAAATATTGAGTGTGATATTTGTGCAAAAATGTACAAAAACAAAGTGATTAACCCCAAAAAGTCCAAGTGAATAAATATTAGGATAAAAAGTTCATAAATGGTGAATTATATCTGCTGGGGTCAGATGAATAGAAAGATGCATATATGATGGTAATGCTGATAAAAATCTTCATATAAAGACTGCCAGCCTGAACAGGCTCTCAAAACTCTCACCTTAAGAGAAGCAGATTTGGGCATCAATGTATGTCTTTACACTAGTGATGTATGTTAAAGCATGCTGGTATGATGATGGCCAAATTGTCTCCTGAATCTGACAGTCACCTGTTAACAAAGAAGGGATTTTTCCACCTAGGCTGCGCCGGCCCGGTGGGGGGAGGAGAGAGAAAGCCTCCAATAGTGTAGTATTTTAAGTAAACTCTTTTATTTGTATCTCAAAAGGTGGTCTCTTACATTAAAATCAATAGTAAAAGCATAAACACTGAAGGAGCGGCGTCCGAGGCGCCTCCTTACGTGACTTCCAGTAAAGTCTGCTCTCTGCTCTCTTATAGACCATATTATTGTATTTATGGAAGAATTTATTTTACACAAGGTACTATATCTACTATTTAATCAGGTTTTAAATCTATGTTGCTAGTAATATAGTTTTTAGAAATGCATGCTTTACCGTACCAGTGTAAAGACATACATTGATGCCCAAATCTACTTCTCTTAAGGTGAGAGTTTTGAGAGCCTGTTCAGGCTGGCAGTCTTTATATGAAGATTATTATCAGCATTACCATCATATATGTATCTTTCTATTCATCTGACCCCAGCGGATATAATTCACCATTTATGAACTTTTTATCCTAATATTTATTCACTTGGACTTTTTGGGGTTAATCACTTTGTTCTTGCACATTTTTTCACAAATATCACACTCAATATTTGATGTGAGGCATTTTTATGTGAGCTATTTTATTAAGTTTTATGTGATAGATTTAATGCGCAAAATCTTTTTACTTTTATGATTTATTTAATATTACATTTGCCAGTAATTTAAAGGATTCTGCTTTGGCACTGACAATCTAAAACACTAAAAAAGTCTAAAATAGTGGCTGAAATGCAGCCCGACATAATCAACATCACTTACAAATTGTTCTGTTTTAAAGTGGTTACATAGTTACATAGTAGGTGAGGTTGAAAAAAGACAAGTCCATCAAGTCCAACCTATGTGTGTGATTATATGTCAGTATTACATTGTATATCCCTGTATGTTGCGGTCATTCAGGTGCTTATCTAATAGTTTCTTGAAACTATTGATGCCCCCTGCTGAGACCACCACCTGTGGAAGGGAATTTCACATCCTTGCCGCTCTTACAGTATGAGTCTTGTTAAACTCCCTTCTGTGAAAATGTGTTTTCCCTATTGTGGGGTCACCAGTATGGTATTTGCATATTGAAATCATATACCCTCTCAAGTATCTCTTCTCCAGAGAGAATAAGTTCAGTGCTCGCAACCTTTCCTCATAACTAATATCCTGCAGACCCTTTATTAGTTTTGTTGTCCTTCTGTTTGCTTTGTTAGCAGCAGCTTGGCATTGCATGCCATTGCTGTGCCTATCATCTACTAGGACCCCCCAGGTCCTTTTCCAACTTAGATTCCTCGAGAGGTTCTCCCCCCAGTGTATAGATTGCATTCATATTTTTGCCATCCAGATGCATTACATTTTTCTACATTGAACCTCATTTGCCATATAGTTGCCCACCCCATTAATTTGTTCAGATCTTTTTGCAAGGTTTCCACATCCTGCGGAGAAGTTATTGCCCTGCTGAGCTTAGTTTCATCCGCAAATACAGAGATTGAACTGTTTACCCCATCCTCCAGGTCATTTATGAACAAATTAAATAGGATTGGTCCCAGCACAGAACCCTGGGGGACCCCACTACCCACCCCTGACCATTCTGAAGACTCCCCATTTATCACCACCCTCTGAACTCGCCCTTGTTGTTTTCAATCCATGTACTCACCCTATGATCCATGCCAACGGACCTTATTTTGTACAGTAAACGTTTATGGGGAACTGTGTCAAATGCTTTTGCAAAATCCAGATACACCACGTCTACGGGCCTTCCTTTATCTAGATGGCAACTCACCTCCTTATAAAAGGTTAATAGTTTGGTTTGTCAAGAACGATTCTTCTTGAATCCATGCTGATTACTGCTAATGATAACGTTCTCATTACTAAAATCTTGTATATAGTCCCTTATCATCCCCTTCAAGAGTTTACATACTATTGATGTTAGGCTAACTGGTCTGTAATTCCCAGGGATGTATTTTGGGCCCTTTTTAAATATTCATGCTACATTGGCTTTTCTCCAATCAGCTGGTACCATTCCAGTCAGTAGACTGGAATGGTTCTAAAGGCTGAAGTTTTTTTACCTTCATGCACGCATGCATGAAGGTAAAAAAACCTTTGATATACAGCTTTCCTCTTAGTCCCCCCCTTTATACTCACTTGATCTTGATCCAATGATGTTCCCAAGACCAGAAGCTCTCCTGTATCTCTGACTCCTTATTCGGTAATGAGCATGCAAGCTGCTTGCTCTGGGGCACTCAGCAGGGGGAAGGGGCCAGGAGCGCCAGCGGGGGACCTGAGAAGAGGTAGATCGGGGCTGCTCTGTGCAAAACCATTGCACAAAGCAGGCAAGTATGACATGTTTGTTACTTTTAAAAGAAAGTAACAAACCCTTACAAACCCTTTAAGGATCAATTCTGAAGGGCTGAAGAGTTTATGACATAATTGGAGTGCTGCAATTCACTAAAATGGGGAAAGGCTGACCTTCTCACTGTACTGTTTGTGGAAGTCTCTAATATACAGTATATGTTTATTATTTTTTATATGTGTTTGTTAAAACAGTTATTACAAATAATTTGTTCTCACATTGGTAATTTGGGGAACATGTTATTTAATCCATCTTATAAATGATTTATTTATTTATTTAACAATAGCTTTTTATTGAAAAATTGCAGTTTATACATAAAGTACAAAGCGTTGTTTATAACATATAACATAAACATGGTGGATGTTGAATGTTAGACTTACTTCTACAAAGATACATTTCTGTCTGAGCTACCTATATCCACATAGCTTACGACCTCAACAGGAGGTACAGCCTGTCACCCCGACTGGGTACATACTGTGAGCAGGTTCCTCTAAGTGACTTGAAAGAGGTAGCCCTCCTGGGACCTTGTTTAGGGTCCCTGGTGAAGAAGTATATAGTAATTTCTATCTATGTATGATACTATCCAGTGAACATAAAAACAATGATACTTTCTGAACACAATAATAGGAGAACACATACTTTGGTCTCAGTGTAGTCACATAGTAGTGGTTTCAGTCGTAGTCCTTCTGGTGTGACTACGCCTAATTTTCATTTTTACTACTATATGGCTGGGAGTTTGGTATAAGTATCATGAGTATATGAGACATACAGCAATAGTCACAAGTGAGAGGAGGCATAACGAGAAGATCTCCAGATCTCCCAGTATTTGTGGAAGGCCGGAGCTCTTCTTTCTTTATACGCAAGCATTTTCTCCATTGTAAAGTGGGCGTTTATCCTAGAAATTACTTCCTCAATTTTTGGAGGTGATTGGGAGCGCCATTCTCTTGCCAAGGATATGCGTGCTGCAGATATAATATGTATAACAACCTTTTTCGCCATAGGGGGGAAGTTTTTTATGCCGAGGCTAAGGAGGGCAAGTGCAGGGTTAGGTGTGGATGTGGTATTTGTTATGTCTTGAATAATGGAAGTTACGTCCTTCCAAAAGGATTCTATTACCTTACAGCTCCACAGTATGTGTAGAAGGTTTCCAGTATTAATACAATTCCGCCAGCAAAGTGGTGGGATATTTGGGTTCATTTTGTGAATACGTAGGGGTGTGAGGTACCACCTATGCAGTATCTTCTGCACATTTTCCCAGTGTTCTACACATGCTGAGGATTTGCCGTTGTATTTTACAGCTAAGTGCCATTGATGTAATGGGAATTCTATTTTTAGTTCCTGTTCCCATTTCATCATTGGGTAATTTAGACTGTATGTATAGGGGGTAGCGAATTTATAGAATAAGGATATCCCCTTGTGTTTCCCCGGATGTTTGTTTATTAGGTAGTTCCAAAGGATTTGGGGTATTTTTAGTGGCTTGGGTGTATTAGATTTGGTGTAGTGTTTTATTTGAAATAGTTGGTATATGTCCAGTGCTTCATGTCCCTCTAGGTCAGGTGCAAAGAAATGGTCCTCTTTCTTTTTCCAAGCTTGGGTCAAAAAGTTTGGGATTAGGTATTCATACGCCGCTAATATTCAATTTAATTTTTTGAGTTTTCATTTCCTGCATTGGAGTATCTGTAAATGATCGTTTTAACATGGAGGACAATGCTGCTATAGAGACTTGTATTGTAGGGTATGGTGGTGATTCGGGTCTATGGTGTAAACAGGCAGCTATCAACAGCGCTGGGAGATCATGGCCTGGGGTGATTTCTTGTTCTATTTCTGACCAGTTTGACACAAGAACCAGTAACAAGTTTGTTCCAGAATTGCTACTTGATAGTAAACGTGTGCGTTGAGGGGGCCTACAGCGCCGAGGTATTTGGGTTTATACAATTGTGTCAATGCAATTCTAGGTTTTTTACCTGTCCAAATAAATTTCTTTAGCTTGTTCGTTAATTGTAAAAAGAATGTTTGGGGGATAGGTATGAGTAGTGTTCTAAAATGGTACAATAGCTTGGGCAGTATTTGCATTTGGTATGCAGCTATTCTCCCCATCCATGATAAATGCAGTTTGTGGATTTGGTCCATCTCTTCTTCAATGTTAGCAAGTAATGGAGGGTAGTTGCAGGAGTATAGTTTAGCGGAAGAGGAGGTGAGCTGCACACCAAGATAAGCAATTGAGGGAGGGTCCCAAATACAGGGGAACCGACTTTTGATCCTGTTTTGTTCCTCTATGGGCACATTGGGTGTCAAGAAAACCATTTGTTTGTGTTGACTATCAATGATTTATTTTGTATGCAAAGAATTTATCCACAAGATGTATGAAGTGATTTTTTTTTATTTAATAAATTAACACAAAAAAACATACATTATGGAAATGTAAAAATATACTACTCTGTACTGTATGAAAAAAAGCTTTTTTATTACTTGGAGAACAAAAATTAATAATATTGTCAATCGCGCTATTGAGAAACAGATGTGCATACAAGTGACGATCAGTTCACCTTTGGGATAAAATCCAAATAAATGTGTAAACATGGAAATTATATATTATATAAATTGGCATTATATAAATGAATAAATGGCAAATAAATAAATCAATCATCAAAAGTGCAATATTGATGTGCAACAGTGAAAAAAATATTATTAGTGTGAGTCCATATGTAAGAAATAGAACACCCGGGTGTTAATTAAATTGGAATGGAGGTCCTGCTGGATGAGGACAAGGTGCTTAAGTCCACCACCACATACAGAGTGACTGGCCGCTTACCAGGAACTCATGACCCCCCGTTACAGAGGGTCTGAGTGAGCTGTTAGATCTGATTGCTCCGAACCACCGAAAAACCGAGATTGACACTGGGATGGAACATCAGGGACCTTGGTGTGGATGGATGGATCAGCGGGAAGTGAGGCTCTCAGCAGAGTGATGTAACCATGCACGGAAAAAAAGGGGGGGCTCCAATAGTGTAAAATCTTAAGGCTTTATTGAGTCAAAGTAAAATATACAGTCACATGTAAATTCGAAATTGAGCGCCTTTGGAAAGAACTCTGGAGCACCGGCCGGATGCTCACAGACAGCCGGTCCTGCTGGTGTCACAACATCAGTGGGAGGTGACGCGAACACGTCGCTCAGCCCTATGCGGCGTTTCGTAAGCAAATTACGTCTTCCAGGGGCACGGGCGGCGCATCGTGACACCTCCCTAAATAGTACAAAAAGCAACCAAGCCTCACTCTGAGTTCCGCCACATCAGCGGACTTCCATAATGGGCCTGAATCGCAAATAGTAAGTGACCAAATGCGCATTCAATGCAAATAGTAAAACTTCGGATGCGCATGTGCGCCTGTAAACAGTGAAGATTTGATAGAGCTCACAGATCCCGCAGACTTCTGAACCCAGAGAAGGGGGTAAAGAGTCCGAAGTAGGTGAGGTGTAGGGCACATAGAGGATATGAATCATAATCAAATCGCCCTACATATATATCGATACCCAATGATGATATCGACAGCCCATTAAAAAATTAAAATTCAAATAAAATGGATAACAAAAATTGTATAAATGTTGTGTCATCTGAGTGATGTGTGTCCAGGATTATGGAGAGGAAATATATTAGATCCGGACAGGGACAGACACAACAGGATCAGGGGTATTAAAGCTCCAATCCCTGGCATAGTCCGTGACACAAACCAGAGGAGATCAAAAAATAGGTCAGAGGGGACACATTCAAAAGATGGAAGCCCCCTAGTGGCCATCCTAACGATTGCAAGCAAGAAATAGACCCAGAAAACCCTGGATCATATTGATTGGGTGCAAAAATGACTAGCGAAAGCAAAAATTAAAAATTATGGTTAAAACAAAAATAAATATATACAAAAGCATAACGAAAAGGGGAAGTAATAAGTCTAAAGAATATATAAAATATATATTTTTATGGTAATATGCCTATGTGTAGTACGAGACCTAATTAGGTCTCAAGAACGTATGGAGGAATATAAAGTCCACACAAAAGGGTATTAGGTCCTCGCATAGGTATCCATATCATGCCTTAAAGGATTTTGAATAAAATGTGAAAAATTAAAAATTGATTTTAACAACCAAAAAGCCCATGAACAGCTTGTTATAAACAACAAGGGCCACACAAAATAGTGGTGAAAATCCCAAGCTATCCCCACGCATTCATTGTTCCAAAATATCCCGGTTGTCCGGATGGGTGGGAACCCAGAGTGATAGCTTTCACAATAAATTTCTTTGATTGGCATACTCTTGATGTAATTGCAGTACTCATAATAAATGATATATTAAAGAGACAAAACATCCTGCCTATATAGACAACCAAAGATGGGGGGCAAACTAAACACCCGCATTAGGCATTATTGATGAAGGCATTCACGTCTGTGTCAACAGTCATACCGAATGGCACATAACTTTTTAGTCAGTAGATCCAGGATATCTCTTGCTTAGAGATCTCCCTGACCAACGAGCTGCCTCGCCAATGTGGTCTGTATTTGTCAATGCCTACGTATAATGTGTTGGAGGGATCCCTTCTGTGGACTTGGTCGTAGTGTCTAGAAACAGGGTGTTTATCATAGCCTCTCCTTATATTCCCTATATATTCATTCAGGCAGACACGTAAGCCCTTTTGGTCCTCCCTATATACTGAAGCCCACAGGGGCATTGTAGGAGATAGACCACCCCTTCGGAACTGCAGATTATGAAGGGTTCAATTTCATATGATCGCAGAGTACTGGTGGATGTAAATGTGGTAATCCGTCTTGATCTATTGGCATTAAGAGAACAAACCTGGCATTTTCCACATTTATAGTAGCCAGTAAGGTTTTGAAGAAAAGACCTGTTCTCCCGTGGGGGGTCCTGGACCGAAGGGGCTATTTTTCTCTCAAGGTTACATGGTTACATCACTCTGCTGAGAGCCTGACTTCCCGCTGATCCATCCATCCACCCCAAGGTCCCTGACGTTCCATCCCAGTGTCATTCTCGGTTTTTCAGTGGTCCAAGGCAATCAGATCTAACAGCTCACTTATACCCTCTGTAACGGGGAGTCATGAGTTTCTGGTAAACAGCCAGTCACTCTGTAAGTGGTGGTGGACTTAAGCACCTTGTCCTCATCCAGCAGGACCTCCATTCCAATTTAATCAACACCCGGGTGTTCTATTTCTTACATATGGACTCACACTAATAATATTTTTTTCACTGTTGCACATCATATTGCACTTTTGATGATTGATTTATTTATTTGCCATATAATTTCCATGTTTACACATTTATTTGGATTTTATCCCAAAGGTGAACTGATCATCATTTGTATGCACATCTGTTTCTCAATAGCGTGATTCAATAGTTTTATATTATTTATTTTTGTGTTTGTGTTACATATAGGAATCCACAGCTTTTTTAATTTCTTTATTGATTACACAATCTCACTTATGCGCAGTTAATCCCCCCCCCCTTTTCTCTAAAAAAAAATTGTCGATCTGCAGCAGTTACAATGACCACCTTATGAATGTATTATGTATAATGCAATGTGTTTTATTTAAATAAAATACCTATATTTGCCTGTATAATTTTGTAAAACCTCCTTATACAAAAGTTGTATTTGTTATAACAACACTAGATGTAACTGATGTTTTAATGATCAGTTGAGTAGCACCAATATGAATGTTTAGACCAAGTGTCTATATGATTTTACTAAGAAATGCTATCATTTTTATTTAGGCTTATTGTTTAGATTGTCAATTTAGGCACTATGATTTACTTTGAAGATCCAAAGGGCAGTACCTGAATAACCCCCATGTTTTAATTACATTTAGAGGACTTTTGATGTGAACCTACCACCACCACGATGTTTGATATTTTTGTTTAATGTCTTTAGGACATTTATATATTGCATCTACTGTGACCACAGTGGTTGTTGTGTAAAGGAGTTATGCTTAATATAGGTTGGATTAGGCACCAGGTGTGGAGTGTTGCATTTTGGTGCTGCCTCGGGAGAATGTAAATGTAACTCTTGTGTACTATTTGAAGTTTACATTCACCACACCTCCTACATTAACCCTTTAATGAAATGCCCCTTTAAAATTAAACTATAATATATATTTTTTTTTTCTAAATTTGCTTCATTTTACAAACAAACATTTAATACAGAGGGCATCCATGATACTGCTGTCAAACAGTTGTCTGACAGCACAGCAGGCACTCTTTTGTCTTCAGACTTTTCTCCCTCTCTCCAAATGAAACTTCATATGGCCTATCATAACAAAACATGAAAGGATAGGGAGGTTGTGAGGATGTGCCACTCCACTGACTCGGCCTGCTTTCTGTGTTTAATTTGGGCTTGAGTGATAAAGGTTTTCAAATATCGTTTTTTTTTTAAGAAAACAGTTAGGGATAGCTTGGTAAATGTGTGAAATGGAGCCTAAAGTAAAAATTACAGTATATACTGTATATATTAAATGCTTGTTTAGTCTAGGGGTAGAATAGTAAGGTATAACATATACCTTGTTCCTTACTTTGTCAGGCACCCTTTGCCTGTGAGACTGATCCCGCATAGTTGTCCTGCTTGGTACATTTTGAAGCTGAGGAACTGCCCACAGCCCAGAGAGTCAGGAAAGGGAGGTGAAACTGCCAGGATGAGGACTACAGCCTCTTCTTCCTTTACCCCCTAGAGTAATAGCGCCTTTATTTTTTGTATTGGTCAGAGGGGGCATTGGAAGAGGTTTTTTATTCATCCCAGCACTGGGTTTTAACTGATTTTGTTGAATTTAAAATCTTGAAGACTGAAATATAGTATACCTTCAAGAAATCTATGGCTGATATGTTAAGTTAAAGGGGAGTTTCACCCTACTTAAGTAAAATTAAATGTCATCTCTTTATTACATGTCCCTATATAATCATTAAGAAAACATACTTACTAGTCCCTTACCTTGGAGTCCAATGTTGTCCTCCTTGCAGCTGAATTTCTCCTTTTACTGCTCTGCTTCTACACCATCATTTTAAAACTCCTCTTTCTGGTTTTCATCCTGCTCATGTGCAGATGCACAGTTAAGCCCCGTACACACGATCGGATTTTCCAACAGGAAATGTTGGATGTTAGGCTGTTGGTGGAAAATCCGACCGTGTGTATGCTCCATCGGGCATTTGTTGTTGGACTTTCCGCCAACAAATGTTGGCTAGCATATCTTCAAATTTTCCGCCAACAAATGTGTGTTGTCGGATTTTCGGATCATGTGTACACAAGTACAAACACGCATACTTGGAACCAGAAGCGGACGGTCTTGTAAACTAGTGTTCGTAATGGAGAATTAACATTCCTGATGTGGCAAATTATGAAATCTCCAAATGCAGTGCACAATTCTCTTCTTCCTTAATGGGATAATATTGAAGCTGGTAATACTGATGGAGTTATTGCAAACAAATTTTCAAAGGTGATATCAAATAAGTGATATCAAGAATAATATTATTATTTTTTTATTTTTATTTGTGCAAGTTACCACAACACCATTATCCCGCAGTTTATAAGATCAAAGATACAACTATGTTGGTGTCCCTTGTCAATTTTACATTGTATTTTTTTTTTATCTAACTGCCTACTCCCAAACTATCATTTGAAGTAAAACACATAGCCAAGTATTATTCTATATATTTTTATTGTGCATTTAAAACAAAACAAAAAAACAATTAAACATGCTTTCTACCAATAGAACTTAACCAAAAAGTGCATTCTATGCATCCAGAAATATAGAAAATATACCAAATCAAATCATTATTCAACCAAAAAAAAAAATATCAAAGAAATAACTCCAAGGCCAATAATAAATAACATGTTATCTCCTCCAATTCCACAACATGTCTGCTTGATGAATGGCCGTTCAGAAATGAACTGAAAAGCATGAAATGAAAAGCGCGAACTGAATAACGCTAAATGAAAAACGCGAAAAGAAAAGCGCGAATCGACGCTCACCAAACTTCTACTAACACGAAATTAGCAGAAGGAGCCCAAAGGGTGGCGCTAAAGAGCTAAAAAACCACGTAGTACGTGTAGTATGTCACTACGTTCAAAATTGTTGGCCAACATTTGTTTGAGCCAATTTTCAAACAAAATTCCATGGTTTTGTTGTCGGAAAGTCCGATCGCGTGTACAAGGCATAACTCTCTGTCAGGTCCTGGCAGAGACCTGTGGCATGTCTTCACATGCATTTGATCAAAATCGTGAAATATTTTATCCCACTTAAACACTGTCCTGGGACATACCAGGGAACAGTGGGTGGCCAATGTCACCTCACCTAGACTAAGACTCAGGAAGTGGTGAGATGCACAGAAAAGAAAAGGTATTTGCCATTAAAAAAAATATTCAAGAGAGAGGGGGGAGGAAGCAAAGATAAAGTTATTTCCATAAGTGAAGGTTAGCTTTAAGTAATATCTAAAAGGGTATTTCTACTTTTACAGTCAAATTGGGATAATGTCTACCTATATTTGTTACATGTCCCCATTCACATGGCAAAATATAAAAATGGCAGTTTAACTTTTTTAGATGTTCTCTTCTGTAACTTCCAGTAATGAAAAATTCTACTTAGCTCTATTTATGAAGGTGACTGAGAAGCTGTGTTTACTTTAATTACCCGTATCTGTACTGTGCAGAGCAGATATCATTTCATGAATTGTACTACATCTGTCTTAGCAGAAGATTAAAGGTTTAGATGCCGGGCTTATTCATTGTATGTTAATGCGAATTGGACTTAAGCCTGTTACACACTGCAAGTTTTTTTTTCCTTCAACCCAGTGGTTGAACAGATCACTTACCAACACAAGCAGTGATACCCCCCCTATGCTATTGTATTCTAACAGGAAGACTCCCCCCCTCCCACCACCACAATACACTGATCAGCGCTCAGTGATTATTTTTTTCTCAAATTTGACTGCACTATACACTTTACATTTTCCTTATTGACTTTGTTTTCTGTACTCCTAATGCTTGTTTCTTTTTCACTTTAAGGGGTGTGAGTATTGTACTTTGACTGAATAATTAAGAACTCCTGTTTAAAAAAATGTAAAAAAAGAAATATATAGCACATGTCATATAATGTACATGATGTTATTTACCATTTCATATATGTAAATCATTGTTTTACTGTTGTTGTTGCTGCCTCTAAGTAAAGGGAAATATCTTTTCAATTGATTGCCAGCAACACAATAATGTGTATTCCCTTTCTTACCAATTTCTACAGAGCCTTATTACCCATATTGCCCTGTATGACAGCCTGTGAGCCTTGAAACAGAGTAAGCATACAAACTGGCCTACTTTTTGTGATTCCCAGCCCAATGGTCAGTGCTCATTCTTGTTACAGTGCTCTCAAGGAAATTGTTGTAGAGTGGCTGTTATGGGTTTAATAACTCTTATGTACAATATGAATATATAATGTGTAAATATGACTTATACAAAATAGCATGCAACTTACTGTATAACTGAAAATAAATATATATAGATATATATATTTAAGTATTTGAGCATATAAAGGAAAAAATACTGCCATATGTATTAGATAATTTACTATAACCAAACACAAATGTAAATATAGAATATGTAAAAAAAATAATTTTGTCATTATTTCTGAAATAGAATAAAGTTTCTTTTTTTCTTTTGGTGTCGTATTTATTTTCTGCTTTGCCCTATGGTTTTTAATGAGGGGAAATGGCATCAAGGTTGCTAAAAGTTGCCGACTTGAAACAAGAGGAACTCAATAGTTACAATTAGAGTAGATAAACACAGACACATGATGCACATCAATAATGGCATGCTGTATCTGGGGCAGGCATGTGCCCTCCAAGCGGTGGGTTCCTCTGGGACCAGCAGCTAATCTGAATATGGACTGCAGCTTCAGTATGACAGCTGTTGAAGTTCATTTTAAAATGATGCATTGCAAGTGAAATACATTCTTTGTTATGTACCAGGAAATACATAATTATTTAGTGATCACTTTTGGTGTTCATATGTGTTTTCAAGTGTGCCCTCCAAAATGTTGACATTTTTCTAGTAATCCATTCATTGGCCATCAGGCTACAGTAAAATGAATGGGGTTGATTTACTAATACTGGTGATAGCAAAATTTGGTGCAGCTGTGCATGGTAGCCAATCAGTTACTAACTTCACCTTGTTCAATTAAACTAGAAGTCCACCCTAACACTAAAATCCCTGAATCTACAGACATCCACGATCTAACACTAATCTAATTCTGTAAAGAAGAAATCAGTATACATACCTTTTTGAAGCCGCCCCGCTTTGGTCCCACACTGAGCTGTCAGCTGCGGCTTTGCTGTGGAGGCAGGTGCAGTGAAAGAAGCCAAGAATGGAAGCCCCATAGTAACTCTATGGGTGATGTCACCCCCCATTCATTTTAGTGCCGTTGTTGGCTGTGTCCTCTGCAGAACGGCTGTGTGCTCTGCATGGCTTAAAGGGGCATGAATAAATAGTGCAATACAGAGATACAGTATGCAGCAGTCCTTGTATTTACAAGATATGTCTCAATACTGAGCCAGATTCACTGATACACATAGACTTCAAGACAAATAATTATTTATAAACTTTTTTTTTTTTAATGACATACTAATTTGCATGTTCAGAGTGCAGTGGTCAGAGATATGTATCGTACAACACAAATGAAGTAAAATTTAGAGACATAGCCTGTACATTGTGACACCACATCCATGAAAGCATGCTAAAGTGAAAAAAAAATGAACAGAAAATAGGACTTTAATGGTTGCCATCTATAATCCCAAAGTATGAAAGAAAGAGTACCCATATATGTAGAAAATACCAAAGTTTATTTGAACAACATATTTAAAAATCTCATAAAAGTATAACAAAGCATACATATGCTGATAAGCCCCCATCATAAATGACCAGGTAAACATATAAAGAGACCTATCTGAATGGCCCACTATCAGTTTATAGTAGTGTGGCTGGAGACAGGCATAAGTCCACAATATGCAGGGCCAAACGTAGGAATCAGAGTATCGTCATTAATAGAAATAACTACGCTTTTCGCCAAAGGCTTCTTCAGGGATCCTATTGGTACTGGGAGATATACTGTAATTAGTGCTCAATGTGTAAAGTTTCTAGCATGCATGCACATATACTGATAATACATATATCATAGTAATGATAATCATATACAGCTTTACATTACAGAAAAAAGATAAATGTTTCTCCACTGACTGAATACTCACTTATATGTCAAACAGGCCTGGGAGCCATAAAGTAAAGGATGATGGACAAACTTTTGTTGTAAATTTCTGGACCAGATAATGCACACATAGATGCAGACACGTACTTTCTGAAACTCAGGCAACTATTAATCTGGAAATCAAATCTATCTTGGCATAATAGATTTTTTGATAAATACATAGTAACTTTCAAGTAACTTTGATACTCAACAAAATGCTCTTCAGGAATTTAAAGAGGCCCTTGATAAGTAAATCATTACAGGGAAAAATAAGAAGCTATCAAGAGACTTCCTGGCTTACAGCACTGGTCAAGCCTATAAATGGTCACAAACTGGAAAAAACTGATTTGGCCGCCAGCATGGAAGTGCCAAATCAGGCACACTAATGAGCACACTGAGTCGGACCCTGATGTTTCCACTTCTATGACTTAACTTTCTTCTCACTATAGTAAGTTGTCTTCTATACATGCATCCACACACGCGGGACGGGGTAAACACAAGAAAGGCAATGCCAATACATGGAATTCTAAACCCAAAAAGCAAGACACAACAGAAGATACATTTTCAGGCACATTTTCGGGTTCCTCTAATTCTGTTTTATTTAAAAATATCACAGGTGGTGGCGATCAGATGACTGGTGGTGAATCTCCTTCCTCTTCTTCTGTTCCTTCTCTTAGACTCCTTTCACACTGGGGCGGTTTTCAGGCGCTTTAGTGCCGGAAATAGCCTCTGCTAAGCGCCTGAAAACCGTCTCCCATTCATTCAAGTGTGACTTTTCACACGTGGGCGGTGCGCTTGAGGGACGTCAGAAAAGTCCTGCAAGCAGCATATTTGGGGCGGGTTAGGAGTGCTGTATTTAGCGCTCCCAAAACATCCTGCCTATTGGAATGAATGCGCAGCGCTTTCAATGCACCTAAAAAGTCCTTTGAAAGCACTGCAAAACTGGGAGATTTTAACCCTTTTTTCAGGTTAAAAGCGCCCTGCTAGCAGCCGAAAAGTGCTGCATAAACATCGCTAAAGTGTCGCTAAAATGAGCGGCGCTTTAGCGCTAACGGCATGGGAAAACAGGCAAAAGTAGAAAAAAACGACCCCAGTAAGGTACAGTCCCCAAAATTCCCCTTTAGGGGAAGCCAAGAAACAGGGCAATCTGGAAACTTTTGTGACAAAAATTAACTAAAAACTGAAGAAATGCAAATTATTTTTCTCTCTTCATATCCGCTGAGTGCCGATGAGAAAAAAGTCCTACAGTTGGGCCTAAGCTTTTGTCCTTAGTAAAACATCAATAAAGTCATCAAGGATGTTAACCTTTTGCTAAAAAAGTTTCTGTTACATGTAATGCATGATAAGGACTAGGGATGGGCCGAATGGACCCCTGTTTGGTACGCACCAGAACTTTCAAACACAGCGAAAGTTCAGGCCCGAATAATGAACCCCATTAAACTCCATGGGACCCGAATGTCAAAAATCAAAAGTGCCCATTTTGAAGGCTTATATGCAAGTACTTGGGCATACAATGGTTATAGGGGTCCAGGTCCTGTCCTGGGGAACATGTTCAATAAAAAAAAAAGTTTGTGAAAAACATCATTTTTAAATGAGCAGTGATTTTTTGATTTTTAAAGTGAAAGCATAAAAATGAAAAATTCCTTTTAATATAGTGCCTGGGGGTCCCCTTAGTCTACCAGTAAGGTGGCAGATCTGTACCATGTCTAGAATCTGCTGCAGCAATAATTGCATTTATAAAGCCAAAAAAATGACATTTTCTCTGCAAGCTGCTTTTTTTTGCTCAGCAGCAGCTGGGGAACCAGTGTGTATGATGACACCACAATCTAATGCACTGGGAACAAGATTAGAGATTTTTTTGGATACATTCTGGTGTCACTTTGACTTTGGATAGAAGTAGCGGGTGCGTAAAAATTGGTCTTTGGGTGTCTGTGGCGCCTTCCCACTATAACCCTATAGAGCAGGGATATGCAATTAGCGGACCTCCTGCTATTGCAGAACTACAAGTCCCATGAGGCATAGCAAGACTCTGACAGCCATAAGCATGACACCCAGAGGCAGGGGCATGATGGGACTTGTAGTTTTGCAACAGCTAGAGGTCCGCTAATTGCATATCCCTGCTATAGAGGTATTCTTGATGAAAGCAAGAATTGGCCTTGCTGTAAAAATTTGCAATAATATGCATCTCTCGAACAGGTGCAGAAAAATTACTCTTTGGGTGTCAGGGGCGCATTCCCACCGCAACACTATAGAGGTGCTCTTGATGAAGGCAAAACAAATTGCAATGATATGCACCTGTCAAACAGATGCTGAAACATTGGTCTTTGGGTGTTAATTGTGCCCATGAAACCTATACCAAAAACATTCTTCCAAATGAAATGATTGAACACCCTCAAAGCTAGGCAGCCTCGAAGTTCTGCAGAGATGCCACATCCCAAAAAGACTTAATCAGTGACATCGGCATCAGGGCTTTCATAGCTGGTAATCCAGGACTGAGTCATTTTTATAAAAGTCAAACGGTCCAGGGAGTCTGTGGACAGATGCGTTCTATGATCAGTAATGAAACCTTTTGAAGCATTGAATGCCTGTTCTGAAAGCACGCTGGATGTAGGGCAGCCCAACAACTCAATAGCATACTGGGCAAGTTCTGGCCAGTGGTCGATTCTCATGACCAAGTAAGTCAGCGGATCGTCAGCTGGAAAGCTTTCCATCTCTGTTTTGGCCCTGAGGCCAAAACACTCAAAACTAAGTTTTCCACGGCACTGTAACCTACCGGAGTCAGGAAAAAGGTTCAATAAAATCCTCTTTAATGTGTCAAGAGATTTTATCTTCTGCACTCTCTGTGGGGATGAGTTCTGAGACCTTCCCCATATAACAGTGGTCAAGGACAGTTGCCAACCAGTAATCATCCTTCTCCTTTATGCTACGTATTCTTGGGTCTTTTCACAGGCCTTCAAGCATGAGGTTGCCCATGCGCCTCAAATTTGCCGAGGCTTGGGAAGCAGACTCCTCAGGATCACTCAGGATGACAGCATCTGGAATTTCCTCCTCCCAGCCTACTACTTTTAAGGGTCCTGGGGTTTGAAAGCCATCGCTTACAGATTGGCGCATGTCTTCCTCTTCTTCGAAGCCTATAGGATCCCAGAATCTTTCTCCTCATCCTCCTCCCCTCTCTCCTCCTGTGTGTTCTGTGACATAGGAATCATGGTGTCTGGATAAAGTGGGCCTTGAGAGGAAAGGAAGTCCTCCTCTTCTCCTGCTGCTCTGCCTCCAGTGCCCTGTCCATAATGCCATGCAGAGTCTGCTCCAGCAGAAACACAACAGGGATTGTGTCACTGATGCATGCACTGTCATGGCTCACCATCCTTGTGGCCTCCTCAAATAGTGACAATACAGTGCATGCCTCCTTAATGATCAGCCATTGGCATTGGGAAAAAAAAGCTGAGGCGGCCTGAGCCTGTTGTGCCGTACTCGCACAGGTACTCGTTGACGGTCCTCTGCTGCATGTATAGCTGCTGCAGCATTGCCAAAGTCGAGTTTCACCCTGTGGGCATGTCAAAAATCAGGCAATTTACGGGCAGGTGGAATTCCTGCTGAATTTCATCCAACCGAGCACTGGCTGTGTATCTTCCTGTAGGCATGGCACATGTGTCAACTGTCCCTGTCTAAGGATGGACAGGAAGTTTGAGCCATTTCCACACACCACCATTCCTGGCTCCAGCTGTCATGGTGTGAACCACCTCTGGGCCTGTCGCTGCAGAGCTGCAATC
Source organism: Lithobates clamitans (assembly GCA_037952925.1). NCBI lineage: Eukaryota > Metazoa > Chordata > Amphibia > Anura > Ranidae > Lithobates > Lithobates clamitans. The sequence continues at coordinate 522,475 of JBBGZY010000632.1, read as the reverse complement.
TCTGTGGTTCCTGTCCCCTAAACACACCAGTTGAAGCACTGCATGGCACCTTTTAGCCTGACTCATAGATAAGGCTTGGGAATGCTTAGGGGGTACCTGATGTTCATAGGATAATCCTGCAGAGGAGGGCATGGAGGTTGGCGGAGGAGGAGGAGGGGTAGAGCTCACAGGTGTGGCATCATTACCACCAGCTGTATGAAAACATGGGGGCACAACAAGCTGCAGCACTGAGCCCTGTCCTGCATCCTTTTGAGATGCAAGCAGCGTCACCCAGTGTGCTGTGAACAAAATATATTGTCCCTGCCCATGCTTGCTGGACTACGTGTCAGCAGTAAGGTGGATTTTACAGCTGACTGCCTTGCCGAATAATGCCAGAACATTCCCTTCCACATGATGGTAGAGAGGTGGAACGGTCTTATGTGAAAAGTAATAGCGACTGGCAACCTGCCATTGTGGTACAGTACATTGTGCAAATTCAAAAATGTGATCACAGGGTATAAAAACAAAGTTGAGCAACAAGAAGGATGCTGAAAGCGCCGAACTTTGTTTTTATACCTTGTGATCACATTTTATTATTGCCTGGCTTTTTTAGCATTAAAAATCCCACTTTGCTCATTTACGCTATGTGGAGCCTGTTTATTTTTTCTCCACATATCAACTGAGAGATCAAACCAGTCTTCACTTCAGCTTTTCACGTGATGCATCATCCCCTCTGATTCGCACCTCGGCCATCCTTTGGGAGGACCCACCTGGCGGCCCCGGGAGATCCACACAGAGTTTGACCCAGAAGGTTCGCAGAGCTGTGATGTCCGTTTTTCAGGCCCTGAGAGGCAACCTGCTCTAGTGACTCCCTGTCGCTGACAAGGGAGTCCATTATATCTGGTAAGAGTTTCTTACACACCATCTTCACCAAGGTACATGCAGTTGTGAGATACAGCTTTGGGATGATCTGTTGATATACCTGTGTTGGAACATTTGTCGTTTCACATCCACATACCATTCCTAGTGGGATATCCCATGCATATTTGCTGTTTTATTCACTTACTGGACTTTATTTACCTTTATTTAGAGACTTATAAGTTTCATCAGTAACGTGTTTATCACTTATGGACATTTGTGTTGCAGCCATTTTCTTGATTGTAGAATTTTTTGCACAATTTATGCGCTACATTTTATTTTTACATGTTCTTTTGGTTGTTGTCACCCTGTATGTAGCTGCTCTGCACCATATTTTTTGAATTTAGCGCAGTGTATACTTTTATCATCTTTAAGCCAGGTCAGTTAACAGGAACAGGTATCAGATACAATCAACAGGAACACACAGGAACATTGTAGAGCAGACAGCACTGAGTCTGGAAACTGGCTGAGTTTAAATAGCCTGTTTAGGTGCCAAAAGCTGTCACAGTGTGTTGCGCACCAATGGCATTCTGACAGGGGTAGAGGTAACAGGTCGTCCATCTTGGGTGCTGACATGCCCTTCCTGATACTGGCAATAATGCACACAGAAGTAAATGGCATTAAACTTGCAGTAATGCACAAAACTAGATTGCGTTAAACTGACAGTAACGCACAAAACTATATGGCGTTAAACTTGTAGTAACGCACACAGAAGTAAATGGCATTAAACTTGCAGTAATGCACAAAACTATATGGCGTTAAACTTGTAGTAACGCACACAGAACTATATGGCATTAAATTGGCAGTAACGCACACAGAAGTAAATGGCGTTAAACTTGCAGTAACGCACAAAACTACAGTATTTGGCGTTAACCTGGCAGTAACGCACACAGAAGTAAATGGCGTTAAACAGGCAGTAATGCACAAAACTATATGATGTTAAACTGGCAGTAACGCACACAGAACTATATGGCGTTAAACTGACAGTAATGCGCACAGAACTATATGACCTTAAACTGGCAGTAACGCACACAAAACTATATGGCGTTAAACTGGCAGTAACGCACACAGAAGTAAATGGCATTAATCTGACAGTAACGCAATCAAATAGACGGTGTTCAACCGTCACTACATTGACGCTATTTGAACTGTCCCCACTCTAGCTATACACTAATGTCAAGATTACTGACACGGTCTCACTACACTACACTGAGACTATCTGAGCTATCCCTACTCTACACTAATGTATGTATGAATGACACGGTATCGCAACACTACAGTGAAACTATCTGAGCTGTCTCTACTCTAGCTGCACACTATGCTGAATGATGGTCCTTCTCACTACACTCACACTATCCCTAGACTGACACTAAACTAATATTATACACTGACTATTGAAGCAAAATAGCACAATATAGCACATTAACATAATAATAGCACTGAACAGAGCCCTGTTGTGTCTCTCTCCATGCCAAAATCACACTGAAAATGGCTGTCATTGAAAGAATACTTTTATACTGTGGGGCGGGAATGAGCCATGATTGGATAAAGTCATGATGACAGTGTCCAATCATGACTCTGACAGTGCTCTGTTCCCTGATTGGCTGAAGCTTTCACTGCTTCAGCCAATCAGGGCTTGCAATGCACTGTTTAGCGCGGCAATACATTGTGGTTGATTCAGGGGGGCCGAACAAATGGTTGAATGACCCGTTTGTTCGGATGTCAGCCATGATGTCAGCCATGATATCAACCATACTGTTATCCCCCAATCTAGACCCTGAATTTTGAGTCCATCCCTGCAGAGAGCTTTGAAAAAATGGAAAGTAACTCAGATTTCATCTTCCCTAATTTGAGATCATCTTCCCTAACTACCAGAAAAAATTTAGGGTCGTTATCGATGAGGCCTACTGTTTGGGCCTCATTGATAGGGACACATGGAAATATTTAAACATACTGTCACCCCTACATTTTATGCCCTGCCTAAGGTCCACAGTATTGTGGACTCACCAGACAGACCAATGGTATCTGGTCTGGGCTATTTAACCCTTTCACTGCCGAGTCCGTACGTTGTACAGACCTGACAGCAGGGATATTACACACAATCCGGTGGCTGTAGCCACTGGCAATGTGTGTGAAACTGACAGGCAGACTCCTGCCTGTCAGGTGAGAGCATTCTTGTGGCGGCGCTGCTCACACTCCTCCTTAACCTCCCCCCCGCTGCCCTGTCATGCTTGCCCATCTGTGGGCCCGGGAGCTGCATGGCTGATGTTGGTGGCTGGAGGGGAAGGCGAAGAGCGGACATACGTCACTCTCCTCCCCTTCCTCTTGTGACCCAGAAAGCAACATCTGTGGCGTCACTTCCGGGTCAAGCTCTCCGTGTCCCTGGCTAGCTCAGCCAGGAAATAATGTTCTGCAATGCGATCTGCATTTAGTTGAGCACAGAGGAGACATGCAGGGTCTTTTAGACCCTGCATATCTCAATAAAGAGAACCTGTCACCAAAAAAAAATCACATAGGGTACCTTTTGTCCCCATGTGATAAAAAAAAGTTAAGTAAAATTTTAATTTTTTTGCAAAAAAAAAATAAAGTTACACCCAAGCACATAAAATCACCCCCCAAAAAATGTTTAGGCCCCCCCACCCCCTAAACACATGCATGAACATAAATGCATGCGTCGGGGCACCTACGCATGAAAACGATTGCGATACACGTGTTACATATTGCCACACACGCCGGTGTGAGAGCAATGATTCTAACACAAGACCTCCTCTGTAACACTAAACTGATACCTGGGGGCTTTTGAAGTGTCGCCTATAGAAAATATAGGGTACTGACATTTGACGCCATTTCACGGGCGCACAAAAAATTACCTTTGCGGTAATATCGTGTAACATAACAAATTGGAACTATCGCTATTTTATTCTCTAGGGTGTCTGCTTTCAGAAATATATATAATATTTTAGGGTTTTTTGTAATCTTCAGGCCTAAAATGATTTTTTAAACGTGTGCAAAAAACGCAAAAACTTTACACAAGACTCGCTACGCTTCCTGGAGGATCTATTGGTCCCCCTGGATGCGTGGCTGGTTACAATTGATATGGAGGCTCTATACAGCTCAATATTGCACAAAAAGGGCCTTGAAATAATTTGGGACTTTCTGAAGGAAAAAGAATGGTCTCTATGGCCCTATAACTCCTATAAAAACTGTTTTATGGTTTTTGGAATACATCCTTTTTCATAATATTTTTGTGTTTCGAGGTTCCCACTTCCTCCAGGTACAGGGCGTGGCGATGGGGATGCACTGTGCCCTATCGTACGACAACCTGTACCTGTGATCCACGGTGACACAGTGGTCAGAAGACAAATACCTCCTTACAATCTCAGTAAGTTGGAAGAAATGTGCTGATTTGGGGAGAAGAAGAGACACTCCTCTTGGTCCACACCACTGATGCTTGCTATGCCAGCTGATGTCACCTAAACCATCATTCCATCCTGGACACCAGTAAAGGCTGAGGCTTTTTACGAAACGAAAGTGACATTACCTTTTAACTTTATTGATACCAACAGGTGGCCTAACAAGCCAACTGTTTGATAGTATTAGCGGGTGACAGATAATTTTTATAGAGACATCAGGAGTTTTAAAGTTTCCTCTGCCTTTTGCTCCAACCTGTCCTTCCATTGTTTACTGCTTCAGATGCCAAACCCTACTGAAATCAATAGGAGCTGAATCTGTCAAACTGAAAATTCCCATGTTCTGGGTTAATAAAGAAAGAGTTGTCAAAAAATAGCATGGGAGGATGCCTGAGCATGCACCAATGCAAAGAAAGGTTTTACATTTGACAGCAAAATGCCCCATCTTTTGTAGCAACTTCTATCCAGAGCACTGTGCCTAGTAGTGTACTGATTTATACTGAGCTTTCTTGCTACCTGTCTTTGGTTAAGACAAAGCACACTCTTAATTGAGATCAATGGCTTATATTGTCTGAGTTTACACTGTCAGGTGCTACAAAAAGAGGTCACTGGGAGGCACTTTAAATTTCTGCTATGGGTCCACACCTGAAGGTATACAGTGGCTAGTCGGCAAGTGGTTAAATTATAGAACACACATATAGACACAAGGACAAATATGCACATAATATTTCAATGTAATGCTCTTAAATTAAAGTACATTTGAGAACAAGAAGAAAATGAAATAAATTACCTAACATACTATGAGACTAATCAGTATATGTTGGCACAGAATGGCTATCAACTGATTGCAACTTGACAAGGCTGATTAAATATAATTCAGCTTATTTGCAACTGTAGTATGATGTGAAATGAATAGCAAAGACCTTAATATTCAAATTTCTGAAATCACTTAAAACAGGAAGAACAAATCTAGTTTGCCACTGACATGCTGTTTAATACGGCTGCCTACATGAAATGACCTAGGTGATTATCACATTAAACTACAAATATAGGAAAGTATAAGGAAGAATTATGTAGGCTTACCATATTTATAGGTAATTTAACTGCTTGCTGCCCGCCCACCGTCAAATGACGGCGGGGCGGTGCAGCTCTCGTTCTGGGACGCCGTCATATGACGGCGTCCCAGAACGGCCACTCTCACGTGCGACTCCGATCTCTGTAAAGAGCCGCGTCCGTGTCCAATCATAACCGGTCACATGTAAACAAGGAGATGCTGGTAATCGGCTCTTCTCGCCTTACAATGACAGAGTGTGAGGAGAGGAGAGCCAATCAGCGGCATCTCCTCAGAGGGGGACATCTAGGGATGTAATCAGGGCACTGATGAGGCGGCACTGCCCATCAGTGCCCATCTGTCCCGCCTATCCGTGCCACCTATCTGTGCCACCTATCCGTGTTCACCAGTGCCGCAATATCAGTGCCCATCAGTGCCACCCAACAATGCCCATCAGTGCCACCTATCAGTGCTCATCAGTGCCACATATCAGTGCCACCTATCAATGCCTATAAGTGCGGCATATTAGTGCCTCCTCATCAGTGCCACCTCATCACTGCCCATAAGTGCCGCCTCATCAGTGCCCATAAGTGCCATCTCATCAATGCCCACCAGTTCAGCCTATCAGTGCCCATCAGTGCCGCCTCATCAGCGCACTTCAGTGAAGGCAAAAAATTACTTAGTTACAAAATTTACTGAGAGAAAAAAAGGAAAAAAACATTTTTTTTTCAAAATTTTTGGTCTTTTTTTTGTAAAAAATAGAAAACCCAGCAGTGATTAAATACCACCAAAATAAAGCACTATTTGTGTGAAGAAAATGATAAAAAATGTGTTTGGGTACAGCATAGCATGGCAGCGCAATTTTCATTCAAAGTTCGACAGCGCTGAAAGCTGAAAAATGGCCTGGGCAGGAAGGGGGTGTAAGTGCCTGGTAGGCAAGTGGTTAATAATAATTTAAAGATTCTGTTAATGTAAATAGAAGAACATAAAATGCCTTCATTTACATGCCTGCAGAAGAGTCCAATGCTATGATCTTATGGGTAAACTTCAGACTGTTCACTCTCTTATAATGAAGCTAGCCCATAGCAATGGGCAAATAGTTACGTGTTTGGGATAAGAGGTAGTATAATCTCCAAGAATACCCAGACAGGTCAAAGCTTTTCTGGTCAGATAGTCCTGGGATTTGGCATAAAAGCTAGGTTTTGAAGACAGCTACAGGTATGCACAGACGCTTCATATAGTTTTCAGTCTTACTGAAAGAGTTTTTTTAAAACATAAAAAGCAATCCTTCAGAAAAAAAGTGGATAGAAAACTAGACTGTACCATGTCTACCAAGCTACTGACACATAATTGCTAAATTACTAATAGGCATGTGTAATCTCCTTATGTCATTTCTTGAATAAGGATGCTTTTAGTGACCTTTGCATTTTTTTTAGGTTACAGGACCAGAGTCGGCTTAAGGCTGCCCCTAGGCCAGCAAAATTCTTACTTAGATAAACAAGTAATGAGGTGGCTGCTGATCCCCAACACTTGCTGTGGTGTAAGCTTAGGTTTTTGCAAATAAATGAAAATGTCCATCCCTTTAGCTAGTGACAATCACTTCTAAAAGAATGCTGAGCTTATTTTCACTCCCAGGGAAGCTCTTGCAGACCCAAGCCTGACCTGATTTTTTTATATTGTGCTAGAGATATTATAACCATTTAGCACTGTTGTTCCTGCAGCTGCAGCTTGCCAAGTTGGCTCAATGGATGAGGAGGGTAAGGATGATGATAGGGTCTCAGAATACACCTGGGTGTCAGAGATAGTGAAGGAGGAAACATTAATATATAAAGCAGGGAGTAAAAACCGCTAATAATATACACTGGTACTTCCCAGCCAGTGTCATTATTACAGTGTCAGTGTATATCATTAGCACTGATCACTGTATTAGTGTCACTGGAAATGTCAATGTCATTTAGTCAGTTCACACCTAGAATCAGTTAGTGTCAGATTGTTTTCCACACTATCACAGTCCTACTATAAGTTGCTGATCACCGCCATTACTAGTAAAAAAATAAAAAAAAATCCAGTAGCTATACCAGCTAAACACTATAACTTTCACACAACCCAATTAATAAAAAAAATATATAATAATAATAATAATAATACATGCAGAATGCATTTTTGGCCCAAACTTATGCCGAAATTCTATTTTTTTTTTTTGAATATGCAAAAAGTAAAAAATAGTTTATCTTTTCAAAATTTCCAGTATTTTTTTCATTTATGTAATAAAAAATAAAAAAAACCAGTAGTGATCAAATACCACCAAAAGAAATCTCTTTTTGTGTGAAAAAAATAATGTAAATGTAATTTGGGTACAGCACAATTACCAGTTAGAGCATCTCAGTGCTGAATAGCAAAAAATGGCCTGATCATGAAGAAAGAAAAACCTTCCAGAACTGAAGTGGTTAAATAAACGTTTAAAACAAATTTGAATCATTTATAGTTCATAAATTTGTTGCAAATTAAATGTCATGAGACACTTTCTGAGCAACGCTACAGTAAGGAGTAGTTGTTAAGGGTCCACTCAAAGGGTTTTACACACGAGTTTAGCTAATGCAACCCCCCTGGTACATTACCCTCTTCATTTTTTTTTTCTTGGACCTGGTATACAAATAATTAAGAAGAAACATTATGAAAAAAAAATATTAACTTGAAATTTCAATAACACACACGAGATCTGCAACCTGGTAATTCTGAACACAAGACTCACAAAAATAATTATAAAGTGACCTGGAGGGCTTCTCTAAGTGATCAAAAACACAAGAAAAATATAAAATTCAAAACAACCATGCATTAGAAATAAATAGGGACACGTACAAATAAATCTCCAGTTATAGAGATCTCACTCACTATAAAGGTTTCCAATTAGGCTCAGCAAATGGAAAATCTATTCAGGTCTTGCCACAGATTCTTAATTGGATTTAGGTCTTTAGGTTTAGGGCCATTCTAACACATGAATATGCTTTGATACATCGTAGCTCTGGCTGTATGTTTAGGGTTGTTGACCTGCTGGAAGGTGATTTTCCACCCCAGTCTCAAGTCTTTTGCAGACTCCAACAGGTTTTCTTCCAAGATTGTCTTGTATTTGGCTCTGTCCATCTTCCCATCAAATCTGACCAGCTTCCCTGTCCCTGCTGAAGAAAAGCATCTTCACAACATGATGCTGCCATCACCATGTTTCATAGTGGGGATGGTGTGTTCAGGATGATGTGCAATGTTAGTTTTCTGCCACACATAGCTTTTTAGGCCAAAAAGTTCAATTTTGGTCTTGTCTGACCTGGAGCACCTACTTCCACATGTTTGCTATGTCTCCCACATGGCTTCTCGCAAACTGCAAACAGGACTTTCCTTTAACAATAGCTTTCTTCTTGCCACTCTTCCATAAAGGTCAGATTTCTGGAGTGCAGTCATATTTATTGGAGCCCTGGGCAACTCCAATAAACATGATATAGTGTGCCTTTATCACAGTGGCATCTCCAGCAGCGATCAAAACGATCTAGGACCTTTTCTACCTGATAAAGTTGTAATCTCTTTCAAGAAAGCCCAGAATCTACAAAGTAGAGCAACCCTAAACATTATAGATCAACCTAAATGCATCTCCTTTTCTGGAGGGCTTACAGTTTTTTGCTTGTAGGAAATGTTCTGCGCATAAATGTGGAAGTTCTAAGGTACAGAGAACTAAAGTATTTTCATCTACGATAACAAACAAAACCTATAAATAGGGATGAGCTTCGAGCTCGAGTCGAACTCAAGTTCGACTCGAACATTGGCTGTTCGCAAGTTCGCCGAACAGCGAACAATTTGGGGTGTTCGCGGCAAATTCGAATGCCGCGGAACACCCTTTAAAAGTCTATGGGAGAAATCAAAAGTGCTAATTTTAAAGGCTTATATGCAAGGTATTGTCATAAAAAGTGTTTGGGGACCCGGGTCCTGCCCCAGGGGACATAGATCAATGCAAAAAAAAGTTTTAAAAATGGCTGTTTTTTCAGGAGCAGTGATTTTAATAATGCTTAAAGTCAAACAATAAAAGTGTAATATCCCTTTAAATTTCGCAGCTGGGTGGTGTCTATAGTATGCCTGTAAAGGGGCGCATATTTCCCGTGTTTAGAACAGTATGACAGCAAAATGACATTTCGAAGGAAAAAACCCATTTAAAACTACTCGCGGCTATTGCATTGCCGACAATACACATAGAAGTTCATTGATAAAAACGTCATGGGAATTCCCCACAGGGGAACCCCGAACCAAAATTAAAAAAAAAATGACGTGGGAGTCCCCATAAATACCATACCAGGCCCTTCAGGTCTGGTATGGATATTAAGGGGAACCCCGGGCAAAAAAAAAAAAAAAATGACGTGGGGTTCCCCCTAAATTCCATACCAGACCCTTCAGGTCTGGTATGGACTTTAAGGGGAACCCTGCGCCAAAAAAAAAAAAAACGGCGTGGGGTCCCCCAAAAATCCATACCAGACCCTTATCCGAGCCCGCAACCTGGCAGGCCACAGGAAAAGAGGGGGGGACAAGACTGCGGCCCCCCTCCCTCCTGAACCGTACCAGGCCACATGCCCTCAACATTGGGAGGGTGCTTTGGGGAAGCCCCCAAAACACCTTGTCCCCATGTTAATGAGGACAAGGGCCTCATCCTCACAACCCTGGCCAGTGGTTGTGAGGGTCTGCGGGCAGGAGGCTTATCGGAATCTGGAAGCCCCCTTTAACAAGGGGACCCCCAGATCCCGGCCCCCCCGTGTGAAATGGTAAGGGGGTACTTACCCCTACCATTTCACTAAAAAACTGTCAAAAATGTTAAAAACGACAAGAGACAGTTTTTGACAATTCCTTTATTTAAATGCTTCTTCTTTATTCTATCTTCCTTCATCTTCTGGTTCTTCTGGTTCTTCCTCCGGCGTTCTCATCCAGCATCTCCTCCATGGCGTCTTCTATCTTCTTCTCCTCGGGCCACTCCGCACCCATGGCATGGGGGGAAGCTCCCGCTCTTCTCTTCTTCTTTTCTTCTCTTCTTCTCTTCTTCATTTTCTTCTCCGGGCCGCTCCGCACCCATGCTGGCATGGAGGGAGGCTCCCGCTGTGTGACGGCGTCTCCTCGTCTGACGGTTCTTAAATAATGGGGGGCGGGGCCACCCGGTGACCCCGCCCCCCTCTGACGCACGGGACATGATGGGACTTCCCTGTGGCATTCCCCGTGACGTCACAGGGAAGTCCCGTCAAGTCACCGTGCGTCAGAGGGGGGCGGGGTTTACCAGGTGGCCCCGCCCCCCATCATTTAAGAACCGTCAGACGAGGAGACGCCATCACACAGCGGGAGCCTCCCTCCATGCCAGCATGGGTGCGGAGCGGCCCGGAGAAGAAAATGAAGAAGAGAAGAAGAGAAGAAAAGAAGGAGAAGAGCGGGAGCCTCCCCCCATGCCATGTGTGCGGAGCGGCCCGAGGAGAAGAAGATAGAAGACGCCACGGAGGAGATGCTGGACGAGAACGCCAGAGGAAGAACCAGAAGAGCCAGAAGAACCAGAAGAAGAAGATGAAGGAAGATAGAAGAAAGAAGAAGCATTTCAATAAAGGAATTGTCAAAAACTGTCTCTTGTCATTTTTAACATTTTTGACAGTTTTTTAGTGAAATGGTAGGGGTAAGTACCCCCTTACCATTTCACACAGGGGGGGCCGGGGATCTGGGGGTCCCCTTGTTAAAGGGGGCTTCCAGATTCTGATAAGCCCCCCGCCCACAGACCACCACAACCACCGGCCAGGTGGTCTCATCCCCCCTCTTTTCCTGCGGCCTGCCAGGTTGCGTGCTCAGATAAGGGTCTGGTATGGGTTTTTGGGTGACCCCACGCCGTTTTTTTTTTTTTTGGCGCGGGGTTCCCCTTAAAATCCATACCAGACCTGAAGGGTCTGGTATGGAATTTAGGGGGAACCCCACATCATTTTTTTTTTAAATTTTGGCCGGGGTTCCCCTTAATATTCATACCAGACCTGAAGGGCCTGGTATGGAATTTAGGGGGACCCCCACATCATTTTTTTTTTTTACATTTTGGTTCTGGGTTCCCCTGTGGGGAATTCCCATGCCATTTTTATCAATGAACTTCTATGTGTATTGTCGGCAATGCAATAGCCGCGGGTAGTTTTAAATGGGGTTTTTTCCTTCGAAATGTCATTTTGCTGTCAGACTGTTCTAAACACGGGAAACATGCGCCCCTTTACAGGCACACTATAGACACCCCCCAGCTACAAAATTTAAAGGGATATTACACTTTTATTGTTTGACTTTAAGCATTATTAAAATCACTGCTCCTGAAAAAAAGGCAGTTTTTAAAACTTTTTTTTGCATTGATCCATGTCCCCTGGGGCAGGACCCAGGTCCCCAAACACTTTTTATGACAATAACTTGCCTATAAGCCATTAAAATTAGGACTTTTGATTATTCATGTTCGTGTCCCATAGACTTTAACGGTGTTCGCGTGTTCGAACAAACTTTTTTCCTGTTCGCATGTTCTGGTGCGCACCGAACAGGGGGGTGTTCAGCTCATCCCTACCTATAAACACCAGAAAATATATTACCTGCTCTTCTCAAGGCATAGTATATCTTCTGCAAAGCCCTTGTGGCTTGCAATAGATAGGACGCACCACAAGAGCCCTACATGTCAGAATAGGTTGTAAAAATTAACATATCACAAACATCAAAACGGGTTTTTGTGCACATTGTGGAGTATGTCCAGACATTATACTAGACATGTGCACAGCCAAAAAATGTGTTCATTTTTGTTTTCGTTTCATTATTTTTTTTTTTTTTTCGTTTTTCAGGTCATTCGTTATGATCGCAATTCGTACATTTGTACATTTGTAAATTCGTACATTCGTAAATTCGTTCATTCGCACATTCGTAAATTCATACATTCGTTCATACGTACATTCGTACATTCGTGAATTTGTACATTCGTACATTTGTAATTTGAAATCCAAAACCTGAATATTCGAAAATCTGAAATAGTAACTAACTATTAAATTATAGGTATTGTAATTTCCTTTCAAACTTGGCTGTCAGTGAACGTAACAAATACGAATTTATCCGAAGTTACGCATTATCCGAAATAACGAATGCTGCATCTAAACAAATAGAACGGAACAAATTAATAATAAATAATAATAATAAAAGTTTTTATTATTATTATTGTTATTTATTATTATTAATTCATTACGTTCCATTCGTTTTTATACGGCATTCATTATTTCGCATCATTCGTAACCTTCGGATAAATTTGTATGTGTTACGTTCACTAACAGCCAAATTTGAAAGGAAACTACAATACCTATAATTTAATAGTTACTAGTAATAGTAGTTATGTTATTATTAGTTAATTATTATTTCAGATTTCCGAATTTCCGTTTACAAATTTACGAATTCACTAATTTACTAATGTACGAATGTACAAATGTGCGAATGTACGAATTTAGGAATGTATGAATTTACAAATTTACAAATTTTTCAAATTTATGAATATTCGGAAAAATTCGTTAAACCAGTTTTTGTTCATTCAGATATTTCCGAATTAACGAATTTGTCGAAATTTGTTAAAAAACGAATTTGGAACGAAACAAATTGCACATGCCTACATTATACTATACATCATGCAAAGGACCCAAGCAGGCTAAAATTGGTAGGCATGGGCAAACCTTTACCCCATTGACAGGCTTCCAACATAAAGAGGGCAATATCATGTCCTGAAAAAAAATGAATAGATGAAATAAAGTCCTATAACCCGCCTGGACTAAAATTGGAATATGACATTATTGTTTCATCAATAATAACTAAGCTCCGTATCACCATTGGTTAATAATACATCTTTTATTTTTTTTAACCTTTTATATTGTTTTTACTTTGTTCTATATATTTTTTTAGAATATTTTTGATTTGGTGCTGTCTGTCATTTTATTTATATTTAAGTCATTTTGTATATCTTTACATATTAATTCTCTGCTCTGCTGGATGTATCCCCAGACACCTATTTTTATGGGTGCAATATTTTCATGTATTTGGGTGTTGACACTATTTTATCTATTATATGAGAATATTTTTTTTTAAGCTTTTTGATTTAAAAAAATAAAAATGTATAAAATGGTATATTTTTTTTTTTTTTTTTTATTTGTTTGAACTATGCAAAGAGCCTTGATATTGGTCTCTTTAACCACTTTCCACCCAATCAATGTACATAAACGGCCAGGCAGGTGTGCTCTACTTCCAGCAGGATGTACCCACCACTGGGGCATACAGCGGTGTGAACTGTGCTTGCTGCATCTGCCAGACAGAGCAGATCCCTGATCACAGTATTGAGCTGCTGTGATTGGCCCTGGTGCCATGTGATCACTGTGACCAATCACAGTGATCACAGTTACGGTAGTAAACAAGGCTGTCATTCATGATGCCTTGCTTACTACTGTGTGAGCTCTGTGATTAGATACAGTGATCACATGGTACGATGGTCAATCACTTGGCCCTATACCATGTGATAGTTGTGACCAATCACAGCTTCAAAGTAGCAATCAAAGACTTCATGAATGAAACCTTTTAACAGTGTTACTGATTTCTTATACAGTGATCAACATTGAAAAAAACAATTAGCAAAAAAAAAAAAAAAAAAAAAAAAGATCCCTTCAAGCCCCCCCCCCCCCCCCCCAGAGTAGAACAGTGTCACTATATGCACAAAAAGTAAAAAAAAAAATTATTACTATACCAGAGCAAGTGCAGTGTCACTATGGTTTGATCGCTCTGGCAGTGGTAATGTACAATGGCTGTCAGCCGCTGGTCATTATCACTGTCGCAAGCAGGACAGTGTCATCACACCAGTGCTTTCAGTCAGTACCCCTAATCACTGCCACCCAGCTCACTGGTGCTTAATCACCACAACCCACTTACAATGCCCTTAATCACCGTGACCCATTTACAGTTTCCCTAATCCACTCACAGTATCCCTAATCAGCCCAGTCCACTCACATTGTCCCTAACCATCGCAGTCCACTCACAATATCCCTAATCACTGCCTCCCTCTCACAGTTTCCTTAATCACTGCTGCACCATTCAATGTCCCTAATCACTTCCAGCTGCTCACAGTGTTCCTAATCACCACCACTGCTCCGCTTCCCTAATCACTGTTGCACCAGTCATGTTTTCCCTGATCACCACCCCACCAGTTATATTATCACTAATCATGGTCACACCAGTTAAAGTGTTCCTGATTACCAACACACCAGTTACTGTGTCCCTGATCACATCACACCAGTCATGTCGTTTGTGATCACTGCCAATCCAGTTAGTGTGACTGATAACCTCCACACCAGTCATATTTTCCCTATTAACCACCACACCAATTACAGTGTTCCTAATCATCACAAGTTAGAGTGTCCCTGATCACTGCCACACCAGTTACAGTATCCCTGACCACCATACCAGTTACTGTCATATAAGGGAAAGAATTCCGGCACTCCAAGTAATGTGATGCTCTTCTTTAATAAAGCAAATCTTTTTAGATCATTAGTAAGATCTAATATAAAAAAAAGAGGCAGCCATCCTCAGAGGGTGTCCAATGCCTCTGTGAGCAAGTGAGAAGGTAAGAGAGAGGGAAGGCGCCAACTGAATGAATCCTACTGGTTTCAGTATATATTGTGTAAGGTATAAAACTTACAGGTCCATGAGGTGGGGATGCCCATCAATGATAAAAACATTCTGGGGTGCTCTGGTGCCACTCTGCGGGCTCTGGTATCGATCCCTCACCTGTGGGTGACGATTTGCAATGTAGGAATGTACAGGCTATGTGCTCGGAGTTCACAGCTCCTTCTACTGGTCTATTGCTCTTGGGAGGAGAGCAGCTTAAAGTGGAGTTCCACCCAAAAATGGAACTTCCACTTTTTGGATTCCTCCCCCCCTCCGGTGTCACATTTGGCACCCTTCAAGGGGGAGGAGGGAGCAGATACCTGTCTAATACTGGTATTTGCTCCCACTTCCTGGCTTAGATCACCGCGACGCTTGCGGTGACCTATGCCACTTCCGGCGCCTACCCCATCCTCCCCCACTGTATTCTGGGAGACACACAGGTCTCAGAACACAGCAGGGACCTGAGAGGACGTGCAGCGCGACTCGTGCATGTGCAGTAGGGAACCAGGAAGTGAAGCCGCACGGCTTCACTTTCTTATTCCCTTACCGAGGATGGCGGCGGCAGCAGCTGAGAGACGAAGAACGGATCGGCTTCGGCTGCCGACATTGCGGGCTCCCTGAACAGGTAAGTGTCCATATATTAAAAGTCAGCAGCTGCAGTATTTGTAGCTGCTGGCTTTTAATATTTTTTTTCAGCGGACCTCCACTTTAAGTACCTGAGCAAGATGTCCACGGCCGTGAAACTATAAAGGCCAGTGGATCAATGCTAGTAAAAAGTCATTTTTAATGTATTAAAAACAAAATGTTTTTATGAAAAAATAAAAGATGGGATATGTGAAAAGGTAAAAACCTTTTCACATGCCCCCTGGCCCTGGGTATTTGACGATTATGGGGCCCCCAGACTTACAGATGGCCGCCATGCTTCAGCCATCTTTTTTAGGGGAGGGGCACCAGGCTCAGCGACATGCAGAGTGGAGACTTAGAGCTGGTGACACAGTAAAGGCACCAGGAGCCTCTCATGGGCAATTCCACCTTATCAACATCATGGGCCCCTGGGAAAAATACTGCACTGAGACCTCTACCAAGGAGATGATGACCTGCGGCATGCATAGTGCACCATGGCGAACAATGGGCATGGCCAGTGGGAGAGTCTTAAAAGGGGATTAAACAGACTCTGCACCTGCTGTATACAATGCAAACATACCACAGACCTTGTACTCATAAAATTCTACTTACTGTCTCGCAACTGATAATCTCACAGACCCTGACAGATACAAATAAATCTCAGTCAGGATCATTTGTTTTTAAAATAAAATGTTCTCATTATATATGCTTAACCTTACAGAAGATAATAAATTAATAATTTAATTATTAAATTAATAAAAACCAGCAACTGTTAAGACATTGAACACCCTGGTCAGGTCTATGTGCAGAGTACAGTGGTCAGGAGTAATTAACAAACAAAACAACATATAGAGTACAACAGTCAGGATGAGTGCCACGCTCACATCAGAGTCCTCCCTTACATCAAAGTCCTAACATTCTCCCTATACATCACAGTCTGCAGAGTCCTACCCTATGGCTGAGCCCCACCTTACGGCAGAGCCCCCAGTGTGCCACCTTACGGCAGAGCCCCACCTTACGGCAGAGAACCCAGTGTGCCACCCTATGGCAGAGCCCCCAGAGTGACACCCTATGGCACAGCCCCCAGTGGACCACCTTCCATCCGAATCCCCTTACACACACACACCTGTGCACCTTAGTGCTTGGTGTGGTAAGCAGCTAGTGGGAAAAGGCTTTTAAGAAAAAAATCCACATGTTGCGGGATCTGAACTGCGCATGTGAAGTCGTAGAGCCAGAAGAATAGTGAACTGCTGTGGTTGGCCTCAGATCGGGCAGTGGGGCATGTGAATAAAAGCCATGCTTGATGTGTTCCATGATATCACTGCACAGGTGTGTACCCAGACCTGCCCTGCTGCCTGATCCGAGGCTGAGCTCAGCAGTAAACGATTCAGCTGCCTCTGAATGGCAACAAGGGCATTTTTTACAGGCATGGGATTGTTAGATCTCACTTCTATTGAACGGCAGTGGGTACACATGGATCATACAGTATACACATTCACAGTACACACAGACGCACACATGCATGCACGCACAGTATACACACGCATGCACAGTACACACACACATGCACAGTACACACAGACACACGCATGCACAGTACACACACACACACACACACACAAACAGTACACACAGAAGAACACATGAACAGTACACACACATGCATGCATGCACAGTATAGGCAGGCACAGTACACACAGGCACATGCACAGTACACACATGCACAGAACACACAGACACACACGCATGCACAGTACACACAGACACAAGCACAGTACACGCAGACACAAGCACAGTGCACACGCACACACATACACAGTACACATGGACACAAGCATGCACAGTACACACACACATGCACAGTGCACACACAGTACACCCACGCATGCACAGTACACGCACGCATGCACAGTACACACACACACGCATGCACAGTACACACAGACGCATGCACAGTACACAGACGCATGCACAGTACACACATGCATGCACAGTACACACAGGCACACGCATGTACAGTACACATGCACGCACAGTACACACAGACACACGCATGCACAGTACAGATAAACGCATGCACAGTACAAACACACGCATGCACAGTACACACAGACACATGCATGCACAGTATACACACAGACACACGTATGCACAGTATACACACAGACACACACAGTCACACATACATACATACAGTATACATATTCACAGTATACACACACACTAAACAACACAGACACACAGTATACACACACCAGCACTTTTCACCCAAAAATCAGCCTGATGGAACAAACTGCTGCCTCCATCTTCTGGCATGCTGGGACTTGTACTGCCCCAGCAGCTCACAGACACAGGAAGTGGTAATGCAGGGGAGGAGGACTGTGCCTGTGTACTGGTGCTGAGTAGGGAGGTGTAGTAGAGATTGGAGAAGTTCAGAACATGTCTTTCCTCCAAGAGCAGTGCACTTATTCTCACACAGAAAATCAATCTAACTGCTTCAGAGACAGGAGGAGTTATGCTAGAGGAAACACATCCTCCTCCTCCTCACCAGTGATAAGAATACATTCAGCTCGGATAGCTTACCTTCTATCAGGCAGCAGTCAGTCCCACACTGCAGGCTGTGTCCCCTCCTCCCTCTCCTCTCAACCAGCTGTCGGCATCTCCTGCTTATGTCTCAAAAAAGCTGCGCTGGAGAAGGGAGCATGCACACTGTGTTCCCATTGGCTGAGGAGGCAGTGGAGAGGCGGGGCAGCTACAATCTCAGGATTCTTACATCAAAAGTATGTCGGTAAGGGTCATTTCAGGGACAGATGTAAGAAAACACAGATTTTTAACATACTGTCCTTGGTCTTACTGAGGCTGACCACCCTGATGGGGCCCTCTAGTGGCCCCGGGCCCTTGGGTGGTGCCGAGTGACCGAATGGTCAGTCCGCCCCTGTGGGGAAGGCATCCAGTTGAAGCACCAGTCTGTGAAGCACTGTTTATTTATAAAGCATGAACACTTGGACTTTCTTTTTCTTTTCACTGTGGACTGAATCTGTTTATATTGATTTCACAATTTATACTGTTCTGATATTTAAAGAGTTTATAATTTAATTTTTATTTCATTTTAACTTTATTACTGAATAACAGGTTGTGGGCTTATTTTTATATATAACTGAGTAATTGTGATTGAAAGTGTGATGGTGCTGAACTCTGAAAATTGACCTGGGAAGGAAGAGGGTGAAAGTGTTTAGTATTGGAGTGGTTAAACATGGCCTTCCAGAACATGAATGCTGGCTGCACAAGTAATTTAAACATGGCTGCTGGCTAACTAAATCGCCATAATATTTGTCTTTTGAACATGGTCACTGGCCATATTAATGGCTTTGTCAGAGGTCTTCTAGATCGTGGCTGCCAGCTGTGTAAACAGGATTGATAGTGGTCTTCAAAAACATAACCCCCCCGCTGTGTGGTCTTCAAGAACATGGCCACTGGCTGGGTATTGCACATATGAGCTTCTATACAATATTGCTGATGTTGTACTGTGGTATCCTTTATATAGCCGATGGTTTACACATCACTTGCTTGTGCACCTGGATGACATCTGTGTTGACGAAACGCATGTCGGATAAAGCTATAGTGGTGCAGTTTTCATGCTCACTCATCAGTCGTGTGAAGCACTGTTCGGTTTGTTTTTGCTATTTGTGAGTACATTTCTATTTGATGCAATAAATGTGAGTATTTTGGTACTACACCATGGCGTTTCTTCTCTGTTTCTCTCTAATGCTTACCATTGTGGGATTGGAGTTTGTGTAATCTGCCTTTGGAGGTACAACACCATATGAGTGGATAGAGATCCTTCACTGCCTACATTTAGTGCATTCAGACCTTCATGTCATTTGGGTCTGATTATGTGGCAAGCTATAACACTTGTGTGATGGAAGAAGGAAACACAATTGATTTAAATATCCCTGCCTGCACCTGTGGAGTGGATTTTATCTCACTTGTTTGGACAATATGACATACTTGGTTCTTCTGGAGGACAGAGCAACACCTTTTATTTACAGTATTTGTTTCAGTGGATATATGTGTCTATTGTTATATTACATAATTGTATTTTGATACTCACCCTTATAACACTTAGCACAGACATTTTTGGTTTTCTCATTCCTTAAATTGGTATTAAAGGTTACATTTTTTTAAATTAAAATAATAAACATGTTATACTTGCCTGCTCTGTTCAATGGTTTTGCACAGAGCAAGACCTGATCCTCCTCTTCTTGGGTCCAAACTGCTTGCTATAGGGGCATTCATGTGTGCTCACTCCTGAGCCCGACTCTGTGGCTGTAATTGACAGCCTCAGAAACCAATGCATCCTGCTGCTGTCTCTAAGCTAATAAGGAGGAAGAGAGCCGAGTCTGCCTGGTCTCTACCTCTGAAAAAGTAGTGTTACACTCACCTCTTTCACTCTCCTGTGCTAGGTATTCTCCCTTGTGCAAGACTTTTGTCATGCATGCAATCAGTGGTCACTAGCACCTCAACCAATCCATGGCAAGGCTCTGTCTTAAAGAGTGATCCTCTGTGACCTCTGCATATCTCCAGTGTTTGTGATTCCAGTGATCCTCTGTTATTCTCTGTGTATTCCAGCCCACTACTTGCAACCAGTGCCTTTGTGATTCTCTGTATCTTCCAGCCAGCAACTTGCATTCCAGCTTTTGTGGGATTTTTTGTTCACTCCAGCCTGCAATTAGCATACCTGTAGCTGTGACTTCCAGTCTTCTTTCACCTCTGCATCTCAGCATCTTTGTGATTCCCTGTGTGTGTTCCAACTAACATCTTGTTACCAGAACCTGTGTGATTCTCTGAGCATTCCAATTTGCACCCAGTCTCTTTACACCTGTGTGTCTCCAATATACTCTTTCTAAGCCCTTCTAAGGGTTCACCTTTGCTGATGAGTGGGCATACTGACTCCGTTTACTTCAGTGCCATCCTGTTTTTGCAATGTCCTTTGCTTCTTCATAAATGCAGAAGGCTCTCTGTGTTACTTCCATGGTCTATGCCACTGACTAGCCATAGCTGATACTATAAAGTACTAGTCAGCCAGTCTGTCTCCAGTGGGAGTAGATTCCTCATCCCTTACAGTTTTCTTGAACCACCAATTCCAATGATCCTACACACGATCAGAATAGACGATGAAAAGCTTCTGTCAGACTTTTTCTGTTGGACATTCTGCTCGTGTGTACGCGGCTTTAGTCACAAATTGTCTTGATCAAATACAAGACTCCCTTGCAGCAGCACCTGAACAGCTGGTGCTACCTCGTCTACCTCCTACTCAGTCAGCAGCCATGAGTTCTGGTGGCTTCCTTTGTTCACGTACTGCCACTTACTTTTCTGGAGATCCTAAGGCCTGTTGTAGTTTTGTAAATCAGTGCCACATTCACTTTGAGCTGCAGTGGCAGCATTTCTTACAGACTGCAATTATTTGGCTTACGACCTGTCCCTGCTCTTTAGGACAACCCTGGCCTGGGCTACTCTACTCTATGAAATTTGATCCTATGACCAATAGTATTGCAGAATTCCTCATGTTTTTCAGAAAAGTAATTGATTAACCTGTCTTCTCCTTGTGGCATGTATTAATGGCCACCTAACAGCTACCTTCTGGCATTGTGATACAAAAAAGGTGACCACTGTCCCCACCTATAGCTGGTCTTTGCAGTAAACAGCATTGGAGTTACATAAGATATAAACAAGGCCAAGGATAAATCCAAGGAAAAAACAAGCTTACTTACCAATCAGTCCAGAGACAACCGAATCAACCTGTCTAACAGTATGCATTAAAAACGGGTTTTGTCTGCACGCATTTGCAAATGCATGTGTAAGCTACAGAGCCTCGCCAAGGCACCCTGGTATCTGTAGTTCCTATCACTAACTAATGACTATTCTTCCCTCTGAGGAAAGAACTCAACACTTTTTTCAAGGGATTTGTATCTATTGTGGCCAAAAAGGACATTTCTTTATTCAATTCCAACAATGGCTGGGAAATTCCATGTCTAGTGTGTCTTGATGAGGTCACACTGGACTGATTGAGTCCAGTCCAACAGGTAATTTTGTCCCAGCCTCCCTTGTACAAAAACTGACCTGAATTTTATAACTAGGAATGAGCTTGAACATCGGGTATTTGCCCATTTGCCAAACAGCGAATATTTTAGGGCGTTTACAGGAAATCTGAGTGCTGCAGAACGCTCCATAATGCACTGCAAGATCGCAGTGCATTGCTGTATGATGATTGGCCAAAGCATGCACCTGACCTCTGCTGAGAGATATCCTCATCAATCACTTTTTCCTGTAAATTTTAACCTGTTTTACAGGCACCCCACTACAAAATATATATAGTATCTCACAAAAGTGAGTACACCCCTCACATTTTTGTAAATATTTTATTCTATCTTTTCATGCAACAACACTGAAGAAATGACACTTTGCTACAATGTAAAGTAGAGAGGGTAGAGCTTGTATAACAGTGTAAATTTGATGTCCACTAAAAATAGCTCAACACTCAGCAATTAATGTCTAAACTGCTGGCAACAAAAGTGAGTACACCCCTAAGTGAAAATGTCTGAATTGGGTCGTGTGACTCATTAGTGTTACAAGGTCTCAGGTGTGAATGGGGAGCAGGTGTGTTAAATTTGGTGTTATTGCTCTCACTCTCTCATACTGGTCACTGAAAGGTCAACATGGCACCTCATGGCAAAGAACTCTCTGAGGATCTGAAAAAAAGAATTGTTGCTCTACATAAAGATGGCCTAGGCTATAAGAAGATTACCAAGACCCTGAAACTGAACTGCAGCACGGTGGCAGGACAGGTTCCACTCAGAACAGACCTTGCCATGGTCGATCAAAGAAGTCGAGTGCACATGCTCAGTGTCATATCCAGAGGTTGTCTTTGGAAAATAGAAGTATAAGTGCTGCCAGCATTGCTGCAGAGGTTGAAGGGGTGGGTGGTCAGCCTGGCAGTGCTCAGACCATACGCCGCACACTGCATCAAATTGGTCTGCATGGCTGTCATCCCAGAAGGAAGCCTCTTCTAAAGATCATGCACAGGAAAGCCAGTTTGCTGAAGACAAGCAGACTAAGGACATGGATTACTGGAACCATGTCCTGTGGTCTGATGAGACCAAGATAAACTTAATTGCTTCAGATGGTGTCAAGTGTGTGTGGCGCCAACCAGGTGAGGAGTACAAAAACAAGTGTGTCTTGCCTACAGTCAAACATGGGGGTGGGAGTGTCATGGTCTGGGGCTGCATGAGTGCTGCCGGCACTGGGGAGCTACAGTTCATTGAGGGAACCATGAATGCCAACATGTACTGTGACATACTGAAGCAGAGCATGATCCCCTCCCTTCGGAGACTGGGCCACAGGGCAATATTTCAACATGATATTGACCCCCAACACACCTCCAAGATGACCACTGCCTTGCTAAAGAAGCTGAGGGTAAAGGTGATGGCCTGGCCAAGCATGTCTCCAGAGCTAAACCCTATTGAGCATCTGTGGGGCATCCTCAAATGGAAGGTGGAGGAGTGAAAGGTTTCTAACATCCACCAGCTCAGTGATATTGTCATGGAGGAGTGGAAGAGGACTCCAGTGGCAACTTGTGAAGCTCTGGTGAACTCCATGCCCAAGAAGGTTAAGGCAGTGCTGGAAAATAATGGTGGCCACACAAAATATTGACACTTTGGGATCAATTTGGACATTTTCACTTAGGGGTGTACTCACTTTTGTTGTCAGCGGTTTAAACATTAATGGCTGTGTGTTAAGTTATTTTGAGGGGACAGAAAATGTACACTGTTATGCAAGCTGTACACTCACTACTTTACATTGTAGCAAAGTGTAATTTCTTCAGTGTTGTCACATGAAAAGATATAATAAAATATTTACAAAAAGGTGAGGGGTGTACTTACCCCTTTTGTGAGATACTGTATATATATATAGTCTAGTGTCCACCAGTCCAAATGCTTATGGGAGCGCTTCATTATGAGTCCATGTTGTTTATAGTGTTACACCAAGCCTCCTCTAAACTTGTCCTTGGTCAACCTTGACAGCAACAGCACTCACCACTGTTCAGTTGGTCCACCTGTCACCTATTAGCTTGGGGCCCTCCCTGTCGTGCAAGTTGTCTTGCCAAGAAGACTCCACTTAGAGATTTTACTGTGGTATTCTATGACTATGCAGGCTCCTTGGATGTCTTTTCCAAATGTAAAGTGGATCAGCTTCCACCCTATAGGCCATTGATTTAGTTCCTGAGGCCAGCATCCTTAAAGTCTGGGCATATCACTGCCGTGTCCCAGAGACTAAAGCCATGTCCAAGTACATTGCAGAAAACCTTAAGACAAGATTAAACTGGAAACTCAATTATGCAGCTGGAGAGAGTTTTTTCTTTGTCAAGAAGAAAGATGGCACCCTACATCCCATAGATTATGCTGGCCTGAATGTCATCATGTGAAAAAAACTACCCAGTGAATCTTTCTGTCAGTGTAAAACTGCCTGCACATACAACTCTTAAAAGAGTTGAGCTCTGTCATTTCAAAGCCATTGATTCTAATATTTAGGGACTCTTTAATTACTGGAATAGTACCACTGGATTGGTGTAGGGCCAATGTGGTGCCCATATTTAAAAAGGAATCAAAGTCTTTACCATGTAACTATAGATCTGTAATGCAGTGTACACACGAGCAGAATGTCCGACAGAAAAAGTCAGATGGGAGCTTTTCATCATATATGCCGATCGTGTGTATGCCCCATCTGACTTTTTATGAAAAAATTCTGACGGACCTAGAAAGAGAACATGTTCTAAATTTTTCTGACGGAACAAATTCCTAACGGGAAAACTGCTTGTCTGTATGCTGTTCTGACATACCAAAAACGACGCATGCTCTGAAGCAAGTACGAGACGGAAGCTATTGGCTACTGGCTATTGAACTTCTGTTTTCTAGTCCCGTCGTACGTGTTGTACGTCACTGCGTTCTGGACGGTCGGAATTTGGTGTGGCTGTGTGTATGCAAGACAGCTTGAGCGGAATTCCATCGGAACTCCATCAGAAAAACCTTCAGAGTTTATTCCAACGGGAAAACCGGTCGTGTGTACAGGGCGTTAGTTTAACTTCTATAGTCAGGAAGATACTGGAGAGTTTAATAAAAATCCACATAGATGAGTTCTTGCTGGAAATTTTTTTTTTAAGCAACAGACAGCATGGATTCATGAAAGACAGTAGTTGTCAAACAAACCTGAATTCCTCTTATGAGGTGGTAAGTAAAACCTTGGACAGAGGGGTGGCTGTGGACGTAGTATACTTAGATTTTGCAAGAGCGTTTGACACAGCTCCACACACACAGATAATGTGTAAGGTAAAGTCTACAGGCTTGGAAAGATCAATTTGTAAATGGATAGAAAACTGGCTAAAATATAGAATTCAGAGAGTAGTGGTTAACGATTCTTACTCTGAATAGTCTAAGGTTATTAGTGGTTTACCCCAAGGTTCAGTGTTGGGACCCTTACTTTCTAATATCTTTATAAATGATATAGGATCTGGGATTAAAAGTACCATTTCAGTGTTTGCAGATGACACCAAGCTATGCAGTGGAATAATGTCCTTACAGGATGTCTCCAACTTACAAACCAACCTTAATTATCACAGTATTGGTCCTTTAATCTAGTTTTCCTATGGTTGTCATCCAATATTTATTTTAACCCATTGAGCGCTGACATATTTTTTGTTGTTACAAACTGACCTCTATGCACTGTTTAATTGGGGAACTATGTGGCAAATGAGGTTTAATGTTGATAAATTTAAAGTTATGCACTTGGGGGCTAAGAATATGCATGCATACTAGGGGGAGTACAACTGGGGGGATCCATACTGGAGAAGGATCTGAGAGGTTTGGTAGATCATAAGCTTAATAATAGCATACAATGCCAAGCTGCAGTTTCCAAAGCGAGCAAAGTCATTTCTTGTATTAGGAGAGGTATGGACTCCAGAGAGAGATCTATAATTTTGCCCCTGTACAAATCATTATTAAGACCTCATCTGGAATATGCAGACAAACTGATAAGAGGCATGGAGGAGCTCAGCTATGAGGATAGATTAGAGGAACTGAATTTATTCTCTCTTGAGAAGAGGAGATTAAGGGGGATATGATTAACTTGTACATAAGGGGTCCATATAGTGAACTTGGTGTTGAGTTATTTACTTTAAGGTCATCACAGAGAACAAGGGGGACACTCTTTATGTCTAGAGGAAAAGAGATTTCATCTCCAAATTCGAAAAGGTTTATTCACAATAAGAGCTGTGAAAATGTTGAATAGACTCACTCCAGAGGTGGTTCTGGCCAGCTCAGTACCATTTAGGCCTGGCTTCTTTCCTAAATGTACATATTATAACTGGGTACTAACTTTTATAGGCTAAAGTTGATCCAGGTAAAATGTGATTGCCTCTCGGGGGATCGGAAAGGAATTTTGTCCCCTGTAGCAAATTGGATCATGCTTTGCTGGGGTTTTTCTCCTTCCTCTGGATCAACTGTGGGTATAGGATTGTGAATATGGGGTGGTATGATTTTTTTTATTTTTTTTTATTGGTTGAACTAGATAGGCTTGTGCCTTTTTTCAACCTGACTAATTATGTAAGTATGTAGCTCACACTGACAGTCTGCACTGCAGGAGACCTGCATGGGATCAGCAATCTGCTGATCACTGGTGCAATGCTTTCCTGGCTCCTAAAACAAAAAATAGTAAAAAAAAAGCTTACCTGCAAAAAATGTGCATTCTCTGGGTGTGGAGAGCACATATATCCTGGTGTGAATCACTGGGCATTCATCCTTGTTCTTTCTAGGTGGCTCCAATTCCAACCCCTATTTGCGGGAGGTTTAGCAGGAATGCGCCTTGAGTACCATTGAGGGCCAGGTGTCAGCCTGGGTGGTCGTCTTCAGCATCCCTTAGTCTCCGCTCCCTCATGCATACCTTTATTCAAGGGGTTAGACATCTGTTTCCACTGGTGCGTTTTTTTTCTACCGCCGTGGGATCTGAACTTGGTGTTTTTGGTTCTCCAGGAGCTGCTCTCTCTCTCCCTCTTTCAAAATATTGGGAAATTCCACTGCTTACTCTGTCTCAGAAGGTGGCCTCTTGGTGGCTTCCACCTCTGCTCACAGGGTGTCGAAAAGGGTGGCGTTATCTTCTCGTTCACCTTACCCAGGTTTAGGCGGTGCTTCGCCCTTTTCTATAGTTCCGTCCCTGGGTTTCCATTTGAACAAGGACATTGTGTTTCCTTTCTTGTGTCCCTGGCAACACATCCCAAGGAATTTACCTTATCTGCCCGGGATGTGGTTTGGGGGATTCGGTTGTATTTGCCAGCCACTGATTCTTTTGGAGGTCAGACTCTCTGTACTCTCGGACAGGCCAAGAAAGGGTCTGCCTGCTTCTTCTGTGACCTTCTTCTGGATGGATCAGACAGATGATGACTTTGGGCTATTCTGTCAGGAATCAGGTTCCTGCTTTCCCTGTTACAGTGCATTCTTCTCGGGAGCCTAGTGCATCTTGGGCCTTCTGTTTTCAGGCGTTCGTGACGCATTTTTCACAAGTTCTATGAAGTGGATGGCTTGGCATCTGCGGTTGCTTTTTTGGCCGCAAGCTCTTTGCAGGCTGCTGTTAAGAGGGTCTAAACCCTCTTGGTATCGTTCATGTTGGGTTCCAGCTTGTCCTGTGTGAAGCTCCTGTTACCTGGTTGGCTTTTGTGTTCGCCTTGGGATTTTTCGCTCTCCCAACCCTCGTGTTCAGCACTGCTTGGGACGTCCCTACCGTTCTGAATAAAGAAGGCTGTGCCTGTCAATGAACAAATGAGAAGATAGGATTTTTTACTTAAATACCGTAAAATCCATTTCTCTTTCATTGATGTTCATTGACAGACACAGCACCCACCCCTCTATGGATTTTTTGATACTTCTATTACTGCTTGCTATTAAACTAAATACCTAGAGCAGGGAGTGGGTTATATACTGAAGGAGGACAGCCCAAGGGCGTAGCCAGGGGATTTTTTTTTGTTCTGCCTAGTCCTACTCCTGCTGAGATGATATAACCCTACCGTTCTGAATAAAGAAGGCTGTGTTTGTCAATGAACTCAGAGAAATGGATTTTACAGTAAGTACATTTTTTTTTTCAGGTGTAATATACCTGCTCTATGCCTCATAAATTACAGTCTGTCCAAAAAAAGGCTTAAAAGCTGTGGCGCAATAATGTTAACATTTTTTATCCTCATTTATTCTCAGAAAAAGACACACATTTATGTCCAGGTACAGTATGTTTACTCTCTCCCTCAAAAAATGTGGCCTATGCAAATAAAACTTAAAAGGTATGCTGAAAAAAATCTGTATATTTTTCTGTCTTCAATCTCAGTAAAAAGACATTTTTTTACTTCTGGTGAAATCTGCTGGATCTCTTCCTCTGAAATAGCAGACTATCAAAAAGTCGTCATAATTTTTGCTTCAAATATTTACAATGTCTTTTGCCGCATACGCACGACCGGTTTTGCCGTCGGAATAAACTCCGAAGGTTTCTCTGACGGAATTCCATTGAAGCGCTCTTGCCTACACACAGTCAAACCAAAGTCCGACCAAAATCCGACCGTCCAGAACACGGGGACGTACAGCATGTACGACGGGACTAGAAAAAGGAAGTTCAATAGCCAGTAGCCAATAGCTTCCGTCTCGTACTTGCTTCAGAGCATGAGTCGTATTTGGTCCGTCGGAACAGCATACAGACGAAATATTTAGAACGTGTTCCATTTCTAGGTCCGTCAGAATTCTCGAAAAAAAAAGTCTGATGAGGCATACACACGATCGGAATAGACGATGAAAAGATTCCGTCTGACTTTTTCTGTCGGACATTCCGCTCGTGTGTAAGCGGCTTTAGTTTTCAGCCTAAAAACAACACTATATATATATATATATATATATATATATATATATACGATGAGTGAATTTGAGGTATTCAAGGATGTTAGCCTCTTCTTAAGGATGGTAGTGTTTAGGTACTGGCATACTGACCATAAGGACATGACAGAAACTACAGCTGACTTTAGTAAGGAAGAACATGAGTCTTTGGATGCCCTGGTGGCTCTCCTACAGGAGAACCCTGACTTTGATTCCGATACAGAATCACCTACTCAGCTACAGTTCAACCCACGCAAATCATATATGACTATTAAATCACTTAAAATACCCCCACTTTCTAAACATAAATGGATCAGCCTGTTCTTAGAACAGGTTAAAAGGACCTTTCCAAAATAGATTGGCAAAGAAGAGGCTTGGATAATTTAACTAAAGAAGAGAGAAGGGCCTGTAGGGAATTGGAAGAAGCCACTGATATCATAATTAAAAGTAGTGATAAGGGGGGGGCAACACAGTCCCTCTATCACAGACCCTATATGAGGGAGAAACACTACGTCTTTTACAGGACGAA
This sequence comes from Lithobates clamitans, assembly GCA_037952925.1. Classification (NCBI taxonomy): domain Eukaryota; kingdom Metazoa; phylum Chordata; class Amphibia; order Anura; family Ranidae; genus Lithobates; species Lithobates clamitans. The sequence continues at coordinate 493,306 of JBBGZY010000632.1, read as the reverse complement.
ACCACATGTCAGAGGCTTTCTTCTATTCCCTTTCAGTAGATTGTAATAGATCTTTATTGTAAACTGAGATATGCTCTAAAGGAACACCTTGTCACAAAAAAAGAATACGACTATCTGACTGTGCAGGAGTTTAACATCCCGACGTTTTACACAATGCCAAAGCTCCATAAATCCTTGTCCAAACCACCAGGGTGATCAATAGTGTCGGCCTTAAAAGGCCCTCTAGAGAGAGTGGGAAAGTATGTGGATACATTGATAAAAGAGCTAGTGCAGGATCTACCTTCCTTTGTACAAGACACCCACGACGTCCTTTGGAAATTGGAGAATTTTATTCTCCCACCCCAGGCCCTACTGGTGGGAATAGATGTGGAGTCGCTTTAAACCTCAATTCCACACCAGTGGGGACTGAAGGCTGTCAATCATTTCTTGGAATATAAATTTCCATTGCTTGTCCCACAAACTGAATTCATTGTGGATATCCTCTAATTAATGCTTGAACACAATTGTTTTCCATGCTTGGGAATAAACTACCGACAGATAGGAGGCATGGTGATGGGAGCCCCGTGGGCGCCCTCCTATGCGTGCTTACATCTGGGTCTTTGGGAGGGGGATCTTGTTTATTCCTCACCGATGTACCTCGGCCACTGTCTGTTGTGGCTGAGGTACATCGATGATGTGTTTATGGTATGGGGGAGTACACCCCAAGATCTCATTCTCTTCATTGATGAACTTAATGATAATGACCACAATATCTTTACCTTACCTTTTACTGTGATTTGGTGGAACTGCCATTCCTGGACCTTACCATATATGTGGAGGAGGGCAGAATTAAAACAAAAACCTTCAGGAAGGAGACAGCGGCCAACACACTTTTGTTGGCCTCGAGTCATCACCCAAAATCTCTAGTACAAGGAATTCCCATTGGCCAGTTTCTCCGCATAAGGCGAAACTGCTCTGATTTGGAGAATTTTAAGAACGAGACATGGGAATTATATGGGAGGTTCCGTGATAGGGGCTACTCACATACTTCTATCAGAAGAGCTAAAAAGGGAGCCTTTCAGACAGCAAGGGGTGAACTTTTGACTAACAAGAAAGCATAAATCCAGAATAAGGGAAAAAATCAAAAAAATATGAAACCCACCCCACTAAGAATAATTACCCGATATGGAGCACAGTGGGAGCAAATTAAAAATATTCTCAACCAACACTGGCACATCCTAGCTGAGGCTCCAATCCTTGGTAATTTTGTGGGTGATAGACCCCTCCTCACTGCCAGAAGGACACCAAAACTTAAAGATAGGCTGGTACATTCGGAGTATCAGAGACCAAAAAAAACAGAACTGGCTCACTGACCTCCCGCCGATGAAAGACATGTTTGCATGTGGCAAATGCCATGTTTGCAAATATGTAGACAAAGCAGACACCTTTGCTGACTCAGAAGGCAGAAAATGTTATAAGATAAACAATTTTATCAATTGCTCTACGGAGCGTGTTATTTATAAGCTCACCTGCCCTTGTGGCTTAAACTATGTGGGAAAAACGAAAAGACAGCTCAAAATAAGAATAGGTGAGCATATACAGAGTGTAATTAAAAAGGAGGACGATCGTCCATTATCTTTACATTTTCTGAAGTTTCATGGCGGCAGACCAACTGGCCTGAAGTGTAAAGGGATTTATAAACTTAATTTGCCCCCAAGAAGAGGTGATTTTGATAAAATACTGTATCAGAAGGAAAAGATGTGGATATTTAACCTGAGAAGTATGCAGCCTTCAGGGTTAAATAATGAGCTTAATTTGTCTGTTTTTTTAGAGCAGTAACAATTTGGCTTCTTTGGAGTATAAACAATCCAAGTGGCTATCTCGGGCTATAAACATCTTTTCCTTCTGAAGGTATGTGGGGAAGTTGTCTCCACCCACAGTATAATCTATTTTTTGTAACTGCACCTATAGGGTATGATCAAAATAATTGCTGCAGGGGGGGACCTCTGTATGAAATGTTGGCAATGGGTGATTACACAGGGTGAAAGTCTAATGTATGTATGTGGTGAGACTGGATATTTACTTACCGCAGTTTAAACAGGGTATTAATCTTGATATCTATTTAATCAATTAAGCTTTTTGACATTCAAGAATACACCCTTATCAACTGCACATGCTCTGAGGAAGCTTGGGTTACAAGCGAAACATGTAAGCAAGTAAGACATACTCACATGTCTCCAGCGATGTGAACACCGATTTGTCCATCCACCTGGCGAACCCAGCTCACTCATCAGAGTCTCTGTTCAGCATAACCATCCAGCACTCAGCACCTTTTTGAGTGATCCGATGGTGTGACTAGGACAACTTGGCAAGCATTTGCATGATATGCAGGATACCCTGGAAGATGAACCGGGACCACTCATCCGGGAGCAACTCTAAGGAAGGTCTGTAAAGGACTATTATCCATTGTTCTTTCAAGATTTATTTAAATCTCTTATGATTGAGGATATCCTGTGACCTTTGTGTTTCTATCACTGAGCGATTGGATCACCTGTATGAACATAGGGAATACAGATACAGAGAACAAGATGTCAGAATGGTGAGCTGTACTGGGCTAATCCCCTGCCTTAATACCGTTACTGTTTCCTTTGACCGATGCTATCCCTGATTAATCAACTGTGATCCATAATCATATAGAGGACCAACTTCCTACATAAAGTTTCTGTTGGCCAACTTTATTTAAATTACAGCGACTTTTGTCTCTACAGAGTTAATAGGCCAATCTGTAGTAACATCAGATTGATTTGTGTGTATGAGATGGGTGACTGATGCGTATGGCCGGCTCTGCTATGGACACCGGTGTTCCATTAAGACTTTCTTGTCTTAATTTTAACTCGTGTGTTTGGAGGAGGGTATTTGGAATCAATTTTTTCATTCTTCTAGATGAGTTTCATCAGAGGTGTTTATTTTATCTGTTTTGGTAAATTAATAATAAAGATTACTAGTCCTTTACAATTTTGTATCCTTTTTGAAGAATACCTTTGGGGACTTCTTTCCCAACCTTTTTGAATTATTTATGCCCTTGTATTCAGAGGATCACCACCCGGTGGCCTCGGGTCCACTTATAGGGTATGGTCTTTTAAAGTAAATAGCTATAGGTCAAATATTCGGTGACATGGGCTATTATCAACCTCACCGAGACCTGCATAACAGGACTTTTTTTTTTAGATGAGCTTGGTATCCAGGTCTTTGTTTTTCACATCCCAGTGGGGGATGTGTAAGGAGGGTCTGTCTGCTTATCATAATCCCTTTATGTGTTTCAACTGTAGTTTCTGTTTCAATGTACAAGTGTTGAGTTCCCATTGGTTCTTCTTTTTTTGTCCCCTACCCCCTCTATGACAAGGCTAAGGGGAGTGTCCCTAACTGTTTTAAAAGGTGTATGTTTTGTACTTAATAAACTGTTTATGCTCTGCATGTTTAACCCTCAACACCTGTGCAGTTTGTCTTGTGATTGGGGGTTAAGGGATGTTATGGTGGGTCTGCCGGCTGCAGGTGTGTTTGGCGAACCGGAGGCACAGGTCTGGTGGAGGTGCACAGCTGGGGTATCCAAGATCCATCACATTGGTGGCAGCGGTGGGATGTCTCCTACATCCAAACCACCACCAACAGCATGAGAGCAGGGTTCGGGAGGAGGCTGCAAGGCATGCAGAAGCAACATCGGGAACCAGCGACGGAGCGCACCATGCTCGCCTGGGGGGATGTGCCCCGCTGGCAACTCTGGCAAGAGATGTTATTATATGCTAGACATCAGGGGAAGATCCTTCCCTCCTCCACTGAGATGTACTGGACGCAGTACCATATGCGAGAGGTGTTCCTGAGGAAACAACCGTGAGATGAGTGGAAGACGGAGCTTGGAAGATTGGTCTGGGAGGAGATGAGACTGGACTCCTGCTACAGAAACCTACAGTAGTTTGCAGCTCAACTGTGGCCAGGTACAGCAGATGGCAGCCCGACAGAAGGCATTGGCTATGGCGGCATGGGGCTGCTCCATCATAAAATGTACAGAGGAGAACAAAGAGAGTGGTACAATCTAAAATGTACCATAAGGGGTTTTAATACTGTGAAAGGGACTCAGGGAGCGCTAAATGTCCGTGGGTTAGGGGTTCAAATGACTTGTCTTGCCTTGGGTGCTGACAACCCACACTACGAAAATAATTTTACTGTTAGGGGTCCCCACAACTTGGGACATTTTATCAAGGGGTCAAGGCACTAGACAGGTTGAGAATCACTGAAGTATAGGAACAGCAAGCAGGATAAGGAGCCAGAAGGGATGTCATCAAAGCCAGTCTTTAAACAGGAACGCAGGAGATGGTTTCTTGTGATGTGAAAAAGGCGAAGGCAGGAATGAAGTGAGCTGGAGATCTTTAAGTAGGCGGGACTGACGAGCAGATCCACAACAGCTGGTTAACTGTGAAGAGAGATGAGAGCTGGCAATTAGCCAACAGGTGAGCAGCCAGCTCAGAGAAGGAAGGGCTGAGCCAGCCCTGACAGTACCCCCCTCCTCAATGACCCCTCTCCCTCGGGGGACCACCGGGCTTGAGGGGAAAACATTTATGGAAATCACAGAGGAGGGCAGGAGCATGTATGTCTGAGGATGAGACCCAGGAGCATTCCTCCGGACCGTACCCCTTCCAATGCACCAGGTACTGTATGCGCCCACAGAACCTACGGGAGTCAACAATGGATTGTACCTCATACTCCTCATGGTTCCCAACCTGTATAGGGTTAGGACGTGGCACCGAGGTGGTAAAGCGGTTACAGACCAATGGTTTCAATAAGGAGACATGAAACACACTTGAGATGCACATACTAGGAGGAAGGTCCAACGCGTAAGCCACTGGGTTAATCCTGCGAAGGATATGGAAAGACCCAATAAACTGAGGTGAGAACTTCAGTGAGGGAACACAAAGTTGAAGGTTGCGAGATGGCAGCCAGACCCTGTCCCCAGCATGGTTGGAAGGCGCAGGCAGTCGTCTGCAGTCAGCATGGAGTCTGTACCTATCATTAGCATGACGCAAAGCCTCCTGGACTGCCCAAGTGAACAAAGACCACAGAGATGCTCCTCTAGCGCAGGAATACTCTGCAGAACAAATGAGTCAGGCAACATGGAAGGTTGGAAAACCATAATTCGCCATAAACGGAGACAATCGGGAAGCAGAATTCAAGGCACTGTTGTGAGCAAAGTCTGCCCATGGTAATAGGTCTGACCAGTTGTTGTGATGGTCAGAAATATAGCAATGTAGGAATTGCTCCAAGGACTGATTGGCTCATTCAGTGGCCCCATTAGACTGTGGGTGATACGCAGAGGAGAAAGCAAGCTGACTTCCCAGCTGTGCACAAAAGGCTCGCCAGAACCGGGACACAAACTGACTACCCCTGTCTGAGACAATCACCTTGGGTAGCCCATGTAAGCGAAAGATCTCCAGCAAAAATGGAAGCCAGTTCCTTAGAAGTGGGCAACTTCGTAAGTGGAATACAATGACACATCTTTGAGAACCGGTCAACCATCATAAGGATAACTGTGTTGCCTTGGGAGTTGGGCAACTCCACAATAAAATCCATAGACAGGTGGATCCAGGGCCTCTCTCCATTGGGTATGGGTTGTAGGAGGTCAACTGGAAGGTGTCGTGGAGTCTTACGCTGAGCACACACGGAACAGGCAGCTATGAAGGCTGTTACAGCAACATGTAGACTAGGCCACCAGAATTGTTGGGAAATGGCCCAAACAAGTTGATTCTTACTAGGGTGGCCAGCTGCCTTTGGAGAATGGTAAGTCTGGAGCACAGCAGTACGGAGACACTCTGGGATAAAGCAGCGGTCACAAGATTTCTCAGAAGGAGCAAGAATTTTGTCACCCAAAGGAGAAGTAAGACTGGTGCGAACCATAGCCAGAATATGATCAGGAGGAATCATAGGAACCGGAACTGACTCCAACTTGCAAGTGGAGGAAAATTGTCGTGACAAGGCGTCAGCCCTTACATTCTTAATACCGGGTAAGAATGAGACAATGTAATTGAAACTTGACAAGAAAAGAGCCCATCGCGCCCTTCTGGGAGAGAGGCGTTTAGCCTCAGACAAGAATGTGAGATTCTTGTGGTTGGTAAGAATGAGAACCGGCACAGTGGTACCTTTGAGGAGATGTCTCCATTCTTTCAGGGCTAAAATGATTGCCAACAGCTCTCTGTCACCAATCTCGTAATTGCACTCGGCAGGCGACAATTTCTTGGAGAAGTGGCCACAAGGATGAATAGCACTCTCAGAGGTAGGACATTGAGACAGAAGGGCACCAACACCAGTGTCAGAAAAAAGTGATTAAATACACACACTAAAAGTGGTCGTGAAATATCTATGCAAATATCAAGCAACTATGCAATCAGGTGACAAAAGCATGTATGAGGGGAAATGAGCTTATGATTTGTCCCCTGGGTGAACGAACCCTTACGCATGTGCAAAGGTAGATGCAGAGAGCAAATAATTTAGGTTAAATAAAAAAAAAATATATGTATATATATATATACCCTCTGGAAATAAACATGCAAATCCTCTGTGTTATATAAGTGTGTGATAGGTCTCATGTGTTCCAACAGGTGAAATGAATTTACACTTGCCCATCTTGCAATATAAAATTGTACATTTACAACACCCCAACTTTCAACGTAAAATTATATAATGGTGTACCACCCCCTATTTTGGGGCTACCAGCATCCGTGAAAAAAATTAGTTGAAACATATCAACAGCATGTGTAGTAACTAAAGTGCACTGTGTCTAATAGGTAAACAATAAATTCCTGAGACTCTATGTTATTATATGCTAGACCCCCTCAAGGCTCATATATGGTTTAAAATAGAATCCATACAGGCAATTGTATTATAAACAATATATATATAAAGTCTCTATGGTGAAACCAGGCAGAATTGAATGTCTATTTGGAGAAACAGGAGTTCCATAGAAGCCCAGGATCAGTCAGCATGCAGTTATAAATGCCAAGGGGTAATAAATGGTGACTTCCGTGCTTGTACAGGCTGGTGACTCCAAGTGCTCTCCCCCGTGCTCCCCCACTCACCAGAATCAGTCACCCCACAGGGGTACTGTGCAGAGGAGTGGGTGTCTTAGGATGGCTGCCTCTTGTAGATGTCCCGCTTAAGCTCCGCTGCTCCGTGGGATCGCTCCGGTGATCCAATTCAGGGGTCCCCACCTAGTGATCCAGGCATGGGTTCCTTCACAACTCCCCACCTCCGCTGTGCTTTATCCTCCTCATATAAAGAAATAGACAGGGGGCTTCCGTAGTGAAGTATGTCCAGTTTATTGACAAATATAAAAGTTCTTAAAAGCAATTGACCCAATACAAACACGGCTGTGAGCAAAGGATGGGATCAGGAAGCAAGTCCGAGCGTGCGTCCCACCTTGCGTTCCAGCCAGATCTTCCGGGTATGACGTGTGAGCGTGACTCCGCCTTACGCGTTTCGTCATCAGACGTTCTCAAAGACGGTGTCGACGCTTCACACAAGGATATAGTCCTGCGGGCTCCATAAACCCTCCCCTAATTATGTAAATGCCGCTCGGGGGTGTGAGAATAACAGAGCCTCTGGTCTATATGTCAACCAAAGCAATCAGACATGATTTCTAGTACATTGTATACTTATATGCTTTATACAGTTTACATCTATCCGTCATCATAATCTATTCATGGAGATGGAAAACCATATTACCTATGTGTATTATCCGTTTATCTTAGTTTTGATTTATCAGACGCAGATTGAATGAGATGTTTGAATTGAGCGTACAAGAAAAAATAAAAAGTAAATAAGAAGATAAAAATAAATTTAAAAAAATTAAATTGAAAAAAATATTGAAAAAATAGAATAGTAAACCTTAAAATTATGAAAAAATTATTAAAAATTCCAAAATGTATTAATAAAAAATGTAAAAAATAGTAGAACAAAAAATGAAAAAAAATTTAATAGTAGTAATAAGGAAAATGAAAAATAAAAATATAATAATAAAATAATAAAAAATTTTTGTTATAATTATTATACTGGAAATAGGTCAAAGATAAATTATGATAAAAATATTTGTATTTTAAAAATCTCTTATTATATAATATTGCACCCATACCCATTGTGTTATAGTTAAAAATAGGGGTTAATGGTATTAGAGATTAGGACTAAGGATACACTAAAGGGGATAAGCTAAAAAAATTATTACTGATCGTGGTGTAAGGGTGCCTGGCCCATAAGGTGGTAAGGTGCTAGGTGAAATTTTTTATGTATATATAGGGTCATGATTACCCTATCATTAGCCACCTGTATATTAGTCTTAACATAGAGCTTTATATATGGTGTCAAAAGAGTGCCACATGCCATCCTGACCCATATAATACCCATCCTCGGGGCCAGACAAATCTCCATACTTATTATACTCAAAGGTTATAGCTATAAAAATATATATACCCATGGTGCCGTGTATTGCTATCGGTCACCTAGCACATGTCTTGTAACCCGGTCTGCCTAGTGGCCCACCTATCCCTGTATATGTACACCTGTGTATCTCCATTTTCCCTTTCTAGGGTTCACTATTTGTCATAAAAGCTAACAGGGTACCTAAAGTCATGTATGTGGTAAACATCCTAAGATTAATAACTGATATGACCCTACTATAGTTGGATAAAGGCAAGTATGTTCAAGTGAGGCCCTGAAACCAACCATCAAGAGACAGAGTAGAAAACAGAAGCGAGATGTTTTACCTTCTATTGATTGTATGTACAAAAGTGTACATAAGTATATTATAACATATTAGTTCTGTCGTTTTGGTATAGAAAACTTTTAGTCTAAGAAACTTTTGATCTGGGAAACTTTTTCCTTCTCATCATCCTCCATCTTTGTGTGTCGGTATTTATAGGGATTTAGGGATTAGCTATAAAACAGTTTAAGTCTATATCCAGGTTCAACCCTCTGGGGGCAAGGGATCCTAGCTGATATATCCAGCTAGTTTCATTTCTAGAAATTGAAGTTTCTCTATTGCCTCCACGCCAGTTTTCTTGCACTGAATCAATGCCATAGAAGATAAGTCCACTAGGATCTCTATGGTGGACCTCATCAAAGTGCCTGGACAAGCTGTGGTTAGGGAACCCCTTCCTAATATTTTTAATGTGTTCCCTAATCCGAACAAAGAGGGGGCAGGTGGTTCTACCCACGTACTGGAGGTGGCAAGGACATTCTATAATATATGTGACATGTGTGCTACGGCATGTAATTAGTTGGTTAATGCGGTATTCCTTGTGGTTAGTGCATGATTTAAATGCGATCTTCTTTCTAGGTTGCCACTTAGCAACTTTGCATGGTAAACACCTCTGACATCTAAAGAACCCTTTCAAGTCGGGACAGATTCTAATGGTCTGCGGGGGGTCTATAACATTTCTCACAAGATGGTTTCTTAGGTTGGGTGCTTTCCTGTATACAAACTTGGGTTTTGCGGGTAAGATTTTCGATAAGACAAGGTCTTCCTTGAGGATCGGCCAATATTTTCTTACTATTTTTTCAAAATCCCTATATTGGCTGTTGAACCCGGTGATAAAGGTTATGTCAGCTACCTTGTTGTTGTTTCTATTCTTATTCAAGAAGAGGGAAGTTCTGTCCATCTTCATAATATCTGCTTTTAACTTTGAGAGTCTGTCTTTATCATCGCCTTTTTCGTGGAATCTTTTAATCAGGATATCCATTGCTGAAGTCCTCCAACGTATCACAATTGCGATGTATGCGCAACAAATGTCTTTTGGGGACATTAGATTTCCATCGTGGATGATGGCAGCTGGAAGTGGGGATATACCCATTGCGATCCGTCGCTTTAAAAAATGTGCGGGTAGATAACAGGTCCCCTACTTTGAAAATTTCCAGATCCAGGTAATCGATCTTTTCATTACTCCACTTCCCGGTAAATGTGATACCATACTTGTTGATATTTAGATTCTCAAGGAATTTGGTAAGGCTCTCCGGTGTTCCATCCCATAAGATGATCAGGTCATCTATATACCTTTTATACATCTTAATCTGGGGTATGTTCTTACAATAGATATACTTGTCCTTCCACATATCCATAAATAGGTTGGCTACGCTTGGGGCGTAGCGAGCTCCCATTGCGACACCCTTTGTTTGTACATAGTATTTCTTATCGTACCAAAAATAGTTACATTCCATGGCTAACTTTAGGCCTTCTAGAATGTAACTAATCTGTTCCTGCTTCATACTGGTGTTCCTATGCATTGCTTTTTCAACTCCCCATAATCCATCCTTTTGCTCAATACTAGTGTATAGCGAATTTACATCTACCGCCACCAACAACCATTGTTCTGCTCCCTTGACCTTTTGAAGTTCTTGTATCAATTGCATACTGTCACGTAGATACGATTTCCCCTCTTTGACCAGGGGTTTAAGGAATTTGTCTAGATACTCTCCAAGTCTGGAGAAGATGGAATTAATCGCGCTGACAATGGGCCTTCCTGGTGGTTTATCCAGTCTCTTGTGGATTTTGGGTGTATAATATATCACTGGTGTTTTTTGTCGAGTTTGATATCATATATTCGGCCTCTTTAGAATTCAAGATACCTTTTGGTTTTCCCTTTATCCACATAAGTTTTTAACTTCTTCTCGTATTTTCTCTTAGGGTTTCCTGTTAGTTTCTTATAGGTATTTTCTATATTCAAAAGGTTATTCATCTCCTCCTGATAATCCTTTTTATTTAAAATACCCAGACCTCCCCCTTTATCAGCTGGCCTGATTATCACATCATGTTTGTTTCCTATATCTTTGATGGTTTTCCAAATATTACTTGATCTCTTCTTGCCATTTCCCATCGCCTTAATATCTTCTTCTACCATTTTCCTAAACGCATTAATGCATTGGTTCCCTGGGGTTTTGGGGTTAAATATGGAGTTATTTTTAAGTTCAGTGTGTATATACTCTGAATCTTCCCTTCTTACTTCTCCTGGGTTCATAGCGAAATGTTTTTTTATATTTAGTTTTCTTAAAAACTTTTGAAGATCGATATAGGCCTCAAACTTGTCTAGAGGCTTATCAGGAGCGTATTTGTACCCAATTCCAACACTCCTAGTTCATCTTGTGTAAACTGTACATTGCTGAGGTTAAAAATCCCTTGACCTAATAATTTCGGGGTCTTTTTCTTCTTCTTGCCTCCTCGTCTTCCTCTTGTCTGTTTTCTCTTTCTATATGCCTGTGTGTGGGTCCCATATTTGTTTCCTGATGATACTCCCTCCTAGTTCCATTTCGTGGGTTTGTTTCGTATCTCTGGTGTATATTTTGACCTTCTGTCCTTCTCGGACTCCAGTAGCGATCTTCCGGCCTTGGTCCTCCATACGCATTCCGTCCTCTCCAACCGGAATTCCTGTAGGGAATACGGGGTCTCCATCTCCCAGGCCTGGATCACTAGGTGGGGACCCCTGAATTGGATCACCAGAGCGATCCCAAGGAGCAGCGGAGCTTAAGCGGGACATCTATAAGAGGCAGCCATCCTAAGACACCCACTCCTCTGCACAGTACCCCTGTGGGGGTGACTGATTCTGGTGAGTGGGGGAGCACGGGGGGGGGAGCACTTGGAGTCACCAGCCTGTACAAGCACGGAAGTCACCATTTATTACCCCTTGGCATTTATAACTGCATGCTGACCGATCCTGGGCTTCTATAGAACTCCTGTTTCTCCAAATAGACATTCAATTTTGCCTGGTTTCACCATAGAGACTTTATATATATATTGTTTATAATACAATTGCCTGTATGGATTCTATTTTAAACCATATATGAGCCTTGAGGGGGTCTAGCATATAATAACATAGAGTCTCAGGAATTTATTGTTTACCTATTAGACACAGTGCACTTTAGTTACTACACATGCTGTTGATATGTTTCAACTAATTTCTATGTTTTTTCACGGATGCTGGTAGCCCCAAAATAGGGGGTGGTACACCATTATATAATTTTACGTTGAAAGTTGGGGTGTTGTAAATGTACAATTTTATATTGCAAGATGGGCAAGTGTAAATTCATTTCACCTGTTGGAACACATGAGACCTATCACACACTTATATAACACAGAACATTTGCACGTTTATTTCCAGAGGGTTTATATATATATATTTTTAAATTTTTTTATTTAACCTAAATTATTTGCTCTCTGCATCTACCTTTGCACATGCGTAAGGGTTCGTTCACCCAGGGGACAAATCATAAGCTCATTTCCCCTCATACATGCTTTTGTCACCTGATTGCATAGTTGCTTGATATTTGCATAGATATTTCACAACCACTTTTAGTGTGTGTATTTAATCACTTTTATCATCACTTTTAATTTGCAAGCAATAAACACTGCTAACAGGGCAGCGCCAATTTCCCCAACCTCTTTTCCATATAAATTCAATCAACTCCTAGTGGGAATTAATTAGGGGGAGGCTGCAGTCCTTCTGTTTTTTCTCCTAAGCACGGACCTTTAACATAATACCAGTGTCAGAAACATCAACCTCAAGGATAAAAGGTAATGTAGGATCAGGATGTGCCAACACAGGAGCAGAAACAAAGGCAGCCTTGAGACTTTCAAAGGCCTTAATGGACTCCGGAGACCAACTCTGTGGGTTACCTTCTTTCTGGTCATATCGGTCAGGGGCTTAACCAGAGACAAGAAGCTACGAATAAACTTCTGATAATAGTTGGCAAAACCCAAGAAACGCTGCAGAGGACGTAACCCCACGGGTCGAGGCCATTGTAGGACTGCCGAAAGTTTCTCTGGGTCCATCGAAAAACCAGCAGTGGAAATGACATAGCCCAGGAATTGAACCTGTTCCCGATGAAACAATTCTCCAGTTTACAATAGAGATTGTTCTCTCTTAATTTCTGAAGCACACAACAGACATCTGTGTGGTGGCTCTCCAGGGACTTGGAAAATATGAGGATATCATCGAGATAAACCACCACATATAACTGCAACAAATCTCAGAGGACATCGTTAAAAAATTCCTGGAAAACTGCCGGGGTGCTACAAAGGCCAAAAGTCATTACGAGATACTCATAATGGCCTGTTCTGGTATTAAACCCAGTTTTCCACTCGTCACCCTCCTTAATCCTCACGAGATTGTAAGCACCTCTCAGATCAAGCTTAGTGAAAACCGTTGCTCCCTTGAGGCGGTCAAATAACTCTGTAATCAACGGGATTGGGTAGGCATTCTTAATCATGAAACGATTGAGACCCCTATAATCAATACAAGGTCTCAGTTCACCGCTCCTCTTCTTCACAAAGAAGTAACCAGCACCAGCAGGAGACGAGGATTTGTGGATGAAACCCAGAGAAAGTGCGTCTGCAACATACTCCTCCATGGCTTTATCCTCCAAGACCGACAAAGGGTAAACCCAGCCACGAGGGGGAGTGGCACCAGGTTAAAAGTCAATTGCGCAATCATACATCCAGTGAGGAGGCAAACTACTGGCTTGACCTTTGTCAAAGAGATCGCTAAAATCACAGTACTCCTCTGGCATGGAGAAGAGTAAAGAGGTACACAGGACCTTGGCTACCTTCCGGAAGCATGTTTCACTGCATTGTGGTGACCAGGAGAGAACCTCAGCATGGAGCCAATCAAAAGAGAGGTTGTGCCTCTGTTTTGGATTCAGAACAAAAGTTCCAAAATTATTATATCTACCCCCGATCATATTGTTGAATACAAAAGCATGCATGCTTCAAGTAAGCTCACACTGAGACTGCTTAGTTCAGAGTCAAATTACTTTCTGTTTAATATTTCCTCTTCTCAAGACTTTTATACAATTCCATTGAAGATTGAGATACGTCAACAAGACTGGCGCATAAAACCACAAATATAAAAATACAAATATGTGACAAAATTTTGGCTTTCAGCTGATGCACATTTATACATGTGAATCATTGTTTTTGCAACATTCTCTTGCTCTTGCTCCATTGTGTTATGCTGTTATATTCTGAATGTATTCTGGGAAGCAGGCGCAAACTTTTTGAATAACTCTTTGCAGTCAGTCCAGTTCCTAAGCAAGCTTTGAGCTTTGCAGAATATCTGTAAATGTCTTAAGGCTTAATAAGCATAGAAGCTGAGTTTATATATGTTAGGTATATAAAGCAGGTATTGGAATAGACAGTTCACCATGATCACATCCATTACAGTCCCCCCTTGAAGCTGTCTATTTCAAACTGTCCCTCATACTAAAAAGTCCTACTCACTCCCCTGGCCCTCTCCTCTGCAACTCTTTTCAGCTGTATATAGAAAAGAGCAGTGACTAACTCACTATCCCCCTCGATACAGCTTGGAGGGGCAATCAGGTGCTGTCTGTCCCTGTAATCCTATGCATCTCGGGAGGATGTGACTATAACGGAGCGTAACACATAATCATCATCAAGTCTGGTATTTCCTGGTTCGCAAAACATGGGAGTAGATTGGTCAACAGCTTTTTCTACACACTTCTTAAAGTAGGGAAGAACACAGCAGACCATGACAGTTAGGGTCACTAGAATTATCAGAATGGCTATTCCGATCTGTGTTAAAATTCCCTGCCATCCCTCCTTTATCCAGGTGAAGTACTGATCCCAGGGGTTGGAGAGCCCTGAACTCTTCTTTAATTCTTTGGACAAATCCTCAAGCTTCTGGATGGCCAAAGTCACTTTACTATTTGGGCCTGTGTTATCTGGGATATAAGTACAGCATGTACTTGTTTCAGGTAACATCTTACACACACCCCCCTTTTCAGCTAGGACCATGTCTAAGGTCATACGGTTTTGGAAGGTCATATGTAAAGCGGCTTCTAGTTGTTCGGCTAAACCTCGGAGTGCATCTCTGGTGTAATTAACAAACCTTTGTTGGTTGTAGTAGATGTAATTTATCCAGTCTAAATTCTTGTTTACAGTGATGATGGGGATCAGGGACTCAAATCCTGCTGGTCTCTTGCTTTGAACTCATCTGGGACCCCTCTACGGACCCCTATGTATACATGAGGGTCAAAGCTTCCTGCTAGGGCACTCTTACGCCTCCTGTTAGGTTGGGGTGTGTTGTTTGTATTTGGCCTTGGGTTCTCTGAGAGAATATGTAGAGGCATTATGGCCTTGGCTAATGCACATTCTCCTGTCCCCTGTCCTGTCAATCTGCTTCTAATTTTCATGTCTCCGCAGATCCAGCACATGTCTCCCAAAGACTGGACTTGATTTTGCACTAGATTTGCAGACACCTCACTATAAGATTCACAGTAACCCTTAGTGAAATTCCCAAGAGGTTTCCCCACTCCCTGATACCGTCCATAGCATGTGTAATTGCCAGGATATATGGTGATACCTTCACCTGGCTTGGGGGTCTTGGTAACTATGGGATATTCCTTCACACAGGGAGTGGTCAGTGATTGTGTTGGTAAATAGGCTGAGGAAACATGTCCCATGTTCTGGGGGTATGTTTAGGGGTACCATTCCTAAGTGTGGTCTAGCCCCCCATACACATAGCAATTGATCTTATTGTGTTTCCCTGCACTGTACCTCATCCACTCGAGCCACAAGTTGACAACTGAGAACCCGGTTTCTGCAGCCATGGTATCCTCAAAGGTAGGGTCTGCTATGGCCACCATGTCCTTTAATGTCTGTAAATGGGGGTTTGAGCTAGATGAAGATTAGGGAACTCCCCAATCTAGGTTATTGAACATATTTTTCCGTTGGAAAGGCTTTCTAAAACCCACTTCCCCACCATAGGCCCAGAACATAGGTCCCACTGTCTTCTGGGCTAGGATTCTCAATGGTCAGCCTCAACTCTTTGGTGTAAGGCTGATCTGTGTGTTTGTTGATTGTCATTCTATCTAAGAGTGACTTCCCATTTTTGCCTTTCCTATTTTGGGTGTTCTCAGGTTTGTACCCCCAGTTTGTACCCCCAGTGTTCCAACCCACTGCTCCCCAGGAATCACAGTTGTTACCCCAAAAGGTGTCAGTGACGCATACATACACAGTCATGGGTCTTACTGCTTCATCCCAGGTCCGGATCTTTAGATAGTACCTGTAATTATTTGTTCATAAGAGGATATAAAAGTGGCAACATGTGTATTGGATGAGTAATACCAGAACTGGGTTATACCACCTTTTTGTTTGATGGCTACCTCTTGCGCCTGGGCAATGATTACTATGAAAAGGATATACAGAATCATTTGATTCCTCGGCCTCTTCCTCAGGTACAGGGACTTTCTTGCAGTGGGAGGCGTGTGTCCACGTGTTCTTCCCGGCCACCTTGACTGATGTGGCAGTTGTTAGGTGTACCTGGAAAGGACCATCTTATCTGGGTTCAAGAGTATTCTCACAAACTTCTTTATCAATCACCAGGAACCAGCTTGTGCGTTCCTATATCTAGCTCAGGATCTGGAATGGAAGAAAACACTCCTGAATGGATACGGGTTAATTCTCGAGATAAAACAGTCACATAATCAGTTAATACATCAGATTGGAGCTGCAACTGTTGTGGGAAATAACAACCTAGACTAGGCTGTCTGGCCAACTCATTCCCGTTTCCTGAGACATTTTTAGCATTCTAGATTTTATTGTGCCATTCAATCTTTCCACCTTCCCACTGCTCTGAGGACGGTATGGGGTGTGGAAAGCTAGTGTGACCCCTACCTAAAGCTGTCCATATCTCCTTGGTTACTAAGGCCCTGAAAGCCGGCCCCTGATCGCTCTCTATGACCTCTGGGACACCATATCTGCACACTATTTCTGTATAGCCACTTGTGCTGGGAGGAGTAGGGCATCCATTAAGTCCTTGATAGCTGCACTGTGTTTTACAGGTGTTCCTGCTGCTGTCAGGAACCCTCTGGTTTTCCAGATGATCCCAAAATGTCCTTCTGCCAATTTGCATGCCATAGTTAGGGCCTGGAGTTCTGCTTCCTGGGCAGACATGGAGGAGGGTAATGCTGAAGCTTGAAGAACTGTATCTTTGGTGGTGACTGCGTATCCTGTGTGGTACCGTCCAGTACTGTCTGCATACCTGAAACCATCCACAAAAATTGTCAATACAGGATTCTCAAGGGCTGTCATCACTTCGAAGCAGTTATGAGCAGTGAGATGAGGATTATTCTCCAAAGTGGTTCCCCCCTCGAGAAGAGGAAGCAGAGTGGATGGGTTAAGGGTATCACATGGGAGGACGGTGATGTTATCTGGGAGAAGCAAGGCACACTGCAGTGTGAGGAGGTGTCTTGCTGGGGACAGGGCTGTACTTGGTACTCTCTGAGACAAACAGTTTGAAAGTCTTTTAGTCTGGGAGGCCCAAAGGGCTGTTGAGAGAATCTACTTCAGAGTTTCAAAATTGTCCACAGCTTCTGGTGAAAGGAGGAAAGGGTCAGATTTCAGAGCATCATAAAGGGATTGCATCGAAAGGGAGGCTTATGGAACTGGGATCCAAGAACGGCAGTAGGAGATTAATCCTAGAAAGGCGTGAAGGGGCTTTTGACCTTGAGGCAAAGGAATGCCCTTGATTGCAGCAACTCTTTCTTCAGTGAGATGCCAGGTGCCTTGGGAGATGCAGAGGCCTAGGAAATCCCCTTCTCTCTGGACTTTTTGCTTTAAGGCCTTTAAACCTTGCTCAACCAGGTAGTGGAGGAGGCTTTCAGAGAAGATTGAGGCAGTCACAAGCAGGTGGTCATCTACATACTGAAGAAGTACAATGTCTGGGTGTAACTTCATCCAGGTGTCCAGAATGAGGGCCATTGCCTTGGCGAATTGGGAGGGGGAGTTCTGGGCACCTTGTGGCATAACAGTCCAGGTGTAGCTGGCAGGTCACACAGGCTTGCCTGGATCCATGTGGAGAGGTGGGCAAGGTGGTAGGCGAGGTGGGGTGTCATGTCCCTGGTACTAGGCACTTTCATGTGGACCACGGTTGAGGCTTGGTTGACTGTGGGTGAATTTCCATGGGCTTCTGTATTCCCTTCTGGAGTGGCCGGGTCTTCCGCAGTTGTAGCAGGCACGTGGAGTTGGTACTGGTGGGCGCAGATAGGGTGTGTCAGAGGCCATCATGAGAGGAGCTACTCTCTACTGCTCTGTGAGAATTCTGGACCTAATAACTACTAATAACAACATCTCAAACTCCATTACTCTATACTTAGACCCTTTCGGATTGACTCTTTAAGACCTGAAATAAATGCAGCAGCTAACATGTGTCTATGCACTCTGTTCAACACGCTAAAACCCAAATCAGTAAACTTCTTGTGCTATTTCTCAACAGATTCTCCTTTTCTTGTGTGAACTCTTGTACACATATTGACTTCAAGCGTTTTAGAGTGGAGATATGAATACATACAGAATAATTTTTTTTTTTCCAGACTACAAAACGCTCAGATGTGAATGGACCCTAAATCTAGATATATATTTAAGCAAGGAAAGCACTTCCTCTTTCGTTCTTCTTCTGGCATAATGCCCAGAATACATACACTTCCTCCTTATTTATAATACTCTTAAATATTGAAATTGAACATTTTAAACTAAATTTTAAACCAGTTATTGCTAATACAGCTTAAACACAATTAAAACAATTTGCATAAATATAGCACATTTGCTACATTTACCGTTATTAGAGAAACTTCCTCTTAAAGTCAGACTCTCGGTGATGAAGGGAAGGGGCCATATTGGGGCCATTGTCTTTGGTGATGAGAGGGTCCAGGAACCTATTCAAAGGGGGGTTTATGAAGAGTACTGGGTAATGGCTGCTGGATTTGTGTATTGGATTGCGAGAGGCGTAAGAGGGGCTGTAAATGTGTTTCACCATATAGGTGGTCAAATGGGTCATTGGACAGTGGCGCAAAGGAACCCATTGCCCTAGCTGACGAGTCATACATAGGGATGGATCCAATGCAGGGTGGGCCTTGAAATGTAACAGTCTGTCGTTTTGGGGTTGTACCTGTTCCGGCCTGTCTGTCAGCTTGGTGCATCCAGGCAGGGCCGGCGTGACTCTGGTCGGGACTTTGACAGGAGGGACCGAGTTGGGGCTGAGGTTGGGTCCTCTGGTCTATTAGCATTAGGTCGGGCTGAGTCTGAGTTACTAGTCCCAGGTCTGTTAGGGTAGGAGGACCAAGGGAGGAACCTCCTGAGGCTTGAGTGTCTGGGTTTCCCCCTGGGAGCTGTTCGAGTCTTCCCAAGAATGTACACTTGTCATTAATGGGATAGGTTGGGCCTTGTAATACGATCCCGAGGACTGGTCTATCACCGGATACATGTAGGTAGGTTCCAGTGTGGGCGGTGGTGCAGGTGGTACGGTTTGGGTCAGGCGTGTGTGGCAGCAACTACCCGAACCGTACAAAGACAAGTGTGCCTTGTCTACTGTTAAGTACGGCGGGGGAGGTGTCAGAGACTCCTCTGTCACTTGGAACACCACGCCATTATAGGGCGGTGGCTGACTACTTAGCTTCCTCTTTTCTGTTTTTTTTTTTTTACACATATACAATTCCACCATTTTGACACATTTCTTGCTCTGTCCACCGCTCTTCATGAATAGCTTTTGCAACTTTAAACCAAGCATCTGCTGCTCGTAGCAACCCATGATCTTACAACAGACCTTTTTTACGTTTCAAAACAGAACAGGCAAAAAACAGACCACAAACACACTTAGGACACGACATTACCACCAACAAAAATGTGACCAACAACACAATGTGTAAGAACCGTAGAGGAATACAGGATTGCTCAGATCCCACGGGATCCCCACGCCACCACTGGGCGCATTATTCCTGACGCCCTCTCCTGGTTACGTTACCCATGCACTTCCTTGCACCCGTGCTTACTGCACAATTATTTCCCCCAGGAGAAGTTTAGCCACGTCAACTATTTTCATCCGTGACTATATAAGCAATCCCTCATTCCCAACAGCCACCACAAAACACAAGATCGATCAACAGAACAAAACAGGCGGTAGATATAATTGCAGGTTCCCTAATTTATCAACAGACTCAAGGCAAGATAAATACCTGTCTTTGAGGGCTGCAGGAAGCTGATATGGGCACAGGGGTTGACCAGTCACAGGTACAGGATAAACAGTAGACTAGATATATGAGATATCAAAAGTGTCTTACCGTTTTTAGAGGTGATCAGTCTCCATATCCTGTCTCTCTGTGTTGGCTTGTCCCGGTCCCTTCTGGATCGGCTATCCCTTGGGATCCTAGCCTCGAGCCCCATGTTGGGCACCAAAATGTTTTGGATTCAGAACAAAAGTTCCGAAGTTATTATATCTACCCCCAATCAGATTGTTGAATACAAAAGCATGCATGCTTCAAGTAAGCTCACACTGAGACTGCTTAGTTCAGAGTCAAATTACTTTCTGTTTAATATTTCCGCTTCTCTGTAACCAAGGATAACCAATAATCAGCAGAAACTTAGGAGAGGAAATCACTTGAAATTGGATTATCTCATGGTGAAGAGCCCCTACGGCCATGGACAAGGGAACCGTCTCATGAGTCACATGGGCAGGCTGTAGAGGTCTCCCGTCAAGAGCCTCAATGGCAAGTGGAGTGTCACGCAGCTGCAGTGGAATCGAGTGCTTTGATACAAAGGCAGCATCAATGAACAGGCCTGCAGCCCCAGAGTCGATCAGAGCCTGTATCTCGATAGATGACTTAGCCCAAGAAAGTCTGTCCATGACAGGACCTCAAGGTTCAGGTGTTCCCAGGATGGGTAGGACAAGACTTCAAAAAGTGACCTGCCTGGCCACAATAAAGGCACAATCTCTTCCTCCTCCTAAAGGCTCTCTCATCCTCAGAGAGACGTGTGAAGCCCAAGTGCAAGGGTTCATCTTCACTGACCGACTTGGCACCAGGAGGCATGGGAGGTGAGGAGGGCATGGGTAGGACTGCAAAGCTCAGAGGCAAACATACAGAAGGCTTCCGCAAGCGCTCCTTAAAAGAAAGTCTTTCTCTGAGTCTGGAGTCAATAAGGATGGCAAACGAGATCAAGCTCTCCAGCTCAGTGGGTATATCTCAGGCTGCTATCTCATCCTTGATGGAATCTGAGAGACCATGAGAAAAAGCAGCCACGAGGGCCTCCTTGTTCCAAGCAACCTCTGCTGCCAGAGTACGGAACTCAATGGCGTAGTCGACAACAGTTCTCGTACAATGTTTGATGGACATGAGGCACTTGGCAGTAGAAGCAGAGTGTGCTGGAACGTCAAATACCCTTTTAAAGGAGGCCACAAACTCAGGGTAACTCAGGACAACAGGTTTTTGCGTCTCCCATAGAGGGCTAGCCCAGGCCAAGGCTCTCTCAGAAAGCAAAGATATCACAAACCCTACTTTGCTTCTGTCCGTGGGAAATGCCTGGGGCAGCATCTCAAAGTATATCTCAACTTGTTTGAGAAACCCTCTGCATTGAACTGGATCGCCCCCAAATCGCTGGGGAAGCAGGGCGGAACCACACATACCTTTTATAGAGGTAATACTCAAGGCGGGTGCCTGCACAGAGACTGGCGCAGCAGCAGGGATGGCCTGCAACTCAGTTTGTTCCAGAGCAGCCACAGTGGGGGATTTTGTAATGGCATGGCAAACTGATCCATGTGGTGATCTTGCTCATCCAATCTGGAAAAAATATTACCAACAAGTGGATTGACTGCATCTTCTGAATTCATGGCCTTCGTCTACTGTCAGAAACCATGAACCAGACTGAGACAAAAGTACAGTATAATCACACTTGTTTATTAATAAAAATAAAAAGGTAAATAAAGTAAGTGTAGTCAAAGCATAGCCAGAGTCCAGTAACCGGATCGGATAGTCAGCCAAGCCAGAGTTCAGTAATCAGCCAAGCCAGATTTCAGTAACCAGATCAGGCAATCAGCCAGGCCAGAAGTCAGGGTTTTCAAGTAGAGGAACAGCAAGCAGGATAAGGAGCCAGAAGGGATGTCAGCAAACCAGTCTTTAAACAGAAACGCAGGAGATGGTTTCTTGTGATGTGACCAAGGTGAAGGCAGGAATGAAGTGAGCTAGAGATCTTTAAGTAGGCGGGACTGACGAGCAGATCCACAACAGCTGGTGAACTGTGGAGAGAGATGAGAGCTGGCAATTAGCCGACAGCTGAGCAGCCAGCTCAGAGAAGGAAGGGCTGAGCCAGCCCTGACACAGATATCCCCACCGGGAGTGGAGAAAGCCATTCTCCCTCCCCAGCAATTAGATACTACCCCAGTGTTCATCCCCCCAGCAGAAGCGCTGGCTACAGGGCAGAGTGCCGCTGGCCTCTGCCCCCCTTCAGATTTGGATCTGGAGAGTCCAAGAGATGATCTCCATGAGATGTTTCCCCAGCAGTAGATATCCCCACTGGGAGTGGAGAAAGCTATTCTACACTACCCTAGTGTTCATCCCCCCAGCCACTGGCCTCTGCCCACTGTCAGAGTTGGATCTGGAGAGTCCGAGAGATGATCTCCGTGAGCTGTTTCCCCAGCAGCAGATATCCCCACCGGGAGTGGAGAAAGCCGTTCTCCCTCCCCAGCAATTAGACACTACCCCAGTGTTCATCCCTCCAGCAGAAGCGCTGGCTATGGGGCAGAGTGCCGCTGGCCTCTGCCCACCCTCAGAGTTGGATCCGGAGAGTCAGAGAGATGATCTTCATGAGCTGTTTCCCCATCCGCATATATACACACCAGGAGTAGAGAAAGCCATTCTCCTTCCCCAGCAATTAGACCTTACCCCAGTGTAGATCTCCCCAGCAGAAGCTCTGGATATGGGGCAGAGTGCTGTTGGTCTTTGTCCAGCATCATAAAAAGAGACAGGGAGTCCAGGAGATAGTCCCCGCAAGATACCTCTCCAGCGGCTGGTAACTACACCAAGAGAAAAGCAAGTATCTTTTCCTTTCCAATGGCTTAGTACTACCAGCTTACATTCCCTACCAGCTGAAGTGCTGGCATCGGGGTATTCACCTTCCCACAATACCTGCAACTCGGCCCCGGATCAGGGGAGTGCGGACAGCCGTTCCCACTTTGCAGTGGCTGTTTTTATTCACAGGAGACTGTATGTGTGGTTTTGTTGCCCAGCACCAGAGTCATACTTTTCCTTTTCCTGTTTGCCTGGGGTGGGAGTTTGTTACTAACGCAGGTCCAGACCAGTTGAGGTCTGGACCTGTATTCTCTAGGCCTCTAGAAAAACATTTTTTTGCTCTCTTTTCACAGTGAAGCCGGCATTCTCGAGGACCTCATAACAATGATCCACTTCTGAGTCTGAAATCTCATAATTTTCATCCAATGTTACCTAATTCACTATTAATCACTTATTGGATGGGGTTCCTTGGACGTCTGCGGACTTTCTCTCTCTCTCTATATATATATATTTGTCATTTTGTATTTTTATGCACTCAGTTTTAAGTGATATTTTGTGTTTTTCCCTTGTTATGATGAAGACAATAATTTTTTCTCAGCTATGAGAAAAGATTAGAGGAACTAAACGTATTCTCTCTTGAGAAGAAGAGATTAAGGAGGTGCACAATTACCTTGTATACATACATAAATGTTCTATACAGTGATATTGGTGCAAAGTTATCCAGTTTAAGGTCAATACAAAGCACAAGGGGGCACTCTTTACATCCAGAGGAATAGAGGCTTAACTGACAAATGTGGAAAGGCTTCTTTTTCTTTTTATGTTTTTAATGTTGTCTTTTAAAAATCCTTAATAGACCTTCTTCCCGTTGAACATTAATTATAACATTTTTTTTAGCAATGGTACATGCCCTTCTGGTAATGCTCAGCTCCCCACACCCTTTATTTGACAATCCCTAGCATAATAACCTGGAAAATTGTCATGACTGATTCTTAAGGTTTGGTTCTCATTAATTTCAATGGAGTTTGGATTGATGTCTAAACTTTAAAGCAGTTCTGTGAATGTCCAAAGAACCAAACCTAGGTGGGTTCAGCTCTTCCATACTTAGACCAAGGTGCCACAAGAAAAATGTCACAACTGCAGAGGTTGTCAAGCAAGGCTCCAAAGGTAAGATCCCAAAGGAATCACAACAGTGTCACCTGTGTGGAGAAAGAACATACAGTATCTCACAAAAGTGAGTACACCCCTCACATTTTTGTAAATATATTACTATATCTTTTCATGTGATAACACTAAATAAATTACACTTTGCTAAAATGTAAAGTAGAGAGTGTAGAGCTTGTATAATAGTGTACATTTGTTGTGCCCTCAAAATAACTCTACACACAGCCATTAATGTCTAAACCGCTGTCAACGAAAGTGAGTACACTCCTAAGGAAAATGTCCAAATTGGGCCCAAAGTGTCAATATTTTGTGTGGCCACCATTATTTTCCAGCACTGCCTTAACCGTCTTAGGCATGGAGTTCACCAGAGCTTTACAGGTTGCCACTGGTGTCCTCTTCCATGATGACATCACAGAGCTGGTGAATGTTAGAGACCTTGCACTCCTTTACCTTCCATTTGAGGATGCCCCACAGATGCTGAATAGGGTTTAGGTCTTGAGACATGCTTGGCCAGTCCATCCCCTTTACCCTCAGCTTCTTTAGTAAGGCAGTGGTCATCTTGGAGGTGTGTTTGGGGTCGTTATCATGTTGGAATACTGCCCTGCGGCCCAACCTCTCGAAGGGAGGGGATCATGCTCTGCTTCAGTATGTCACAGTACATGTTGGCATTCATGGTTTCCTCAATGAACTGTAGCTCCCCAGTGCCAGCAGCACTCATGCAGCACACCATCACACTCCCATCTCCATGCTTGACTGTATGCAAGACACACTTTTCTTTGTACTTCTCACCTGGTTGCCACCACACACGCTTGACACCATCTGAACCAAATAAGTTTATCTTGGTCTCATCAGACCACAGAACATTGTTCCAGTAATCAATGTCCTTACTCTGCTTGTCTTCAACAAACTGTTTGCGGGCTTTCTTGTGCATCATCTTTAGAAGAGGCTTCCTTCTGGGACAACAGCCATGCAGACCAATTTGATGCAGTGTGTGGCATATGGTCTGAGCACTAACAGGCTGACCCCCCACCCCTTCAACCTCTGCAGCAATGCTGGCAGCACTCCACTTCCCAAAGACAACCTACCTCCGGATATGACGCTGAGCCCGTGCACTCAACTTCTTTGGTCGACCATGGCAAGGACTGTCTGAGTGGAACCTGTCCTGTTAAACCACTGTATGGTCTTGACCACCATTCTGCAGCTCAGTTTCAGGGTCTTGGAAATCTTCTTATAGCCTAGGCCATCTTTATGTAGAGCAAAAAAATTTATTTTTCAGATCCTCAGAGAGTTCTTTGCCATGAGGTGCTGAATGTCCAGTGACCAATATGAGTGAGTGAGAAATTTAACACAACTGCTCCTCATTCACACCTGAAACCTTGTAACGCTAACGAGTCACATGACACTGGGGAGGGAAAATGGCTAATTGGGCCCAATTTGGCCATTTTCACGTAGGAGTGTATGGACTTTTGTTGCCAGCGGTTTAGGCATTAATGGCTGTGTGTTGAGTTATTTTGAGGGGACAGCAAATTTACACTGTTATACAAGCTGTACACTCACTACTTTACATTGTAGCAAAGTGTAATTTCTTCAGTGTTGTCACATGAAAAGATAAAATAAAATATTTACAAAAATGTGAGGGATGTATAAAGCATGTTTTATACCTGTAAAGCCCTAATTGAGCACAAAGTGAGATACTTCATATCTTTATAGTATATGGACTTAAAAAATATGTCACAATGAAAATATACAAAAGACATACCCCCTTTAAGGAAAAAGGGGAAGAAAAAAGAGGCAATTTATGTATGGCTTACATCACTGGATGGTGCTTTGTTAAAAAATAGGCAGACATCAAAGTTGCTGGCCTTCAATTGCTGCACAGGAGTGGATTATGGGACAACTAGTAGAGTGACCCAGCATGAGGCATGGTTCTAAAGAGACACTGTAGATTGAATAACATGTGTGTGTTTCATATTAAAACTGTGCTCAGAGTCAAAGCACAGTGCTGGCAACATCAGTGCAGCTTACCAATGCCCATCAGTGCCACCAATCAGTACCTATCAGGGCTGCCTATCAGTGCCCATCAGTGCCACCTCAACAGTGCAGCCTCATCAGTGCACATCAGTGTCCATCAGTGCAGCTTATCCGTGGCCATCAGCGCAGCCTCATGGGTGCACATCCGTGCTGCCTTTAGTCCTCATTACCCATCAGTGCAGCCTATCAGTGCCCATCAGTGCAGCCTCGTAAGAGAAGAGGAAAAATTACTTATTTTCAACATTTTATAACAGAAACTAAGAAAACAAATTTTTTTTCACATTTTTCAGATTTTTTTATTTGTTTAGCAACAAATAAAAACCCAGTGGTGTTTAAATATCACCAATAGAAAGCTCTATCTGTCTAAAAAAAATGATACAAATGTCATATGGGTACAGTGTTGTTTGACAGTTCAATTGTCATTTAAAGTGCGACAGCACTGAAAGCTGAAAATTGTCCGGGGCAGAAAGGGGGTATAAGTGCTTAGTATTGAATTGGTTAAACACAAGACAAATTATTTGGGAACTGGGTGGACCTGTGTTTTTTTTTCAACCTTATATACTATAGAACTATGTAAATGTAGACAGACTTTATGCCTACCAGATCAAATTCTATATGCAGCTTTGCTGAACCCACCTAAATGCAGTGTCATATGAGGGATGTTTAGCTCAGTGGTAGGTGCCTTTGTAGTGAGTCCATGTGAGTCAGAACTATGGTTAAAGTGATACTAAACATATACTGTTTAACCACTTGCTTACCGAGCACTTAAACCCCCCTCCTATCCAGACCAATTTTTAGCTTTCAGCGCTAACGCATTTTGAATGACAATTGCGCGGTCATACAACGCTGTACCCAAATGAAATTTTTATCATTTTTTTCCCACAAATAGAGCTTTCTTTTGGTGGTATTTGATCACCTCTGCGATTTTTACTTTTTGTTAAAAAAATGTAAAAACCTGAATTTTTTAAAAAAAAAAAAAAAATTTTTTTTTTATATTTTGTTATAAAAAAATTTTAACGGGTAATTTTTCTCCTTCATTGATGTACGTTGATGAGGCGGCAGCGATGGGCACTGATAGGTGGCAGTGATGGGCACTGATGAGTGGCAGTGATGGGCACTGATGGGTGGCAGTGATGGGCAGCACTGACAGGTGGCACTGATTGGCACTACAGGTGGGCATTGGTAGGTGGCACTTGTGAGCATTGATAGGTGGCACTTGTTGGCATTGATAGGTGGCACTGTGGGCACTGTTAGGTGGCACTGTGGGCACTGTTAGGTGGCACTGTGGGCACTGTTAGGTGGCACTGTTAGGTGGCACTTTTGGGTGGCACTGATGAGGAATGTTTTGTGCTTCCACTTTGGGACCGATGTCCCTGGCATCTGAGCCGGTGATCGGCTTTTTTCTCTACTCGGCCCCTTACTCAGATCAGTGATCAGCCGAGTCTCAGTGACTCGGTGATCACACCGCGCCCGGCGCGCGCCCTGCAGGGCGCGCGCAGGGAGCGTGCACAGGGGAGGCCGTCATATGACGGCCTCCCGGGAATGTAGGTCCACGCTGTGGCCGTCATTCGCGGATGTCTAGTGGTTAATTGACATCATCCCTTCTCTTTCTGTATATGGATAATGGCACTGTATGCCCGGTAACCAGCTAAACACAATAGGGGCAGATATTACATCTTGATTGATTAAGGCTTCACCTCCTCGTTATTCTAAGATGCAGGCTGGAAAGGCAAAAATCCACACACACCATGTTATTGCCAAAATATAATAAATATTTGATTTTTTTAAAAATGTTTGTGTACAATTTATAACAGTTTGATATTAATTGTTTATTTTTATGCTGTATACTGAAGACTGTTTTTTTTAATTTATTTTGAACATTTGACCAGCATCAGAGGACTAGGAGTTCCTCCTGCTTATTTTTCCCTGCAGACAGGCTGGGAAAGAGTTGGGTCATGTGACAACTGCATATCAATTAGGAAAAAAGTACTGATATATGTATTTTTTCAAAATAATGACACATACTGACCTACTTGACCCACACTGACCTACCTGACACACAGTGACCCACACTGACCATTACACCGAGCTACCTGACCCACACTGACCTACCTGACCCACAATGACCTACCTGACCCACACTGACCTGACACACACTGACCCACACTGACCTACCTGACCCACACTGACCTACCGGACCATTACACTGACATACCTGACACACACTGACTATTACATTGACCTACCTGACACGCACTGACCTACCTGATCCACACTAATCATTACACTGACCCACACTGACCCACCTGATGCACACTGACCTACCTGACCCACACTGACCTGCCTGACCCACGCTGACCTACCTGACGCACACTGACCATTACACTGACCCACACTGACCTACCTGACACACACTAACCTACCTGACATACACTGACCTACCTGACGCACACTGACCATGACACTGACCCACACTGAGCTTCCTGACATACACTGACCTACCTGACACACACTGACCATTACACTGACCCACACTGACCTACCCAACGCACACTGACCTACCTGACCCACACTGACCTGCCTGACATACACTGCCCTACCCAACGCACACTGACCTACCTGACATACACTGACCTACCTGACATACACTGACCCAGACCCACACTGACCTACCTGACCCACACTGACCTACCTGACATACACTGCCCTACCCGATGCACACTGACCTACCTGACATACACTGACCTACCTGACATACACTGACCATTACACTGACCCAGACCCACACTGACCTACCTGACCCACATTGACCTACCTGACCTACCTATGGATAATGGCACTGTAATTATTTTGAAAAAATACATATATCAGTACTTTTTTCCTAATTGATATGTAGTTGTCACATGACCCAACTCTTTCCCAGCCTGTCTGCAGGGAAAAATAAGCAGGAGGAACTCCTAGTCCTCTGATGCTGGTCAAATGTTCAAAATAAATAAAAAAAAAACAGTCTTCAGTATACAGCATAAAAATAAACAATTAATATCAAACTGTTATAAATTGTCACACAAACATTTTTAAAAAAATCAAATATTTATTATATTTTGGCAATAACATGGTGTGTGTGGATTTTTGCCTTTCTAGCCTGCATCTTAGAATAACGAGGAGGTGAAGCCTTAATCAATCAAGATGTAATATCTGCCCCTATTGTGTTTAGCTGGTTACCGGGCATACAGTGGACTGCTCAGATGTGATAGGGGGGAAATGCTGGTTACCGGGCATACAGTGGACTGCTCAGATGTGATAGGGGGGAAATGCTCAGCATAGAAACTAATTTGCTAATTTGCTCAGCTGTACCCACTTCCTCAGTTTAGTAAGACCTGGACATTGAATTGAAGACTTCATACCTCCCAAGATGCTTTAAAGCCTTAAAGCTCTAGCCCCTGATCCAGGGTTACAAAACACAGTTTTCGAATATCCATAACCCAGGAAGAATGAATACCCAGTTTAGTGCCCTCAGAGACACTACTCCGGAGTCCAGCACTCTGCATAATGCGAACCCTGTGTCACTTTTACCTATACTTACATGGTGTCAGGGTCTAGCATTGTCACAATAGGTAAACACACAGCATGATTTATACTATTTAAATTAATTAAATGTATTTACAGTGCCTTGAAAAAGTATTCATACCCCTTGAAATGTTCTACATTTTGTCAAGTTACAACCAAAAATGTAAATGTATTTTATTAGGATTTTATGTGATAGACCAACACAAACTGACACATAATTGTGAAGTGGAAGGAAAATAATAAATGTTTTTCAAATATCTTTACAAATAAATCTGTGAAAAGTGTGGCAGGGATTTGTATTCAGCACCCCTGAGTCAATACTTTGAAGAACCACCTTTCACTGCAATTACAGCTGCAAGTCTTTTTGGGTATATCTCTACCAGCTTTGCACATCTAGAGAGTGACCATTTTTGTCCATTCTTCTTTGCAAAATAGCTCTGTCAGATTGGAGGGAAAGCATCTGTGAACAGCAATTTTCAAGTCTTGCCACAGATTCTCAATTGGATTTAGGTCTGGACTTTGACTGGTTCATTCTAACACATGAATATGCTTTGACCTAAACCATTCCATTGTAGCTATTGCTGTATCTTTGTCAGGGGCGTTGCTAGGTGGGAAAAAGACCAGGGGCTTCAGCCAGAAGTCCGAGCCCGACTCTGGGGGCGGGGGATGTTGTGTGGCGGGGGGAGTAAGCTCACCTGCTGGTTGCTGCCTGGCTTACCAGTGCCCATCAATGCTGACCACTAAAAACTGACTCACACCGACCTACCTGACACACACTGACCTACCTGACCATTACACTGACCTACCTGACCCACACTGACCTACCTGACCCACACTGACCATTACACTGACCTACCTGACACACACTGACCTACCTGACCCACACTGACCATTACACTGACCTACCTGGCCCGCACTGACCTACCTGACCATTACACTGACCTACCTGACTCACACTGACCTACCTGACCCACACTGACCCACACTGACCAACCTGAACATTACACTGACCTACCGGACACACATTGACCTACCTGACACACACTGGCCCACACTGACCATTACACTGACCTACCTAACCCACACCGACCTACCTGACCATTACATTGACCTACCTGACACATACTGACCTACCTGACCCACACTGACCTACCAGACACACAGTGACCCACACTGACCATTACACCGAGCTACCTGACCCACACTGACCTACCTGACCCACAATGACCTACCTGACCCACACTGACCT
Source organism: Lithobates clamitans (assembly GCA_037952925.1). Classification (NCBI taxonomy): domain Eukaryota; kingdom Metazoa; phylum Chordata; class Amphibia; order Anura; family Ranidae; genus Lithobates; species Lithobates clamitans. Next base: position 462,438 of record JBBGZY010000632.1, on the reverse strand, counting down.
GACACACACTGGCCCGCACTGACCTACCTGACCCACACTGACCTACCGGACCATTACACTGACATACCTGACACACACTGACTATTACATTGACCTACCTGACACGCACTGACCTACCTGATCCACACTAATCATTACACTGACCCACACTGACCCACCTGATGCACACTGAACTACCTGACCCACACTGACCTGCCTGACCCACGCTGACCTACCTGACGCACACTGACCATTACACTGACCCACACTGACCTACCTGACGCACACTAACCTACCTGACATACACTGACCTACCTGACGCACACTGACCATGACACTAACCCACACTGAGCTTCCTGACATACACTGACCTACCTGACACACACTGACCATTACACTGACCCACACTGAGCTACCCAACGCACACTGACCTACCTGACCCACACTGACCTACCTGACATACACTGCCCTACCCAACGCACACTGACCTACCTGACATACACTGACCTACCTGACATACACTGACCATTACACTGACCCAGACCCACACTGACCTACCTGACCCACACTGACCTACCTGACATACACTGCCCTACCCGATGCACACTGACCTACCTGACATACACTGACCTACCTGACATACACTGACCATTACACTGACCCAGACCCACACTGACCTACCTGACCCACATTGACCTACCTGACACACACTGACATGCACTGACCTACCTGACCATTACACATGACATCAGACTTCAGGTGACCGTGACCTCCTGGCTCCTCCTGCAGCTCAGCCATAATGTGCGGTGCTGGCACGCCCATCCCAGTAGACAGCAGGCAGCCAGAGACAGGAGAGAACAAGAGAGGAGAGCCGCCCACCCGAGCGCCTAGTGGGGATCTCATAGTGATGTGGCCGCACTGTAATTCCTGCCTTCTGGAGCCTGCAGCGCCTATGATGGACATCACACCTCCTGCGGTCTTGGCATTGGACCAGTGGGGCATCCATCATAGGCGCTGCAGGCTCCAGAAAGAGGGACCTGCTATGTCACTTGGCTGTGCTCCGAGTCAGATCAGTCCCCACTTGGGCTCGGGGCTATTTATACATTTGTGAATGCCCAAGACCCAGGGCTTTTTGAGGGCCCACCCGGGGCTCCAGCCCCCCTCCCAATGCCACTGGTCGTTGTCCTGCTGGAAGGTGAACCTCCGCCCCAGTCTCAAATCTTTTGCAGACTCTAACAGGTTTTCTTCTAAGATTGCCCGGTGTTTGGCTCCATCCATCTTCCCATCAACTCTGACCAGCTTCCCTGTCCCTGCTGAAGAAAAGCATCCCCACAACATGATGCTGCCACCACCATTTTTCACACTGGGGATGGTGTGTTCAGGGTAATGTGCAGTGTTAGTTTTCCACCACACACAGCATTTTGCTTTTAGGCCAAAAAGTTCAATTCTGGCCTCATCTGAGCAGAGCACCTTCTTCCACATGTTTGCTGTGTCCCCTACATGGCTTATCGCAAACTGCAAATAGGACTTCTTATGACTTTCTTTCAACAATGGCTTTCTTCTTGCCACTTTTTCACAAGGACAAGATTTGTGGAGTGGACGACTAATAGTTGTCCTGTGGACAGATTCTCCCACTTGAGCTGTGGATCTCTGCAGCTCCTCCAGAGTTACCATGGACCTCTTGGCTGGTTCTCTGATTAATGCTCTCCTTGCCCGGCCTGTCAGTTTAGGTGGACAGCCATGTCTGGGAAGGTTTGCAGTTGTGCCATACTCTTTCCATTTTTAGATGATGAATTGAACAGTGCTTCGTGAGATGTTCAAAGCTTGGGAATTTTTTCTTCCATAAATATTTTTATTGAAAGTAAGAAAATCCAGTATAATGAATTAAGTCACAGAAGCATGTAGTATCACACAAGCGGAACATAACAAGCTTCCTAAAGATAATACAATACAAAAGAATTAAGCTTAATGTAGGTTTAGCGATATAAACGGGAGAAGGTTCGCATAAAATCTAGAAAGAACTTGTCTTCTTTCTAGACTGTTGTGTCATAAGTAGAGCATAATTATTACGTTAGGTATGTGTCTGAATAGGAGAGACAAGGCTTCTGTTTGTCTGAGGTATTAGTAGTGTTTAAAGGTAGAGAAGGTGGGGATGTGGGGGTGGCTGGGTAGTAGATAGGGTTAGCCAGAATGGGATAAGAGTGGGTAAGGGAAGAGGGGTGTGGGTGGGTAGGGCATACGGAGGGGGTGGAATGGGTACCATCTCTCTCTCCCTCCGTGGGAACGGTTAGGTTGGGGAATGAGTAGAGGGTTGCTAGTAAGGGGTCGTGCTAATTTCAGTTGTGTGTTATAGGTTATAGGGGGGGCTGTGTAATAGGTTGGTCTTGAGGCAATTTAAGATGGGGTATCTTGTGGTGTACCTGTTTGTGGTATATTGGGGGTGAGAAGGTCGTGGTACTCTGTCATTGTCTGGAAGTGGGTCCAACAGGACCCTTTTGAGAGAGAATTTTACAGGTGTGTCACTGGCTATACTAATTAGACGTTCCATTTCTGCAATCTTAGTGATTCTAGATAACCATTCATTGATTGAGGAGGGTTGTGAGGTTCCCCAATGGACTGGTATGCACTGTTTGGCAGCGTTTACCATGTGCATGGCAAGGGACTTAAAGTATCTTTTGTTCGTGGAGGTGGAGTAGTGTAGGAGGAATTGGGCTGGGGTGAAATCTAGTGTGTATGTGGTAACCTTATCAATAATGCGGTGAATCTCGTTCCAATACGATTGAATTTCAGGGCAACTCCAGAATATGTGTTGGAGAGACCCTCTGTCATTTCGGCGTCTCCAGCAAGTATCCAGGAGGTCTGGTTGGTATTTGTGGATCAGGGTGGGGGTACAGTACCAACAGGATTGGATTTTGTATCCGTTTTCTTGTGTGGTGACATTCACCGAGCCTTTATCTATAATCATGTAGATTTGATCCTAGTCTTCAGGGGAAAGTGATAGATAGAGTTCCTTCTCCCAGTTTAAGCATGCCGTACGTACCTGTGTTAGGGGGAGTATTAGCGAATAGGAGGGAATGTGTCGTTGAGAGTAAATTACTTTGAGGTGTTTGTGTTAGGCAAAGGGTTTCAAAAGGGGTTAGCAGTCTAGAAACTATAAATTTCATGTCTAATTCACAAATATTGTGCCAGTAGAGTATAGTTCCAGGGGGAGATGGGGGGGCCGTACCCATCGGATGGGAGTCTGTCGTATGGTAAAAGTTTACCTTGTGCGAAGAAATCGTGGGCCAAGGTGTTTTTGTGGAGCCATGTGTCATTTCAGAAGTTGTATTGTAATGCAGGTGGGAAATTGGGAACCAGGTGTACTGGGGTGAGGGAGCCAGGTATCGAAGATAATGACGTTAATTTACATGTATTTTGGAAGCTTCTGAGGGTTGGGCCAATAAGGGGATGGAGATAGATGTCAGTTGGGATATGTTTTGAGAGCGTCCAGGGTAGTAAGTGCAGAGGAAGTGAGTTAAAGGCGGACCCAATCTTTAATTCCGTTGTGAATGTTCCGGTCTATAATTCTGGTTGACAAACGCAGTTGTAATTTCTAATATCTGGAAGGCCTATCCCTCCTTTGAGCTTGGGTAGAGAAAGGTGTAAGTAGCTAATTCTAGGTGCACGTTCTCACCAAAGAAATCAGGTGCATAGACACTTTGAAAGAATGTTATGGGGATGTGGATTGGAGCTGCTTGCAAGATATAGAGGAGGCGAGGCAGAACGTTCATCTTTAGGATGGCTGCTCTACCAAACCAGGAAAAGATTTTATTTATTTATTCCATCTTTTGAAGTCGTTGGCAAGGCTTTGTAGGATAGGTAGATAATTCTGGCTGTATAAATTTTTAAGGTGTCTGGGGAGTTGAATTCCCAGGTATGTTATGTTATTTTCCTTCCATTGGAAATTGAAGTTGCTCTTGCATTGGGTGACAAGTCAGTTAGGGAGAGAGACATTCACAGCATAGAATTTGGAAAAGTTTATCTTGAGGTTAGAAATTGATCTAAATTGGTGGAATTCTGCTAAGAGGTTGGGGAGTGAGGTATGTGGGTTGGTGAGAAAAAGGAGAATATCATTGGCGAAAGCCGCTAGCTTATATTCTTTGTTGGTGGTTTGTACTCCTTTAATATTTGGGTTGTTTCTAAGGCTGCGAAGGAGGGGTTCTAAGGTAAGCACAAACAAAATTGGGGAGAGAGGGCAGCCTTGCCTCGTGCCTTTATGGATGGAGAAGGCATTTGACAGGAAGCCGTTAACTCAGACTCTTGCAAACAGGCTGGAGTATTTAGCCATTATAAAGCTTAGTAGGTGGCAACCCAGGCCTAGGGACCTGAGAACCTCTTTCATGTAGTCCCTGGCTACCCTGTCAAATAGCTTTTCCATGTCTAGTGAGAGGAAGAAACACGATTTATTGGAGGAAGTCAAAAAATGATGTAGGTTTATTGCTTTAATGGTGTTATCCCTGGCCTCTCTGCCAGGGATAAAGCTTACTTGGTCACAGTCGATAATGCATGTGAGGAGGGGAGGCAGATGATTCGCTATAATTTTGGCAAAGATTTTGACATTGAGGTTCAGTAGGGATATTGGTCTGTAGTTTGCTGTTTGTGTAGGATCCTTCCCTTCCTTGGGGATGACAGAAATGTGAGCTTCCAGCATGGCGGGGTAAGTGGGTGTTCGAAGGAGAGGGAGTTGAATGCTTTGAGGTAGGAAGCAAAGAGTGATCCCGCAAAAGTTTTGTAGTATACAGCCCGGAGGCTGTCAGGACCAGGGCTTTTTCCCGGTTTTAAGTGTTTAAGAGCTGTGTCCCATTCTTGTTTCAATATGGAGAGGTCTAGTTGGGCTGTGGTGTCTGGAGAAAATGATCTGGGCCAGTGAATGCCCAGGAAACTTTCAATGAGGGTCAGCCTGGGTGACGGTCCAGGTTGTTGTGGTTCTGAGGTTGAGAGGTTGTATAGGTTTGCGTAGAAGTATTCTTGTGCTATGTGTGGATTGCTTTTTAATGTATCCCTGTTGGGGTTTTTATCTGGTGTACTGTTGCTATGGCCTTCTTTGTGTGTAGAGCTTGTGATAATAGATGTTCACTTTTATTACTATGCTCATAAAAGAGTTTCTGGGAGAGAATATATTTTCTCCTTGTTTTTTGGTCAAGTTCCTCCAGGAGATTTTTTCGGGTCTGAGTTCCTGGTAAGTATGTTGGGCGAGGTCATGTTTGTATTTCCTCTAAAGAGATTGTATTTTGGAAATTAGCTCATATATATATGTTTCTGTTTATCGTGTTTTATGGACGAGGCGAGGGAAATAAGATGCCCACGTATCACGCACTTATGTGCTTCTGATTGGGTTAAGGGCGTAGTGTCTGGAGTGTTGTTGTCTTGGAAGTAATTTATGATAGTCGTGTTCAGCTTACTGACTCTGTCCTTGTCTGTCAGTAGGTTGGGATCAAGTCTCCAAATTTTAGAACTGTGGTTATATTCAGGAAAAGTTAATTGAAGTGTGACCAGATGGTGGTCTGAGACGGTCATCGGTTCGATTGTGGTGTTCGAACAAATTTTTTGCCTGTTCGCAATTTCTGGTGCGAATCGAACAGGGGGGTGTTCGGCTCATCCCTAGTCATAGTGTGCGGAATGGGAGATGGGAGGTACCTGTAGAGGAGTCCAATGGGGGGGTCCAGAGGGATGTTAAAGTCCCCCCCTAGAATTAGGATTCCCAATTGAAAGGAGATAAGTAGACGAGTGAGTGATCTGAAGAATGGGACCTGGGATGTGTTTGGGCTATATATACAATGTCCCAAAGCATGCCCTTCATAAAAATGTAGCGACCCTGGTCATCTACTAAGGTGTCCAATATTTGAAAGGGAAGGTTTTTGGATAAAAGTATGGAGGTTCCCTTTGTCTTGGATGTTGGGGGTCTTGCATGAAATGCTAGAGGATAGCGGTTGTTTTCGAGTTTGGGGATAGCGTTTGTTTTGTAGTGGATTTCCTGTAAAAATATGACCTCTGCCTTCATGTTTTGCATGCTGGTTAGTACTTGAGACCTTTTTTCAGGCTTGTTAAGGCCTTTCACATTTAGAGATATAATTTTGAGGGATAGGGATGTGGGTTTGTGATTAGTCATAGTGGCTATCATGCGCGTGGTGTAGGTTGGATCGTTAAAGCATTTGGATTTAGAGAAGTATTTTTCCACCTCAATGGGTAAGAGGTAATGAGGTCAGGAGGGAGAGAGAGGTGAAGGGGGAAAGTGGGGGAGAAGGGGGAGATAGTGAGAGTTGGGGTGGGGGGTACGTTAAGGTTGTTACAAGAAGGTTAGGCCAGATAAGGAGGAGTGAAGGCAAGATTCCAGAAGGTCTCGGGTAGGAGAGGAGAGGGGGCAGTAGAGAGGGGGAGGGAAAAGAGAGGGGGTTAGGGAAAGAACGTAAGAGGGGGGATATATATTTGGGGGTGAGTATAGACCAGCTAGCTTACCCTATGTAGAGGGGGATGTCCGGAATGGGTCAGCAAAAACTACCTGAATATAGCTAAAGGTGTGAAGTTAATTGATTGTCAGCTAAAGACATCGGGACTGACACCTCTAAGCCCTAGAGGTGTCAGTCCCGATGATGGTTAGGATGAGGGCAGTATTATTTATATACATTTAATAATGTGCTTTCTTGGGATTAATACATATGTCAGCATCTACTTATTACTTTTGTTTCCTCTTTAAGCTGGCGCTTTCAGCTTTATTTCATATATGTAATTTGTTAGATTTATCCCATTTGCCCTGTTCATTGTCCCCTTTCCAAGATGACACTTTAGGCTTCTGCTGTCCCATAGACGCGCTGTGTATAGTTTTCCATTTGTCTCATGTGCTTAGCTAGCTGTTGACGTGGTCAGCGTCAAGCTACGATGCTGCCACTCTCCTCGTTCACTCATCCTCCGGGCTTCCTCATCACATGTCCGCATCCCGGCGGTGATGTCAGATGCCCCCGGGATGGAAGGATGATAAGAATGCGGTACATACATAACGCAACCTTCTGTCGTAGGCTCTCCACCTAAGGGAGAGGTTGTATTTCTCCCAAACGTTATGCTTGTCTGAGTCTTTTTAATAGGTAAGTGTCCCATGTGCAGCTATGTCTGATCTTTACAGAGGCTGGATATAAGGATTTCTTTTTGATTAGTTTCTCTTTTTGCTTTATAGAAGCACTTTTTGAATATCTACCTCATGGAATACCGCTCATGACCCCTGAATTATCGGCTACGGATTTCCACAGTTTACTGACTTATTACTGCCTTCCACACTTGCAGTGAGGGGGTACTACCTCTAGCAAAAGATTTTTGATTCTACTGAAGGTAATTTCCATATCAATAGCACGGTCAGTGTGGATGCCCCATTTAATATAAACTCCAAATATAAATTCTTAATATTATTCCTATTTATCCCTTACACTTCCTTTGTCCTTTTCATCAAGGATACATAAATTCTATATCCTTCTGTGGCCACTAAAGAAGGGAACTTTTGATGTGAGAGACCTAGTTGATGCATCTGTATCGCTGATGTTACTTATCAAGCAATTTTTATTCAATACAATTTGTCTTCAATCTGTGGCAGCCTGGTAAGATCACAAACATTGATGTATTTTTTTCCTGATTGTTATTCATTTTTGATTTCTTCAGCTGTTTTTCAGTTCATGTATGATTCACTGTCCATATACATATTCATATATATATGTTTACTGTAGATTGCAAATTCTACTATGTAACTATGTAATAATAATATACCTTATCCATGTTCTTTTTATTATTTATAGTATACCACAATTTATGCCAAACTCCTGAGGAAGCTCCAAATGAGCGAAACATGTTGAGTGGTATTGAATCAAGTGTTTTTTTCTATTGTCTGCTCACTACTAGCTTTGGATATTGAGATATACACATTGTTTTAAGAAAAACTTTTTGTTACATTTTTTTAATTGTAATTAATAATAAAAACTATATTTTATGGATAAGTTGTAAATGTTTCCCTGCTCTGCTTACCTTGAAATACAAGCACCCTAAAAGTCCCAGGGTTGTTCTCAACCCTTTTTTTCTCTTCTTCCTCTTTATTTTTTTATAATCTATGTGATGTGGTGCTATTGGCTGATTATGTCTGCCCTTATTGTCGTTTTTGTCCTTTAATCTAATAGGTGGTGGCATAAAGGAGGGTAGGTGCGGGGAGGGAGTAGGGGGGAGGCACATGGGGTATAAAGGGAAATGGTGATAGGATGGGTAGGTTTTCCATAAAGGTGAATGTGCTTCTTAAGTCAATGTTCTTTTTGCACTCCTTGGTATATAGGGGACCTCAAATGGTGGAGCAGGTGGTTCTGAGTACCGAGTCTTTTCCAAATTGTATGTGTCTTGTCCAGTAGAAGGATTGAGGGCGGCAGATATCGATGAAGTTCTAATGATCAGTTCGGGGCTTATCGAGTAGGGGAGTTGCTTGCTGCGTATGTCAAGGTTGTGGGATGATGATAAAAGGAATTCAGCAAGGGGAGAGTGACCATGTTGACTTTATATCACTTAAAATGCTAAAGGGCTTCTGAAATTATGAGCCTTTTTTTTTATAACCTAACCCTGCTTTAAATTCTCCACAACTTAATCCCTGACCTGTCTGGTGTGTTCTTTGGCCTTCATGATGCTGTTTGTTCACTAAGTTTCTCTAACAAACCTCTGAGGGCCTCACAGAACAGCTGTATTTATACTGAGATTAAATTACACACAGGTGGACTCTATTTAGTGACTTTTGAAGGCAATTAGTTCCACTAGATTTTAGTACATTTACGTTTTTGGTTTTACATGAGGAAATGTGGAAAATGTCAAGGGGTATGAATACATTTTCAAGGCACTGTATACAGTATATTATAAAAAGTATATATATTATGTATTTATAAATGTCCTATAAATGCATATAAACACATACATATGTGAATGATGACAAATTAACTTAAGTTGAATGTATCCCCTAGAAAAAACATCCTAAAATGATCTGAAGATCCAGATATATAGACATTTGAAGCTATATCATTATTATACTCAATTTAAATAGCGCCAACAGTTTACGCAGCGCTTTACAATGTATAGGGGAGACAACACAATTACAGTACAGTTCAATACAAGATGTAAAGGTACAAAAGCTATAAGCAAGTCTTAACTTTTCTTATAAGAGTGAAGCTTGGCCCTGCATTTCAAGACTCCCTAATGGACATTGAGGCTGTCCATCATGCTAGAGAAGCAATAAGGAGGCTTGAGAGGTGAGAGGAGGCAGGGGCAAACTCACCCTCTATGGGAAATACAAATCTTTTCAAAAGTCTCTATCTCTGAATCTGTTCCCTTTAACTTTTTTTTACCCTGAAGCTAAACAATATGTTGAATTGCTGATTCTAGTGCTAGTGGTATATAAAGTCTATAGACAAACATGACAGTCACTATTGACTAAGCAGTGAAATAAATCTTACTACTACTCAGAAAGAGGAAGAGTGCCCAAAAAAGCCATACCCCTTAAGAATGCTTAATCTACATGTTATTGACTATTCCTGCAGATGACATGCAGATGACAGGTTACCTTATAATGTATTTTCATGCATTACAAGAACATCTCAGGAAACTGTAAATCCAGCCTTGTTTTTACTTTTATAAAAATAGTATATATTGTAAGAACTTCTGGTACTGTAATGCCCTGTACACACAATCGCACATTCCGACAACAAAATCCATCGGATTTTTTCCGACGAATGTCGGCACAAACTTGTCTTGCATACACACGGTCACACAAATCTTGTCGGAAATTCCGAACGTCAGGAACGCGGTGACGCACAACAAGTACGACGAGCCGAGAAAAATGAAGTTAAATAGCCAGTGCTGCTCTTCTGCTTGATTCCGAGCATGCGTGGCACTTTGTGTGTCGGAATTGTCTACACACAATCGGAATTTACGCGAACGGATTTTGTTGTCGGAAAATTTTAGAGCCAGCTCTCAAACTTTGTGTGTCGGAAATTCCGATGGAAAAAGTCCGATGAAGCCCACACACGGTCGGAATTTCTGACAACAAGCTCCGATCGCACATTTTCGGTCGTAAAGTCCGATCGTGTGTACAGGGCATAACAGTAGTTAGGTGTTTTAATGTGGTTAATGTATAAGAAATCATTGACATTTAATACAAATAAATTGTTAAAAAAAAAAAACACAACAATATATTTAAATGCCAACAACAGAGAAACAAGCAGCTAGTTAAATATTTTGTTGTAATATACTGACCTTGACTATTGAAAACAAATATGACATTTTCAAATGATTCTGAAGCTACAAAGGGAAAGTCCATAAATCACTTCTGCTTCCAGCTTTCAATGAAATATAATGAATAGCTTGTTATGTGTGCACTGTGCTATTCCTCAGATAACATTATCTCAGTGTTCTAGTTGAAGTCTTTCATTGCTCTAGCTACAGCTCAACATGAGAAGTTACAGTTTCAGTATTGGCTCAGAAGGCTTTTAGTATGTCACTAATCAATCTGACAGGTTAAAGCTGAACCCTGGGATAAACAAATATAATCAGAATCCAAGAAGAATGTGTATTCTTAATTTTGGTGTGCTTTATGTATTTCTTCTAGATCTGTAAAGTATTCCAGCTTTAAGGCCAGTTCACACCTGAACCATCATTTGAATGAAGTACTGGATCGTACCAAAAGTAGTGCGCGCAAAATGCACTCCCCCGGATCACGTAGTACTGCGGTACCATACAATATCGTGCAGGCAAATGCACTGCGTTTACAATCTGTTTTTGGGGAGTCATTAGGATTGTATTGAAACCTGCAGCAGATCTCACACCCAATGCATTTTGAACATGGTGTGGGAAGCGCTCAGTGAATGCAGGTTTCTCGCACCACGTTTGGGTGTGAATGAGCTCTTAAACGTTTTAGGAGCTTCCTGTAATAAAGACCAGCCACTGCTGTTCTTTCACCATTTGTAGGATGACTGGTCTTGTCTCCATCCCCTCATATAGTGGTCTAAAGGCAGCCTGTAGTGGGTGGGCCTGCTGGGTCCCTCCCACCGTTCTGCTTTCTGCATGTGCAGTACAGTAAGGATTTTGCTGCTACTTTTACAAGGCAATATCTGAACTTACAAAGAATTTGATGCATGAAAATGTATATAACTTCTCTGTGGCTATTGAGGTATATATTTGAATGGAACAAAAGGACAGAGAGTATGTTGGGGCTTTAAATATACCCCAGTGTACACACTTACCATGCAAAAAGAAAATTCATCCTATTTTATACTGAGATAGGTTGATTTAATTTCACAGACAATAATATGTGTTATTATATTGTATGTAATAAAAAATATATATATACAAACTGTATGATATAGGATTTTTTTTTTTGAGAGGTAAGTGTGCACACTGGGGTATATATAAAGTCTGAAAATACTCTCTGTCCTTTTGCTACTATATCAGGATGATACCCTAGTGATCACACATTTTAGGTGCACTGTTTCCCACTAGGAGCAAAGTTTGGTGCACTCTTTCCCACAAACATAAACTCAAAGCATATTTGAATGAAAGTTTTTCCCTTGAGCTCAGCTTTAAAGTGTTACTAAACCCACAACAGTAAAGTCAATTTGTATATGCAGTAAAGCATGCTTGCCATACTCACAGTGGAACCTAAAGGGTCAATCCTCTGCATTGTGTAAAAAGGCTGTTCGATCCTGTCTCTTCTACTCATCTCCTTCTTCCACTGACTCCAATACATTTCCTGGTATTTACAGAGCCAGGGGACAGGCTGCACATGCTCAGTTTGGTGTGTATTGCTAGAGAGTTTTTTTTCTTGGGAGAGTGCATGTGATCAGCACAGGGCCAATCAGCACTATACAGACAGAGGGTCAGGGGTCCTGCATTCTCATAGGACAATCATGGGAGAATGAAAACTTCTCCTACAAGCTTTAACCAGACACTCATAGAAGTTACAAGACTGCTGATAAAGGTATTTAGCAGTTTATATTTACTAAAATCATTGCATTTTCTTGTTCTGTGTACTGTGGAGACCAGATATAGTGAATGCAAGATCTGGGTTTAGTAACACTTTAACTTCAGAAAAAACACTTTATTTACATGCTACAAATGGCATTTTTCATTTTGAAAGTTTTTTTTTTTCATTCATTTGATAGAATGTATAATTTCTGTGATAGAAATGATAATATTCTGTCTTATTTCTAAAAGTAACCAAATACATTAGGAGACAGTCTGATGGCAAGGAGTGTTTTAACCACTTCAGCCCCAGAATATTTGGCTGCTCAATGACCAGGCCATTTTTTGCGATTCGGGACTGCGATGCTTTAACTAACAATTTCGCGGTCGTAGGACGATGTACCCAAACAAAATTGATGTCCTTTTTTTCCCACAAATAGAGCTTTCTTTTGGTGGTATTTGATCATCTCTGCGGTTTTTATTTTTTGCGCTATAAACAAAAAAAGAGCGACATTTTGAAAAAGAAGACAATATTTTGTTCTTTTTGCTATAATAAATATCTCCAATTTTTAAGCATATATTGATTGGTTTACGCAAAAGTTATAGCATCTACAAAATAGGGCAAAGATTTATGGCATTTTTAAATATTATTTTTTTTTTACTAATAATGGCGGTGATCTGCAATTTTTAGCTGGACTGTGACATTATGGCGGACAGATTGGACTCCTCTGACACAATTTTGGGACCATTGAAAAATGCCAACATAAAAAGGCACTGATTACTGTGTAAATGTTACTGGCAGGGAAGGGGTTAACACTAGGGGGAGATCAAGGGGTTATCTGTGTTCCCTAGTGTGTGTGTTCTAACTGTGGGGGGAGGGGACTGACTAGAGGAGATGACAGATGGTTGTTCCTAGCTAGTAGAACTCACGATCTGTCTCTCCTCTCCTCACAGAACAGGGATCTGTGTGTTTACACACACACGTCCCTGTTCTGGCTCTTGTGCCTGCGATTGTGCATGGTCGGCAGACATCGCAACCGCCGGCCACGCGCACCTCCTATTCCGCTTAAAGGAGCCAACGTACAGCTACGACGGCTTGCGGGATCGTGCCGACCTGCCGCAGTATAATGACGGTGGCTGATCGGCAAGAGGTTAATCATCCTAAGAGCTTTCTTTTTACACAAGTTTTGTTATTTCCCCTGAAATCATCTGATGTCCGTCAGTATCACATGGTTTCCTGATCTGGCTACATCCACTGGAATTAGCAATTATCATGTCAGGTCTATGACAGCATTGCAGTACATATTAAAGAACATATTAACAGTAAATCCGTATTTAGAGAAATGCAGTATGTAGGCTGCCAATGCTTATCTTGTTCTGAGCATGCTAGTTGCTTTCTCTGACATTAAAGGGAACAATATAATAATAATATTTCACATACATTTCTCGTACAGGTTTATTTTAAGCTGCTGATAATATTAATGAAGACTGGCCACGACCAAGGAGTGCAAAGTTGTTCTTACACAGAATTGAACTGCCATACATTAAAATAAAGAACATGGTACATAATTAAAAGCAAAGTGATCAATATATTGATTCTCACCTTTGGATTAAAACGTTATTATAATTAAATAGGCAAAATAAGAGATGTCTGTTAATACATTTTGAACATATAACATTTTACTCAAAATAGATAAAAGTTTAAGAAATGTATTCTTAAATAGCAAAACCATATCAACATCTGAACTGAAGACAGAAAATACACAAGAATATTTTGATAATAATTTGAAAAAATGCAATGATTTTTCACCCTGGCCTGACAACTGTAAAGAATAAAATTGTTTAATGATTATCACATGTGCAGTAAATGTTATAGTCACCTTATAATTATGGTGACTATTACAGTAATTACAGAAGAACATATGTCATTGAATGAATTGGTTTTATTCAGTAAAAATGCTGGGAATATGTTATAAATAGAGCAAAACTGATATTGCAAATGTACTGCAAATGTTCTGTCACATATTTTATAACTTGTCCCCTTGTTTTATCTGTCACCTAGAATAAATTCAAAATATTTTTCTTGTCAATTATTATTTAATAGTTAACATTCTGATACATCTCTACTATTAGCACAATTTCTGTAATAAAAGTTTCTACAGTAAGTAAATTGATACTGCCTCGCTGGATAAACATGTATTTGTTTATTACAGTGAATATTCCCTTTAATATACATTTTTTTGTATCTTAGATGCATTACACTAACCTATGTATTTTTTTTCAAATCTATTAAAAGGGGAAAACAAACAGAAAAAAAATATATGTAAAAAAATAATGATTCACTTACACATTGATTTAGTTTAATCACTTCACAATGCTTGTTGACAAATGTAAAACGTGCTTTCAGTTTCTGTAGCATAGCACCACTTTGTGGTCAATTAAAGCAATTTCAGATCAGCTGTGCTAATGGATCAAATGAGCTTCACAATCTAAAATCCATCAAGAATTATGTTTTGTGGTTTATTAATGGTTAGTGATGCAGGCATTATTAATAGCAATAATCAGAAAAGCAATATTCAAGTAGGAAGGGAAATCCCGGTTATCAATTGACAGAATGATCTTATTTCAAATGTATCAAATGTAAAGTAAGGAGGAAAAGTTGTACCAGTGTCTGATACTAAGCATACATTTTAAGAATAGGGTAATAATACTGTTAAAAACGTAATTATAATACTACTACTACTACAACTACTACTACTACTACTACTAATTATTAACATTATACAATTTTAAATATTAAATGGAATCATGCCTACTGGCATATGCACAGTAATAACAGCGTATATGCAATATTTAGATGTATGCAAAATTTTATATGAAACTATAGTCACAACTTATCGCATTGGATACAGTATGATTTATCTTCAGTTCCTTCTCTGTCAATGGGGGAACAGACAGAATTTAAACCTGGTAGAATTTGTAACCACTTGTATCCAATGCAGGGCTGGGGTTTGGCTTTAATGCAGATAGAAAGACAGGGTTTTATGAAAATTGTGTATCTTGTTTTTGGTATTGGCCCACTGCACATCATACTTCTCTTTCATTCCTTTTTTTTTCAGAATCTTTAATATCCTTAAGAATCATTCTAGCTGTCAGAACTAAGGTTGACAGTTTGCCAAACATAATTTGCAGTGCATTAATCAGAACTGTCTAGACAAATTAGTGTGCCTATGGCAATGGAATTATGTTGACCCAATAAAATGTGCTGACCTTTAGCACAGAAATAGGAAAAATATGATTTCAGGAAGGGGACTCAGAGCCATCTTGAACAGCCTAAATCATAGCACCATGCAACTCACAAATTCTCCCTTCATTAGTTATATTAGTTGCCTCTGTGGCTTATTTATTGGCTCAAATAGTAGATCATCAATACCAACTCCATAAACAGGAGCTGCATGGTGAGCCCTATTATTCCATGCCATAAGAAAAAGGTATGGTACACTTATAGTAGTTTTCTTTTTGGATCTGCCTTCACTACTTCTTACACTTTAATAATTGTTTTTTTCCACTTAAAATACCTACTTCACAGCTGAAGAATTAATGATAAAGCAATTTAGAATGAGGATGAATCTAATAAACTATAATACATATATTTTTCTTCAAATATTTACTCATTATTCATTTTCAAAAATTCAACATAAAAACGAGAAAAGAAAAAAGCAAGTACAGTACAAACAGGGAAGGGGAAAGAAGGGGCATTTATTTTTTATACATATCATCTGAATAATCCTTCTTTTCAAGGCTTCATATCTTTGGTCAGATAAGGGGACCATACTTCGCAGAACCTTGGGTAAATGTCATAATTTGATTACCTTTTTAATTAATAAATTAACAGAGTTTGCTTTTTTAAATACGTAATGGTGTCTTCTCCTTTTATTATTTCTTTCCCCATTTTATTACTTTTATGCTTGAGGCTTTATATATTCCATAATTTTTTTAATAATATGTATAAATGTTCTGATGACTGAAGGGGATAAGGTGTTTGTAACCTGTAACTGATATCCCAGAAAATTGTATATTATTTCTATTAACCCACTGTGAAATAAGTAGACACAAAATAAAGTATCTCTATAAATTGTGCCGTCTACTAGACTTCATGTTGTTCAAGAGGAATATACAATGGGCCATCAGCAGCACCATGTGGCATACAAATTGCATCTATTTTACGAAATGAGCATCTTGCTACTTTGAAAAGATGTTCCTTTGGAGAAAAGGATTCCACTGTGCAGAACAAACAGAAGATATGAATCAAGTCTATCAGGATTTCGTGCTGTAAAAGGGACAGAGTGCTATACTTCTCAAACTGTCCGATTACAAAGAAATCACAAACTGTGTTGATTGTGTGCTTATCCTACACATGTTGTACAATCCAGGAGAAAAAAAAAACAAGCTTTGAAATGACCACTTTGAACCAGAAGGAATAAAAATCAGGAAGTACATTCATATACAGAGATTTGAGTAGAATTGGTATGTTTACGGTTCCGTAAGTACCAATGAATTAAAATGTCTGCCAATAGGGATTTATGAATAAAGGCTGTTTATCTTTTGTTCATTTGTTATTTGCTTTATACCATAACTTATCTACCTCATATACCTTAAATCTCAATTCACAAAAATGCATATTATTATTAGTAGTATTATTATGAGACTACTAGTGCTATTATTTTAGTTAATTTAGTTATTTCAGTTAATTGAAAGGTTCTTTTCAATTAAAAAAGAAGTAAATGTGAATTGACAATGATTCACACACAGCATATTGCCCCTAAAAAAAGAACAACAAAACATCAGGGTGGTAAGTAGGGATGATGTTTAGATTCCCAGGGGTTTGAGGATTATGGTTCTGGCAAATGGGCCAGATATTAAAGAACACATAATGCTTTGTCTGACTGTTCAGCTGGGGTCAGCAGTCTTTAAAAGGCCTTGGGATGTGCCATGCCCCTCACTTTTTTATAGGTGGGTCTCCAGCAGCCCTTTGTCAGTGTGTGTAGTAGTTTAGGAAGGGCTTGATCTGTGTAGGGGGAGAGTTAGTTGCTATATGATGCTATACTGTGTTACATTGCTCTAAATTACTTTGGATTGCAGTATTGTGAACCACATATTCTTGTGTTCACAGTTTAGATACCTAACAGTTCTTTTTAGAACTACCATGTCAGCAACCCTGCAGTTATATTTTATTCTTTGTTGCTGGGGCCTTTTTTATTTTGGAATATGCACTGTACACTTGTTCCAGAAATATGCAAAGCTTCCCTTTAAGCTGCACATTACTGCATAGGTGTAATTAAAATAAAAAATGGTAGGCAGGCCTAAAGTGAGAGGCAGAGGTTCTGCATTGAGAGAAGTTGGGGGTGAGCAGGTTCTGCAGGACAAAGTGGTAGCTCCATCTAGAAGCCAAGCACCACTGCCTTTTCTGTTTCAGAGTGTCCATGCTATACATACAAAGTAAATAGAAGAAGGTAGTACAGTGGCTAACACAACCTTACTCCTCCCCTTCTGCGCTATCATCTCCTCTATCTAGGAGGATTATCTTGGCTATGTGCAAGAATTCCACTTTTATATATTAAGGATGAGAAAGAAAGCTCCATGACCACAGGAAAAGAAAAGTGCTAAGCTACACACCCTTTAGGGAACACCTGGCAAATATCAAGAAGAGGCGGTGATGTTCAAGCAGCTCTTGCAAAGTGGGCACCAGTGATGAGAAGGGGGATAATGAAGTAGCAGACCATCTGTGGGTGCTATTAAATTGGATGTAAACCAAATGTCATCCTTTCTAAACTACTGCCATTGGGGTTGTCTATAGGGATATACATGCCTCCTGCATGTATCTTTACCTATCAAATATCTCCCCTCTGTCTGTTATGAGAGCCGAAAAACTGCAGATTCTGTGGGTGGGTCTGTTGTCTTGAGCTCTGTGGGTGGAGTCGTGATGTCAGTAGACTCCCCACCCACCTCTACACTCCCCTTGTCAATATGCATTTCTCCTGTGTATTTCTTACACTGAACTTCTGCGATGATCTCTAACATCCAGTGAAAAGACAGGAAAGTAACCACATGACTTCAGCGTGTCAAATCATGCTGAGGTGTGGAACAGCCAATCCTTGCAGAGCTGCTGAAGAAAGGAGTGGGGGTGGGAATTAAAAAATAATGCATGTCTTAGGCTAGTGCACGAGATATGTGAATCACCTGTCACTCACAGCAAGGGGGAGGATTTGACAAAGTTTTTCTCTGTCAAGTTTGATCTCACTGAACAAAAAAAGAGGATTGCTCAGAGTTGGATTAACTCTTTGTGGCAAGACTGGACTCAAATGATAGGAAATCTTATACTCTACATTATGACATAAAAAAAAACAAAAACATTTTCAGGTTTACATCCACTTTAATTATAAAGAAGGAAAGTTCTGAGGAGGAGGCAGAGCAGTTAGGAAAGATTTTGTCCAGGGACAGGGGTAGCTTGCAGAATACGCAGCTTTCCTAATCTGCCTTCACAGGTAGATTCCACTGCTATCCACAGGACTTGACCACAGAGCTCGGCAGTGTGGGTTTTTTCCCCATATCTGCTGCTGACAGAACCATTGTGGCCTGTGGAAACTGTCTGCAGCCTATCAGCCATGGTAAAAGTTACAATGTGTATGAAGAAGCTGATTCTACACAACAGAGTTTGTTTGGAGCAGCACTTCAATGGGAAAAGGCATCCACTTCTCTTCATTCCTCATTTTTTACATCTCCACCCCTTCACAACTTTCTCCTGCTGCTTCTGCTGCAATATCTGTGGCCTCAATTGACAGGAAAGAAAGTCTCACAAGGGGTTTAAGAGACTTAATATCGGGCAGGGAAGGGGGTCATGGGACCACATGGAGAAGGGTCTAGTGAGGGCTTGAACCTTTGCAGATTTATAGTACACCCACCCTGTCATCTCCAGCAGCATCCCTTCCAAAGCAGGTGTTTCTTCCACAGATGCTGGAGCCAAAAATAATAATCCCTAAATCAACCTTATGCCCAGCATCCTAAAGCAAACTTGACAATTCAGCATCTATATGTTGTCTAGAAGCTAGAAGTCCATCCCTGACATTCACCCACTTGTTGATTGTAATGTGTCTTTCTCACTGGACCACACTTTCAGTGGCAGGGCATGCATGGTCCAGTAAGCATTTACAGGAATGCTCCATAACTTTCACAGAACACTGGCTGGAAAGGAAGCAGGATAGACCACACCACTGGAACTCGTAATACCATCACATGTCATGTCATGGTGACAGTGACCTGTGCCCTCTCCTGGTCGCTGGCCCCATCATCTGACTCTTTGGATTCAGCAGTCACCCCCAAGCAATTTCAATCACTCCCCAAGCAGAGTGTATGTAATATTCTAGGCTAAATGTTTCCATGCTGTGTTGCAGCTTTTATGCCTGGGGATCAAGAGCCATATTGGATACAGAGCCACATTGGGCCAGTACTCCTGGCCCAGATGAATGACCCTACGCCATCTTCAGACAAGTAAGTTTGTTTGGGACAATGGCAATATCCCGATGGCTTCCCTTCACCCAGGAAAAAAACCTTTGCTTGGTACATGTCCCCAAACTGGTGGTGCAGCAGTTTATCATGAAGTATCATACATCAAGTGTTTGTAACTACTTTATTCAGTCTCACCTGTCCATGGTTTGCTTGACAGAAATTAAATGCTATCAGCAGCTGCCCCATCTGTGATACCCCCACATGATGTAATTTGTTTCATCATTTAGGGTGTATGCACATTTTTGGCACCATTTGAATAAGTAACCAAAATGGTAAGCAGTGATGAGGTAACACAGTACCTATAGTGTTTCTCCTGGAGAACACTCGGTATGACTTGATAGAGCAAGCTCAGTAGGCACAGCAGCAGCGGTAAGAGGAAGACTTGTTGCAGTTTGAGGGCCAGCGGGAACCTTTACCTACTGCTTTCATCCCTGTGAAGCAACAGGAGGCTGAGGAGGAATCAGGTCAAGGGGATGCTGGCAGGATAAACAAGGAGGAAATCTTCTGAGATTACAGAGGATAGTGACAGCAACATCAAGGACTAAGGGTCTTCTGCTGCAGGTATTTTGAGACAAATTAGGTCTTTTATTCTCAAATGCCTACTCAAGGACCTCAGGAATTGGGAAATCAAAGAGACAACTATTAGGCAGCCACCCTTTTAGTCTATAGCACCGATGCTATAGACTAAACTTGTAAGTGCCTGGTCATATCAACTTTTACCTGGTGTCAGGGTTTCTCTGATTTTAACTGAAAATTATTTCTTAATGAATTGCATGAAATAAACTTTTGAGGAACTCGTCACCACAGGTGTATAGGTTTGAAGAGTAAAAGAGCCTGAGAGTGTGCTGTACAAGCAAAACTTGTGAATTTCTCAGTCAAAAAACATTGGGTTGTCTCTGTACAAAAACAAGCCTGGATAAGGGATACTCACTCCAAATTAAGACTACTTTTCTAAGTTTATAAGACCTTCAGAAACCAGCAAGTGTTATTACCGTGAAGAGACAGAATCTATTTGCCCAGCTGACTGAGACAAGACAGTTTTGTCAATTTTGTGCATTGTTTCTTTGGAGAAAAAACTGGTAACAGAATGAGAAGGTTCACAAGAAATGTTTAACAGGTAAACCCTCTGGAATTGTGTTACAAAGTAAATTGAACTCCTGAGAATAGTCAAGCAAAAGAAGTCAAATTATATTTTTCACAATTTTATCAGACAAAGCAGTTTTACCTATGCAACAATTTTGTAAATAATGACTTTAAAATAAATTATAATTATAAATTATAAAATTAAATTATGCATACATCAGTCACCTAAAGAACCATATGATCATGCCAAGAGATATAATTTAACCCTTTCATGACTAAGCCTATTTTTGAAATTTGGTGTTTACAAGTTAAAATACATATTTTTTTCTAGAAAATTACTTAGAGCCCCCAAACATTATATATATTTTTTTAGCAGAGAATCTAGAGAATAAAATGGCGATTGTTGCAATATTTTATGTCACTCGGTATTTGTGCAGCAATGTTTTAAACACAACTTTTTGGGAAAAGGGACACTTTCATGAATTTAAAAAAAACAAACAATAAAGTTACCCCAATTTTTTTGTATAATGTGAACTACGGTACTTAAAAATCTCCATAGATCCAAAGAAAAATCTCCATAGCTTCAAAAATCTCCCATTTTTTTTTACGGTTACCAGGTTAGAATTTCAGAGGAGGTCTTGTGCTATAATTATTGCTCTCGCTCTGACGATTGTGGCGATACCTCACATGTGTGATTTGAACACCGTTGACATATGCGGGCGCGACTTCTGTATGTGTTTTCTTTGCTGCGTGAGCTCGCTGGGATGGGGGGCGCTTTACAAAAAAAATTTTAGTTATTTATTTTATTTATTTTCATATTTATAAATTGTGTTTAAAAAAAATGTTTGATCACTTTTATTGCTGTCACAAGGAATGTAAAAATCCCTTGTGACAGTAATAGGTGGTGACAGGTACTCTTTATGTAGGGATTGGGGGTCTAAAAGACCCCCGATCCCTCCTTTGCACTTCAAAGTATTCAGATCGCTGAAAACAGCGATTATGAATACTGTATATTTTTTTAAAACTGGCGCCATTGGCAGCCGAGTAAACGGGAAGCGACGTCATGACGTCGCCTCTGTGTTTACGATTAGGAGGCTGGAACGAAGCCGCTCAAGGCTTCGTTCCAGGCCGTCCCCAGCCGATTGGTCATTGGAGGCCCGGTAAGAGTGGCGGGAGGCGGCGGGAGGCGGCGGGAGGGGGACGTCCCCTCCCGCTCCTCCGGTATAACAGCCGAGTGGCTTTTAGCCGCATAGGTTGTTATAACTGAATAGCCGATCGCCAGCTCTAAAAAACAGTACCGGGATAATACCTGCAGCTGTGGGCATTATCCCGGTATAACCCCGGAAAGCTGAGTATGCACATCTGCGTACGCTCGGCGGGAAGGGGATAATATACACGTATGACATGATACAGAAAAGAGGAACTTGTGTTTTTATAATATATATATCAGAAGTAAAATTATAGTGCAAGATTCATACAGAGAACTTTTGAAGAGTCATGAAATTGATCCCTGGATAGATCACGCCTCTGCCACAACACATCACATAATTAAAATGATATGAGTTCTATAAGAGTAATATCACAAATAATATCATCCACTTCATAAAATTCTGCATCCTATTAAAAATAAGATAACATATTGAGAATAATCTAAAATATAATAGCATATTCTGTATAAGATTGGATTGAATAAAATCGAATTTTATTCTCAGAAGACCTAATATAAGGATTCCTAGTCCTAAAGCGCCATCTAGAGGACAGGTGAAACCACTGACTAAACACCTGGTTAATCTGTAATGTTACTCCCCAATCAGGAGCGAGTAAATATGTTAGAATAAACCCTCTTGGCTAGTCCTTAGATAAGGAAATTGTGGGGATAAAAAGGGAGATTGAGAGAGAAAATGGGGCTTTCTTCTAATTCTCAACTCTCCATAGTCCATCGATTTCTCTGCTGAGCTCTACAACTTAGATCATCATTTCAGATCTCTTCTGAACATCACCATCAATCCATCGATCTAACTCTTGCAACTTCAAGGATATTAGGACACACACTCTCTACTAGGGATGAGCTTCGTGTTCGAGTCGAACCCATGTTCGACTCGAACATCGACTGTTCGATCGTTCATCGAATTGCGTACGATATGGGCCATTCGCGACAAATTCGTGTGGTGCGTCACAGCCCATAATTCACTGCGGCATCGCAGTGCATTGCTGGCTGATGATTGGCCAAGCATGCACTATGACCCGCATGCTTGGCCAATCACAGCGCCGTCGGTAGAGAGAGCTGTAATTGGCCAAAGCTGGGGTGTGTTCCGGCGTTGAGAGACAGAGACAGAGAGACAGTGTCATTTCATTTGAGTTAGCTAGATTGGGCAGGACAGTCAGTGAGTTAGCTGCGCTTACAGTGTATTGTGTATATATATGCATCCCAGGTGTTGTATATATATATACACTGTATTCAGTTTAGCTAGATCCGTTCCTGTTACCTTCCTACTGACAGGCAGGCTTGTCTTGTTACAGTATTTACAGCTACCTGAAGAAAATTGCTGGTGTTCTTTTGATCCTATTAGTACCACAGTCAGGCAGCTAGACTATTTACAGTTAGTGTAGTGCGTCCTCCTCACAGTGTTCAGTTAAAGCTACAAGTTAGTAACCTCTGCACAGTGTTCAGCTAAAACTACAAGTTAGTGTAGTGCAAGGTGTTCAGCTAAAGCTACAAGTTAGGGTAGTGCGTCCTCCTCACAGTGTTCAGCTAAAGCTACAATTTAGTTTAGTGTGACCTCTGCACAGTGTTCAACTAAAGCTACAAGTTAGGGTAGTGCATCCTCCTCACAGTGTTCAGCTAAAACTACAAGTTATTGTAGTGCAACCTCTGCACAGTGTTCAGCTAAAGCTACAAGTTAGTGTAGTGCGTCCTCCTCACAGTGTTCAGCTAAAACTACAAGTTAGTGTAGTGAGACCTCTGCACAGTGTTCAGCTAAAACTACAATTTAGTGTAGTGCACAGTGTTCAGCTAAAGCTACAAGTTAGGGTAGTGCGTCCTCCTCACAGTGTTCAGCTAAAGCTACAAGTTAGTTTAGTGTGACCTCTGCACAGTGTTCATCTAAAGCTACAAGTTAGGGTAGTGCGTCCTCCTCACAGTGTTCAGCTAAAACTACAAGTTATTGTAGTGTGACCTCTGCACAGTGTTCAGCTAAAGCTACAAGTTAGTGTAGTGCGCCCTCCTCACAGTGTTCAGCTAAAACTACAAGTTAGTGTAGTGAGACCTCTGCACAGTGTTCAGCTAAAGCTACAAGTTAGTGTAGTGCGTCCTCCTCACAGTGTTCAGCTAAAACTACAAGTTAAAAACGAGAAAACTAGCTAAATGGTACTTTAAATGAGAACATTTGAAAAAATGTACCTCCATCCCCAAAATTTATACAATAAAAGAAAAAAAGGGGGGTTTTTTGGGACTTTAAATGGGACATGCAGCTAGGAAAGAAACACAACATAGTACTGGAAAGCATATCCAATAAGTGCACCATGTGTGCGACCGCATCGTGTTGCATAGTAACAAGTTAGTAGACAGTAAAGTAAAATAAATCAAGGAAGCTTTATTGAATGGTCAAATACATAGTATTAAAACGTCATATAACAGCATGATGGCATGGCAAGCTATTATAGTCATAATGGTACCACTACAAGTTAGTGTAGTGAGACCTCTGCACAGTGTTCAGCTAAAGCTACAAGTTAGTGTAGTGCATCCTCCTCACAGTGTTCAGCTAAAACTACAAGTTAGTGTAGTGAGACCTCTGCACAGTGTTCAGCTAAAGCTACAAGTTAGTGTAGTGCATCCTCCTCACAGTGTTCAGCTAAAGCTACAAGTTAGTTTAGTGTGACCTCTGCACAGTGTTCAGCTAAAGCTACAAGTTAGGGTAGTGCATCCTCCTCACAGTGTTCAGCTAAACCTACAAGTTATTTTATTGCGAGCTCTGCACAGTGTTTAGCTAAAGCTACCTGTAGAAGGTTGGTGGTGTTTTCCTGAGCCTATCACTACCGCAGGCAGCTAAATAAGCTACAAGTTAGTGTAGTGCGAGCTCTGCACAGTGTTTAGCTAAAGCTACCAGTAGAAGGTTGGTGGTGTTTTCCTGATCCTATTACTACCGCAGGCAGCTAAATAAGCTACAAGTTAGTGTAGTGCGAGCTCTGCACAGTGTTCAGCTAAAGCTACCTGTAGAAGGTTGGTGGTGTTTTCCTGATCCTATCACTACCGCAGGCAGCTAAATAAGCTACAAGTTATTTTTTGGCGAGCTCTGCACAGTGTTCACCTAAAGCTACCTGTAGAAGGTTGGTGGTGTTTTCCTGATCCTATCACTACCGCAGGCAGCTAAATAAGCTACAAGTTAGTTTTTTGCAAGCTCTGCAGTGTTCACCTAAAGCTACCTGTAGAAGGTTGGTGGTGTTTTCCTGATCCTATCACTACCACAGGCAGCTAAAAAGGCTACAAGTTAGTTTTTGGTGAGCTCTGCACAGTGTTCACCTAAAGCTACCTGTGGAAGGTTGGTGGTGTTTTCCTGATCCTATTACTACCGCAGGCAGCTAAATAAGCTACAAGTTAGTGTAGTGCGAGCTCTGCACAGTGTTCAGCTAAAGCTACCTGTAGAAGGTTGGTGGTGTTTTCCTGATCCTATCACTACCGCAGGCAGCTAAATAAGCTACAAGTTATTTTTTGGTGAGCTCTGCACAGTGTTCACCTAAAGCTACCTGTAGAAGGTTGGTGGTGTTTTCCTGATCCTATCACTACCGCAGGCAGCTAAATAAGCTACAAGTTAGTTTTTTGCAAGCTCTGCAGTGTTCACCTAAAGCTACCTGTAGAAGGTTGGTGGTGTTTTCCTGATCCTATCACTACCACAGGCAGCTAAAAAGGCTACAAGTTAGTTTTTGGTGAGCTCTGCACAGTGTTCACCTAAAGCTACCTGTGGAAGGTTGGTGGTGTTTTCCTGATCCTATTACTACCGCAGGCAGCTAAATAAGCTACAAGTTAGTGTAGTGCGAGCTCTGCACAGTGTTCAGCTAAAGCTACCTGTAGAAGGTTGGTGGTGTTTTCCTGATCCTATTACTACCGCAGGCAGCTAAATAAGCTACAAGTTAGTGTAGTGTGAGCTCTGCACAGTGTTCAGCTAAAGCTACCTGTAGAAGGTTGGGTGGTGTTTTCCTGATCCTATCACTACCGCAGGCAGCTAAATAAGCTACAAGTTATTTTTTGTCGAGCTCTGCACAGTGTTCACCTAAAGCTACCTGTAGAAGGTTGGTGGTATTTTCCTGATCCTATCACTACCGCAGGCAGATACATAAGCTACAAGTTAGTTTTTGGCGAGCTCTGCACAGTGTTCACCTAAAGCTACCTGTAGAAAATTGGTGGTGTTTTCCTGATCCTATCACTACCGCAGGCAGTTAAATAAGCTACAAGTTAGTTTTTTGCGAGCTCTGCACAGCTAAAGCTACCAGTAGAAGGTTGGTGGTGTTCTCATACTACAGACAAGCAGTTGATTTTGCTAGCTGCAGTATCAGTACATATATATATATATATATATATATATATATATATACATATATATATATCCCAGCTTAGTGCAGCTACAGGCCATTAGTATGTCTGGAAGGCCAACAAGGAGAGGCAGACAGTCACAAGCCAATAAAAGAGGGCAAGCAGGCTCTGTGTCTAGAGGCAACAGTGCTGGTCGTGGAGACAGTGCATCCTCATTAGCACGTGGCCGTGGACAACGCTTGGCCTTTTTTTCGGCAGCTGGCCGCATTGAGCCGCAACATGCGGAAGACTTGGTCGAGTGGATGACCAAGCCATCCTCATCCTCCTCATCCTCTCTCACCCATGCTCAGGGTACTTTGTCTGGAAAAGCAGCGGCCTCTTCCCTCGGCTCAATGTCATCAGTGACTCCTTCCCTAGCCCCACCATGTCCTCCTGAGGAGTCCCTCGAACTGTTTGACCACAGTGTTGGGTACATGCTCCAGGAGGATGTCCAGCGTTTGGAAGGCTCTGATGATGATATTGAGCTAGATGAAGGCAGTAAAGTGAGCACGGACAGAGGGGGTGCCCAAGAAGGACAGCAATCTGGCAGTCATGCTCCCCCTGCTGCAGCATACTGCCAGGTTTGCTCCAGTGATGAGGAGGGAGGGGATGATGAGGTGACTGACTCAACGTGGGTGCCTGATAGGAGAGAGAAGGAGGGGGAGGAGGAGGAGGCACATCACCAACGAGGCAGGATGCCCTCCAGGGGCCAGCCTAAGGGCAGCACACTGACTGCATCACACCCCAAAGCTCTGCATGTGCAAGGTGCTGCAATCTCTGCACGTTATTCAAAAAGTTCTTTGGTGTGGGTCTTTTTTGAGACGAGTGCATCAGATCGCACCGCTGCTATTTGTAACATATGTCTCAAACGTATCTCGCGTGACCAAAACATCTCCCGCTTGAGCACCTTATGCTTGACCAGACATATGTTGATCTGCCATGCAGTTCATTGGCAAGCGTATCTAAAAGACCCACACCAAAGAACAAAGAGGACCTCTCCTTGCTCCTCATCAGCTGAGATCTCCAACCCCACTATACCTTCAGTCCTCTCTGAGACCTGCACTGAGAGGAATGAAGGTGTAGAATTAGGTGTGTCACAGCCAAGTACTTGTGGGCAATCTGCTTTCTGTACACCGACATCAGATTGTACCAGGCAAATTTCCCTGCCCCAGCTGCTGCACCACCGAAAGAAGTTCGCTCCCAGCCATCCACATGCCCAGCGGTTGAATGCTAGCTTGGCAAAATTGCTAGCACTTCAACTGCTGCCTTTTCAGTTGGTAGACTCTGCCCCCTTCCGTGAGTTTGTGGAATGTGCGGTTCCTCAGTGGCAGGTACCCAAACGCCACTTTTTCTCAGGGAAGGCGATTCCGGCTCTCTACCGGTGTGGAAGGCAATGTCCATGCCTCGCTGGACAGGGCGGTCAGCGGTAAGGTGCATATTACCACTGACTCGTGGTCCAGCAGGCATGGACAGGGACGTTACCTAAGTTTCACGGCGCATTGGGTGACTCTGCTGGCAGCTGGGAAGGATGCAGGACAAGGTGCAGTTGTGTTGGAGGTTGTTCCCCCACCACGCCTCCAAAATGCCACTACTAATGATTGTGACACACCTCTCTCCTCCACCCCCTCCTCTTCTTCTTCCTCCATGGCCTCTTCCTGTGCTTTGTCCTCGGAACCAGCGGTGCTTCGTAGGCGTTCAAGGGGCTACGCATGTACACAGTCCAAAAAATGCCATGCGGTGCTTGAGCTGGTGTGCTTGGGGGACAGGAGCCACACTGGGGCAGAGGTTCTGTCAGCTCTGCAGGGGCAGGTTCAGAGGCGGTTGACGCCACGCAAACTTAACGCAGGAATGGTGGTTTGCGACAATGGCACCAACCTCCTCTCTTCCCTCCAACAGGGACAAATGACCCATGTTCCCTGTTTGGCTCATGTCCTTAACTTGGTGGTGCAGCGGTTCTTGGGCAGGTACCTGGGCTCAAAGGATGTCCTGAGGCAGGCCAGGAAAGTCTGTGTGCATTTCCGCTGGTCAAATAATGCCAGTCTTCGGCTGGCGGACCTCCAAAAGGAGTTTAACGTGCCCAAGAACCGAATAATCTGTGACATGCCCACCAGGTGGAACTCAACGTTGGCCATGCTGCAGTGGCTGCACACACAGCAGAGGGCCATCAATGAGTACCTGTGTGACTATGGCACCAGGACAGGGTCAGGGGAGCTTGTTTTTTTTCCCCACGCCAGTGGGCCATGATCAGGGATGCATGCACTGTCCTGTCACCATTTGAGGAGGCCTAGAGGATGGTGAGCAGTGACATTGCATGCATCAGTGACACTGTCCCCCTTGTCCACCTGTTGGAGCACACGCTGCGTGGAATAATGGACAGGGCACTTGAGGCAGAACAGAGGCAGGAAGAGGAGGACTTCCTTAGCTCTCAAGGCCCCCTTTATCCAGGCAGTGTCCCTGTGTGCCCGCCGATCACACAGGAAGAGAACGAGGAGGAGGAGGATTGTGTCAGTATGGAGGTGGAGCCTGGCACTCAGCATCAGCAGCAGTCTTTAAGGGATCAGTCCCAAGAAACACATGGACTTGTACGTGGCTGCGGACCATGTCATCCTTAGTGACCTAGAGGTCTCTGGACCGAATGCCTCAGCAAACTTACGCTGCATGGCCTCCCTGATCCTGAAAAGCCTGCGTAAGGATCCTCGTATTCGTGGTATCAAGGAGAAGGACCAATACTGGCTGGCAACCCTCCTTGATCCACGTTGCACGGGTAAGGTTGCGGACCTTATCTTGCCGTCGCAGAGGGAGCAGAGGATGAAACATCTTCGGGAGGCTTTGCAGAAAGTTTTGTGCAACGCGTTCCCAGAGACTGGGAGGTTACAAACTTCTGTTTCTGTACAACGTGTTGCTGAGGCTTCGGTCAGTCAAAGAAGGAGCGGTGGAGAAGGTGGCCATCTGACCGATGCATTCAGACAATTTTTTAGTCTGCAGTCCCAAGGTATGATCAGTTCCAGCAACCATCGCCAGCGTCTGTTTTACATGGTGCAGGAATACCTAGGGGCAAGATCTGACTTTTTGAGGATGGATCACTGGCCAGAGCTTGCACGGTATGCAATTGAGCTACTGGCCTGTCCTGCATCCAGCGTTCTTTCGGAATGCACATTCAGTCCACCAACTCGGTCGATCGACTGACCTTCATAAAAATGAATCTTGCTACCAAGCACCTGATGCTGATGTAACCGAATAATTTTTTTGAAATCTCAGATCCCTTCAAAGACTGCCTATGCTGACGCTGAGTGACTATCCTGAGTAATTATCCTCTTCCTCCTTAATGATCATGCTGATAGCTTGTAAGAACATTTTTGGTTCTGGGGACCGTCACCAGTGCCTAAGGCCCAATTTTTCAGCCCCTGTTTAACAGGGGCGTGTAAGTACAATTTTTGATGCTATACTTTGCAGCAGGGCTCGTTCCTGCGTTCCAATTAGAGTGTCTGTGAGGGGTTGCAGTGTTGTGGCACCAGCACCAGTGCTTAAGGCCCAATTTTTCTGCCCCTGTTTAACAGGGGCGTGTAATTACAATTTTTGATGCAATACTTTGCAGCAAGGCTCGTTCCTGCGTTCCAACTAGAGTGTCTGTGAGGGGTTGCAGTGTTGTGGCACCAGCACCAGTGCCTAAGGCCTAATTTTTCAGCCCCTGTTCAACAGGGGTATGTAATTACAATTCTTGATCTAATATTTCACAGCAGGGCCCATTACTGTGCCCACCAAGAGCGAGTGAGGACTTACAGTGTTGTGGCACCAGCACCACCACCAAAGGCCCAATTTTTCTGCCCTTGTTCAACAGGGGCATGTAATTACAATTCTTGATCTAATATTTCACAGCAGGGCCCGTTTCTGGCCACAACAACACCTAAGGCCCAAATTTCTGCTGAGTATATAGGGCAGGCCCCTACTTTCAAACATACAACTTACAAACGACTCCTACTTGCAAACGGAAGGAGACAACAGGAAGTGAGATGAAATCTACCCCTAGGGAGGGAAATTCTCTCCTGTAAGAGTTAATATGGGAAAAACATTTCTCCTTTCCACTGATGCTTTATCACCCATCCTTGTTTCACAAAAAACCCAAAAAATTTTCAAAAAACATTTGTCATTGGGACCAAAAGTGAGGTGAAATCTTCTGAAGAGGAGCACAGACAGCAAAACAAATGTCACAGGGGTGATAACCCTTCCCTATGTTTTCCAAAAAGCTTAAAAAAGATTTTTTGGCTGGAGCTAAACATGTCAAAAATGTACCTGTTCAAAATTACAAACAGATTCTACTTAACAACAAACCTACAGTCCCTGTCTTGTTTGCACCGCCTGTATACTGCTGTTCAGAGTATATAGGGCCTGGTGGCCCCACACCTTTCCTTTTTTTAATTTGGGTGCGGGGTCCATACAAGACCCAAATGGCCTGGTAATGGACTGGGGGGTACCCATGCCATTTGTCTCACTAATTTTCATCCATATTGCCAGGACCCGACATTACATTAAACCCGCAAGCAGTTTTAAATGACTTTTTTTCCTTTAAAAATTACATTTTGTGCAGGGACTGTTCTAAGCACGGGAAACACGCGCCACTTTACAGGCATACTATAGACACCCCCCAGGTACAATATTTATAGGAATATTTCACTTTTTTTTTTTTTTTTTACTTTAAGCATCATTAAAATCACTGCTCCCGAAAAAACGGCCGTTTTTTTTTTTGCATTGATACATGTCCCCTGGGGCAGGACCCGGGTCCTCAAACACTTTTTAGGACAATACCATGAAAATTAGCCTTTAAAATGAGCACTTTTGATTTCGATCGTTCGAGTCCCATAGACGTCAATAGGGTTCTAACGTTCATGCAAATTTTCGGTCCGTTCGCAGGTTCTGGTGCGAACTGAATCGGGGGGTGTTCGGCTCATCCCTACTCTCTACCATCCTTATTCAACGACCTTTAAAAATCCCCAGGCATGGTTCCAGACGCAGCACCAATAACTTTATTGATAAAGTTTTATTTGATAAATACTTTGAAAAACTTCCCTCTTGTTTCTGAATCTAACTAACCACCTATTTCATTATTTGTGTAATATATTTTTTGGTTTTGTTTTTGTTTGAAATTATATCCCCTTCACAGTATCATACCCATTGAGATTAAATAATTAAATTGAAGCTGTTTTAACACAGCCTGTAGCATAGATTTGCTGTAGAAGAATCAGAGGGGATGATCTGATAGTGGCTGCTGGTTTAGTCAAATTGTTGGCACTTTGTACGGTGGTTATGATACCTATGAGTGGAAAGTAAATTATCCAATTAATCCTAGTTCCTAGGCATATATCCTTAGCTGTATGAATTGTTTTATTTATGACCCAATTTTTTTATTACATTTTCTTTTATTCATTCATTTATTCTTCTTTTGCCATAGTTCACACTTTCAATTTTATTGTGCTGAAAAATATCTACATAGAGGCACGAATTCAGGAAATAATTAAGTCAGTGAATTTATATCTATTCATTTTATTATAGGCCGCAACACTGGAGGCACTGTTGTACAGTATATTGATTGATTAAATATTCAATACTACTGACTTGATTGATCATATAAACTTCCTGACACTGTACCACAAACTGTGCTATTGAACCGTTGTGCCAGTCGGGATGTAGGAGTTTGGTAATGTTGGGTTGCAGTTTTGAAGGTTTTTTTTTGCATTGTCTTTTGACATTTTATTCAACTTTTACGCCAATGCAGTATGGTACTGTGAAAAAACATCACAGACTATTGAACTGTTGTGCCACTGGTAGACATGTGTGATTTGTTTCATTACGAATTGAAATTTGGACTAAATTTACTTTATTCGGGGGGCATGTCCAGGATGGCGAGGTGAGCGGCTGCTTCTAGCTAGAGCTCCGCTGGGCAACTCGTACTAACTCCGATTTGGGCTATGTACTGTAAGTAATTGCTGTAGATAATTGAACTGCAATGCTGATTTGTCTAATAAACTTTTCTGTTAAAAAAAATGTACTTTATTCAGAGATTTGTATTAAGAGAGATATGGACTCCGGAGGGAGTGAGATATCATTTTGTTCCTGTACAAATCGTTAATAAGACCTCATCTGGAATATGCAGTTCTGTTTTGTGCACCACTTCACAAAAAGGATATCGGGGAACTGGAGAAAGTTCAGAGAAGAGCAACCAAACTGAGAAGTGGCATGGAGGAGCTCATTTATGAGGAAAGATTAGAGGAACTGAATTTATTCTCTCTTGAAACATTTATACGTGGGGTTGATCCAGGGAATATCTGATTGCCTCTCGTGGGATCAGGAAAGAAATTTTTCCCATGCAGGAGCAAATTGGTTCATGCTTTGCTGGGTTTTTTGCCTTCCTCTGGATCAACTGTGGGTATAGGATTCTGTATATAGGATATGGTTATTATTTATTTATTTATTTATTTATTTTATTTTTTTATTGACTTGTGTCTTTTTTCACTCAGACTAACTATGTAACTTTGTAATTTGGATGTATCCGAATTTCTGAATCACAATAGGAATGAATTTAAATGAATCTGAAATAAATTATAACAAAACAATATAACATAACAAAATAACAAATTATTCCAATTTGAATGGGAAAACTAATTTGAGTTCAAAAATAAATTTAAATTAGAAAATGACAATAAATACATAATAATAAACAGAATATAAGAGAATAGAAAAGAAAAGAATACGGAGGTGCATGCGTGGCTCTTGATCATGGCGAACGTCTTCTGAGAGAGGTCCGGGCTCTGTCCGCTCCCCGCGACCTCCGTGCAGCGCAATTAGCATCCAAAAGCAACGGGGGTAAGTCTTCTCCTAGGGCACTCCATGGGAAAGATTGGCCAGCAGTGTCACTGCTATACTCCTCTATTTGGGCTGCGCCAGGGATCCAACATGGATCGTTATGTCACTGGGCCGCAATCCTCGGCCTCGAGTTCCCCCGCTGATCCGTTCACAGCGATGGATCCCTTGCTGGGGACAGAGGACGCAGGGAATCTCCCTGCTTCTGCAATACAGGCTGCAACACAGGCCCCAGGCCTCCTACCCTCTTCTACACCAGCAATTTTAACCCCAGATGTCCTGGATGCCAAATTGGACGCTAAACTGCAGCTTCTGCTCCAGCAAATTACCAAATCTATCTCAGCTACTGTAAGCAAAATATCTGCAGAATTGAGGGGGGAAATCACTCAAATTGGGGAACGTACAGACACGCTGGAACATAAATTTGACGAAATGGTAAATTATGTGCAGGCCATAGAGGATGAAAACTCCAGCCTTAAACACTCAGTCTCCCAGCTACAGTTACAGCAGGAGGACTTTGAGAACAGGGAAAGAAGATAAAATCTATGATTCTGTGGTATCCCTGAAAAGGTGGGTGACTCAGTCTTACGCCCCTATCTTCTGGGGCTCTTTAACGCTTTGGCTCCCTCGGTGGTGGATGTGGATTGGCGCCTAGACAAGGTTCATCGTTCTCTGGGTCCGAAACCCCCGGATGAAGCTAGGCCCAGAGATGTAATTGTGAGATTCCACTTTTATGATAGCAAGGAAACCCTGACATTGGCCACATGCAAAAATCTCAGATCATGTACCAGGGGGCTAAGCTGCAGATATTCAATGATCTCTCCCCCATCTCATTGGCGAAACAGAGAAACCTGCGACCAATAACAGCACATCTGCAGCACCACCAGGTCAAGTACTACTGTGGATTCCCCTTTTGATTCATCATGTCCAGAGATGGGGTTCAGCACAGTCTATGGGATCTTCAGGAAGGTGATGCCTTTGTGAAAAGTTTAAATCTCCCCCCATTGCCTGAAGAAGATTTGTTGCCTCCTCCTTGACAGACCCGTCCGTTTCCTACTACTCCCAGCCGCATTTGGACCCCTGTAAGGGGCCAACCAAGGAAGCAAGCCTCCACTTCTCAACGCTCACGTTTCTCCAAACAACCTCCTTGATCCTCCTGGCCGGATTTTTTGGCTCATTTATGTCTTTTCTTCTCCTGAAATTTACAAGGTCCACAAAGCTAAGTGCTGGACTTCAGGTATTTTGAGCTTTCCTGACACGGTCTCTGCCATGATCCGAGACCTCCTGAGATGCCAGTGGATCTCAGGTCTCCAAACTTTGTTTTTCTTTTTTTTTTTTTTACCTAAATATTTTGTTGCTTCTATTTTTGTTCTCATTTATATTTTTATTTTTGTTTTCATTTTTTTTCAACATGTCCACGCCTATGTGCCAGCTTTGTACGTTGAGGTTGCAAGGCTTTGTTCTATCCCTACTGTTAAGGGTTTTTGTTCGAGAGATATATATGTTCTTTCACAGATATCATTTGGCTAGGTTCCTTTATTATGCTCCTTATTGCTCATTCAATAGTTATCATGCCTTTTATGTTTTGTTTTTTCACAGGGTCTACACACCAATGTTAGCTACCATTGACGATTTGTACTCATGGCACTGAGAATCATGTCATATAACGTAAAGGGTCTGGGCTCCATTCGGAAGCGTTGGATGGCTCTGAAGGAGTTCAGATCCTCGGGGCGGATGTAGTCATGCTCCAGGAGACTCACTTTCGAGCTGGAGGTACGTTGAAATTTGCTTCCAGATTTTTTCCCACCTCCTTTTTAGCTTCAGATTCCACAGGAAAAGCTGGGGTGGCAATTTTAATTAAAAAATTATGCCCTATTAGGTTCAAAAAGTACATGTGGACCCCATGGGAGGTATCTTATCCTGGAGTGTGGCTACATCGCCTCTTCTTTTACCCTAGTTCATTTAGATGCTCCTAATGCTGGACAGGTGGATTTTCTCAATAAGGTTTTTGACTCTCCTCAATATCGCTTTCAACCCTTTATGATTGTAGGGGGAGATTTCAACCTGATCATGTCCCCCTCTAGAGATAGACAAGCCTTAACTAGAGACGTTCCCTCACGAAGGGTCATTTCACAGGCTAACTCTTTTCGCAAATGCATTAGGTCACACCAACTTTTTGACTCCTGGAGGATTAAACACCCCATGGTTAAACAGTATACTTTCTTCTCTATGGCCCACAAAATGTACTCTCACCTAGATCATTTTCTTATTTCTGCCCCACTCATAACTTGCATTGTAGATTCTGACATACTCCCCATTACATGGTCAGACCATGCACCCATGCAGAACATAAACATGCTATTGTGGAGAAATTGTCAGGGCTGGGCTCAGCCCTTCCTTCTCTGAGATGGCTGCTCAGTTGTTGGCTACTTGCCAGCTCCCATCTCTCCCCACAGTTACCTACAGTTACCCAGCTGTTAATGATCCTGCTCATCAGTCCTGCCTACTTAATCCGTCCAGTCCAGAGGAGCTCTGCCCTGCAGAGGAGCTCTGCCTTTGCCTTGGTCACATCACAAGAAACTCTCCTGCGTTCCTGTTTAAAGACTGGCTTTGCTGACATCTCTTCTGGCTACAGATTCTGTTCGCTGTTCCACTACTTTGATCCCTGACTCCTGGCTTGGCTTACTATCCATTCTGGTTACTGAACTTTGGATATGTTTTAACTACGTTTGTTCTTTTCACTTTTATTATTAAACAAGTGTGATTTAATTGTACTTCTGTCTCGTCTGATTTCATGGTTTCTGACAGAAATATACTGGGCCAGTAGATGGCCCAGAATAAAAGAAATTCAAGATGGTTCCTGGCATTGTATAACTTCACGTTTGTGGTAGAGCACAGACCAGGGTGCTAACAAGGTAATCCTGACAATCTCTCCAGAGTTTACACTCTGTTTGCACAAATTATTCAATCGCACAGTCCTGAGCAGAAGGGGATGAAGGGAAAAAAGGAACAGCCATTTTTGTTCAGTATTGATTAAGCAAGTATATTACATATTTTTTGTATTTAGAAGACCTATAAAAAGTGCAAACCGCAACACGCCAAAATGTCCCATGAGCCATGTCCCATTGCAACATGTAGGGCAGCCCATAAAAATCAATGGTCTTCCCTATGCGTGTTGTGGGAAAAACGAGACAAAAAACATGTGCTACCATTTCGCTTGGTGTGAGTGGGGCCTGAATATAAAATTGGTGTGTTTACATAAGAACAGAAATATGCTGCAAATGTGCATCATGCTTGCATTATCATTAAATGTTAATGACACCCCAAGCCGTGTAGCAGGCATGCGTTTGCCGTACTACATATGAACTGCAAATGCACGAAAAAATGCAGTAAAAATGCACCACACTCCACTCCAAAAAAAGTGTGAAGTGTTTTTTGGGCATTTGTTGTGTGTAGGGCAGCCCATTCAAGTGAATAGGCTGCCCTACACATGATGATCGTAAACCACAAAAAAACACGTGTGGAGACATGATTCTATAATTTCCTTTAGATTTACCAAAACTATGGAAAAGGAAGACCCACTTAGCCTTTAAATAGCAATGTTCCACCCATCTTAGGACATTTAGATTGTATTAGAAAGCCCAAGCTAGGCAGAGAAGTCTTTTGAATCTAAAACTATGTATTATACATCTACTTTTCATTTTCGCTTCAGCAATCAAACTGTTACTGAACCACAATGAGTTTGAGCTTCCATGGCAGGGGGATATGTAATACAGTGTCTGAAAACCCTACTGGCAGAAAAAGTGACGGAAAATATATTGCTCCATAGTTCCTAATACCTGTTTTAAGATGAAACCAGTAAAGACTCTGAAGTTAAGCAATACAGTTCTTTATTTTGCTCACTGGAGCTGAGCTGTTTTTTTTGGGAGTCCGGCAGAGTTTCTGGCAGCGATAGATTCTCAATTCCATGGACTGCATTTTGGTTGTTGCTTGATGAATCCTGATGAAGACAGCTGGACCTAGCTGTAGGTCAGGGAGAGTGACGCACAGCTGTGTGTCTAAGCATAGAGAGATGCACGTGGAGATGCGATACCACAGACTATTGAATCTAAATCTGTCAGGGTGACAGGGACCCATAGATAGACTAGATAGGTGCATCCCATGATTTATAAATATAAGTACAGTGTCCAATTAAAATAATATGAAATTTGACTTACCTGTAAATTCCGTATCTTGGAGTACAGTACAGTACACTGGCCCCTCCCTTCTGTGTCTTGATCATGAGCAGGGTTATATGGTTGTGCTATAGGGGTGGTCCAAGCATTTTTTTTTGCCAGTGTCTAATCATCTGAAGACAGCCTGCAAATAATCCATGGTTTATGAATACAAGTCAAAAGTCTTATTTTTAAAAGGTTGGACATGTGGTCCATTTTAAATAAAGATGTATGAATGGTTTTAGTAGCTATTATGCTCAATATAATTCTAGACTTAAACTACAGTAAATCCAGACATCTGATGTTAAAGTATTGATCTAAAATAAAATTATATGATTGTTAGCAAAGAAAAACCGTATTTGGTTTCCATACATTGATCAGAATTAGAAGATAGTTTACTGAACATTTGACAAACCAGAGATTGAGTGTGAACGTTGTTAATGAGCCAAATAATGCAAGGTAGATTTTCCTGTATCTTAACCTATACGGTATTTTAAAAATATAAACAACTGATTTGACCTACATATTTCAGTGCATATTTGAATTTAAAAAATAACAATCCAATGCATTATGTTTTCATTTTGCTTTATTAGCATTCCTTATTGAACAATTAAAATAAAAAAAGATGTATTTTAAACTCACTGATTATTTTACTGGCAGCTAAATTTTGTATGAGTCATTTGTTCCATGACCAGTATGTGGGGGTGGGGCTGTACAAATAAAAAATTACTGGTTATATTTGTATGTGGGTAGTTAGAAAGATTTCATATGGTACTAAGCATGCAATTTAGAATTAATTTGTGATGGAAAAAAATATATTTTTAAACCATTGAATTACTTTGTTTGCATTCATTTTGATAAATTGTTATCATTTCACTGCCTACTTGTGTTGTCCTAACTGCATCATATTCTAGGGAGTCATTTCTATTGTGGATATCTTATAAACTTAAATGTGCATCAATACACATGAAGACATATTTGTATAGTCTTATGAAAAAATGGTACTCCTGAAGAACAATCATGATGCTGTACAAGGGTATGCTTTGGAAGTCCTGGAGGCATAAATGCAATATATTCTGCTTAGAGCTTCAATATTGGAACCGCATATCAAAGAAAAAAAAATTAGCAGGCCAAGCTAAAAAGTTAGTTAAATCCATTAATGCAGTTTACTTGCCAACACTATATTAGTCTTCAACACTTGAAGAAATAAAACTTGCCAAGATGCCAAAAATAAACTAATGAAGAAAATGTCAGTCTTTGGAGTCAGGCTAGGAAACCAGTGGCTGTAGCAGTAGAAAGGTTTGAAAGCATTCATCTGGAAATGTACAGACAGATTCCCCTAGCAGATGATGCAGGCTCGCCTGAGGAGTGGGGTCCAAGCACTAACCAATATTCAGCAGAGCTCCTACTGTTAAAGAAGGCCAACAATCCCTGGAATTATTCCTTATAATATCTAGTTAAAGTATGTGCATTTAGGAATTGAGAAATGCATTTTTTAAACAATCAACTGATCTGGCTAGAACTAGTTTCTAAGGTAGTCTATTCTGCATTTTTATAGCTCTTATTGTGAAAAGCCTTTCTGTATGCTGAAGTTAAAACTCTTTTCCTCCAGATGCAAAGAGTGCCCCTTGCCCTTTGCAATGACATTATAATGATTGACTTTGCACCAAGATAACTTAAAGTGGTTGTAAACCCCCCCAAAAAAATCCTGTAAGACAAATGTATAATGAGCTAGTATGCATTACATACTAGCTCAGTATGAAATACTTACCTTAGATTAGACAGCTGTGACCTGCGACATGTCTCCCAAAATTATTTCCTGGTTCGCGGGCTCTGCCGGAGCCTGAAAACGGCACGCTGCTGAAGAAACGGCACGAGCGAGACGTTTCTTCAGTTCGCATGTGCCCATGGCGTTGGCGCAAGGGTATATGATACGTATCTCCTAAACGGTGCAGATTTAGGAGATATTTAAAGTACCTACAGGTAAGCCTTATTATAGGCTTACCTGTAGGTACAAGTGGTGTAACAGGGTTCACAACCACTTTAATGTTCCATTTATGTATATACTGTACATATATAACCTCTTGATAGCCTGTTTTTAAGCAAGAATAAATTTAGTTCAGCCACTTTTTCCTCATAACTGAGGGCCTCCATGCCTCTTATCAGATTATTTGCACTTTTCTGCACTTGCTCCATTTCCCCAACAAACTTTTAATGAACTGGTACCCAAAACTGAACTGCATATTCCAGTCAATGTTCTTCCAATGCTTTTTACAGGGGCAAGAATTTGTCCCCCCCCCATCTTTTAATAAAATAAAGTATTTGCTTGCTTAATTAAAAAATGCTGCTTGGCATTGCATGTTATTAATAAGTCTATGATCTGCTAGATTTCCCAGATCAGTCTTGATTATTGAATTCCCAAGTTTTTGAAAGGGTTTGTGGACTGTTTATATATTGGAAAAGCTGCCAAAAGACTACACAACATAACTACAATTGTACACATTTTATAGTACACAAACATAAAAATATCTGCATAAATAACAACAATTGAAACGTAAATAAAATATCCTCCCCAAAAGTATGGTATATTGTTTAAGCAGGTCTACAAGACTACCTCCTATTAACAACATTACAATGTGAATATACCACATACAGTATCTCACAAAAGTGAGTACACCACTCACATTTTTGTAAATATTTTTGTCAGGGCTGTGCTCAGCCCTTCCTTCTCAAAGCTGGCCGCTCAGCTGTCAGCTAATTGCCAGCTCCTTTGTCTCCATGTCATGGTTATGCAATAGAGTTTTCTCTGTCAGCTTACCTGTCTCCATGTGTTCATCTCTAAAGACCAGCTGCCTCTCACCTGACTGGTTTTATAACCTCTCCTCTAAGCATGGCCCCACCCCAGGCCCTATCAGGGAACCCTATATTAACCTGTGCACTGCAAGCCAGCAGTGCTGATCAACCATTGTGTGTTAGCCTCCGTGTGTACTTGCTGTGTTTCCTAGGTCTGATTCCTGTTACCGATTTTGGCCTGTTCTCGACTCTCCCTGTCTGCTTGTTACCCTGACCTTTGGCGTGTTATGTTTATCCTTGTCTGCTAGTCGCCCTGACCTTTGGCTTACCCCTTCCCTGTAGTTTCAGCCTGCTGCCTCCTTCCTCTTCACCTGTAGTCTACGGTGAGCGTGAGCTGTGAGACCCTGGGGGCTGCGACCTGGAGCCAGACTGCAGCGCAGTCCATCCTCACCACTAGAGGCTCTGGTGAACACCCGCTGGCTCTTAGACTCCACACCCTGGGGAATCTATGCTCTACCTCCCACTGGCATCCATGCTAGTTATCCTGTAGACCTGCTTCCTGAACCTTTCAGGGTTCAATCCGCAGCAGTCAGTCCTAGGGTCCACTACCTTAGTGGTGCACTTTTGACTCCTACAGAGTGCATCTGTCACCTGGTCCCAGGTGACCTGACACTCCACAGTGACTCACCTGTTGATAATATCCTGCTCGTCAGTCCTGTCTACTTAAGCCATCCAGCCCAGATGATCTCTGCCTTCGCCTTTGTCACACCTCTAAAGACACTCTCCTGTGTTCCTGTTAAAGACTTACTTGGCTGACATTCCTTCTGGCTCCAGATCCTGCTTGCTGTTCTACTACGCTCATCTCTAGCTCCCTGACGTTTTGACTTGTCTGACTATCCATTCCGGGTCCTGAACTCTGGCTATGTTTTGACTATGTTTACTTTTTTATTACTATTATTAAACAAGTGTGATTTAACTGTACTTCTGTCTCAGTCTCAATCATGGTTTCTGACAGTAGGCGAAGGCCATGAATTCAGAAGATGCAGTCAATCCACTTGTTGGTAATATTTTTTCCAGATTGGATGAGCAGGATCACCGCATGGATCAGTTTGCCATAGCGTTACAAATGCTCCAGAGTCACACGGCTCACCTGGAATCTTCCACTGTGGCTGCTCCGGTACAACCTGTGTTGCAGGCCGTCCCTGCTGCTGCAGCAGTCTCTGTGCAGGCACCTGCCTCGAATATTACCTCTATAAGAGGTATGTCTGGTTCCACTCCGCTTCCCCAGCAATTTGGGGGTGATCCAGTCCAATGCAGATGGTTGAGATATACTTTGAGATGCTGCCCCAGGTGTTTCCCATGGACAGAAGCAAAGTAGGTTTTGTGATATCTTTGCTTTCTGAGAGAGCCTTGGCCTGGGTAAACCCTCTATGGGAGACGCAAAAACCTGTTGTCTTGAGTTACCCAGAGTTTGTGGCTTCTTTTAAAAGGGTATTTTACGTTCCCGCATGCTCTGCTTCTGCTGCCAAGTGCCTCATGTTGATCAAACAGTGTACGGGATCTGTTGCCGAATTTGCCATTGAATTCCGTACTCTTGCAGCAGAGGTTACTTGGAACAATGAAGCGCTCGTGGCTGCTTTTTCTCATGGTCTCTCGGATACCATCAAGAATGAGAAGGCAGCCCGAGATATACCCACTGAGCTGGAGAAGTTGATCACGTTTGCCATCCTCATTAACTCCAGACTCAGAGAAAGACTTCCTCTTAAGGAGCGCTTGCAGAAGCAAGCTGTACATTTGTCTCTGAACTGTGCAGTCCCACCCGTGCCTCCCTCACCTCCCATGCCTTCTGGTACTGAGTAAGTCTGTATAGATGAACCCATGCACTCGGGCTTCACGCATCTCTCTGCGGATGAGAGAACCCTTAGGAGGAGGGAGAGATTGTGCCTTTATTGTGGCCAGGCAGGTCACTTTTTGAAGTCTTGTCCTACCCATCCAGGGAATGCCCAAACCCTGAGTTTCTGTCACAGACAGACCTTAGGTGGCGTTGTTTCGTCACCAGTTATCTTGAAGGATAAGCCCCTGGTTTTGGTTATCCTTTCTTGGGCTGGGCCATGCATCGAGATACAGGCTCTAATCAACGCTAAAGCTGCAGGCCTGTTCATTGATGCTGCCTTTGTATCAAAGCACTTGATTCCGCTGCAGCTGCTTGACACTCCACTTGCCATTGAGGCTCTTGACCAGAGACCTCTACAGCCTGCCCATGTGACTCATGAGACTGTTCCATTGTCCATGGTCATAGGGGGTATTCACCATGAGATAATCCAATTCTAAGTTATTTCCTCACCTAAGTTTCAGCTGGTTATTGGTTATCCTTGGTTACAGAGGCACAACCCCTCTTTTGATTGACTCTGTGCTGAGGTTCTCTCCTGGTCACCACAATACAGTAAGTCATGCTTCCAGAAGGTAGTCAAGGTCCTGTGCACCTCTTCACTCTCCTCCCTGCCGGAGGAGTACCGCAATTTTAACGATGTCTTTGACAAAGGTCAAGCTGGTAGTTTTCCTCCACACCGGTCATATGATTGCGCAATTGACCTTCAACATAGTACCCTTTGTCGGACTTGGAGGATAGGGCCATGGAGGAGTATGTTGCAGACACACTTTTTTGAGGTTTCATTCGCAGATCCTCATTTACTGCTGGTGCTGGTTTCTTCTTTGTGAAGAAGAAGAGTGGTAAACTGAGACCTTGTATTGATTATAGGGGTCTCAATAGTTTCACGATTAAGAATGCCTATCTGATTCCATTGATTACATAGTTATTTGACCGCCTCAAGGGAACAACGATTTTCACAAAGTTTGATTTGAGAGGGGCATTCAATCTAGTGAGGATTAAGGAGGGCGACGAGTGGAAAACTGCGTTTAATACCAGAACAGGTCATTATGAGTACCTCATAATGCCTTTTGGCCTTTGTAA
This sequence comes from Lithobates clamitans, assembly GCA_037952925.1. Taxonomy (NCBI): domain Eukaryota; kingdom Metazoa; phylum Chordata; class Amphibia; order Anura; family Ranidae; genus Lithobates; species Lithobates clamitans. The sequence goes on along the minus strand of JBBGZY010000632.1, from coordinate 419,408 downwards.
CGCCCCGGCAGTTTTCCAGGAATTTATTAACAATGTCCTTGTTGCAGTTATGTGTGGTGGTTTATCTCTATGATATCCTCATATTTTCCAAGTCCCTGGAGAGCCACCACACAGATGTCTGTCGTGTGCTTCAGAAACTAAGAGAGAACATTCTCTATTGTAAACTGGAGAATTGCGAGTTCCATCGTGAACAGGATAAATTCCTGGGCTATGTCATTTCAACTGCTGGTTTTTCGATGGACCCAGAGAAACTTTCAGCAGTCCTACAGTGGCCTGGACCCATGGGTTTACGTCCTCTGCAGCGTTTCCTGGACTTTGACAACTATTATCGGAAGTTTATTCATAACTTCTCATCTCTGGTCAAGCCCCTGACTGATATGACCATGTCAGAAGGTAGCCAAGGTCCTGTGCACCTCTTCACTCTCCTCCCTTCTGGAGGAGTACCGCGATTTTAGCGATGTCTTTGACAAAGGTCAAGCCGGTACTTTGCCTCCACACCGGTCGTATGATTGCGCAATTGACCTTCAACCTGGTGCCATGCCCCCTCGTGGCCGGGTTTACCCTTTGTCGGTCGTGGAGGATAAGGCCACGGAGGAGTATGATGCAGACGCACTTTCTCGTGGTTTCATCCGCAAATCCTCGTCTCCTGCTGGCGCTGGTTTCTTTTTTTGTGAAGAAGAAGAGTGTTGAACTGAGATCTTGTATTGATTATAGTTCATTAACTATGTCCTCCAAAATTTGTTGCAGTTATGTGTGGTGGTTTATCTCGATGATATCCTCATATTTTCCAAGTCCCTGGAGAGCCACCAGACAGATGTCTATCGTGTGCTTCAGAGACTATGAGAGAACAATTTCTATTGTAAATTGGAAAAGTGCGAATTCCATTGTGAACAGGTGAAATTCCTTGGCTATGTCATTTCCACTGCTGGTTTTTCGATGGACCCAGAGAAACTTTCAGTGGTCCTACAGTGGCCTTGACCCGTGGGTTTACGTCCTCTGCATTGTTTTCTTGGCTTTGCCAACTATTATCAGAAGTTTATTCGTAACTTCTCGTCTCTGGTCAAGCCCCTGACTGATACGACCAGGAAGGACGGAAACCCAAAGAGTAGGTCCATTAAGGCCTTTGAGAGTCTCAAGGTTGCCTTTGTTTCTGCTCCTGTGTTGGCACACCCCGATCCTACGTTGCCTTTTATCCTAGAAGTTGATGCTTCCGAGACTCGAGTTGGCGCCCTTCTGTCTCAACGTCCTAACTCTGAGTGCGCTATGCATCCGTGTGACTACTTTTCCAAGAAATTGTCACCGGCAGAGTGCAATTACGAGATTGACAGAGAGCTGTTGGCGATCATTTTAGCCATGAAAGAATGGAGACATCTCCTTGAAGGTACCACCGTGCCGGTTCTCATTCTTACTGACCATAAGAATCTCACATTCTTGTCTGAGGCTAAGCGTCTCTCTCCCAGAAGGGCACAATGGGCTCTTTTCTTGTCGAGTTTTAATTACATTGTCTCATTCTTACCCGGTACTAAGAATGTAAGGGCTGACGCCTTGTCACAACAATTTTCCTCCACTTCCAAGATGGAGTCGGTTCCGGTTCCTGTGATTCCCCTTGATCGTATTCTGACTACGGTTCCCACCAGTCTTACTTCTCCTTCGGGTGACACAATTCTTGCTGCTCAGTTTGATGCTTCTCCTGAGAAACCTTGTGACTGCTGCTTTTTTCCAGAGAGTCTCCGTACTGCCGTGCTCCAGACTTATCATTCTTCAAAGGCTGCTGGCCACCCTGGGAAGAATCAACTCTTTTGAGCCATTTTCCCAACAATTCTGGTGGCCTAGTCTACGTGCTGATGTAACCGCCTTCATAGCTGCCTGTTCCCTGTGTGCTCAGAGTAAGACTCCACGACACCTTCCAGTGGGCCTTCTACAACCCATAACCAATGGAGAGAGGCCCTGGACCCACCTGTCTATGGATTTCATTGTGGAGTTACCTAACTCCCAGGGCAACACAGTTATCCTTATGGTGGTTGACCGGTTCTCAAAAATGTCGCATTGTATTCCACTCAAGAAGTTGCCTACTTCTAAGGAACTGGATTCTATTTTTGCTCGGGAGATCTTCCGCTTACATTGGCTACGCAAGGTGATTGTCTCAGACAGGGGTAGTCAGTTTGTGTCCCACTTCTGACGAGCCTTTTGTGCACAGTTGGGTATTCAGCTTGCTTTCTCCTCTGCGTATCACCCGCAGTCTAATGGGGCCGCAGAAAGAGCCAATCAGTCCTTGGAGCAATTCCTACATTGCTATATTTCTGACCATCATAACAACTGGTCAGACCTCTTACCGTGGGTGGAGTTTGCTCACAATAGTGCCTTGAATTCAGCTTCCCGTTTGTCCCCGTTTATGGCGAACTATGGTTTCCAACCTTCCGTGTTGCCTGCCTCATTTGTTTCACAGAGTATTCCTGCGTTAGAGGAGCATCTCCATGGTCTTCGTCCCACTTGGGCACAAGTCCAGGAGGCTCTGTGACATGCTAACAATAGATACAGACTCCAAGCTGACCGCAGACTCCTGCCTGAGCATTTCTGCCAGGTTGGAGACAGAGTCTGGCTGTCATCTTGCAACCTCCGACTTCGTGTTCCTTCTTTGAAGTTCGCACCTCGGTTTATTGGGCCTTTCCGTATCCTTCACAGGATTAACCCAGTGGCTTATGCATTGGACCTTCCTCCTAGTATGCGCATCTCTAATGTGTTTCATGTCTTCTTATTGAAACGTTTGGTCTGCAACCGCTTTACCACCCTGGTGCCACGTCCTCACCCTATACAGGTTGAGAACCATGAGGAGTATGAAGTACAATTCATTGTTGACTCCCATAGGTTCTGTGGGCGCATACAGTACCTGGTGCATTGGAAGGGGTACGGTCCAGAGGAACGCTCTTGGGTCTCATCCTCGGACGTACATGCCCCTGTCCTCTTCCGTATTTTCCATAGATGTTTTCCTCTCAAGCCCGGTGGTCCTCTGAGGGGGGGAGGGGTGAGGAGGGGTACTGTCAGGGCTGGGCTCAGCCCTTCCTTCTCTGAGCTGGCCGCTCAGATGTCGACTAATTGCCAGCTCCTTTCTCTCCACAGTGACTCAGCTGTTGATGATCTGCTCGTCAGTCCTTCCTACTTAAAGCCGTCCAGCTCACTTCATCTCTGTCTTCACCTTTGGTCACATCTCTGAGACTTTCTCCTGCGTTCCTGTTGAAGACTTGCTCAGCTGACGTCCCTTCTGGCTCCTTATCCTGCTTGCTGTACTACTACGTTGATCTCTGGCTCTCTGACATTGGCATTGGCTGATTACCCGATCTGGTCACTGAACTCTGGCTATGTATTGACTACGCTTACTCTGTTTACCTTTTAATTATTATTAAACAAGTGTGATTAATTGTACTTCTGTCTCGGTCTGATTCATGGTTTCTGACAGACCAGAAAGGATGGTAACCCACAAAATTGGTCTCCGGAGTCCATTAAGGCCTTTGAAAGTCTCAAGTTTGCCTTTGTTTCTGCTCCTGTGTTGGCACTTCCTGATCCTTACCTTTTATCCTTGAGGTTGATTTTTCTGAGACTGGAGTTGGTGCCCTTCTTTCTCAATGTCCTACCTCTGAGAGTGCTATGCATCCTTGTGGCTACTTTTCCAGGAAATTGTCACCTGCGGAGTGCAGATACGAGATTAGTGACAGAGAGCTGTTAGCGATCATTTTAGCCCTAAAAGAATGGAGATATCTCCTCAAAGGTACCACTGTGCCGGTTCTCATTCTTACTGACCATAAGAATCTCACATTCTTTTCTGAGGCTAAACGCCTCTCTCCCAGAAGGGTGCGATGGGCTCTTTTCTTGTCTAGTTTCAATTACATTGTCTCATTTTTACCCAGTACTAAGAATGTAAGGGCTGACGCTTTGTCACGACAATTTTCCTCCACTTCCAAGATGGAGTTGGTTCCGGTACCTGTGATTCCTCCTGATCGTATTCTGGCTACGGTTAGCACCAGTCTCACTTCTCCTTTGAGTGACAAAATTCTTGCTGCTCAGGTCCATGCTCCTCCTGCGAAACCTTGCTTTGTCCCAGAGAGTCTCCGTACTGCCCTGCTCCAGACTTACCATTCTCCCAAGGCTGCTGGCCACCCTGGGAAGAATCAACTCTTTTGGGCCATTTCCCAACAATTCTGGTGGCCTAGTCTACGTGCTGATGTAACTGTCTTTGTAGCTGTCTGTTCCATATGTGCTCAGAGTTATAGGGCGTACACACGGTCGGACTTTGTTCGGACATTCCGACAACAAAATCCTAGGATTTTTTCCGACGGATGTTGGCTCAAACTTTTTTTGTCTACACACGGTCGCACAAAGTTGTCGGAATTTCCGATCGCCAACCACGCGGTCACGTACACCACGTACGACGAGACTAGAAAAGGCCGGTTCAGAACCAAGCGCGGCACCCTTTGGGATCCTTTTGCTAATCTCGTGTTAGTAAAAGTTTGGTGAGAGACGATTCGCGCTTTTTCAGACTCGTGGCTTTCAGATCGTTTTCTGCCGTTCAGTTTGTGCTTGTGGGTTTGTATCTGCTCATCAGTGCGTGCAAGCAAGTTCCGCGTGACTTTAGGTAGTCATTGTATTCTTGTTCGTTCGTTAATGTTTTTCAGGTCGCTCTTCACAGGCCTTGCTGTTCTTCAGTGCGTTCTGTTACTTCGTTCTGAGCAGCCGACCGTTTTCTAGCCATGTTTCGTTTGCGTACTCCTCGTAGAGTTCGTGCTGTGCGGGGGCTTGGTGTTGGGGTCCTGACCTTGACACAAGTCCAGTCCATGAACAGGGTGGGGAGGAGTTCATGGACCAAGAATTGGTTGCTTCAGCGTGACCAGTTCTCTCATATGCCTTTGCTCCGTGAGATCCTTAAGAATAATCCTAATGATTTCAGGAACTTTCTCAGGATGATGGACCCCGTATTTCACCGTCTGTTGGCTTCGCTGACCCCCTATATCAGCAGGCAGGATACCTGCATGAGGCAAGCCATCACTCCGGAGCAGAGGTTAGTCGCTACCCTGCGGTATTTGGCCACAGGGAGAAGTCTGCAGGACTTAAAGTTCTCGACAGGCATCTCCCCCCAGGCTCTGGGGATCATTATCCCAGAGACCTGTTCTGCCATCATACAGGTCCTGCAGAAGGAGTATATGAAGGTAAGATTTTTATCCTTTAATATCACATTTTATTGTATTGAATGTTTGCAAATATATTGTATTTCTTTCCTCATTCCCTAATTACCATGATTGTAATATGCTGTGAATGTCCCCTTTGTCCTCATGCATGCTGGATTTTTATGTATTTATTATTTTAGGTCCTTCATACATATTTCTGTCAGACCACACTGAAGTCAGGGAATCCCTCTCCACTCTTCCTTCCACGCTTCCTTCCATCCCAGCTGAGGCTTCTGATGTCCAACCTGGGCCTTCCAGCCAGGAAGAAGTGGAGGAGCCCAGCTGGAGCCAGGTATATCATTGTTCTCCAGATTTCTGGGCAATAAATAAATGATGTTTACTAGATGTTATTATTGATTACTAATTGCTGATTGAAAAAAGTGTTTTACATATCAATAGACAGTAGTGGGCACCCAAAATTGGGACAAGAATGAAAAATGCTGGGCTCAGAAGGTTAGTCTGTTATATTTGTTAACATTCAATTTGCAACAGTCAGGAGGTGAAAATTGTGTGTGATTGATTGAAAAAATACTAAAACTATGTCCCTTTTTCATACATAGGAAGACCTCAGCCAGGAGGAGGTTGTGGAATGTGGCAGTCAGGAGGAGACGGGGATTAGTGGCAGCCAGGAGGAGGCGGGGATTAGTGGCAGCCAGGAGGAGGCGGGGCTAAGTGTCAGCCAGGAAAAGCCTGGGACAAGTCGCAGCCTGACTGAGTCTCAGGTCCCTCCCCTCCGCCTGCCATATAAACGAGCCAGGAAGGCCACTCCGAGTCCCGTGCAGGATTCAGCGTTCAGGCTGATCCAGGAGGCTTCGGCGTCCCTCAGAGCCTTACCAACTCCTGAAGAGACCTTTGCCTGCATGGCTGCCACCAAATTGCAGGGCATGCAGGAGGGTCAACGCAGGCTCTGTGAGGACCTGCTTTATAAAGTCCTACGTAAGGGGGTGAGTGGGGAACTAACACCCAAGACCGACGTGGTTGAGTTGGACCATCCTCCTCCTCCTCCTCCTGCTGCCACAACTCCACCACCACAGCCACCGCGTGGAAGGAGGTGTGGAAAGAAGACCAGAGAGTGATGACCCTGGGTTCAGTCTGGTCTGACAGAAGCTGCAACCTCTTGTATGACCACAGCCTGGGGACACAGATGTCATCTGCTGCTTTCCGGATCTCTGGGACTTCTGGACCAGACTGCCCTCCCTTAGATATGGACTCCTCAGGCCACCAATTTTGCTTAAAAATAGTTGATGTCTGCCCTGGGGGTACAAGGCTTCACCCACTTCTGCTGTTTCTCCAGCGTTGCCTCCCTCTTTGTTTAGTTGTGACCCCTTAATAAAATTTTTTAGGTAAATTATACTCTCCTGTGTGTGTTTTCATCCAAAAAGGACAGTTTGTTGGTGAGGATTCAGGTACATTTCTAACTTAAAATTGTGAAATTAACAAGAGACAACAACACCAAACAATCTCCTACAGATTAAATAGAACAACATATCAATGGTGTTGTGGGAACTTGTCACAAAAAACACACACAAACATTTTCGGGAGTACAAATCAAAATCGCAAAAAAAATAAAAATAAAATACAAACAATAAAAAAAGAATCTACATTAAAGCCAAAAAATATATAAAAAATATACAAAAATATGTTGTCAGATGTGAGAAATCAAAATATATTGAGGGAATCACGAGAAATAGTAACGAAATAAGTTTGTGAGAAGTGTGTGTGAATATGAGCAGCAAAAATGCTTAATTCTTGTCACATTATAAAGAAGAAGAGAGTGCGCTGTATTAAACCATTTTGAACATTGCAGCGTGACGAAACTGCTGTATCCATTGCGAACGCTAAGTTTACCAGAACGAGCTGTTCCGTCTTGGAATTTCTTCTGAGCATGCGTGGCACTTTGTGAGTCGGAACAGGCCAAAATTTTATCTCCTGCTCTCCAACTTTGTGTGTCGGAAAATCCGATGGAAAATGTCCGATGGAGCCCACACACGGTCGGAATTTCCGACAACACGCTCCGATCGGACATTTTCCATCAGAAAATCCAACCGTGTGTACGGGGCATTAGACTCCACGACACCTTCCAGTGGGCCTCCTACAACCCATACCCAATGGAGAGGGGGCCTTGGACCCCCCTGTCTATGGATTTAATTGTGGAGTTATCCAACTCCCAGGACAACACAGTTATTCTTGTGGTGGTTTTCCGGTTCTCGAAAATATCCCATTGTATTCCACTTAAGAAGTTCCTACTTCTAAGGAACTGGCTTCCATTTTTGCTCAGGAGATCTTTCGCTTACATGGGCTACCCAAGGTGATTTTCTTGGACAGGGGTAGTCAGTTTGTGTCCCGGTTCTGGAGAGCCTTTTGTGTACAGTTGGGTATTCAGCTTGCTTTCTCCTCTGCGTATCACCCGCAGTCTAATGGAGCCGCAGAATGAGCCAATCAGTCCTTGGAGCAATTCCTATGTTGCTATATTTATGACCATCATCACAACTAGTCAGACCTCTTACCATGGGCAGAGTTTGCTCACAATAGTGCCTTGAATTCTACCTCCCAATTGTCCCCATTTATGGGAGCTGGCAATTAGCTAACAGGTGAGCGGCCAGCTCTGAGAAGGAAGGGCTGAGCCCAGCCCTAACAGTGTCCCCTCCTCAACGACCCCACCCCCTCAGAGGACCACCAGGCTTGAGGGGAGAAAGTCTATTGAAATCACGGAGATGCTCCTCCAATGCAGAAATACTCTGCGGAACAAATGATTCAGGCAACATGGAAGGTTGGAAACCATAGTTCACCATAAACAGGGACAATCAGGGCTTGTCAGGGCTGGACTCAGCCTTTCCTTCTCAAAGCTGGCCGCTCACCTGTCGGCTAGTTGCCAGCTCCTTTCTCTCCACAGTGACTCACCTGTTGATGATATCCTGCTCGTCAGTCCTGCCTACTTCAAGCCGTTCCGCCCAGATGATCTCTGTCTTTGCCTTGGTCACATCTCTAAAGACACTCTCCTGTGTTCCTGTTAAAGACTTGCTTGGCTTACATTCCTTCTGCCTCCAGATCCTGCTTGCTGTTCCACTACGCTCATCTCTGGCTTCCTGACATTTTGGATTGTCTGACTATCAGTTCCGGTTCCTGACCTCTGGCTATGTTTTGACTACATTTACTCTGTTTACTTTTTTATTATTATTATTATTATTAAACAAGTGTGATTTAACTATATTTCTGTCTCAGTCTGATTGATGGTTTCTGCCAATTGTATTATATCTTTTCTTGTAACAACACTGAAGAAATTACACTTTGCTATGTAAAGTAAATGTAAAGTAGTGAGTGTACAGCTTGTATAACAGTGTAAATTTGCTGTCCCCTCAAAATAACACACAGCCAATAATGTCTAAACCACTGGCAACAAAAGTGAGCGAACCCCTAAGTGAAAATGTCCAAATTGGGCCCAAAGTGTCAATATTTTGTGTGGCCATCATGATTTTCCAGCACTGCCTTAACCCTCTTGGGCATGGAGTTCACCAGAGCTTCAGAGGTTGCCACTGGAGTCCTCTTCCACTCCTCCATGATGACATCACAGAGCTGGTGGATGTTAGAGACCTTGCACTCCTCCACCTTCCTTTTGAGGATGCCCCACAGATGCTCAATAGGGTTTAGTTCTGGAGATATGCTTGGCCAGTCCATCACCTTTACCCTCAGCTTCTTTAGCAAGGCAGTGGTCATCTTGGAGGTGTGTTTGGGTTCTTTATCATGTTGGAATTCTGCTCTGCAGCCCAGTCTCCAAAGGGAGAGGATCATGCTCTGCTTCAGTATGTCACATTACATGTCTGCATTCATGGTTCCCTCAATGAACTGTAGCTCCCCAGTGTTGGCAGCACTCATGCAGCCCCAGACCATGACACTCCCACCACCATGCTTGACTGTAAGCAAGACACACTTGTCTTTGTACTCCTCACCTGGTTGCTGCCACACACGCTTGACACCATCTGAACCAAATAAGTTTACCTTGGTCTCATCAGACCACACAGGACATGGTTCCAGTAATTCATGTCCTTAGTCTGCTTGTCTTCAGCAAACTGTCTCTTGGCTTTCTTGTGCATCATCTTTAGAAGAGGCTTCCTTCTGGGATGACAGCCATGCAGATCAATTTAATGCACTGTGCGGCGTATGGTCTGAGTGCTGACAGGCTGACCCCACACCCCTTCAACCTCTGCAGCAATGCTGGCAGAACTCATATGTTTATTTCCCAAAGGCAAACTCTGGATATGATTCTACACATGTGCACTCAACTTCTTTGGTCGACCACGGCGAGGCCTGTTCCGAATGGAACCTGTCCTGGTCAACCGCTGTATGGTCTTGGCCACCATGCTGAAGCTCAGTTTCAGGGTCTTGGCAATCTTCTTATAGCCCAGGCCATCTTTATGTAGAAAAAAACTGTTGTTTGTGTAGCTGCGCGGGCCTTTTAACCACTTCAATACTGGGCACTTTCGGTCCTTTCCTTCCCAGGCAAGTTTTCAACATTCAGCGCTCTTACACTTTCAGTAAGAATTGCACAGTCATTGAACACTGTAGCCAAATGAAATTTTTATCATTTTGTTCACACAAATAGTGCTTTCTTTTGGTTGTATTTATTCACAAATCATTTTTTTTGCGATATAAGTGAAAAAAAGAGCGGAAATTTAAAAAAAAAACAATATTTTCTACGTTCTGTTTTAAAAGAAATCCAATAAAATCTAATTTTGTCATAAATTTAAGCCAAAATGTATTCTGCTTCATGTCTTTGGTTAAAAAACCAGTTAAGTGTATAATAATTGGTTTGTGTGATCACAGATATATGTACACAGATGATGTACAAATGTACGCAGATGATCACGAACATATGTGTGCAGATAATCTTTGGGACATATGATTTTACTGTTACATATGTGGGGGACAGGTGTTTTTACTGTGTGGGGGCATGTTTGGGGACATGTGTGTGGGGACAGTGTTTTGGGGACACTATTTTGGGGACATTGTGATTTTACACTGTGTGGGGACACTGGGCCGGTGATCAGTGTGTAAAAAGCTGTAAAAAACAGCTCACACTCACTTATCACTGGCTGGCTTCAGCGATCCGCTCTCCACTCCTCACTGACAACTTCCGTGTGAGAGGAGAGCCGATTTGCCTAGCAACCGGCTCTCTATTTACATCACATGACAGCTGTGATTGGACACAGCTGACATGTGATCAGGAGGGCCAATCACAGAGACCTCCTGCCGATCGAAGATGCGCCGTGTTCGGATGACATGAGCGCATTGGGATCGCACCACTGTACGGGCACGCGCACGTGCAATCCCCCTCCTTCTGAATGATGTTCCTGAACATCCACTCAGAAGGAGGAAGCACCCACCCAGACATATATGTGCAGTGGCCAGGTGGGAGGTGGTTAAATATGTATATCAAACAGTGCATCAAAATTCCAACTCTGTCATATAAATGTGTCTTATTATGTGCTAATGATTTCCATCAAAGACCACGTTTAGCAAGCCCTAAAAAGTCCCAATAAAAAAAATTAAATAAAAATAAACAATAAAGTCCAAATGAATTGATCCACCGTGCTGAACAAAAGGTGACTTCCAATGCAATCATGTTGTGATTCACCACTACCATCCAATCTATGTGCTTACCAAAAAGCAGTATTAAACAAGCCTGTATGATGCCTTTCTTTAATCCTACAAGCCGGTAAGTAAATAGGTTTCTACGAGATCACAGCCTATTCTCTTATATTTCACCAAATTTACATGGTTCTCAAAAAACTAAATTGACCATTATTGCACAAAATTCCACACTTTAATGTTTAAAAATTCATAAAAAAGTTTGCACTCACATGTATTTGTGAGTGCAAAATTTCAGATGCCCAGAGAGTTCTTTGCCATGGGGTGCCATGTTGAACTTCCAGTGACCAGTATGAGAGAGTGAGAGCAACAACACCAAACTTAACACACCTGCTCCCCATTCACACCTGAGACCTTGTAACATGTGACATGTACCTTGTTCAAATTATGCAAAAAAAACTTGCTCCTGTAGCTCCTTTTTTATATATCTCTCTTTTTTTTTTCTAAGGCCTATATCAACATGGGCTCCCCACTCTAAACCATACTAGTTCCTTTGGCTAGCTTTTGCCTTTAAAGGGGAACTCCACACTCCACTAGATTCTGAAATGCTGTTGGCTCCCCTCCCTAATCCATACTAGTTCCTTTGGCTAGCTTTTGCCTTTAAAGGGGAACTCCACACTCCAGTAGATTCTGAAATGCTGTTGGCTCCCTTCTCCAATCCATACCAGTTTCTTGGCTAGCTTTAGCCTTTAAAGGGGAACTCCACACTCCACTAGATTCTCAAATGCTGTTGCCTCCCCTCCCTAATCCATACTAGTTCCTTTGGCTAGTTTTTTCCTTTAAAGGGAAACTCCACACTCCACTAGATTCTCCAAAGGCCATGGGCTCCCTTCACCAATCAAAACCAGATCCTTTTCCAGAGCATGTAACAGGGCCAGCCAAGAAAGGGGCGAGATGAGCGAGCGCCCAACCCCCTCCTGAACCATACAAGGCCACATGCACTCATCATAGCTGTTTGGCTTTGGGGCAGGGTGGGAGAAGCCCCATACCCACCACAAAGGACCTTGTACCAACAAGCTTAAAGGGGCCTTCCACATTCCGCCAAGCCTTCTGTCTGCAGCCCCCACAACCACAGCCCTGGGTTGTGCAGAAGAGGCCCTTGTCCCACTGAACGTGGGGACAAGGCGGTTGACTTTTGGGTGGCCAGAGCCCTGCCCCCAAGCATCCATCCCCCTTTCAAGGGCTGGCTTGCTGTGTGTTTGGCCATGGGTCTGTTATGGGGCGTACACACGTTCGGGCTATTTGGCTACAAAAGTCCGACAGCCAAGTCCGACAGCCTGTCCGACAGGCTTTCGACAGACTTTTGACGGACTTTTGGCTGACTTTAAACGGACTTTCTAATGACCGGACTTGCCTACACACGATCACACTAAAGTCCGACGGATTTGTACGTGATGACGTACACCGGACTAAAATAAGGAAGTTGATAGCCAGTAGCTAATAGCTGTCCTAGCATTGGTTTTTGCCCGTCGGACTAGCATACAGACGAGCGGATTTGTGGGTCCGGTGGAGTTACGACGTAAAGATTTGAAGCATGTTCCAAATCTAAAGTCCGTCAGATTTGCGACTGGAAAAGTCCGCTGAAAGTCCGGGGAAGCCCAAACACGATCGGATTGTCTGCCGGCGTCCGTCAGTCCGACCGTGTGTAACCCCATAATGGTTATGGTTATGGTTTTCAAAATGTTTTACAAATAAATATATAAAAAGTGTGGTGTGCATTTGTATTCAGCTCCCTTTACTCTAATACCCCTAGCTAAAATCTAGTGGAACCATATGCCTTAAGAAGTCACCTAATTAGTAAATAGAGTCCACCTGTGTGTAATTTAATCTTAGTAGAAATACAGCTGTTCTGTGAAGCCCTCAGAAGTTTTTAAGAAAACCTTACTGAACAAACAGCATCTTGAAGGCCAAGGAACGCATCAGACAGGTCAGGGATAAAGTTGTGGAGTTTAAAGCAGGGTTAGGTTATAAAAAAATATCCCAAGCTTTGGACATCTCATGGAGCACTGTTCAATCCATCACCCGAAAATGGAAAGGGTATTGCACAACTGCAAACCTACCAAGACATGGCCGTCCACCTAAACTAACAGGCCCAGCAAGTGAAGCATTAATCAGAGAAGCAGCCAAGAGGCCCATGGTAACTCTGGAGAAGCAGCAGAGATCCACAGCTCAGGTGGGAGAATCTACCAACAGGACAACTATTAGTCGTGCAGTCCACAAATCTGGACTGTATGGAAGAGTGGCAAGAAGAAAGCCATTTTTGAAAGAAATCCAAAAGAAGTCCCGTTTACAGTTTGCGAGAAGCCATGTGGGGGGCACAGTAAACATGTGGAAGAAGGTACTCTGGTCAGATGACACCAAAATTAAACTCTTGGCCTAAAAGCAAAAAGCTATGTGTGGCAGAAAACTAACACTGTACATCACCCTGAACACACCATCCCCACTGTGAAACATGGTGGCGGAAGCATCATGTTGTGGGTATGCTTTCCTTCAGCAGGAACAGGGAAGCTGGTCAAAGTTGATGGGAAGATGGATGGAGCCAAATACAGGGCAATTTTTGAAGAAAACCTGTTAAAGTCTGCAAAAGACTTGAGACTGGAGACTGGGGCAGAGGTTCATCTTTCAGCAGGACAGTGACCCTAAACATACAGCTAGAGCTACAATGGAATAGTTTAGATCAAAGCATATTCATGTGTTAGAAAGGCCCAGTCAAAGTCCAGACCTAAATCCAATTGAGACTCTGTGGCTTGAGACTTGAAAATTGCTGTTCACAGACACTCTCCAGCCCATCTGACAGAGCTTGAGCTATTTTGCAAAGAATGGGCAAAAATGTCACTCTCTATATGTGCAAAGCTGGTAGAGACATACCCAAAAAGACTTGCAGCTGTAATTGCAGTGAAAGGCGGTTCTACAAAGTATTGACTCAGAGGGGCTGAATACAAATGCACGCCACACTTTTCAGATATTTCTATGTAAAAGATTTGGGAAACCATTTATCATTTTCATTCCACTTCACAATTATGTGCCACTTTGTGTTGGTCTATCACATAAAATCCCAATAAAATACATTTATGTTTTTGGTTGTAACATGACAAAATGTGGAAAATTTAAGGAGGTATGAACTTTTTCAAGGCACTGTATATGTGTGGGTGTATATATACATATATACAGTGGGGGTGGAAAGTATTCAGACCCCCTTACATTTTTCACTCTTTGTTATAGTGCAGCCATTTGCTAAAATCATTTAAGTTCATTTTTTCATCATTAATGTACACACAGCACCCAATATTGACAGAAAAACACAGAATTGTTGACATTTTTGCAGGTTTAATAAAAAAGAAAAACTGAAATATCACACGGTACTAAGTATTCAGACCCTTTGCTGTGACACTCATATATTTAACTCAGGTGCTGTCCATTTCTTCTGATCATCCTTGAGATGGTTCTACATCTTCATTTGAGTCCAGCTGTGTTTGATTATACTGATTGGACTTGATTAGGAAAGCCACACACCTGCCTTTATAAGACCTTACAGCTCACAGTGCATGTCAGAGCAAATGAAAATCATGAGGTCTAAGGAACTGCCTGAAGAGCTCAGAGACAGAATTGTGGCAAGGCACAGATCTGGCCAAGGTTACAAAAAAATTTCTGCTGCACTTAAGGTTCCTAAGAGCACAGTGGCCTCCATAATTCTTAAATGGAAGATGTCTTGGATGACCAGAACCCTTCCTAGAGCTGGCCGTCTGGCCAAACTGAGCTATCGGGGGAGAAGAGCCTTGGTGAGAGAGGTAAAGAAGAACCCAAAGATCACTGTAGCTGTGCTCCACAGATGCTGTCACGTACCTGGTAGGTTTTGAGCCTGAAGTGCAGAGAAAGACCTCCCTTACAGCTCCCACTCCCGTTCCCCTGGAATGGAGACAGAGGGCCAGGAGTGAGGAGTGGTATGGGTGCCTGGCAGGATCAACAGTCGTTGGAAGCTCAGTAGTGGTGGCACCCTCTGGAATCTGAAGAGAAGACTGAAGACAGAGACTGGAATGCAGGAAGGACCAGGAACCCAGCAGGTAAGAGCCTGGAACGCTGGACTGGAACAGACAGCAGGTAGAAGCCTGGAACGCTGGACTGGAACCAGGAACAAGCAGCAGGTAGTAGACTGGCACGCTGGACTGGAACAGACAGCAGGTAGGAGCCTGGAACGCTGGACTGGAACCAGGAACAAGCAGCAGGTAGTAGACTGGAACGCTGGACTGAAACAGACAGCAGGTAGGAGCCTGGAACGCTGGATTGGAACAGACAGCAGGTAGGAGCCTGGAACGCTGGACTGGAACCAGGAACAAGCAGCAGGTAGTAGACTGGAACGCTGGACTGGAACAGACAGCAGATAGGAGCCTGGAACGCTGGACTGGAACAGACAGCAGGTAGAAGCCTGGAACGCTGGACTGGAACAGACAGCAGGTAGGTCAACAAGCCGGTGGTCGGTATCGGTCGGACAGCAGAGGTACCAGGGAGAATACAGAGGGATGGTCAGGCAAGCCAAGAGGGTCTGGTGCAGGCGGATAGCAGGATGGTCAAACAGGAAGCCGGGTCAGATAACAGGATACTCAGATCAGATCAGGTTACACACACACGGAACGCTGTAGAGCAGACAGCGGGGATAGTGTGTGACAGACCGGTTTAAATAGCCCGCCTGACACCAGCGGGAGTGCGCGCGCGTGTGTGACTGCACCCGTGATCGCGCGCGCATGCGCAGTGGGACCCGTGGCCGTGTTCCCGTGCGCCTGGATTGCCGGTTACTGGCAGGATCTTCATGACATTGCCCCACCCAAGGGGCAGCCTCCGGATGCCCCTTTGAGAAAATTTCTCTGGATGGGATCTTTTAAAAGATTGTAACAGATCTTCAGCATGAATATTATCTTCTGGTTCCCAAGAATTCTCTTCTGGGCCAAACCCCCTCCACTTTAAAAAATTTAATCTGGTTACCTCTTTTCCTATGGTCCATGATAGCCTCCACCTCAAATTCCTCCTCCCTATCTACCAAGATTGGATCAGGAGGATCCGTACTTCGGCCTGGAAATGGGTTGGAAACAGAGGGTCTGAGCAGGGACACGTGAAAAACTGGATGCACTTTTAGTGAGTCTGGGAGTTCAAGTTCGTATGCAACTTCATTAATTCTCCGTTTAACAGAAAATGGCCCAAGGAATTTGGGACCCAATTTCTTGGACGGGCAAGCCAACCTGAGGTTTACTGTGGATAACCATACCTGATCCCCAGGTGCAAGTAACAGCTCACCTCGCCTTTTCTTATCGAAGGTTGCTTTATTATACTCCTGGGTCCTGGTCATGGTCTCCTTTTAAACTTGGTTGTTGGAGGTAAAGAAATCCAATTACTCCTGGACGGCGGGTACTGTACATTCTGGAAGAGAGTTAGGCAAAAATGAAGGGTGGAAACCATAATTTGCAAAAAACTGAGTTTGTTTGATAGCAGAGTGAATAGAATTGTTATAGGCGAATTCGGCCAATGGAAGAACAGAAATCCAATCATCCTGGGCAAAAGAAGAAAAATAGCGCAAATATTGTTCAAGGGTCTGGTTTGTTCTTTCTGTTTGCCCATTAGTCTGGGGATGATAAGCTGATGAAAATGAAAGTTCAATGTTCAAGGTTTTACACAGAGACCTCCAGAATCGGGAGGTAAACTGTACCCCCCCATCTGAAACGATATTGACTGGTACCCCATGAAGCCTGATGACTTCTTTGATGAATGCTTGTGCCGTTTCTGTGGCTGAAGGGGTGCCCTTCATTGGGACAAAGTAGACCATCTTCGACAACCAGTCCACTATGACAAAGATTGAGGTGAAACCCCCAGCCGGGGGTAATTCTACAATAAAGTCTATAGAGAGCATTTTCCAGGACCTATCTGGGACAGGCAAGGGTTTTAGTAGTCCCTATGCCTTTGTTCTGTGCCCTTTGTTTCTGATGCAGGTGGTACAGGACTGTACAAACTTTTTACAATCCTCGCGTAGCTGAGGCCACCAAAAGGTACGCTGTACCAGATCAGTGGTCTTAGCTACACCAAAATGCCCAGCCAATGCATGATCATGGCAGAGCTCTAGTACTGCAACTCATAGTGTCTCAGGTATAAAGATCCTATTCTCATGCCTCAGTAACCCATCCTTAACTTGAAGCTCTGCCATAATGGGAGATCCCAATCCCACGGAAGCCTGCTTAATTTGGGAAAGCAGGTCTCCCTGAAGTAAAAGAAAATCCCCCGGGGACAGAATGGTGTCTGGAGGGGAAATCTCTTGGGACTTGTGAAACATCCTGGATAGGGCGTCAGGTTTGGTATTTTTGGAACCAGGGCGATAAGTGACATGGAAGGAGAACCTGGAGAAAAAGAGAGCCCACCTGGCCTGACGTGGCTTCAACCTCTTTGCAGATCTCAAATACTCCAGGTTCTTATGATCCGTAAAGATTAAGACTGGATGAGCGGCACCCTCCAACAGATAGCGCCACTCCTCCAATGCTGACTTGATTGCCAACAACTCTCTGTCACCTACATCATAATTTCTCTCTGCCATGGACAACTTACGAGAAAAGAAGGCCACAGGATGGAGCAGGGCCTTAGTTCCCTGTCTTTGGGACAGCACTGCCCCTACTGCAATTTCAGATGCGTCCACCTCTAGTATAAATGGCAGAGAGGAATCTGGATGCTTGAGTACAGAGGCAGAGGTAAAAAGACCCTTGAGAGTCTCAAAAGCCTTTTGGGTTTCAGCAGACCAATGGAAGCGTGTACCTTGTTTCGTTAGTTGTGTGATGGGTGTAATGATAGCTGAGAACCCTTTAATAAATTTATGGTAAAAGTTAGCGAATCCAACAAATTGCTGGATTCCTTTTTGTCTGTCGGGACTGGCCAATCTAGGACTGCAGTGACCTTTTGAGGGTCCATCTTAATGCCCTTACTGGAAATGACTAACCCCAAAAATGGAATACTTTCCTGTTCAAATTCACATTTTTCAGCCTTTGCATATAGACCATGTTGTCGAAGCCGGCCCAACACACTTCTGACGTGCCTGCGATGGGATTCAAGGGAACAAGAAAAAATTAGTATGCCGTCTAAATAGACGATAACAAGCAGGTCTAGAAAGTCACGTAACACATCATTGATAAAGTACTGAAATGTGGCAGGGGCATTGCACAGGCCGAAAGGCATCACGAGGTACTCAAAATGTCCATAGCGGGTACGAAAGGCGGTCTTCCATTCATCTCCGTCCCTAATACGAACTAAATTGTAGGCCCCGTGGAGATCAAGTTTGGTGAATGTGGTGGCCGTCCCCAGTCTTTGGAACAACTCTGGCACCAGGGGGAGAGGGTACCAATTTTTCACAGTGATCTTATTTAGTTTGCGGTAATCCACACAAGGTCTGAGGGTCTTATCTTTTTTCTGCACAAAGAAAATGCCTGCACCTGCAAGAGACGTGGATGGACGAATGAAGCCCTTTTTAAGGTTCTCATCAATGTATTCTTTCAAAGACCCTTGTTCCACTTCAGTTAAAGGAAAGATTCTTCCAAAAGGAATTTCAGCACCGGGAAGTAACTCGATGGGACAGTCATAGGCCCGGTGAGGGGGTAATACCTCGGCCCTCTGCTTGCTAAATACATCCAAAAAGTTGTGATATGCAGAAGGGATGGACGGATGTAGACTAGGATCTGTTATCTAGGCAGAGCAGAGTAGGGTTCTCCTGAGCATTCTGAGTTCTGCAGAACTGCTGACAATAAGAAGAAGGAAAGGTAACCTCACCCGTGATCCAATTAATGTCCGGATTATGAGCCTGTAACCATGGCATGCTGAGGATTATGGGAAACAGGGGTGAAGTGATAATGTCCAGGCGTAGCTGTTCTTGATGAACGTTAGAAATGGAGACGGGTATTGGGATAGTCTCTTGAGTAACAGGTCCAGATTTGATAGCGGTTCCATCAGCTAGGTGGATGGAGATCCCGTGGGCTTTAGGCAACAAAGGTATCTGGTGTGGGGTGGCAAAAAGAGAATCCGTGTTGGGTGGCAAAAAGAGAATCCATGAAACAGCTGCAAGCTCCGGAATCAATAATGGCGGTTATTTGCAGAGTCCTTCGTGGAAGCTGTAGCAGGAGAGAGAGAGCGAGGTGAGTGGTATTTTTAGCCAGAGGTGCAACATAGTCCTTAGACAAGGATAAGCACTTACGGAGTTTGAGGGGACAGTTCCTGACATAATGCCCAGGTTCCCCGCAATACAGGCACAAATTATTTGCTCGACGACGTTGTTGTTCCTCCTGGGTGAGAGAAGGCCCAGGACTCCTAATTGCATTGGCTCAGATCGGTTAAACGTGGAGACAGGTGGTGTTGGTGATGAATGATGGGGAACCTTAGGGGTAACCCAAGTTGGATGAGAAGATCCCATCGCTCTCTCAGACCTACGCTCTCATAGGCGTCGATCGATCTAAATGGCTAGATCGATTAAGGCATTTAAAGTCAGTGGTGTACCCACCCTGGCCAATTCATCCTTCAGAGAGTCAGAAAGTCCCATCCAAAACTGATAGCGGAGAGCCGCATCATTCCAATTAGTGTCCGCACTCCACTTCCTGAATTCAGCCACATAGTCCTCTGCTGCCCTGCGACCCTGTTGAAGGGTATGCAGAACCGTCTCCGCAGTCACGGACAGCTGGGGGTCATCATACAACTGACCCAATGCGTCAAAGAAGGTGGAGAGATTGGTCAAGGATATATCCTTTTGCTCCAAGAGGCGATGGGCCCAGGTCTGAGGGTCACCAGCAAGCAGAGAACTTACGTAGCCCACCTTGGTAGCCTCCAGGGAAAAGGTACGTGGCTGAAGAGCAAGAAATAATTCACAGGAGTTGTGGAAGGCCCTGAACTTATGGCGATCTTCGGAGAAACGTTCAGGTGTAGGAACCTTGGGTTCTGGAGGGAGCATCACCACCGTTGAGGAAGGCCCGACTGAAGGAGCAGGAGCAGAAGGAGCCCCCTGGACCCCAATGGGATTAGACAAAGTTAGCACTCGTTCCTCCAGCCTGGTGTATCCTTGCTGCAGATTCTTGACTGCTTCAGTTAATCCTGCCAGGTGTGCACAAAGTTCCTCCATGGGAGACGTTCCCTGCTCAGGCTCAGACATGGCTATCTTCTACTGTCACGTACCTGGTAGGTTTTGAGCCTGAAGTGCAGAGAAAGACCTCCCTTACAGCTCCCAATCCCGTTCCCCTCGAATGGAGACAGAGGGCCAGGAGTGAGGAGTGGTATGGGTGCCTGGCAGGATCAACAGTCGTTGGAAGCTCAGTAGTGGTGGCACCCTCTGGAATCTGAAGAGAAGACTGAAGACAGAGACTGGAATGCAGGAAGGACCAGGAACCCAGCAGGTAAGAGCCTGGAAGGCTGGACTGGAACAGACAGCAGGTAGAAGCCTGGAACGCTGGGCTGAAACCAGGAACAAGCAGCAGGTAGTAGACTGGCACGCTGGACTGGAACAGACAGCAGGTAGGAGCCTGGAACGCTGGACTGGAACCAGGAACAAGCAGCAGGTAGTAGACTGGAACCAGAAACAAGCAGCAGGTGGTAGACTGGGACGCTGGACTGGAACAGACAGCAGGTAGGTCAACAAGCTGGTGGTCGTATCAGTCGGACAGCAGAGGTACCAGGGAGAATACAGAGGGATGGTCAGGCAAGTCAAGAGGATCTGGTGCAGGCGGATAGCAGGATGGTCAAACAGGAAGCCGGGTCAGATAACAGGATACTCAGATCAGATCAGGTTACACACACGGAACGCTGTAGAGCAGACAGCGGGGATAGTGTGTGACAGACCGGATTAAATAGCCCGCCTGACACCAGCGTACCCGCACCAGTGACCGTGCGCGAATACGCAGTGGGACGCGTGGCCGTGTTCCCGTGCGCCTGGATCGCTGGTTACTGGCAGGATCTTCATGACAGATGCAGTCGGGAGATGGGAGAAAGTTGTAGAAAGTCAACCCTCACTGCAGCCCTCCACCAGTTGGGGCTTTATGGCAGAGTGGCCCGACGGAAGACACACGAAAGCCTGCATGGAGTTTGCTAAAAAACACCTGAAGGACTCCAAGATGGTGGGAAATAGGATTCTCTGGTCTGATGAGACCAAGATAGAACTTTTTGGCCTTAATTCTAAGCAGTATGTGTGGAGAAAACAAGGCACTGCTCATCCCCTGTCCAATACAGTCCCAACAGTGAAGCATGGTGGTGGCAGCATCATGCTGTTGGGGTGTTTTTCAGCTGCAGGGACAGGACGACTGGTTGCAATCGAGGGAAAGATGAATGCGGCCAAGTACAGTGATATCCTGGACGAAAACCTTCTCCAGAGTGCTCAGGACCTCAGACTGGGCCGAAAGTTTACCTTCCAACAAGGCAATGACCCTAAGCACACAGCTAAAATAACAAAGGAGTGGCTTCACAACAACTCCGTGACTGTTCTTGATTGGCCCAGCCAGAGCCCTGACTTAAACCCAATTGAGCATCTCTGGAGAGACCTAAAAATTGCTGTCCACCAACTTTTACCATCCAACCTGACAGAACTGGAGAGGACCTGCAAGGAAGAATGGCAGAGAATCCCGAAATCCAGGTGTGAAAAACTTGTTGCATCTTTCCCAAAAAGACTCATGGCTGTATTAGATCAAAAGGGTGCTTCTACTAAATACTGAGAAAAGGGTCTGAATACTTAGGACCATGTGATATTTCAGTTTTTCTTTTTTAATAAATCTGCAAAAATGTCAACAATTCTGTGTTTTTCTGTCAATATGGGGTGCTGTGTGTACATTAATGAGGAAAAAAATGAACTTAAATGATTTTAACAAATGGCTGCAATATAACAAAGAGTGAAAAACTTTCCCTCCCCACTATATATATATATATATATATATATATATATATATATATATATATATATATACAGTATCTCACAAAAGTGAGTACATTTTAAAAAATATTTTATTATATCTTTTTATGTGACAACACTGAAGAATTTACACTTTGCTACAATGTAAAGTAGTGAGTGTACAGCTTGTTTAACAGTGTAAATTTGCAGTCCCCTCAAAATAACTCAACACACAGCCATTAATGTCTAAACTGCCGGCAACAAAAGTGAGTACACACCTAAGTGAAAATGTCCAAATTGGGCCCAAAGGGTCAATATTTTGTGTGGCCACCATTCCTCTCCAGCACTGCCTTAACCCTCTTGGGCATGGAGTTCACCAGAGCTTCACAGGTTGCCACTGGAGTCCTCTTCCACTCCTCCATGATGACATTACGGAGCTGGTGGATGTTAGAGACCTTGCGCTCCTCCACCTTCCGTTTGAGGATGCCCCACAGATGCGCAATAGGGTTTAGGTCTGGAGACATGCTTGGCCATCACCTTTACCCTCAGCTTCTTTAGCAAGGCAGAGGTCATCTTGGAGGTGTGTTTGGGGTCATTATCATGTTGGAATACTGCCCTGTGGCCCAGTCTCTGAAGGGAGGGGATCATGCTCTGCTTCAGTATGTCACAGTACATACTGGCATTCATGGCTCCCTCAATGAACTGTAGCTCCCCATTACCTGTTTTCTGCCGAGAAAGTTCCGCTCGGCGGATAAGGACCCCCCTCTACTGCGCAGGCTCTGCGCCTGCGCAGTAGGATCCGGCGGAAATAGCCGAAGATAAATAGGGGAAAATCAGCTGTACACGGCGCCTGTAAGAGGGCCCCTCGCGGGCTAGCTTCGCTTGCCATGCTTTGGGCACGGCCTCGCTTCGCTTGGCTCTTTTAGATTCCCCCTCTAGGTCCACTTGGTTGGTGGGGAAGGAACCTGGACCCAGGGCGCAGGCACCGTGTACAGCTGATTGTAGATTTTGTCGTTCGGCTATCTCTGGTGGCTGCTAGTAGTTCGTACTGTGCAGGCGCTGCGCCTGCGCAGTACAGGGGGGAACTTATCCGCCGAGGGAACTTTCTCGGGAAGACACCGGCAGCACTCATGCAGGCCCAGACCATGACACTCCCACCACCATGCTTGACTGTAGGCAAGACACACTTGGTTTTCACACATTTGAGTGCAATGGTGTGCGATGGTTTGAATTTTTAATAAATTTGCTGTACTTTATCACACTACTTGGAGCATTTTTTCATTTTCATGTGGAGCAATCACTTCTTGAGGAAAAGGATTTGTTGCATTTACGCTCGCTATTTGGAGATCACGTTTGGAATCTGGAGATCACATTTTAACCCCCAATAAGTGTTAGTTGAGGTGAGTTATGCCAAACACGAGAGTGGGAGGCAATTGTAGCTGGTGAGTGCAAATCTTTAAGTGGGAGTGGAAGCTCAAACACTGAGGCGTGGTGGAAGATCACAAAGAACAACCAAGAGTTTTCATTTATAGATTTTTTCAGACCATTCATCGGAATATTCATAGTTTATGAACTTTATGTCAACACTTTATTCATTATTTTCACATCTGTCACAGGGTGTGTTGTTTTGATTATTATGTGATATGATGTGTTTGCCCCCAGTGTTCACCAATAGCTTTTTTTGTTAGAATATATTCACATGATATGAACTTTATGTTAAGACTTCATTTATCATCTTCACATCTGCCACAGGGTGTGTTGTTTTGAACATTATGTGATAGGATGTGTTTGCTCACAGTGTTCACCAATAACTTTTTTTGTTAGAATATATTCACATGATATGAATTTTATGTTAAGATTTCATTTATCATTTTCACATCTGCCACAGGGTGTGTTGTTTTGAACATTATGTGATAGGATGTGTTTGCTCACAATGTTCACCAATAACTTTTTTTGTCAGATCACATTCATATTGTGACTGATTTTCAATGAGGGTATTATTGTCAATATTCACACATATGTACTTTTACTTCTCATTTAGATTTATCATTGCTTTCATTAGCACATATTTATTTTTATTTTTCATTTTTATTTTTTTATTTTTTATTTATTTGAGCGCTACTATTTATTCCACTTATAGAGGTTTAAATTCAGTCATGTATAAGACACACTTGTCTTTGTACTCCTCACCTGGTTGCCACCACACACGCTTGACACCGTCTGAACCACATAAGTTTATCTTGGTCTCAACAGACAACAGGACATGGTTCCAGTAATCCATGTCTTTAGTCTGCTTGTCTTCAGCAAACTGTTTGCAGGCTTTCTTGTGCATCATCTTAAGAAGAGGCTTCCTTCTGGGATGACAGCCATGCAAACCAATTTAATGCAGTGTGTGGCGTATGGTCTGAGCACTGACAGGCTGACCCACCACCACTTCAACCTCTGCAGCAATGCTGGCAGCACTCATACATCTATTTCCCAAAGACAACCTCTGGATATGATGCTGAGCACGTGCACTCAACTACTTTGGTCGACCACGGCGAGGCCTGTTCTGAGTGGAACCTTGTCTTGTTAAACCACTGAATGGTCTTGGCCACTGTGCTGCAGCTCGGTTTCAGGGTCTTGGCAAACTTCTTATAGCCTAGGCCATCTTTATGTAGCACAACAACTCTTTTTTCAGATCCTCAGAGAGTTCTTAGCCATTAGGTGCCATGTTGAACTTCCAGTATGAGAGAGTGAGAGCGATAACACCAAATTTAACACACTTGCTCCCCATTCACACCTGAGACCTTGTAACACTAACGAGTCACATGACACCGGGGAGGGAAAAGACCCCAGGAAGACGACAGATTTGTCGAAACGGCGTAGGGAGGAGCGGCGTGCTGACGTCACCACCATACCACGCTGAACCCGGAGGGAACGGGCAGCAGCTGAAGCCGGCCGGCGCTACATGTTTTTATAAGCGATCTTTACTGCACAAATTGTAAGTGCTTTTCTTTTAAAAATTAAAGTGTATTTTAACTGTATTACGCTATGGAGTATTTCTTTCCTATTTATCCATGGTCTGTGAGCGGATAAATCACATTTGGATTGATTTCCTGGAGAGGTGGCTTCCGATCTGCGCACTGACAGAGACCCAGTGGCTGGGGGACACAGCCACATGTGTGCATGATCTCTGTGACAGGAGATCTTTGGATCTGGTAAGGGGCTTACCTTACTTGAGGTGGAGGATCTTCTCTCTATTTTAACATCACGCTCCCTACGGAGATAATCTTTATATCACTTGAAGGAAGGGTGTCTTTCTCCCTCTATCCAACTATTTTCTACACCCACAAGACCTACAGTTCATTTCAATCTATGACCAAATGGACTCAATTTAATCGTTTTTGTTTACTGAATGTTCCACTTATTTTTTTTGCATGCGATTTTTTTTGCATGCGATTTATGTGCATATTTTTTTGTTATGAAACAATTCACTTGTGTTCATTCATAATTATGGTATTTTCAGTTAATATGATCATGTATTTGCACTAGCAGCGCAGCCTTTAAATTGTATAACTTTGATTTCTAAAAGCATTCTCAATTGACAGCATTTTTTCACACCATTTTTCACTCTACTGTGCTAAAACGTTGGCACAGTATTGTATATGAGTAGGTATAAAGAGAGGCACAGCACTGAACAAAGTATACAGTATTATTATCTTCCAAACACACAAATATAATTGGTGAAATATATCATCATATGCTGTGTTCCCCAGTCTGTGTTCAAATGACGGTACCTTCATATACCTTCCAAATAACTAATTTGGTAATTACATTCTGAAAGTAGCCCCAACCAAGAAGTGGTAAATCAGATAAACAAAAAGGGGGATAAGCCACACACATTTAACCAAGGTGTCCTCAGCTTACATTATCCCCTCCATAGATAATATTCCACAATGTTTGTGTACCTTATTTATATATAAGAACAGGGATGCCATACTAAAATCTGTCAGCCCCACTCCCAATAAGTGAAACCTAATGGCATTTGCTGTGTGATTTCCTGCATCTACTCATGGCAGAAAGTCCTGCATTTTTACAATAATGTGATGCGATCCGTCCCATGCATATTTTTTTCATGAACAGTTTGAAATAATTAATGTTATGCAATAATTTACTTCCATTTATTGGCAATATTTATCTAAGCAGTGTAATCCCCTTTAGATAATGCATATGCAATTTCATGAAGTTTTCCCAAATCTTTTCTGCAGATGTATTTTCAATACTGAAGCTGTAATGACACCCAGAGGAGTTTTAGGTTTAAAGCAACTGTCAACAACACATTGCAGAAATCTTTATCTAAAAACTATGCATACAGTAGTGTATTTCACAGCATAGATGTCACATAATTTTATATGTTAAGCAGAATTCAATTGTAGTTACAAACATAAGCAAACTTAGAAACATATGTGAGTCTGTACAAATATTAATACAAAAGTTGTAAATATTTAACTAGTAATAGTTAATGAAATGTATTCAGATTAGTTCTGTAATTTTAATGATGTTTAGCTACTTATCCAAACCGTATCTTTGGTTTTAATGCATGTCAGGGTCATACCCCCGCATTTACAGACACAGGGGTCACCTTTATTCCAATCGACATGGAATGTTTCAAGGTAGATTCTGATAATTCAAGAAGATAATGGGAGGTGTGAAAATATGTGAAACTGCCTTGTTATAATTAATATGGTACTATAAAGTTTAAGACAGGTGTTAATTGTGTATAGATGAAATATTGAATTGTTGTCCAATATCCAGGGTGTAGCTATGAATGCTAAGGTATGTTGCTCATGTACATTAAAACTGCCGTGGCTGCTTGGATGAGTAGTGAAATGTCTTCAATATTACAGAACAAGCCTAGCTGAATGTCATTGACTTCTACTAGCTATGCTACAGCAAAGATAAATTACAACATTTGCATATGTATTTTAAGTATGTATATGCTCCAATAGCAATGATACTTGTGGCATTAATGATGTTGTTTTAGCCTGGCATGAAGTTCTATTTAAAATTGAGTAATATGATAATTCATATTTTTGCTAGTGTACAGTCATGTATTAAAATTGTCCCTTTTCATTAGAGTAGACTTTATTTTTTACAAGGAAAAAACAGAGTGGCAAGATAATAATAATAAGTTAGGGCCATCACATATATTTTTCAGTTTTGGATAAAGTGGTTAAGGGCCAAAATTTGTAACAGAGTAAAAACGCTAGCATTGTTTCTGCTCTTCTAAGTAGTCCATTGATGTAGATTTTTCCTGGTAATATCTAGATTTCTAAATGTTTTGTTAAAACCTAAATTTAGTTAAAAAAGAAAAAAAAAGAATAAGCATTAGAAATACAGTACTACTTTCTTTCAGTAGTATGTGTGAAAAGTACCCCTATCCCCGTTGCCACAATCTTCCAGTGCAGTGGGGTTAATAGAGCTAAGGAAGATGTCACATTCACTCGTCAAGAGTGCTTGACTATTCCCATCATTTCTGTCCACTTCATCCATTCATAGGAGCCGGTATTACAGCTTCTATGAATAAAACACAATCTATGAATTGAGGAGCTGGGTGGAAAGGGCAGGCAATCTTGGTGAGAGCTCCGTTTTAGCAACCCCTGCCACACTGGAGTCTGCTAAGGTGGGGTTGGGGGGACATCAGACGATTTCTCTTAATTGAGAACACAGCAGCTCTAGGGACACATCGCATTGAAGGTAGTGTGAAGGAAATGTTAAATTCTGTAAAAAACTGTACTTCATTTTATATGCTTTGCTTATGTATTGCATACTACACTTTTGTGCACACAGCAATAACAGTGTTTTGATTATGTATTTACATTCTTTGATTACAAAGATAACAAATTATCAGATTACAAAGGCTCTGAAAACAACCTAGTCCACCTATGTAATGCCCCATTGTTACCTTAAAAGTACAATTGTTGTACTTCCGGTTCCGGCAACACATGTAGTGGCAGCAAGAAACAGAGGCTCCCGTGGGGACACTGACAAATAGACCGGCTCCGTCTCTCAGGCACAGCCCAGGGTCCTCTCCTGCTCCTCGCTCTCTTCCCACTCTCTCAGAGTATGGAGCGGTTCCTCATTACAGGCCCGAGGCTCCAGAAGCTCTGTCCCTCGGCTCTCAGCAACCTAAAATGGCCGATGGCGCAACAGTGTATAACAGCGTGCCTCTAGCCCAGCCAGTTCCTGCTGTCCCTGACCCTCTAGAAGAGCAATATGGAAGGATATCACAGGCAGTGGCTGCCCTGCTCTCACCCATGATCACAGCTGTGGACAGGGCAGCCAATGCTGGTATTGAGCAGCTCAGGAGGGTGATCAGAGAGCAGGCAGGCAGGATCTCTGAGGCAGAGAATCGCATCTCTGACCTGGAAAAGAAGAATCAAGCCTCGCAGGCTGCAGCTCACCAAACCTCCCAAACCCAGCAATACATCCTAGAAAAGTTAGATGATTTAGAAAATCGCTCTCACAGAAATAACTTACGTATAATCGGTCTACCTGGGTCTGTCAACTCTGAATCTCTGGCTGACCTCTGCTCTAGGCACATACCAACAACCCTCGGGCTCACAAACCCATGCACAGTGGAAAGAGCCCCATTAAATGACAGGCTGTCCCCGTGCCCTAGCATTGCATGCTACCTTAACTATTTAGGGTAGCCATACTAAAATCTTTCTGCAATGCCAAATCATTTCAACTGGAGGGTCAAAAACTATTGATCTTTGCGGATTACTCCCAAGAAGTATCATGCAGAAGAAAGGCGTTTTAGCCCATCTGTTCTGCCCTTCACCATGAAGGGGTGAAATTTACATTGGCCTACCCAACTACCCTCCGGCTCACTAACCAATCAAGGGAAATCAAGTCCTTCTCTCACCTGGATGAAGCTGCCTCATACCTCAAGACACACTTCCATATCTCTCAAGAACTAGCTCCTATGGAAACCAACAGCTATCCAGAGGGCCCTAGGGATCAACATAGCCCACGCAAGGACTTGCCGAAAAGTTTACGCTATTCTGCCAACCAGGCACCGATCAAACACTGTTGAAACAGTTCCTTACCGGGCCCCTTCAGCTCTGCCACCTATGCATTTCAACCCAGCCAGAGCTCATGACCTCTAAATGTTTTAACTACTATGTCATTCTCTGTGATAAATATCACTGCTGTCTGACTAGTGTTATATCATACCTTTACCCATGGATTTATTCCTTTGTTCTTATTATTGTTACAGCCTTCAAGAGACGTGTGGCATGTACAATTTTCAGTTTTTTGATACCTAACGGACCTCTCATAATCCTACCAATACTTCTGTCTACTCGCCTGGCAGACCTTCCCCAGCACAATTAATCACAGTCCCCTCTCTGGTAACGCTATCATTAGATTGGTGAGATACATGTGGAAGAAAGTGAAGTCCAGGCTTCACTCTAACTGTGAGTTATCTGTTTTTCTGTTACCCTTTTACAAGGTTCTACTACACCCCTGTACCTTTCTCTCTACCCATACCAGGGACCCCCCCCCCCTCTGACACCAGCAGTCTGCTCTCATATTATAATCTAACATCACCGAAGAACAGGCTACTTTCTACAACTTTTAACTCCATCCTTACCTTAACAATGAGAATCACTTAATTGAATGTTAAGGGACTATGTTCCCCCCGATAAATGGATGGCAGTACTCCGGAATTTAAAAAGACTAAAACTGGATATTGCCCTCCTACAGGAGACGCGACTTCCTATGGAAGACTTCCAGTGGATGTGCAAACTCCGTGTGGGGAAAGTGTATAGATCAGCATCGACCAAAGGCAAGGCAGGGGTTCTAATCCTCATTCACAAAAATTTCCCCTTTCAGGTAGTGTCCTCAGTAAACGATGCAGAGGGACATCTTCTGACTCACCATTTGCATATTGCGTCCAGAGATCTAATTGTGACAAATGTATACACCCCAAACTCCCCTACCAAATCTTCCAATCAGTCTCTACCCACTTGGCCCCCTTCCTGCACTTACCTCTTGTGATAGGTGGTGACTTTAATTCAGTTATAGAGCCACTAGAGGACAAATCCATAGTAAGACCCCTTCCTTCCCCACACTATCCCCCCATAGCACTCTCCTTCTTTGCTGCTGCCCTACAACTCATTGACCCATGGCAAATGGCGCACCCTGAGGGCAAAGACTTCACTTTTTACTCACCCCCACATCACGCTTTATTGGGAATTGACTACCTACTAGTGAATGCAGCCATTTTACCATTAACCTCCGACACCCTTATCCACGCAATTGCTATCTCAGACCATGCCCCCATCTCAGCACAAATTAGAGAATTTGGTCCCTCGCCCCCTATGAAAACGTGGTGCTTCCCACAATATCTAGCCCACAATCCAGAGCTCCAAAAAGTGCTACAATAGACCTGGTCAGAATACCAACTGACAAACAATGCCCACACCACCGATCCCAATCTGTACTGGGACACAGGCAAGGCAGTTCTGCGAGGCAAGATCATAGCCTTTGCAGTATCATACAAAAGAAATGTTCTTAAACACTACAGAGAAGCCAGCGAGCCATCTACGACACTGACAAACCCAGCTATCGCAAAACAATTCCCCAGAGCACCGTAAGTCCTGGCGTGAAGCCAAGGCTGAATTCCATCTGTGGGCGGATGGCCAAGAACAAATCTACCAGTAGGGATGAGCTTCGTGTTCTAGGCGAACCCGTGTTCGACTCGAACATCGGCTGTTCGTTCTTTCCCTGAATTGCGAACGATATGGGCCGGTCGCGCCAAATTCGTGTGGCGCGTCACGACCCATAATTCACTGCGGCATCGCAGTGCATTGCTGGCTGATGATTGGCCAAGTATGCACTATGACCCGCATGCGTGGCCAATCACAGCGCCGCCTGAACAGAGAGCCGTAATTGGCCAAAGCCAAGGAGGCTTTGGCTAATTATGGCTCAGGGGATTTAGTACACGCCCCACACTATATAAGGCCGCCTGCACGGCGGCCCTGTGCAGTGTGTTCCGGTGTGCTGAGAGATAGAGAGAGAGAGAGACAGTGTCATTTCATTTGAGTTAGCTAGATTAGGCAGGACAGTCAGTCAGTTAGCTGCACTTACAGTGTATTGTGTATATATATGCATCCCAGGTGTTGCATATATATATATATATACACTGTGCTCAGTTTAGCTAGATCCATTCCTGTTATCTTCCTACTGACAGGCAGGCTTGTCTTGTTACAGTATTTACAGCTACCTGAAGAAAATTACTGGTGTTCTTTTGACCCTATTAGTATCACAGTCAGGCAGCTAGACTATTTACAGTTAGTGCAGTGCATCCTGCTCACAGTGTTCAGCTAGATCCGTTCCTGTTATCTTCTTACTGACAGGCAGGCTTGTCTTGTTACAGTAAATACAGCTACCTGAAGAAAATTGCTGGTATTCTTTTGATCCTATTAGTACCACAGTCAGGCAGCTAGACTATTTACAGTTAGTGCAGTGCGTCCTGCTCACAGTGTTCAGCTAAAACTACAAGTTAGTGGGGTGCGTCCTGCTCACAGTGTTCAGCTAAACCTACAAGTTAGTGGGGTGCGTCCACCTCACAGTGTTCAGCTAAACCTACAAGCTAGTGGGGTGCATCCTGCTCACAGTGTTCAGCTAGATCTGTTCCTGTTATCTTCTTACTGACAGGCAGGCTTGTCTTGTTACAGTAAATACAGCTACCTGAAGAAAATTGCTGGTGTTCTTTTGATCCTATTAGTACCACAGTCAGGCAGCTAGACTATTTACAGTTAGTGCAGTGCGTCCTGCTCACGGTGTTCAGCTAAAACTACAAGTTAGTGGGGTGCGTCCTGCTCACAGTGTTCAGCTAAACCTACAAGTTAGCGGGGTGCGTCCACCTCACAGTGTTCAGCTAAACCTACAAGCTAGTGGGGTGCGTCCTGCTCACAGTGTTCAGCTAGATCTGTTCCTGTTATCTTCTTACTGACAGGCAGGCTTGTCTTGTTACAGTAAATACAGCTACCTGAAGAAAATTGCTGGTGTTCTTTTGATCCTATTAGTACCACAGTCAGGCAGCTAGACTATTTACAGTTAGTGCAGTGCGTCCTGCTCACAGTGTTCAGCTAAACCTACAAGTTAGTGGGGTGCGTCCACCTCACAGTGTTCAGCTAAAGCTACCTGTAGAAGGTAGTGGGGTGCGTCCACCTCACAGTGTTCAGCTAAAGCTACCTGTAGAAGGTTGGTGGTGTTCTCATACTACAGGCAGGCAGTTGATTTTGCTAGCTGCAGTATCAGTACATATATATATATATATATATATATATCCCAGCTTAGTGCAGCTACAGGCCATTAGTATGTCTGGAAGGCCAAGAAGGAGAGGCAGACAGTCACAAGCCAATAAGAGAGGGCAAGCAGGCTCTGTGTCTAGTGCTGGTCGTGGAGACGGTGCATCCTCATCAGCACGTGGCCGTGGGACACGCTTGGCCTTTTTTTCGGCAGCTGGCCGTGTTGAGCCGCAACATGCGGAAGACTTGGTCGAGTGGATGACCAAGCCGTCCTCATCCTCCTCATCCTCTCTCACCCATGCCCAGGGTACTTTGTCTGGCAAAGCAGCGGCCTCTTCCCTCGGCTCAATGTCATCAGTGACTCCATCCCTAGCCCCACCATGTCCTCCTGAGGAGTCCCTCGAACTGTTTGACCACAGTGTTGGGTACATGCTCCAGGAGGATGCCCAGCGTTTGGAAGGCTCTGATGATGATACTGAGCTCGATGAAGGCAGTAACATGAGCACGGACAAAGGGGGTGCCCAAGAAGGACAGCAATCTGGCAGTCATGCTCCTCCTGCTGCAGCATACTGCCAGGTTTGCTCCAGTAATGAGGAGGGAGGGGATGATGAGGTCACTGACTCAACGTGGGTGCCTGATAGGAGAGAGGAGGAGGAGGAGGAGGAGGCGGCACATCACCAACGAGGCAGGATGCCCTCCAGGGGCCAGTCTAAAGGCAGTACATTGACTGCATCACACCCCAAAGCTCCACATGTGCAGGGCGCTGCAGTCTCTGCGCGTTATTCAAAAAGTTCTTTGGTGTGGGCCTTTTTTGAGACGAGTGCATCAGATCGCACCGCTGCTATTTGCAACATATGTCTCAAGCGTATCTCGCGTGGCCAAAACATCTCCCGCTTGGATACCACATGCTTGACCAGACATATGTTGAACTGCCATGCAGTTCGTTGGCAAGCGTATCTAAAAGACCCACACCAAAGAACAAAGAGGACCTCTCCTTGCTCCTCATCAGCTGAGATTTCCAACCCCACTAGACCTTCAGTCCTCTCTGAGACCTGCACTGAGAGGAATGAAGGTGTAGAATTAGGTGTGTCACAGCCAAGTACTTGTGGGCAATCTGCTTTTGGTACACCGACGTCAGATTGTACCAGGCAAATTTCCCTGCCCCAGCTGCTGCACCGCCGAAAGAAGTTTGCTTCCAGCCATCCACATGCCCAGCGGTTGAATGCTAGCTTGGCAAAATTGCTAGCACTTCAACTGCTGCCTTTTCAGTTGGTAGACTCTGCCCCCTTCCGTGAGTTTGTGGAATGTGCGGTTCCTCAGTGGCAGGTACCCAAACGCCACTTTTTCTCACGGAAGGCGATTCCGGCTCTCTACCGGCATGTGGAAGGCAATGTCCATGCCTCGCTGGACAGGGCAGTCAGCGGTAAGGTGTATATTACCGCTGACTCATGGTCCAGCAGGCATAGACAGGGACGTTACCTAAGTTTCACAGCGCATTGGGTGACTCTGCTGGCAGCTGGGAAGGATGCAGGACAAGGTGCAGTAGTGTTGGAGGTTGTTCCGCCACCACGCCTCCGAAATGCTAATGATTGTGACACACCTCTCTCCTCCACCCCCTCCTCTTCTTCTTCCTCCATGGCCTCTTCCTGTGCGTTATCCTTGGAACCAGCGGTGCTCCGTAGCCGTTCAAGGGGCTATGCAAGTACGCAGGCCAAAAGATGCCATGCGGTGCTTGAGCTGGTGTGCTTGGGGGACAGGAGCCACACTGGGACAGAGGTACTGTCAGCTCTGCAGGGGCAGGTTCAGAGGTGGTTGACGCCATGCCAACTTAAGGCAGGAATGGTGATTTGCGACAATGGCACCAACCTCCTCTCTGCCCTCCGACAGGGACAAATGACCCATGTGCCTTGCTTGGCTCACGTCCTTAACTTGGTGGTGCAGTGGTTCTTGGGCAGGTACCCGGGCTTACAGGATGTCCTGAGGCAGGCCAGGAAAGTCTGTGTGCATTTCCGCCGGTCATATAATGCCAGTGCTCGGCTGACGGACCTCCAAAAGGAGTTTAACCTGCCCAAGAACCGCCTAATCTGTGATATGCCCACCAGGTGGAACTCAACGTTGGCCATGCTGCAGCAGCTGCACACGCAGCAGAGGGCCATCGATGAGTACCTGTGCGAATATGGCACCAGGACAGGGTCAGGGGAGCTTGTTTTTTTTCCCCACGCCAGTGGGCCATGATCAGAGATGCATGCACTGTCCTGTCACCATTTGAGGAGGCCATGAGGATGGTGAGCAGTGACAGTGCATGCATCAGTGACACTGCCCCCCTTGTCCACCTGTTGGAGCACACGCTGCGTGGAATAATGGACAGGGCACTTGAGGCAGAACAGAGGCAGGAAGAGGAGGACTTCCTTAGCTCTCAAGGCCCCCTTTATCCAGACAGTGTTCCTGCGTGCCCGCCGATCACACAGGAAGAGGACGAGGAGGAGGAGGAGGAGGAAGATTGTGTCAGTATGGAGGTGGAGCCTGGCACTCAGCATCAGCAGCAGTCTTTAAGGGATCAGTACCAAGAAACACATGGACTTGTACGTGGCTGGGAGGAGGTGGCTGCGGACCATGTCGTCCTTAGTGACCCAGAGGACTCCGGACCGAATGCCTCAGCAAACCTACGCTGCATGGCCTCCCTGATCCTGCAAAGCCTGCGGAAGGATCCTCGTATTCGTGGTATCAAGGAGAAGGACCAATACTGGCTGGCAACCCTCCTTGATCCATGTTACAAGGGTAAGGTTGCGGACCTTATCTTGCCATCGCAGAGGGAGCAGAGGATGAAACATCTTCGGGAGGCCTTGCAGAAAGGTCTGTGCAACACGTTCCCAGAGACTGGGAGGTTACAAACTCCTGTTTCTGGACAACGTGTTGCTGAGGCTTCGGTCAGTCAAAGAAGGAGCGGTGGAGAAGGTGGCCGTCTGACCGATGCGTTCAGGCAATTTTTTGGTCCGCAGCCCCAAGGTATGATCGGTTCCAGCAACCATCGCCAGCGTCTGTTTTACATGGTGCAGGAATACCTAGGGGCAAGATCAGACTTGGACACCTTTCCCACCGAAAATCCTCTGGGTTACTGGGTCTTGAGGATGGATCACTGGCCAGAGCTTGCACAGTATGCAATTGAGCTACTGGCCTGTCCTGCATCCAGCGTTCTTTCGGAACGCACATTCAGTGCTGCTGGAGGCGTGGTAACCGATCACAGGGTGCGTCTGTCCACCGACTTGGTCGATCGACTGACCTTCATAAAAATGAATCAGTCTTGGATCACCACCAGCTACCAAGCACCTGATGCTGATGTAACCGAATAGTTTTTTTTCAAATCTCAGATCCCTTCAAAGACTGCCTATGCTGATGCTGAGTGACTATCCCTGAGTAATTATCCTCTTCCTCCTCAATCATCACGCTGATAGCTTGTAAGAACATTTTTGGTTCTGGGCGCCACCACCAGTGCCTAAGGCACAATTTTTCAGCCCCTGTTTAACAGGGGCGTGTAATTACAATTTTTGATGCAATACTTTGCAGCAGGGCTCATTCCTGCGTTCCAACTAGAGTGTCTGTGAGGGGTTGCAGTGTTGTGGCACCAGCACCAGTGCCTAAGGCCCAATTTTTCTGCCCCTGTTTAACAGGGGCGTGTAATTACAATTTTTGATGCAATACTTTGCAGCAGGGCTCGTTCCTGCGTTCCAACTAGAGTGTCTGTGAGGGGTTGCAGTGTTGTGGCACCAGCACCAGTGCCTAAGGCCCAATTTTTCTGCCCCTGTTTACCAGGGGCGTGTAATTACAATTTTTGATGCAATACTTTGCAGCAGGGCTCGTTCCTGCGTTCCAACTAGAGTGTCTGTGAGGAGTTGCAGTGTTGTGGCACCAGCCCCAGTGCCTAAGGCCCAATTTTTCTGCCCCTGTTTAACAGGGGCGTGTAATTACAATTTTTGATGCAATACTTTGCAGCAGGGCTCGTTCCTGCGTTCCAACTAGAGTGTCTGTGAGGGGTTGCAGTGTTGTGGTACCAGCACCACCACCACCACCAAAGGCCCATTTTTTCTGCCCCTGTTCAACAGGGGCATGTAATTACAATTCTTGATCTAATATTTTCACAGCAGGGCCCTGTGAGGGCTTACAGTGTTGTGGCCACAACAACAACTAAGGCCCAAATTTCTGCTGAGTATATAGGGCAGGCCCCTACTTTCAAACATCTAACTTAAAAACGACTCCTACTTGCAAACGGAAGGAGACAACAGGAAGTGAGATGAAATCTACCCCTAGGAAGGGAAACTCTCCTGTAAGAGTTAATATGGGAAAAACATTTCTCCTTTCCACTGATGCTTTCCAATCCTTGTTCCACAAAAAAAACCCAAATTCTCAAAAAGCATTTGTCATTGGGACAAAAAGTGAGGTGAAATCTTCTAAAGAGGAGGAAAGACAGCAAAACAAATGTCACAGGGGTGATAACCCTTCCCTATGTTTTCCAAAAAGCTTAAAAAAGATTTTTTGGCTGAAGCTAAACACGTTAAAAATGTACCCATTCAAAATGACAAACAGATTCTACTTAACAACAAACCTACAGTCCCTGTCTTGTTTGCACCGCCTGTATACTACTGTTCAGAGTATATAAAGCCTGGTGGCCCCACACCTTTCCTTATTTTAATTTGGTTGCGAGGTTCCCCTTAATATCCATACAAGACCCAAAAGGCCTGGTAATGGACTGGGGGGTACCCATGGGGTTTGTCTCACTGATTTTCATCCATATTACCAGGACCGGACATTACATTAAACCCGCAAGCAGTTTTAAATGAGATTTTCTCCTTAAAAAATGACATTTGGTGCAGGGACTGTTCTAAACACGGGAAACACGTGCCACTTTACAGGCATACTATAGACACCCCCCAGGTACGATATTTAAAGGAATATTTCCCTTTTTTTTTTTTGTACTTTAAGCATCATTAAAATCACTGCTCCCGAAAAAACGGCTGTTTTTAAAAGTTTTTTTTGCATTGATACATGTCCCCTGGGGTAGGACCCAGGTCCCCAAACCCTTTTTAGGACAATACCATGCAAATTAGCCTTTAAAATGAGCACTTTTGATTTCGAACGTTCGAGTCCCATAGACGTCAATGGGGTTCTAACGTTCGTGCAAACTTTCGGTCCGTTCGCAGGTTCTGGTGCGAACCGAACCGGGGGGTGTTCGGCTCATCCCTATCTACCAGTCACACTCTGACTTATAATACCACAAATATGGTAACAAGTCCGGGAAACTGTTGGTAAGACTGTGTAAAGGCAATCACACCCCCACTCATATACCAGAGCTAAAAGATTCACAAGGTAATGTCATCTCCTCGGCGGACGGTATCAGTTCAATCTTAGAACAATTCTATACCAGGCTCTACAGCCCAGACCCCATTAATCTGACCTCCACCCAGGCCTTCCCAGCCAAACTGCCCCTTCCACAAATCGACCCAGCCTCACTGACCAACATCAACTCGCCCATAACCGAACAGGAGATACACAAAATAATATTCTCTTTAGCAAATGGGAAAGCCCCGGGTCCAGGTGGCTACACTCCCAAATTCCACAAACTGATGGCATGCACTGTAATCCCCACACTAGCTTCAGTATATCAGGAAATATTAAAAGGTGGCAAATTCCTACCTTCTGGTTACCAAGCCCACATAAAGTTGATTGCAAAAAAAGGCAAGGACCCCACTGAACCTGGCTCATATAGACCAATCTCTCCACTAAACTTGGACTCTAAAATCCTATCCAAAGTCATGGCAAATAGACTCACTAAAATTATGCCCACCCTCATACATCCACCTTAGGCAGGCTTCACTTCACGGCTTCTAACAGCTGAAAAGTTCTCACGGTCCTGGAATATGCAAAATCAAATCCCAATAGCGATATAGATATAATTTCCCTTTACACCAAAAAAGCTTTTGATAACGTCAGTTTCTCCTGGTTATCATTAGTTTTACAAAGTTTTGTTTTTTTGGGCCCCTTTTTACACTTAATTACAACCATGTATGATTCACCCACAGCAAACATAGTAGCAGCGGGCCTTATTTCAAACCCAATCAAACTCCACAAGGGTACCAAACTGGGATGCCCCCTATCCCCACTCCTCTTCAATTTGGCTCTAGAACCTCTTTCACGCTACATCCTCTCTCACCCCTCACTACATGGAATAGGCATAGGCCACCACCACCTTCCTCTAGCGATATTTGCGGACAACATTCTTTTTTTTACTTCTGATCCCACTTCCGATATGGTGCTCATCCAGGAGATCTTCTGAAACTATTCCAGCCTTCGTATTAATTTCTCCAAGATTGAAATCCTCCGCCTTTTCCACTCTAAGAACCCCCCTTGGCTTAACGCCTCAATTTTTTCAGTTGCTAAAAACCACATTACATACCTTGGTTTAAAGATAGGCAAGTCACTGCCCTCCTTATATAATCTCAATTTTACCCCAGTTTTGTCAGAAGTCAAGGGTGAACTGGAAACATGAATGGATCTCGCTTCTCGGGAGGTGCCACCTGTTTAAAATGGTCTGCTTCACCAGACTACTGTACCCTCTCCAAACCATTCCACTACTACTACAACATAATCATGTACAGAACCTACAAAAATCTTTATTCTGTGGCACGGATGGCGCCCTCGCATCTCCAAACACAAACTTTTCCTCCCCAGAAGCGAGGGGGGAGCGAATCTCCCCAACATAAGGGTTTATATTTTGTCCTGCTTGTTAAGAATTTGTTTCGACTGGCTATCTCTATGTTCTAAGTACACAAATTTTGGACTTGAATCCCACATGGGAAGCCCATACAGTTTATCTGCTCTGCTGCACTGCAAACAATGCTCTATCCCACCACGTCTCCAGCAAAACATACTAATACAGGATACATTGGTTGCCTGGAGAGAAACCAGATGAAAACTAACATTATCTCCATGGGTTTCCCACTACCTCCCTATCCACGAGAAGCCCTCTGTCCAGAATGCAAAATGGCACGTGGAATACACTATATGGGCCTTCGCACTATATATATATCGCACTTCGTGCAACTCTTTGACCCATCCACAGTATCAGCACTTCCGACCCATCACTCGCTGTCA
This sequence comes from Lithobates clamitans, assembly GCA_037952925.1. Lineage (NCBI taxonomy): Eukaryota > Metazoa > Chordata > Amphibia > Anura > Ranidae > Lithobates > Lithobates clamitans. Next base: position 380,217 of record JBBGZY010000632.1, on the reverse strand, counting down.
CACGTAAAGCTACCAGAGTGCTATTTCCTATATATTCACCAAGCAGTCCAGCACATCTGTGCCCTGTGCCCAAATAAGTCACAAAGATTTCAGCACACTTCCTGGACACTTTATTGGAGAAACAACAATACAAAATATCTGACGTTTACAAACCTTTAAATACACACTTCAGGCTGTGTGCTGGCGTCTCCTTGTTACCTTTTTTCTCTTGGTGTCAGGAAAGCATGTCACAAATGATTCATACTTTTAGCAGAGCAATGAAGCAGAAGACAGAAATTACACTTAGTGCTCTTAATTGAGAAAAGCACATGCTCTATAGGGATATGCTTTGTTCATATTTCATTGTTCATGCCTGAGGTCTACAACTACTGTAATGCCCCGTACACACGGTGGGATTTTCCGACAGAAAATGTGTGATAGGACCTTGTTGTCGAAAATTCCGACTGTGTGTAGGCTCCATCACACATTTTCCATCGGATTTTCCGACACACAAAGTTTGAGAGCAGGCTATAAAATTTTCCGACAACAAAATCCGTTGTCGGAATTTCCGATCGTGTTTACACAAATCCGAGGCGCAAAGTGCCACGCTTGCTCAGAATAAATAAAGAGATGAAAGCTATTGGCTACTGCCCCGTTTATAGTCCCAACGTACGTGTTTTACGTCACCGCGTTCAGAATAATCGGATTTTCTGACAACCTTGTGTGACCGTGTGTATGCAAGACAAGTTTGAGCCAACATCCGTCGGAAAAAATCCTAGGATTTTGTTGTCGGAATGTCCGATCAATGTCCGACCGTGTGTACGGGGCATTAGACTATCTGGGAATTTCTGATATTCAGCCAGCATGGTAAGCCTGGCAGGGTATGCTCCTTGTTTGCTTACATTTGAGTTATCAGACTTTTTTTGGTAATGTATTTTTAGGACAAAAGGTACCTATTTTACTCGTCTTAATCAAATTGTAATGATTTGTGAGTATATGTTATATTGTCACTGTCTACTGTTCATCAAATTGCTATAGATAAGAGAAGAAATAGTAATGCCGTTTACAGGGTATATATAGGCCACATCTGCTGTATTATGTGTCTAGAGGCAAGAGGGTATAGGCACAAGTAGAGAAGAGAGAAGACTGATCTGTCATTATGGGCATTAAAGGGGTTGTAAACCTTCATTTTTTTTTTATAAATAAAACATGTCATACTTCCGCGGTGCAGTTCGTTTTGCACTGAGTGGCCATGATCCACCTCTTTTGGGGTCCCCTGGCAGTGCTGGTAGCTCCTCCCTGCATCAGGTGTCCTTGGTGGACACCCGTGCAGGCGCACTCCTGAGTCCTACTTCTGTGTGTATTCACACAAAAAGCAGGATCCGGCCCTGCCCCCTGGCGCCCACGTCATTGTATTTGATTGACAGCAGCGGAAGCCAATTGGCTGCGCTGCTATCAACCTATCTAATCGAGAGCCGAGGCAAGGAGCAGAGAAGTAGTAGAAGTCAGGGCCGATCCTGAGCAGGTGCATGGGGTGCATCGCACCCGGGCGCCACAGAGGTGGGGGCGCCGAAGCTCCAGAGTGCTCCCCTCCCTCCTCCTCTCCTTGTCTGTGTCCAGAGCAGGTGCTGAGGATCCCCATCCCGCTTGCTCTCTCCGCCGACAACTGACAGGAGCAGATCAGAGGAGGAGACACTGTGCCGCCGCTGTTATCAACGGGAAGAGGGCTCTCTGGTTTTCCTGCCCATCCCCCCTCCCTCCTCCTGTCAGAGGAGGAGAGCGAAGCAGCCAGAGATCAGAGCGGCCTTGTCTCTGAGTAAAGAGAGAGCAGCCGCGGGCTCTTCTTTCCCCCTCCCTCTCCTCCTTGCGCTGCTGTACTAGTGAGTGCCAGCAAAACCTCCCACCATGTTTCTTCTCCCTCCTTCATTGAAGAGGATTGTGGAACATGTAGTCCTGAGGACTGGCGGCCCCATTGTATAACAAAATAAAAAATACAGCGCTGTCTGAAGAATACTTCCAGGAGAGACAAGATTGTAATCACCCGTCTGTTCTAGAAGATACAAATTTTGCTGCAGTTTAAAATGTGAGATACCCACAATCAGCAAAATGTTAAACGAAAAAACTGAGCTATGTGAGACCAAATATAAGATGTAATTTCACAATAGGTACTGCATAACTCATAAAATAATTCAAATACCTAAATCCAATCGGTATACTTCGCAGTATTCTATCTCTAAAATGGTGCAAATAATCACATCATAAAAAGGATTCACATCTTAAAGTAGTAAAAAAGTAATGAGGAGGTTATTGTTTTCAAAGAAAAGTGAGCTGGTATTACTGTTGATCAATCACTGGTCACAGTATAGGAACGTCTCTCCTTCATATAAAATAGTGACATCAAACTTGGCACCATTGTAACCCAGAAACTGCAGCCACCAGCATGCCCAGCTGAATGGGAGAGGGAGCCTGGGGGAGCCTGGGAAATCTTTCAGGGAAGTGCACCCAGGACTCCAGGGAGAGGACAGTGCCGAGGGGACACCATCAGAGCGAGAACCCCGCTGTCCTGCGCCACCAGAGGGAAAGCCATGAAACCTAGCGCCATCCCTGGTGAAGAGAGAAACAGTCATTGCCAGAATCTAGATCTGAGGGCTACCCAGTGGAGTCACTACGGGCAACACAGAGTGAGTCGACTTCTGATCAGAGGAACTGACCAGCTCCTGTAGTATGCCCGCAGTCTCTGACCAGCTCCTGTAGTATGCCCGCAGTAAATGACCAGCTGGTGTAGTATGCCCGCAGTCTATGACCATCTCCTGTAGTATGCCCACAGTCTAAAACCATCTCCTGTAGTATGCCAGCAGTCTCTCACTGTCTCCTATAGTATGTCTGCAGTCTCTGACCATCTCCTGTAGTATGTCCGCAGTCTCTGACCATTTCCTGTAGTATGCCTGCAGTCTCTAACCGTCTCCTGTAGTATGCCCGCAGTCTCTGACCATCTCCTGTAGTATGCCCACAGTCTAAAATCATCTCCTGTAGTATGCCTGCAGTCTCTAACCGTCTCCTGTAGTATGCCCGCAGTCTCTGACCATCTCCTGTAGTATGCCCACAGTCTAAAACCATCTCCTGTAGTATGCCAGCAGTCTCTCACTGTCTCCTATAGTATGTCTGCAGTCTCTGACCATCTCCTGTACTGTGTCTGCAGTCTCTGACCATCTCCTGTACAATGTCTGCAGTCTCTGACCGTCTCCTGTACTATGTCTGCAGTATGTCTGGGGGCTCTTTCTAACAGACTCTCTAACAAAAGCCCTCTCTGTGTGCATCAGAGAGACCCCCCTCCATGTCCCATTAGTGTATTCTCTTCTTGTATTTTCTTTGTTAAAAGATAATGGGAGGATCCCAGGGTAACAAAGACTTCTTAGGGGAGTATCTCTGTGAGTCGTGTCCATAGAAACATTTGTAAAGGGGAGGAGTTAGTAAGATGACCAAGCCCATGTGGGGGCACCAGAAATATTTCTGCACCCAGGCCTCTGTCACCCTAGGATCGGCCCTGGTAGAGGTAGCAGGCTAATGGGACTCACATGGTGCATGCGTGCACAGCAGGTTCCCTGAGCTTCAAGCAGCTTCTTGCTCTTAGGAGTGGTGATGGGCTCCCTTCTGCTTTTCCCTGCCACCACCGGCAAAGCCTTCAGGGCCACGCATGCACGGGGGTACATTTGCCCACTCTGGATATACCGACATGTTTGTGTTGATGGTGGATACTTCCTATATAAGGGCAAATCTGGGGCATGAAGTACTTTACCTGTTGTTTTTCTCTTGTTTTTTGATGGTGAGCTCTTGCCACTACTTCCACCAAATAAGGATAGGTAACTACACTTTATACTCTTATTACTTTGCAGGCTCTCCTCAGTAGTGGAATATACTGGATATAGTATATTTCAGATTTTCAAATTTTCGGGTTTTTGGATTATCGAATTTAGAATTTATGAATTTCCGAATTTTCGCATTTTCGAATTTACGAATTCACGAATATTCAGAAAAATTCGTAAAACAGGTTTTCATTAATTTGGATGTTTCTGAATTAACAAATTTGTTGAAATTTAGATTATAGTCATGGACATAGAGAGGCTTTTCAAGAACACCAGACCTGTGTTAATTTGGACTGTTGTGTCTGGGTGCATGGAAGACAGGATGAATACTAGGGGTGTGGAATTTAATTGCTGCATCGATGCATCGCGATTTGGGCGTCACAGATGAGGCATCGATGCAAGCACCCCGAAAAATCGATGTCGGGTGTGGCGTCATCCCGACTTGCCCCGCCCCTCCTGGAAGTGTGCTCCAAGCGTTTTTTTCAAAATGGCTTTTGCTATTAAATACAATTGTAATCCATTAAGTGGTGATCGCTGTATGTGTTTTTTTTAAAAATATATGAAGCTTCATACCTCGTTTTTAGTCTGTGTATATAACTGTATATCCCGGCGCTCATGTGACTGCTCGGTCCGGCACGCCCCTCTCCTCTCAATATCTCCTGACGTCAGCCCCGCCCGCCTCTCTTCTGATCTGATAGCTACAGTTGGTGGGCGGGGCTGAGAACTCCCACTGACGTCAGGAGAGACAGAGAGACATGAGACTGAGAGGAGAGAGATGCGGGCCGAACTGAGCAGTCACATGAGCGGCTTATACAGTTTTATACACAGACTAAAAAAACGAGGTATGAATATGCATATATTTAAAAAAAAAACACATACACACATGCAGTCACCACTTAATGGATTACAACTGCATTTATTATCAAAAGCCATTTTGAAGAGAAGAAGATGAAGAGAAGAAGATGAAGAGAAGAGCGGGAGCCTCCCTCCATGCCATCATGGATGCGGAGCGGCCCGAGGAGAAGAAGGGAAGAAGAAGCCAACATCGCGGAGGAAGATGCCGGACTAGAACACCGGAGGAAAAACCAGAAGAACCAGAAGAACCAGAAGAAGAAACCGAAGGAAGATAGAAGATAGAAGAAAGAAGAAAGAAGAAGCATTTAAATAAAGGATTTGTCAAAAACTGTCACTTGTCATTTTTAACATTTTTGACACTTTTTTAGTGAAATGGTAGGGGTACAAGTATGCCCTTACCATTTCACACAGGGGGGAGGGCCAGGATCTGGGGGTCCCCTTGTTAAACGGGGCTTCCAGATTCCGATAAGCCCCCCGCCTGCAGACCCCCGCAACCACCGGCCAGGGTTGTGGGGATGAGGCCCTTGTCCTCATCAACATGGGGACAAGGTGTTTAGGGGGGCTGCCCCAAAGCACCCTCCCAATGTTGAGGGCATGTGGCCTGGTACGGTTCAGGAGGGGGGGCGCTCTCTCGTCTGCCAGGTTGCGTACTCGGATAAGGGTCTGGTATGGATTTTTGGGGGATCCCACGCCGTTTTTTTTCTAAATTTTGAAGGGTCTGGTATAGATTTTGAGGGGGACCCCACGCCATTTTTAAAAAAATTTTGGCCGGAGTTCCCCTTAATATCCATACCAGACCTGAAGGGCCTGGTATGGAATTTAGGAGGACCCCCCACGTCATTTTTTTTTTATTTTGGTTTGGGGTTCCCCTGTGGGGAAATCCCATGCCATTTTTATCAATGAACTTTTATGTGTATTGTCGGACCAGCAGTTTATTAATAGCAGCGAGTAGTTTTAAATGACTTTTTTTCCTTTAAAATGTCATTTTGCTGTCAGACTGTTCTAAACACGGGAAACATGCACCCCTTTACAGGCATACTATAGACACCCCCCCAGCGGCGTGGCCACCCAAACCCTCCATTCTCTCCCCTGCCTGTCCACGGCGCTGGCAATACTACTGTGGGCATCCGGCTGTGACAGCTTGCAGCTTCACAGCCGAGTGCGCCTGACTCACTGCACTGTCCTGCACAGCTAGGCAATCTTCTGGGAACTGTGATGTGTCCCAGAAGAGTGCAGGGTGGAAGGGCCGCCTAGGCGGCCCAAGCGGAAGTGGGAGCGTGTCAGTAATCGTGATGCATCGCAGAATCGAATCGAATCGTTGACCAGATAATCGTAATCGAATCAAATAATGAGACCAATGAAGATGCGCACCCCTAATGAATACATCCCATTTGTCTTTGCATTTCCCTGCTAGTAGTTCTTTATTGTACACACAGACTTTCTCCCCCTTTCTAAATGGGGTTTTAATGAGTCATTGGGAGAGGTCCCTGCAATTAGGTCACACAGTACCACAGTAGCCAATTACTTTAATGAACAAAAAAGTGTCACGCTTGCATAAAAGTTGTCCACATTCAAATGGTACCCCTTATGAAAGAAGTTTGACAACAAGTCCCACACCATCTTGCCACTTCTCTCCATGTAGTCTGGGCATCTGGGGGGCTACACTTGACTTCCTTTTCCCTCATACATTGTAAGGTGGTACATATATACTGTTGCCTTCTCACAGAGCTTATACAGGTTGACCCCATATCTAGCACACTTGCTGGGGAGATATTGCTTTATTGCAACCCTGCCAGTAAAATGTACAAGAGACTCGTCAATGTAGATGTTGTGTTGGGGTGCATACACATCTGAGAATTTCTGAGATAGGTAATTTATGAGGGGCCGAATTTTGTGGAGTTGATAATAGTCAAGGTCACCCCGGGACAACGGAGGGTATTGTCACTGAAATGCATAAAACACATTATTGTCTCATATCTTTTCTTGCCCATTGCAGCAGAGAACATGGGAATATGATGAATCGGGTGGGTGGACCAATATGCCCATAATTTATTCTTTTTTGTAATGCTCATGTTAAAGGTTAGGTCCAAAAAAGTTTTAAATTCGGAAATGGTGATGAATTTCCACTCGAATGGCCTAGCAAGGTATGAATTTGCATTGGCAGTGATGTACTGTTGGGCATAAAGATTACTTTGGTCAACAATCAAATTATAAAGGTCCAAAAAGTAAAGGAGTATTAAGTTCTTTTTCCACCTGAACCCCAGGCTGAGCTGTAAATGGGGGGATAACGGGTGCTGCTGAATCTGAGGACAGCCAGTTAGGGTTTGCAAGCACCTCTGGAAGGCTACTATGGGCTCTACAGGCCTGTGCTTGAAATCTTGGTGGCTGTGGTTGCATTACGCTATGAGTGCTAGCCACCTCTGCAGCTTGTACTGCACTGTTGGTGCTCGCCACTCCACCATGAAATTTACAGGTACCAATTGCGACTATGGGAAAAAGAGCTCCTGGCTAGCAATCAGCGACTGCTTGTGTGCTAAAAATAAAATGAACTGCTAGTGCTAGCATAAATCAGGCCTGATCTTGCTAATACTATGGTTTTGTGCATAATGTATCAGAGGTGGCAGTGATCAGAAAAATTATAATGACACTGAACTTGTTAGTACAGTTCTGTTCATGATCAAGATCCTGATCCGTACAGACACTATACTAGCAATGGCATTGATCAGTGACGTATAGAGTAACTGCAATAGTGTGATGAGTAATCTACCGCTAACTGACACTGGCTGGGAGGGACACTAACTAACACTAATGCTATCTGATGTCACTAGTGACACCAATACAGTGATCAGTGATAAATACTGTCACTGACACTGTACTAATGGCATTGGCTGGGTGAAAGCTTACCTCCCAACCTTTTGAGATTGGAATGAGGGACACCTATTAGAAAAAGTATGTATAAAATATGCAATGATATGCACCTTGGGTGAAATGTGCAGCACTTATGTGATCATATAAACCATAACAAATAATATGAGTACAAAAAACGTGAATAATAAATGATGTGCTCAAAAATACTCCAAGCAGTCCTCTATTATGACATGTGATGTCTATAAACAGAGGAACTTGGACGTGTGATGTCCAAAAAAGAAAAAAGTCAGTGACAAGCTTCAATCATGTGTGATGATAATCCTCCACCATATGCGGATATAATATAGTGACAGTCTTATACTTCAAATATGTATGATGTAATAACAGTTGATAGTAGACCCACCACCAAAGACACCAGAAGCTGCTTACCAGAGGGATTGAACTCAAATAGGTGTACACCTAGTAAGTCAATTAAGCTTTGTGGTATAATATACCAAGGGGATCAGATGCTCTATCCAGGTATGGCCCCCAGATGGACCTCCGAACAGGTGTAAGGTATGGATGGACTCAGTAGATATAGGCAGTCAGCCCCACCATTAAAAGAAAGAGGAAGGCATATAGCGTAACTCCGTATGGAAATTTGAATACATGAAAAGCAAAGGAAATACACTCACGTGTTTAGCAGTAAAATCAAGCGCTTGTATAAAAGAAGACAGTGGTCTCAGCATATCCTCCTGACGTGTTTCAACTTAGAAGTCATCATCTGGGGTCACAATATAGTGCACTGGGGACAAGATTAGAGATTTTTTGGATACATTCTGGTGTCACTTTGACTTTGGATAGAAGTAACGGGTGCATTAAAATTGGTCTTTGGGTGTCGGTGGCGCCTTCCCTCCGTAACCCTATAGAGGTAATCTTGATGAAAGCAAGAATTTGCCCTGCTGTAAAAAATTGCAATGATATGCACCTGTCAAACAGGTGCAGAAAAATTGGTCTTTGGGTGTCGGTGGTGCCTTCCCACCATAACCCTATAGAGGTACTCTTGATGTAAGCAAGAATTTGCCCTGCTGTAAAAAATTGCAATGATATCCACCTGTCAAACAGGTGCAGAAAAATTGGTCTTTGGGTGTTAATTGTGCCCATGAAACCTATACCAAAAACATTCTTCCAGATGAAATGATTGAACACCCTCAAAGCTAGGTAGCCCCAAAGTCCTGCAGAGATTCCACATCCCAAAAAGACTTAATCAGTGACATCGGCATCAGGGGCTTCATAGCTGGTAATCCAGGACTGATTAATTATTATAAAAGTCAAACGGTCCACAGAGTCTGTAGACAGACGTGTTCTATAATCAGTAACGAAACCTCCTGCAGCACTGAATGCCCGTTCTGAAAGCACACTGGATGCAGGGCAGCCCAACAACTCAATAGCATACTGGGCAAGTTCTAGCCAGTGGTCTATTCTCATGACCCAGTAAGCCAGTGGATCGTCAGTTGGAAATCTCTCCTTCTCTGTTTTGGCCCCGAGGCAATAGTCCACCATGTGATGCAGACGCTGCTGATGGGATATGGAAGCTGACAGCCCTGGGCGGCGGGGACTAAAAAAATTCCGAAATGCCTCACTTAGGCGGATGCCTTCTCCAACGCTCCTTTCTTGAGCAACGCAAGGCTCAAAACAACATTTTCCACCACACTGTAACCTCCTAGTCAGAAAAACATTCAATAAAATCCTCTGTAATGTGTCCTCAAGAGATTTTATCCTCTGCACTCTCTGTGGGGACGGGATGAGTTCAGAGACCTTCCATTTATAACGGTGGTCAGGGAGGGTTGCCAATCAGTAATCATCCTTCTCATTTATGCCCCATATTCTTGGGTCCTTTCGCAGGCTTTGAAGCATGAGGTTGCCCATGCGCCTCAAATTTGCAGATGCTTAAGAAGCAGACAGCTCGGGGTCACTCAGAATGACAGCATCTGGAACTTCCTCCTCCCAGCCACGTACTACTCCCAAGGGTCCTGGGGTTGAAAAGCCATCGCTTACAGATTGACACATGTCTTCCTCTTCTTCAAAGCTTATGAAAGTGCCAGAATCCTCCTCCTCATCCTCCTCCCCTCTCCTCCTGTGTGTTCTGTGACATAGGAATGATGGTGTCTGCATAAAGTGGGCCTTGAGAGTAAAGGAAGTCCTCCTCTTCCTCCTGCTGCTCTGCCTCCAGTGCTCTGTCCATAATGCCATGCAGAGTCTGCTCCAGCAGGAACACAACAGGGATTGTGTCACTGATACATGCACTGTCACTGCTCACCATCCTTGTGGCCTCCTCAAATGGTGACAATACAGTGTATGCATCCTTAAAAAAAAGCCATTGGCGTGGGGAAAAAAAGCAGAGGCAGCCTGAGCCTGTCATCATGCCGTACTGACACAAGTATTCGTTGATGGCCCTCTGCTACATGTATAGCTTCTGCAGCATTCCCAAAGTGGAGTTCCACCTGATGGGCATGTCACAAATCAGGTGGTTTACGGGCAGGTGGAGTTCCCGCTGAATTTCAGACAACCGACCACTGGCTGTGTATGAAAGCCTAAAATGGCTACAGACTCTTCTGGCCTGCTTTAGTACATCTTGCAACCCTGGGTACATACTTAGGAAACACTGCACCACCAAATTGAGGACATGTGCCAACTTATCCTGTCTAAGGGCGGACAGGAGGTTTGAGCCATTATCGGACACCACCATTCCTGGCTCCAGCTGGCGTGGTGTGAACCTCCTCCGGGCCTGTCCTTGCAGAGCTGCAAGAATCTCTGCTCTGGTGTGGTTTCTGTCCCCTAAACACACCAGCTGAAGCACTGCATGGCACCTTTTAGCCTGACTCTGGGAAAAGCCCTTTGAACGCTTAGGGGGTACCTGATGTTCATAGGTCAATTCTGCAGAGGAGGGCATGGAGGTAGTGGAGGAGGGGGAGGAGGAAGAGGGGGTAGAGCTCACAGATCTGGCATCATCACCACCAGCTGTATGGAGATGTGGGGGCACAACAAGCTGCAGCACTGAGACCTGTCCTGCATCCTTTCGAGTTGCAAGCAGTGTTACCCAGTGTGCTGTGAATGAAATATATCGTCCCTGCCCATTCTTGCTGGACCACGTGTCAGCAGTAAGGTGGATTTTACGGCTGACTGCCTTGCCCAATGATGCCAGAAAATTCCATTCCACGTGATGGTAGAGAGATGGAACAACCTTACGTGAAAAGTAGTATCGACTGGGAACCTGCCATTGTGGTACAGCACATTGTGCAAATTCATGGAAGGGGGCAGAATCCACCAGGCTGAAAGGCAGAAGTTAGAGAGCCAACAGCGTTGACAAGCTTGCATTCAGGCGCTGGGCATGTCATGGCAGGGACTGTATTTTTTTTTCCGCTGCAGAAGATGGGGCAGAGAAATTTGCTGGCTACAGTCTACAGCTGGTGGTGTGCTGCTGGTAGATGAGCTGCTAGGACCTTGGACACCCTGTGCTATACCATCATCCCTGTCAGTGGAGGCTGCTGAAAGGTAATGACTCGGTATCGCAGGGGCAGACTGAAGTGGGTAAGGAGGAGGAGGGACCGATTTATGCCCCTTTTGTGTGGCTTTTAGGTGCTCTTGCCAACGGGCTGAGTGGTTAGACGTTAAATGCCATGTCAGGCATGTGGTACCCAAATGGTTGGTGTTTTTGCCACGCTTGATGTGTCTGTGACACAGTTTGCAGATAGCAACAGTGCGATCTGCTGAAGATGTGCTGAAAAAGGCCCAGACAGCTGAGCTGTGGGGAGTGGGCCGGGAGATAACAGCTACAGAATATAATGGAATAGGGTGGCTGCTCTCTACTCTTTCTTGATGCCGACCTCCTTGGGGTTGTGCCACCTCACCTTCAGTTTCCTCCTCTGCTCTGGCACCCGTCGCATCAGTGACCTCATCATCATCATCTCCATCTCCTCCTTCATCATTACCACTGGAGACAACTTGGTAATACGCTGCGGCTTGGGGAACATGAATGCCAATTTGTCTACCAGTGTTCCTCCCTCTCTCTAGGCTCATGTTCCTGTCATCCTCAACCTCAGAACCAGCATCTGAATCCAGTAATGGCTGGGCAACATCAAGGAGCAAGTGGCTGACGTTGTGGTCAAATAACTCAGCTGACTCCTCAATGGCTGATGTTAGGGCTATGGCAGGAATAGATGTGGACAAGGAGGCAAGTTTATCCACTCTGGCAACTGCAGGGGACTGCATACTTGTCTCTGCTTGTGTGACATAGGATGAGGAGGAGGAGGAAGGTTTAGTAAGCCAGTCCACCACCTCCTCTGCATGCTGTGGCTGGATAGCACGGGCAAACTCACTAAACAGAGGAAATGATGCCCTGCCTGAGGACTGACCACCATGTCCACCTTTGCCTGTGGACACATTTGTTGCTGGCCCCCTTACAGTGCCAAGGGAACGTCTGCCTCTCCTTGTTGTTCTCCCAGACATTATTGGGAGGGAGGGGGCGGTGCTTATAAGCAAATGTAAAGGAGAAGTTGAAATCTGTACGTAGATGCACTTTATTCAATGTAATTAATTTGAGTACTCACACTACATAGACACACTCCACGGATACAATATAATATACTGCAAAATAATGCACCAAACGTACAGTGACGCACAGAAATATATAGCGTTAAACTGGCAGTAACCCACACAGAAGTAAATGGCGTTAAACTGGCAGTAACAGACAAAACTATATGGCGTTAAACTTGTAGTAATGCACACAGAACTATATGGCTTTAAAGTGGCAGTAACGCACGCAAAATGATATGGCGTTAAACTGGCAGTAACGCACGCAATAAAATATGGCGTTAAACTGGCAGTAACACACGCAAAACGATATGGCGTTAAACTGGCAGTAACGCGCGCAAAACCATATGGCGTTAAACTGGCAGTAACACACGCAAAACTATATGGCGTTAAACTGGCAGTAATGCACGCAAAACTATATGGTGTTAAACTGGAAGTAACGCACGCAAAACTATATGGCGTTAAACTGGCAGTAATACACGCAATATGATATGGCGTTAAACTGGCAGTAACGCATGCAAAACTATATGGCGTTAAACTGACAGTAACGCACGCAAACCGATATGGCGTTAAACTGGCAGTAATGCACGCAAAACTATATGGCGTTAAACTGGCAGTAACGCACGCAATATAATATGGTGTTTAACTGGCAGTTACGCACGCAATACATTATGGAGTTAAACTGGCAGTAACGCAATCCAATAGATGGTGTTCAACCATCACTACACTGAAGCTTTCTGAACTGTCTCTACTCTAGCTATATACTAATGTCAAGATTACTGACACGGTCTCACTACACTACACTGAAACTATCTGAGCTGTCCCTACTCTAGCTGCACACTATGAAAAGCTGAATGATGGTCCTCCTAACTACACTCACACTATCCCTAGACTGACACTAAACTAATATTCTCCACTGACAATTGAAGCAAAATAGCACAGTATAGCACGCTAACTAATAGCACTGAACAGAGCCCTGTTCTATCTTTCTCCATGCCAAAATCACACTGAAAATGACTGCCATTGAAAGAATACTTTTATACTGTGGGGCGGGAATGAGACATGATTGGACAAAGTCATGATGACAGTGTCCAGTCATGACTCTGACAGTGCTCTGTGCCCAGATTGGCTGAATCTTTCACCGCTTCAGCCAATCACGGCTTGCAATGCACTGTTCAGTGCCGCAATGCCTTGTGGACGGTTCGGGGGGTCGAACAAATGGTTGAACGATCCGTTTGTTCGGCAGTTAAACGAACATCTGAACAATGAAAGTTTGGCCCGAACTTATGCTCGGGCTGAACCGTTTGCCCATCCCTAGTAAGCATTAGGGATGAGCCGAACACCCTCCTTTCAGTTTGCAGCAGAACATTCGAACAGGCAAAAAATTTGGCAGGAACACACGAACACCGTTAAAGTCTATGGGACACAAACATGAATAATCAAAAGTGCTAATTTTAAAGGCTTATATCAAGTTATTGCCATAAAAAGTGTTTGGGGACCTGGGTTCCGCCCCAGGGGACATGTATCAATGCAAAAAAAATTTGTAAAAATGGCCATTTTTTCGGGAGCAGTGATTTTTTTAATGCTTAAAATGAAACAAAAAAAATGAAATATTCCTTTGAACATCGTGCCTGGGGGGGAGTCTATAGTATGACTGTAAAGTAGCGCCTTTTTCCAGTGTTTAGAACAGTACCACAGCAAAATGACATTTCTAAAGAAAAAATTGTCATTTAAAACTGATCGCGGCTGTAATGAATTGTTGGGTTTCGCCAATTTAGATAAAACTCATTGAAAAAAACAGCATGGGATCCCCCCTAGTCCATCACCAGGCCCTTTGGGTTTGATATGAATATTAAGGGGAACCCTGAACCAAAATTTAAAAGAAAATTGTGTGGGGGTCCTTTGGGTCTGATATGGAAATTAAGGGGAACCCTGCACCAAATTTAAAAAAATGATGTAGGGTTGATGTAATAGGATCGTGTTCCTAATAGGAATACACGATCTGTCACTCCTGTCAGAACAGGGAAGTGTGTGTTTACACACACTCGTCTCCGTTCTGTGTCTCCTGGTCATGATCGATTGTGGCCGGCGGTCATCACGATCTTCGGCCACGAGCCACATGTCTTAAACATGTCTGTGCACGCGCCTGCTATTCGGACCCTGGAAGTAGCGTACAGTAGCGTGGTTTCACGCAGGGGAGCCAACCTGCCGCAGTAAAACTGTGGTGTCTGGTCCGGAAACGGTTAAAGGAGAATAAAACAAAAAAGATTAGTTAAACACACAAGTTTTTTTTTTTTACCACTACTATTCCTTTATACTGGCTTTTGAAATTTACAAATGCAGCTATTTAGAAATTGGAAAGGTTTAGCACTGGGAACACTTTTTGAAAGATAAATAGTGCATTTTATATACAACTATATATATATCAGACCAAAATGAGGAAAAAATGAGGAGGATAGAGGGTCCAAGGGACTTTGTTCCAAATCCAAAACAGTCCTTCAAAATTAGGGAGCTATATTGTTAAAGGGAAATCAAAGGGTTAACTGGAGGGCAATCAAATAGGGTAAATGTGCCTAACAGGTGTACACAAGTGTAAATGTGCTGCTTTTACACTCACGGGTCTAGCTTTCTCCCCTTCCTGAACTAAAAAGGGCAGCAGAAGAGAAGAATTAGCCAGATCTTGTGTCTTGTTTGTAAACAAGTCGATCAGCAAGTTCACAGCCAAAATCATTGCTGAAACCTGCTGACAAACTTGTGCTTTTGCCAATGAAAGTGCGGATCAGCAGGGGACTAAACCTGGAAGACAGGCGGTGACGTATGGGTAGTTTGCCGAGACTGCACCTGCCACCCACTCACAGTATATTTACTGTAAGCGGTCAGCAGGTGGTTAATATTATTCTATTATTTTGCATTTAGTGACAAATGCAATGGGGGTTATTTAAGAAAGGCAAATCCACTTTGCACTACAAGTGCAAACTACAAGTGCAAAGTGCACTTGAAATTGCACTGAAAGTGCACTTGGAAGTGCAGTTGCTGAAAATCTGAGGGGTAGATCTGAAATCAGGGGAAGCTCTGCTGATTTTATCATCCAATCATGTACAAGCTAAAATGCTGTTTTTTTATTTTCCTCGCATTTCCCCCTCGGATCTACAGCGATTGCACTTCCAAGTGCACTTTCAGTGCAATTTTAAGTGCACTTTGCACTTGTAGTTTGCACTTGTAGTGCAAAGTGGATTTGCCTTTCGTAAATAACCCCCATTGCATGGTAAATGGTGAATGCAAATCGCAATGCGTTTGCTTTGCTACACAACCTTTAAAGAATGAAATCAACAACATTTCACCACAGGCTGCAGGAAAGAAAATTGTTAGATTCCCCCATCCACACAGCCAGTGTGGATGGAGGAATCTCTCCCATGGAGCCATTGTGTTCTCCCGGTGTGGGGGGGGGGCATAGGGGGACCGTCCCTGCCGGGAGAGCACAGTAATTATTGTTAGCAGCTATAGCCACTGGCAATAATCGCAAGCAAAAATCTGACATGCTGGCTTTACCCAAGTTAATTGATGGATTGACTTTGGTACAATCAGCCTGCCCATAGGTGGTTAAAATCTCAGCTGGTTCCTGCTATACCAGATTCAAATCATCTATGGCCAGCTTAACACCTCTTTGTTCATTGACTCATGCACTAACCTGGCCCAGTCCAAGAGAATTGTGTTGAGTACTTAAGAGTTTGAGTCAAACCATGTATGTGCAGGCTTAATGTACCAAAGTTGATCGATTCATCAACTTGGGTACAACCAGCCTGCTGGTTTTTACATGCAATTATCACTAGTGGCAGTTATAGCTGCTAGCAATAATCACTGTGTTCTCCCAGCGAGTACAGCTTACTCCACCCCCCACCAGAAGAACATAATGGCTCAATGGGAGGGATTCCCCCATCAACACTGTCTATGGTTGCAGGAAAGAAATTCACTCTGTCTATGGCTGGCCTTATGTACAACCTTTGCACAATGGAATCACCCAGGGCTTTTTTTCTCAAACAATAAGTGCTGGAACTCAACCACAACCCCCCCCCCCAAAACCCCATCAAATAGTGGGTGTGGTCATATATCACAAACAGTAGAAGTGTGTTAAAGGGGCATTACATATCAGGATTGCATTACATACAGAGTGCAGAGTTCATGGGGGTTACACACAGAGTGCAGAGCTGTCACTTGTAAACACAGAAACCAGACTTCTGTGTTTACAAGTGATTGTGGTGAGCAGGCACCAAAGGGTCTGAGCCAGAGGTGGTGGAACTGAGTTCCACCAAGTTCCCCCTGAAAAAAAGCCCTGGAATCACCTAATTCCTCTGAAATTTACCATTTCAGCAAAATGCATTGCACTCAATAATGAATGAAAAATAATGGTGGTTAATGTTGCTTTTAAAGATTTTAGGGTCTTTAACTGGCTCTTGAGTTTTTTGTTTATATTCTAAAAACATAAAAAAAAAGGAGTGAAAATATTAACTTTTAACAATAGCGAATGGTTGTGTTACTGTCTCCATAAATTTAAATTAAAAAAAAAAAAACACACACAAATGACAACAAAATAAACCAAAAAAAGGAAAATTATTTTAAATCAAAGGGACATTTTTATTAATGGCATGTTCTGTACACACAGACTATTGATTAAACACAGAAAAGGTACCGTAAATGAAGCTATGATGATTATACATCATATGGTTATTTTACACATTTGTTGATAAACAAAATTATTTAGACCTCATATACACACAGGGGGTTTTTACCGCTGCTTTTAGCAGTGTCAGACTTTTTTTTTACAGCTTAAAAACGCCTCTCCCTGTTATTCTATGGCCTCATGCACACACAGGCTTTTAAGAGCTGTAAGTGGCATAGGCGTTTTCAAACTGTAAAAAACCCAGGGCCAGTGCGTTTTGAAGCAGCAGCGTTAAACTGTAAAAATGCCTGACGCGCCTAAACATGTCTTAAAGCATTAAACCGTGCCAAGCGTTTTTAAGCTGTAGTAATTGGGTTTGAGAGTGGAAAATAGAAGAGGGCAGAGAAAGGCTTCTAAACACTAATGCTGTTAAACGCGGCTAAACGTGCATTGATGCCAATGCAAAACGCTTCTAAAAGCACATTTTTACAGCTGCTCTTCCTGGCGTCAGAACTGGCTTTGCAGCTCATTTTTGTGCATGAGGACTTATTGTTGTGGCAAAGGTTTTTTTCTGAATAATAGAGAGAAAAGTGCAATTTTGACACTGTGCTACTATGCCACTGGGCAATGACCGCCAGTGCTTTAAGTGAAGTGTAATGCTTTAACTTCACTAAATCATAAGTCCAGTGGGTAGGGTAGCTTTATATCACATACATTTTACTTGCAGTATTGCAAGGTGAAATTAGAGGGCGGTTTTCCTGAAATTAAGTTGAGAGTTAACTCAAATTTGGTACAATTTCACTCTAATCTGTACACACTGGTATGAGGAAGGTAATGGGAGTGGGCCAGGGGAAGATTCTTAACAAGCAATTACTTTTTTGAGCTTTTATTTCTGCAATATATGATGTTTGAAGAGAACACAGGATTGCTAAACTGCTAATCCATAAGTAATTCACTGTCTCAGTGACAAAAATAATATAAAAATATTTGCACCTACTTTTCCTTTTTACTTTTAAATGCAAAATAGTACTAACTATGCTTTAAAATGTTACCATGCATAATTCAGTGTGCAGAATTAAACAAACCCTGCACAACTACACAGTTTGTTAAATTGCTAATCAGGTTTTTCCAAGTCTATTCAGTGATATGGAAAATGAAAAAGAATTGCATGCATAGCTTCTTTAATTTTTACAATAGTGTTTAATTACAACCTAATTATGATAAAGCACTGTGACAGAATGCAGTTCTGGGACAATTATTTAACAATTATCTTGCAAGAATATCAAGTAAAAAAATCTTCAGTTCATTATTAACAAAACGTTTCCTAGGCTGAACAAAACTTGTAAGTGTTGTTCCAAGGAGGCTATCTCATTATCATTATGACCTTGAAGTGGCTTTCAAAAGCATACTTTCATCCAACAAATAAAGCAGCTTTCATTTCTAGTTATTTCAGAGCAAGTCCCCAGGTTATGCTATATGAATATGTGTTAAGGCCGCAATCTACGCATGCAGATATGCATGATGCCAGGTCAA
Organism: Lithobates clamitans; assembly: GCA_037952925.1. Taxonomy (NCBI): domain Eukaryota; kingdom Metazoa; phylum Chordata; class Amphibia; order Anura; family Ranidae; genus Lithobates; species Lithobates clamitans. The sequence goes on along the minus strand of JBBGZY010000632.1, from coordinate 361,890 downwards.
AATGCTGAGGTCAGAGCCAGTGGTGGATCTATTGTAGCGTGACTTCTGGTCTGCTTTCTATTCATGGACCCCTCCAGTTTAATGAGTTCAGTCATAATATTCAGTGCACAAAGACAGCTGTGTTTTCCTTCTAATACAAACAGTATAGTATTTGCCAACTATTTACAGTATATGCTGGCATATAGTATAGTAGCTGAGTGCCCATTTATTCACCATGCATGGATGCAGGCACAGGCCCCTTTAACTGATTTTCCCACAACTCCCTGGGGTCCTGGATACACCCATAGAAAAGAGGTTGATCAGTTTCCCTCCCTTGGTTGCTAATAGAGGCCACACCTGATAAGGCCAAAGTAGCTGTTATCTGAAGCCAGGTGAGGGGCCCTCCACCACATGTCAGAACTTCATGTGGGCAGCCTGACAAGGGCCTAGTAGTATGCAGCTTCTCCAAAAGACTAGCTATTGTGGAGAGCCACTCCTCGATTGCCAACAGAGTACTCCAGTTCCAGAGCAGTGGAACCTAATCCTTGGGCCTTGGATCCCTACAACTATACCCCTGGTAGCTCTGAAAGCCCTAAAAATGTACCAGGGTGTGATATGGTAGCACTGGCAGTCAAGCTAAAGATGCTTAGCAGAAAAGGTAGGCAGTAGTAGCACAAACCATTTTGGAAACAAAACAACCAAAATGCGACCCCATCTCCGGACCTCCAAATGATTTATTTCTGAATTTACCTCCTCTAATGTCCTCTGAATTTTGGGATCAACTCATTATCATTACTTTAGTTTTTTCATCCTAATTATTCTTTTGTTTAAGTTTGGGATAGTGGAGTTTATTTACAAAAGCAATAGAGGCTGTTCATTAAGCAAAAAAGTGAAAATGTGTTGGACCGTCCCTTTAACTCTATAATGTCATGATAACAAAAAATTCTTAGTGCAAATGAAAAGCATCATATATCAATTATCAATAGTAAAAGGCTGCAATATACCAAAAAAAAAATATGTGCATAACAAGTGTCCATCAATAAATAAGTGTAAAAGCATAAAAAACATCAGAGCTTTGCTCGACTTGTTTTTCGTCACAACTGACACATCTTCCAGGAGACTATACCCCTGGACGACATCAGTTGATTAATAGTGTTGGCCAGAGCTTAGCAGTGATGTCATCATATCCGCTCATTCAAGCAATGTTTGTTACATTGATATGCTGTTCTCATTTCATCTATGTGTGGGTAGATTCTCTTATGAATAAATAGGTTATTACACACTTTACAGTATGGAGTTCCTCTGTTTTGTTCCTTAAGGCTATCATTATTCAGCCTGATTCCTATGGAGTGGTAAAAGGCTTAGACACAGAGTACATTTTTTTCTGGAGTGACTTGGTGCCATTGAGCTTTATTAGACCTCCTATTGTTTGGGGTCTGAACCTCTGGTAAGCTGCTATAGTATGCTATTGGTGGTGGAAACTTGTCATTGAGCAGTCACCTCACATTCTGATCATTTTTATGGACACTTTTTATGCATGTGTTTTTTCTACTTATATGTTCACTTAGCAAAGTGAATGTTCAGTTTGCAAAAGTGTATGTTTAATTAGATTAGTAAATTAAGTAAAGGTGTGTTCACTCTGAATACCAAATCATGTATCAAGGGAATACAATCCAGGATTTGTTTTCTTGAACCTGAGTGGATGATTGAAATGAACATAGAAACACGTTATTTTTCTAAGCTAAGTGAACATCCATTAAACCTAAAGTGAGCACACACTTACAAAGTTAACATTGTCTATTCCTTCATTAAATACTCTGCAATAAATACTAATGTATGGTTTTACATCACTTCCAAGATATACAAATATCCTTTTCCTGGAACACATGGTATGAATTAAACAAAAAAATATGGCATGAGTTTAGTTAAACAGAAGCTTTCTTGGCTCACTTGCAGGCTTTGGAATCATCTTTTAGATCCAAGCTTCCCTATCTAGTGAGTCAAAGCACGCATATGGTAGCAATGGCATCTCCCTTCTATTCTTACAGGTTCACTATAAAGAAGTGTTAACACACATAAACGTATCAGTATAGTTTGGTTATACAGTAATTGCATCACTTGTGTTAAACTATTTGCATCTTTTAATAAAATCTGATTTGCAAGAACATGTTTAAATTTTAAACCTTGCTGCTAGTACTACCTTTAGAAACTTGCTATAGATTTATTTCCAATCATCATCTAAGGCATACGCCCACTGTTTTATGTAGAGCAATCTTTCATTTTCAAAAGCTTACTAAGAATAATCATATTTCTGTGCGGAGCCTGGCAAAGATTAAGAACAAAGCAATGTAAACACAACGTTTTACCAAGGGCTTAAAGATGATTAGTGGGCTTCGGCAGAGAGGAATACCAAACTGTAAATTAATGGATTTAGTTTATATTGTGACGTATATAGCATATCCATCATGGCTAACATTTTAATAGAAAGAAAGAAATTGACATATATAATTATATATTCATATAAGTACAGTGTAAAAAATTATACGTATACCATGTTTTGTACTTTGTACAGATTTCTAAACCATTGCCACACATTCATTTTGAAATGCAATCCCAAAAATAACATTTTTATCTTATATTTTGTCATTTTAAAGTGGTTCTAAACATATAGGTTTAAAATATCTTCTGCATGAAGCATGTTGCCAGCAATTGATTTTAAAGCGGTAGTAAACCCTGTAAAAAAAAAAAAAGTTTTCACCTGCAAGGCAATATCATACTAGCACATTATAAAAGACTTACCTTAAAACTAAGCCCTCCAGCGGTGCGCTGTCACCACAGTAGAGGCTTCCATCTTCAGCTGGTCTTCCTTACCGAGTTCGGGGACTCCAGGTGTCTGATTGGCCGAGCCACGATGACGTCACAGAACACAGCCCTGAAAGAATGGCACGGGTATGCTGTTCCCTCAGAGCGCATGCGCTGTGGATGTCAACGGCTGCTGCTCGCAAGAATATCTCCTACATTAAGCTTTATTTTACGCTTACTTGTAGCTAACAATAAAATTTCAGGGATTACTACCACTTAAAGTGTAAACATTTAAAATATTAAATACAAAACAGCTTTTTTAAAACTTTAATTTTTGCTCTACATGATATCACCCGGGCAGCAGAGGAAATCATATCCTGGACTGGCAAGTGAGGTGGGGGGCAATAACAGGAACTGATCCCCTTTGTGTTTCTCCCTACAGCAGTTAAAAGCTGGTGGAAGGGAGAGGAGAAGAATCCATCTTCAGCTGCTATAGAGAGAGACAAACAGGGAATAAGTTCCTGCAATTGCCCCCAACCCCCTTCCCACTGCACTGATCACACTCTCTCCTGCCCACATCTGATTTTCCTGCCGCCAGGGCCCTCATGCTGGTTTAAGGGGATCGGTGCTACTCCCTTATCAATGGCCCTGTGTTCTCCCTTCCTTTTGCATGGTCTGGGACAGGGGAAGGTTTAAGCCGAAGCAGGTCACATGGCCTGTTGACATTGTGTGTAGTGAAGTGGTCACTTTAGCATTTCATCTGCCCCACAGGAATTGTGACCCACTGCCATTCGGGACCAATCTGATTTATATGTCTCTTGCTCAACAGATGTTTAACCCTATTGCTATTCTACTATTTCCCCCAGATAAATTATTTCCTATTCAATTTTAACACATTTCATATCAGTAAAATAGCTTTCATGTGACTAATTTTGTTGCTTAGTATAGGGTTCTGACTTAGCATTGATTTTCATTCATTAGGTCTTTTTGCTATTCTGATTTTACATGACCAAATTGAACTGTATTTGATTGTACTTTATTTTCTCTGTTTCTTAAACAATGCCTTGTGTAAAAATAACATTGGAATGGGTGCAGAAAGTTGATCAGTCTTCATGGATTATTTTAAACTATTTAAATTATTAAAGTATGCAATAGAGAACTAAAAGTTAGATTATTTTTCAGTTCTCTATTATATACTTTATTAATTTAAATAGTTTTAAATAATCCATAATAACAATCTTACATACTGTATATATAGAAAAATAATACAAGATCTGTAAGTACTTTTTGGGTCATTGCTAGTTACCATTTTGCTTAACCCCTAAACCATAATAAAACCTCTATTTTTTGGTTAAAGAACTTAAACTTTCTATTGCATAAATACTGTGAATGAGGGATGTGTCTATTCAGAGCCTGCAAGGTTGACTTAAACTTGAGGTCATCCTGCTGTGCAATAGTAACTGATCTGGGTTCTTATTCAGTTTTGTGATGGCCCAGATGTTGAGAATCAATGATAACATTGCATACACAGTATGATGCTTTTATTATGATACTACTTGAACCAGACTTAAAATTTCAAAGATTACTGCTCCTATGTGAACATTGTTGCATGGCAATCAGAAAGTGTATTTATTAAAAAAAAATCCAGCTAAAACTTTCTAGCTTTGGATAGAGTGAGTGAGGGTTAAAGCCTCTGTTAGGTTTGTATTGTTCTTTTGCCCCCTTTGAAGAGATCCACTGTCACCTGCCAATCCTAAACTTTTATTCTTCCTGTCTATTCTGTGAAAACACATAAGCTGTGGCACTCCTTCGAAGCTGTCAAGGCCAAGATATATGCCAAGGCTATCAATTCAACATGATCATCTCTACCAAGCTCAGAGTGAAAGAAAATGAAATATCGTGTATATAAAATAAAACAAATAAATGAATATAACAGACTGCTGCACTTTTAAAATTCCTAAATACCGGAAAATGAAATAGAATAAAATAAATTAATTCTCATCCAACTGTGCTTCTTGATAAATCAATTAAAAAGGACAATATAAATATAACATGTGAATGTATTGTATCTAAATCTCTTAAATAAAAAAAGTTGTATAAACAAGTGTCCATTAATAAGTGTTCAAATACCAAGGTTCCCAATATGTAGCAATAAACAAATTCATAAAGTGCATCCGTGCTCCACCAATGCTCAAAAAAAATTTGCCTCTTACCTGATCATCATGATATCTATATTATAGTAGATCATGAATAGCATGAGATCAAAGGTTTCCTTCTTTTACCCGAATCTCACAGCACAAATCAGAAATGGATCATAGATCCATGATGGACGTCCCAACCTCCGCATATATATGTCGGACCTCGCTGCAAGCCTTGGGTAAGCTTCGGCTTAGTCTCGAGCCGCGGTATATATGTAAGAGAAGGGAAGACTCATCGTGCAATACAACAGAAAAAAAAAAAATTTTTTTAGAATAGGGCCATTGCCCTTACAGAAAATAGGTAAAAAACAAGCAGTAGAGAGAGGGATCTGACCGGCAAAATCCCTGTCTCTTCACTGAAGCCTTATAAACAAGTACCCATGCTTTCTTTGTTGAGTAAACATTTTCTTTGTTTTTCAGGGCAACATCTCCCCAAGTCGTTATACATAGTAAGTTGCCTGGTACAATCTTGCTTACCTCTCCATGCCTCTCTGCTCCTGTTTTGTTATGGGTGAAAACGCATCCTCTAATTCCCCAAAGTATGCAAGGCAACTGTTTGGACTTTTGTTCTTGGTATTTGTTGCTATGTTTGTTTAGCTGTAACAATCACTGCAAGTGTCCTACATTTATGCACGGATGTATTCTGCTACACAATCGGATGTGCTCTTGTCTCTGGGAAATTTGCTGCATGGATGGCTATGAATATGTTCATTAATTTAAGATTACCTAGTTCTTTGTATCCCAAGTGGAATGCTCCTTCATCAGACATGAATAAGTCCTGCATGGCTCCAAAACGTTGCAATCTGCTGTAACTATGTGATCACTAAATAAAGCTCTGAACCCACTCTGAAGATCCTTGGTGCGCTGGTGACATTTGATTTCTTTGACTTGACACGGTTCCAGCCATTGGTCGCTACAGCACCCGTTTATATGCACAGTCATTTCTACAGAAAAGTGTGTGTTGAGATAAGTGCGTTGGAGGAATTGATAAAATACATGAAACACATTTGTCAATGCTATCAAACAGACAGCTGTACATTGTTCCCATATACTGTAATTGTCCTTTTTCTAATTACAGCATAATATCAACACTCAGTCCTGAGATCAGTAGAGTTTGCCCAGCAGGGTGCTTCCTCATACCGTATGGGAGTGTATATAATCATGCAAATACACAATTAGTGATAACTAAATCCATTATATATGTATATAATTTAATTATAGGATACACAGATGTTGTAGCATGTGAGCATGGGAAGAGACCGCCAAGGGGATTGTAGGGGTCAAAGATGCTAGTGGAATATGCCCTTCCAGATAAAGACTAAAGTTATCTATAAAACATAACTATAAAGCTGAAAAATTGTACCTACATAGGCCCTCTCCTGTTTATTGCAATTTCTCCAAAATAAGAATCTTTTACCTCTAATGCCCTGTACACGGACTTTGTTCGGACATTCCGACAACAAAATCCTAGGATTTTTTCCGACAGATGTTGGCTCAAACTTGTCTTGCATACAGACGGTCACACAAAGTTGTCGGAAAATCCGATCGTTCTGAACGCGGTGACGTAAAAAAGTCGGGACTATAAACGGGGCAGTGGCCAATAGCTTTCATCTCTTTATTTATTCTGAGCATGCGTGGCACTTTGTCCGTCGGATTTGTGTACACATGATCGGAATTTCTGACAACAGATTTTGTTGTCTGAAAATTTTATAGCCTGCTCTCAAACTTTGTGTGTCGGAAAATCCGATGGAAAATGTGTGATGGAGCCCACACACGGTCGGAACTTCCGACAACAAGGTCCTATCACACATTTTCCGTCAGAAAATCCGACCGTGTGTACGGGGCATAAGTGTCCAGCTCAGCCATAAAGGTAGGTAAAGGAGAAGTGGGATCCACAAAATCTTTGATATACAATTCCTTTTTGGAAGTTTGGTGCACTTTATAAGCTGCATTAGAAAAAAAAAGATATCATGTTTCTTGTTCATATTGTACACCAAACTTTAACTGCTATTATAAAGCTACATTAAAAAAAAAACTCTCCTCCAAATACTACTTACAATAAATAAGGGTGAGCACACTCAGAGAGTGAAAATTGACTGCACTGGGTCAATATAGTTACTAAGGAGAGAATTGCAGCCATGAGCCTAAACAGCTCCCACTTCCATTTCAACATCCTAATCGTCTATTGAACAACTGTAATAGCATATACTTGCACATGGTCTATTTACAGTATAAGCGTTTAGTAGGTAACCCTAATGTCTGTGTCACATAAAACAGCCACAGGAGGTCAGCGTTATTACTAGAAAGCATATTAAAGTTATAACTGCTAGCTCACATAATCCTACACACTGTGATGATCATTATATAAAACTTAAAATTATGCTTATTTTCACATCTTTCATGATACCAAGCTTCACCGCCCAAAAGAGAAAAAGTTCCACTTCACCCCCCAACAGAAGATAGTGTGGAGGGGATCAGCCATACCTTCCTTTATCCCTCACTGCACCACTTACACCTCTGCTGAGTCTAGCCAGTGGGTGACTTCAGAGCAGTGCATGCACAGCGGGTCACACATGCGCAGTGTAATGCCCCGTACACACGGTCGGATTTTCCGATGGAAAGTGTCTGATCAGAGCGTGTTGTCGGACATTCCGACTGTGTGTGAGCTCCATCGGACATTTTGCATCGGATTTTCCGACACACAAAGTTTGAGAGCAGGCTATAAAATTTTCCGACAACAAAATCTGATCGCGTCAATTCTGACCGTGTGTGAACAGTTCCGACGCACAAAGTGCCACGCATGCTCAGAGGAAATTCCGAGACGGAACAGCTCGGTCTGGTAAAATTAGCATTCGGAATGGATACAGCACTTCCGTCACGCTGCAATGTAAAAAATGGTTTAATACAGCGCACTCTCTTCTTCTTTATAATGTGAGAAGAATGAAGCAGTTTTGCTGCTTATATTCACACAGACTTCTCACAAACTTCTTTATTATTTATTGGTATTCCCTCAATATATTTTGATTTGTCACATCTGACCAATTTTTTTTTGGTTTGTTTTTAATAGTAAAAAAATTTTTTAAGGCTGTTTTTTTGTAAAAATTTTGTTTGCTTTTTAATAAAGAATTTTTCTGGGTGTGTTTTGTGTGTCAAGTTGCCACAACACCATTGATATCTTATATTATTTAATCTCAAGGAGATTGCTTGGTGTTGGTGTCCCTTGTTAATTTCACATTGTATATTTGAAATGTACCTGCCTCCTCACCAACAAACTGTTTTTTTTTAAGGAAAACACACATAGGCGAGTATAATTGAAACAAAAATGCCTTTATTAAGGGCACACAACCAAACAAAGAGGGAGGCAACACTGGAGAAACAGCTGAAATCGGCGAAGCCTTTGGCCCCCAGGCAGTGGCGTAGCGTGGGGGGTGCAGGGGGTGCCGTGGCCCCGGGCGCAACATTTAGGGGGGCGCCAGTATGTGACACTGGCTGCCTCCTCCTAATTTTAAATTCCTGTGTCCCCGGGCTCCGTCCGCCATGTTCAGTGTCCGGTGCCCTGTGATTGGGCGTATGGGTCATGTGAGGTGTAGAGCTGGCCTATCCTCGATCACTCCTGAAGTCCCGCCTCCGCACATGACCCCCATAACGCCCATAACGCCCAATCACAGTGCACTGCACCGGACACTGAATATGGCAGCTAGAGCGCGGGGAGAGAAGCAATGTGAGCCGCAGAGGCGCCGCTGTCTTCTTCTCCTCCTCCTCCGGACTGATGCAGGCCAGCCAGACACAAAGGTGAGTGAGACTCCCTCGTGAGAGTCATGTTACTGGCCCCGGGGGGGGAGAAAGTCAGCTAGTGTAGTATGGTGAGTAGTTAGTGTAGTATGGTGGGTAGTTAGTGTAGTATGGTGGGTCAATTAGTGTAGTATGGTGGGTCAGTTAGTGTAGTATGGTGGGTCAGTTAGTGTAGTATGGTGGGTCAGTTAGTGTAGTATGGCGGTCAGTTAGTGTAGTATGGTGGGTAGTTAGTGTAGTATGGTAGGTCAGTTAGTGTAGTATGGTGGGTAGTTAGTGTAGTATGGTGGGTCAGTTAGTGTAGTATAGTGGTCAGTGTAGTGTGTAATGGTCAGTAAAGGAATCAGGTTGGTCAGTGTTGAAATCAAGTAGGTTAGTGTAGTGGTCAGTATAGGAAACGGGTAGGTCAGTACTATTGTATTTGAAGGGACTCGGCGAGTGCTAAAAGTCCGCAGGTTAGGGGGGCGCAAATTATTTGCCTTGCCCCGGGTGCTGGCAACCCACACTACGCCACTGCCCCCAGGGCACACATGAATTCTTTTACAGCAAAATTGGTGGCCTGAGGAGTCCATATGTAAGGGAGTGCAGCCTGGTCCAGAAGTCCCAGAGATCATGAAAGCAGCAGATGACATCTGTGCAGGGCCGGACTGGGAATAAAAACCAACCCTGGAAATAATTTCATACCAGCCCCATAGTATTTTTATACCAGCCCAACCGCATAACGTCTTTATTTTCTTGTTCACAAAAGGGAAAACCATGCATTTTAAAGCACATTTGAAGAGTGTATTATATATAGATAAGAGAGACATGGCTTTTACAAACAGCAGCAATTTTTTTCAAGGCAAAAATCATGCCAATTACTGGCACATTTTTTATTGACACTGCAAAAAAAAAGGTGCCGTAAATGGCAGTTTTCAGTGCAAATATCAATATTTAAGCTATAAACTGCTATTAGCAATGTGTTAAGTTAAACAAAAGTCAAAAACCATATTTCTCCATTTACATGAAAGTCAGATTAATATAACCCAACACAGAGTTCCCCCATATATCAGGAGGATTCCCCTTTACAGTGCAAGGGAACTCTGACATAAAGGGGAACATTGCAGATCATGATCTAAGCGGGAACTCTGATATAAAAGGGGGGCACTGGTGACCAGAGACCCCACTTATATCAGAGTCCACTTCATTCCTCTTTACATCAGAGTTCCCCCTTGCACTGTAAGGTGGAATCCTGCAGACTATGATGTAAAGGGGAACTCTGGGAATGTGGGGAGGACTCTGGTGACCAGAGAGTACCTTCCGCAGAAAGAAAACAATAAAGTAAGGGGGTTTACTGATATAAGGGGGAAACCTATATATCAGTGCCCCCTTACAATATTGTATTGACCCCCCCTCAGGTAGGCCTGGCAGCGCTGTCACTGACCTCCTCTCAGGTGCACCGTGCAGGGCTCAGTCAGTCGGCTCCAGCTCGGTGGCTCTGGTTTTATCCTGTAGTTTCCTCTCCACAGTCCATACATGTCAGACTTCTCCCATGACCCCCATCCCTGAGGCACTCCCACTCTTGACTCCACTCCAGACTGCAGACGTGATAAAAGACAAGAGATGGTCAGAGGCTGCGGATGGTACAGGGGAGGTCAGAGGCTGCGGATGGTACAGGGGAGGTCAGAGGCTGAGGATGGTACAGGGGAGGTCAGAGGCTGCGGATGGTACAGGGGAGGTCAGAGGCTGCGGATGGTACAGGGGAGGTCAGAGGCTGCGGATGGTACAGGAGAGGTCAGAGGCTGTGGATGGTACAGGGGAGATCAGAGGCTGCAGATGGTACAGGGGAGGTCAGAGGCTGCGGATGGTACAGGAGAGGTCAGAGGCTGCGGATGGTACAGGAGAGGTCAGAGGCTGCGGATGGTACAGGAGCGGTCAGAGGCTGCGGATGGTACAGGGGAGATCAGAGGCTGCGGATGGTACAGGGGAGGTCAGAGGCTGCGGATGGTACAGGGGAGGTCAGAGGCTGCGGATGGTACAGGAGAGGTCAGAGACTGCGGATGGTACAGGAGAGGTCAGAGACTGCGGATGGTACAGGAGAGGTCAGAGGCTGTGGATGGTACAGGGGAGGTCAGAGGCTGCGGATGGTACAGGGGAGGTCAGAGGCTGCGGATGGTACAGGGGAGGTTAGAGGCTGCGGATGGTACAGGGGAGGTCAGAGGCTGCGGATGGTACAGGGGAGGTCAGAGGCTGCGAAGGGGGGATGACAGGAGGTCAGAGGCTGCAGGGGGGGATAGGAGGTCAGAGGCTGCAGGGGGGTGACAGGAGGTCAGAGGCTGCAGGGGGGTGACAGGAGGTCAGAGGCTGCGGGGGGATGACAGGAGGTCAGAGGCTGCAGGGGGGGGACAGGAGGTCAGAGGCTGCAGGGGGGGAACAGGAGGTCAGAGGCTGCAGGGGGGGCAGGAGGTCAGAGGCTGCAGGGGGGGGCAGAAGGTCAGAGGCTGCAGGGGGGAACAGGAGGTCAGAGGCTGCAGGGGGGGGCAGGAGGTCAGAGGCTGCAGGGGGGGCAGGAGGTCAGAGGCTGCAGGGGGGGCAGGAGGTCAGAGGCTGCAGTGGGGGCAGGAGGTCAGAGGCTGCATTGGGGGCAGGAGGTCAGAGGCTGATGGGGGGGCAGGAGGTCAGAGGCTGCAGGGGGAGTAGGAGGAAGAGGCCACCAGACGAGTACTCACTGCGGTACTTTTAAAAATGGCGCCGCTCGGCGCCATCGTGTCACTGCGCATGCGCCCGCATTTCCGAGAATTGCCGAGTGGGTACGGACTTTCCCGAGCACGGCTAGCTCGGGAAAGCCCGTACACACTTCCGAGAATAGCAATAGCGCATGCGCAGTTGCATGCCAGCCTGGCGGCCCCGCAGCCATGTTTCTTTCAGGCGCCACTGCCCTCACAGCGGCACCAGGGGCAGCCAGACAGCCGGCCCACCGGGGGATTTCCCGGTATCCCGGTAGGCCAGTCCGGCCCTGCATCTGTGTCCCCAGGCTGTGGTCATACAAGAGACTGTATCTTTTGCCAGACCAGACTGAACCCAGGGTCATCACTCTCTGGTCTTCCTTCCATGCTTCCTTCCACGCTGTGGCTCTGGTGGTGGATTTGTGGCAGCAGGAGGAGGAGGATGGTCCAACTCAATCACGTTGGTCTTGGGTGTGATTTCCCCACTCACCCCCTTAGTTAGGACTTTATAAATCAGTTTCTCACACATGAGGCGTTGACCCTCCTGCATGCACTTCAGTTTGGTGGCAGGCAAAGGCCTTTTCAGGAGTGGGTAAGGCTCTGAGGGACGCAGAAGCCTCCTGAATGAGCCTGAGTGCTGAATCCTGCATGTGAGTCGCCTTCCTCGTTCTTTTGTATGGAAGGCGGAGGGGCTTCTCCTGGCTGCAAATTAGCCCCGCCTCCTCCTGGCTGCAACTTAGCCCCGCCTCCTCCTGGCTGCCACATTCCACAGCCTCCTTCTGGCTGAGGTCTTCCTGTGTATGAAAAAGGGACATAGTTTTAGTTTTTTATTCAACAATCACACACAATTGTTACCTCATGACTGTTGCAAATTGAATGTTAACAAATATAACTGATGATCATTCCGAGCCCAGCATTTTTCATTCTTGTCCCAATTATTTTTGCTCACTACTGTCTATTGATATGCAAAAAAATTTATTAAATCAGCAATTAGTGATCAATAATGACATCTAGTAAACATCATTTATTTATTGACCAGAAATCTGTAGAAGAATGCTATACCTGACTCCATCTGGGCTCCTCCACTTCTTCCTGGCTGGAAGTCCCAGGTTGGACATCAGAAGCCTCAGCTAGGGTGGAAGATAGGGTGGAAGGAAGAGTGGAAGGAAGAGAGGAGAGGGATTCCCTGACTTCAGTCTGGTCTGACAGAAATCGCAGTCTCTCATAGTACCATAGACTGGGGACATAAATGTCATCTGCTGCAGCTCCGGACTTCTGGGAATCTGTGATCTTCTTGCGCTCCCTAAGATAAGTGCTCCTCAGGCCACCAATTTTGGTTTTTAAACAGGGGATGGTTGCTGTGGGGACCACCGGCTTCACCAACTCCAGCAGTTTTTCCAGCGCTGCCTGCCTCTTTTGTTTATGATTATAATGCGGGTGTTTCACCTGCCACAGACAGGGCAGCTCCCTGTATTTGTCTATGAACAGGGGGAGGAAGTTGTGAAGCCATCCATTTTATCTGCAAAACACAACACAAGATAAACCCTAATGTCAGGCAAAACTCTCCTAATCTTGTTACAATATAGGCCTCAATCTAGAAGCAGTAGAGGCCCAAGTTTAGATCTTACCTTCGTTATCACGATTGGCACCTCCTATACTCCTTCCTCCGCTCACAGATCGTACGTACTACGCACGCGTGTTACGCTTTATACACACTGCACATGTGTGTAACTCCGCCCGCCCCTGACGTTCTTTCTAGTCTATTCCCCGCCCCTTTTCGTTCAGCGCAGTGGGGGAAGAGCACATGGTGGAGACACAGCAGGTGCGTGCTAATTATAGCAACGAGGAGGAGGGGGAGGAAAGCCGGAGCCGGAAACGTCTGGATCCAGAAGGAGAAGATTTAAGGCATCAAATATGTCCTTTGGGGAGATGTTGGAGATGGTCGACATCCTGAAGAGGGCCGACTATGATGGAAAGTATGGACCTTACCCCAACCCCAATGTCCGAAAGGCCAAGATCATGGCGAAAGTGGTCAAGAGTCTGTGTCATGGTTATGCAATAGAGTTTGTCAATCAGCCTACCTGTCTCCATGTGTTCATCTCTAGAGACCAGCTGCCCCTCACCTGACTGCTTTTGTAACCTCTCCTCTAAGCATGGTCCCACCCCAGGCCCTATCAGGGAACCCTATATTAACCTGTGCACTGCAAGCCAGCAGTGCTGATCAACCATTGTGTGTTAGCTTTCGTGTGTACTTGCTGTGTTTCCTACCTTTGATTCCTGTTACCGACTTTGGCCTGTTCTTAAATATTCCTGTCTGCTCGTGACCCTGACCTTTGGCGTGTCCCCGACATCCCTGTTTGCCTGTGACCATGAACCTTGGCGTGTACTCTGTTGTCCTTATCTGCTTGTGGCCCCGACCTTGGCTTGTCCCTTACTCCCTTGTTGTTCCAGCCTGCTGCCTCCTTCCTCTTCTCCTGTAGTCTACCGTGAGCGTGAGCTGTGAGACCCTGGGGGCCGCGACCTGGAGCCAGACGGCAGCGCAGTCCATCCTTACCATTAAAGGCTCTGGTGAACACCTGCTGGCTCTTAGACTCCGTGCCCTGGGGAATCTATGCTCTAGCTCCCAGTGGGATCTGTGTCAGTGATCCAGTAGACCTGCTTCCTGAACCTCCCAGGGGTCTATCCGCAGCAGTCAGTCCTAGGGTCCACTACCTAGCGGTGCACTTCTGACTCCTACAGAGTGCATCTTTCACCTAGCCTCAAGGTGACCTGACAGTTTGATCAGCCATGTACCCGGCTGCCGCTACCCGCAGATGATCCGCTGCAGGGGTTAGTTCGCAGACTTGAGACCCAGGAATCGCATCAGACCCAAGTGATGCGATTCCTTCAGGATTTGGAACAGGTTCAGGCCTCATTAGGACCCCCGGTTCAACAACCTCAACCGCTATCTGCTGCTGCACCTATCGCACCAGTCGCAGCCACACATTCATTACAACTGCCAGCTCCAGCCCATTTCTCTGGGGACTCAAAGGCTTACAGGGGGTTCCTTAGCCAGTGCACGATTCATTTTGAACTTCAGCCCCAAAACTTCCTGTCCGATCGGGCGAAAGTAGCCTATATTATATACCTTTTGTTCGGCGAGGCGCTAGCTTGGGCTGCCCCTCTGTGGGAACTGAATGATCCAGTTTCTTGAAACTTTTTCGAAATATCTTCGAGGAACTGGGTCGTGTCTCCTCAGCGGCTAGCGCTTTTTTACGTCTCCGTCAAGAGTCCACCTTTGTGGGACAGTATGCTCTTCAGTTCCGTATCCTCACAGCTGAATTGAGCTGGAATAATGAGGCCCTAGTTGCAACCTTTTTACATGGCCTCTCTGATAGAGTGAAGGATGAATTAGCAGGAAGATCCCTTCCTGCTGATCTGGACGGTGTCATCACCTTGTGTAACCAGATCAATATTCGCTTTCAGGAGAGGGCCCTGGAAAAAAGACGACAGCACTCCCCGTTCCTTAGGCAGCTTAAGCTCCCAGTCCCTTCTCTTCAATCCGAGGAGCACCCCCTGCCCGCTGAGGAACCTATGCAGCTGGGCTGGACCAAGTTGTCTCCTGAAGAACGCGCTAGGCGCAGAACTCTGGGCCTGTGCCTCTACTGTGGGGCCAAAAGTCATTTTCGTGACACTTGTTCTCTTCATCCGGAAAAACGATCGGGGCTAATACATCTGGAAGGTGAAGTATTAGACCCTGAAGTATCACCTTCACCTTCTCGGCTTCTTCTTTCTGTGTTCCTTCATGTCGGCGCTTCCTCTGGTTCGGTCTCGGCACATCTGGATTCCGGAGCCGCTGGCAATTTCATGGACTGGGGAACTGCTTCTTCCATGAGACTTACCCTTTTGCCCCTTACAACGCCATTGGTGGTCTTGGCGATTGATGGCACTGTTCTCCCAGGGGGCCCTATCCGCTTCCAGACCCTCCCTGTTAAGATGTCGGTAGGGACACTCCACCAGGAGTGGATATCCTTCCTTGTCTTACCTAAGGCTTCGTCTCCTATCATAATAGGCCTTCCTTGGTTAAGGCTCCATTCTCCACATGTTGACTGGACTGCTGGACAGATCTTGACTTGGGGTTCCTCCTGTTCCTCCTCCTGCCTACTCAAGGTTACCCCAAAAGAGAATCCTCCTGTTGCCACCATCCCAGTATCTTCTGCTCTTCCTGCTGCGTATAGCGATTTCTGGAATGTCTCCTGCAGTAGTCAGGCTGAGGCACTCTCTGGGTCGTGTGACACTCTGGATGAGAAGCCTACCTGTGAACCTGAGCCGATCAGTCACTCCAGTTTGCATGGCCATTTCTCTTTGCCTGTCCCTGGACCCCCTTGGACACACACCCAGGCTGACACGTCCACCAGTTCCACAGTCGCTACGCCCTGCGATGCAATTCTGGTGGTCGAGCTTCCTGCTTCTTGTTCAGGACCTTCTGTAACCTGGCCTCACCCTACTGCTATTACGTCCATTCAAACCTGTTTAAGAGGCTCAATCCATCCTTTGGATAGACTGCCTCATTCGGCCAGGTGGGGTTTTCAATCTTTTGTTCAGGGCTCTCTGTATTCTGTTTGTGTTTCAGCTATCCAGCTTAACTCTTTTGACACGTCACCTTTTAACCAACCTGACCTCAGGGATCCACTGACCTCTACCCAGTCTGATGGTCCTGTGTTGGATGTCCAGCACATTTTTAAGGGTCTGGGGGACCTTGCTCAGACTTCTGATGGTCTTCTCGTGCCCTTACCCATTTCTAAAAAGCCTTTAGTCCTCAATAAGTCCTTTCGTCCTCTCCTACCTCGGTTCCGGTCTCTGAGGATAATCTAAAGTACGAGGTTAGTCAAGTTTTGGATTCCCGGCTCTGTAAAGGCATTCTTCAGTACCTTGTACATGGGAAAGGGTTTGGTCCTGAGGAGAGGTCTTGGATCACTGCATCTGAGGTCTTTGCTCCTCGTCTATTGAGGAGGTTCCATCTGGAGTTTCCCTTTAAGCCTAGGCACAGGCGGGGGAGGGGAAGGTCTCATAAGAGGGGGGGTACTGTCATGGTTATGCAATAGAGTTTTTCGATCAGCCTACCTGTCTCCATGTGTTCATCTCTAGAGACCAGCTGCCCCTCACCTGACTGCTTTTGTAACCTCTCCTCTAAGCATGGCCCCACCCCAGGCCCTATTAGGGAACCCTATATTAACCTGTGCACTGCAAGCCAGCAGTGATGATCAACCATAGTGTGTTAGCTTTCCTGTGTACTTGCTGTGTTTCCTACCTCTGATTCCTGTTACCGACTTTGGCCTGTTCTTAAATATTCCTGTCTGCTCGTGACCCTGACCTTTGGCGTGTCCCCGACCATCCCTGTTTGCCTGTGACCCTGAACCTTGGCGGTCCACTACCTAGCGGTGCACTTCTGACTCCTACAGAGTGCATCTGTCACCTAGCCTCAAGGTGACCTGACAGTCTGCACCGGAATTTCGGGGTACATCGATCGAAAGATCAGCTCAGGAAGCAGTGGTTGGACCTGAAATTACGAGAACACGAGCAGTACAGAAATATCCGGAGAGTGCTGCAAAAAAGTAAGTAGTTGTGCTGTGTTCCTATTCTTTTTGTGTTTATTACGTTCGTGCTGCTCCATGTGCTTTTCTTAACTGTTGTACAGTTTAAAATGGCAACTTTCATAGTCTTCGGCACATTATTCATTTGTATCAAACATTTTTCTTTCGGCCTATAAAACACCATTGTTTTGGCCATATGCATTTGCCAACATTTTTTAGGGCCTACTTGTCTGAAAATAATTTGGTTGTGTAGATGGATTTGTTACTAGAATGAAATGCAAACTAGATTCTGTGTAGGGAGAGGACACTCAGCAGCTGTTTACACATCTGGACTCTGGAGCACTAGTGTAGGACACATGAGCACCCTTTTTATTAGGGGGCCCACACAGGTGCTCCAGTATATACTATAGGGGTGTCTCCATCTGTGAAGCTTGTACAAGACAGGTAAAGTATTGAAGCTTGACAAAGGACACTGAAAATTCTACATCTTGGAACTCTACCAAAATAGACAATTGTACCCCACTTCCAAGCAATGTTTCATATTTATAGTTCTGCCATCAAATATCTGTGTGCTAAGTATACCATTTTTTTTTTTACATAGGGGAGAAAAGACTAGGAGGACACCCCTCATTCGAGGAGACCAGAGACCCCCTGCCTCTGGAAGAAGGGGAAATCCCCCAAAGACAAGAATAGCAGGAGGAGGAAGACGTGGTGGAAATAGTCACCACAACAGGTGAGTGTCTGCGACCACAGGCTCAGGTAAGAGATGGATGCCGGCATATTTATAATACATGTTTTTTTTTGGTTTTCTATCTTTTTAGGTGATCGTGATGTTGTGGATCCAGGGCATTTCACCTCGGAAAGTGCACAGATCCTGATTGGGGAGATCATGGGGTGTAATGTTGCATTGGAAAACATCAAGAAAAACATCAATGATGTTATTCAAAAAAATAAGAACATCATTGATGTTTTGGGGAGAGTTTAAAACCCCTCCAAAGCTCTTTCTTTTATGGTGTGCTACAATTTTAAATTTTTTTGTCGAATTGTAGAAAAGCCAAATTTTGAAGATACACACAGTGTGTCAACATGTGCTATCTGCCATCACGGGAGATCAATGAAAGCGTTTTGGGGGTGCAACCCCTTCCTCAATAATAAAGTAGCTGAGAGGAAGGGGTTGCTTCCCCAAAACACGTCCCTTGATCCCCCGTGATGGCAGCTAGCACATGTTGACATTCGTAAATTGGTGTGCATCTTCAAAATTTGGCTTTTCCTGGGGTGACATCACCCCATCTGAACGCAATATCAAACACAGTTCCAAAATACTCATGTCTGATATTGCCTTCAAGTTCTACCTAATGTGAACTTTTTAAGTTCAAGATGTGTGTCTTTCTTGTTGGTTTGAAACATGCCTTATGTTTTATCTTAAAAGGACATTTCTACTTTTTATAATGCCACCCCAAAAATTGTTATACAACAAACATGTTGGTTTGTTTTAAAAACCTTGTCAAAATGCACATGTGATTGTGCTGGTATTAAAAAGATTGTTAATCAAGAATGTGTGGATAATTGTCTCAACGCTACAACACTTTTGTGGGGCTCTAATTGCTGCTTTCTGTGACAATGGGTGTTATTTCATAAGGGCAATCCCACTTTGCACTACAAGTGCAGTTTCAAGTGCACTTGTAGTGCAAAGTGTCTTTGCCTTTAGTAAATAACACCCAACAGTGCTATGTATAAGGTTACACAATCACGCCATTTTCAGGACTCACCACATTTCTGTCAGGGTCACAGGGTCAGCTAAAACAAACACAAGCAGTAAATGTCACCAAAGATTTGCTTAACTTTTTTTTTTATTTGATAAAGTTTTCACACATTGTCTGGCATATTGATAGCCCCCCTACCCGCAAAGAACTCAAGGTATCTTAGCCGGACATCATGGGCACTCAGGGAGGGCAAGCCAGGACGGCCACTTTCAAGCGCCGTCAGGGTTGGTTCATTTTGAATTCCGGATTCAGGCCCAACTGAGCCAGCATAGTTTGCAGAATGTTTCCGTAAAAAGTTGTGTAGAACACAGCACGCCAGGATAATGTGATTCAGTTTGTACTCCGCCATATGTATGGGTGTAAGAAATAGGCAGTGTTCTCCACCACTCTGGCCAGCCGGTAATTAAAAACCCTCTGGTCCGGGGTGAGGGTGCTCATAGGGAATGGCCGCATAAGATGGTCCCCCAGCGCAAAAGCTTCATCCGCAATGAAGATGAATGGGAGTCCTTCCACATTGTCTTCTGGAGGTGGCAAGTCCAAGCTGCCATTCTGGAGACGCCTGTAAAACTCAGTCTGGGCGATGATTCCACCTTCGGATATCCGGTCGTTCTTCCCTACGTCCACATACAGGAACTCATAATTAGCCGACACCACCGCCAACATCACAATACTATTGAACCCCTTATAATTATAATAGTACGACCCCGAGTTGGGTGGTGGGATGATGTGGACGTGTTTCCCATCAATTGCCCCTCCGCAGTTAGGAAAGTCCCACCGCTGGGCAATGTGGGAGGCCACAGTCTGCCATTCCTGTGGCGTGGAAGGAAACTGTTGAGGAAAACAAAAAAAAATTGTCTTTTTGCACATAAACATGGAAAGCAGATTAGACAAAAACATTCTTGGCCAACATCAAGATAACATTTATTAACCACTTGAGCCCCGGACCATTATGCTGCCTAAGGACCAGAGGTCTTTTTCCAATTTGGCACTGCGTCGCTTTAACTTTTAATTGCGCGGTCATGCAATGCTGTACCCAAACGAAATTTGTGTCCTTTTCTTCCCACAAATAGAGCTTTCTTTTGATGGTATTTGATCACCTCTGCAGTTTTTATTTTTTGCACTATAAACGGAATAAGACCGAAAATTTTGAAAAAAAATGATATTTTCTACTTTTTGTTATAAAAAAAATCCAATAAACTCAATTTTAGTCATATATTTAGGCCAAAATGTATTCGGCCACATGTCTTTGGTAAAAAAAAATGTCAATAAGCGTATATTTATTGGTTTGCGTCTACAAACTAGGGTACATTTTCTGGAATTTACACAGCTTTTAGTTTATGACTGCCTATGTCATTTCTTGAGGTGCTAAAATGACAGGGCAGTACAAAACCCCCACAAATGACCCCATTTTGGAAAGTAGACACCCCAAGGAAATTGCTGATAGGCATGTTGAACCCATTGAATATTTTTTTTTTGTCCCAAGTGATTGAATAATGACAAAAAAAAAAAAAAAAAAATATTTACAAAAAGTTGTCACTAAATGATATATTGCTCACACAGGCCATGGGCCTATGTGGAATTGCACCCCAAAATACATTCAGCTGCTTCTCCTGAGTACGGGGATACCACATGTGTGGGACTTTTTGGGAGCCTAGCCGCGCACGGGACCCCGAAAACCAATCACCGCCTTCAGGATTTCTAAGGGTGTAAATTTTTGATTTCACTCTTCACTGCCTATCACAGTTTCGGAGGCCATAAAATGCCCAGGTGGCACAAACCCCCCCAAATGACCCCATTTTGGAAAGTAGACACCCCAAGCTATTTGCTGAGAGGCATATTGAGTCCATGGAATATTTTATATTTTGACACAAGTTGCGGGAATGTGACACTTTTTTTTTTTTTGCACAAAGTTGTCACTAAATGATATATTGCTCACACAGGCCATGGGCATATGTGGAATTGCACCCCAAAATACATTCAGCTGCTTCTCCTGAGTACGGGGATACCACATGTGTGGGACTTTTTGGGAGCCTAGCCGCGCACGGGACCCCGAAAACCAATCACCGCCTTCAGGATTTCTAAGGGTGTAAATTTTTGATTTCACTCTTCACTGCCTATCACAGTTTCGGAGGCCATAAAATGCCCAGGTGGCACAAACCCCCCCAAATGACCCCATTTTGGAAAGTAGACACCCCAAGCTATTTGCTGAGAGGCATATTGAGTCCATGGAATATTTTATATTTTGACACAAGTTGCGGGAATGTGACACTTTTTTTTTTTTTGCACAAAGTTGTCACTAAATGATATATTGCTCACACAGGCCATGGGCATATGTGGAATTGCACCCCAAAATACATTCAGCTGCTTCTCCTGAGTACGGGGATACCACATGTGTGGGACTTTTTGGGAGCCTAGCCGCGCACGGGACCCCGAAAACCAATCACCGCCTTCAGGATTTCTAAGGGTGTAAATTTTTGATTTCACTCTTCACTGCCTATCACAGTTTCGGAGGCCATAAAATGCCCAGGTGGCACAAACCCCCCCAAATGACCCCATTTTGGAAAGTAGACACCCCAAGCTATTTGCTGAGAGGCATATTGAGTCCATGGAATATTTTATATTTTGACACAAGTTGCGGGAATGTGACACTTTTTTTTTTTTTTGCACAAAGTTGTCACTAAATGATATATTGCTCACACAGGCCATGGGCATATGTGGAATTGCACCCCAAAATACATTTAGCTGCTTCTCCTGAGTATGGGGATACCACATGTGTGGGACTTTTTGGGAGCCTAGCCGCGTACGGGGCCCCGAAAACCAATCACCGCCTTCAGCCTTTTTAAGGGCGTAAATTTTTGATTTTACTCTTCACTGCCTATCACCGTTTCGGAGGCCATGGAATGCCCAGGTGGCACAAAACCCCCCCAAATGACCCCATTTTGGAAGGTAGACACCCCAAGCTATTTGCTGAGAGGCATGGTGAGTATTTTGCAGCTCTCATTTGTTTTTGAAAATGAAGAAAGACAAGAAAAAACATTTTTTTTTTCTTTTTTCAAATTTCAAAACTTTGTGACAAAAAGTGAGGTCTGCAAAATACTCACTATACCTCTCAGCAAATAGCTTGGGGTGTCTACTTTCCAAAATTGGGTCATTTAGGGGGGTTTTGTGCCACCTGGGCATTCCATGGCCTCCGAAACTGTGATAGGCAGTGAAGAGTGAAATCAAAAATTCACGCCCTTAGAAAGCCTGAAGGCGGTGCTTGGTTTTCGGGGTCCCGTACGTGGCTAGGCTCCCAAAAAAGTCTCACACATGTGGTATCCCCGTACTCAGGAGAAGCAGCAGAATGTATTTTGGGGTGTAATTTCACATATTCCCATGGCATGTTTGAGCAATATATCATTTAGTGACAACTTTGTGCAAAAAAAAAAAAAAAATTTGTCTCTTTCCCGCAACTTGTGTCGCAATATAAAATATTCCATGGACTCGACATGCCTCTCAGCAAATAGCTTGGGGTGTCTACTTTCCAAAATGGGGTCATTTGGGGGGGTTTTGAACTGTCCTGGCATTTTATGCACAACATTTAGAAGCTTATGTCACACATCACCCACTCTTCTAACCACTTGAAGACAAAGCCCTTTCTGACACTTATTGTTTACATGAAAAAGTTATTTTTTTTTTGCAAGAAAATTACTTTGAACCCCCAAACATTATATATTTTTTTTAAAGCAAATGCCCTACAGATTAAAATGGTGGGTGTTTCATTTTTTTTTTTCACACGGTATTTGCGCAGCGATTTTTCAAATGCATTTTTTGGGGAAAAAACACACTTTTTTAAATTTTAATGCACTAAAACACACTATAGTGCCCAAATGTTTGATGAAATAAAAAAGATGATCTTAGGCCGAGTACATGGATACCAAACATGACATGCTTTACAATTGCGCACAAACGTGCAGTGGCAACAAAATAAATACATTTTTAAAAGCCTTTAAAAGCCTTTACAGGTTACCACTTTAGATTTGCAGAGGAGGTCTACTGCTAAAATTACTGCCCTCGATCTGACCTTCGCGGTGATACCTCACATGCATGGTGCAATTGCTGTTTACGTTTGATGACAGACCGCCGCTTGCGTTCGCCTTAGAGCAAGAGCAGGGGGCGACAGGGGTGCTTTTTTTTTTTTTTTTTCTTTATTATTTTTTTGCTTTTTTATCTTATTTTTAAACTGTTCCTTTCATTTTTTTTTTTAAATAATTTTTTATTGTTATCTCGGGGAATGTAAATATCCCCTATGATAGCAATAGGTAGTGACAGGTACTCTTTTTTGAAAAAATTGGGGTCTATTAAACCCTAGATCTCTGCTCTGCCCTCAAAGCATCTGACCACACCAAGATCGGTGTGATAAAATGCTTCACCAATTTCCCAATGGCGCTATTTACATCCGGCGAAATCTAAGTCATAAAATGCTCGTAGCTTCCGGTTTCTTAGGCCATAGAGATGTTTGGAGCCACTCTGGTCTCTGATCAGCTCTATGGTCAGCTGGCTGAATCACCGGCTGCATTCTCAGGTTCCCTGTTGATACAGGAGAGCCAGAGAAAAACACGGAAGACGGTGGGGGAGGGGGGCATTCCCTCCCACGGCTTGTAAAGGCAGTCTAGAGGCTAATTAGCCGCTAGGATTGCTTTTACATGAAAGCCGACCACTGGCTGAAAAGAATGATACCAAGATGATACCTAAACCTGCAGGCATCATTCTGGTATAACCACTCAAAGTCGTGAATGGCGTACCTGAAGACAAAAAAATGGTTAACAATAAAGCACAGTAAACGGTAAAGTATAAATAATTACATACCTGAAAAACAAACATGATAAAACATAATAACAATAAAACATTGCAGAATAGAATACAGTAAAAAAGAGCAGAACAATAGAGAGAGAGAATAGAGAGAGAGAGAGAGAACAATAAAACGACAACAATTTTTTTTTATTTTATATATATTTTTTTTTTTACACTTTTTTTGTAACTAACTTTTATAACGGTAACCGGTTCCAGGTTCGGATCTCTCAAAATGCGATGGCATCATGGGAGACCCTGTGAATGTGTGCCTAGTCTGTGGAATGCTGTACCCTAAGCTAATACTCAACTAGTGCATGGTAGCGTTCAAAACATTCACCAATGCAAAGACCAGGATTGTCAGGACAGGAGGGAAAATAATAGCGGGTGTCACGCCTATATCCGCGCTTGCTGCAGACACGACATCTTTTTTGGGGGGGTTCGTTGGGTAGGGGTACTCGGGAGGACATAAAGAAAATGCCTCTCATGCAGCCGACTGCATTTGGTTGGGGATGTGAATGGGGGAAGTATGGGCGCTGCAGAAGCGGTGGGTTCCCAATTAGGATTGGCGAATGCAGCAGGAAGAGCATTATGGGCACGACGGCCTGTGTTTGTCTTCTTGGTGGCAGCGGGACACTACTTGTGCTTGCCACCTCATCAGCTTGAACTGCACTTATGGGACTCGCCACGTCACCAAGTGTTACTGCATTGCTGGTTTGACTACGACCGGGGTGTACTAGGCCGCTGGTGCTTGCCAGTTCACCAAAACGCTACAAAAAAAACTGTTAGCGATCGCAGGGATCAGGCCTGACTCTGCGAACGTTGCAGTTACGTTTAGTGTTTTGTAAGTGACAGTGATCGATCGATACTGCACTTGGGTGGGCTGGGCTGGTCCGGGCGGAGGGGCAAAACGCAGGTGCTAGCAGAAATCTGGGCTGATCTCGCTAACACTGCGTTTTTGGGAACCCTAAACTGCTGGGGACGCTAGTATAGATCTGATTGGATCAGATATTGATCCGTTCAGATACTATACCACTAAGGGAGGCGCATGCTGCGTGCGTGGGTGTTAGCGGTACTGGCGCTAATCTGACGCTGCCTGGGGCGACGCATATCACCGCCGGGCGATCGGGGGGCTAAACCTTTATTCGGTAATAAACAGCGGGTTCCCTGACACTATAAAAAATAAACGAACTAACCAGCGTCACCCGTAACGGTTATACGGTGATCAGTGGTGAAAGGGTTAACTAGGGGGCAATCAAGGGGTTAAAACATTTATTAGGTAGTATATGGGGGTCCCTGTCGCTATAAAACGCTGACGGCGAACCTAAATATTTACCTCACTAACTAGCGTCACCAGCGACACTAATACAGCGATCAGAAAAATGATCGCTTAGTGACACTGGCAACAGGGGGTGATCAAGGGGTTAAAACTTTATTAGGGGGGGTTAGGGAGGTATCCTAGACCTAAAGGGGGCTAATATTCACTGTCCCAACACTGTAACTGTCACAAACTGACACCAATGCAGTAATCAGAAAAAAAAAAAAAACTGCTGGTGTCAGTTTGTGACAGGGAGGGGGGGGGTGATTGGGAGGGGATCGGGGGGGCGATCGGGGGGGGATCGGGGTGTTTTGTGTGCCTGGCATGTTCTACTGTGTTGTGTAGTGTTGGTGCACTCACAGTGAAGTCTTCTCTCCTCGGCGCTGCAACGGAATACCGAGCCGAGGAGAGATGACATCATTTCCTTTGCTGCTGTTTAGCATACAGCAGCAAAGGAAGTGATCTGATTGGCTGGCGGCGATCGCGAGGGGGGGGCCACGAACAGATGGCCTCCCCCTCACCTCCGATCGCCGGGGGACAAAACGGGACCGCCTCGGGCACCGGGGGGGTTCGATCAGACCCCCCACCCGCGGGAGGCAAATCATGTACATGTACGTGATTTTGCCTGCCCGTGCCGCCTTGCCGACGTACATCGGCGTGAGGCGGTCCTTAAGTGGTTAATGGGAATTTTTAAAGACCAAAGTATAAGGTACACCTATCATATCCCCCCCCCCCTCTCCTGGGCCATTTTGAACATTATAGGGGGGGGGACTCTTGGACAGGTAACTCTCACCAAGAAGTGTCATAATACAAAGATGTAAATACACACTGTACACATTTGAGCACATTTGGACATTCTGCTATTACCTATCAAGATAATAATAGGATACAAAAACTTGAAATAGTACCATTTGAAAGTATACAGGCAGGCCTTTGCACTACATGCTTTGGGGAATTCATCTATAAATCTGACCACAAAAGAGATGGGTATAGTGTGTATGGGTTTGGCAAAGTCAGCAGATAGATGATTGAGGATAGAAAGAGAATTGGTATCAGCTGACTTAGCAGTTGGGGGGAGGGAGGGTTCCAAATGATTTGAGGACCCCCAAAAAAAAGCCTCTGGCACTCTGTCTGAATTTAAATTACAAATCACATTTAAAAACATTTTAGGGGTGTTTGGGGTAAAGTACTACTATGGAGCTGATAAAATACATTGTTAACTGACTACATGAGGTGAAGCCAAATATGTATGAAGGACAACAAAAATAATTACAGAAAAAGCCAGAATGCATGAGAACAAAGGGGACATTCACAGCATATTCCAATCATGGTAATTAGGGAATGAGGAAAGCAATACAATATGTTATCAAACATTAAATACAATAAAATGTGATATAAAAGGATAAAAATCTTACCTTAATATACTCCTTCTGCAGGACCTGAATGATGGCAGAACAGGTCTCTGGGATAATGATCCCCAGAGCCTGGGGGGAGATGCCTGTCGAGAACTTCAAGTCCTGTAGGCTTCTCCCCGTCGCCAAGTACCGCAGGGTGGTGACGAGCCTCTGCTCCAGAGTGATGGCTTGCCTCATGCAGGTATCCTGCCTGCTAATATAGGGGGTCAGCAAAGCCAACAAACGGTGAAATACGGGGTCCGTCATCCGGAGAAAGTTCCTGAAATCATCAGGATTATTCTCACGGATCTCACGGAGCAAAGGCATATGACAGAACTGGTCACGCTGAAGCAACCAATTCTTGGTCCATGAACTCCTCCCCACACTGTTCATGGACTGGACTTGTGTCAAGGTCAGGACCCCAACACCAAGCCCCCGCACAGCACGAACTCTACAAGGAGTACGTATACGCAACATGGCTAGAAAACGGCTGCTCAGAACGAAGTAACAGAACGTACTGAAGAACAGCAAGGCCTGTGAAGAGCGACCTGAAAAACAGTAACGAGCGAACAAGAACACAATGACTCAAATAAGTCACGCGTAGCTTGCTTTCACGCACTGAAGAGCAGATACAAACCCACAAGCACAAACTGAACAGCAGAAAATGATCTGAAAGCCACGAGTCTGAAAAAGCGCAAATCGTCTCTCACCAAACTTTTACTAACACAAGTTTAGCAAAAGGAGCCCAAAGGGTGCCGCGCTTGATTCTGAACTGGCCTTTTCTAGTCTCGTCGTACGTGGTTTGTGTCACCGTGTTCTTGGCGATCGGAAATTCCGACAACTTTGTGCGACCGTGTGTACGCAAAACAAGTTTGAGCCAACATCCGTCGGAAAAAATCCTAGGATTTTGTTGTTGGAATGTCCGATCAATGTCCGACCGTGTGTACGGGGCATAAGTGCTGAAGGGAAAATCCTGCCTGCGTTCCACTGTTCTACACTCTCGCACTTCTCAGACCTACCCATCATGGAAGACACATAAAGTACCAAAAAAAAAACACAAAGCAAGTTCCCAGAAGCTGTATTCCACCCGTGCTAATGACAACAGAATGTGTGTACAGTCCCCCCCCCCCAAGAGAAGCCAGTGCACATCCTCACATTATGCCATATAGCATTTATAGCTGCTATAGTTATATTTTTATTTGGTACTGTTACATACATATACATGCAACATGTCCAAAACAACAACTAATGCATGAACCATAATTTGTTCCAAAGCAGCGTTTGGTAACCTTATTTAGTCCTGAGATTTATGGTTAATCCTTTTCAGTCCTGACGTTTAATTTGTAAGAGGAAAACTTATACAGTAAGAGTAATCCTCCATAGGTCTTACTGTAGCCCTTCATTCCTGCAACCAGTGTCTAACACATTTACATGAATAATTTGTACGACAGTACCTCATTGAGGCCAGGGGGTTTTGTAGCCTTTATTAAATACATCCTGCAAGTTTCAAGTGTCATTATTGCCTTATCATAGTCACCTGCCCATCAGATTCTCACGTATGTGGTCTAATGTAAAAACATATGAGGGGTCAGCACTACATTACCACTTAGAGGTGTCATTATCTTACCTTTCTCAA
This sequence comes from Lithobates clamitans, assembly GCA_037952925.1. Lineage (NCBI taxonomy): Eukaryota > Metazoa > Chordata > Amphibia > Anura > Ranidae > Lithobates > Lithobates clamitans. The sequence goes on along the minus strand of JBBGZY010000632.1, from coordinate 333,900 downwards.
AATTATAAATATGGTAATAAAAGTGACTCCTGAATTGGCACTTGGTCTTTCCAATTTTGTAAGCGCCTCATCAGCACCACAATACAATATATGAAAACACGACTAAAATGTAGTAAAATGTCATGCTCTTTTTACATTTACATTTGAAAGTATGAAAGATAACCCCTCTGCTATCTATTGGCAGTGGGTACAGGACCCACATTTAAAAGCACCCACAATATGATATAGATTCTTTATTTAAGGTGTCCGATTTTAGTATAATCTCCTGGCATACAAGGGGTCTCAATTCCAAACTTTAAGGATCATTGGTGTTTATCCATTCAAATTGTTATTCACTCCCTGTATTTATACTCTAGAAATGCATTTACATAGTGGCGAGATATTAAGCCTTATTAAATCTTGGATAGCTCATCATTTTCACAGTGATTTCTTCTCTCACTCTAGAGGGGCGATCATATGAATCCATGGCCTCATTTCACCTTTCAAGATGAGCCCTTAGGGGAGATTTGTTGTTCTCCATGCTAACCTATGCAATGTTGAAATGGTGATTGTCGGTTTAAATATACCCCCTGAGGAAACCCTAGGTTTTATCTTGGGCCCCCAAAGAAATTAAGTGATTACACCTAATTTCTTTGGGGGCCCAGGATAAAATGATTCCCATGGGTGACTTCATTATGACTTCTTTCTGTAAAGTAGATAGATCCCATTGTCTCCCTCAGGAGATGTTGGGTCTGTCTAAATGGGTTGAGACCCTTGGAGATGGAAGCAATTAACTGCATGTTTCTTAGCATCTAATCATCCATTTCCTAGAATTGATCTCTCCTATGCAGCCCCTTCCACCCATGGTATATTGGACCATGCTCTACTAAACCTACAACACAACCTATACACTGCTCCTACTGATACATTATGGAGACTTTTGAGGCACTGAATCACAGGCTTTAACCACTTGAGCCCCGGACCATTATGCTGCCTAAGGACCAGAGGTCTTTTTCCAATTTGGCACTGCGTCGCTTTAACTGCTAATTGCGCGGTCATGCAATGCTGTACCCAAACGAAATTTGCGTCCTTTTCTTCCCACAAATAGAGCTTTCTTTTGATGGTATTTGATCACCTCTGCGGTTTTTATTTTTTGCGCTATAAACGGAAAAAGACCGAAAATTTTGAAAAAAAATGATATTTTCTACTTTTTGTTATAAAAAAAATCCAATAAACTAAATTTTAGTCATACATTTAGGCCAAAATGTATTCGGCCACATGTCTTTGGTAAAAAAAATGTCAATAAGCGTATATTTATTGGTTTGCGCAAAAGTTATAGCGTCTACAAACTAGGGTACATTTTCTGGAATTTACACAGCTTTTAGTTTATGACTGCCTATGTCATTTCTTGAGGTGCTAAAATGGCAGGGCAGTACAAAACCCCCCCAAATGACCCCATTTTGGAAAGTAGACACCCCAAGGAAATTGCTGAGAGGCATGTTGAACCCATTGAATATTTATTTTTTTTGTCCCAAGTGATTGAAAAATGACAAAAAAAAAAAAAAAAAAAAATATTTACAAAAAGTCGTCACTAAATGATATATTGCTCACACAGGCCATGGGCCTATGTGGAATTGCACCCCAAAATACATTCTGCTGCTTCTCCTGAGTATGGGGATACCACATGTGTGGGACTTTTTGGGAGCCTAGCCGCGTACGGGGCCCCGAAAACCAATCACCGCCTTCAGGATTTCTAAGGGTGTAAATTTTTGCTTTCACTCTTCACTGCCTATCACAGTTTCGGAGGCCATGGAATGCCAAGATGGCACAAAACCCCCCAAAATGACCCCATTTTGGAAAGTAGACACCCCAAGCTATTTGCTGAGAGGCATATTGAGTCCATGGAATATTTTATATTTTGACACAAGTTGCGGGAAAGTGACACTTTTTTTTTTTTTTTTTTTTTTTTTCATAAAGTTGTCACTAAATGATATATTGCTCACACAGGCCATGGGCATATGTGGAATTGCACCCCAAAATACATTTAGCTGCTTCTCCTGAGTATGGGGATACCACATGTGTGGGACTTTTTGGGAGCCTAGCCGCGTACTGGACCCCGAAAACCAATCACTGCCTTCAGGATTTCTAAGGGTAAAAATTTTTGATTTCACTCTTTACTGCCTATCACAGTTTCGGAGGCCATGGAATGCCCAGGTGGCACAAAACCCCCCCAAATGACCCCATTTTGGAAAGTAGACACCCCAAGCTATTTGCTGAGAGGCATGGTGAGTATTTTGCAGCTCTCATTTGTTTTTGAAAATGAAGAAAGACAAGAAAAAACATTTTTTTTTTTTCTTTTTTCAATTTTCAAAACTTTGTGACAAAAAGTGAGGTCTGCAAAATACTCACTATACCTCTCAGCAAATAGCTTGGGGTGTCTACTTTCCAAAATGGGGTCATTTGGGGGGGTTTTGTGCCACCTGGGCATTCCATGGCCTCCGAAACTGTGATAGGCAGTGAAGAGTGAAATCAAAAATTCACGCCCTTAGAAAGCCTGAAGGCGGTGCTTGGTTTTCGGGGTCCCGTACGCGGCTAGGCTCCCAAAAAGTCTCACACATGTGGTATCCCCGTACTCAGGAGAAGCAGCAGAATGTATTTTGGGGTGTAATTTCACATATTTCCATGGCATGTTTGAGCAATATATCATTTAGTGACAACTTTGTGCAAAAAAAAAAAAAAAAAAAAAAAATTTGTCTCTTTCCCGCAACTTGTGTCGCAATATAAAATATTCCATGGACTCGACATGCCTCTCAGCAAATAGCTTGGGGTGTCTACTTTCCAAAATGGGGTCATTTGGGGGGGTTTTGAACTGTCCTGGCATTTTATGCACAACATTTAGAAGCTTATGTCACACATCACCCACTCTTCTAACCACTTGAAGACAAAGCCCTTTCTGACACTTATTGTTTACATGAAAAAGTTTTTTTTTTTTGCAAAAAAATTACTTTGAACCCCCAAACATTATATATTTTTTTAAAGCAAATGCCCTACAGATTAAAATGGTGGGTGTTTCATTTTTTTTTTTCACACAGTAATTGCGCAGCGATTTTTCAAACGCATTTTTTTGGGAAAAAACACACTTTTTTTAATTTTAATGCACTAAAACACACTATATTGCCCAAATGTTTGATGAAATAAAAAAGATGATCTTAGGCCGAGTACATGGATACCAAACATGACATGCTTTAAAATTGCGCACAAACGTGCAGTGGCAACAAAATAAATACATGTTTAAAAGCCTTCAAAAGCCTTTACAGGTTACCACTTTAGATTTACAGAGGAGGTCTACTGGAAAAATTACTGCACTCGATCTGGCCTTCGCGGTGATACCTCACATGCATGGTGCAATTGCTGTTTACGTTTGACGACAGACCGCCGCTTGCGTTTGCCTTAGCGCGAGAGCAGGGGGCGACAGGGGTGTTTTTTTTTTTTTTTTTTTTTTTTCTTTATTATTTTTTTGCTTTTTTAATCTTACTTTTAAACTGTTCCTTTCATATTTTTTTTTTTAATCATTTTTATTGTTATCTCGGGGAATGTAAATATCCCCTATGATAGCAATAGGTAGTGACAGGTACTCTTTTTTGAAAAAATTGTGGTCTATTAGACCCTAGATCTCTCCTCTGCCCTCAAAGCATCTGACCACACCAAGATCGGTGTGATAAAATGCTTCCCCAATTTCCCAATGGCGCTATTTACATCCGGCGAAATCTAAGTCATGAAATACTCGTAGCTTCCGGTTTCTTAGGCCATAGAGATGTTTGGAGCCACTCTGGTCTCTGATCAGCTCTATGGTCAGCTGGCTGAATCACCGGCTGCATTCTCAGGTTCCCTGTTGAGACAGGAGAGCCAGAGAAAAACACGGAAGACGGTGGGGGGGGGGGGCATTCCCTCCCACGGCTTGTAAAAGCAGTCTAGAGGCTAATTAGCCGCTAGGATTGCTTTTACATGAAAGCCGACCGCTGGCTGAAAAGAATGATACCAAGATGATACCTAAACCTGCAGGCATCATTCTGGTATAACCACTCAAAGTCGTGAATGGCGTACCTGAAGACAAAAAAATGGTTAACAATGGTTAACAATAAAGCACAGTAAAGTGTAAATAATTACACACCTGAAAAACAAACATGATAAAACATAATAACAATAACAATAACAATAACAATCAATAACAATAACAATAACAATAACAATAAAACATTGCAGAATAGAATACAGTAAAAAAGAGCAGAACAATAGAGAGAGAGAAAAGCGAGAGAGAGAACAATAAAACAACAACTATTTTTTTTTATTTCATATTTTTTTTTTTTGTTTACACTTTTTTTGTAACTAACTTTTATAACGGTAACCGGTTCCAGGTTCGGGTCTCTCAAAATGCGATGGCATCTTGGGAGACCCTGTGAAAGTGCGCCTAGCCTGTGCAATGCTGTACCCTACGCTAATACTCAACTAGTGCATGGTAGCGTTCAAAACATTCACCAATGCAAAGACCAGGATTGTCAGGACAGGAGGGACAATAATAGCGGGCGTCACGCCTATATCCGCGCTTGCTGCAGACACGACATCTTTTTTGGGGGGTTCGTTGGGTAGGGGTACTTGGGAGGACATAAAAATGCCTCTCATGCAGCCGACTGCATTTGGTTGGGGATGTGAATGGGGGAAGTACGGGCGCTGCAGAAGCGGTGGGTTCCCAATTAGGATTGGCGAATGCAGCAGGAAGGGCACTATGGGCACGACGGGCCTGTGTTTGTCTTTTTGGTGGCAGCGGGACACTACTTGTGCTTGCCACCTCACCAGCTTCAACTGCACTTATGGGACTCGCCACGTCACCAAGTGTTACTGCAGTGCTGGTTTGACTACGACCGGGGTGTACTAGGCCGCTGGCGCTTGCCAGTTCACCAAAACGCTACCAAAAAACTGTTAGCGATCGCAGGGATCAGGCCTGACTCTGCGAACGCTGCAGTTATGCGTTTAGTGTTTTGTAAGTGACAGTGATCGATCGATACCGCACTTGGGTGGGCTGGGCTGGGCCGGGCGGAGGGGCAAAACGCAGGTGCTAGCAGGTATCTGGGCTGATCCCGCTAACACTGCGTTTTTGGGAACCCTAAACTGCTGGTGACGCTAGTATAGATATGATCGGATCAGATATTGATGCGATCAGATACTATACCACTAAGGGAGGTGTACGGTGTGTGCGTGGGTGTTAGCGGTACTGGCGCTAATCTGACGCTGCCTGGGGCTGGTGCTTGCCAGTTCACCAAAATACTACCAAAAAAACTGTTAGCGATCGCAGGGATCAGGCCTGACTCTGCGAACGCTGCAGTTATGCGTTTAGTGTTTTGTAAGTGTCAGTAATCGATCGATACTGCACTTGGGTGGGCTGGGCTGGGCCGGGCGGAGGGGCAAAACGCAGGTGCTAGCAGGTATCTGGGCTGATTCCGCTAACACTGCGTTTTTGGGAACCCTAAACTGCTGGGGACGCTAGTATAGATCTGATCGGATCAGATATTGATCCGTTCAGATACTATACCACTAAGGGAGGCGTATGCTGCGTGCGTGGGTGTTAGCGGTACTGGCGCTAACCTGACGCCTGGGGCTGGTGCTTGCCAGTTCACCAAAATGCTACCAAAAAAACTGTTAGCGATCGCAGGGATCAGGCCTGACTCTGCGAACGCTGCAGTTATGCGTTTAGTGTTTTGTAAGTGACAGTGATCGATCGATACTGCACTTGGGTGGGCTGGGCCGGGCCGGGCGGAGGGGCAAAACGCAGGTGCTAGCGGGTATCTGGGCTGATCCCGCTAACACTGCGTTTTTGGGAACCCTAAACTGCTGGGGACGCTAGTATAGATCTGATCGGATCAGATATTGATCCGATCAGATACTATACCACTAAGGGAGGTGTACGGTGCGTGCGTGGGTGTTCGCGGTACTGGCGCTAATCTGACGCTGCCTGGGGCGACGCATATCACCGCCGGGCGATCGGGGGGCTAAACCTTTATTCGGTAATAAACGGCGGGTGCCCTGACACTATAAAAAAATAAACAAACTAACCAGCGTCAACCGTAACGGTTATACGGTGATCAGTGGTGAAAGGGTTAACTAGGGGGCAATCAAGGGGTTAAAACATTTATTAGGTAGTATATGGGGGTCCCTGACGCTATAAAACGCTGACGGCGAACCTAAATATTTACCTCACTAACTAGCGTCACCAGCGACACTAATACAGCGATCAGAAAAATGATCGCTTAGTGACACTGGTGACAGGGGGTGATCAAGGGGTTAAAACTTTATTAGGGGGGGTTAGGGGGGTACCCTAGACCTAAAGGGGGGTAATACTAACTGTCCCAACACTAACTGTCACAAACTGACACTATGCAGTAATCAGAAAAAACAAAAAAAAAAAAAACAAAAAAAACTGCTGGTGTCAGTTTGTGACAGGGGGGGGGGGGTGATTGGGGGGGGATCGGGGGGCGATCGGGGGGGGGGATCGGGGTGATTTGTGTGCCTGGCATGTTCTACTGTGTGTGTAGTGTTTGTGCACTCACATACTTGTCGTCTCTCCTCGGGCCGGAACGGAAAATACCGACCCGAGGGGAGATGACATCACTTCCTTTGCTGCTGTTTAGCATACAGCAGCAAAGGAATGATTCGATTGGCCGGCGGCGATCGCGAGGGGGGGGCCACGAACGGATGGTCTCCCCCTCATCACCGATCGCCGCTGGACAAACGACGACCGCCTCGGGCACCGGGGGGGGGTCCGATCGGACCCCCCACCCGCGGAAGGCAAATCACGTACCCTGTACGTGATTTTGCCTGTCCGTGCCACTTTGCCGACGTACATCGGCGTGAGGCGGTCGTCAAGTGGTTAAAATATTTAAATTTACACAGGGCTGTGTATGACGGCAGGGATCGCGGCGATCCCACAAAGCTGCACGGGGGGGGGCAAGGCTGCACGGGGGGGGCAAGGCTGCACTGGGGACAAGGCTGCACTGGGGCAAGGCTGCATGGGGGCAAAGCTGCACTGGGGCAAGGCTGCACTGGAGAAAAGCTGCACTGACATGGCTGCACTGACATGGCTGCACTGACAAGGCTGCACTGGGGCAAGGCTGCACTGGAGAAAAGCTGCACTGACATGGCTGCACTGACAAGGCTGCACTGGGGCAAGGCTGCACTGGAGAAAAGCTGCACTGACATGGCTGCACTGACATGGCTTCACTGACATGGCTGCACTGACATTGCTGCACTGACATTGCTGCACTGGGGCAAAGCTGCACTGACAAGGCTGCAATGGACACTGGGGCAAGGCTGCACTGACACTGACAAGGCTGCAGATGGACACCGATAACGCTGCATTGATGGGCATTTTAATGTAAGTTTTTCTTCCTTAAACTTTACTCCTAAAAGTTTTTTTCCTTAAAATTCGCTCCTTAACTTGGGTGCGTGTTATACGCCGGCGCGTGTTATACGCCGATAAATACGGTAATTAACGACTACGGTGCTTCACAGAGCCGTGGTAGTTCATTGAGAATTACAAGCTAACATCCACAAAGGACGTCGGTACTTGTAGTTTAATTATTCACAGAACTCTGTGAATGAATGACATGGCTGTGTGGGCAGAGCCCCACATGGCCACTCTGATTTAAAAAACAGACAGCTAGTACAGGGAACTTCTCCCTGTACTGCTGTCACAGGGAGGTGGAAGTTCAGGCAACAGCTGCACCATTAGGAATATGTTACATATTCCCAAAGGTGAACCTATACTTTAAGATTTGACAATAAAACCTGGAAGCTGATTGGTTTCTATGCAGAGCTGCACCAGATTTTGCACTCTCCCATTTCATAGATCTCCCCCTCAGTGACATCAAACCTTTTTACTACTCTAAGCTATACTGTATGATTAGAAAATGCTTTATCCATGTTCTTATTGTCAAGAAAATATTATTTGTATATCCTGCTGTTTTCTCCTATTTGATATGTTTCTTGCTATGTTGGTTGTGTGACTAATGCTGTGTACACACGGGCGGACTTTTCGACCGAACTCGTCTGCCGGAACGAATCTGTCGGACAATTTGACCGTGTGTGGACTTCCGACGGCCCTTTTCGGTCGAAAATCAGACGGACTTTAGATATGAAACATGTTTCAAATCTTTCCGACGGATTCGAGTCCGGTCGAAAAATCAGTTTGTCTGTATGCTAGTCCGATGGACGAAAACCGATGCTAGGGCAGCTATTGGCTACTGGCTATCAGCTTTCTTATTTTAGTCCAGTTGTACGTCATCACGTACGAATCCGTCGGACTTTGGTGTGAGCGTGTGTAGCCAAGTCCGTTAGTTCGAAAGTCTGTCGGAAGTCCGTCAAAAGTCCGTTGAAAGTCCGTTGGAAAGACCGTCGGAAATGCATGCTATGTGTATCCAAGTGTAAAAAATAAACCAACTGATTCTGCCAAGGTGCTGTGTGATAATGAAACTAATGTATACCTAACATTTACTTACCAAGAATATTGTGAAATATGCATGGATGTATGTATGTATGTATGTATGCATATAAAAGTGAAAATGAAAATCAAGAGTGCAAAACACAAAAAAACATGCATGGATACACATTTATTAAAGGAAAGATAATGAGCTCAACAAAAGGTGAGAGCATAACCTAAATAAAGATATACCAGTGAAAACAAGAACCACCAATTGTGTATCAAACTAATTATAATGTATAACTACATGACCCAATGAATCTTGTAATGGTAAGTTCTTCACTGATACCATGTGGTGTAACTGTATCCAGCAAGAAAATTGTGCTTGTCTGCACCATACATTTACAAAAAGAGAGAGATCCACAAAAAAAATGCTTCCTTCTTGAAAATGGCTCCTCCAGAGATTATCTCTCAAATTAGGAGCATGTAGGGTTAATAATAGATGGTTTACTATTAGTAATCCTTCAAATTATATTTATATATCTAACAACTGTTCCTGCATTGTATGTGATGATGTAGTAGTGCACACCAACAATCGGGCACTAGAGAGAGGAGAGCTGGATGTTTTAGGACTGCAGGTAAAATAAGCAATAATCTTTTTTCATTCCATAGAAAAATGTACAATGATTTTTGTTACTTCCTTGAGCCCAACTTTAAGTTTCATGAATAAAAACTCTCACTTATCTTTTTATTACAACTTACATTGTCTCTGCTTTTTTCCCAATAATTATATCACAAAAAGAAGACTGCTCTTATTTTTTTTATTCATTTCAAGTCCTGCTATGCTTTTATTGTGATAGACACCCAAAAAAATCAATAAAACTACCCACAGACAGACAATCTGTATACATACTGTAATCTATATTGCAATGGAAATCAGAGCTCCTACTTTACCAGTAGACGCTGTGAAATGGTAATATGCCTACACTTATGAAAGTAATGACACAACCAGAAATGGTATGAGAAACAATTTGGATGAAATATGGCAATCATGATTTTCTCTGAATCTCTATTGATTTCTTCTGAGAACCAAATTATGCTTCTTTTTAAATAACAAATCTTAATCTGGCATCCCTACAGTGTGGACACTTGAAGCCATCCTTGTTGCATATTCACTGTTTCTCCATTATATTTGCTGCTATGCAATAAATCTGTAAAAAAAAAAATGAATAGCCCCATTGTGTGTGAAATTGAGCTGTTACAGTTAGTTTATTAAACATTTAAACAATGCCCTTTAAAAATGAAAATAAATAAAAAAAACAGTTTTCACAAAAGTATGCTAATGTGAGCTTAAATATTAATCATGTTTAAATTAAAAAGGTCATATTAATTTTACAGTTTACACTTACTTTTTAAGTTTATTCATCTCACTGCCACTAGATGGCAGCAAGAAAGTGTTTCATTTTTTGGAAATTTTCAAGAACCTAAAATCAGCAAGGATTATGCAACAAATCTGCATTGCTTTCTTAAGGTACAGTAAAATGTACTGTAGAAAGAGAGGGACAGCACATCCATAATTAAAACGTGAGCTGTATATTGTTCTTGAAATAACATCTCAATTTTGAAGGATTTCCAAGATCTGAAAATGAATAATAAACCTGCAGCAAAAAAAGTCTTTGTTTTCCGATGAAAGCTCAAATTCAGATGATCATATGGCAATGAACTGAGATAAGGCAATGATAAACTGGTAGACAAAAATTGGATTTAAATGACCAAACCGCAATGACCTTTTATGCTAATATTTTTACCATGGCACGTTTTTGCTTATAGAAAATAAGATTTATATGATGAATTACTAGATTTCCAAAATGGTTTACAACTAAGTATGTTTCTTTTTTTGTTTTTGTTTTTTTTTGTTAACAGCAAGCTTTTGCAACAAAAAATCAGTGTGGAAGGGATATCAGCCCCATAGGAGCCCTGAGGGTTTGAAGAGATGCCTGAGAAATCTGCAGACCTTTTTTTATATATATACTGTATAGATCTGTAAAATAATACATCTTTTAAAATCCAGTCTGTTCTTTCTTCCTGGAAACAATCATGTTTATGCTAGGAATTGTGTAGTTATACACAGATTGCTTAGTTCATCTTTAATAGTAGACGCTTTAAAGTAAAACTATCAGTACAATTCTGCAAAAATTAATTTCTGACATGTCACAATATACAGAAATTGTATTTTTTTTTTTAATTGTACTGTTCACTATTAAAAATAGTTCCTGAGCAGTCCAATGAGCTAGACCTAACAGATGCATTTTGGGAGAAAAATGTCATCATTCTTTTGAAGAGGAATAATTTCCTCAGTCACCCACAAGTCATCATTTATTGAGGCTGTTGTATAATTTTAAGTATATTTCCCAAGGTCACCCCCCCAGACTAGGGGGTACCCCTGAGGGCTACTGACAGCCTCTTTAGCACTGCATCACTATCTCACCCAACTGCTCCTGCTGGCATGGCTCATTTCTTTTTATGAGGTAAGCTCTGCCCCCTGCGATCCCACTCCTGGGGATTGACCTAGGTCTCATGAATATTCCAGGCAGATCCTCCTAACCTTTACCCACTAGCTCTAGAAGTTTCTACAACCTTCTAGACCAGAGGGAGGCACCAGAGGAGCTGTAAAGGATGAGTCAGTCAGCCCTGAGTCACTGAACCCTGACCCAGATTCACAGCTCAGGCTTAGCCCTGACCTAAATACATTTACTTACACCAACAGAAACCTATACTACAACTAACACACACTAGTGGGTGCTAAAAATGTATAATTCTTCTCCTCAGGTTTTATAAAGGAAAAGGGGGTATAATAAACCAGACAGTACTGTTATTAGCACAACACAGAATTTCGAATCTCAACCACGACACTACCTGCCTGGAGTTTGCATGTTCTCCCTGTGCCTGCTTCAGTTTCCCCCCCGGGTACTCCGGTTTCCTCCCACACTCCAAAGACAAGCTGGTAGGTTAATTGGCTTCTCTCTAAATTGGCCCTAGTGTATAAATGTGAGTTAGGGACCTTAGATTGTAAGCTCCTTGAGGGTAGGGACTGGTGTGACTGTACAATGTATATGTAAGGCACTGCGTAAATTGACAGCGCTATATAAGTACCTTAAGTAATAATAATGTACCCATGTGGCTAACAGAAGCCAGTGTTCAAAAAAGACTTGAAAACCTAAGCTTAGTAAATCACCAGGACCATATGGTTTACACCTGAGAGTTCTTCAATGAAGTCTGTCATTTTATAGCCAGACTGTTATTCCTAATATTTAAGTATTTAGAAATGGGCCAAGACCAGTAAGCCTAACATTAGCATGTAAACTACTGGAGGAGATGATAAGGGACCACATAAAATAATTTGCTAATGAAAACAGTGTCATTACCTGTAACCATCGTGGATTTATGAAAGATTGTTTCTGCCAGACCAACCCGTTAACATTCTATGGAGAGGTGAGCTGTAATCTGGATAGAGGGAGGCCCATGGATGTGGTGTATCTGGATTTCACTAAAGCATTTGACAGTTCACTCTATAAATGGTTCATTTACAAACTAAGGTTTGGTATTGGCAATAATGTATGTATCTGGATAGAAAACTGGCTATAAGAGCTAGTGATAAATAGCAAATCTTCTGAATGGTCTGGAGCAGTGGGGTACCTCTGTCCTTCGACAAATTCTGTGTAACTTGTTTATAAATAATAATGAGGTTGGTATATATAAATCAATCTTGGTGTTTGCTGATGATACAAAGCTAAGCAGGCTGATAAATTCACAACAACAGACTAAAATTTAATTATCTGGCCACAACAAAAAGCCATATGTCAGGCGGAAATCCAAATCCAATACAGCCAGGGCCGGCCCAAGACATTGTGCTGCCTGGGCCCAAGAATAAAATGCTGTCCCCCCCTAAAAAAAAAAAACACGCCCACCAAAAGGCCCCCCTTATTCATTATTTTATATCATGATAACTAACATTTAATTTATCAGAAAATCAGATTAAAAATGCCATAAATCTATTCCCTATTTTGTAGACGCTATAACTTTTGCGCAAAGCAATCATTAGATGCTTATCTTGATTTTTTTTTAACCAAAAATATGTAGCCAGGGGCCCGAGAACTTCCGAGCTCCGCCGGAAACAGCCGGTTTGTGTGAAGGCGAAGCCCGTGATTTTCGATCCAGGGAGAATTTGGACGGACGCCGCTGGGGGACAGTGGCGGAGCTCCCTTGGTGGACTGGAGAGCGATCAAGAACGGTGGGGCTGGTTGTGGTGACAGGAGGAGTGGAGATGTCCTGCTTGGAGTGTGGTGGTGGGTGAGCCCAGATGAGCGATCCTGAAGCAGCAGGCTGGAATTATCAGGAATAGCAGGTGAGCTGCAACACGCTGTGGGAGATACTGTGGAATCATTGCGGGACATTGGGAGAGTGCATTGCCCTCAAGATTATACTGCTTATTGCTTATATTACTAGGAAAAGCTAAACGAGTAACTCTGCAATCCAGTACAAGTGAGCTAAGAATATTCTGGATATATGTTACAAAACTCTCAAAGAATAGCACAGTATAGCACAATATAGCGCTACCCTCACTATTAACTCCAGTGTTTCTTTCTCCTTGCTCTTTATCCCTCCTCCTGGTCTTAACTTAGCCCCACTAAAACACAGCCATGTCAAGGAAAAGGGGGGATGAACCGACCAACCAGGAGAATGTGGGGTCGCAAACATTGCGGTCCGCTAAGGATAAGGGAAGCCAGTCGGCAGCTGCAGCGGCAAAACTTGAGAAATATGAACACACCCCTGACAGACTCCTACAAAAAATGGACAACAAGTACAAGTAAAAGCACCAGCAGACAGGAAGAGCCATGGGCAGGTAACAACAGCCGCAGTAGTATCAGGGCCTAAGACCGCGAATAACAATAAGAGTGCAGGGTCGGCCGAAAAAGAACATATATTAACATCAGGTAATGCTCCCCCAAGCAGTTAATTCATGTAAGTCATCGCTTGGGGGGCCTATGTAACCAAGTTAAAGAGGTCAAAGAAGAGCTGTCGCTGATGAGGCAAGAATTGCAAAAATCAGTGGAAAGGATAACAGCCTTGGAGGGGAGGGTAAGCCAAGTGGAAGATGACATATACCCGCTAGAGCGAGAAGTCAAAACCGTAAAAGATCAACTGGGTAGAGTCATTGAAAAAATGGATGAAATGGAAAATCGACTCAGAAGGGGCAAAGTAAGGATAATGGGGCTTCCAGAAAGGAGTGAGGGGCCTAATTCTATTGCTTTTTTGGAAAAGTGGCTCATAGAATTATTTGGAAGAGAGACTTTCTCCCCACAGTTCTCAATAGAAAGGGCACACAGAGTCCCTTTTAAGGCCCCTCCCCCAGGAGGACACACTAGATCACTATTACTGAAGTTTTTGAACTACAATGATAAAATAATCTTATTGCGTAAAGCTAGAGAAATGAGATCTACCCTCTATAAGGGAACTAAAATTTAATTCTACCCGGACTTCTCACCAGAACTGCAGAGGCACAGAGGGGGGGTTCTGGAGATCAAACGTAGCCTACAAAAATTTGATGTTAAGTACGCGCTACTTTATCCAGCGCTGCTGCGGATAGAGGCGATGGGGGAAACTCAATTCTTTGACTCACCAGTAGGAGTAACACGGTAGCTAGAAGAAAATAAAGAGAGGTTGAGACCCAAAGAGAGGAACAGTGCATACTGAGGACACTTGGACTGAATACAAGGAGCACTGGGAAGAGTTATGGACTTGGTAAAAAATAAAGTAGGGAAGTAGGGATTCACATATAAGAGTAGAAATGAATGTAGAGGAAATTATCACATTTAAATTTTTGTATACCTGCATGTTTTCAGTATGGGTGTGGTACAATATGGTAGGAGTTGGCATGATATATGATATGTATGAGGCGGTCACAAATAAAGCCCTGTGAGCGAACCTGGTAAGGTGGAGGGTGGGAGAAGGGGGGAGGGTACCAGGGAGATAGGGATGGGGAGGTTGGGGAGGTATAGTAGATGGGGGGAGGGGGGTAAGGGGTTTAATGGGTTTAGGGCAGAGCAATGTTACAGTTTACACATTAGATGAGGTGAGGCATGGGGAAGAAGAAAAGAGAAAAGCAGGTTTGAGAACGAGAGTAAAAAAAGTGTTTGGAATTGTTTCAAGTAAGGATAGAAGAAAAATCCTCGGGGGTATTAAAGCACAGAGGGTAATTAAGGTTCACAATATACTGCACTTTATTGATTTTGAGGTTATGTTTTTTGTTATTTTGTTCTTTTTATTTTTTTCCTCACCTTTCTCCTCATGCAGCCTAAGGTACTTAATATAGGCTCCTGGAATGTCCGGGGGCTGGGGAATTCAGCTAAGAGGACTGCAGTTCTCTTGATGCTGGAAATGAGGGGGGTGGGTCTGATCTGTCTGCAGGAGACCCACTTGACAAAGGACACCATGATATGTCTTCAAAATAGGAAGTTTCAATGCCAATATCATTCGGTGTACTCTTCATATTCCAGAGGGGTGAGCGTAATGGTGAAAAGAGGAGTGGCTTTCTCCTGCCGGGAGATCAGTATAGATGGAATGGGTCGATATATCTTTTTTTATTGTTCAATAAAGAATAGAATGTATGTTCTAGCAAACATTTATATACCCCCGCCATTTTCCTGGTAGAGGCAGGGTTGTTTGATGTACGGAGGGTACGGAATCCCGATAAACGGCAATATTCTTGTTTTTCAGCCTCCTATTCTACACTCTCCAGGATCGATATGATCCTGGGGAATGCAGAATTAATATTACTGGTAAAGGATGTGGTCTACCTACCAAGAGGGGTCTCGGACCACTCATTGGTGGTGGTATCAGTGAATATAGGGGGGAAGGAGCCTCAAAGATCTTGGAAGCTGAGCCCATTTTGGCTGGAGCTAATGGGAGAACCGGAGGAGGTAATAAAAAAGCTAGAAGAATTTGTGGTATTTAATGAAGGTACAGCAGCAGTGGGAGTACAGTGGGATACCTTGAAGGCATTTCTTAGGGGTATACTGATTCAGGTGGTGGCAGAGATTAAGAAGAGATCTAGGGAATGGGAGGAAAGTATCAGGAAAGAACTGGAGAGGCCAGAGAAACAATACATAGAAGACCCAACACTAAAGAAACAAAACGTATGGTTAAATAAACAAGAGAATTATAGAATAGCAGCATTAAGGAAAGTGGAAAATAAGCGACTTTTTCAGAAACAATTGGCTTTTGGAGAAGGAGAAAGCGTGGGGCGAATGTTGGCCTACCTGGTGAGAACCAACTCTTCCTCCTCGACAATACCTGCGATTAGGACTGTAATAGGTGAGATCTCCTCTCACACATCAGAGATTATGGATACATTTAGAAATTATTATGAAACACTGTACAAGTCGCAGGTGAGAGCCGGGGAAAAGGATATGGATATGTTTTTTAAGAATATAGTAATACTAACCTTTACAGAAGAGGATAGAGAGGGGTTGGAGGCCCCAATAACCCTAGCGGAATTACAACAAGCCACGAATGGGATGGCAAACCAAAAGTCTCTGGGGCCAGATGGCCTCCGATCGAGATTTATAAGTATTACGGGAAAATACTGCTACCAGAGTTACTTAAGTTGTTGAACTGGGTGATGGAAGAGGGGAGACTGCCTAATTCAATGACTGAAGCCACCATAGTCATGCTACACAAAGAAGGGAAGGACCCGTTAGAAACCTCGGCATATAGACCAATATCCTTGCTATGCACTGATGCTAAAATATTAGCAAAGGTGCTGGCAGCTAGGCTGAATAAAATCATTCATAAACTCATACACCCAGATCAAACAGGGTTTATTCCCAATAGGTCCACCAGCATGAATATAAGAAGGGTATATCTGAACTTGCAAACCCCGACAGAGAATATGGGGTCAAGAACTGTTATGACCCTGGATATAATTAAGGCTTTTGATAGCCTGGAGTGGGGTTATCTCTGGCAGTTTTGGAAGAATTCGGATTAGGACCCGTCTTCATAAGATGGATAAAAATATTGTATAATGGCCCAAGCGCAAAAATCAGGGTTAATAATGAATATTCAGAAAAGATCCATCTAGAAAGGGGGACGAGACAGGGGTGCCCATTGTCTCCCCTGCTCTTCGCCCTTGCGATGGAACCGTTGGCAATTAGTAGTAGGTCCTGTGTAAATATGAAGGGTTTCTCAAGAAAATCAGGGGAAGAGAGGATTGCTCAGTATATAGAAGACAATATAGTCCCGCTATTAACTAAATTTAAACGTAAAATGGATATATGGAACCGGCTACCCTTGACAGTAGCTGGGAGATGTAATCTAATCAAGATGGTATGAATGCCTCAATTATTGTATCTGTTATACAACTCCCCGGTGTGGTTAAATAAAAGGTGGTTTAGGAAAATTGATACGCTATTTAGAGAACTGGTATGGAAAAAGGGCAAGGCCAGGATTAGCCTCCAGACCCTGCAGTTGCCAACTAAGGAGGGGGGAATGGCAGTTCCCCACCCCAGGAGCTACTTTCTGGCGGCGCAACTGCAGCATTTAAGAGGTGGGAATGCTAGCAGGGGCTTAATAATATTGGAAGCACCACATAAAACAGTAGTAGAGGTGCTAGAGGCAGACTCTTTCTTTTTTAGGAATCCTACAATTAGGATGACAACAAAAGTATGGAAGGCAATAAAAATATTAATGGGATATGATGGGTTCACAGAGTATGCCCCTCTTTGGCATAACAGAAATCTACAGGAAGTTGCTGTTATGGGGGAGTTTAAAGAATGGGAAATGTGGGGCATAAATAGATTATCGCAATTATATAAGGGGTATACATTAAAAACTTTTGGAGATCTCCAAAAGGAAAATGGGATACCAAAACAAACATTTTCTTGATATTTGCAAATGAGACATGCACTGAGTGCCCAATTTAAGACACAACCTTTAGTATGGAACAACGTACCATTGCTCCAAAAAGTGATTAAGTCAGATAATGCGAAGGGACTTATTTCAGAAATATATGCACAGCTGAGCAGTAAAAGCATTGCAAGGTCTGAACATCTTAAGTGTAGGGAAAAGTGGGAGGAGGATATAGGGGATATAACGGGTGAGCAGTGGAAAAAAATACTGGAGCTGGGCCATGTGGTGTCACTCTCTCCGTCACAGAAAATTCCACACCTAATGCTGATAAATAGAGCATACTATACTCCCAATAGTGGTATAGATATGGATTAAGATCAGATGCCAAATGCCCCAGATGTCACGAAGTAGGAGACCTGATTCACATGGTATGGAGATGTCCCAAGCTGTTCCGGTATTGAACGGGGGTAATAGAGTTTATAAATAGAACGTTTGGGACTACTTTAGAGACAGATGCCAGACTATGTGTCCTGGGATATGGAGAATGGAAAGGAGAAAGGACAAGTTTAATAACAGCGGTTATAAGGTATTTGTTCCAAGCCCGGAAACTGATCGTGCAGAGATGGCAATTAGCTAAGCCCCCTATAGTAGAGCAGTGGTTAAAAATTATAAATGAGATAATCTCTGAGATAATAGCTCTGTACATTAAGAGAGGGAACCTCAAGGAATTTGAAAAAATGTGGTACCCCTGGTTGGCAAAATTAGGATATAATGGCTAGCAGTGGAAGTGAGAAAACCTGTCCAGATAGGGAGGGAGGGGTAGGGAGGGTAGGCGGGGTATGGTAAGGGTATATTTTAATTAATATGTATTGCAATACCAGTTTGTTGTAAAAACAAAGATGTTAATAGCAATTTTATAATGCTGTTATTCCTTTTTATATGGGATGTAAAGTTAAGAAACTTTAATAAAGATTATAAAAGAGAAAAAAAAAACAAAAATATGTTGCAGAATATATATTGGCCTAAACTGGTGAATTTTTTTGGGGGGGGATATTTATAAAAGCAAAAAGTAAAAAAATATTGTTTTTTTTTCAAAATTGTGGCTCTTTTTTTGTTTATAGCGCAAAACATAAAAACTGCAGAGGTGATCAAATACTGTACCACTAAAAGAAAGCTCTATTTGTGGTAAAATGAGGACATAAATTTTGCTAGGGTACAGCATCGCATGACCGCACACATCTCAGTTAAATTAGCAGTGCCGTATTGCAAAAAATGGCCTGGTCATTAAGGGGGGCAATTCTTCAAGGGCTGAAGTAGTTAATCAGGGCTGGGCAAGGTAAGTCCCTCTCAGGCTTTCATGTCTCATACAACTTGTGATGTGTGACAGTGTACTTACAGTACTCAGATTCGGACTCCTGCAGTCAATGCTGCTATGGGGAACTCACTGGTGGCATAATGGACAGGGTGAGGGTCAATTCTGAGCCTCCAGAACATGGACACAGCGACAGGCAGGCTGCAACACCTCATGCAGTGGCAGGTGCTGTGCAGTTTGACTGTGGTCAGCTACTCAGCTCACACTGAGGCACAGGCAGCTCTCTTCAGACATGCTCCCTTCCCTCAGGCTCTGAGCTATGCTGAAGAAGATGGAAGAGGTGGGTGGGTGGAGGCGGAGCTAATTGACTAGGCATGGAAGCTGAGTGCTCTGAATGCTGGGGTGGCCGCGGCCTCCGACGTCACTGGTTGCTGGACCCCGCTGGCAGGCGATTATAGCAACCAATGCAGCGCACAGTCGACCAGGCCCTGCTCCTGCTGACTGATCCAACCTCCTTCTGACAGGTAGGGTACGGCCGGGTGGCTACTAAGGTACAGGCAGTGTTGTAGCTTGAAGCTTGTGGGCCCTGGTGCAAAAGTTGATCTGGGGCCCCTCGACTACCTCCCGCCGCTTCCACTATGCATTAGGTAACTCCCAACACTTAATTATATAAAAAGTGATCAGCGCAACTAATTAAACTAAACTTTATAACAATCATGAGGTATAAATATAATCACTGTGCAAATATAATCACTGTGCAAATGATGCTAGTAAACAATATAATTACCTTACCTCCATACAGATGGTATATGGCTTTAAGGTTATTGCGACTGGGGGGCCTCCCAAGGTTCAATAAAAGTGAATAGTGCCTCTCCTGGTCCTGCGTTCCAAGTGCTGGCTCCCAGTTTATCAGCATGGGTGTTCACACATAGCCGGTATATGTAGGGGATGAAAAATAATCTCCCATAGCATAGTAACGTAGATCCCACATTGGAGATTATTCACTGAAGATACCGATTGAATGCACTTTATGCACTTTTTGCACTTTGCACTTTTTCTTCTTTTCCTCTTTTATGGACTAACTGACCACTATCCTAGACATTTTAATAGCCTCTGATTTTGATCATCTGGGACTGAATGAACCATCTATCTGTTATTGATTAACTCAGACAGATTATTCAGTAACAGCCATTTTATTTGTTTTGCACATTATGGTGTTATGTGCACTGTTCTGAAATTTTGCATTGAATTATTGGATTTGATTTTTTGCACAGGACCATTGGACACTGTCACACATATTTATTTAGTCACTTTATTATATTGTTTACTAGCATCATTTGCACAGTGATTATATTGTTTACTAGCATCATTTGCACAGTGATTATATTTGCACAATGATTATATTTATACCTCATGATTGTTATAAAGTTTTGTTTAATTAGTTGAGCTGATCACTTTTTCTATATTTATTTGTTATGAGTGCACGGTATACACTTTAGATCTAGCTGCAATATCTAGATATATTATTGTCCATCTAATGCCCCGTACACAGGGTCAGACATTGATTGGACATTCCGACAACAAAATCCATGGATTTTTTCCGACAGATGTTGGCTCAAACTTGTCTTGCATACACACGGTCACACAAAGTTGTCGGACAATCCGATCGTTCTGAATGTGGTGACGGAAAACACGTACGTCAGGACTATAAACAGAGCAGTAGCCAATAGCTTTCGTCTCTTAATTTATTCTGAGCATGCGTGGCACTTTGTGTGTCGGATTTGTGTACACACGATCGGAATTTCCGACAACGGATTTTGTTGTATGAAAATGTTATAGCCTGCTCTCAAACTTTGTGTGTCGGAAATTCCGATGGAAAATGTGTGATGGAGCCTACACACGGTCGGATTTTCCGACAACAAGGTCCTATTACACATTTTCCGTCGGAAAATCCGACCGTGTGTACAGGGCATAATAGATTGACTTTTATAGCGTGAAGGACTACACTTTAAACTCCCAACACTTGCCAAGATATTCCTAGTGGCTAAAGAGTTATTTCAGATCTTTATTCACATGAAGAGAAAGTAATTCAAAAGATTCTGGAGAAATTTTCCACATTGTGAGAGGTGGAAATCTACCTGAACAATATGAAAGAGATCAAAGATCACCAAGGTTCTGCACTTTTTTCAAAGAAATTAACTAGCAAAGCTAACTAAATAGTAAGGAAAACCTGGGAAAAATATAATAAAACAAATGTCACTGCAAAAATCTAAACTTAGCCAATCTGAACAGTGGACGGTGTCAGTCAGGGCAGAGCAAGGTGTCAGTAGGGCAGAGGACGGTGTTAGTCAGGGCAGAGAATGGTGTCAGTAGGGCAGAGGACCGTGTCAGTCAGGGCAGAGGATGGTGTCAGTAGGGCAGAGGACGGTGTCAATAGGACAGTAGACGGTGTCAGTAGGGCAGGGGACGGTGTCAGTGGGGCCAAGGACGGTGTCAGTGGGGCAGAGAACAGTGTCAGTAGGGCAGAGAATGGTGTCAGTAGTTATTTTATTTTTTTTATCATTTTTTGTTTTTTTATAATGTTTTTTATTACCCCTGTTGGGGGGGCTTTGGTTTGAGGTCTAAACAGGCCCTGATATCTCACTTATGAGACAGAGATAGGAAATTGAGGACTCTGTCCTCAACCTCCATCTCTGAATGAACACAGGAGTCCCCCTACTGCCTGTATACTACAAGACCCAACATGTCCAGGACTCATCCCTCCCCCATGCTGGCTCCTGTCACTCCCCCACATATAGGATGTTCCCAGTACAGGAGGAGTCAGGAGAAATCTCAGTCTCCCTCAGTGTGTAGAAGACCAACCAGCCCTGTGTCCCACACTGAAGAATGTTCTAACATTCCCGCTTCCGCCCGCCCCCGCTCCACTCATACCAAGTCCCACTTCTTCGGCTCCAGCTAGAGAGCATGTTTATCCCCCCAGTGGGCCCCGCCATGACTGAGGACAGGTGGTGGGTGGGGCAGTTTTAAGCAAAGAGGAAGTTGAAGAGACACCAGTGGCAGCTGGCTTAGATGGAGAGGTGAGCAGAGGAGACAGGGGAGGGGGGTGGGACCAACTCACAGAGCAGCAGAAACAGGGAGGACATGGAGTTCGGAGGCAGTGAGGAGAAGGCAGGTCTGTGCACCAGGAAGGAAGAACGTTCACCGCAGTACTGCCTATCAATCCACGCAGTACATGACCCGTCTCCTCCACTCAGCAGCTCTGTCTCACCTGTGTGAAGGGGAGTGATCTGTCCTGTTACATACTGGTATCCAAGATGATCCCCACCACCCACACAGAGACACATTGACATCGGATCTAATGTGAGAGGAAGGCTGCACTGGTGCCCCTGGAGCAGGGGCCGGGTTGCTATGGCGACTCCACGGCTGCACCCCTTCACGTTATACCCATGGGTATGGGTACAATTTGTCGCTGCCGGCTGCCGCCTCTCTAAAAATGCCGCCTGAGACCATGGCCCCAGTGGGTCCCATGATAGGCCTGGCCCTGAATACAGCTCACCATCCAAATAACGACATTCCTACAGTAAAGCATGGAGGTGGTAATATCCTGTTATGTGGTGTTTCTCTGTAATATCCTTTTGTGGGGTGTGCAGCAGGGACTGGAGCACTTTTCAGGATAGAAGAAAAATGGATGGGGCAAAATGCCATCAAATTCTTGAGGAAAATCTGCTGCCCTCTACCAGAAAGGTGTCAATGGGAAGGAGGCTTACCTTCCAACATGACAATGACCCAAAGCACACAGTAAAAATGACCACACAGTGGTTGAAGGAGAAAAAATGGAATATCCTCGCATGGCTTAATCAAAGCCCAGACTTAATCCCCATTGAAAATCTGTGGAATGACTTGAAGACTGCAGTCCACAAACAATCACCATCAAATTTAACTGAACTTGAGCAGTTCTGCAAAGAAGAGTGGGTAAATACTGCAAAATCCAGATGTGCACAGTTAGTAGAGGTATATCCCAACAGACTAAAGACTGCAATTAAAGCAAAATGTGGTCCAACAAAATACTGACATAAGAGGGGTGATCCTTTTTCCAACTCAGTGATTCTTATTTTGTTTTTGTTTTTCTGGCATGTTGGTGTTATATATTTCACTTGGATGTTTTAAGTTGCACTACTAAATACAGCTAGATAAAACAAAAATTGTGTCTGTCTTCATTTCAGGCTGCAAAGCAACAAAATGTGATTATTTTAAAGGTTGCTGATTCTTTTCTATACCCACTGTAATGGGTAGGGAGGTTTAGCAGAGATTGTGGAAGATAGCATACTGTAATGTCCTTCCTCCAGGAGAAGTAGGCAGTGCAGTTACCTTCAGACAAAAAAAATGAACTAACATCTTCTAAAACACAGGGGCTCTGGCACAGCCTCTACTCCCTCCTTTTTGTATGGAGGGAACTGGGCATCCCCCACTAAGGTAAGCCACTGACTACATTGTGTTCAGCCCAGCTTACATTCTCCTGGTAGGCTGAAGTACATCCCACACTGCAGGCTGTGTTTATTCCTCCCTCTCCTGCCCACACTAGCTGCCGGCTTCTCCTGTTGTAAAGTCACCACTGGGGAAGGGTGTGGGTACAGTGCCTTTCCCATTGGCTGAGGAGGCAGCCAAGAGGAGGAGCAGCTGTAGCCTCTGGATTTTTAGAGGCACGGCATGATTAGCAACCCTGGTGATTAGGGTGTACCCAGGCATACCCCCTGTGCACGCCTCAGGATACAGCACACTTGTTCAACACTACGGTCAATCTGGAGATAGCTCCTGTGATTGGTACCTTTTTAAAGTATATGTAAACCCTCATCAAACAACCCATTCTGTTTAAAATAAAAATGAAAGACAAAACATTTGTGTATAGAAAAAACACATTCTAAATACCTTTTTTGTCCTTTTTTTATAAGTAATTACATTCTCTCTGTTCTTGGCTGCATAAAAGCTAGAAGAGAAAGAGAAGCACACTAGTTTTCCCGTGAATGGCTGTGCAGGAGAGTCGGGTGTCAGGGAAAGCCTGACCTGCAGGAACACCAGGTATTTCACACAAAGGAAGCAATACAAAAAAAAGGATTTTTTTTATACAAGTATATGGTACAACAGGCACATATCAGGAATATGAAATGCTGGGTTTACATATACTTTAAATTACAAAGCGATGCTTGATTGGTGTTTAAGCACCACTATGCTGTAAGCTGAGCCTCTGCTGAAGTTCTTAAAATGAACCCTCATGCCTCCTTTTTCCTCCATGCCCATACCTGGGTATCCCATGACTCCTAGTGTCCCTGTGCCTTCTTCTTTAAGAAAACCTTCCCAGTAGAAAAGTATTCTATTAGGGTTTGAGAAATGCTTGCTTTTAAATTGGCCTTGAGGAGTGGCGATAACTCCTAAAACAAATTGCCTCATTGAATCACCATTTAAATTGACCATAAGAGACTCAGATAGCTACAATCTGCCCATCATCTAAACAGCAGGCAAGCCTCTTGGTCTTTGATCTTCTCTTGTTTCAACTTTATGAATGCTTTTGAACTTGGGACAACCAACTCCTGAGCTGACACACTCTCTTGTTTATTTGGTTCTCAAGATTCCAAAGCTTCTGTTGAGTTATAATATATCATTCCAACTATGGATGAGCCGAACACCCCCCCGGTTCGGTTCGCAGCAGAACCTGCGAACGGACCGAAGGTTCGCACGAACGTTAGAACCCCATTGACGTCTATGGGACTCGGACGTTCAAAATCAAAAGTGCTAATTTTAAAGGCTAATTTGCATGGTATTGTCCTAAAAAGGGTTTGGGGACCCGGGTCCTACCCCAGGGGACATGTATCAATGCAAAAAAAACTTTTAAAAACGGCCGTTTTTTCGGGAGCAGTGATTTTAATGATGCTTAAAGTAAAAAAAAAAAAAAGTGAAATATTCCTTTAAATATCGTACCTGGGGGGTGTCTATAGTATGTCTGTAAAGTGGCGCATGTTTCCCGTGTTTAGAACAGTCCCTGCACCAAATGTCATTTTTTAAGGAAAAAATCTCATTTAAAACTGCTTGCGGGTTTAATGTAATGTCTGGTCCTGGCAATATGGATGAAAATCAGTGAGACAAACACCATGGGTACCCCCAGTCCATTACCAGGCCTTTTGGCTCTTGTATGGATATTAAGGGGAACCCCGCACCCAAATTAAAATAAGGAAAGGTGTGGGGCCACCAGGCCCTATATACTCTGAACAGCAGTATACAGGCGGTGCAAACAAGACAGGGACTGTAGGTTTGTTGTTAAGTAGAATCTGTTTGTCATTTTGAACGGGTACATTTTTAATGTGTTTAGCTCCAGCCAAAAAATCTTTTTTAAGCTTTTTGGAAAACATAGGGAAGGGTTATCACCCCTGTGACATTTGTTTTGCTGTCTTTCCTCCTCTTTAGAAGATTTCACCTCACTTTTTGTCCCAATGACAAATGCTTTTTGAGAATTTGGGTTTTTTTTGTGGAACAAGGATTGGAAAGCATCAGTGGAAAGGAGAAATGTTTTTCCCATATTAACTCTTACAGGAGAGAATTTCCTTTCCTAGGGGTAGATTTCATCTCACTTCCTGTTGTCTCCTTCCGTTTGCAAGTAGGAGTCGTTTGTAAGTTAGATGTTTGAAAGTAGGGGCCTGCCCTATATACTCATTAGAAATTTGGGCCTTAGGTGTTGTTGTGGCCACAACACTGTAAGCCCTCACAGGGCCCTGCTGTGAAATATTAGATCAAGAATTGTAATTACATGCCCCTGTTGAACAGGGGCAGAAAAACTGAGCCTTTGGTGGTGGTGGTGGTGGTGCTGGTGCCACAACACTGTAAGTCCTCACTCGCTCTTGGTGGGTGCAGAAATGGGCCCTGCTGTGAAATATTAGATCAAGAATTGTAATTACATGCCCTTGTTGAATAGGGGCAGAAAAATTGGGCCTTTGGTGGTGGTGGTGGTGCTGGTGCCACAACACTGCAACCCCTCACAGACACTCTAGTTGGAACGCAGGAACGAGCCCTGCTGCAAAGTATTGCATCAAAAATTGTAATTACACGCCCCTGTTAAATAGGGGCAGAAAAATTGGGCCTTAGGCACTGGGGCTGGTGCCACAACACTGTAACCCCTCACAGACACTCTAGTTGGAATGCAGGAACGAGCCCTGCTGCAAAGTATTGCATCAAAAATTGTAATTACACGCCCCTGTTAAACAGGGGCAGAAAAATTGGGCCTTAGGCACTGGTGCTGGTGCCACAACACTGCAACCCCTCACAGACACCCTAGTTGGAATGCAGGAACGAGCCCTGCTGCAAAGTATTGCATCAAAAATTGTAATTACACGTCCCTGTTAAACAGGGGCTGAAAAATTGTGCCTTAGGCACTGGTGGTAGCGCCCAGAACCAAAAATGTTTTTACAAGCTATCAGCGTGATGATTGAGGAGGAAGAGGATAATTACTCAGGGATAGTCACTCAGCATCAGCATAGGCAGTCTTTGAAGGGATCTGAGATTTCAAAAAAAATTATTCGGTTACATCAGCATCAGGTGCTTGGTAGCTGGTGGTGATCCAAGACTGATTCATTTTTATGAAGGTCAGTCGATCGACCGAGTCGGTGGACAGACGCACTCTGTGATCGGTTACAAAGCCTCCAGCAGCACTGAATGTGCGTTCCGAAAGAACGCTGGATGCAGGACAGGCCAGTAGCTCAATTGCATACTGTGCAAGCTCTGGCCAGTGATCCATCCTCAAGACCCAGTAACCCAGAGGATTTTCGGTGGGAAAGGTGTCCAAGTCTGATCTTGCCCCTAGGTATTCCTGCACCATGTAAAACAGACGCTGGCGATGGTTGCTGGAACCGATCATACCTTGGGGCTGCGGACCAAAAAATTGTCTGAACGCATCGGTCAGACGGCTACCTTCTCCACCGCTCCTTCTTTGACTGACCGAAGCCTCAGCAACACGTTGTCCAAAAAACAGGAATTTGTAACCTCCCAGTCTCTCCCAGACCTTTCTGCAAGGCCTCCCGAAGATGTTTCATCCTCTGCTCCCTCTGCGATGGCAAGATAAGGTCTGCAACCTTACCCTTGTAACGTGGATCAAGGAGGGTTGCCAGCCAGTATTGGTCCTTCTCCTTGATACCATGAATATGAGGATCCTTCCGCAGGCTTTGCAGGATCAGGGAGGCCATGCAGCGTAGGTTTGCTGAGGCATTCGGTCCGGAGTCCTCTGGGTCACTAAGGACGACATGGTCCGCAGCCACCTCCTCCCAGCCACGTACAAGTCCATGTGTTTCTTGGGACTGATCCCTTAAAGACTGCTGCTGATGCTGAGTGCCAGGCTCCACCTCCATACTGACACAATCTTCCTCCTCCTCCTCCTCCTCGTCCTCTTCCTGTGTGATTGGCGGGCACGCAGGAACACTGTCTGGATAAAGGGGGCCTTGAGAGCTAAGGAAGTCCTCCTCTTCCTGCCTCTGTTCTGCCTCAAGTGCCCTGTCCATTATTCCACGCAGCGTGTGCTCCAACAGGTGGACAAGGGGGACAGTGTCACTGATGCATGCACTGTCACTGCTCACCATCCTCGTGGCCTCCTTAAATGGTGACAGGACAGTGCATGCATCCCTGATCATGGCCCACTGGCGTGGGGAAAAAAACCAAGCTCCCCTGACCCTGTCCTGGTGCCATAGTTGCACAGGTACTCATTGATGGCCCTCTGCTGCGTGTGCAGCTGCTGCAGCATGGCCAACGTTGAGTTCCACCTGGTGGGCATGTCACAGATTAGGCGGTTCTTGGGCAGGTTAAACTCCTTTTCGAGGTCCGTCAGCCGAGCACTGGCATTATATGACTGGCGGAAATGCACACAGACTTTCCTGGCTTGCCTCAGGACATCCTGTAAGCCCGGGTACCTGCCCAAGAACCGCTGCACCACCAAGTTAAGGACATGAGCCAAACAGGGCACATGGGTCATTTGTCCCTGTCGGAGGGCAGAGAGGAGGTTGGTGCCATTGTCGCAAACCACCATTCCTGCCTTAAGTTGGCGTGGCGTCAACCACCTCTGAACCTGCCCCTGCAGAGCTGACAGAACCTCTGCCCCAGTGTGGCTCCTGTCCCCCAAGCACACCAGCTCAAGCACCGCATGGCATCTTTTGGCCTGCGTACTTGCGTAGCCCCTTCAACGGCTACGGAGCACCGCTGGTTCCGAGGACAAAGCACAGGAAGAGGCCATGGAGGAAGAAGAAGAGGAGGGGGTGAGGAGAGAGGTGTGTCACAATCATTAGCATTTTGGAGGCATGGTGGCGGAACAACCTCCACCACTACTGCACCTTGTCCTGCATCCTTCCCAGCTGCCAGCAGAGTCACCCAATGGGCCGTGAAACTTAGGTAACGTCCCTGTCCATGCCTGCTGGACCATGAGTCAGCGGTAATATGCACCTTACCGCTGACCGCCCTGTCCAGCGAGGCATGGACATTGCCTTCCACATGACGGTAGAGAGCCGGAATCGCCTTCCGTGAGAAAAAGTGGCGTTTGGGTACCTGCCACTGAGGAACCACACATTCCACAAACTCACGGAAGGGGGCAGAATCTACCAACTGAAAAGGCAGCAGTTGAAGTGCTAGCAATTTTGCCAAGCTAGCATTCAACCGCTGGGCATGTGGATGGCTGGGAGCAAACTTCTTTCGGCGGTGCAGCAGCTGGGGCAGGGAAATTTGCCTGGTACAATCTGACGTCAGTGTACCAAAAGCAGATTGCCCACAAGTACTTGGCTGTGACACACCTAATTCTACACCTTCATTCCTCTCAGTGCAGGTCTCAGAGAGGACTGAAGGTCTAGTGGGGTTGGAAATCTCAGCTGATGAGGAGCAAGGAGAGGTCCTCTTTGTTCTTTGGTGTGAGTCTTTTAGATACACTTGCCAACGAACTGCATGGCAGGTCAACATATGTCTGGTCAAGCATGTGGTACCCAAGCGGGAGATGTTTTGGCCACGCGAGATACGCTTGAGACATATGTTGCAAATAGCAGCAGTGCGATCTGATGCACTCGTCTCAAAAAAGGCCCACATAAAAGAACTTTTTGAATAACACGCAGAGACTGCAGCGCCCTGCACATGTGGAGCTTTGGGGTGTGATGCAGTCAATGTGCTGCCCTTAGGCTGGCCTCTGGAGGGCATCCTGCCTCGTTGGTGATGTGCCGCCTCCTCCTCCTCCTCCTCTTCTCTCCTATCAGGCACCCACGTTGAGTCAGTGACCTCATCATCCCCTCCCTCCACATCACTGGAGCAAACCTGGCAGTATGCTGCAGCAGGGGGAGCATGACTGCCAGATTGCTGTCCTTCTTGGGCACCCCCTCTGTCCGTGCTCATGTTACTGCCTTCATCGAGCTCAGTATCATAATCAGAGCCTTCCAAACGCTGGGCATCCTCCTGGAGCATGTACCCAACACTGTGGTCAAACAGTTCGAGGGACTCCTCAGGAGGACATGGTGGGGCTAGGGAAGGAGTCACTGATGACATTGAGCCGAGGGAAGAGGCCGCTGCTTTGCCAGACAAAGTACCCTGGGCATGGGTGAGAGAGGATGAGGAGGATGAGGACGGCTTGGTCATCCACTCGACCAAGTCTTCCGCATGTTGCGGCTCAACACGGCCAGCTGCCGAAAAAAAGGCCAAGCGTGTCCCACAGCCACGTGCTGATGAGGATGCACCGTCTCCACGGCCAGCACTAGACACAGAGCCTGCTTGCCCTCTCTTATTGGCTTGTGACTGTCTGCCTCTCCTTCTTGGCCTTCCAGACATACTAATGGCCTGTAGCTGCACTAAGCTGGGATATATATATATATATTTATATATATGTACTGATACTGCAGCTAGCAAAATCAACTGCCTGCCTGTAGTATGAGAACACCACCAACCTTCTACAGGTAGCTTTAGCTGAACACTGTGAGGTGGACGCACCCCACTAATTTGTAGGTTTAGCTGAACACTGTGAGCAGGACGCACTGCACTAACTGTAAATAGTCTAGCTGCCTGACTGTGGTACTAATAGGATCAAAAGAACACCAGCAATTTTCTTCAGGTAGCTGCATTTACTGTAACAAGACAAGCCTGCCTGTCAGTAAGAAGATAACAGGAACGGATCTAGCTGAACACTGTGAGCAGGACGCACCCCACTAGCCTGTAGATTTAGCTGAACACTGTGAGGTGGACGCACCCCACTAACTTGTAGGTTTAGCTGAACACTGTGAGCAGGACGCACCCCACTAACTTGTAGTTTTAGCTGAACACTGTGAGCAGGACGCACTGCACTAACTGTAAATAGTCTAGCTGCCTGACTGTGGTACTAATAGGATCAAAAGAACACCAGCAATTTTCTTCAGGTAGCTTTATATACTGTAACAAGACAAGCCTGCCTGTCAGTATGAAGATAACAGGAACGGATCTAGCTGAACACTGTGAGCAGGACGCACTGCACTAACTGTAAATAGTCTAGCTGCCTGACTGTGGTACTAATAGGATCAAAAGAACACCAGCAATTTTCTTCAGGTAGCTTTATATACTGTAACAAGACAAGCCTGCCTGTCAGTAAGAAGATAACAGGAACGGATCTAGCTGAACACTGTGAGCAGGACGCACTGCACTAACTGTAAATAGTCTAGCTGCCTGACTGTGGTACTAATAGGATCAAAAGAACACCAGTAATTTTCTTCAGGTAGCTGTAAATACTGTAACAAGACAAGCCTGCCTGTCAGTAGGAAGATTACAGGAACGGATCTAGCTAAACTGAATACAGTGTATATATATATATATGCAAAACCTGGGATGCATATATATATACACAATACACTGTAAGTGCAGCTAACTGACTGACTGTCCTGCCTAATCTAGCTAACTCAAATGAAATGACACTGTCTCTCTCTCTCTCTATCTCTCAGCACACCGGAACACACTGCACAGGGCCGCCATGCAGGCGGCCTTATATAGTGTGGGGCGTGTACTAAATCCCCTGAGCCATAATTGGCCAAAGTCTCCTTGGCTTTGGCCAATTACGGCTCTCTGTTCAGGCGGCGCTGTGATTGGCCAAGCATGCGGGTCATAGTGCATGCTTGGCCAATCATCAGCCAGCAATGCACTGCGATGCCGCAGTGAATTATGGGCCGTGACGCGCCACACGAATTTGGCGCGAACGGCCCATATCGTTCGCAATTTGGCGAACGACCGAACAGCCGATGTTCGAGTCGAACATGGGTTCGACTCGAACACGAAGCTCATCCCTAATTCCAACCCCTTGAATCCTGGCCCTGAGCTCTATCAATGAATCCACTATTCCTCCTGCTAAGTGCCTCTTGAGCTGGAAACAAAACACCTATATTGGGCCCATCACTCCGCATAACTCTCACATTTCTTTCCCACCTGTACTGGTGTATAGATCTCTGTAAGGATGTACAGGACTACATAAAAGATTACATTTTTGCTCAGACCAAGCCTTCTACCCTTGCACCTGTATGTTCTCTTGCCCATTTCTAGAGGGCCTTGGAGCCACTTCTCTATGGATTTTATTACAAATCCGCTCCTTTTACTGACTGTATGGTTATTTGAGTAGTGGTAGACTGCTTTTCAGAGATGGTATGTTTTGTACCCTCTCTCTCTCCACCTTCAGTAGCAGTTCTGCTTATCATGCTTATTAGCATTGTCTTGCACTGCAAAGTCCAACTCACCTCTCACTTCTGGAAAGGACTTTTTGCAGTTTTCCTCAGGGTATCATCAAGGGAAAGTGATGTACCAGTAAAGACTCTGCCCTTTGCTATGAGAGGCTGTGAGAGGTGGTAGTATCTGGTAATGGTGGCAGCAGCAGGCCAGGAGAGGTGACGGTACTGGTGAGAAGCTAGCTGAGGTGGCAGGAGCTGCCAGTGATAGAAGGTACCATGTTTGTTTTTGGTGGGGGGGGGGTAGATGACAAAGAATTTTGTTGGTGGTATTAGCTGCAAAGGATTTGTGATCATTACTGTACAGGACCGATTCATCTTTATGACAATGAATTGGTCCAGAGTGTCAGGGGATATATTGATATATCTCTTTGTAACAAATTGTCTACTATGCTGCAGGTTCACTTAGACTGCCCACTGGTGGCTTGGTAAGCCAAAAGCTGTGTATTGTGCAAACACTGACTATTGGTGTAGACTGAAGCTACGGGGGGCTAATTTTTTCCCCTTCCTAGCCAATCTATACATCGGCTGGTAGGAGGAGAGGTTCCCCTTCTTAAATAATAGCCTTATCAGAAGTAATATCATCTGGTATCATCTGGTATGGTCACTTTATACACTACCTAATTATGATTTGAAAGGTACTGAGCACACTCTGAATTAAAATCATGCTCAAATCTCTCAGAGCCTTGTCCTCATCACTTGATCCCTGCATTGCGCAGTTGGTGAAGGACTCCTCAGATGCCCTGGCACCTTTTATTGCAGACATTGTCAGCATGTCTTTTGCTACCGGTGTCGTTCCATGTATTCTGAAGCAGGCAGTGGTTATACCCCTGCTAAAGAAAGCTAACGTGGAGCGCACAATGTTGAGCAACAATTGCCCTATTTCCAACCTGCCGTTTCTGGCAAAAATCATGGAGCGAGCTGCGGTATGGCAATTTCAACCTCACCTGGAGTCTAATAAAATTTTTGATGACTTCCAGTCAGGTTTTCATCCTAGGAGAGGCTCGGAAACAGCCCTGGTAAAAGTCCAGGACAACCTATTCTGGGCCTTGGATGAGAATGAAGCTTCAGCCTTGGTACTTCTGGATCTGTCGCAGCTTTTGATACCATCGACCACTCTATACTTGTGGACAGGTTAAAGATGGTGGCATAAGTAGCCTCGTTCCTGCGAGACAGGGTTCAGAGGGTAAAGTTGGGACCATTTTATTCCTCTGATAGCTCCCTGTCTTGCGGAGTCCCACAAGGATCGGCTTTATCTCCGATCCTTTTTAACATCTATATGAGGCCGCTGCTGTACATTATTCGCGATCACAATCTCCCGTTCCATGTCCATGCTGACGACACCCAGATCTACTTCAAATTATCCATGAAAGGGGAGGATCAGGTTATGCTGGCCTCCTGCCTGGAAGAAATCCAATCCTGAATGGGTGCCAATTATCTAAAACTAAATTACACCAAAACTGAATGCATCATCTTCAGTAACTAGGTGTATTCCAACCTGTTTCCGTCCTGGTTGGAATCTTTCAAACCTTTTCCCATTCCGGCCACTCAGGTCAGGGACCTGGGCGTCATCTTTGACTCTAGGTTGAACCTGCTCCCTCAGGTAAATCAGGTGGTGAGTTCATGCCACTTCTACCTGAGACTGCTGAGGTCGACTTTTTGCTATATCGCAGACTCTGACAAGATCGCCATGGTCAATGCCATTATCAGCAGTCGACTGGACTACTGTAGTGCCCTGTATCTGGGTTTGCCTGCTTGTACCATCTACAAGCTCCAGTTGATTCAGAATTCTGCAGCAAGGTTACTGACAGGTGTTGGTTGCCGTGACCACATCACTCCATCCCTTAGAGCCCTGCATTGGCTGCCCATGAAAAAATGGGTTCTGTTCAAAACTGGATGTCTTGTTCATAAGGCATTGCATGGACATGGCCCAGAGTATCTACCCGATCCTTGAGATCGGTGAACTTGGCCATACTGAAGATTCCAAAATTTAAAAAGAAAACATGCAGAGGGAGAACGAGTGAAGTACAAGGAGCTGAATTTCAGAACTCCTTGCCTCTGAAACTGAGACTTGTGAATGACTTTTTGAAATTTTGGAAGATATTGAAAACCATACTTTTTGTACAAGCTTTTGGAGTCACCTAATGTTATTTGGGGAGTGATGGACAGACTCCCTGGCTTTTATTTTGTATGTTGCCATGCTGGTATGTTGGTTCTCTTAAGTTCTTTTAATGTCAGTGTCTTTTTGTTTTGCGCATCAAGGCCTTCCGGTAAGACTGCGTAGTTTAAGCATTTTAATTTTAATAAATAAATAAATGTATTCCTAATGTCCCTCAATCAAAATAATTCTGTAAAAGGAGGGCTTCCAGATTCCGATAAGCCTCCTGCCTGCAGACCCCCACAACCACTGGGCAAGGGTTGTGGGGATGAGGCCCTTGTCCCCATCAACATGGGGACAAGGTGCTTTGGGGGCTACTCCAAAGCACCCTCCCCATGTTGAGGGCATGTGGCCTGGTACGTTTCAGGTGGGGGGCGCTCTCTTGCACCCCCTCTTTTCCTGCGGCCTGCCAGGTTGCATGCTAGGATAAGGTAAGGAATTTGGGGGGACCCCACGCCATTTTTTTTATTTTGGCGCAGGGTTCCCCTTAATTTCCATACCAGACCTGAAGGGCCTGATATGGATTTTGGGGGGACTCCCACAAATTTTTTTTTTCATTTTTGGTTCGGGGTTTTCCTTAATATTCATACTAGACCCAGAGAGCCTGGTAATGAACTGGGGGGAACCCATGCCATTTTTTTCAATGAGTTTTATCTATATTGCCGGGACCCGACAATTCATTACAGCCGCGATCAGCTTTAAATGACAATTTTTCCTTTGGAAATGCAATTTTGCTGTGGTACTGTTCTAAACAAGGGGAAAACTGTGCCACTTTACAGGCATACTATAGACACCCCCCAGGCAAGATTTTTAAAGGAATATATCATTTTTATTGTTTCACTTAAAGCATTATTAAAATCACTGCTCCCAAAAAAACGTCAGGTTTTTAAAACTTTTTTTGCATTGATACATGTCCCCTGGGGCAGGACCCGGGTCCCCAAACACTTTTTATGACAATAACTTGCATATAAGCCTTTAAAATGAGCACTTTTGGTTTTTCATGGTAATGTCCTATAGACTTTAACAGTGTTCCGCAGCTTTCGAATCTGCCACAAACACTGCATAATGTTCGCTGTTCGGCGAACACCCGATGTTCGAGTCGAACTTAAGTTCGATTCGAACATCAGGCTCATCCCTACCAGGGAGACGTTTGCAGGGTTTGACCACCTAATGTGGCCACACACTCTTTTTGCAAAACCAGGATACCTAAGTAACAACTGCTGCACCACCAGAATCAAGACAAGTGCCAGGCTTTCTCGACCAAAGGGCGGTCAGCAGGTTCATGCTATTGTCACATACTACATTGCCTGTAACAAGATGACATGGGTTTGGACACTTCTAGGCCTGCCCCTGAGGAACTGACAGACTCTCTGGCCCAGCATGGCTCCTGTTCCCCCTAGTTTACAATCTGCAAAACAGCAGTGCAGCATTTTGCCTAGGCAGTTGCATACACTTTGTTGTGTTCATGGGGGACTGGGTGTTCTGAGGTGTCAGAGGAGGAGGCCATTATGGAGAAGGAACTGGAGATTACTGCACTTTCAACTAGTGTTTTCCACTGTTCTGCATCCCTCCCAGCCAGCAGTAGATTTACTCAGTGTGCCATTAGGAGATGTAATAATGTAATTTCTTTGTTCGTGCTTGCTGGACCACATGTCTGTGATGATGTTGACCCTGCTCCCAACAGTGTGGTCCAGCAACATAGACACATTACCATCCACTAGGTTGGTGGAGGGCAGGGATGAACCTATGGAAAAAAATGGTGGCTGGGTACCTATCACAGTGTAATACAGGTCATAAACTCATAAAAAGGACCTGAATCCACAAACTGGTATAGGAACAGGTATAAAGCCAACAGTTTTCCAAACTGGTGTTAAGATGTTGGGCATGGGGGTGTTGAGGGGATTTTTTTTATTCCACTCCAGTAGCTGTGCTGAGACACCTGTCTGTTCAATGATGCTGCTGGAGATAGAAGACTTTTAACAAGGTTCAAGCCTACTCTTGGCCATATTTTGCATGGACCCATGCTGACCCTCTTCCCCATTGATTGAGCAGTAAGGTAAGCATTTGAAACCCCTTGTGAGAGATCCATCCCTATTTCTAGTGGTTTGCATGTTGCAGCAGATGCACATGGAGAATCTTGTGGAGGAAGGGGGGTGAAAAGAAAGGATCTAGGAGTAAGCAGGGCTTTTGCTGGCAATCAGTGTCACTGAGGTGCTACCTTCATTAAGCTTTGTGTGGTACATCCAGGTATCTTCTCATGCATATGGCACATAAATGATTGGTAGTTTTACCAGGACCGATAAGCTGTAGGCAGAAACTGCAGATCACAATGGTGATATTGGCAGCAGATTTTTGAAAAAAAAAGACCCAGACTGCAGAGCTTTGTGTAATGAATCTGGGGATAACAATAGTCTGTACCCGTTGGCAGTGTCATCTGGTGGAATAGGATGCGTTTTCCCTACAGTCTTCTGAAAGCTGTCCTTGCTCCTCCTGGTTAATATCCTCCTTTACTGCAGTTCTGTTTCTCTCTCCCTCACCCTCTGAGTCCTCTGGTCCGCGCATATGGCCCGCCACCTTGTCATCTTCACCCTCCCCTTTGCTCTAACATACTTGCCAGTGAGCTGTAGCTGCAGTTGCATGAGCATCACTGTCAGTTGTTGCTTACTGCACATTGTCCTCTCGCTCTATGACTCTGATGCTCTTTCCAACATCTAATAACAGGAATTATTGTGCATCCTCCTTCAGCAAGTAAGGTGTGCTGAAATAATTCTACTAACTCCTCCATGCCACTTTGCAGGGCTATGGTGTGATTAGCAGAAAAGGAAGAAGATGAAGAAGAAGGCACATTTACAGCAGTTGCAGAAAACTGTCTGCTTTACATCTAGGAGAAATATCCATGGCTAATGTGTAAGGTTAAGTCTACAGGCTTGGAAAGATCAGTTTGAAAATGGATAGAAACTGGCTAAAAGACAGAATTTAGAGAGTAGTGGTTAATGATTCTTACTCTGAATGGTTTAAGGTTATTAGTGGTGTACCCCAAGGTGCTGGGACCCTTACTATTTAATACTTTTATAAATGATATAGGGTCTGGGAATAAAAGTGCCATTTCAGTCTTTGCAGATGACTCCAAGCTATGCAGTGGAGTAATGTCCTTACAGGATGTCTCCAATTTACAAGCTGACCTCAATGCACTGTTTCACTGGGCGACTATGTGGCAATTGAGGTTTAATGCTGATAAATGTAAAGTTATGCACTTGGGGGCTAAGAATATGCATGCACCATACATACTAGGGAAAGTACAACTGGGGAAATCCATAGTGGAGAAAGATCTGGGGGTTTTGGTAGATCTTAGGCTTTATACTAGTATGCAATGTCAAGCTGCAGTTTCCAAAGTAAGCAAAGTCCTTTTGTGTATTAAGAAAGATATGGACTCCAGAGAGAGAGATATCATTTTACCCCTGTACAAATCATTAGTAAGACCTCATCTGGAATATGCAGTTTAGTTTTGGGCACCAGTTCTCAAAAAGAATATCAGGGAATTGAAGAAAGTGCAGAGAAAAGCAACCAAACTGATATGAGGCATAGAGGAGCTCAGCTATGAGGGAAGATTAGAGGAACTGGATTTTTTCTCTCTTGAGAAGAGGAGATTAAGGGGGGGTATGATCAACATGTACAAATACATAAGGGTTCCATATAGTGAACTTGGTGTTGAGTTATTCACTTTAAGGTCATCACAGAGGACAAAGGAGCACTATTTACGTCTAGAGGAAAGTGATTTCATCTCCAAATGCGGAAAGGTTTCTTCAGAGTAAGAGCTGTGAAAATGTGGAATAGGCTCCCTCCAGAGGTGGTTCTGGCCAGCTCAGTAGATTGCTTTAAAAAAGGCCTGGATTCTTTCCTAGGTGTACATAATATAACTGGGTACTAACATTTATAGGTAAAGTTGATCCAGGGAATATCCATTTGCCTCTTGAGGGATCAGCAAGAAATTTTTTCCCCTACTGTAGCAAATTGAATCATGCTTTGCTGGGGTTTTTCGCCTTCCTCTGGATCAACTGTGGTTATAGGATTGTGTATATGGGATTGTATGTTTTTTTTTGTTTTTTTTTTTTTTGGTTGAACTAGATGGACTAGATGGTTTATTTTTTCAACCTGACTAGCTATGTAACTATGTGAGCCACTCATATGAGCCACTCATATGAGCCACTCAACTATTCCCTCCATGTGTTCTGACTGTACATCATGTTCACTGCAGAACCTTTGCCTCTTCCTTGTAACATTGTGAATACAGGGGATTGTCTAACTTTAATACTAGAGGGGAAAGATGTGGAGCTTTGGTGAACTAAGATGTAGTGACACCTGCAAACACATTGCAGCTTTACTATTGTTAATTAACTAAAATAAAAATTAAATTGTCCCCATCAAAAACAAACCCTTCAACACAATGAAAAAATAAACAAAAAAATCAAATAAAAAAATTTAAAAGCTGCAGAGGGGGGCAGCACCTGATCTGCATACAGCAACTGAATGTTGTATAGCGTATATAGCAATGTAGAACACAGTATAGTTTAGCACAACTATCTCTCCCTAGTCACACACTGTCCCTATCTATTTAAACACACACTAACAAATGGCTGCTGGCAACATTACCTTTTATAATTAGAGGAGTTGCGCCCTTTATAGTTAGAGGGCTTGCACATAACAAAGTCTCCATTATTGGCCATTCCAAAGCTTGGTATACACTAGGGATGAGCCGAACACCCCCCTGTTCGGTTCGCACCAGAACATGCGAACAGGAAAAAAGTTCGCTCGAACACGCGAACACCGTTAAAGTCTATGGGACACGAACATGAATAATCAAAAGTGCTAATTTTAAAGGCTTATATGCAAGTTATTGTCATAAAAAGTGTTTGGGGACCTGGGTCCTGCCCCAGGGGACATGGATCAATGCAAAAAAAAGTTTTAAAAATGGCCGTTTTTTCAGGAGCAGTGATTTTAATAATGCTTAAAGTCAAACAATAAAAGTGTAATATCCCTTTAAATTTCATACCTGGGGGGTGTCTATAGTATGCCTGTAAAGGGGCGCATGTTTCCCGTGTTTAGAACAGCCTGACAGCAAAATGACATTTCGAAGGAAAAAAAGCCATTTAAAACTACCCGCGGCTATTGCATTGCCGACAATACACATAGAAGTTTATTGATAAAAACGGCATGGGAATTCCCCACAGGGAAACCCCGAACCAAAATTTAAAAAAAAAAAAATGAAGTGGGAGTCCCCCTAAATTCCATACCAGGCCCTTCAGGTCTGGTATGGATTTTAAGGGGAACCCCGCGCCAAAAAAAAAAAAAAACGGCGTGGGGTTCCCCCAAATATCCATACCAGACCCTTATCCGAGCACACAACCTGGCAGGCCGCAGGAAAAGAGGGGGGGACGAGAGTGCGGCCCCCCCTTCTGAACCGTACCAGGCCACATGCCCTCAACATTGGGAGGGTGCTTTGGGGTAGCCCCCCAAAACCCTTTAACAAGGGGACCACCAGATCCCGGCCCCCTCTGACGCACGGTGACTTGACTGGACTTCCCTGTGACGTCACGGGGAATGCCACAGGGAAGTCCCGTCATGTCCCGTGCGTCAGAGGGGGGCGGGGTCACCGGGTGGCCCCGCCCCCCGTTATTTAAGAACCGTCAGACGAGGAGACGCCGTCACACAGCGGGAGCCTCCCTCCATGCATGGATGCGGAGCGGCCCGGAGAAGAAAATTAAGAAGAGAAGATGAAGATGAAGAAGATGAAGAAGATGAAGAAGAGAAGAGGATGAAGAAGAAGATGAAGAGAAGAGCGGGAGCCTCCCCCCATGCCATGGGTGCGGAGCGGCCCAAGGAGAAGAAGATAGAAGATGCCGCGGAGAAGATGCTGGACGAGAACGCCGGAGGAAGAACCAGAAGAGACAGAAGAACCAGAAAAAGAAGAAGATGAAGGAAGAAAGAAGAAGCATTTAAATAAAGGAATTGTCAAAAACTGTCTCTTGTCATTTTTAACTATTTTGACAGTTTTTTAGTGAAATGGTAGGGGTAAGTACCCCCTTACCATTTCACACAGGGGGGGGCCGGGATCTGGGGGTCCCCTTGTTAAAGGGGGCTTCCAGATTCCGATAAGCCCCCCGCCCGCAGACCCCCACAACCACCGGCCACGGTTGTGGGGATGAGGCCCTTGTCCTCATCAACATGGGGACAAGGTGTTTTGCGGGGCTACCCCAAAGCACCCTCCCAATTTTGAGGGCATGTGGCCTGGTACGGTTCAGGAGGGGGGGGGGCCGCACTCTCATCCCCCCCTCTTTTCCTGCGGCCTGCCAGGTTGCGTGCTCGGATAAGGGTCTGGTATGGATTTTTGGGGGAACCCCACGCCGTTTTTTTTTTTTTTTTTTGGCGCGGGGTTCCCCTTAAAATCCATACCAGACCTGAAGGGTCTGGTATGGAATTTAGGGGGAACCCCACGTCATTTTTTTTTTAAAATTTTGGCCGGGGTTCCCCTTAATATCCATACCAGACCTGAAGGGCCTGGTATGGAATTTAGGGGGACCCCCCCACGTCATTTATTTTTTTTTTAATTTTGGTTCGGGGTTTCCCTGTGGGGAATTCCCATGCCGTTTTTATCAATGAAATTTTATGTGTATTGTCGGACCGGTAATTCATTAATAGCCGCGGGTAGTTTTAAATGAGTTTTTTCCTTCGAAATTTCATTTTGCTGTCAGACTGTTCTAAACACAGGAAACATGCGCCCCTTTACAGGCATACTATAGACACCCCCCAGGTACGAAATTTAAAGGGATATTACACTTTTATTGTTTGACTTTAAGCATTATTAAAATCACTGCTCCTGAAAAAACGTCAGTTTTTAAAACTTTTTTTTGCATTGATACATGTCCCCTGGGGCAGGACCCGGGTCCCCAAACACTTTTTATGACAATAACTTGCATATAAGCCTTTAAAATTAGCACTTTTGATTTCTCCCATAGACTTTTAAAGGGTATTCCGCGGCATTCGAATTTGCCTCGAACACCCCAAATTGTTCGGTGTTCGGCAAACTTGCGAACAGCTAATGTTCGAGTCGAACATGAGTTCGACTCGAACTCGAAGCTCATCCCTAGTATACACTAGAAAAATTGCTTTCAACATTTTTAATAATAAGAAAGTTGTAAGAAAGTGTATTCGCTTTTATAATTATTAGAGGGTCAAATTGATGTTTGTTTTCAACTGCAGTGACCTGAAAATTCCTTACTTTCGAATGACATTCAAATGTTCCAAAAATATTCTCACTACTTTTCCTGAGAATTTTTTTGTACAAACATTTCTACTACAACCCCTGGCAAAAATTATGGAATCACCGGTCCCTGAGGATGTTCCTTCAGTTATTTATTGTTGTAGAAAAAAAGCAGATCACAGACATGGCCAAAAACTAAAGGCATTTCAAATGG
Organism: Lithobates clamitans; assembly: GCA_037952925.1. Classification (NCBI taxonomy): domain Eukaryota; kingdom Metazoa; phylum Chordata; class Amphibia; order Anura; family Ranidae; genus Lithobates; species Lithobates clamitans. Next base: position 292,868 of record JBBGZY010000632.1, on the reverse strand, counting down.
CAACTTTCTGGCTTTAAGAAACACTAAAAGAAATCAAGAAAAATAATTGTGGTGGCCAGTAACAGTTAGATTTATAGAACAAGCACGGGGAATAAATTATGGAATCACTCAACTCTGAGGAAAAAATTATGGAATCATGAAAAACAAACAAAATAACACTCCAACACATCACTGTACTAGTGATACTAGTGCACTAGTGCACCACCTCTGGCTTTTATAACTGCTTGCAGTCTCTGAGGCATTGACTTAAGGCCCGGTTTACATGGATGCGTTGTGATTTTGTTCCGTTTTTTGTCTTTTTTTGAGGTGCGAATTTACTGCGATTTTACCGCATATTTACTGCGATTTTACCGTGAATTTCAGGAGTTGGATATAGCTGCGATTGATAGTCTAGCCAATGGAATCATAATGTAAAAAAAAGGTCTTAACTTCCTGTGTACTTCCTGGTTTTTGTGGAGAGTAGTGTGGTGGAATTCGCACATATGTGAACCATCAATGCGATTCAAGAACGATTTACATTGATGTCTATGGAGACTAAATTCGCAACGCAGTAAACTCGCACAAGACCCTTTTTTAATCGCATCGCATTCGTAGAGGAATTGCAACGCATGTATGTGAACGACCGTCATTGAAAACAATGACTTTAGGGATGACATGCGAATTTAAAGTGTTTTTGACGCATCGCATTCGTCATGAACTCGCATCAGTGTGAACCGGGCCTTATGAGTGATAAACAGTACTCTTCATCAATCTGGCTCCAGCCTTCTCTGATTGCTGTTGCCAAATCATCTTTGCAGGTTGGAGCCTTGTCATGGACCATTTTCTTTAAATTCCACCACAGATTTTCAATTGGATTGAGATCCGGACTGTTTGCAGGCCATGACATTGACCTTATGTGTCTTTCTTCAAGGAATGTTTTCACAGTTTTTGCTCTATGGCAAGATGCATTATCATCTTGATAAATGATTTCATCATCCCCAAACATCCTTTCAATAGATGGGATAAGAAAAGTGTCCAAAATTTAAATGTAAACCTGTGCATTTATTGAAGATTTAATGACAGCCATCTCCACAGTGCCTTTACCTGACATGCAGCCCCATATCATAATTGACTGTAGAAATTTGCATGTTTTCTTCAGACAGTCGTCTGCATAAATCTCATTGGAACGGCACCAAACAAAAGTTCCAGCATCATCACCTTGCCCAATGCAAATTCGAGATTCATTACTGAATATGACTTTCATCCAATCATCCACAGTCCACAATTGCCTTTCCTTAGCCCATTGTAACCTTGTTTTTTTTTGTGTTTAGGTGTTAGAGATGGCTTTCTTTTAGCTTTTCTGTACAGTATGTAAATCCCATTTCCTTTAGGCGGTTTCTTACAGTTCGGTCACAGATGTTGACTCCAGTTTCCTCCCATTTGTTCCTCATTTGTTTTGTTGTACATTTTCTGTTTTCAAGGCATATTTCTTTAAGTTTTCTGTCTTGACGCTTTGATGTCTTCCTTGGTCTACCAGTATGCTTGCCTTTAACCACCTTCCCATGTTGTTTGTATTTGGTCCATGTTTTAGGCACAGCCGACTGTGAACAACCAACATCTTGTGCAACACTGCATGATGATTTATCCTCTTTACCTACATACTAACAAGTAGATTTAATCTGATGCAGGTGTTAGTGTTTGTAATGAAAATTTAAAGGGTGATTCCATAATTTTTTCCTCAGAATTGAGTGATTCCATAATTTATTCCTTGTGCTTGTTTTATAAATCTAACTGTTACTGGCCACCACAATCATTTTTCTTGATTTCTTTTAGTGTTTCTTAAAGCCAGAAAGTTGTCATTTGAAATGCCTTTAGTTTTTGGCCATGTCTGTGATCTGCTTTTTTTCTACAACAATAAACAACTGAAGGAACATCCTCAGGGACTGGTGATTCCATAATTTTTGCCAGGGGTTGTAGTGTATACTTAGTTAGAGTCACCTGTCTTAAGTTCAAAGGCAGAAAGTGCAATATTGGTAGTTGGTTGCTATTTCAGTAAAGGAGCACATTAGTTTGTGGTTTCCGTATGCTGCATAAAGGTTGGATTTGCCATGAATCTATGCTCACCCCTAATCCAAAGCTCATCCCTAGTAACAGCTAATGCACATGATCATAAATACTCAAAATGTGTGGGATGAATTGCAACTATTTGCTGCTAGTATAGCTCACACCATAGGAAGCGTTTGTTCAATCAAAGTTGCGAGGCGGGTGTAGCCCCCTCCTAGGTAGGTGCTAGGATTAGATTTAGTGTTGGCTCACTGTGGCTTGTGGAGCTATGTTTTTGAAAGGTAAATGTAGTTGCAGTGTGGCTGTTATCATACCTCCCAATTTTTTGAGATGGGAATGAGGGACACCTATCAGCAAAACTATGCAGGCATAGAACACACCCCTTTCCATGCCCCCTTAAAGGAGAATTGTACAAAAAAGCAAGATTTGTTAAACCCATAAGTGCTTTTTTTACCATCAATATTCATTTATATTGGCTTTTGGAATTTACAAATGCAGCAATTTAGAAACCAGATGAAAGGTTTAGCGCTGGAAAACACTTTTTGATAGATAAAAAGTGCATTGTATATACATCTATATAGATTAGACCAAAATGAGGGACAAATGAGGAGGAATGAGGGACAGAGGGACATTGCTTCAAATCTGGGACAGTCCCTCAAAACCAGGGACAAGTGGGAGCTATGCTGTAATTGTTCTGTTTAGGTAAATTTAGTTATTCACTGTAATCAGTGCAGCTGTATTTGATTAGTTAGCTCTGCTCAGTGTCTTCAGCTGCTAACAACCTGATAGCTCCCTCTGCTTCCAGAGACCTTGAGACGTTTTTGGGTCATATGTGTGGAGTTATGCAGATGGCAGCATGAATATTGATGCAGCTCCAGCCAATCCCAGGGAGCTGCCCCTGAAGTCATGCTGGGAGAATGGCAATGCTGTGATCTGTCTGCTGTTTAAGAGGCCTTAGGAGGGCAACCTGAGAGCCTGGATGCTGGGACTCTAAAGAGAGCTGACTGAGGGGCAGTCTGCTGAAGATCTGGTCTTGTATCACCAGAGAAAGATGTCACTTGAAAGTTGGAAGGAGGCAACCAGCTGTCCTTGGGCCTTGTGTGAGTACAGAGTGTTCTAAGAGATCTTAAAGACTTTTGAGCTGCTGCCACCCCTTTTATGCTAAAAAGTCAACTGTGGGTCTGTTAAAGGGGACATTAGCTGGTGTCTTGAAGAGCTTAGTCACAAAAAAAGGGAAAAATAGGAAATGGACTTTTAAGTTTTCCACTATAATCCCAATAGGAAAGATAATGATCTCACATTGTAATGAAATATTAAAATGTATTGAATCACATTTAAAAATTATGATAAAAAAGAGTACATAGGCATGTATTATTGGTACACTGTCCCATATGTATATATGGGGAGGCTGAACATTGAAATTCGCATAGATGGCCCAAAGAATTGTATCATTGTAGTCCAAGAAGATCCCTTCTGACTGGAGGCCAAACTTGGCGTGTGTGTCCGGAGATTTACCCACCTAACCTTCCGCTGCTGCACATCAGCGTGGCAGGCACAGAGAGGGGCCTCTTAGATTGCAGCCATTTTCGCCTATATATGGGGATTGAAATGTTAGTCCCTGTGTACATTTTGCACGCTTTGGGACGTATGACACAGAGCAGGACCAGCATTTTGGCTAACTCCTATTGTAAAGGTCAGTACTATGGGCTTGGATTTCTTTACCCACCCTCAGTTAGAATCACTTCTTTTTTTTTTTTTCTCAAACAAAAAGGTTTTTATTTCAGCAAGAAGTTATTACATACAGTTCCGGAACAGACATGTTAGAATATACAATAGCGGTACAATCAGACATGTAGATAACACATATTGTATCCCTTATCCCCCATACTTTCCCAATCAAGCATATCATAGTATTGCGTCCCACCCATTAAACCTCCACCTGCACATCCATATCTTCAGCAATACAGAGTATAATCGTTTATTCTTATTTATTGGAACAGTACAGTTATCGGTTTTTCTAAAATAAACGGTCCATCACTAGATCTACTGGCACGAGTCCGGGGACTTCCAGCCACTGTGCCCAGAGTTTTTCGAATTTTTGAAGCTCCAGTTTGTTATGCATCCTTCGATGAGGCTTTGGTTATTTTAAGGGATCATGGACAAGGGGCTCTGCTAGCCAAGGCAGATATCAAGTCGGCATTTCGACTGCTCCCAGTCCATCAATTCTCTAGGTTTTCAATTCTCTGGAAAATTTTACTTTGACAAATGTATGCCCATGGGGTTTTCTTTGTCTTGTTTCTATTTTGAAGCCTTTTCGACATTTTTACACTGCATTCTGTCAGATCTCCATCCCCGTGGGGATTTTCTGCATTATCTAGATGATTTTTTATTTGTTGGCCCAGCTGGTTCCCCCTCTTGCCTAGAATCTCTTCAGCTGTTTTTCAACATTTGTGAACACTTTGGGATCCCTTTAGCATCTGAAAAGACAGTCTTGCCCTCTACTTCTATTGAATTTTTAGGGATTACCATCGATTCCACAGCAATGGAATTTAGATTGCCCCTGCAAAAAATACAAAACATGAGATCCCTGATTTCAGTTTTTCTTTTAAGAAAGAAGGTACCACTGAAAGAGGCTCAATCTCTTTTGGGTCTGTTCGCTTTTGCAGCCCGAGTCATTCCAATGGCTAGGGTGTTTTCGCGCAAGTTTTCTTTGGCCATCAAAGGTCCTAAAAATCCATATTCTCATATTCGTATCTCCAAGAGCGTGCGGGAAGACCTTAGAATTTGGGATGCTTTTCTGTGTAATTTTAATGGTTCTACCATATGGCATCAAGACTTTGTTACTAACGATCAGCTAAATTTTTTCACGGATGAAGCTGGGTCTTCAGGCTTTGGAGCATTTATGGATGGGCATTGGTGCGCTGGTGAGTGGAATCAGGATTGGTTACAGAAGGACATCCTTCAGGATTTGGTCCTTCTGGAACTTTTCCCTGTGATAGTTTCCCTAGTAATTTGGAAAGATGTTTTTGCGGATCGCAGAGTCCTGGTTCATACTGATAATAAGGGTGTTTTGTATGCAGTGAATACATTATCCTCTAAGTCCGAGCCGGTGATTAAACTGCTACGTTTTACTTGTTTTACAATGCATGCGTTTCAATATCTGGTTGAAAGCAGAGCACAATGCAGGTGTACGAAATAACATTGCTGATGCTTTGTCTCATTCGCAGTTCACGAAGTTTCGGGAATTGGCTCCAACATCGGATCAGTGCGGAACCCCTTGCCAAGATTTCCTCTGGGGCTTAATCTGGAGTTAATACTTGATAACCTCAAGAATTCAGTGTCAAAGAAAACGTGGTTAGATTATCCCCTATCTTGGACCAGATGGTGCTCCTTTTGTCGGGACTTGGGTCTGGATACTCTTGTTGTAACATCTTATGTCTCTCTGTCTTTCGTGACTTCTTTGATTCAGGCGAATCTCAGCCCAGCTTCTATAAGCAAAATATTAGCGGGTGTTTCCTTCTTTCTAAAATTTGCAGATTTGCCATCTTTAACCTCTTTCTTTCAAGTTAAGCAAGTATTAAAAGGTTTTAGGAGGTCCAGACCTTCGTTGGATAACAGGCGCCCTATTTCGGCTGCACTGTTGGTTGATCTTCTCAGGATACTGGAGGTAGTGTGTTTCTCAGAATTTGAGTTAATTTTGTTCAGAGCTGTTTTTTCGGTTGCCTTTTTTTGTGCCCTCAGGATTGGGGAATTTACAGCCGAAAATAGAAGGTCCTCATCTTTTCTCCTCAGGTTCCATGTTGTTGTGTGTGATGGGTCCCTTAGCCTTTTCCTTTGTAGGTCAAAATCCCTGCCAACAGGTCAAGGTCATTGGATTTCGCTGGCTAGCTCTATCAACCCTACATTATGCCCGGTTCTACTGGTTTCTAAATACTTGTCAATCAGACCATGTTCTGACGACTCTTTTTTTATTCATCAGGATCTGTCCTCCTTGACTAGGTATCAGTTTTCAGCTGTCTTGACTGCCTCTTTGAAACGCCTGAACCTGTCAGGTTTTTGTTTTTCTTCACATTCATTTCGCATTGGGGCAGCCACCACAGCTGACTCTTTAGGTTTTTCAGCAGAAACTTTAAAGAGAATAGGCCGTTGGGGGAGCGATAGCTATAAGATTTATGTCTGCCCTGATCTTCTAACTTTGTAATTTCTTTTCAGGATCTCCCAAAACAACGGTCTCAATTGTAGGACATTCCTACGTTTTTTTGGATGGCCAAGCATGCTGACACTAGAACCTACTCTGCTAATTTAGGTCTGGACTCTAAGTCTTTCACAGTTTTGTGGTCGGGTATTAGGGGCTTGAGGTGGAGAAATCTTAGAGATCATTTACTTCACCTAGCTAGCATTTGGCCTTTACCCCAAGTTTTAGTTCTTCATGCCAGGACCAACGATTTAGGTAAAGTTAAGACTTGGGATCTTCTATGTGAAATTAAGAAAGATCTTTGTTGTATAAAACTTTTATTCCCAAATGCCATACTGGCATTTTCAGAGATGATTCCTCGTCTTCTGTGGTCTCCTTTCAGCAATTTATTTTTTGTAGATAAGATTAGGAGACGTGTCAAAAGAACAATCCATAGTTTTCTAAGTTCTTCCGGTGGTATATCCTTTCTCCACTCAGAATTAGAAGGTTTTGTTCATGGTTTATTTCGGAAAGATATGGTCCACTTATCTGTGATAGGCTTAGATAAATTTAACATGGGTTTGCAAAATTTAATTGAATCAGCCACGGTGTTGGGGGGCCTCGGCCTGCAGCACTGCTGCTGTCCTCAGCCGGTGGGGAGTAGTCGTCCAGCATTGTTGGATGAACACAGTTTAATTTGTTCATTTTAGCCAGGATGGCTTTATATTCTTTTAAATAAAATTGAGTACTTTTAGGTAACCCCGTGGATAACACCGTGGCCATATAAATCGCCAAGAAATGAATAATTTTGTTTGAAATTTAAATAACAGTGTTTGTCTTTATCGTGAATCCCATCTGTGCTAGCCCATGAAGGGTCATAGCTGGGGCCCACATGGGATGGCTCAGAGGGGGCTGTAGTTTTCTCTCTTCCTTTTCTATTTATTTAAGGTTGCCATTGGTTGCCACTGTTTCTCCGGGCAGCAACAGCCAGGGGATTGGTAGCAAGGGCCAGCGTTGGATTGGAGGATTTTGGTGGGCGCTGAGCAGCCCAGAAGAAGCCTATATAAGGGGCTGAGTACAGTGGCTTACTGACCTTTGAAGCAGAACGAGCGACGCCCACCCACCCGCCCGATTGTCATGATGTTGTCCAAGAGGGGAGTAGTCGTCCAGCATTGTTGGATGGACACCGTTTAATTTGTTCATTTTAGCCAGGATGGCTTTATATTCTTTTAAATAAAATGGAGTACTTTTAGGTAACCCCCTGGATAACACCCGTGGATATTGTGAATCCCATCTGTGCTAGTCCATGAGCTGCTGTGCCCAATCAAACGCAGCTATGGAAAAACCACATACATGTGAACCAGGCCTAAAGCACATTGTAATACATGTCAACTGAAATTTAATTGCAGCTTACATTAAAATGACACAGCAATGCATGTCAGCATGGGAAAAAATGCACCAAAATGCAAAGGTGTGTTTCCAGTCTAAACTACTGATTTTAGTAGCATGATTGGTTTACTAAACAAAATCCTGCACTAAAGGAACTTCAGATGGCAATACAGCATTCTATAAACATAAAGACTAAACAGATGCTCCTGGCTATGGCAACTTATTATAACTGTGTGAGATTTGCTTTTGGGAGTGCCATAATTCATTTTAGCAGACAGATTGCTTTTTTTAAATTCAAGCGTATAGTTCAGTTATGGGAATATTTTGCATGCTGTGAACACTACATTTTATGTATGCAAGAAATAATAAACCCATATGTATAAAATGTAATAACAATATTAATAATAATATGAATAGTAACAGTACCGCATTCTATTTTAGGAAAGCTGAAGGTAGGACAGAAAATAAATGTCGTGTTTTGGCCCAACACAGTCAAGGATACACATTGTTGTTTGGATTCCCAGAATTAAATCCTTTCCATGTACATAAAACATTAATAAAATGAGATAACATATGGCAAATGTCTCTGTCAAAGTGATACTGCTGCAAAACTGATTATGTTTCAGTAGTGAGTATAACCATGAGCTGAACACTCTGACAGTTAATTCTCAGCTTGCAGCTGATATAAACCTTATCACAAACAGCACAGCTGTATACAGTTTTCTTAATTCTTTTCGTTTGGAGACTAATTTTGTGTTCAAAGATAGAATACATCAACAATATCAGTAACACAAAAAGGTTTGTTTAACACAAATTCTCGATGTTGTGTTAATTTTACCACACATGCTGATACATCACAGTGTGGATGTGTATTCATTATTTTACATGCATTGTTCTGTGCATATAATTGCCCAAATGATGGAGTTAAGGACTTGTACTGAAAAAATCTTCTTTTATTGGGGGGGGTTCTGGGAGAGGGGGATTTGGGTGGGCAAACATTTGTGCTCACAAACGGAATTTGAGCTTGGGGATGAACATGCAGGATTTTTACTAGGTGGGGGGATTTTTTTGCTGAGAGGGTAAACAAGGGGAGAGTATTGCTTTCAGGGGGGATTTTGCACTCTTCTGACCCCTACACTCTGTGTGTTAAACACCCTTAACCTCCACACTCTGTGTGTTACACACCCTTTACTACTACACTTGCACCCCTGAATCCTGTACTACATTATGTACTCCTGATCCCTGAAATCTGTGTATCATATACTCCTCACCCCTGTACTCTGTGCATTTTACACTCCTGACCCCCACACACTGTGTGTTATACCCTCCTGGTCCATGAACAACCTTACATTTTGAGCATTATATAAGCCTGACCTCAGTACTGTGTGCATTACATACACCTAACCCCTTCATTTTTTGCTTTATGTATTTCTAAACCTGGTACTCTGTGTGTTACTTTGTGTGCTTTATAAGAGGCTTCCTTCTGGGATGACAGCCATGCAGATTTGATGCAGTATGCGGCATATGGTCTGAGCGCTGATAGGCTGACCCCCCACCCCTTCAACCTCTGCAGCAATGTTGGCAGCACTCATACGTTTCCTATTTCCCAAAGACAACCTCTGGATATGAGCACGTGCACTCAACTTCTTGTATGTATGGCCTTGGCCATCGTGCTGCAGCTCAGTTTCAGGGTCTTGGCAATCTTCTTATAGACTAGGCCATCTTTATGTAGAGCAACAATTCTTTTTTTTCAGATACTCAGAGAGTTCTTTGCTATGAGGTGCCATGTTGAACTTCCAGTGACCAGTATGAGAGAGTGAGAGTGATAACACCAAATTTAACACACCTGCTCCCCATTAACACCTGAGAGCTTGTAACACTAACGAGTCACATGACATCGGAGAGGGAAAATGGCTAACTGGGCCGTATTTGGACATTTTCACTTAGGGGTGTACTCACTTTTGTTGCCAGCAGTTTAGACATCAATGGCTGTGTGTTGAGTTATTTTGGGGGGACAGAAAATTTACACTGTTATACAAGCTGTACACTCACTACTTTATTGTAGCAAAGTGTTATTTCTTTAGTGTTGTCACATGAAAAGATCTAATAAAATATTTACAAAAATGTGAGGGGTGTACTCACTTTTGTTAGATACTGTACTTCTGACTATATTACCTTGTGTCTGTGTCAAATTTCTGCCATGTATACACTATATTGTACATTGTATAGTTTTGACTGAAGTCTTTATGGTATCTACAGTTGCTGGTTCTCAGCAGTCCCTGATTATTTTAATGAAGTTTAATCAGAGTTCCGCCTCCCCTTCAAACAAAATACTGTAGCTGCTGCCCTTTAATATTAGGACACTTACCTGTTCTGGAGTCCAGCAATGTCGGCGCTGCAACTGATGTTTCCATCAGCTGTAGGGTGCTGTCGCGCCATTGCCGGTAAGAGAACCAACCCGGCAGTGAAGCACTTCAACTTTACGGCCAGGTCCCTACTGTGCATGCACGAAGCACAGCTGCGCTCTCCTACTGGTCCAACAGTAGGGTAAGGAGGAGGGAGGAGGAGGGGGCGGACTTCTGACATAACTCGCCGCGACAAGGTCCGACGGAAGTGGGGACAGGGTACCTGTCAAAAACAGGTAGCCGCTCCGCCTTTCCCCCCGAAAGGTGCCAAATGGGGCACCAGAGAGGGGGAGGAGACAGATAAGTGAAAGTTTCACTTTTGGATAGAACTCCGATTTAATGAAGAGGTAAACTGTGTTTTCAGTGTGCACACAAGCATATTTAATGGGAATGTTTAATTTAAACAAAAATATTGTGCTGTGGTTTATACACGTCTGTGAAAATTTGACATATTTAATGGGTATAAGAAGGCTTGCATTTTATGTAACCTGTAACCATACCCCATTAAGCCTCCCCCACTGTTAATGAAATGTGACCACACCACTGTTCTTCCCAGCACACTACATGTGATGGGTTATGTACATCGTTGAGGAGCCCATAAGTGCACCAGATTTTTTACAATCCTAGCAACGTCCCTGCTTGTTCTTTAATGTTGAGCATTTTCTATTACTCATCCAAATACCTTCTTTGGATCTGAAGAAACTATTTGGATAAGCAGCAAAACATTTTCAGCATTACAAAACAGGTTTAAGTGAATGTGACTATCTATATTTAGGTGTAATTGTTGGCGGTGTCTCTCCAAATAACAATGTGTGCCACCTATGTGTGCAATAGGTCTGCAGCAGCAAAAGCTGGACTCTCTCGATGTGGTTGCTAATTAACACACCAATCAGCACTTATAGCCACTGGCTGAGAGTGCTCATCGACTACCGATTGGCTGCTGGTTTTCCAGCATGCTCATTGGACAGAAGCTGGTCGTGAGCTCGGCTTCTGTCAGACAAGGACTGTACACACGGGCCGAATGTCGTTCGATTTCTACTATACTAGCTGATTTTGGCCGATAATCGGCCCGTGTGTGCAGGCACAAGAGTAAAAAAACAGCCCAGACATAAAAAGCATAATCACCCACATCTAAACACATGAGCTAAAAAAGGTTTTTTTTCGTGGTTGGACAGCCCATGGGACTTATCAATGGCCCACAGATGCATGTAGATATAATATTTTTTCTGGCTTATGATAAACCCCCACATTTCCTGTTATAGCATGGTAGTACAAGTCAAACGCCTAGATTCAGTCAGATATATTAGTCACCTTTTTTGGTGATCCTCTCTGATGTGTGAACTATACATACGCATATGCATACCTTACTCACAGGACAGCTCACAGCTGCAGTTAGATTAATAGCATTGGGATCAGCATGATAGTAGGGCATCATGTATCAGTGCAATATTCAGCCTTTGTTGAAATATTTCACCTATTATGAGTGTTATTGTCAGAATTGTAGCTATTAGTTTAAGGTCAATCTTGCAAAGGGATTACTTTTTTTTGGACCGCATTTAAGCATTTCTCTGAATTCAGTAAAATGTGATCTGTAAGCTCCCTCTCTTCCAATCCAATCCAAGAGATGGTAAAGCTAAGTGGATATAGCTTTCTAGCATTTTATTATTTTCCTTGTGAATGGAAGATTCTATTCTCTTTGATGTGGATATAAAACTGTAATAGAGGAGACATTATTTGAATTTCCGTACTTTGTTATATGTTTGCCATCTGTGAGCCTTTGCTGCACTTAATTCCCTTTTGTTCATCTGGAATATATAACATGAGATGGGTTGTAGGCAATCAAGAAAGGAAAAGAATGCACACATATACACATAACCATTCTTTATTGTACTTTAGATATAAAACTGTACAGGAGATTTTCCTGAGGGTGAACATCTTTTGAAGAAAGCTACACATATTTAATTCTTGACTTTACATTGTATTATAATAAAACTGAACTATACCCAAGATAAAATGATAAAATATTAATCTTTAAGGTGTTTGAAAGTAATATCAACTCTTGTCCATTATTTACGGTATGTCCATTCATTTTATCCCTGCCATTATCGCCTAGGTCTTGCATTGCTTTATGCAGCAGCACCTGTAAATTTAAAGTGTGTGTTACCCTAAATTTACATATTCTTGGTATGTGTCTGCTGTACCATGTATTTCTGTTAGACAGCATCCTGTTCTTTTTGCATTGCTTCCTTTGTGTGAAATACTTGATGATCCAGCCAGTCCCCTTGCCTTCCTAACTGATCATGCTAGGTGTGAAAGCACATCCATACCAATGTGGTCAGTTTTCTGACTGTGCTGGGAGCACAGCTTGCATTTCCTGCAATGGGACATGCAATGGGCAAAATGAAATGTGTGCTGACAAGCCCCCCTACATAGCTCTTCACTGGGAAGATCAGTGAACTGCTGTTTCCAACTTCTCCAAGCCCCTTATGCAGTTTAGAACAGCGTGTGATCAAAATTTATATATATATATATTCATATATATATATACATATATAAAACTTGTTTTGCCTTGCATTTCTATTTGAAACTGAATGAAGTGTTTACATATATGAGGCCAAAGACACGTCCCCAGCTCTCCTGCATATTACAAATTACCAAATGGGTGTAAGGAAGCCAAATCTGCAAAGGGTCTAATTAAGTGTCACAGATGAAAGTCTGTCCCCACTAGGAAGCAGACTGGCAGATTTGGTTATAGCAGCTGGGCTGAAGACAGTGGCAAAAGCAGAGCTCCTTATGCCCAATCAAATAGCAAAGGTGAAAGCCTGTATTGGGATTGAGGTGCAGGGTCTAAGGACTCGCTTAGTCTTCAAAGAACTCCTGAGGGTGAGATGGGTTGGGCTGCTGACGGTTCCCAGGTTGGGGCCCTCTCACTCACCTGAGCACAAAAAGGAAGGGACAAAGTCTCTTGTAGCAAATAGACTAGGGGAACGCAGGACAGATGCAAGGTGCAGGCAGGATTGCACTCGGAAACTGGAGCACTGGTAGCAGATTGGTGTGCAAGGGAACACATAAGCCTGCAGAGAGCAGACTGGGATGCTGTGAGTGACACAAGGTCATTTTAAGCAGGTTGCAAACTGGAGTGCACAGTATCACACTGGAGAAGATTGTAGGCAGGGATGCATGGGATCTCTGAAGCAGGGAGCAGACTCGCAAGCACACTAGAACAGGATACAGGCTAGAAATACACAGAGAACACTGGGGTGTTGAAAGATTAAAGTCTCAGTCACCTTTTTGTTTCTGACTGACCTTTTTGAGTGATTTATCATCATTGTGTGTCTCCAGGAGGGACATGGGGCTAATTCTGAATGTTATAGTTATCACTGGAATGTATTTAGAAAAAATGTAGACACATGTTTCAGCTACAAGCAATAAAGTTGAAATTACTTTTAACTTTTGGGGAGATTTTCATTATAAATGAGTGTAATAAAACATAATTAGCACTGGGGTGGGTTTACTAACGAAGAGCAACGTGTTCTACCCCAATTCATATTATTTTCATGTGTATTATGTCACTGGATTTTAGTATCATTTTAAACTTTTCAAAGTTTGAATGACAGTTTAAAAATGATTGTAGTATTTTGTAGTTAAAGTATAGGTATATGGCATTTGTAATTACTAAATAGACACCTCCGATAAGCACATAGTGCTACTTATTACCGATTAAAAAACTTTTTGTCAAAGCTGATAGGCTACACTTGGACAAATAAATCATGAAGGATTACTAGTATTGACCATGAAAATGTCTGGGGCCTTTTGTGGAAATCCAGCAGACAGGGATTCAGGGAGTAAAAAACATTTTTTGATGCAGAATATGGAGTAGGTAATGTTATTGTCTGAAAATACATTTTTCCCTCAGGAGGATATTTTATTTTTGCCCTTTAGCCGATTTTCTTATGTGGAAATCAAATAATATAATTAAACATCCATATTCAGGCAGAGGAGCAATTCAATCAATACATTGTTTCATTTTTGGGCTGGTAAAGGATGGTAGAAACAGCAACAGTTAGTGATCGGAGGAGTGAGCGCTCTTATGCAAGGCTGTTTGCAAGTAGACCACATGTGATGCTGAACCTCCATAACTGAAAAAACTGAAGTCCATTAAATGAAGATGTGGGCTTCTAATTCATACAATGAGAAGCTCACAGTGTGCAGGTTAATAAGAATCAATTTTGAGACAGGGGAGGAGACTGTACAAGACTGAATGTAAGACTGAAGTTCTGCTTTTGAGCTTTGTGTTGCTTGCAGAGTAGGCTTACATATGGTGTTTTTTAGGGACCAGGGTTAAAAAGAAGAGAGATAACAATTTTTATATTTATTGTGACTGACAGGAGACTCAAAGCTTCCTAAAGCTAAATTAAAATAAAAACTTTTGAAAGGTGACAGCCAGAGAAGCAAGCTATAACAGGCATAGGTAACTAACTGAATGTTAATAAAGTATTGGATTCATTGTTAGCTTCTACCTATGTTGTGTGACTTAAAGATGAGAAACCATGGCAAAATATACATTTCAGTAATAAGTACTGTATGAAGTTAATAGCTAGGCACCTGTTTCTGGTTTTTGTTTTGAAAGCATCCACAAAAATCCATAAAGCTTTTGGTCCTTGGAGGGAACGGAAGCCCATTTCTGAAAGCAATTTTCCTCTCCGTCTTCTCGACAATATGCAGCCATCACTCAAAGATGCACTTTGATTTACCATAGACTCCTCCCCCATCCATTACCTTCAGTTTGGAGGATATTGATCTCAGCTAAGGTGAACACTTATTGCAAGTGTTGGTGTAGCTGACAATGTTATAAAAAAACAAGGATGTGTAACGTGATATTACATATGATTATACATTAGCTGATTTTTTTTTTCTATATATATACTTTATGCTTCATCATATAAGCTGATCAGTAAAAATAATTTAAATCCTAGATTCCTACTAAACTTCTCTACTGATCTTGATCTGTGATTCTCACCTTGCAGTGTTTAAACATATTGCAGATCAGACAATCTGTAGTTTTCTTTTGCAGGAAAAGGACCTTGGTTAAAATAAATTAATGGATTTAAACTGCAGGAGTGAAGTAGTAACCTGAATAAAAGGAACACAAAGCACTAAAACTATCCTTCATACTGACCTACAATAACACAATAGAGAGCCCTCATTACAAAGACACTAGAACAGAGTATAGGCAGTTACTGTATATTACATATTTTATGTCACTATAGCGACCTCAGGAAGGGGAAGATGTGTGCAAAAACAACATAAAATATATTAAATATATATATTAAAATTTTATTGCAGTAGATGGATACTAGTGAGTTCAATCATCATTAATTACCTTTAACCACTTCCATACCGGGCCTATTCTGGCACTCCTCTCCCACATGTAAAAACCATCATTTTTTGCTAGAAAATGACTCAGAACCACCAAACATTATATATATTTTTTTAGCAGACACCCTAGGAAATAAAATGGCGGTTGTTGCAACTCTTGTATGTCACACGGTATTTGCGCAATTTTTTAAACACGTTTCATGAATGAAAAAATAACAAAACAGGTAAAGTTATCCCAATTTTTTTGTATAATTTGAAAGATGATGTTACGCCATGTAAATAGATACCTAACATGTCACGCTTTAAAATTGGGCACACTTGTGGAATGGCACCTCAATTTTTGGTACTTAGAAATCTCCATACGCTTTAATTTTTTTTTACAGGTTACCACTTTAGAGTTACAGAGGAGGTCTAGTGCTAGAATTGTTGCTTTCACTCTAACACATGCAGCGATACCTCACATGTGTGATTTGAACCGTCGTTTACATATGCAGGCGTGACTTAAATGTGCATTTGCTTCTGTGCAGGAGCACGCGGGGACGGGGGCACTTAAAATTTTTTGTTTGTTTGTTTGTTTGTTTTACTTAATTTTTTTTATTTTTACACTTTGTCTTTAACAATTTTTTTCGATCACTTTTATTCCTATTACAAGGCCTGTAAGAACGATCAAGCAACTGAACTGCCGCTATAATTGTCCTTATGGTGCACAGAATCTGTAAAAGATAATATCTGAATAATGCCTGCAGCTGCAGGCATCTTTCAGATAACACCACTCAAAATCAATGATGTCATATGACATCCGTGGGCTGGAAGTGGTTAAACTACTTCTTCAGCCTTCCAGGCTGTTTCTTGCCCACTGTAATTCATTCCTCCATCTACTTTTTTATAAAATAAAATTAGCAAGAACTCTTTTATTGTGATTATGAAAGGTTAGATGACCTGGAAATTGAGGTGCTGAAAACTCTCTGTTGGCTTGTCACAAAAACAATAAAAGTAGTTGATATAAAATTGTTAAAGTTAGATTGATGTTCTAACTAAGATATTCCTTGTGACTATTCTGACCTTTCAAACTGAGAGCTTAACTCTTATGCACCGTACACACGGTCGGACATTGATCGGACATTCCGACAACAAAATCCTAGGATTTTTTCCGATGGATGTTGGCGCAAACTTGTCTTGCATACACACGGTCACACAAAGTTGTCGGACAATCCAAACATTCTGAACGCGGTGACGTAAAACACGTACGTCGGGACTATAAACGGGGCAGTGGCCGATAGCTTTCATCTCTTTATTTATTCTGAGCATGCGTGGCACTTTGTTCGTCGGATTCGTGTACACACGATCGGAATTACTGACAACGGGTTTTGTTGTCGGAAAATTTTATAGCCTGCTCTCAAACTTTGTGTGTCGGAAAATCCGATGGAAAATGTCCGATGGAGCCCACACACGGTCGGAATTTCCGACAACATGCTCCAATCGGACATTTTCCATCGGAAAATCTGACTATGTGGACAGGGCATTAGAATTAGTGTAGTTTGAAATGTTTAACTCTCACAACCACCAATGCAGCCCTGGTAATTTGGTCAGTGAAACTTTTTATTCCTAAAGCAGAACTTCACCCTCTCAGTCAACACTGACTATTTATATTCTTTATTCTGCTAGCATTGGTAAATAGATAGGAAAGTGTATCATATTTACGTGTTTAATTTTTTTTTACATTTCTTCAGTTATTTCCTGGTTTCCATGCCTAGGCAAATGATGTCATACATCCCAGGAGTCTTCAGGAGATTAGGAGGGGTTTTCTTAGATAAGCACATCCTCCCGCAGCATACCTGAGCTAAGGGCAGATGATTTCCAGGAAGTAAATGCTACATGAATCATCTGCCCATACTCAAGATTGCCAGGTGCAGAAATGGTATGGGTTTTTTTTTTAATGTGATTTCTCAGCAAAATAAAGCTTGGAGACATGGATGGATGGATGGGTGGATTTGCTCTAAATATTTAAAAATGAATAAACCACTTAAGGACCAGAAAGATTTGCCCCTTTAATGACCAGGCCATTTTTTGCGATTCGGCACTGCGTCTCTTTAATTGACAATTGCGCAGTCAGGCGACGTTGTACCCAAACAAAATTGATGTCCTTTTTTCCCCACAAAGAGAGCTTTCTTTTGCTGGTATTTGATCACCTCTGCGGTTTTTATTTTTTGCGCTATAAACAAAAAAAGAGCTACAATTTTGAAAACATTTTTTTTACTTTTTGCTATAATAAATATCCCCAAAAATATTCTACATATTTTTGGTAAAAAATATCGCAATAAGCGTATATTAATTGGTTTGCACAAACATTATAGCGTCTACAAAATAGGGGATAGATTTATGCCATTTTTATTATTATTTTTTTTTACTAGCAATGGCGGCGATCTGCAATTTTTAGCGGGACTGCGACATTGCGGTGGACAGATCGGACACTTTTGACACTATTTTGGGACCAATGACATTTATACAGAGATCAGTGATATAAAAATGCACTGATTACTGTGTAAATGTCACTGGCAGGAAAGGGGTTAACACTAGGGGGCGATCAAGGGGTTAAATGTGTTCCCTGGGAGGTGTTTCTAATTGTGGGGGATGGGACTGACTGAAGAAGGAGAGAGATAACTGTTCCTAATCACTAGGAACAGCAGATCTGTCTCTCCTCCCCTGTTAGAATGGCAATCTGTCTGTTTACCTTGACAGATCCCTATTCTGGCTCTCTGTGCAGCGATCGCGGGTGGCCGGCGGACTCGCATCGTCTCCAGCATTGTGCCGTGGGCGTGTGCCCCTTAGAGCTCTTAAAGTGGCTGGCATACAATGGCAGTGATTTGCCCAGGAGAGCCAATCTGCCGCAGCACAACTGCGGCGACTGGTCCTCAAATGGTTAAACAGTGTTTTTGGTTTGTGGTGCTCAGATGCAGCGTAGTTCCGCTTTAAGACCACTTTAAATGAAATGTTACCCAAACTCCAAACTTTAATCCAACCTCAGAACCTAACTCTAAACTCTCCCTTAATCCAAGCATAAAACTAAGCTATGCCCTAAAATAGACCCTTAACACTTATCTTTCCCCTAACAACCAACCGTTGACCCTTTCACTGCCGCCATCACTATTATGGCTTTAGCAGCACAGGTATGTAAATAAACTTGAGTTTCTTTACATTTTTCCCCCAGGTGCCAACAAGGTAGTACTGTAGAAGCAACAGTCAACCATTCATATCTTAATGTTTGAGAACACAATGCTCTTTCCCCCACTGTGTTTGATTCCTGGGTTAATCTATCCCTCCTGGGTATCTGGGATCTCCATGGCAGGTGTTAGGAGGAAGAGCAGCAGGAAATGTGGATAGTATAAACCCAAAAGAGCTTAGATCTGAGCAGAGAGTAGAGATGGAGTTTTATATTTGCCGCTATCATTGGTTCAAGGTAAATTTTTCGGGTTCAATTTGTGGTCAATCTGCAGGTTCAATTTGCTGTTCCAGCAAATTTTTGTGCATATTTGTTTGGGAGAATTTGTTTAAAAACCATGCCCTGCATGGCTATGAAAAATAGCCATCAGACTTAGAAGGGACAATAAGGGGGGTTTGGGATAAGCTAGCCCCCTCACTTTGAAAGGGGAGGCACAGATAGCATCAATGAATTGGAAGCTTTTGTAGGGAAAGCATAATGACAGGTCCATGCAATATGCAGGACCAACATGGGAGAGCTCAAAGGGGATGCAGGTTTCCTTATGTATCTTACAGGTTTGCTATTGGTTACAGCAGCAGCATCTGCTGCACAGCAACAAGCAGCTGATTGGAGGAAATTGGCGGTTTGCATAGCCTGCTTCCTGAAGGAGATAAAAGGGGCAGTCCGGCCGTTAACAAGCAGACCCTGTGGAACCGGACCGGGACTCAGGAGCATGAAGCGCCGCTCACCTGAGAGAAGAGAGAGCTTGCTCCGCCGCCTCATAGAAAAAGCCGAGGGCTCAGGAGGTGAGGAGTGGCTTATGCAGTGCCTGGAGGATGGACGTGCTGAGTCTCCGCCCGGCCCGTCGAATGTCACAGCCCAAGTAAAGATGGAGGAGCCAGAAGAGGTCATGCGCAGTCCGCGCCAGCAGCCAGGGAGGAAAAAGAAGAGACAGAGAACGGAGGCTTCTTCTCAGCCTAAAGGAAAGGAGAGAGCTGGCAGCGTTCCTCACAGGAATGCACCTCCAAAGAGAGAAAGTACTGCTACTCAGTCTGCAGCTGCTGCGGCCAGAAGTGAGCAAAATAGGAGTCTGCCTGCTGGTGAGACATTCTCAGATGTTAATGTCACTGAATTTAATGCTCTTGTTAAATCGTTATCTGGTATGTTGCAAAAGCTTAAAGGGGCACACACAGTTGGTGCTTTTGCTGAGGAGGCTGAAGGTGCACAGTTTTCTGGTGCTTTGTATGAGGCTGATACTATTAATGATTTAAAAGGGGCACATTTACATGGTGCTTTTTCACAGCAAGCTGAGAATTTTTTACAACAGTATGAAGGTGATGACATAAGTACAATTTGGCATAATGTGATAGAGAACCCCCTGGGTGAGAATTTTAAACATAATACAGGTGGTACGGCCCGCAAGCCGGTTCAGGTTCGTAAAGCTGTTATGCCTTCTGCACGCTCTGCGCATTCCTTGGTTGCAGAGTCCTCCTTTAAGGCTCCTATGCTATGTGAAATATCACCGCTGGGCTTCCACTTATCCACTTCTGTCAAAGAAAAAATTTGGGGAGGTGAATTTGTTGATCTGTTGTCTTTATTGCCAGCTTCCAAAGAATTTCTAGTTAAATCTGACAAGAAATCAGATGAGCGCACAGAAGAGGATAGGCGCAGGGCTGTACCTAAAACCTTTCAGAACTGGCTGCAGGCCTTTTGCATTTTTGCTTCCGTGTTGGGAGAGCAATTTCCTGAGAAATGCTCAGGCCTTTTTCAACACGTGGATATAGTTTCTGAAGCATTTCGTAATTTTGGCGGTTCAGCCTGGTTCACCTATGATGAGAATTTCAGACAAAAATTAGCAGTTCACCCTTCCTTGCAATGGGGATGTAAGGATGTGGGTTTATGGTTGAATCTCATGCTTCCACAAAAACCGCAGTTCACACCTAGAACTGGGCCTAGCCCACAGACTGCCTTTCGTAAAGGTTTCTGTTTTGCCTTTAATGAAGGACAGTGCAGATTTTTATCTAACTGCAGATATAGGCATGAGTGCTCCTTCTGCAGTGGGAACCATTCGGCGAATAGATGTTTCAAAAAATCATCAGTTGCTTCCCTCCCATCCTTTCCACGCGATGCTGGTGGAAAAGGCCAGGACCCCAGTGAGCCTGCTAAGCATGCAACCGTGGCTAGATCTCTACCCAGACCGCACGATGGCGCGGCTGCTATCTGATGGTTTCAAGGACGGTTTTTTGGTTCCCTCCTTTTCAGGATCTGGATGCACTTTAGTTAAAAATTTGCGCTCTGCTAGGTGTCATCCAGAAATTGTACAAGAGAAAATCTTTAAAGAGGTGTCAGAAGGAAGAGTAGCTGGCCCCTTTTCCTGCCCACCTTTTAAAAATTTTCGCATATCCCCATTGGGCATTGTTCCTAAAAGAGAGCGGGGTAGTTTCAGGCTTATTCACCATTTATCATATCCTGTGGATGCTTCACTCAATGATGAGGTTGCAGAGGTTATAGCCCCAGTGTCATACTCCTCCTTTGATGAAGCACTAGAACTTTTACGTCACTTTGGGCACGGTGCGCTGTTGGCTAAGGCAGACATCAAATCTGCCTTTCGCCTGCTACCGGTGCATCCACAGGAATTCAATTCCCTGGGTTTTCATTTTCAGGACCAATTTTATTTTGATAAATGTATGCCCATGGGTTTCTCGTTATCATGCTTTTATTTTGAGTTCTTTTCAAAATTTTTGCATTGGGTTCTGTCTGAATGTTCCCCTGTTGGGGGTATTCTGCATTATTTGGACGATTTTTTATTTTTAGGTCCAGCAGACTCCCCAGTATGTTCAGTATTGCTGGAAACAATTTTTCATATTTGTGACTCCTTCGGTATTCCCATTGCCCATGAGAAGACGGTACTCCCGGTATCCTCTTTAGAATTTCTGGGCATCACTATTGACTCATCGTCAATGGAGTTCAGATTGCCCGAGGATAAATTACACCGTATGAGAATAATGATCTCCTTATTTTTGTCAAAACGCAAAGTTTTATTAAAAGAGGCCCAATCCCTTTTGGGTCTGTTTGCCTTTGCGGCTAGGGTTATTCCCATAGCTAGAATTTTTTCCAGACGTTTTGCTCTAGCTATTAGAGGTTTTAAGAACCCTGATTCTCATATCTGCATCTCTAAGAGTGTTAAAGAGGATCTTAAAATTTGGGATTCTTTTCTCTGCAATTTCAATGGGTCCGCAGTATGGCAGCAATCTTTTACTAATGATTTTCAGTTAAACTTTTTTACAGACGTCGCCGGTTCATCTGGTTTTGGTGCTTTTCTTGATGGCCACTGGTGTGCCTCTAGATGGCACTCCAGTTGGTTGCAGCAAGACATTTTGCGCAATATAGTCCTCCTCGAGTTATTCCCGGTTATAGTTTCTATTGTGATTTGGAAAGAACACTTTGTTAATCGTAGGATTATTGTTAATACGGATAATAAAGGTGTTCTATTTGCTATCATTATGCTTTCTTCCAAATCAGAGCTAGTTATCAAACTTTTACGTTTTTTGGTGTTGCACTGCATGAGATTTAATATCTGTTAAAAGCCAAGCATATTCCTGGGATTGATAATAACATAGCTGACGCCTTATCTCGTTTACAGTTGCGGAGATTCCGGGAGTTGGCCCCATCTGCGGATCAGTGTGGAACCCCGTGCCCGGATTTCCTCTGGGGCTTGATCTGGGACTGATCTCTGCGCATCTTAGGAACTCTGTAGCACGTAAGACATGGCTGGAATATAGTCTGGCCTGGTCCAAATGGTGTTCTTTTTGCTCTAGCAGGAGTATAGATGAATTGGAAGTGAACGCGTATGTTTCTTTAGCTTTTGTGTCCTTTATGATTCAGTCTGGTCTTAGGCCTGCCTCTATTAGCAAGGTGTTGGCTGGTGTTTCCTTTTTTCTAAAATTTGCAGGTTTACCAGCCCTATCTTCCTTTTTTCAGGTCAGCCAGGTCCTCAAAGGTTTCAAGAATTCACACCCTACCCAGGATTCCAGACGTCCCATTTCAGTTAATTTACTAATCCAATTACTATCTATATTGGAAGAGATCTGTTTTACCGAATTTAAACTTCTGCTTTTCAGGGCAGCCTTTTCGGTTACCTTTTTTGGTGCCCTCAGAGTTGGAGAACTTACTGCCCAAAACAGGTCATCTTCATCTTTTCTGCTATTTTCTCATGTGTTGTTGGAATCCGATTGCTTAAGTTTGTTTATCTGACGGTCCAAAACTTTTGTTTTGGGCAATGGTCAGTGGATATATCTAGGCAAATCCCCCAATAACTTGATTTGCCCGGTGTCACATACGGCTAGTTATATGTCAGTGAGGCCTTTCTCTAACAGTTCATTTTTTATCCACCAGGATTTGTCCCCTTTGACTCGTTACCAATTCTCAGCGGTTCTATCCTCATGTCTCAAGCGTCTTAACCTCGGGGGTCTCGGATTCTCTTCACATTCGTTTAGAATAGGGGCCGCCACCACAGCCAATTTGTTGGGTTTCTCTCCTGAAGGTCAAAACGGTTTGGTAGATGGGTTAGTAGTAGATATAAAATTTATGTTCGCCCTGAATTATTAATTGTGTGATTTTCTATTTTCAGATTCTTCTATATGCACAATCTGGATTGTAGGCCACTCCTACATTTTCTGGGCTGAAAATCAGGCTGCATCCAGGATCTATACGAACAATTTAGGTTTGGATAGCAATGTCTTTAAGGTGTTATGGTCTGGAGTTAGGGGCCTCAGATGGCGTAATCTTAAAGACCACTTAATTCAATTATCCGCAATTTGGCCTTCTCCCCAAGTGCTAGTGCTTCATGTTGGAGCAAACGATGTTGTTAAAGTTAGAACATGGGAACTCCTTTGTGAAATGAAGAAGGATATTTATTCCATTAAACTTTTTTGTTTCCAAATACCAATTTAGCCTTCTCTGAAATGGTTCCTAGACTCCTTTGGTCCCCTTCTGGGAATCTATTTTATTTGGATAAGATTCGGAGACGGTTAAATAGGACAATACATAATTTCTTAGTGTCCTCGGGAGGTGTGTCCTTCTGCCATTTGGAGCTGGAAGGTTTCACTCCGGGGTTATTTAGGAAGGATTTAGTCCACTTGTCAGACATAGGTCTGGACATTTTCAACATGGGACTGCAAACTTTAATTGAAAGGGCCACGTTGTTGGGGGGACCTCAGCCAAAGGTTTCCCTATTGGCTTCGGTCGGTGGGGAATAGTCGTCCAGCATTGACTGGATGGACACAGTGTAAATTTGAGTGTTGTATTAAAGCCAAGATGGCTTTATAATTATTTGAAGTTCATTGCATTATAAGGTTACCCCTTGAACAACTTCGTGGCCAAAATTTAATTTCCAAAATAAATGAGTTGTTATAAAGAATTTACGGTGTGTTGGTTTTTTATTGTAGCATTGTCTCCTTTGTGCTAGCCCATGACAGGTCCATGCAATATGCAGGACCAACATGGGAGAGCTCAAAGGGGATGCAGGTTTCCTTATGTTTCTTACAGGTTTGCTATTGGTTACAGCAGCAGCATCTGCTGCACAGCAACAAGCAGCTGACTGGAGGAAATTGGCGGTTTGCATAGCCTGCTTCCTGAAGGAGATAAAAGGGGCAGTCCGACCGTTAACAAGCAGACCCTGTGGAACCGGACTGGGACTCCCACCCGCCCTCCCCAATTTTCTATCAGTCATGGTGTTGTTTAGTGGGGGAATAGTCGTCCAGCATTGTCTGGATGGACACAGTGTAAATTTCAGTGATGTATTATAGCCAAGATGGCTTTATAATTATTTGAAGTTCATTGCATTATAAGGTTACCCCTTGAACAACATCGTGGCCAAAATTTAATTTCCAAAATAAATGAGTTGTTATAAAGAATTTACGGTGTGTTGGTTTTTTATTGTAGCATTGTCTCCTTTGTGCTAGCCCATGAAAGCTGACATACTGCATAGAGAGATTAGGATCAGTTAGGAAATTGTACTTTAATTCTGATTGCTAGCTCTTTGGGAATTTAAATCTGCTGCTTTTTGTTCTTATTATTGGGAGCTTTTTTGTCTTTAATTTTGGTTGATTTTATTTTTGACAGATTTTAGGTCATTTTAGCTGCTGTCCCATTACAAAGTTACATAGTTACATATTAGCTGAGGTTGAAAAAAGACACAAGTCCATCAAGTGCAACCTATGTCTGTGATTATATGTCAGTATTACATTGTATATCTCTGTATGTTGCGGTCGTTCAGGTGCTTATCTAATAGTTTTTTGAAACTATCCATGCTCCACACTGAGAGCACCGCCTGTGGAAGGGAATTCCACATCCTTTGCTGCTCTTACAGTAAAGAACCCTCTACTTAGTTTAGGGTTAAACCTCTTTTCTTCTAATTTTAATGAGTGGCCACGTGTCTTGTTAAACTCTCTTCCACGAAAAAGTTTTATCCCTATTGTGGGGTTACCAGTATGGTATTTATAAATTGAAATCATATCCCCTCTCAAGCGTCTCTTCTCCAGGGAGGATAGGTTCAGTGCTTGCAACCTTTCCTCATAACTTATTTCCTCCAGACCCTTTATTAGCGTAGTTGCCCTTCTTTGTACTCGCTCCATTTCCAGTACATCCTTCCTAAGGACTGGTGCCCAGAACTGGACAGCATACTCTAGGTGCGGACGGACCAGAGTCTTGTAGAGTGGGAGAACTATTGTTTTATCTCTAGAGTTGATCCTCTTTTTATTGCATGCCAATATTCTGTTTGCTTTGTTAGGCTCAGCAATGGCATGCAACACCAAGCTACTGCTATCATCTACTAGGATCCCCAGGTCCTTTTCCATCCTAGATTCCCCCAGAGGTTCTCCCCCTGGTGTATAGATTGTATTCATATTGCCACCCAAATGCATTATTTTACTTTTTTTTTTACATTAACCACTTCAATACAGGGCACTTATACACCTTCCTGACCAATTTTCAGCTATCAGCGCTGTCGCAGTTTGAATGACAATTGCGTGGTCATGCTACACTGTACCCAAACTAAATTTTTATAATTTTGTTCCCACAAATAGAGCTTTCTTTTGGTGGTATTTGATCACCTCAGCGGTTTTTATTTTTTGCTAAACAAATAAAAAGAGACCAAAAAATTTTGAAAAAAATAAAAGTTTTGCTTTTGTTTCTGTTAAAAAATGTTTAAAAAAAGTAAGTTGTCTCTTTCACTGATGGGCACTGATAAGGTGGCACTGACAGGCACTGATATGGTGGCACTGATGAGGTGGCACCAATGAGCGGGCACTGATGGGCACTGATGATGGGCACTGATATGCAGCACTGATGGGCACTGGTAGGCGGCACTGATGGGTGGCACTGATATGCAGCACTGATGGGCATTGACAGGCGGCACTGATGGGCACTCATGGGTGGCACTGGTTGGAACTGATGGGCAATGATAGGCGACACTGATGGGCACTTAAAGGCGGCACTGATGGGCACTGATAGGTGGCACTGCTGGGCACTGATGGGCACTGATATGTGGCACTGATGTGCACTGATACGCAACACTGATATGAGGCATTGATAGGCATTCCTGGTGGCACTGGCAGTGGTAGGCATTGGAGTGGGCACTGATTGGCAGCTGCCTGGGCACAGATTGGCAGCTGCCTGGGCACAGATTGGTATTTCCCTGGGGGTCTAGGGGGCACACCTGGTGGTCCAGTGTGGTGGCCATCCTGGTGGTCCTGGGTGGCTTCCCTGGTGGTCTTGGGTGGGATCCGAGGGGGGGCTGTGCTGATAAACAATCAGCACAGACCCCCCCTGTCAGGAGAGCAGCCGACCGGCTCTCCTCTACTCGCGTCTGTCAGACGCGAGTAAGGAAAAGCCGTTCACCGTCTCTTCCTATTTACATCGTGATCAGTCATGATTGGACATGGCTGATCACATGGTAAAGAGTCTCCCTCAGAGACTCTTTACCTAGATCGGAGTTGCGGTGTGTCAAACTGACACACCACAACAACGATCACCGCAATGCGCGCCCCCGGGGGCAAGCAGCGGCTTAATATCCTGATCACGTCATATGACGTCCGGTCAGGATATTGAAACCACTTTGCCGCTGTCATTTTGCTATATGGCGGGCGGCAAGTGGTTAAACCTCATTTGCCATGTAGTTGTCCACCCCATTAATTTGTTCAGATCTTTTTCCAAGGTTTCCACATCATGCAGAGAAGTTTTTGCCCTGCTTAGCTTAGTATGGTCCACAAATACAGAGATTGAACTGTTTACCCCATCCTCCAGGTGATTTATGAACAAAAAAAAATAGGATTGGTCCCAGCATAGATCTCTGGGGGACCCCACTACCAAACTCTGACCATTCAGAGTACTCCCCATTTATCACCACCCTCTGAACTCGCCCTTGTTCATAGCATGTTTTTTTTTTTTTTTTGCTGCAAGGCTTTCATTTTAAAAAATGTGCTTTTGTTTCAAGGGTTGGTATTTGGGGTTTTAAACTTATTTGGAGGTTGATTGTTTTTTTTTTTTTATGTTCGTAGGGCCTTTATTTTAGGTTTACCCTTTTTTGGCTACATGTCATTTTAAAATGAAAGCTTTGATTTCGGGGGTGGTATTTTGTGATTTTTTAATAATTTTGTGTTTTTTTTATTTTAGTTTGGTAAGTTTTTTTCTTATGTATTTTTTATTTTATTTTTATATTTGGAGTGCTTACAGGGCCTAATGCTCATTCATTAGTTACTGACCAATACGTTTTTTTAACTGCCTATTGTTCATAGTATAAACGCAAACCACCTCACTTTATATCACTCACATTCAACACCCCCATTCCCATAGATAGAATAAATGTTAGACATACACCAGTCATACTGCTCCTCTAATTATTTGTTACTATGTGTACTTAGTGATTATTGTCAAATATTAGGAGGTATGCTATTTATATTATATTATATATTTGTTTTGAATGTTATTGATATTAAATGTGCATGAACTATATGGTATGTTAGACCAGTCTGTTCACTGTTGTACGTGGATAATAAGTCTAACTAGCATACGCCTAACGTTTATTTTATTTAGAGAGATAGTTACATTAAATATTTACATTAAATCTATTTACATTAAATATACATGAAATTTATGGTATTCTGGCCCTGCCTATATTCTGTGGTATGCTCTCAGTTGGTGCTATGAGATTAAGCCTTTTTATAGGGAGATTTAGCACACAATCATCGTACAATGTTCTTTTACTTTACTATTTTGTAGTGTGCAAGGGAAATTCTCATTCATTTATTATCCCTGATTAAAGCTTTCCTGCTAATTGCCAATTTTACACTGCTGTATACTGTGCAGTATTTCAATTTTTTAAGTAAAGTCCCAGCCTGTACTTTTTGTCTCCACTAAATTTGGGCCAAGTCTTTGTGTTTAAAATTGTCTTGCTACTGGTCAACTTTACACTTTGCACAAACTTTTGAGGAATCAAATCTGGACAGATGTACCTATCGCTATCTCTCAGCACTTTATAACAGTTATAACCTCTGTCAGATTTTTTTTTGTCATCTGTGTTTTCTTCACTTCCTATCCCATAGCCAAACAGGAAATGAGAGGAAATCCCTGCAAATAAAGGGAATTTCTTGGGGACCCCCAGGTCACTACAACTAGTGTCCCCATTGAAACATTTCCCCACTGTTGAAATTTTCATTTTCAATGATAATAGTAAACAGGACAAATAGAGAGAGTGAATCTCCTTACCGGGGGCACAGACAGCAATAAAAACTGACGTGTTCTAACCTATCTCCACTGTATCCAAAACTAAAAGAGAAGAAATGTCTTTAGTTATGCTTTAATCCAAACCCTTAGCACTAGATACTTACTTCAAACCCTAGCCTCAGCCTAACATTTTATTTAAAGTATAACATTTTCTGTAACCCTTAAAATCCCACACTTAGAAAAAAACAGGCTCTGTGCTTCATTTGTCCTGCGGTGTTGAGTTTCCTGATGCTACACCTACCATTTAGCCAAACACTACATGCTGTTGAAGAAGTAACATGTTTCACTATTATGCAAGTACATCAATAATGTCAAGCAGTTCTTTACCTGATTTAAGCGTTTCCCACTTTTGTAGCCAAAGTGGAATAACACCTACCTTAGTGTTACATGTTCTCATTTACATAGCATGAAAATTGTTAATTAACTTTTAACTTGCCTTTTACTTGCTGAAAAATGCTATGTAGCTTTTCCCTTCTATTTAGTGTTAATAAGGTGTCTGAGGTGTTTTAGATGTTTACCATAAATAACCCTGTCTGTACTGTGCTAGCAGATTTAATTATCAGTTGTATACTAGATTCACACACTGTCTGTCCTAACAAAAGGTTTAGAGCTTGGGTGGTACATTTTATAGTAATGCATTAAAAAACTGTCCTTCCCTCTGTCCCCTTATTGCACATTGCAAGGTATTCTAAAACATAGAAGAGGCTTACGTATGAACCTTTTTCATCAAAACTGCTAGAAATGAAGGAAATATATTTTATCATTTTATAGGCATGCTGTGTGATGGATACACATACAGTAGCAACATGTAGTGGGGGTTCTCAAATTTGTCTGCAAAAGGTTAAAACACTTTAAGTAAATAGAAAATTTACAAAACTGAGCCCACATAACTGGGCCAGGCAACTGTATTTGTCAAGCTCTATATTTTTACCATGCTTTAAATTGAAAAACATCAGACATCTTTTGCACATTTAGCTTGTTTATTTTATGAGCCGTGTTTATTGTGTTCCAGTTCCACTGAATTTATTACATTTATGCATGATATGTTCATTAAAAAATGTAAAAACATGCTTAACACCACGCACCTTCTAAGCGGGCAGTCAATTAACCAAAAGCAAAGCTACCCACAGACATCAGATGATCATCCATCTGATAACAGAGATTGTGACATAATATAAGATAAATGGACAATGTATGGGGCTAAAAATAATTTATTAACGAATAATCTTGGAAGACCAAAGTAGATTAGACCTGTTTCGCTGGGTAGGATTTTTGGATCACTTCACTTCCCCTGTTTTTATCAAAGAAAAGCAATGATACTCCTCCCTGAAGTTCCCAGCATGTTTCTAGATCATTTAATATACACTTAAGAGTGCATGCAGGTTTCAACAATGGTCAGCTTCATGTTCTAATTTTAACTAATGTTTACTTATTATTATGGGCTGGAATCTTTAAAAACATTAAAACCATTTCTTTGATGATATTTTAGGCTGTTCCATCCAGTGTAATGTACCTGGTAACAATAGTGCAAGAAGGAATTATCACCATCTTTTAGTGGAGCATGGTTAATTCTCTACCAGGTCTTCACTGCTATCCAAGACCCTGGTAGGGAGCTATCCTTTCATCACTGGCATGATCTTGATAGGCTTAAAGCTTGGATGAAAGTTAACCTGATTATGTTAATGGAGTTCTTCATTAGATGGTGTTATTTAGGCTCTGTGCCCTCTAATCTATGTTTGGTTCATTTTCTTTTGGGCCATGCAATAAAAGCAGACCCGTTTTACTTGACAGTGAAAACCCTTTTCAACTTAGGGGAATCTGTTCAGATCATTTAACTAAAATTACCACATCCCGTCCCCAGAGGTCAGAGAGTGTGTCTGAGGTAACACACTTTAAGGACTACAGCTCCTGGTAATTGTTTAAAATTAAAATGTGGTGAGTGACAAGCTCCAACTTGAAAGGGTAAGAATCATCATCTTTTTTACTTTTACTGGAAAACTCTTTAAAGCTGAACTCCGGGCAGAAAATGCATTACATGTAAATGTTGCTGCCTTCATACCTTAATCCAATATGTTCTTCTTTCCATTAACCAGGCTATTGTCACCAAGAAATCCATTAGCATTTTATTAATTTCAGGTCTCAGCCCCTTAACATCCAGAATATAAGACCGATGGATGCTATTCCCACTGTCCTTCTGGGCACCGATGTTCTCACTACCCCATAGCAAGCGATGCCATAATTACGTCCATGCTTGCTGCAGTGGGTGGATCTGGAAGTCTCAGACTCCTGGTCTTTCCTGCCTCTAATGACCTCACACAGTAACTGACAGGCCAGGAGTTTCCTAGTCTGTCTTGGCTCTCCATGCTTATCAATAGT
Source organism: Lithobates clamitans (assembly GCA_037952925.1). NCBI lineage: Eukaryota > Metazoa > Chordata > Amphibia > Anura > Ranidae > Lithobates > Lithobates clamitans. The sequence goes on along the minus strand of JBBGZY010000632.1, from coordinate 262,120 downwards.
GGGCTCTGTAAAATAGCACTAAGCTCAGTGTAAGCTCCTCTCCCCACAGCCAATGCGATATTGGTCTGTGAGGAAGAGGTAAGGTGCTTTTTGAAGTAAAAAAAACAAAAACCTTTTATTGTGCTCTATTGTTAAAGATAGGTGTCATATAATTGAATATAATGTCATTTAATAATATTAATGGAATATTAAATTATTGTTTATTACTAGTTCAACTGTGACTGACCATCGGGTGTGGGAATGAAATCTCAAATTGTGCATGTGTCATGAGGATGATGTGGGAAAGTACACAAGCTCATTCACTGTAATATTTTCATATATTTGCCCACAATCAAGTTCATTCACTACAATTACCATGGCATCATGGGAACTGTAGATTCTCATGGCTGTGCAGTGAGAATACAGGATGGGATGTGTATGCCTGCTTTACTCCTCCTCCTGGAGCTGACAGAAGCTGTTATTTTATGAATTGGTGCTATGACATCACAGAAATTTCTTCCAATTTATCATCTAAATGGTGAGGTTTATAGGTTTACTACTAAGATAGGATACTACTGATTGCTGTTTTCAGTTTGCAACCTGGAGTTCAGCTTTAAAGTATATCTATTAATATATTGATTCTAAAACGTTGCACACTTTAACACATAATCAATACTTTATGTATTGAAAAAAGTAATTATTGTAGATCACTACATGTTACATTATTTTTTTTATCTGTTTAGTTTTCCTGTTGATATTTAGGTGTGTGTGTCCTGAAAGGGTTGGTTTCATTCTTACTATTTCCCCATGTTTTTCTCCCTTTCCAAGCTGTGTCCTACTATAGTACCCTGCCTTGTAGTATGTGCCTAGGTCACTGTCAAAAAGGGAGTCTAGTCATCTACTGTATGTGCCTGATTATGTCTTAACTGAGCTGTAAACAGCCAACAGTCAAGATATTAAACATTGCTTTCAGTACAAGTGCAGAGATATAACTTGGGGCAGAAACCACCAAGAGAAATTAGTGAGAAGTTAAACTACAATTTACAGACATCATGACCCAGACAGCTTTACCACTACAAAAAAGTCCTGGGTAAAGACAAAGTAATTTTTTTCCCATATTATACACAATTATGTTTACAACACCATAGCTATCTAATCACATTTTGTTCGTGGCACAGCATTTGCCATTTTACGTTTATGTTTAAGTCAGGCAGAGTTTTGTCCTATTTTGGTCTTTCCAAGAAGGTGGCAATGCCACATTGGTTCCAAAATTAAACCATTTTATTAACAAAACACAAAGATCAAGCTTGCTTACTGTTTCATTTCATAAGTAACAGTAGTCTGTTGACACATAGCAAAACAAATCTGTAAACAAAGAATTTATAGTGTTATATTTTGTGCATTGTGCCTTTAGTAGTGAATGGCCATTTCCCACAAAACAAACTGCAGGCAGGTATTGCACTTGTGACTGAACAGACTACCTGTTTATTAGTTTGGTGACAATTATTTTGGTGTCACTGTCTCTAATTAAGACTTATGACTCTTATAGATGGTATTATATTTTTAACATACAAAGTCATGATTTATGATAAACAGGATGTTCACATGAAGAGTAAACCACGTTCAACCTTTGTGCTGCTATTCCAATTGAATCTAATAAAATTAAGCCTGGCAAGCTTTTGTTTAAAACTAACCCCGAACATGCAGAATGGATGATTTGTACTGGCCCATTTAATTCATTTTCAGTGGCTCGTTTTAAATCTTGAAAGAAGTTTTGACCCGCTCCAAAGTAGAAGAATACATGACTTTTTTCTCCCAGGTTTTGGCTCCTGGTTAAATCCATAGAAATACCCAGTAAAGAAAGAGCTGAAGTCTGTACCCAATGTTTCCAAATAACATTAGGACATTGTTTCTATTTAATGAAGTTTTTAATTGTCCACCTTTGTCCTGTGCAGCTCCGAAGAATTAAGTCAATGCCTCCATTAGCTCTGCTTTCAACCTCTAGGCAACGTCCTGTGCCTTTATTCATTATTGCTCCATTCTGAAATGAGAAGAGTAACCCAAAATAATGGTAACAACACCAATTAATATTTTAATCATATGCTGAAAACTAAATTTAGACACTACAACTCCTTTATGTTCAACATATTTAAGCAGTAATTATCAATCGTTGTTCCTTGAGTAAACCTGACCTGGACTACTGCCAACCCACCTGGGTACAGATGAAATTACTTCTGTAATAAAGTATAAAGCATTACATTACTGCTAACAAACAGGTTTGCAACTAGTAATTGGTGGTGGCAAAGTGGTTATTATCCTTTCTTCTTCATACTTTTCACACATGTATCACTCGTCTCCTAGGGTTAAAGTGGTTCCAAAGGCTGAAGGTTTTTTTACCTTAATGCATTCTCTGAGTGAAGCTCCCCTTCCTTTTCCCCGGCCCCCCTTATACTTACCTGAGCCCTTATACTTACTCTTGATCCAGTGCAGGCAAAATCATATATATCTACATCATGTGCGTGCATTGGGTTTAGGAGTGCGCTTCACCCCCCGTGTGACCGATGTGTATTTGTGTGGAAAAAAAATTTCATACAGTATTGCATGATGGCGCAATTGCCAGTTAAAGTACAGTGCTGGTCATGAAGGGGGTAAAACCTTCCAGAGCTCAAGTGGTTAAAATTATAGTAATACATAATATATTACTGTAAAAATGAAGACATTGCGATAAAGTAGTTTTTGTGCTCATAAGTGCTTGGTAAGTTGTCTGCAAAAAAAAAAGATAAATATGAGGTTGGCAACCCAGTCAGTTAGGCAAAATTGGTATTCGAGTGGTAAATATGCCCCACTGGAACCTCTAAGAGATAAAAAAAAACAATGGATTTGTAGAAGATGTGATTGGGACAGGATTTGCATATTTGTAAATAAAATCTAAATTAACTATATGAATTACAAAAAAAGTTATAAATAAAGAATGCTATTATATCATTCACAACATACAAGTATTTTTTCAAGCAAACAATGGATGGCCACAACAAAATAATTGTTTACCTGTATAAAACTCCAGCGCTTGTGGAGTGTGCTTTTCACCTTATCACAGTCCATAAGCTGAGGGAATTTACTTTTCTTATTATCTACTAGACAGCGTGTATCGGGTAAGAGAATTGTGCTCCCCAGTGTTCCGAGATGGAGATATCCTTCTTTTGTGTATCTTGCAAGCTGCAAACACATAGAATTGCATTATTCAATACTATCCATTGTGCCACTGCATTCACAGGGGTATTTTAGTTTCTTCCACTACATTGCATTGTTTAAATTGCAATGCTTTCATTTTCAATTAAATGAACTTTCATTACCAGTAACTATTTATTTCATAGCTCTAATTGTGTTTAATTTTGGCCAAATTTATATTATTGTAGATATTAAACAGAGATCACAGATTTTTTCTATATTTGGAGACCTTATTTGTATACAGTATATGTATTAATTTTTTTTCTTCAATAACTTTTTAATAAGAATTTTATGAAAGGTTGCAAGTACAGACAAAAACACCCATAAGACAAAGAAACAGTCATAGTGTATATGACAAAGAAGAGAACTTAACTTAAGAGGTAACAGTCATAGTCAAATAGGATTGCAAGTATCGTTAATAAGTACCACTATTCTTATAATGAACTAGAATACCAGTCATTCCACTTTTTCCACCACATAGTTACCCTTTGGTAGGCCCATGGCTGATGCAAACATCCGCTCGTAGGTGGCATAAGTTTGTGTGACCTGGATCACTTTGCGCTCTGTAGGACTTTTGGAGGGTCATTTACTATAGCGCCGCAGCGCTAATTAGCACTAATTACCGCTAATCATGCTAATTAGCGCTAAATCGTGCTAATTAGCACTAAAACGGTATTCACTATAGCGCTGGTAGAAAAAATACTCCCAAAATCGAATTTAATATAGTTCCCTGAAAACAAATAGCGCCCAAACCCTAATGCTGCGTACACACGATCGGACATTCCGACAACGAAATCCTGAATTTATTTCCGATGCTTGTTGGCTCAAAATTGTCTTGCATACACACGGTTGCAAAAATGTTGTCGGAAACTCAGATTGTCAAGAACGCGCTGACGTACAACACATATGTATGACGGCACTATAAAGAGGAAATTCAATAGCCAGTGCCTTTGGGCTCCTTCTGCTAATCTCGTGTTAGTAGAAGTTTGGTGAGAGACGATTCGCGCTTTTCAGCCTCGTGCTTTTCAGATTGTTACTGCTCTTCAGGTTGTGCTTGTGGGTTCGTATCTGGTTTTCAGTGCGTGTAGTCAGTTCACATCTGTTTTTCAGTGCGTTCTTTTATAGTAGGTATTTGAAATTCAGTACGTTCTTGTCCGCTCGTTTCTGATTTTCAGCTCACTCTTCTCAGGCCTTTCTGAATTTCAGTGCGTTATGTTAGTTCATTCTGAACAGCCGACCGTTTTGAAGCCATGTTGTGGGTACATACTCATCGTAGAGTTTGTGCTGTGCAGGGGCTTGGTGTTGCGGTTCTTACTTTGACCCAAGCCCAGTCCATGAACAGGGTGAGGAGGAGTTCATGGACAAAGAATTGGTTGCTCCAGCGTGACCAATTCTCTCACATGCCTTTGTTGCGGGAGATCGGGGTGAATAAGCCTGATGATTTCAGGAATTATCTCCAGATGACGGATCCCGTTTTTCACCATTTGTTGGCTTTGCTGTCCCCTTATATTACGAAGCAGGACACCTGCATGCGGCAAGTCATCACTGCCGAACAGAGGCTAATCACCACCTTGAGGTACTTGGCAATGGGAAGAAGTCTGCAGGACATCAAGTTCTCGACAGGCATCTCCCTTCAGGCTCTGGGGATCATTATTCCAGAGACCTGTTCTGCCATCATACAAGTCCTGCAGAAGGACTATATTAAGGTAAGTTTTCTCCTTTAACATCACATTCTATGTATTTAATGTTTACTAATTCATTGTATTTCTTTCATCATTCCCTAATTACCATGATTGTAATATGCTGTGAATGTCCCCTTTATCCTCCTGCATGCTGGAAGTTTTTAATGCTCCTTTTTTTGTCCTTCATGCATATTTTCCTTCACTAACCTCCCCAGCATGCTATCCTGGGCCCATACACACCTAGCCTAGTCACTTAACAATTTATTTTGTCACCTCCATTGTACTGCTTTACGCTAAAGACCCCCTAAAATGTGTCCAAGTGTTATTTGTGTGCTTAAATTCAGGCAGAGTGCCAAAGGATTTTTTTGGGGTCCCAAAAACAATTGGAACCCTCCCTCCCCCCAACCGCTAAGTCAATCGATACCAAACCTCTATCTGCTGACTTTGCCAAACGCATACACACTATACCTACCTCTTTTGTGGTCATATTTATTGATGAATTCACCAAAGCATGTAGTGAAAGGGCCTGCCTGAATACTTTCAAATGGTACTGTTTAAAGTTTTGCTCTCCTATTATTTTGATAGGTAATTGCAGAATGTAAAAATGTGCTTCAATTTGTACAGTGTGTATTCATATATTGTATTAGGACACTTCTTACCTGTCCAGTGGGCTGCCAATAGTGTAAGTAAGGAGATGGCACCTCTGGTGTCAGTAACCCCTTCGCAGAAGATATCGCACTTGATGCTGCTTAATAGGGCCTATTACACTCCAAGACGGCTCTTTAGGTTTGGTGGAAGGCCTAATGATAACTGCCCTAGGTGTCAGGAGTCTGGGAACCTCATCCACTTACTCTGGAGATGTCCCAAGCTGTATCGATACTGGGAGGGAGTGACTAGTAGTCTGGGTGAAGCCTATCAAACGCCAGTAAAGAGGGAGGCGGTGGAATGTATTCTGGGATATAGAAGGATGGAGGGGGAGAGGAGGCATATCACTTTGGCAATCCTGAGAGGCCTATTCCAGGCTCGAAAAATGATAACGCTAAGGTGGCAATCAAAAGAGCCCCCGACAGTGAATGACTGGATAGATACACTTGGTGCCTCTATTGGTAGGGAGAGATTGGAATATATAAAAAGGGGGAATCTCCAGGAATTTGACAAAATATGGAAGCCATGGATGGATAAGGTGGCCTGCTTAGGGGAAAGTTTGGAGGGTAAGGGATTAGGCTAAAAGCTAAGTTATTCATGAACTAGTGAAATATAGAATTAGTGAACCACATAAAGTAATTTAGTGTTATTAGTGCTTTGATTTAAGTAGGCAACAATAGTAAACATTAAAACTCTGTGTTTGGGGTGATTTTGTATAGAAGGGGTACAGGGGGGGAGGGTGGTGGGAGAAGGGGAGCGGGAAGGGGTGGGGGGTTCTCACAAACACGTAACAATTCACAAGTGGTCTTAATAGGGGGCTATGGGTGTGGGGACCCCAATAGCCTAGCAGCATACACGAGGTCCTCCTAGATTCCATCGACGGGCGGTACTTTTTATACTCGTTGCAACCTGGCCTGTTCCGTGTTGTGCATTGAGTACAGATCCCACTCAAGGTACCCTCGGGAGGGGAGAAATAAGATTTACACAACTCGTTTTTCTTTTAAGTAGCTGAGAATAAGCGGACTAAGAAATCCTTCAACAGGGTATTTAAATAAAGCGGTAAATAATTGTTCGTTATATCTCTGTCAAAAGTATGAAGTGAAAGAAGGAAAAAATAAATGAACAAATAAACAAACAAAGAAAGAAATCCACAATGATGTGAATCTAAGTTGGCGACATTACATGAATGTTACGCTGATTAAGGCCAGCTGGCAATGCTCACTGATGTGGGAAAAAAAAAAAAAAAAAAAAGGAGGGGCTGGCCAAAGTAACAAACATTATTTATGCATTCAGCTCTCAATGTAGTGGAAAGGGTTACCTCTTCAAAACACCCCCCCCTTAAATTTTTACAATGGGCCATCAGAGGGGGTGAGGAATCTGATAAGTGGACCTTAGATTTTTTTCTTTAAATACTCCTTCAAATAAATGTTATACTGATGTTGGCCAAGAATGTTTGTGTATAATCCGCTTGCAATGTTATGTGCAAAAGTACAAATTTTTTTTTCTTGTTTCACTCCACAGTTTCCTTCAACGCAGGAATGGCAGACTGTGGCTTCCCAATTTGCCCAGTGGTGGGACTTTCCCAACTGCGGAGGGGCAATTAATGAGAAACACGTCCACATAGTCCCACTTCCCAACTCGGGGTCATACTATTACAACTATAAGGGGTTTAATAGTATTGTGATGTTGGCAGTGGTGCCGGTGACATATGAGTTTCTCTAAGTGGACGTGGGGAAGAATGGCCGGATGTCGGATGGTGAAGTTATTGCCCAGACCGAGTTCTACGGATGGCTCCAGAGTGGTGGCTTGGGATTACCACCTCCAGAAGACAACATAGCTGGTCTGCTGTTCGCCTTTGTCGCTGATGAAGCATTTGGGCTGGGTGATCACCTGATGCGGCCGTTCTTGATGAGGACCCTCACTCCGGACCAGAGCGCTTTTAACTACAGGCTGGCCAGAGCCAAAAGAGTGGTGGAGAATGCTTTCGGGATAATGGCCATCCGGTTCCGCCTGTTCCTTACGCCAATCAACATGGCGGAATATAAACTTAACCATATAATCCTTTTATGCTGCATTCTCCACAACTTTTTATGAAGAAATTCTATGAACTATGTGGCCTCAGTTGGGCCTGAGGCCGGATTTCAAGACCAAGCCCTGACGGCGCTTGAAGCTGGCCGTCCTGGTTTGCCCCCACAAGCGGACCGTGTGGTCCGTCAAAAATATATGGAGTACTTTGCGGGTAGGGGGGCCATTGATATGCCAGAAAATGTTTAAGAAACATTTTTAAAATACATTTTTATTTTAAAATGAAATATTTCTTTTGATTTACTGCTTGTGTTTCTTTTAGCTGTATCCTAGGTTATCCAATGGCCTTTTCTTTTTTGACATTTTCTTCAATAGTACAAAGGTAATTTCTTTGATACATGAGGTGACAATCTCTTCTTCAGCTAACTATTATGTTGTGGGTCTGCTACACACACACACATACCTTGTTTTTGTTGTTAATGTATGTAATGCATTACTGATAAAAATATTCATCATTTTCAGCTCCATGAATTAATTTTTGGGAGTCACGAAAATGGCCTGATTATGGCAAATTATAAAGCACTGTGGGTGTTATTTTCTAAAGCAAAATCCACTTTGCACTACAAGTGCACTGCAAAGTGCACTCGAAACTGCACTTGTAGTGCAAAGTGGATTTGCCTTTAGTAAATAACCCCAATTGTCACTGTAAACACCAACTGAAAAAAACTGCTATTGAGCATTGAAAGAAGAAGGCACACATTGTTGAGTAGAAAACTTTTTACTCTGTGCACATTCACATGTGAGTTAGAAAAGGGTTTTTAAACAAACCAACACATTTTTGGAATAAAATTATTTTTTTGACATTAGAAATATCCTTTTTTGGGGTAAACAGGCATGTTTAAAACCATAAAACAATACACAACTCAGGAACTTACAAATTTCAACTTTGATACATTGAAGGCAATATCAGGCATTAGTATGTCCAAACTGTGTCGATATTGCCTTCATCAGATGTGGTGATGTCACCCCTGTGAAAACCAAATTTTGAAGATGCACACAAATTGAGAGTCAAAATGGGGATTTCCCTCCTGATCCCATGCATAATGTCAACATGTGCTAGCTCCCATCATGGGGGAAGGGGTTGCACCCACAAAACGCATACATATCCTGTGATGGCAGATAGCACATGTTGACACACTGTGTGCATCTTCAAAATTTGGCTTTCAAGATTTTTTTTAAAAAGTTAGAAAAATATAAACAAATTGAAGAATTGTGGTGTGTTTTAAATTCTGCCTAAAACATCAATGATGTTTTTGAGTATTTTTTCAACATCATTGATGTCTTCGTTGATCTTCTGTAAATCCCTATTGCACACCATGATCTCCCCGATGAGGACGTGTGCACTTGCACTGGTGAAATGAGATTCTTCTTCCACAACATCCACGTCACCTAAAATTAAAAAAAACACACCATGTATTATAAATATGCAGGCAATACATCTATTTCCTGAAGCTGTGGTCTCAGACACTCACCTGTTGTGGTCGCTATTTCACCCACTTCATAAACCTCCCCTTCCTCCACATCCTCAGGTTGTGGTGTGGGGATTTCCCCTTCTTTATGAGGTTGTGGGTCCCTGGTGTCCTCTGATGTTCTGAGTCTTTTCTCGTCTATGTGAATAAAAAAAGAGTAAACTTAGCACACAGATATTTGAGGGCAGAAATAGTAATATAAAACATTGCTTGGAAGTGTCAAACAATTGTCTGTTTTGGCAGAGTTCCAAGCTGAAGAATTTTTTTCCCCTATCTTAAAGCTGGAATGCTTACCTGTTTTGGTCACATTTCACACTTGGAGACACCCCTAGTATCCACTGGAGCACCTGTGTGGGATACCCTAAAAAGTTTGTTCTGGTGTCCCACACTAGTGCTCCTGCATCCACATGTGCAGGAGCAGCTGCTGAGTGTCCTCTCCTTACGCTGAATCAAGTTTGCATTTAATTCTAGTTACAATCCCATCTAGACAACAATGTACTAAACTTCTTTTAATACAAATAGGCATGACCAAATGTAGTTAACCTGCATCTACCAAAAACATTGTATTAGTGGGTGAATGAACGATGTTTACTACAAATGATTACTGTGCCCAGGAACCTGAAACTTGCCATTTTAAACTGTACAACAGTAAAGAAAAGCACATGGAGCAGCATGCAAGTAATAATAATAATAGGAACACACAACAACTACTTACTTTTTTGCAGAACTTTCTTGATCCTTCTGTACTGATCGGGCTCCCTCAATTTCAGGTCTGACCAGCGTTTTTAACTTGGGGCATCAGTGGCCTATACTGCTTAGAGATTGCGGCCTATATTGGGACAATATTATGCGAGTTTAGCCTGACATTAGGGTTTGTCCTACAGATAAAATGGATCGCTTCGACAAACATGACTTTATCCCCCTATTCATCGACAAGTACAGGGAGCTGCCTTGTCTGTGGCAGGTAAAACACACATTTTATAATACAATAAAGAGGAAGGCAGTGCTGGAATTTGTGAAGCCAATGATCCCCACGGTAGACATCCCCTATTTGAAGGCCAAAATTGGTGGCATGAGCAGCACATATAATAGGGAGTGCAAGAAGGTCCAAGATTCCCAGAGATCAGGAGCTGCAGCAGATGACATTTATGTCCCCAGGCTGTGGTACTATGACAGACTGCATTTTCTGTCAGATCAGAGTGAAATCATGCCATCACTCTCCACTCTTCCTTCAATGCTTCCTTCCACCCCAGCTGCGGCTTCCGATGTCCAAACTGGGCCTTCCAGCCAGGAAGAAGTGGAGGAGCCCAGCTTGAGTCAGGTATAGCATTGTTCAACATATTTATTGTCCAAAAATTTATGATGTTAACTAGATGTTATTATTGATCACTAATTTCTGATTTAACAAAATGTTTTACATATGAATAGACAGTAGTGGCCAAAAATGATTGGGACAAGAATGAAAAATGCTGGGCTCAGAATGATAGTCTTTCCTATTTATTAACATTCAATTTGCAACAGTCATGAGCTGAAAATTAATGAGCAAAAAACTAATACTTTTACTCCCATTTTCATACACAGGAAATTCTCAGCCAGGTGGAGGCTGTGCAAAGTGGCAGCCAGGAGGTGGCGGGGGTAAGTGGCAGCCAGGACGTGGCCGGGCCCAGTAGCCTGACCGAATTCCAGGTCCCTCCCATCCTCCTTCAGAAAAAAGGCCCAGGAAGGAGAGGAACCTGGAGGAGGCAGCACTTGGGTTAATTCGGCAGGCTACTGCAGCCCTCAGAACCCCCCCAATCTTAAAGAGGCCCATGTCTGCAAAATGCAGGAAATGGAGGAGGGCCAACACCTCTTCTGTGAGGAAGTGATCTTACAAGCCCTAAATAAGGGGTTGAGGGGTAAACTCACAAGCAAAAGCCATGTTTGTGAGTTCGACCATCATTCTCCTTCTCCACCTCCTGCCACAACTCCAACACCAGAGCCACAGCCTGGAAGCAAGCGTGGAAGGAAGCGTGGAAAGAAGACAAGAAAGTGATGGCCTGAGTTCAGTCTGGTCTGACAAAAGACGCAGGCTATTGTAAGACCATAGCCTGGGGACATATATGTCATCTGCTGCTGTTCCCAATCTCTTGGAGTCCTGGACTGGATTGTGCTCACTATTATATGGACTCCTCAGGCTACCAATTTTGCCTGTAAAATAGTTGATGTGTGCCCTGGGGTACAAAGGCTTCGCCAATTTCACCAGTTTATTCAGTGTTGCCTTCCTCTTTATTTTGTTATGACCCATAATAAATGTCTATTCTTTTTTCACAAATACTTGCCTATGTGTTTTACTACAAAAAGGACAGTTTGTTTGTGAGTAGGCAGGTACATTTCAAAAATACAAATTAACGTCAATTAATGTCAAATTAACAAGGGACACCAACACCAAACAACCTCCTTGAGGTTACAAAATACAAAATAATAATGGTGTTGTGGTAACTTGACACACAAAACGACAAAAAATATTATGGAGATCACTAAAAAACAAAACAGGAGATCTTGATAAAAAAATAATTAAAAAAAAAATCACTATAAAAATAAAATCGAAACATTATTATGGAGATATGATGAAAAAAATAAAAAATATTATTTAGGAGATCATAAGAAATAATAAAGAAATCAGTTTGTGAGAAAAAAACAACTTCATTATTCTAGCATTATAAAGAAGAAGAGAATGCGCTGCATTAAAAGATTAAAAACTTTGCAGTGTGACAAATGTGCTATCTCCATTACGAACGCTAGTTTTACCAGACCGAGTGCTTCCGTCTCGTACTTGATTCAGAGCATGCGTGGAATTTTGTGCGTCGGAATTGTCTCACACGCTCGGAATTTACGACAATGGATTTTGTTGTAGGAAAATTTGAGAACCAGCTTTCAAATTTTGTTTTGTCGGAACACACGGTTGGAATTTCCGACAACAAGCTTCTATCGAACATTTGATGTCAAAAAATCTGATCGTGTGTACGCAGCATTACTCTGCTAAAACCTGGAGTAGTACACATGGAAATAATGTTTAGAGCATGATATAATTGCCTAAATGGTACTGAAATACACAGTATATTGTTTAAAGATAATCTGCTTTTAAACTGTGCGAAAAAGTGATTTCTACACTGAAATATCTTTAAAAGTCTGAGAAGAGATGAATTCCCCGTCTCTGTACAACTAGGTGCCAACACAACTAAACATGCACAGACCTGCAAATAGCTCTCATTTTAGCTCCAATGTCTTTTTTACAGGGTACTAAAGTAAATACCAAAATGAGCACTGTGTTAAAGAGCATTTTTTGGGAGTGAAAATTGGCGCTATTATAGTCCAAGTTTTAGCCATTGATTCTAATGGTACAATTGTGACTTCCCCAAATAAATCCTTTTAATATTGAGATGAAATGTATCTTTCTCGGAAATACATTTTCCTTAATTTATTTTGTTTTTAAGAATGCTAGAATGTGGAATGTTTTGATGCTTTAGTAAAATATATTTTTCTCTGTCACTTTCACTTCTTACTCTCCATCTCACAACAATCTTTACCCAAACTCACACAGGTGGCTTTACAAACCACAAACAATACCATTGCTGATGCAAATTTAAAATGTCACAATTGTTGTGCTTTTTATTATTTTCAATTAATCATAATTTAAGCCCAAAAAATGTGATATGTGTACCAACCTCAGAAATCAAAATGTGATTCCCAAAAATTTGAGCGTAATATCACTATTCTACACTCACCCACAAAGAACCACCAAATATGACAGAATAAATCAAGAAGAATAACTCTTGAGTAATGCAATTCCACCACATTTATGTCCAAAGAAATGCAGTATTTATGTGTATTTATGTGTAGGAGGTTTTCACATGTGGCAGCTCAGTGGCTTAGAAGTTAGAACTCCTGCTTGGCATACTTGAGCGTTTGGGTTTGAATCCCAAACATGCCGCTTCATGTAGAGAAGTTGATTTATCTCCCAGGTCCTAAAACTATGTCTAAAGTGTAGGAGGGTTCCACTAAGTCTAGCCAGAAGTATTGGGACGCCTGCCTTTTCAAACACATATACTTTAATAGCAGCCCAGTCTTAGTCCGTAGGGTTAAATTTTGATTTGGCCCACCCTTTGCAGCTAGAACAGCTTCTGGGAAGGCTGGGAGGACTGTCCACAAGGTTTAGTGTGTCTATGGGAATGTTTGACCATTCTTCCAGAAGTGCATTTGTGAGGCCAGGCACTAATGTTTGCTGAAAAGGCTTGGCTCACAGTCTCTGCTCTAATTCAGCCAAAAGGTGTTCTATCAGGATGAGGTCAGGACTCTGTGCCTGCCAGTCAAGTTTCTCCACCGCAAACTTGCTCATCCATGTCTGTATGGACCTTACTTTTAGGGCTGGGCCGAACAGACCCCTGTTCGGTTTGGACTAGAATGTCCGAACACCGCGAATGTTTGGACCCAAATAACAAACCCCATTAAAGTCAATGGGACCCAAACGTCAAATATCAAAAGTGCCCATTTTGAAGGCTTAAATTCAAGTAATTAGGCATACAATGGTTATAGGGGTCCGGGTCCTGCCCTGGGGGACTTGGATCAATAAAAAAAAGTTTGTGAAAAACATAATTTTTAAATGAGCAGTGATTTTTTGTTTTTTAAAGTGAAAGCTTAAAAATGAAAAATTCTTTCCAATATAGTGCCAGGGGGGTCCCCTTAGTCTAACTGTAAAGTGGCAGATCTTTACCATGTCTAGAATCTGCTGCAGCAACAACTGAATTTATAAAGCCAAAAAAAAGGTCATTTTTCCTGCAAGCTGCCTTTATTCTGCTCAGCAACAGCTGGGGAGCCTGTGTTTATGATGAGGCCACAATGTAGTGTACTGGAAACAAGATTAGAGATTTTTGAATACATTCTGGTGTCACTTTGACTTTGGATAGAAGTAACAGGTGCGTTAAAATTGGTCTTTCGGTGTCGGTGGCGCCTTCCCACCATAAACCTATAGAGATAATCTTGATGAAAGCAAGAATTTGCCTTGCTGTAAAAAATTGCAATGATATGCACCTGTCAAACAGGTGCAGAAAAAATGGTCTTTGAGTGTCAGCGGTGCCTTCCCACCATAACCCTACAGAGTTACTCTTGATGCAAGCAAGAATTTGCCTTGCTGTAAAAAATTGCAATGATATGCACCTGTCAGACAGGTCTTTGAGTGTTAATTGTGCCCATGAAACCTATACCAAAAACATTCTTCCAGATGAAATGATTAAACACCCTCAAAGCTAGGCAGCTTCAAAGTCCTGCAGAGATTCCACATCCCAAAAAGACTTAATCAGTGACATCGGCATCAGGGGCTTCATAGCTGGTAATCCAGGTCATCGTCAGCTGGAAAACTCTCCATCTCTGTTTTGGCCCCAAGGTAATCATCCACCATGTGATGCAGATGCTGCTGATGGGATGTGGAAGCTGACAGCCCTGGGTGGTGAGGACTAAAAAAATACAGAAATGCCTCACTTAGGCGGACGCCTTCTCTAACGCTCCTTTCTTGACCAACGGAAGACTCAAAACTATGTTTTCCACCACACTGTAACCTACTAGAGTCAGGAAAAACATTCAATAAAATCCTCTTTAATGAGTCCTCAAGAGATTTTATCCTCTGCACTCTCTGTGGGGACGGGATGAGTTCAGAGACCTTCCCCTTATAACGGTGGTCAAGAAGGGTTGCCAACCAGTAATCATCCTTCTCCTTTATGCCACGTATTCTCGGGTCCTTTTGCAGGCTTTGAAGCATGAGGTTGCCCATGCACCTTAAATTTGCAGAGGCTTGAGAACCAGACTCCTCTGGGTCACTCAGGATGACAGCATCTGGAACTTCCTCCACCCAGCCACTTACTACTCCCAAGGGTCCTGGGGTTAGAAAGCCATCGCTTAGAGATTGATGCAAGTCTTCCTCTTCTTCAAAGCCTATGAAAGTGCCAGAATCCTCATCCTCCTCCCCTCTCTCCTCCGGTGTGTTCTGTGACGTAGGAATGATGGTGTCTGCATAAAGTGGGCCTTGAGAGGAAGGGTCCAGCAGGAACACAACAGGGATTGTGTCACTGATGCATGCACTGTCACTACTCACCATCCTTGTGGCCTCCTCAAATGGTGACAATACAGTGTATGCATCCTTAATGATCATCCATTGGCGTTTGGGAAAAAAGCTGAGGCGGCCTGAGCCTGTCGTCGTACCATACTGACACAAGTACTCGTTGACGGCCCTCTGCTGCATGTATATCCACTGCAGCATTCCCAAAATTGAGTTCCACCTCGTGGGCATGTCACAAATCAGGCGGTTTAAGGGCAGGTGGAATTCCCGCTAAATTTCAGCCAACCGAGCACTGGCTGTGTATGAGCATCTGAAATGGCTACAGACTCTTCTGGCCTGAAGAGCGGACAGGAGATTTGAGCCATTATCAGACACCACCATTCCTGGCTCCAGATGGCGTGGTGTGAACCACCTCTGGGCCTGTCCTTGCAGAGCTGCTAGAATCTCTGCTCCGGTGTGGTTCCTGTCCCCTAAACACACCAGCTGAAGCACTGCATGGCCTGCTCTTAGCCTGACTCTGGGAAAATCCCTTTGAATGCTTAGGGGGTACCTGATGTTCATAGAACAATTCTGCAGAGGAGGGCATGGAGGTGGCGGAGGAGGAGGAAGAGGAAGTAGAGCTCACAGGTCTGGCATCATCACCACCAGCTGTATGGAGACGTGGGGGCACAACAAGCTGCAGCACTGAGCCCTGTCCTGCATCCTTTCGAGTTCCAAGCAGCGTTACCCAGTGTGCTGTGAATGAAATATATATTGTCCCTGCTCATGCTTGCTGGACCACGTGTCAGCAGTAAGGTGGATTTTATGGCTGACTGCCTTGCCCATTGATGCCAGAATATTCCCTTCCACGTGATGGTAGAGGGATGGAACGGACTTCCTTAAATAGTAGTATCGACTGGGAACCTGCCATTGTGGTACAGCACATTGTGCAAATTCACGGAAGGGGGCAGAATCAACCAGGCTGAAAGGCAGAAGTTGGAGAGCCAACAGCTTTGACAAGCTTGCATTTAGGTGCTGGGCATGTGGGTGGCAGTGACTGTATTTTTTTTCCGCTGCAGAAGATGGGGCAGAGAAATTTGCCGGCTACAGTCTACAGCTGGTGGTGTGCTGCTGGTAGATGAGCTGCTAGGACCTTGAACACCCTGTGCTATACCATCATCCCTGTCAGTGGAGGCTGCTGAAAGGTAATGACTCGGTATCGCAGGGGCAAACTGAAGTGGCTAAGGAGGAGAAGGGACAGATTTGTGCCCCTTTTGTGTGGCTTTTAGGTGCTCTTGCCAACGGGCAGAGTGGTTGGATGTTAAATGCCTTGTTAGGCATGTGGTACTCAAATGGTTGGTGTTTTTGCCACGTTTGATGTGCCGTGACACAGTTTGCAGATAGCAACAGTGCGATCTGCTGCAGATGTGCTGAAAAAGGCCCAGACAGCTGAGCTGTAGGGAGTGGGCCGGGAGATAACAGCTGCAGAATGTGATGGAATAGGGTGGCTGCTCTCTACTCTTTCTTGATGCCGACCTCCTTGGGGTTGTGCCACCTCACCTTCAGTTTCCTCCTCTGCTCTATCTGGCACCCAAGTCGTCATCATCATCATCTCCAACTCCTCCATCCTCATCATTACCACTGGAGAAAACTTGCCAATACGCTGCGGCTTGGGGAACATGAATGCCAATTTGTCTACCAGTGTTCTTCCCTCTCTCTAGGCCCATGTTCCTGTAATCCTCAACCTCGGAACCAGCATATGAATCCAGTAATGGCTGGGCATCATCAAGGAGCAAGTGGCTGACGCTGTGGTCAAAAAACTCAACAGACTCCTCAATGGCTGATGTTAGGGCTATTGCAGGAATAGATGTGGACAAGAAGGCAGGTTTATCCACTCTGGCAACTGCAGGGGACTACACACTTGTCTCTGCTTGTGTGACAGAGGATGAGGAGGATAAGGATGAGGATGATTTAGTAAGCCAGTACACCACCTCCTCTGCATGCTGGGGCTGGATAGCATGGGCAAACTCACTAAACAGAGAAAATGATGCCCTGCCTGAGGACTGACCACCACGTCCACCTTTGCCTGTGGACAAATTTGTTGCTGGCCCCCCTACAGTGCCAGGGGAACTTTTGCCTCTCCTTGTTGTTCTCCCAGACATTATTGGGAGGGTGGGGGCGGTGCTTATAAGCAAATGTAAAGGAGAAGTTGAAATCTGTATGTAAATGCACTTTAATCAATGTAAAGAGGTGTTTGGTGCCCTTTAATTTGAGTATTCACACTGCACAGACACACTCCACGGATACAATATAAATCACTGCAAAATAATGCGCCAAACGTACAGTGACGCACAGAACTATATGGCGTTAAACTGGCAGTAATGCACACAGAAGTAAATGGCGATAAACTGGCAGTAACGCACACAACTTTATGGCATTAAACTTGTAGTAACGCACGCAGAACTATATGGTGTTAAACTGGCAGTAACACGCACAAAACTATATGGCATTAAACTGGCAGTAACGTACGCAAAACTATATGGCATTAAACTAGCAGTAAACTATGGATGGTGACAAGGATTTTTTGGAAGGAGACAATCAGCCCACATCCACATATGCTCATATACAATAGAACTGGCAGTAATGCACGCAATACAATATGGCAGTAAACTGGCAGTAAGGCACGCAAAACTATATGGCGTTAAACTGGCAGTAACGCGCGCAAGACTATATGGCGTTAAACTGGCAGTAATGTACGCAAAACTATGCAGCGTTAAACTGGCAGTAACGCACGCAATACGATATGGCGTTAAACTGGCAGTAACACACGCAAAACAATATAGCGTTAAACTGGCATTAACGCACGCAAAACGATATAGCGTTAAACTGGCAGTAACTCAGCAAAACTATATGGCACTAAACTGGCAGTAACGCACGCAATACAATATGACGTTAAACTGGCAGTAACGCACGCAATACGATATGGCGTTAAACTGGCAGTAACACAATCAAATAGACGGTGTTCAACTGTCACTACACTGAAGCTATCTGAACTGTCCCTACTCTAGCTATATACTAATGTCAAGATTACTGACATGGTCTCACTACACTACACTGAAACTATCTGAGCTGTCCCTACTCTAGCTACACACTATGAAAAGCTGAATGTTGGTCCTCCTCACTACACTCACACTATCCCTAGACTGAAACTAAACTAATATTCTCCACTGACAATTGAAGCAAAATAGCACAGTATAGCACAATAACTAATAGCACTGAACAGAGCCCTGTTCTATCTCTCTCCACGCCAAAATCACACTGAAAATGGCTGCCATTGAAAGAATACTTTTATACTATGGGGCGGGAATGAGCCATGATTGGACAAAGTCATGATGACAGTGTTCAATCATGACTCTGACAGTGCTCTGTGCCCAGATTGGCTGAAGCTTTCACTGCTTAAGCCAATCACGGCTTGCAATGCATTGTTCAGTGCCGCAGTGGTCGGTTCGGGTGGGCCAAACAAATGGTCGAATGACCCGTTTGTTCGGCTGTTAAACAAACATCCGAGCAACGAAAGTTTGGCCCGAACTTATGTTCGCCCATCCCTACTTGCTTTGTGCACTGGTGTGCAGTCATGTTGGAACAGGAAGGAGCCATCCCTAAACTGTTCCCACAAAGTTGGGTGCATAAAATTGTCCAAAATGTCTTGGTATGCCGATGCCTTAAGAGTTCCTTCACTGGAACTAAGAGGCCAAGCCTAACCCCTGAAAAACAACCTCACATTATAATCTCCCCTCCACCAAATGATCTGGACCAGTGCACAAAGCAAGGTCCATAAAGACATGTATGAGTGAGTTTGGGGTGTAGGAACTTGACTGACCTGCATAGTCAAGTCCTGGCCTCAACAAAACAGAACACCATAGGGATAAATTATAGCGGAGACTGTAAGCTAGGCCTTCTCATCCAGTGCGTGACCTCACAAATGCACTTATGGAAGAATGGTCAAACATTCCCATAGACACACTCTTAAACCTTGTGGACAGCCTTGTCAGAAGAGTTGAAGCTATTATAGCTGCAAAGGGTGGGCCAAATGAATTTTGAACCCTACGGACTAAGACTGGGATGCCATTACAGTTCATGTGCGTATAAAGGCAGGCAATACTTCAGACAATATATTGTATATTGCTTGTGATACTGAGCATGGCTATGGACTTAGGGCTGGTTCACACCACAGAGATGCAGTCAACATGTGTGAGACTGCCCGCTGGCTAAATGGGTAGCAATTCCATCTAGGAGCACTGGGGTTGCTGATTCAGTTCCCTAACATGCTAATGCTTGTGTTGAAGTTTATATGTTCTCCCTGTGTGGGTTTCTCACCACAATCCAAAGACATGCTGGTATTTTATTTGTCTACTGTCAAAAAAGTCTCTAATATAAGAAAGTTAGTTTTGGACTTTAGATTGGAAACTTGTTGCAGCCAGGGATGATGTTAATGTTTGTTAGCACTAATCATGCCCAGGGACTTGGACATTTAAAATTGTAGGGTTTGTGAGGAAAACTATTGCTTTGTTTATGTGCATGCAAATGGACTTCAATCTTTGGCCTGTAGTTGGAGATTTGATGCACATAGCCAAGGGCTAACACAGTTGCAAATAGTATTATGTGTTCCTGCTCATCAGGTGCAATCACTTTAGACATACACGAAGAGACAGATTGAAAGATACTAGTGGGCGTGTACTTCTATTGGGCGTGTGTCAGTGTGCTAACAATACAACCTATCTTATATAAAGGGCTGCAGTAGGGGGGGGGTTCATTTTGGCCTGATAAGGCCAGGTTTTTTGTTTTGATTTGTGGGGAAGAAGGAATGATATTGTGCATATTGGCAAAAGCCCAACTAGGGCTGTTTGTTTGCTGAAATTCTTGTGCATTTTTTCCATCAAAAGTGGGTTTATGTGGCCATGCTGTCAATGTTGTGTGTGTGTATTGTTCCTGTCTGACTATGAAAACATGGTTTGGGAGCATCTGCAGACCTTATACTCTTTGATCTCATTGCTTAATAATCATGTACACAGAAATGCAGCTTGGAGCAGAACATACTCACCAATGTATGTATGTGTGTGGATTGTGGGCTGGTGGTGGGTGTTATATTTTGAATATGTGCCTTTTTTTAATATTATGTTGGAATGCTTTGTAAGAATAATGACTGTTAAGTATGTTTCTATAATCTTGCAGATAAAAGTGATGTGGGCGAGTAGTTGTACTATGCAATGTTACCCGTTATACACTGAAAGTAAAGCTGTGTCCACTCTAAAGTTTAGACAAATTTTAGATTGTAAGCTCTTATGAGCAGGGCCTAAAACCCAATTGCTAAATGTAGCACAATATCTCCTGTAGAATATTTTTTTTTTAAGCTAGTAAATTAATGTACACAATTTTGTTTCTGTTGGCAAAATAAAAGTACATTATTGAGCTTTTTTTTCCTTTCTCTTTTCTTCTTTTCTTTTTTCTTTTTAATTAGTTTTGGGGGTGGTGGTTTTGGGGAAGTGCACAGATGTCTTTGAAATTCCCCCTGCAGTTGGGACTGATATGTGGGCATGAAATTGTGTGAGTTCAGCTGAATTTGCACAATTTCCTCCCGCTGTCAGTGTGAACCAGGGCTCAAACTGGGCCTTTATCTTTGTAATACACCTGCTGCTATCCCAGGAACACCATTTCTTATCGAACTCCCTTAAGTTTACCTTCAAATATCATATGTAGAAATACAGATGCGCATATCTGCAAATAAACGAAAATAAAAAAATGTGCTACTTCAAGTTGCAACAACTTCAGAGTAGTCCCTGTATTACTTTGGTGTGACTTTCATGTGAATTGAGGTACATAGGGCACAATATTACATAGGCATTCCCAGAAGTTGGGACCAAGTTGCAGCAGCAAAGTGGCAGGAAAATAGTGTGACTTTCAGGTTGCAGAAGTGTGAATGAGATTCATGGATAATACCTTTGAATTAGGCACTATTCTCACTTGTACATCCTGCAAGTTGGTCAAATTTGTCCCAGCACTACTTTGGTTTGACTTTGATGCGACTACACAGGCATTGGTTGCACAAGTGCAAATGGGGACTAATTCAAAGGTGTTATCAATGAATCTCATTCGGTTCCTTTCACACTTGGCCGACTTTTCATACAACTTAAGGTCCATAATGCCCCTTTCACACTTGTGCGACCTGAAAGTCCATCGATTTTGCAGCGCTTTTTGCTGCAAATTTGATGTGATTTGAAGCAATGCCAGTGTCATCTTTAGGTCTATGGATGCAGGAGTTGCAGGACAAGTCACACAAGTGTGAAAGGGGCCTTAGGGCCTTAGGGGTTTAGGCCTTAGTGCCCCGCACTGCAAATCACATGCGATGTCTGTGTGATGCAAACTCAGCCATACAAATTGTATGGTTGAATTTGCATTGCATTCGGACCAAACTCGCACAGGACCCTTTTTTTGGTCCGCAGCAGAATCGTTTTTTTACGCGATTTGCAAGTAATAGATTTCAATGGAACCACACCAGAAACACAACTGTTGCGTTTGTGATGCGATTTTTGATGTGTTTTGCGGTTCCTATTTCAACACTTTATATAGCTAGTTGCTAACTGGGGGGGCTGAGAAGCCAGCCGCCGCGTCCTTAATTGAGTCATCAGCTGTCAGCGGCTTCCCTGCTAAAATTAAAAAAAAAAGCCAGCCAAAAAAAATCTAAAAAAAACTGCATAGGGTCCCCCCAGGTCTATACCAGGCCCTTTTGGTCTAGTATGGATTTGGAGGGGACCCCCCCGCCAAATTTTTTAAAAAATGGCGTGGGGTTTCCCCCAGGTCTATACCAGGCCCTTCGGGCCTATTTTCTCGGATAAGGGTCTGGTATGGATTTGGGGGGACCTCCATGCCATTTTTTTTTTCAAATTTTGGCGCAAGGTTCCCCTTAATATCCATACCAGACCTGAGGGCCTGGTATTGTACTGGGGGGGAACTCACGCGTTTTTTTTCAATGATTTTTATCTATATTGCCGGGATCTGACAATACATTACAGCCACAAGCAGTTTTAAAAGACATTTTTTTTCCTTTAGAAATGTCATTTTGCTGCAGTACTGTTGTAAACATGGGGAAGATGTGCTACTTTACAGGCATACTAAGGACACCAGGCACGATATTTAAAGGAATATTTCATTTTTAGCATTGATACATGTCCCCTGGGGCCGGACCCGGGTGCCCATACACTTTTTATGACAATAAGTTGCATATAAGCCTTTAAAATGAGCATTTTTGATTTTTCATGTTCGTGTTCCATAGACTTTAATGGTGTTCACACAAATTTTTTGCCTGTTCGCAAGTTCTGGTGCGAACATAACTGGGGGTGTTCGGCTCATCCCTATCCAATAGCCAATGGCACATGAGCGTGGTTGGTACCATAATATTAATGCCTCAAATGCAAAACATTATTGTATAGAATGACAAGAATCAAACATTAGTAATAGTATTTTCTATATATGATTGTGCTCAGCTCCATAGCGTAGTGGTATGCCCTGCTACCTTCAAATGTTCAAGCTTTGGGTTTGAATCCCACCAATGGCATCACCTCCTTAAAACATACTTTTTACTCAGCAGCATGATTAGCGAATGCACATCAGTTTGGTTTATTCCATCATTTTAACTCTTCAAATGTATGCAATGATATGTAATTATTCAATAATATTATGGTGTGGAATTCCAAAAATCCAGCCATTCAAAAGTCAAGGAAAAAAACAGCGTAGGGTCCCATCCCCCCAGTGCATACCAGGCCCTACCTACCAGGCCAAGCCAAAATGAAAAAGGAAAATTGACATGGTGTCCCCCCAAAATCCATACCAGGCCCTTAAGGGGAACCCTGTGCCAATTTAAAAAAAATGGCATAGAAGTCCTCCCCCAAAATCCATGGCCTCCTGAACCATACCAGGCCACATGCCCGCAACATGGGGAGGGTGCTTTGGGGTCCCCCAGAGCACCTTGTCCTCATGTTGACGGGGACAAGGAACTCATCCCCCCAACCCTTGCCCGGTGGTTGTAGGGGTCTGCGGGTGGGGGGGCTTATCGGAATCTGGAAGCCTCCTTTAACAAGGGGGCCCCCAGATACCGGCCCCCCTCCTATGTGAATGGGTATCGGGTACATTGTACCCCTACCCATTCACCTAAGAAATCAGGGACATATAACAAAAGACGATAGCCAGTTTTTGACAATTCCTTTATTAAAAATTACTTCTTTTTTCCCCCTTCTTCCTCCATCTTCCTCCGGTCTTTCGGTATTTTCCTTCTTCCTCCAGCTTCTTCTTCCTCCTCTTCTTTCTCTGGTCTTCTCCATCTTCCTCCAGCTTCTTCTTCCCCTGCTTCATCCTCCAGTCTTTCTCCTCCGCCACTCCCACCACCAACCTGCTGAACAAATAACGAACCTCCTCCAACGCTGCGGCCAACCAATCTGTCTGCTTCCATAGCACACATTTCATATATAACTATGGGGCATAGTCGCCAGGTGACGTCAGCAGGATACCACGCCCCCTTGTGACATCACTGGCCCATCATGCCTGGGCGGTGAAGTCACAAGGGGTGGAGTTTGGGAGTGACTTTATCCGCTGCATTGGAGGAGGTTCGTTTTTTGAATGTTCAGTGGGAGCAGCAGAGGAGAAAGACCAGAGGATGAAGCGGGGGGGAGAAGAAGCTGGAGGAAGATGGAGAAGACTGGAGAAAGATGGAGGAATTAGCGGAGGAAGAAGAAGCTGGAGGCTGAAGGGGAAAGAAGACCAGAGTAAAAATCTGGAAGCCCCCATGTGAATGAGTATAATGTACTTAGTACCCCTATTAATTTACCAAAAAAAGTCAACTGTAAATAAAAATACAATACAGTTTTTGACAAGTCATTTATTTTTTTTAAAAAGTCCCCTGATGTACATTACATGGTCCAGCGTTGTAGGTTCACGTCATTCATGATGAACAACAGCCGCCGACCCACACAAAAAAAACCCGCTGTACACCGACACCTGATCTTTGTTTACTCAGCAGAGAGAAGCGGAGCTGTCATTCAGTGCTGGCAAGCTAGCCTGCAGCTTGTTAAGTCTAAACCTAAAAGCAGTGGGTGAAAAGGCTGCTCTAATTTCTGTGTGAGCTGGATCTTAACTAAGCCCAGCACAGGAGGACAATGTTTTTGCTAAATTTAGGGATCTAGGAATTTCCTATTTTTTGATTTATAAAGTGACATTTTATTTATAACCATAACATATAATATACTAGTTAACACCCCTACTTTACTGAGGTGACTTAAAACAGATACTGTACGTTTAATGATTTTAAACTAATATGTTAAGCTAATACATAACTGGATTAAATAATGTTTTTCAATGTTCCCTCAACCCTTAACCTTAACAATTAACTGATAAAATTCTACTACTTATCCTAAAAATGAAACTCTAACTCTTTACTTAACATCTTTATCTCATCATTTTAACTCAACCCTAACTCTTGACCCTCTAACCATAACTTAATCCTGTAACACTAAATTAACTTCTAAAGTAAGTACTTAAGACTCTCAAGCTAACATCTTCCAGTGCTGGGATTTTCAAACAAAATGCTTTAAAAAAAATGTCATGTCATACATTAAAATATTTTTTTTTCAGCATAAAATTGGTACTATTATAATTTACTTCTTGGTATATTATTTTCTTTATTAAATGCTATTATTTTAGCATTCCTAAATTACAAAACCTAACATCATGATGGTTTAAAATAAGGCCAGATAGTATGTCTACCATTGCAATATTTTGATGGAACTAATTAATCTGCTGCAGCTATGCCTGATAGTTGGATTAGCCAATAAAAGTCAGGAAAAAATATCACTTCAGTGGTTTTATGAAGGCTTACATTTAATAAACAAGTCCCAAAGTAATGCAATTACTGCAAGCTCATTATTCCAGAATAACAAAAACTATTACTGTTCAATTGTGTAAATCCTTCTAATGGCCTATATGTGGCTCTAACTGACGAACTGTGGGCCATAAAACAAATAGCAAAATATCAAACCTGGGGGCCCCATCCGTGACATGGGTACATTATAGCTGTATGATTCTCCTGTGGTCCTTGGTCTAGACAAACATCTTTAGCTTTATTATTCCGTAGCTGTGAAAACACAAACATTTGTTTAGAAATGTTTACAAAACAAATGAATGAACTTTGTATTGTATTTAAAACTAAAAAAAAATTAAAACATTAAAGAAAATGCATTTTTAAATAAAACAGTATACTGTAACAACAGAAACTATAATGATTGCCAAGATGTCAGGCACTCTGGGAGGTCTATTTATAAAACATTCATTGCACAAATGTCAGGAACATTCATGCAAAACTGAACTAAAGTTCATTGTGTTTTTGAATAGATTCATTCCTGTATCACTAGGTCCATCTAGTGGGCAAAATGTATATTTTCTCAGCGAGTTATATTAGAAAATTATATGGCATTTTAGCCCCTAGATCAGGGATTCTTAACCTGGGGGCCATGGACGGGTTTCAGGGGGTCTGTGAGAGTCAGATAAAAATATAAAGTTTTTATTCACTATACAGCCTTCCCCTTTGTCCCAATAAATGGTTTACCATTAAAAGAAATTAAAGAAAATGCACCCGGTCACTTCTTCTGGTGCCAATCGCTAAGCATCTCTTGACTCATTGTTGGCCCCTGTTTTCCATCTAAATTTGTATCATTGTGTAATGACCATCTTGTGTCACTCGATAATGGCAAGTGCTAATTCTCATTTTCTAGTAGCAGTAGTAGTAAAAGAAGCAGGTTTGAGCAGAATTAAAGTGTTATTAACCACTTCAGCCCTGGAAGGATTTGCCCCCTTAATGACCAGGCCATTTTTTGCTATACGGCAATTTAACTGACAATTGCGCAGCTGTGCAACGCTGTACCCAAACAAAATTGACATCCTTTTTTCCCACAAATAGAGCGTTTTTCTGGTGGTATTTGATCACCTCTGCGGTTTTTATTTTTTGCGCTATAAACAAAAAAAAAGCGACAATTTTGAAAAAACATTTTTTAAAATTTTAGCTATAATAAATATCCACAAAAATGTTTTAACCACTTGCCATCCGCGCTATAGCCGAATGACGGCCACAGCATGGACCTGAATTTCTGGGAGGCCGTCATATGACGGTCTCCCCTGTGCACATGCCCCGCGCGCCCTGTGAACACTGAGTCACTGAGACTCAGGTGATCACCGATCCGAGTAAGGGGCTGGTCCCGGCCCCTTACCACGTGATCAGCTGTCAGCCAATGACAGCTGATCACATGATGTAAACAAAAGCTCGGTAATCGCTTTTTTTCTCCTCACGCTGACAGCATGAGGAGAAAAAAAGCTGATCACCAGTTTATCTGCAAGGGACATTGGTCCTGAAGAGGAAGAGGCAATTATGCCTCATCTGTGCCCACCAGTACCCCCTGCCAGTGCCCCCTGCCATTGCCACCTGCCAGTGCCCACAGTGCGACCTATCAATGCCCATGAGTGCCACCTATCAATGCCCACAAGTGCCACCTATCAATGCCCACCAGTGGTGCCAATCAGTGCCACCTAGCAGTGCTGCCTATCAGTGTAACCGATCAGTGCCCATTATTGCCACCCATCAGTGCCCATCACTGCCACCCATCAGTGTCCATCACTGCCACCTATCGGTACCCATCAGTGCCGCCTCATAAGCGTACATCAATGAAGGAAAAAAATTACCTGTTTGCAAAATTTTATAACAAAATATATTAAAAAAATAAATACAAAAATTCAAAAAGACCGAATTTAAACGAACAAAAAATAAAAAATGCAGAGGTGATCAAATACCACCAAAAGAAAGCTCTATTTGTGGGAAAAAAATGATAAAAATTTCATTTGGGTACAGTGTAGCATGACCGCACAATTGTCATTCAAACTGCATCAGCCTTGAAAGTTGAAAATTGGTCTGGACAGGAGTTTAAGTGCTCAGTAAAAAAGTGGTTAAAAAACAAGTTTCTTCATCAGTTTAGGCCAATATGTATGCAGAGGATGGCCTCTCTTACACCTCTGACTTGAGGCCCCTGGTAGAGCAGACAGGAGGCGCGGGAGTGCAGAGTCGCACAAGTGCCTGGCAGGATCACTGGCAGCAGAGCTGGACTGTAACTCCTACTGGGACTGTGCAGGAAAATACAGACACAGCGGAAGACCAGGAACAGCGGTAAGCAGAAGCTGGAACAGACTGGTACTGAAACACAACAGGCTGAGGAGCAGATGCAGCTGCAGGTGGGATGGATGCTCCCAAAGGGCTGGAGAGAAAGCGGGTACAGGCAGGCTGGGTCATACACAGGTGGACATGTCAGGAACTGATGCATTGGCTGGAGTGGAGTCAGGGTACAGACTGGATCAGTAACGGGCTGGCAGCAAAGTAGCAGAAGGAGCAGGCAGGTGTAGAATCAAAGACAAGCTGGGGTCGGATGCAGTCAAACGGCAGGAACATCAGGAACAATCCGGGTCAAACAACAGGAACAGATATCAGATACTGGTTAACAGGGACACACAGGGAACGCTGTAGAGCATGCAGCAATGAGCCTGGGTGCTGACCCAGTTTAAATAGCCTGTTTTGGCGCCATGAACTGTTACAAGATGCATGCGCACCTGCGGCATTCTCCTAACAGGAATTGAAGGTTCAGGATGTCTTCTGCGGCTACCATCTTGGCTGCTGGCATGCCCTTCCTGACACTTTGTACATGTCACTGGCACGGAAGGGGTTAACACTAGGGGTGATCAAGGGGTTTAATGTGTTCCCTCATGTGTGTTTCTAACTGTAGGGGGATGGAACTCACTGGAGGAGGAGTCCGGTTGCTGTTCCTAATTATTAGGAACAGACGACCTATCTCTCCTCCCCTGACAGAACCGGGATTTGTGTGTTTACAGACTGCCGTTCTGGCTCTCATGCCTATGATCGTGGGTGGCCGGTGGGCATCGCCACCACCAGCCATGTGCATCGGGTTGCCCACCGTGCAGAAGGTGGGGAAGTACCTATACGACGGTTCACGCAGGGCTGCAAACCTCCTGCAGTATATGTATGTGAGCCGGTCGGGAAGTGGTTAAAGGTTATAAAATAAATACAAAAAGACAAACATGTCATGCTTACCTGCTCTGTGCAGTGGTTTTGCACAAAGCAGCCCCAATCCTCTGCTTTTCGGGTCCCCGGCCAGCGTTCCTGGCCCCTCCTTTTCAGCCACTGACCCAAATAGAAAGCCGTTTGCTCTGGGGGAACTGGTGCGTGCTCGTTCCTAAGCCCCACTATATGCATCCAGGAATGAGAGACCGAGAAGCTCAGATCTAATGTACATTGCTGGAATGAGAGGGGGCTCAGGTGAGTATTAGGGGGGCTGCACATAGAAGGTTTTTTACCTTCATGCATAGAATGTATGAAGGTAAAAAAACATTGAGTTTTTAAAACCACTTGTTTGGTTTAATGTGCACAAGTTGATTGTATTTCATTTCTGTAATGAGTGGCTATTATTCTTTAGATGAAAAGGAGTGTTTTTTTTTTGTTAGGATGGTTTACTTTACTCAAAGTTTGTGTATGTCATACATGTATGAGACAATCACATTTTAATACAATAAAATACATATTTTCATTGCAAGTTGTGTTTATGTGAACATTTTTGGGGAGGGGGTTCATAGCTTTCATCAGATTCCTAATGGGGTCTGTGACTCAAAAAAGACAACCGCTGCTCTAGATGGAGCTGATGATATAGGAGTTAGTCTTTTTGAAAATGAAATTTAATAATTTTCTGATATGTATATACAGTATCTCACAAAAGTGAGTACACCCTCACATTTTTGTAACTATCTTATTATATCTTTCCATGTGACAACACTGAAGAAATTACACTTTGCTACAATGTAGTGAGTGTACAGCTTGTATAACAGTGTAAATTTGTTGTCCCTTCAAAATAAGTCAATACGCAGCCATTAATGTCTAAACCGCTCGCAACAAAAGTGAGTACCCTAAGAGAAAATGTCCAAATTGTTCCCAAAGTGTCAATATTTTGTGTGGCCACCATTATTTTCCAGCACTGCCTTAACCCTTTTGGGCATGGAGTTCACCAGAGCTTCACAGGTTGCCACTGGAGTCCTTTTCCACTCCTCCAGGATGAAATCACGGAGCTGGTGGAGGTTAGAGACCTTGTGCTCCTCCACCTTCCATTTGAGGGTGCCCACAGATGCTCAATAGGGTTTATGTCTGGAAACATGCTTGGCCAGTCCATTACCTTTACCCACAGCTTCTTTAGCAAGGCAGTGGTCATCTTGGAGGTGTGTTTGGGGTTGTTATCATGTTGGAATACTGCCCTGCAGCCCAGTTTCCGAAGGGAGGGATCATGCTCTGCTTCAGTATGTCACAGTACATGTTGGCATTTATGGTTCCCTGAATGAACTGTAGCTCTCCAGTGCCGGCAACACTCATACAGCCCTAGACCATGACACTCCCACCACCATGCTTGACTGTAGGCAAGTTACACTTGTCTTTGTACTCCTCATCTGGTTGCTGCCACACACGCTTGACACCATCTGAACCGTATAAATTTTTCTTGGTCTTATCAGATCACTGGACATGGTTCCAGTAATCCATGTCCTTAGTGTGCTTGTCTTCAGCAAACTGTTTGCAGGTTTTCTTGTGCATCATCTTTAGAAGAGGCGTCCTACTGGGATGACAGCCATGCAGACCAATTTGATGCAGTGTGCAGCGTATGGTCTGAGCACTGACAGGCTGACCCCCCCACCCCTTCAACCTCTACAGCAATGCTGGCAGCACTCACATGTCTATTTCGCAAAGACAACCTCTGGATATGACGCTGAGCATGTGCACTCAACTTTTTTGGTTGACCATGGTGAGGCCTGTTCTGAGTGGAACCTGTCCTGCTAAACCAATGTATGGTCTTGGCCACCGTGCTGCAGCTCAGTTTCAGGGTCTTGGCAATCTGCTTATAGCCTAGGCCATCTTTATGCAGAGCAACAATTCTTTTTTTCAGATCCTCAGAGAGTTCTTTGCCATGAGGTGCCATGTTAAACTTCCAGTGACCAGTATGAGAGAGTGAGATCGATAACCCCAAATTTAACACACCTGCTTCCCATTCACACCTGAGTCCTGGTAACACTAATGAGTCACATGACACCGGGGAGGGAAAATGGCTAATTGGGTCCAATTTGGACATTTTTACTTAGGGGTGTACTCACTTTTGTTGCCAGCGGTTTAGACATTAATGGATGTGTGTTGAGTTATTTTGAGGGGACATCAAATAAACACTGTTATACAAGCTGTACTTTACATTGTAGCAAAGTGTAATTTCTTCAGTGTTGTCACATGAAAAGGTATAATAAAATATTTACAAAAATGTGATGGGTGTACTCACTTTTGTGAGATACTGTACATGTGAAAAATCAATGTATGTATACAAAGAGCGCAGCGCTGGATTAAGTATACAGTGAAAAATAAACAGCAAAAATTAATTGTTCAAATAAAACTGTGCATATTAATCTTCAAAAAAATATCCATAAGGATGCAAAGATATAAGTGATTAAATGTCCGTGAAGCACAAAAAACCAATCTTGATGTTTAACTTCCACCGCTGTGAGTCCCGGGACTCACAGCGGTGGAAGTTAAACATCAAGATTGGTTTTTTGTGCTTCACGGACATTTAATCACTTATATCTTTGCATCCTTATGGATATTTTTTTGAAGATTAATATGCACAGTTTTATTTGAACAATTAATTTTTGCTGTTTATTTTTCACTGTATACTTAATCCAGCGCTGCGCTCTTTGTATACATTCTTAGTGGTGCCCCCTATCAGGGTTATAGCGCTTAGCCGCAGGATATTTCCGCATAGGTTCACCATTATCAATAATTTTGCACACTTGAACACAAAATAATTTTTAATAATTTTTATTGATTCACATCCTTCACTTTATACCTAGCGCAAATTTTCCCTTTTAGAAAAAATGTGAAAAATCAAGCAGTGGAAGCTACCTCCTTTGCTGAGAATGTGCATAATGAATTAAAATAAATTTAATAACTTTACGTAAAACCTTAGTAACTGCTTTGTAAAGAGGGTTTATAATCATTTTAATGGTTTTATAAACATATATGATAAAGATCAATTAAAAGCAAATAATCTTATCACAATGTGGCCCAGTGTACAACCGAACAATTTGAAGAACTTTCTAATAAAATATCTATTACTATTTGTTAATGCTGACATGTTCCCTATTGTAAAGTACATTTCTAAGTCTACTACGTCTACTATGAGTTCTGACTTCAGTATACTTTTTCTTATCCATATGCTTACTCTAAGCATACAGTATTCTTTAACACTTTAAAGATAAGTTGCCCATAGTTTAAAAATGTAGATTTTGCTCTGATACAATCCTACTTTTTGGTGATATCCCCTGCAGAATCACTGCTTCTTAATACAGTACTGGTCCTCTTCTGGGTTAAATGATGCCCAGCATCATCCATCCCACTTTCTGTGAGTCTAGACTATTATGGGCACACCAATCTGGCCTAGAGTCAGGGTTCTGATGCACAAAATTACACTCACATGGCATACATGACTGCTTACAAGAAGAGGCTAGGACCTGTAATATTACGTTACTGGTTGTAGGACACCTTGATTTGAAATATGTATAAAGGGAATTTTTTTTTATAATAGGTTAGGTGGGGCTCAAAAGCTGGAGTTGTGCATTAAATGTAGCATGCAACATCAGATTCCAGAATCAAATGAAGCACTGTAAGAGGCTTCCTGACAGAAAAAGTCAGATGGGAGCTTTCAGTCGGACATTTTAACCATGTGTATGCCCCATTGGACTTTTTCTGTCGGCATTTCCGATGGACTCAGATATAGAACATGTTCTAAATCTTTCCGTCGGAAATGCCCATGGAGTTTAGCCCATTGGCAAGTCCAGCCGTGTGTACGCGGCATTACTTGTGAAGCCAATAAACAATTAGTAAAGTACAATAACCCTCTGCAATTAATCTGAAGCCTTCTTTTACAGATCTGATTTTGGATGTTGTTTAGGATATTTTAATCTCTATTGGTAGTGATCTCTTTTATTTATTACTGTATTTAAAATGTATTTTGTGCGGTTACTGAGGTCTAGACTATAGATTATAAATCTGAGAGACTGATGTGAGATCTTATTATATTATATCCCATAGCTGTCTTCACCAACATAACAGTACTATTAAAACCACACAATTTTAGCAATACAAAACAGCCAAAAGATACATGTTTCAAATAGAATTCTCATTACAAATTTAATGGAAAAAGCTGCAATATGCTATTAGAGTTTGATATATGCCCTACAGTGCCCTAGCTGTATAAAGCATGCTGAAAGCAGCTGTAAAATTGAATAATTATTGTAAAGTCAATAAAGGAGGCATACATAAAATATTTCTTAACCACAGCCAATGTCTGCTATAGAAACAGTGGCAATAATATGTTCATATCTGCAAGGAATGCTGCTATTGCTACATTGTAGGTTACATTTTATCCGCGTAGAGTTTATAGTAAGTGCTTTAGGGATTAGGTTTTGAGAGGAGAGTGTTATGCCCTGTACACACGATCGGACATTGATCGGACATTCCGACAACAAAATCCATGGATTTTTTCCGACGGATGTTGGCTCAAACTTGTCTTGCATACATACGGTCGCACAAAGTGGTCGGAAAATCTGATTGTTCTGAATGCAGAGACGTAAAACACGTACGTCGGGACTATAAACGGGGCAGTAGCCAATAGCTTTCGTCTCTAAATTTATTCTGAGCATGCATGGCACTTTGTGCGTCAGATTTGTGTACACATGATCAGAATTTAACCGATCGGATTTTGTTGTCAGAAAATTTTATGAAAACTGTAGGTGGACAAGAATAAAGCCGCCAAACCCCGTCCTACCACCACTGCGCTCTGTATGGTGAAGAATGACCCAATAATAGCTGCCACTTTAAAGAATATACATGGAAAATCTGAATCACCCCTAATAAAAGGACACAAGGAGATGAAGAGTGGCGCTACCCCCCTAATGTGGGCTTGAGGCGAGTGCTAACACCCCCTCTAATGAAGTGGAGTAAACCCTAGATCACAGTGTAAGAAGTGATACAAAATATACAAACAAAACATACAGACACCATCCCGCCTGGATAAAGAACATACCAAAATGACAAATGTTAAGGGTCCGACATAACTGTTTGGATCTGAATACCTATACCTCTCAAGCTAACATATTGAAGGAGAGATTCCTCCAAAAAGGGTATGAGAATAACATTATAGATAACATCATCCAGGAAGTAGCAAACATCTAGGGAACAGTGTTTGAAGGATAAGAATACTGGGGCACCAACAAACTAGCATCAGTTGGGATTCATTTAAAATTTTCATCACCAGTATAGAGATGTTGAAATGATTTTCAAAAAACACTGGCACATCCTGTGCAGAGATAGACATTTGGGGAGATTCTGCCTAATAACCCCAAATTTATCTATAGACGGGCACCAAACTTTGGTCATAGGGTGGTTAAGAAAATTCTGAATCAACCTAACCAGCAAACGATTAGAATTGACCTACAAGGGTTTTTTGCATGTAGAAAGTGCATCTGTTGTAGAACGGTGCGGGTGACTAATAGAGGTACGACTCAAATTACCAATGTGGATGAGGAAACGTTCAAGATCAGTGAAATCATCACGTGCAATTCCTCCTTTGTAGTTTAAATCTTGTGGTGCCCGTGTGGTTTGTTCTATGTGGGACGCACCAAGAGACTACTGAGGGTGCGAATTGCTGAGCATTTAGCAAATATTAAAAAAGGTTTCCGATATCATAGTGTTTCTCTCCATTTCAAAGAGAAACATAACCAGGACCCAAGTTTGCTACAATTTTGCGGAATAGATGTGGTTCAATAATCTTGGAGGGGTTCCAATAGGGTCAGGGATCTCTCTCAGAGAAAAACCCGATGGATCTACCTACTCAAGAGTTTACTCCCTAGAGGAATGAACATTGAGCTGGATTTGAATTGTTTCATCAGCAATTCTTAGTTATATCACATCACACAATCTACTTTTGGGGGATTTCACACTGTCTAATCACTGAGCTTATGCCCTGTGTTTTGGGGCAGTGGATTAATTATAGTTATTTTTATTTTTATTTGCATTTTTATGTTTATTTTAATTTATATGTGTTATAATTATTTCCATTTTTTCATATGTGTTGTTGTGTGGGGTCTCACAATTCACATGGTTCTTTGGTCGTTCTTGACCTATGTATTTAGATTTAGGATTACAATTACACTTGGAGACATGTTACAATGTCCCCAGTGTGTATAGTGCTTATTTCTTCATATGGGTAATCATATCACCTATATGTCATAATTCATGCATATTTGTTTTATTTATTTCACCTTTTCCGTTTGAATATCACTATTCATTTCTGTATTTATTTATTGGGGTTGTAGATTTATATCTGGTATATGCTATACATTAATATTGATGAGTCACCTTAGATCTGGTTCGGTTTTAGGCTTTTAAATAATGTTTTTTGCCCATATATTTGATTTTTGAGGAGTCTTGCTGATGTATTATGGACACGGGGACAAAGGAAGTGTGTAGACGCCAAGCGATTGATGCCCGCCCATTGTACATCGAAATTTGCATAAAGCCATGATTGCCTGGCCAGTTAGCCAACCCCATGATTAAGTCCTTGTGATGAAACATGTCGGGGCGTGGCTACACTGCAATCCTAGACATCTGTTAGAGGAAGGAGTGATGGGTGACAGAGCAGGGATCAGCTGAGGAACGTGGGCTGCGAACGGGTGAGACAATCGCCGGCATTCACACTCCCTGGGTCCGCCGTGGCAGTCCTGTGCTGTGCTATTGTTGCTGCATGCTCTGCTGTGTTCTGCTGTGATACAGTTTCATTGCTGTGAAGTGAATTGCCTAGTTGATTTATCTACCATGTGCGTGCATATGTGTTGATTTTAGTTTGGATTAAATGTTTTAAAGGATATCACGCCATTGGAGCATTTTTTCCTATTTTATATGTGGAATCACTATCTCAAGGAAAGTGTTCGGTGCACTTAGCAGTGGATACCATTGGTTGCATGGTAACCCCCATGTGAGTGGGTTGAGTTTTTTTGCCGGCCAAACACAAGAGTGGGAGGCCTCATCAGCTGGTGAGTTCGCAATTCACAAAGGAGTGGAATCACATCACTGAGGTGTGGTGGACACGGGTCAACAGCATTTTGTGGATTGGAGACACCTGCACTTTTGGAACTTTTCTCTACATTACCTCACATTTTATGTGGACTTTTTTCAAGTTTTCTCAATTTTTCCATTTTTCTTTTCACATATTGTTTTATATTTTTAGATTGTTTTCAATCATTTTTCACAGTTCATTCATTTAACATCTCATTGATTTTTTTGGGTGTGTTTTTTCTGGTATTACGATACCGGGTTTTATTCACTTACCACGGGGTGTCATTAGGAGTTATTGTAGTCATTTACACATTACTTCTTTCACCTGCTTCTAGTGTCATGCTAGATTATGTTTGATATGCAATATTTTGTATCCATGTGTATTGCACCAGCAGCTGGTGCTCATTTGTGTGGCCATCACTACTCACCTCACATGTCCTTTTAGCAATACCTTATCTTTTTTTTTTTTTTTTTAATATCTTTAT
Organism: Lithobates clamitans; assembly: GCA_037952925.1. Classification (NCBI taxonomy): domain Eukaryota; kingdom Metazoa; phylum Chordata; class Amphibia; order Anura; family Ranidae; genus Lithobates; species Lithobates clamitans. The sequence continues at coordinate 226,190 of JBBGZY010000632.1, read as the reverse complement.
TTATCCAAACAGTTTACAATTTTTGACATTATTACAGTAAAAACATAAAAAGAAAAGCGCATACATCACATAGATGGTGGTTATTCAATATGACATTAATCTAAATTAATCCGATACTACCATCCAGTAAACATACCACCTAAATACAACCTAGCGATCAACCATGCAACCCTATCTTACAACCCATGCATAACCTACCCCACAAACCAACCAACAGACAAAGACAGGTAAGAAGAGAAAAAAAAAAAAGGGGGGGGAGGGGAAGGGAAGGGATCGAGGGTAAATATAACCTCTTCTCTCCCTATCATGTACACCTATATCCTTAAGGGTTCCCAGCCTCCTGTACCTCACGTAGTAATTCTGACGAGGCACTATACGCTGCCCACCTATCCCAAGTAGCTGTTGTCCGTTTAATCTGTTTATTAGATCCTTCCTCTATCACCTTTCTTTCTTCCAGGGTCCGCATCTCCGTCATCTCACACTCCCAATCCAACATGGAGGGTGCATCTACGCATTTCCATTTTCTGGCTATACAGTTACGCGCAGCTGTTAGGAAATATTTTAGTGGGCCTTTCTTTATACTTTTCAGTGATCCAGGTATCATAGATAGTACTGCAATTTGTATATTTGGGTATAGTTCCTTCGCTGTCATAGCCCTGAAAATCTCAAAAATTTTCTGCCAGAATGCAAGGATTTTAAAGCAATAGTACCATATATGGGACATTGTACCTGTCCTTTCCATCTCCATCCCCAGTTCCTCTTCCCATTTCTTAATGTATGGCAACTCTAACTTCTGATCCTCCTCAATTAAGATTTTATATACTTTCGATAGCACATGTATCGGTCTATCCGCATGAATAAGGATTTTTTCTACCGCCATTAAGGGTCTAACTACTTCTGCTTCTTTTATAAGGGATGTAACATATCTTTGGAGTAGACCATGCTGCATCCATTCTTTTCTATATTCCTCCCCCATGGTCTCTAACGGAAGCACCTTATTTCCCTCCAATGTTTCTATTATCCTCGTATCGTCATGACTATGCCATTTGAGGAATGACTTTACTCCAAATGAAAGTGGAAATTCTGGGTTGTCAAACAGAGGGGTCATGGGTCCTCTGAAAGTGGAAACTCTTCCCGCTTTGATCAATATGACCCACGCTTTTATTGTTGAAGCCACTAGAAAGGGTATATAGCCATACGGCGAACTATACGTTTTTTTCAATCCAAGGCAGAGATTTCAGCTTCAACCCTGTAATCTCTTCCTCTAGTCCCACCCACTGTTTATTGTTCCCATTATGAAACCAATCTACCACTCTAGTAACCATTACCGCCCTGAGATATATTGCTATATCCGGGAGAGAAAGACCCCCGTTTGCTTTAGTCATGTTTAGTACTTTTCTACTAATTCTAGGCGTCTTGCCTGCCCAGACGAATTGCCCAAGAACCCTGGATATTTTTTTCAAGATGTTCGCTGCAGGGAACAACGGGATCGTTTGTAGGATATACAATATCTTCGGAAGTATGTCCATTTTTATGACATTTACCCTGCCTAGCCATGAGAAAGTGCCTCTATTATATATCTGGAGAGTTTTCGTTATTTTTTGCACCAGCGGGATATAATTATATTCTTCCAATTTCTTCAAATCCATAGGGATATAGGTACCGAGATATTTAATAGCATTTTCCTGCCATCGGAAGGAAAAATCCTTCTTAAGTAATTCTACCAAGTCTTTAGACATATTAATATTCATTGCCTCGGATTTATTATAGTTGACTTTGAAATTAATCAGGTTGCCAAAACGATTAAACTCCATTATCAGGTTTGGTAGTGTTATTAACGGGTTTGTAACATACAGCAAGATGTCATCTGCATAGACAGACAGCTTGTACTCTATATCCCCCACTCTTACACCTTGTATATCTTTGTTTGCCCTGATTGCATTTATTAAATGTTCCATGATTAGTATATATAATATTGGAGATAAAGGACAGCCCTGTCTGGTTCCATTTGCTATAGCTATTTCCCCGGACAAGCTACTATTCGCCCGGATCTTGGCTGTTGGATGTTGGTACAGGGTCATTATCTTATCTATCATTATAGACCCAAGCCCCCACTGTATAAGTGTCTCTTTAAGAAAGCTCCATCCCACCCTGTCAAATGCCTTTTTCAGCATCTATTGCTAATAAACAGGATGGGATGGAGCCCCTCTGTACAAATTCCATCAATGTAAGCGTTTTCAGGGTATTATCCCTGGCCTCTCTTCCCTTGACGAATCCTACCTGGTCCAGGTGTATATAATCAGGTATTATAGGGGTAAGTCTATTGGCAATGATTTTTGAGTATTTTCTAAGATCAAGATTTGTCAAGGAAATCGGTCTGTAATTCCTGCACAGGGTATGATCCTTATCCGGTTTTGGTACAAGAGTGATTTACGCCTGCATACTCTGAGAACAAAAGGGCACTGCTGTAGATACCGCGTTAAAGGCCTGTTTCATTATGGGCATAAGTTCCTTTTTAAAAGTTTTATAAAACCGAGGGGTGAAGCCGTCCGGGCCTGGACTTTTCCCGGGTATTAGCGAGTCAATTACTATTGGAATTTCTTCCATAGAGAAGTCGCGCTCAAGCTGGCATGACTCCATGGGTGTTAAAGTCGGGATTGCCGTTTCCTTTATATACTGTTGTATTTTTTGTTGGGCCAATTCTGGGTTACTATCCGTCTTACAGTTAGGTATGTTATATAATTTCGTGTAGAATGCTTGAAACTCTTTTAGAATCCCTTTTGGATCATAACTCACTTCTCCGGCATCCGTCTTTATCTTGGCAATCGGTAATGTGCTGCATCTGTTTTTTAGGGCCCTCGCCAGTAGTTTACCTGGCTTATTGCCCTGTTGATAAAATAGGGCCCGGCTTTTATCCCTAACATATAATGTCTTTTCATTTAATAGTGTTTGCAGTTCTGCTTTTAACTCTGTTACTATCATTAATGTTTCACGTGTAAGATTTTGTTTATGTTGCGTTTCCGCGCTCTCTATTGCTTTAAATAATTGAGTTATTCTACAATTTTTCTGTTTTTTCAATCTAGACCCATGTTTTATAAATAGACCACGCAGCACACATTTCAATGCTTCCCATTGTATAGGCAAGGACGTAGTATCTCCATTATGATCATTAGAGAAGTCCATTATTGCTTTTCTTATTTCCTTTGCACACCCCTCATCATAGAGTAGGTTGTCATTAAGACGCCAATTACCCCTATTGTTCTCCCCCAAGAGTAGATCTATTTTCAGAAACACGGGTGCATGATCGGACCATACTGAGTTACCTATCTCCGCAGCTAAGATATTGTTTATCCCTTTCTGATTTTTTAGGAAGAAATCTATACGATGATATGATCCATGAACGTTAGAATAGAATGTATACTTCTTCTCTATTGGATGCAGGAGGTGCCATATATCCACCAGATGACATTTAGTCAATAATTCTTTAAATTTCTTCTTATCTTTACTACTCTGAGCTGTCGTTGGTGTTGTGGTGTCAATCTCGCTATCCATAACAAAATTGAAATCCCCCCCGACTATTACTATACCTTCTGCTTTTCCCAGAAGTTGACTTATCAGTTGCAAGCCTACTTTAATCTGATTTTGATTAGGTAGATATAGGTTTATGAGGGTGTATTTTTTACCATATATATTAAGCTTAAGTAGTATTGCTCTGCCATCCCTATTGCGCCATTCTTCTATGACTTGATAAGGAATTGTTCTATGAATTGCGATAGACACCCCCCTCGACTTAGAGTACCCATAGGAATCATGGAACCATGTGGTGTAGTATTTATTTCGAAGATTAGGAATATGGTCCGTCCGAAAATGCATCTCCTGAAAAAAGATGACCCCAACCTTCTGCTTGTGAAGAGAGTATAAAACCTGTGATCTTTTTGAAGCCAAATTTAGACCCCTAATATTGTAGGAACAGATATTCATTGCTCTTCACAACTTAGGGAGAAAAGGGCAAAGAGAAGGGAAAGAAAAAGAGAAAAAAAAAACCAAAAAAAAGGAGAAAAAATCTATACAACCCACACGCACCCACTCACACACACACCAATTCGTACCCTAATGACTATAAACAGTCTATCTTACTTTAATGTAAGTTCTCTAGACTAGGGGGAACGGAGCCTGACTTCCAATTACCGCCACCCAGTCGGTGGCAACACGCTGATTTTTAAATATACTAACAAAAAAAAAAACTTTTATTACATTACGTTACCCAGCACCCTGCTGGCATTGGGGTCAGGGGGGGGAGACATCCTTTCATAGGGGATAGCAACCTCTCCAGATTATATCTACATCACTCAGCAACAATCTAGAGAATGTACATACAATAATACCATAACTAATCCGAGAGGGGAAAAAAAAAAAGGGGGAAAGGGGGAAACCCCCATCCTAACGCCCTCCCCCTAACAAATCTCTACATCATTTAATCCATGTATAACCCCATACATAGAATATCGATAGAATACATGCTCAGAACCTGTAGAAACTATAAAAAACATGACATAACCACTACATAACCGAAAACCAACATCCTGATATGTGATATTATATGATATACTCTGGTCCTGGCAAACAAACAAAAAAAAAAAAAAAAAACTAACTGATCGGATCTGAATACCTATACCTCTCAAGCTAACATATTGAAGGAGAGATTCCTCCAAAAAGGATATGAGAATAACATTATAGATAACATCATCCAGGAAGTAGCAAACATCCCTAGGGAACAGTGTTTGAAGGATAAGGATACTGGGGCACCAACAAACTAGCATCAGTTGGGATTCATTTAAAATTTTCATCACCAGTATAGAGATGTTGAAATGATTTTCAAAAAACACTGGCACATCCTGTGCAGAGATAGACATTTGGGGGAGATTCTGTCTAATCACCCCAAATTCATCTATAGACGGGCACCAAACTTTGGTCATAGGGTGGTTAAGAAAATTCTGAATCAACCTAACCAGCAAACGATTAGAATTGACCTACAAGGGTTTTTTGCATGTAGAAAGTGCATCTGTTGTAGAACGGTGCGGGTGACTAATAGAGGTACGACTCTAATTACCAATGTGGATGAGGAAACGTTCAAGATCAGTGAAATCATCACGTGCAATTCCTCCTTTGTAGTTTAAATCTTGTGGTGCCCGTGTGGTTTGTTCTATGTGGGACGCACCAAGAGACTACTGAGGGTGCGAATTGCTGAGCATTTAGCAAATATTAAAAAAGGTTTCCGATATCATAGTGTTTCTCTCCATTTCAAAGAGAAACATAACCAGGACCCAAGTTTGCTACAATTTTGCGGAATAGATGTGGTTCATTAATCTTGGAGGGGTTCCAATAGGGTCAGGGATCTCTCTCAGAGAGAAACCTGATGGATCTACCTACTCAAGAGTTTACTCCCTAGAGGAATGAACATTGAGCTGGATTTGAATTGTTTCATCAGCAATTCTTAGTTATATCACATCACACAATCTACTTTTGGGGGATTTCACACTGTCTAATCACTGAGCTTATGCCCTGTGTTTTGGGGCAGTGGATTAATTATAGTTATTTTTATTTTTATTTGCATTTTTATGTTTATTTTAATTTATATGTGTTATAATTATTTCCATTTTTTCATATGTGTTGTTGTGTGGGGTCTCACAATTCACATGGTTCTTTGGTCGTTCTTGACCTATGTATTTAGATTTAGGATTACAATTACACTTGGAGACATGTTACAATGTCCCCAGTGTGTATAGTGCTTATTTCTTCATATGGGTAATCATATCACCTATATGTCATAATTCATGCATATTTGTTTTATTTATTTCACCTTTTCCGTTTGAATATCACTATTCATTTCTGTATTTATTTATTGGGGTTGTAGATTTATATCTGGTATATGCTATACATTAATATTGATGAGTCACCTTAGATCTGGTTCGGTTTTAGGCTTTTAAATAATGTTTTTTGCCCATATATTTGATTTTTGAGGAGTCTTGCTGATATATTATGGACACGGGGACACAGGAAGTGTGTAGACGCCAAGCGATTGACGCCCGCCCATTGTACATCGAAATTTGCATAAAGCCATGATTGTCTGGCCAGTTAGCCAACCCCATGATTAAGTCCTTGTGACGAAACATGTCGGGGAGTGGCTACACGGCAATCCTAGATGTCTGTTAGAGGAAGTATGGAGGGGTGACGGAGCAGGGATCAGCTGAGGAGCGTGGGCTGAAAACGGGTGAGACGATCGCCGACATTCACACTCCCTGGGTCCGCCGTGGCCGTCCTGCGCTGTGCTATTGTTGCTGCATGCTCTGCTGTGTTCTGCTGTGATACAGTTTCATTGCTGTGAAGTGAATTGCCTAGTTGATTTATCTACTATTTGAGTGCATATGTGTTGATTTTAGTTTGGATTAAATGTTTTAAAGGATATCATGCCATTGAAGCATTTTTTCCTATTTTATATGTGGAATCACTATCTCAAGGAAAGTGTTCGGTGCACTTAGCAGTGGATACCATTGGTCGCATGATAACCCCATGTGAGTGGGTTGAGTTTTTTTGCCGGCCAAACACGAGAGTGGGAGGCCTCATCAGCTGGTGAGTTTGCAATCCACAAGGGAGTGTAATCACGTTACTGAGGTGGGGTGGACACGGGTCAACAGCATTTTGTGGATTGGAGACACCTGCACTTTTGGAACTTTTCTCTACACTACCTCACATTTTATGTGGACTTTTTTTAAGTTTTCTCAATTTTTCCATTTTTTATTTCACATATTGTTTTATATTTTTATATTGTTTTCAATCATTTTTCACAGTTCATTCATTTAACATCTCAGTGATTTTTTTGGGTGTGTTTTTTCTGGTATTACGATACCGGGCTTTATTCACTTACCACAGGGTGTCATTAGGAGTCATTGTAGTCATTTACACATTACTCCTTTCACCTGCTTCTAGTGTCATGCTAGAAAATTTTATAGCCTGCTCTCAAACTTTGAGTGTCGGAAATACCGACGGAAAAAGTCCGATGGAGCCCACACATGATCGGAATTTCCGACAACACAATCCGATCGCACTTTTTCCATCAGAAAATCCGAACGTATGTACAGGGCATTAGAGTAGAATTCTGTTCCAAACCTAACTACTCTTAAAAATACTCTCTTCCCTCTCCTAACACCTATTCTGACTAATTTCTGTAAGAAAAGATCTGTATAGTTACCGATTTTTATGCCATTCTGGTCAAGTCACGTGATCTCCCCTATGTCAACCAGCAGTGACAGCAGGGGAATGAAGAGCACTCGACAATGGTAGGCAATTTCTATGGCCCACCTGTTGTCAATGCTCCCTCATGTGACTGGACCAAAGCAGCCTGAAAATACAGTATACAACAGTATACAGTATAAGTATACTGATCATTTTTTACACAGATTAGTTAGTTAGGTGTTAGGAGAGGGGGGAGAACGTTTTTAAGAGTAGTTAGGTTTTGACTGGAATTCTACTTTAAAGTGGTTGTAAACCCTTACATTGACCTAGTGAAGTAACAGGCCTCAGGTGATACACAGAGATGAAACAAATCCTTTTATGTAAGTTGAACTTGTTTATCTGCAGTCTTCTCTCCTCTACATTCATTCAAAGTCCAGAATTTATAAAGTTTGTCTAAACTGTCAGAAAAAGTGAACAGAGTGCTAAAATTGCAGTCTGCAGAGCTCAGAAAGAAGAGCTCTGAGAGCTGATTGGAGGGAAGAGACACCCCCCCCCCCCTTCACACAACACACAGGAACAGATCTGAGGCTATTAATCAGCTGTCACCATTTTTTCTCTTGGTATCAGGGTCAGGAAAAACTTCTCAGAAGTAACCCATGTTAATAGTAGACAGAAATTACACTTAGTACTCTCAATTGAGATACGTACGTACTACAGAGGGATATGCTTCATTCATATTTAATGTCTGAGGTTTACAAATACTGTAACCCTTCCATGTTGACCATCTCCCAGCCCTTTCAGAGTTCTGAAGGTTGGGAAGGATTCGGGTCATGTGACCGCTGTGATTGGCTGTCACAGCCGTCACATGATCAGAAAGTTCCCGATCGCAAGTATGCAGTTGGAGCTTACCGATCCCTGATGGCTATCATGCTGGGAGAGTGCAGGAAGAGCGCCTTCCATACGGTAAGTTGCTCCAACAAAGCCCATCCGCCGAGCAGCCACATATATGCATGCCGCCGGCGCCAAGAGGTTGAGGGCTCACTGTACAAGTAAGAATAAGAGTAATGCTGCATACACACGATCAGACATTCCGACAATGAAACCCTGGATTTATTTCCGACGGATGTTGGCTCAAACTTGTCTTGCATACAAACACGGTCACACAAATGTTGGCGGAAATTCCGAATGTCAAGAATGCGGTGACGTACAACACGTATGACGAGCCGAGAAAAATGAAGTTTAATAGCCAGTGTGGCTCTTCTGCTTGATTCCGAGCATTCGTGGAATTTTGTGCATCGGAATTGTGCACACACAATCAGAATTTCCGACAAGTTGCTTGTCGGAAAATTTGAAAACCAGCTCAAATTTTTGTTGTCGGAAATTCCGACAAAAAATGTCCGATGGAGCCTACACACGGTCGGAATTTCTGACAACAAGCTCACATCGAACATTTGTTGTAAGAAATTCCGATCGTGTGTATGCGGCATAAGAGTTGGGGGGGTGTTAAAGTTAAAATTTTTAGCAAAAATTAGGCCAACAAAAACGTAGTAAAAACTCTTCAATGCTGGCTTTGACAGTTACCTGCTCCCACTTTTAGTTGGATCACTGCAGTGATTCACTGGAAGTTCTCCCACCCACAACCTTCTGGAATGTCATAGGTCTCAGAAGACTGCAGGACTATTCATAAAGTGCAGCATGGCCGCGTATGCACAGTGGGAAGCTGGCTGTGAAGCCACAAAGAATCACAGCCGACTTCCCTTAGTAAACATGCCAGTGCCGAGGACCCAAAGTCCAGTGGAGTACTGGCCTGGGTGAGGACAGGGCTGGATCCCTGGACAGAAGAATGTCCTTTTATTAAAAGTCAGCAGCTACAATATTTGTAGCTGCTGACTTTTACTTTTTTTCAAATGGACTGAAGCTCCTCTAACTCACTTTTTGAGCTGACAATCCAGCCTCTGCTTAGCTAACATTCTAAGCAATTTTGTCAGACCTTCACATTTTTTTTTTGTGGAACTCCTCTATTCTTGTCCAGAGCATAAGAGAGAGCTTTTCTGTAGTTTAAGAGGAGAACTGGGCAGGATTGATAAGACTGATAGTTTCTTGTAGAAAAGCAAAAGCAAGATGCGAAGATCACTCGATTTCTGGCCAGATCAAGAGAATTTTCTCTGTATTTACATAATTTTTAAAGAAATTAAACATGGTGAAATGTGCATGCATTGCAAAATATGCAGAGTGCATACATCTGCATTTTTTCATTTTTGCTTAGATATACACTTTATTTACATTACCTCTCCATAAGCAACAGTATTATTGTATCGTCTCATTTCTGGATAAACATTATCCAAGTACCACTGAAAGTTCTTGCATTTCAAGCTTTTTCTTAAGGCAATTCTTTCTGATATATCGCCAATATCAATTCCTGGGTTCTAAAGATAATGAGGAGAATGTTATTATACTGTCTGTTGACATGGTGATGATATACACTGTATTTTATTAGATTTCAGAATGTACCTCTAAAGGTAAATTCCATGCGATATATACATGAGATTTGTAATCATCCATCCAGACTTCAGCTACCCGTAATGCATTTCTTTTTGTGTAGAAATCAATATTATTGTTATAAGGCTTCCTTTTGCGTTCTATATGGGCCACTCTTGAACATGGGAGAACTTCCATGCTGCCTCCGCATAGCCACACCTATAAAAACACAAAATAAAAGAATTAAAAGTATTATTATGTGTATGTACAAATTATATTTTGTAACTAATACTGAAAAGCAGATTATTAACCAATCTCTTCTTATCGCAAACCTGACCTAGATTAAAGAGAAAGAGACTTTGCCGAGTGCGGGGGGGGGGGTTTATTCCTATTGGTCATTGAGGATACCTATTGTATGTAGGTGGGGCTTAATGGTGGGCTTGTTGTATCTTTTTTTGTAATAATGGCCCAGAATTCAAAGCAATAGAAGTACTGATAAACATCAATCCTCTCACTGCTGCATTACTAGTGAAAAGCTCGGTATTTCTGGATTTGGGTCATATGTGTAGACAACCTCCTTTCAAAAGCAGTGCTCAGTGGCCAGTTTCCAGGACAAACACTGTCATGTGTGGAGTGACATCATGCGTTGAATGCTCCAAATTTACAATAAATACCAACATTTCAGATCTTAGAAAAGTGGGGCTAATTAAGTCCATAAGTCTTATTTGGTGTACAGAGGAAAACGGTCTCAGACAGATTTTGCAAATGTATCCCAAGTGCATTTTAAAAGTGTTGTAGCATGAGCCAAATTCAAGTACATGACAGACAGGTACATGAATTTGGCACATTTTTCAACACTTCTAGAATGCACAAGATTTTGCAACACTTTTTGCAAAATCTGTCTGCACCAGTCTTTCAGAATTCCAGGGATGGGTCTTAGTTAATCTACAGTAAATAGTTTAAATAACCTCTAATTATTAAAAAACAGTAGATAACATAAGGATACTTTAATGTTTTTCCCATCAGGATTGAAAAAACAAAAAAAACAAAAAAAAAAAAAAAAAGAATACTCCACCAAGTTTTCATAGCTCTATTTTTGGTTCCTGGGGCTGAGATTGCTTATGCTGTTCTGGGTCTTATTTTGGCAAATGGGCAAATCTCCACCAACTAGTGCAGTTTTCTATATATTCCTATAAAGAAACCACTAGAGGTTGCAGGATGAGAAGCTCCACTTATAGGTTTTCATAGCTGACACTCATATGGGTTCCCAAACAGCAGAGAAATTTCCACTACACTCCCTCATCCTAAAATAAGAGGTCTGCTTTCTCAAACAGCAGAGAAATTCCACCCCTCTCAATCCTAAAATAAGCAGTCTGTTCTTTGATGAAAATGTGTAAAAAAAAGTTTTATCAGAAAAAAAAAAATGATGATAACAATCTTAGGAGTTTCATTTTTATTTTATTTTTTGTGTGAGTGTGAAATGTTTTGTACTGATTTCACACCTGTTTTTAAAGGGTTGAAGCAAACACTTTTGTTTGCCCTCAACCTTGTTATTGAAATTTGAAAGAAAAAGACCTTGTTCTAGTTAATGCTAGGAGTTATCATATGCTGACTAAAATGCTTCAAATAGTACAGACCAAATCATGGGTCTATAGGAGGCTAAAGCTTGAGGCAAGGTGAAAGCTGCATTTACAGGCAATATACAGTGCATCCGGAAATTATTCACAGCGCTTTTTCCAAATTTTGGTAAGTTACAGCCTTATTCCAAAATTGATTAAATTCATTATTTTCCTCAAAATTCTACAAACAATACCCCATAATGACAACATGAAAGAAGTTTGTTTAAAATCTTTGCATTAAAAAAATAAAAATGACATGTACATAAGTATTCACCAACTTTGCCATGACACCCAAAATTGAGCTCAGGTGCATCCTGTTTCCACTAATCATCCTTGAGATGTTTCTACAACTTGATTGGGGTCCACCTGTGGTAAATTAAGTTGATTCGACATAATTTGGAAAGGCACACACCTGTCTATATAAGGTCCCGCAGTTAACAGTGCACGTGAGAGCACAAACCAATCCATGAAGTCCAAGGAATTGTCTGTAGACCTCCAAGACAGGATTGTATTGAGGCACAGATCTGGGGTAGGGTACAGAAACATTTCTGCAGGACTGTGTACTGAGCACAGTGGCCTCCATCATCCATAAATGGAAGAAGTTTGGAACCATTAGGACTCTTCCTAGAGCGGGCTGCCCAGCCAAACTGAGAAGGGCCTTCAGGGAGGTGACCAAGAACCCAATGACAGAACTCCATAATTTCTTTGCGGAGAGAAGAGAATCTTCCAGAAGAACACCCATCTCTGCAGCACTCCACCAAAAGGGCTTGTATGGTAGAGTGACCAGATGGAAGCCACTCCTCTGTAAAAGGCACATGACAGGCCACCTGGAGTTTGCCAAAAGGCACCTGAAGGACTCTTAGGCCATGAGAAACAAAATTCTCTCTTCTGATGAAACAAAGATTGAACTCTTTGGCCTGAATGGCAAGCTTTATGTCTGTAGGAAACCAGGCGCCACTCATTACCTAGCCAATACCATCCATACAGTGAAGCATGGTGGTGGCAGCATCATGCTGTGGGGATGTTTTCAGCAGCAGGAACTGGAAGACTAGTCAGGGTGGAGGGAAAGATTAATGCAGCAATGTACAGAGACATCCTTGATTAAAACCTGCTCCAGAGTGCTCTGGACCTCAGACAAGGGGAAGTTTCATCTTCCAACAGGACAACAACCCTAAGCACACAGCCAAGATAACAAAGGAGTGGTTATGGGACAACTCTGTGAATTTCCTTGAGTGGCCCAGCCAGAGCCCAGACTTGAACCTGATTGAACATCTCTGGAGAGATATGAAAATGGCTGTGCACTGACACTCCCCATCCAACCTGATGGTGCTTGCTAGGTCCTGTAAAGAGGAATGGGAGAACCTGCCCAAAAATAAGTGTGCCAAGCTTGTAGCATCATACTCATAAAGACTTGAGGCAAAATAAAACATTTAAAGTAAAAAAAAAAAAAAAAAAAGAAAAGACTTGAGGCTATAAGTGGTGCCAAAAGTGCTTCAACAAAGTATTAAAGTATTGAGCAAAGGCTGTGAATACTTATGTGATTTTTTTGTTTTTGTTTTTTAATAAATTTGCAAAGATGTCAAACAAACTTCTTTCACGTTGTCATTATGGGGTATTGTTTGTAGAGTATTGAGGAAAATAATGAATTTAATCCATTTTGGAATAAGGCTGTAACAAAACAAAATGTGGAAAAGCTGTGAATAATTTCTGGATGCACTGTATGTAATGTTATCCTAACTCGTTTGCACTGTCGCCATTTATTTTGAGCAGAAAGTCCTATGTTAACTACCTCTGTCTTATCCACTGGCTGGTAAAAGCAAAAGAAAAAAAGAGCAGGCACTCAGCCCAATATGATGTCAAATATTAAATAACACAATTCATGTGGTCTGTGTAGTATACATATAATGTACAAAAAGTGGGTTAAATACAAATGTGGGTCTGCATCTCCTTCTTTTTCTCATGCATCTCCATTCAGCCCGGCCAGCATACATGTTTCATGTTATAACATCAGCATTGTAATAACAATACATAAATAGTCATTTTTGACAATTCAATACAAGCTTACTTATTTTTCCATCTTTTTTTTTTTCATCTTTTTTTTTAATGTTTATTTAGTGGTCACATGATCACATAGTCTCACTTTGTGTCCCTCTTTCCCATAGAGGGGAGGCGTGTGGGTATAAAAGGCAGTCAGGCAGAATATGACATCACAAACAGGGGAGGGGAAGCACATTACATGTTTATGTGCACTGCATTCCAGAAGGGTGAACCACATTCAAACAGGTGCACTTCCAACATTTTTATTTTTTATGTTTCTGCTAAATACCTGGTAATCCTGCCAGTTCCCATTGGTTGATGCTTCATACTGACCACACCAAGCACAGGAGCAGATCCCTACTGGCATGGTCAGTTTGCATCTCAGGGATCACTGTGTCAGCACAGCATACCTGTAACTCTCAGAGTTAATTTTGTGTCCACGCTTCCTTAAAGGGAAGTAAGTAAGAGTAAGTATGATAACAAACATATCATAGTTACCTTCACTGTGCAGTTCATACAGAGTGGCCCCGATCCTCGTCTTCTGGGGTCCCCCAACAGCGCTCGTGGCTTCTCCCCGCATTGGGAAACCACCTAGGAGAAGCGATCTCCTTGGGGTCTCCGTGCAGTCAGGCTACCGAGTCTGGCTTTTGCATCCATGGACACAGAATGCCGGACTCGGCCCCATCCCCGCGTCATTGGATTTGATTGACAGCAGCGGGAGCCAATGGCTGCGCTGCTATCAATCTATCCAATCAAGAGCCAAGACAATGGGCAGAGAGGGTGAGTGCATCTCCGGCGTGGGAACGAATGGGCTCAGGGGAGTAAAACAGGGGGGCTTGGGGGCTGGTCAGTGACAGAAGTTTTTTCACCTTAATGCATAGGATGCATTAAGGTGAAAAAACATGAGGGTTTACAACTCCTTTAACAGCTGGTGAATAGCAATGTGCCTCAACTTGGCCTGAACTTTGTAAATTTGTGCATATTGCAATAAAGCTCTTTTGAACACAGGAAAAACTGACTATGGGAATTACAGGCATGCTGTGCTGACACAGAGATCCCATGGATACAAAATGACCACGACAGCACAGATCTGCTTCTGTGCCTAGTGTGTCCCATTTGAAACAGCAACCAACAGGAACTGGCTGGATTGCCAGGTATTTAACATTACGGTATAAAATACAAACTTTAGAGTAATTTACTGAGAATTGTATGCATAAATAAAAACATATAAGGAATGCAAATTTTTGTGGAAATATACAATTTAAATAAGGGCATCTGGAGCATGGTTTAAGCATGAATGGTAGCCAGGAGATGCTATACTCTGCCATCCAACTCAGCAGACCACAATAATGCTCCAAACAATACATGCTTACACATGTTTGACATGTAAAACTTGCCCCTCCATAAAGCACTCATTATTAGTTACCTGCAACACAAATATATTTATATACACCAGATATACAGTCTATGAAGAAACCCAAGAATATATCTTATAACATTAATAATGTACAATAAAAAAAATACTAATCGTCTAATTCTGACCATTTTCTGTATTAAAAATTAATATAAACTCAAACTTAATTCTCCCATAGCCACTTGCACAGTCAGAAATAGAACAATCTTGTACAATATATTCCAGCACAAGGTCCACAAAAGAAATGGGGCTAAACAAGGACTATACATAGTATAGTTTCTTAAAGTACTGTAGATCTAAACCCAGTCACTAAAATCTCACATAGGTTTACCATTATGTAGGAGAAAAAAAAGGGACTTTTTAGGTAACAGAAAGAGTCATAAAGTGGATACAGTATAGTAAACATTGATAGTTTTTATTTAAATAATCATACAATAGTACATAATTAAGCCTCTAAAATAATCAAGCCTATCAACTTTTATTATATTGTATGCACTTTATGACTCTGTCTACTACCTTATAAGTCTCTTAGGTACCTTTCACATGGGGCGGACTCTGGCTCAATCTGCTTGCTCAGCAGGAATTTGTCTGTTGATCCCCTGCTGAGCAGGTGGATGACAGTTTCATGTCTGCTTGGCTTTTGCAGAGCAGACACAGCCCACTCTCCTTTATGGGCAGTTGGATTTAAATGGACAGGCTATCCACCCAAATGACATCTGATCTGATCAGGCCAGAGAGAAGGGGATGGACCCCCCTTCCATTTGTTTTATCCGGATGAGAGATAGTCAGGTATAAACAGACACAAGTCCACTTACATTTGACTACCCATAGAGGAGAACGAAGGGTCTGGTCGAGTCTGCATTAAAAACGAACAGGTGGACCCAACTGAACCACCCATGTGAAAGGGGCCTTGTTCTTTTTCTCCTCTATATTGTTTATACTTGGGATGTTGGTACCATCATACACAGTAAACAATCTCAGGTTTATATACACTTTTTTTTGGAAATAAGTTTTACCATTGAGGTCATTTGAAAATTACATCTAAAAATATACTAACTGTCTTTGTAAATGTGCAACTTTCATTAAAAGAATGCCTGTTGATTTTACCATAGAGATCCTTGTTAAGGCACTTTGTGAATTGGAGTGACAATGTCTCCCGTTTGTGTTATTGCATTGTCAACCTGTTACATGCAGCCCCAGTGGTGATTACAAATGGCTGTGCCGACACACAGTGTGCAGGTATGATTCTGACAGTCAATATTAGGAAGACAGTCCAGAACAATGTTATCTGCAGTCAATGCTAGACCAAGTACACGTAGACAGAAAGGAGGTAATTTACTTAAGGCAAATAGGCTGGTCCCTTGGCAAAGGAAATTTTCCCTTAGCTTAGCAAATGAAGTGAAACTCTGTTGACTCCCATCATCCAACCACATGCAAGAACAATTTAAAAAAAAATTTCTTGAGACTTGAGATTCAGCAATATTTGCAAAGTGGATTTTAACCACATTCATTAAGCTAAGGCAGAGGTCTCCAAATGTTCTAAGCAAAAGGCCGGTTTAGTGTCCTTCAGGCTTTAGGGTGCCAGATGGTGGCCAGTGGGAATAGAAAATACCCCATCATTGTTTTTAATGGGAGGAATGGTGCCACATTGTTGCTATCAATGAGAAGAATAGTGCTCCATTGATGATGTTAGTAGAGGGACTGGTGCGCCATCATTGGTGAAATAGTGCCCCAAGGGCCAGAGAAAGGCAAGCAAAGGGCAACATCTGGCCCCCCAGGCTGAAGTTTGGAGACCACTGAGCTAGGAAATAAGGCATGCTTGCCACTAAAATATTGTAACATCTCAATAACAGTGAAATATAGGGTATTGCCTCAAACTAGGTAATTAAAGGAGTAAGGGCAGGTACCATCATCCTTAGTATTAGGATAGTGGAAAAGGGGCGTGTCAGGGGCTACTCTAAAAAATTGCCCCACGACAACGAGAGTGTTGAGGACTATCTTGGTACCCAGGGATTAAGATAAGGTAAATATAAAAAATATAAATTTATTGAGAAAAAGGACATAGATAAAAAACATTAAGTACAAAAGTACATTTAATACAACGTCATCCTCTACATGTTTTGTGACTGAGTCGCTTCTTCAGGAGGAATCGACCGACCATATACATCTACAGAAAAATAAAATCTCATAATTACATAATCACAGGTAATTAAGGCAATACAGAAAAAGCTCTCGTTGTTGTGGGGCAATATTTTGGAGTAGCCCCTAACACACCCCTTTTCCGCTATCTCAATAACAGGTTTTACCAGCCACTGGTGCTGCAAGTAAAATCTAAAATCATATTTTATAGTCCTATTTAAAATGGATAGCATGGTGGTAGGTGGGGACAATGTAATTGACATAAAATTCTCACATTTACATTTTTTAACTGTTTTCTATAATAAGCATTTTAAGGGTAAACACCAGTAGGTAAATAAGGGAATGCATTCCAATCGATTACCTCTCTGTAGTTACTTTTCCATTAAGGTGAATTAGAGTGCAAAATAAGTAAAAGTGACAACAACAAGTTTTTAGATTTCTATTAAGAAAGGTAATATATAGACATGCCACTTATTGCTTATTTTATCAGACTATAAAGTATTCATTGCCAGAAGGCCCCTGCCAAGATATGAGCATGCAGATAATGGGATGTCTGGCTTTCAGCAGATACATAAAAAAAATGTGGTCTGTGCTAATCCAAAGAATCAATCATCAGTTCATGCGACATTAGAAACAGAGTAATTCATTTTACAGCAGAAAGACAGCTGAATTAGCGTGTCTTCACCAAAACAATATGAAACATAAGCACATTAAGTATGGATGAGACGGTGTTTGTGTATGTCTAAAATGCATTGCCATAGTGTATGCATCCATTATCACAGCATCATGTGTAAGTCACAAATTAAATTTTGAATAATTACAGATCAGTTTGGGCAGAAAAGTAAGGATTAGTCAGAGTGTATTTTGATGATATTAATAGTGGCAGTATGAAAGTCTATGACCTTTTCTTCTGATACTTTATGTTGCTGAATGTCTTTAATCAGCCCATATCTGTCACATCAAGACAGAAAGTACAAAGACACTGGTTTCCAAGTGTCGTATAGAGTACCTTGTGTTTCCTTGACTTTTAGTGAAAACACTGGAAGCATATAAAAAGAAAATATGTTGAAGCAACAACTTTGTTTACTTTGTGTCCACCCAGGGCACTTTCTTTAATGTATTAAGTACTTATAGGTAAGGCCTATTCACATGGTACTGGCTGTACAGAATTAGTAATGCTATGACAAGTAAAACATCCGCATATACACTATACTGTCAAAAGTATTGGGATGCCTGCCTTTACGCGCACTTTAATGGCATCCCAGGATTAGTCCGTAGGGTTCAGTATTGAAATGGCCCACCCTTTGCAGCTATAACAGCTTCAACTCTTCTGGGAAGGCTGTCCACAAGGTTCAGGAGTGTGTCTATGGGAATGTTTGACCATTTTCCAGAAGCACATTTGTGAGGTCAGGCACTGATGTTGGATGCAAAACAACAAATACTCTTGCGCACAAGTGTGTTGATCAAGTGATCTAGAGTTCAAAATGGATAGTGTCTCAGGCATTGCTGCCCTCCAGGATAGGGATATTCTAGCAGTCAAATAAAGAAAAAGAAAAAGAGGGCACAGCAGCCTTGTGCATTATCCTTTGATAAGTTTAATAAAAGAATATATAAAAAACAACTCACAAACATGTGAAGGAAAACTGCAATATAAAAGCCTTAATCTGGTATCAACAGTCTCCAGGTGATAAAGGAGAGGACATGGGAACCATTGCTGGCTGATGCGTTTTGAAGGAGTACCTTCTTCCTCAGAGCCTGGCAGTGCTACTTCCTTCAGCTACTGAAATACCCAAATGTATAGCATAGAACCCATCCCAGAGAGGCCCTAGGAACCCAGCCGCTAGTTGTGGGTCGTCCAGTGGGGAGCGGCAGGACTAGAGTGACAACTCCACAAAATGTGTATACGTATAACATGTTCCAACCGTATATTGCGAACATGTGGGCTCACAGACTGACATTGTCTCTCACACTGGCTATGGAGATCCACGATCAAGTGTTATGTACATAAAGAAGCCTAGTGGCCGACCATAGATGTAATACTATGCTATATGGGTCTGATTCTTACCATGTGTTGGTATGTTGATCCATACATGTACATGCTTAATTCACCTGCCACTGTATGTGGTAGCTACCACACCAGTGTCGCTATTGTTCCATCTTAATGGTTAGATTGGCGGCTGCCGCACAGTGCATTGGAAGCCCTGATTGGCTAAATCAATGAAAGCCTTGCCCAATCAGGGCACAGAGCACTGTCAGAGTCATGATTGGAGAAAGTAATGATGACTCTATCCATTCATGGCTCATTGCTCTTAGTCCCGCCCCACGCTTTAAAAATATTCTCCCCATAGCAGCCATTTGCAGTGTGATGTTGGTGTGGAGAGAGATAGAACAGGGCTCTGTTCAGTACTACTAGTGAGTTGGTGTGCTATAGTGTGCTGTTGTGTTTCTATTGCCAGTGTAGAATATCAATTTAGTGTAAATCTAGTATCTAGTGATAGTTCAGTGTGAGTGTAGTGTGACCATTCATTTTTACTTTAGTGTCAGTTTACATTGTCAGGGCAGGTTTCCTGCAGTATACAGTATATATAGAAAATACCAACCTTTCAATCATCATCTGCAAAGGGCCCAGGCTGGGTCGCAAGCCATTTGCCTTTACTGCTTGCGATTTGATAAGCTCAATCTACAGCTACGGTGGTCGGGCTTCTCACTTTGTTTTTGTGTGCACATCATGGTGTTTGCTGCAATCTAAGTGCCCCTATTGAATGCCCAGACATACTACACTATGGCCAGTTCTCTTGTCTTCTTTTTTTTTTTTTGGTTCATATACTGAGGGAACGGTGATCTGAGCCTGAAGTGAGCGGGACTATCAACTATACCTAAAACGCCCTGGCTGGGTTGTAAGCCATCTGCTTATACTGCTTGCTGTTTGGTAAGCTCAATTTACAGCTACGGTGGTCGGGCACTTCACCTTGTCTATGTGTGCACATCATGGTGTTTGCAAGATCTTAAGTGCTTCTGTTGGATGTTCATAGATAAAGCCTTTTGGACATTTCTTTTTTAGCGCAGCTTCTGTTTTATTTTATTGGACTTTTGTGTTGTCACACTGCATGCTACTGCTTTTTTATTGTTTGATTCAAGGACATATCTTTTCTAGCGCGTTTTTTTTCCCTCTATATACAGTATATACTCTTCCTGCTCCATGCTCTCCTCTGCTGAATCATCCCATGAACCACAAGTACCCCCCAGGTGTTCAAGGGGCTATTCAATAAGTCAGGCTAAGAGGTGCCATGCAGTGCTTCAGCTGGTCTGTCTAGGGGACAGGAGCCACACCAGAGCAGAGATTCTTGCAGCTCTGCAGGGGCAGGCCCAGAGGTGGTTTATGCCACACCTGTTGGACCCAGAAATGGCACAAACCTCCTGTCTACCCTTAGTCAGTTAAAGTTGACACTTGTGCCATGCCTGGCACATGTCCTCAATTTGGTGGTGCAACATTTTTTAAAATAAGTACCCAGGGTTACAAAATCTGCTAAAGCAGGCCAGAGGAGTCTGTAGCCATTTCAGGCTGTCATACGCAGCCAGTGCTTGGTTAGCTGAAATTCAGCGGGAATCTCACCTGCCCGTAAACCGTCTGATTTATGACATGCCCACCAGGTGGAACTCGACTTTGGCAATGCTGCAGCGGCTGCACATGCAGCAGAGGGGCAGTAAACGAGTACCTGTGTGAGTATAGCACAACGACAGGCGCAGGCTGGCTATTTTTACTTATACCAATGGCTGCTGATAAAGCATGCATGCACTGTACTGTGACCATTTGTGGAAGCCACAAGGGTGGTGAGCCGTGACAATGCATGCATCAGTGACACAACCCCTGTTGTGTTCCTGCTGGAGCAAATTCTGATATTATGGACAGGGCACTTGAGGCAGAGTAGCGGGAGGAAGAGGAGGACTTCCTTTCCTCTCAAGGCCTGCTTTATGCAGACACTATTCTTCTTACACCACAGAACACACAAGAGGAGAGAGAGGAGGAGAATTCTGGCAGCTTTGGAGGCACTGAAGCAGAGCAAGGCATACGTTAACCCTTAAGAGATTGTTTTCCATCCCCGGAACCCTTGGAAGTAGTACGTGGCTGGGAGGAGGCAGTTTCAGATACTATAATCCTCAGTGACCCCGAAGAGTCTGCTTCTCATGCCTCCGCAAACTTGCTGTGCATGGGCTCCCTCATTCTTCAAAGCCTGCGAAAGAACCCGAGATTACGTGGCATCAAGGAGAAAGATCACTATTGATTGGCAAACCTCCTTGACCACCGTTACAAGGGGACAGTCTCGGAACTCATCCTGTCCTCACAGAGGGAGCAGAAGATGAAATCTCTTGAGGACACCTTAAAGAGGAGTTTATATAATGCCTTTCCCGACTCAGGTAGGTTATAGTCTGGTGGAAAACATACTGAAAGATATGAAAGAATGGGAATCACGTCAGAATAGAAATATAGTAGTACTCACCACATATATTAAAGGGGGTGTGATCAAAAAACTATTTATAAAGGAAAAAATAAAAATAAAAAACTAAATGACCAAGGAACACCAAACAGAGTAAACTACAAAAAAAGTTTATTAAGCTATACAAAGCTGAACACAGAAAAAAAGTGTACACAACCACCCCTAAAAGACAGATATGGTGGAAATACTGGTAAGGGGATCCCACCAATCTATCTGTACCCTCCCTGTAAACAGTATATAATCCCTCATAAAAAAGGCGAGGAAGCCCGCAAGTGGGGGAGGATCCTCCCTACCCCAATAGATAGCACACCCCTATAGCACCTATGAAACCCCCTACTACCTGAGATGGCAGGCTGAAGCGTGATAATGCAAATGCACTAGATATTCACGCTGTTCCCAGACACAAACAGCTCAATGACTAGCCATGGTATCTGCAGCCAGTCAGTCAGTCAAAGGAAAAAATGGGTGGTAAAAAATAGGAACAACTTGGACACAAACAAAAACAATGGAAGGACAAAGAATATATATGATGATAAAGTGCTGTGATATAGGATGAAACAAAGGGGCCTGATTCCGCCTGGTAGAAAATTGTATCCTGAGATGTAAGTCCATCCAAAAGTATCTTCCTGTGTTATTAGAAACAGGGATATATCAAGTGTCCAGTATAGTTTTTGCCGCTGGATATAAAAGCGGTGTGTAACCACACAAATGGGGATAAGTGAGTGAATAGATATGCACTATACCCATATGCTAAAGAGTCCATTATAAGACAAAATGTCTTCATGGCTGAATAGCTGAATGAATGCTAGATAGGGACACAATTCCAACACACAATTGATAGCTGTATGTCCTCCTTATATTGTAGCAAGCATAAATGCACAAAAAGGGTATATGTAAAAAGACCAGGGTTACTCACTGATGGTATAAGAATATGGATGTCCCTCAAAGATAGACGACCTGCAGGTCTGTATGGTATGTATATCCAGACGGTATTCCAATATGTCCATATTTAAGCGCAAAGCATTAGTGCCTCTTCACCTGGGCTGCTTAGCTGATCAACAGGGCTGTGTTCCATTCCTTGACACCTGCTGCTGGTCTGATCCATGGTAATTAGTTTGAAAAAGAGGATATATTCGTGTCCAAGTGAATGAGTCAGGTAGTGGTTCAGTACCCCAATTCCAAATGTCAGTGTAGGCCGCGGGGGGGGAGGGGGTTGTGCATAGCGAGGGTGCTCTCCCAGCATAGAGCAGCTTACATGTTTCGTTCCCTTACTACATGGAACTTCTTCAGAGCTTGGGGATTGGTCAGTCATTGCCTGTTTAGATAAGGGAGCTACAGAATCACCCCTAATTAAGTGTAATTAAAACCAGGTGCTACCCACCCTTCAACCAAGTAACCATGTGATAGATATAGAGAGCTCTTTTTTTTTTTAAAGATATCTCTAAAGTAATGTACCGCTCATACATACAAATAACATAGTATAATTTCTAAGTCCCTTTGAATATGATAGAAACAAAAGTAATATATTAAAAAAAATTAACATCATAAAATGATGCCTGAAGAGATCCCAAAGATACAGTGTCTATATAAAAGCAAAAACATAATGTTCTTACTGACTACAATGATAGTTGAATTTGGAGAGATATAGCTATACTTGGGATAAGTGTCTCACTGTACTATGAGCATAGGTATATACATTATGGTATGTAGGAAAGTAAAGTGTGGGTACTGTATATGCACACATCTACACTATATACTCACTACTCCATTTCGATACACATGTTGTGCTGTCTATGTCTCGGTGAGTTGATCAGTCAGATTTCATAGCGAGATATAAGTATATTCATCATCTATGTGCAGGATCGCACACATACTTACTGTGTATCTCCCATACTTAACCCTTTAATTAAAATTCCAACTAGACAGGGAAAGAAAGCCAGTCTCTCAGATACATGTATGTGTGTTTAACCTACTTTGGTCCCTCATACATGCGCCGATCTTATTCAAAGCCTCGCTTTGTTCGATTCAAGACGCAGATCGGCACATAAATTGATTTCAACTAAAGTGAAAGCACAAGCACATACATCATATCGCCAAAAGATCAGTATATAAATAGAGGGTTATACACACACATATATCCTATAGACTAAGCCCTTTGATATATGTGTAAAGTATGGAATGTGTATATTCTACCTATATAATTCACAGTCTAGTATCCATTCCAAACCACTAGTAGCGAAGAGCACCAGGTGTGTGCGGTGTTATCCATCATACACATGTGTTTCTCACCAGTCAGACAGTTCCAGTCTAAGTAAATCGCCCATTACAATGTATGGGTGACTGCATATTCAATCCTCACAGAGGGGGGAGCGTCCAGCTGCACATAGAGCACACACCAATACCCAAATTGATTCCAATTCATGCAATGTGCAACTATAGACGCCCCGATCTCCTGCGATTAGATAAGCAAACGATTGTAAGATTATGGGGTGTCCAGATAGGATCTACACATTGTTGGATATCTATATACTGGCGGACCAACGTATACAGATAGATGCTCATATATCACCTATGTATGCCAACCATTCCTCCCACCAAGGCATTTAACTTTCTGTCAAGACTATACTCACCGAGGCCAAGATGCCGAGAGCGGCTCGCCCTTACGACCACGCGCACCCGACCCCTGGAAGTGATACAGGGAATTGGGGGCACGCGGAGGCACGGGCTTCCGGTGGTGGCAGGATCCCCGAAGGGCCGGAAGGAGGTCCGGGTAGCCGTTGGGTACTGAGGAACTGCAAAGACAAGTGGTTAGATCCGGAACGGGGTATCAGGCAGAGCAAAGTCCGTAATTCAGGCAGAGGTCAGAACCGGGGTATCAAGCAAAGCAAAGTCCGTAATTCAGGCAGAGGTCAGAACCGGGGTATCAGGCAAGCAGAGTCCGTTTAATCAAGCAGAGGTCAAGGGTATCAGGCAGGCAGAGTAATCCGTAAATCAGGCAGAGGTCAGGGGTATCAGGCAAGCAAGAGTAATCCGTTGATCAGGCAGAGGTCAGGGGTATCAGGCAAGCAAGAGTAATCCGTTGATCAGGCAGAGGTCAGGGGTATCAGGCAAGCAAGAGTAATCCGTTAATCAGGCAGGGTTCAGCACAGAGTCACTAGGAAATACAGGAAGTAGCAGGTACAGGGAACAGGGCACAGCTGACGACAAACCAGCAACCCGACTGCCACGGTGCGCACACGGGGACCGCCGTGCACCCGCGCGCGCCGCACCATCGGGCCGCGAACGGGTGTACGGCGTAGCGTGAGTCCTCCGCGCATGCGCCCTGGAGCCCGGCGGACGGAGGCGGCTTGTGCCTCCTGACACTTTCACTACCAATAATGCATATAGTGTCATCAAAGATATGTATGCACTTTTTAGAGAATATCAATAGTACAGCTGGTGGAAAACATAGTTTTGAGGCTTCTGTTGGTCAAGAGAGGAGCAGTGGAGAAGGGGGCCGCCTCAGTGATGCATTTCAAAATTTTTTTAGTCCTCGGCGCCCAGGGCTGTCAGCTTCCACATCCCATCAGCAGCGTTTTCATCATATGTTGGGAGACTATCTAGGGGTGAAAATACATATGGAGAGCTTTCCAGTTGATGATCCACTGGGTTACTGGGTCATGAGAATAGACCACTGGCCAGAACTTGCCCATTATGCAATAGAGCTGCTGGGTTGCCCTGCATCCAGTGTGCTTTCTGAATGGGCATTCAGTGCTGCCGGAGGTTTTGTGACAGATAAGAGACCGTGTTTGTCCACAGACTCTGTGGACTGGCTGGCACTTATCAAAATGAATCAGTCCTGGATTAGCAGCAGCTATCAAGCCCCTGATGTTGATGTCACTGATTAAGTGCTTTCTTGATCTAGACTATCTGAAAGACTGTTTAGGCTGTCTAGCTTTGTGGGTGTTGATTTCATCTGGAAGAAATTTTTTGGTGTAGGTTTCATGGGCACAATTAATACCCAAGGACCAATTTTTCAGCACCTGTTTGACAGGTGCACATCATTGCAATTTTTTACAGCAAGACCAGTTCTTTCTTTTATTTAAGGGGAACCTCTATAGGGTTACGGTGTGAAGGCACCACCAACACCCAAAGATCAATTTTTCCACACCTGTTACTTCTATTCAAAGGTAGAAAGCAAATATTGCGCTTACACTAATTGGTATGAGCTGCGACTAAAAAGTAGTAAACCATAAATCATATAAAAATCAAAAAGTCGCGCTAAAGACTGAAAGTGACAACAGGCAAATGCCTAAAAAACCTCATAGGAATATGAGGGTGCATAGTGATCAATAAGTGAATAAATTTTAAAGGGGTGCTAAGTAATGTAAACATGCACTATACAAATAAACAGAACTAAAAATGATAAAAGATGGATGGGACACAGATATTGATAACTATGTCCGTATGAAAGAATCAATATTAAGTGACACAGTCAATAACAGGAGAATATCTCAAATACTAAAGAAATAATAATGTGACAAATTAGTGACTAAAAAACTAAACCAAAATAAATAAAAAGAAAAAATAGACCCAAAAAAAGTCCATGGCTCAAAAAAAACAATATTGAATAGAGTCCATCCATGTTAAAATCACATGCATGAAATATGGCTTGTCTCCAAGTGCTCTGTGAAATATTGTAACAGAATCTTGCTGTGGTGAAACTAGAGTGCGTAGACAGACCTCCACCTCTTAAAAAATTGCTGCCTCTTACCAGATAAAATTGGTCTCTTAATTACAGGAGACCTAGGGGGGCGGATGGCTGCAACCCCAGCCAGGGATCTTTAAACCAGGCACTCAGCGTCCAAATCCAGGGACTCTCTCCAACCAGCATCAGCAGATATGGGAATATCACCATGCAAAAAACAAAGTGCTCCACATAGCATAAAATCCAACGTTTTATTGAATAGGAAATAAAGGTTGCACTTACAGAAACATTGTAGTGTAAAAGCGTGTGAGAAAAAGCCGGCCGGCTCCAAGGTAACCCGTGTCTTCCGGGTATGAGAATCGCGGTGTCGTCGGGACGTAGCTCCTCCTCCCTACGTCGTTTCGTCACAACAGGACGTGGTCACAGGATGTGAGCAGTGTCCCGACGCACCGCTTAAATAGACACCTTAACAACATCTCATTGACACAACAGAATAAAAGCACTATCTTGTCTAAGGGAAACAGTATGGGCAAAGATAAAACGTAGCCTTAGTGATGGATGTTCAGGGCAAAAAGAAGGTATATAGAACGTCTTTGTCAGAACTGTCAAAACCAAACATACGCGGCCAAAAGATTGCAGAACTGCTACTGCAACGGATTGGTTGATTAAAACAAAACAGGGAAAGAAAAAATAATAATAATAAAAATAGATGCAGTCCCCTTATAATTACAGGGCTGCATGTATAAATAAATAATGTCTATTAAGTGCACATGTCTCTGTGACAGAACCAAGTGCACAAAAATGTTGGTATTGACCTCAGATGTGAAGAAAATGTATATATTAAAAATTAAAAATAAAAAATTAAATAAAAATTATAAAAAATTTTTTATTTTATGACAAAAAAAAAAAAATTAAAGAAATTAAAAATATGGGTCAGAACCTCAGCAATAAACATAAAAGCATATATAAGATGTTTATTTTATATGTAATTAGTAGACCGTTTCCCTGAAATGAGAGGGCACTTCAAAACAACTAGTCATAAAAATCAACATATATCATAAAGACAGATTAATTATCTTTTGAGAAAAGGGAAATGAAACAGTAGAAAAGAAACTAGTGGTATCAAAAAAATCTTTACTCCCTAAGAGTTGTCTATAAAGGCGTTAACATCTACATCGATGTTTAGACCGAAGGGGGTATAAGACTTCAATTTATGAACCCAGGCCATCTCTAATTTAGAGATGCTACGTACCAGGACACTCCCCCTCCAATGGGGCTTAAACTTGTCTATCCCCAAAAAAATGGTGCCTGTGGGGTCTCGACGGTGAGCTGTCAGGTAATGTTTTGACACGGAGTGTTTTGTGAACCCTCTCCTGATATTATTAATATGTTCGTTTAGTCTTACCTGCAGGGGTCTTTTAGTACGGCCCACATATTGCAGGCCACACGGGCACTGCAGCAAGTAAACTACTCCTGTGGTAGAGCATGTGATGAAGGGCTCAATGGTGTAGGACTTGCGTGTGCATGTGGAGATAAAATCCGTTGTTCTTCTACTTCTACATCCATTCAGGGAACAAACCTGACATCTCCTACATTGAAAATATCCTGTCAGCTCAGAAAAGAAACTAGGCCTCGAAACTGGGGGATCGAATATATTGGGTGCCACTTTGTCCTTAAGTGAAGGTGCCCCCCTGAACACCACCTGCGGTTTGACTGGCAACATAGATGCCAACACCCTATCATTTCTGAGGACATGCCAATATTTATTAATAATACGTTTAACCCTAAAATGTTGGCAGGAATAATCAGTGATAAAAGGGCAACGAAATGAAGCATCAACTGGGTCTCTAACTCGCTCCACAAGTAAATCCTTATGGTCCACTTTCTCATCCTGATCCAATGTGCTAGCCACAAAATCTGAGGAATAACCCTTGGCGACAAACCTCTAAATCAAGATTTATGCCTGATTCCGGAAGGTGGCAACATCTGTGCAGTTCCGCTTAAGCCGAAGGAACTGGCTCTTAGGCACAGATTTGAGCCATGAAGCATGGTGGCAGCTATCATGGGGGATAAAGGAGTTCCTATCGGTCGGTTTGAAATATGTAGAAGTGACAAATTGGTTGTTATTGATAGAAATAGTAAGATCTAAATAATTGATCTGTTCTGGACTAGTTTCATAGTTGAGCTGAATGCCCCTATCATTGTTGTTAAGAAAGCACATATAATCTGATAGATCGGAGGCTGTACCATTCAAAGTCTGCGAAAGAGACACCAGAATTTATCCATAAAATCTCTAATCTTGTTCCGAAAGCACTAAATTGTGGCCTCATCATACAGACTGGCTCCTCAAGCCATTGTTTATAAAATAAAGAAAGCTTGAATGGAAAATGTCATTTTTTTGGTTTTATAAATGTCATTATTGCTGCAGCATATTCTATACACGGCACCGATGTGCCACTTTACAGGCAGACTAAGGGGACCCTCAGGCACTATATTTAAAGGATTTTTTCATTTTTATTGTTATTTCTCATTTTGATGATTTCACTATAAGCATCAGTAAATCACTGCTCATTTAAAAATGATATTTTTTACAAAGTTTTTTTTCATTGATACATGATACATGTCCCCCATGGCAGTACCTGGACCCCCATAACCACTGTATGGTCAATTACTTGCATATAAGCCTTCAAAATGAGCACTTTTGTTTTTTCCAGTTCGTGTTCCATAGATTTCAATGGGGTTCATTATTCGGTTTGGAACGTTTGCGATGTTTGAAAGTTCTTCCGCGAACCAAACAGGGGGTCACTTGGCCCATTTCTATTGCTGACATCTGCTTCTGAATGCCTTGAGATGGGGTGGTTTATTATATCTCAGGGTATTGTGTATTTTGGTACTGTAATGCTCAAAATTTCCAGTATGCAGAGATACATTTTAAAATTTAAATATATTTCCAGAGAGAGATGATTGTTCAACTGCTAACTAAGTTAGCTTAGTGGTCACCCATAAAGTCAGAGAGCTGGCAACATGAATGCTTCTCATTATTCAACTTCATTCAAGCACTACGGCAATTGCAACATCATAAAATGTTAAGGCGTTTCGGTCGTAGCTTTCCTCAAAACATACAAAAAATAAAATAAAATCAAAATTATATAAGAAAAGCATTCCCTCCAACAATTGAAAACTCCTGTGAGTTAATAGAATACACACAAGGGGATGATAAGACCAGAGTAAAGAGGGTAGTAATTGGTACACACTATAGAAGCTAAGAACATTAACCATAAACATAAAGTACATTTCAAAAATAGGTTTATGTCCATTCTGTCATGCTGGAGCAAGATACTTTTTGTGTCACCCCCTCTAATGGATCTCTTGATCTGCTCTAAACCAAAAAAAAGAAAAAGAATCAAGATTTCCTCCATGCACTGTTCTAATATCTTTGGATACATTACATATGTTCTTTGCATTTGTATTAAGTGTATCATTAAAATGTTCTGATAGCCTAACTCGCAAATTGTGGATGGTGCAACCAATGTATTGCATTCAACAACTACTACATTCTATTATGTAGACAACCATTTTAGAATTGCAATTAATGTAATTTTTAAGAGGTGACACTTTTGCTATTTTTATGTCTTTTACACTACTTGCATGTGTTGAAGCCACATGGATAAAAGCTCACTGCCCCCAACCATGAACTAAAAGAATGAAAGTTGTAAGAATAAAAAAGGAAGGGAGACAACATAGCACCTAGAGTGTTGTAAAATATCATATAATATCTTATCTGCATATAAGATAGGGAGGCACTGTTTAATGATATTTACAATCTGGTTATATTGCATGGAATAGGTGGTTACAAAGTAAACTCCTCCACTCCTACCATGGAACGTTTTTTTATTTTTAGATGCCAAGGACTTGTTGATCAAAATACCTCGATCCCTCTCCTCAGCTATATTTCTGCCTCTATTAATTAGATGTCTGCTGTATACCCGTTCCTTCAACCTGTCTGAAAAAATGTTGCACTTCTGCTTGAAGTCATCCTGTGAGGAACAATTCCTCCTGGCTCTCACAAATTCCCCAATGGGAAGTTCCTGCTCAGTATGGGCAGGATGACAACTAGAGGCCAGTAAAAGTGAATTACCGGCACATTGTTTCCTAAAGGTTTTAGCAGAAACTGAGCCCCTACACATGCCCTGTTAACGTAACATACAGGTAATCAATCCGGACAGGAACTCTAGGTTCAATTGGTTGGTATTGAGATAAAACATGAAAGAATCTATAGCATGAACTGAACTATTCCATATAAAAATCAAAGCGTCTATGAAACGACAGTACCAGTTAATTTGCATCCAAGTGATAATTGCAAGTAAATCCGGCAGGCTGGTTGTACCCAATTTGGTACATTCAGCCTGCCCATACATGGTTCGGTTCCTGATGAACCGGGTGAGATTCTAACAGTCTATGGTCAGCCTAACTTGGCTCTAGTATGTGTGTGATATAGACCTTGGTTTGTAAGCTCCTTGGGTGCAGGGACTGATGTGAATGTACAATATGTAAAGTCCCGTGTAAATTGACAGTGCTAAATACCTATAATAACATTTTTTTTTTCAAAAGTGGCATGTTATGTACTTGTCCCCCTCAAAAAAACTTTAATTATGTGAATTCTTTCTAGCAGTTTGTAAAGGTGTGGTATAAATAATGATTTTTCCATTTTTTGACAGTATGGTGTTTAAGATAGTTAGGGAGTTTCTAGAAGGGCTATTTTCTTCTATATAGGATTGAAAAATGACAGTAAGAGTGGGTATGAAACTTTTTTACGATACAAGTATTTAATAAAGCAGAGGAAACTGATTTAGACAATGTTTTACCTACTAACCAAAGATTTCTTTTTGTTGCCTATATAATCTTGATATGAGTTTGACAGGAGTTATTCAAATAAGCTTTTTTTTAAAGTGGTGTTAACCCCCCCCAAAAAATGCATTTTATTGCAGTGTAACAATTCTTTGATGTGGTGGTTGCATTCATTTTATTTTTTAGTTTCCCATGCTTTTCACCTGTTGCTGTTCCCCACCATATTTGCTTTCCACCACTAGATATCCTCAGTTCCCCAGGTTCAATAATGTTCAAAGTCATTCAGCCTTGAAGAATGAAGAAATCCTTTAAGTGCAAGGCTTCATGGACCCGTCCCAGAAGGGGGTGTTACCACAGCACCCTGCACTAACATACAGTGATACATCATTGAGGACTGCCCACTGCTGGAAAAATCCAAAGAGGAAAATGACCTTGTGCATCATCTCACCAGCCTGAAGACATCTGGAAAAGGTAAGTATAAAAACATTAAAAATAATTGGGAGGGTTTGGCGCCAGGGAGGTAGGGAGAAATTCTAGAGGCTGGGAAGCTTTATGACTAACACTGTCTAAAATAAAATCTTTTGACTGTCATCTTTGATACTTTTCACAAAAGATACTGTATAAATGTGTATGAATGTTATTATGAGAAAATGTGCATTAATATTATCTAAGGGTTAATTGAGTCTTCGAAAAAACTTACATGTAATCACCATTGCAGTGAGTGTTGTATAATAGATGTTTTTAAACTAAAGGAAACCAATGTATGGTGAGAATTTTAGAAGATTGCAGGTGCTTTAAAGGCTAAGTTCACATTTGTACACTTTTTTTTTTCTAAATTCCAGCTCCCCTATGCACCAATATGGCATTCATGTACTTTTTTTGCATAAATAGCAACTCTTTCCATTAAATCTACAGGCACGTACTTTTCTTGAGTTAATCCATGAATCCAGATGTTTCCATTAGTAATGTCTTTCTTCCTGATCAGACATTAGGTCATGACACAGGAAGGAGTTGACCAGCTAACCTCATTAGCACACACCCTGCATCATCCACCCTCTCATTCCCAGCTGCACGTTTTTTTAAATGAAATGCAATCAATCAGTGATCACCCTTCCACTAAATACACAATATACAATCAGATTGCATAGTGTATGGCCATATTTATACAAGTACATAGAAGGGAGTGGACAGAAACACTCAGCTGTCAAGCCCCACTCACAACTCTGCATAGCAGGAACTCGCATTCCCACATGTGGTTTTGTTGGTTTTTTTTAGCGAGGGGGAAGGAGTTTGAGCATTTTCATTAATCACACATAGGGCAGTCCATCCACCTGAATCTGCTGCCCTACACACAGAAATCGCCCCAAAGAAGCTTCAGAACTATTTTTTAGAGTGGAGCCTCATTGTTCTTGTGTTATCGCACCAATTTCACTTTTAGGCCCCATTCACATCTAGCATAGTGGGAGCGCACATTTCGTGTCTCATTTTTCCTGTGACACGCATAGAACAATGAGGCTCCAATCACATCTGTGTGTTTCCTTGCATTTCAGAAAGGCGCTGCACCAAAAATCACAGTAAAAAAACACACCAACTCCGCTTTAGTTCTGAAGCTTCTTTGGGGTGATTGCTGTGTGTAGGGCAGCCCATTCAGGTGGATGGGGTGCACTATGTGTGATGAGTGAAAATGCTCCAAAACGCCTTCCCCCTCACTAAAATAAAAACACATGTTGGAATTCGAGTTCCCGCTATGCAGAGTTGTGAACGGGGCTTGATAGCTGAGTGTTTCTGTCCACTCCCTTCTATGTACTTGTATAAAGATGGCCATATACTATGCAATCTGATTGTATATTGTGTATTTAGTGAGAAGGGTGATCACTGATTGATTACATTTCATTTAAAAAACGTGCAGCTGGGAGTGGGAGCGTGGATGATGCAGGGTGTATGCTAATGAGGTCAGCTGGTCAACTCCTCATGTGTCATGACCTAAAGTCTGATCAGAAAGAAAGCCACTAATGGAAACGTCTGCATACATGGATGAGCACAAGAAAAGTAAGTGACTGTAGATTTAAATGGAAAGTTTTGATATTTTTGCAAAAAAAGTACATGAATGCCATATTGGTGCACATGGGGGGGAATTTAGAAAAAAAAAAGTGTACAAAAGTGAACTTACTCTTTAACCACTTCAGGCCCCGCTCATAGTCAAATGACGTTCCATCCTGGGCGGGCGTCATATGACATCCTGGGCTCCCCTGCCATCTGGGGAGTATGTGCCCCACCACGTCTCTCAGGAGCCGATGCGCGTGCCCAGCGGCTGCGATATCCGCCGGGCATCTGCGATTGCCCGGTAACAGAGCCTGGACATAGGTCTGTGTGTGTAAACACACAGGTCAACGTCCTGTCAGGGGAGAGGAAACCGATCATGTGTTCCGTGTACAGAGGAACACCGATCGGTCCCCTCCCCCTATACTTAGAATCACTCCCTAGGTAACACAGTTAACCCCTTGATCGCCCCCTAGTGTTAACCCTTTCCCTGCCAGTGACATTTATACAGTAACCAATGCATTTGTATAGCACTGATTGCTGTAAAATTGTCAGTGGTCGATATGTCTGCCGCACAGTCATGATAAAAATCGCAGATCGCCACCATTACTAGTAAAAAGAAAAAAATATAATAATAAAAATGCCATAAAACTATCCCCAATGTTGTAGACACTATAACTTTTGCGCAAACTAATCAATATACGCTTATTGCATTTCTTTTACCAAAAATATGTAGAAGAATACATATCGGCCTAAACTGTGGAAAAAAATTGTTTTTTTTAAAAAAATTGGGATATTTACTATAACAAAAAATAAAAAAAATTGTGTTTTTTTTTTTTTCAAACTTGTCGCTCTTCTTTTGTTTATAGCGCAAAAAATAAAAACCGCAGAGGTAATCAAATACCAACAAAAGAAAGCTCTATTTGTGGGGAAAAATTATAAAAAATTCATTTGGGTACAGTGTTGTATGACAGCACAATTGTCATTCAAAGTGTGACAGCGCTGAAAATTGAAAATGGGCCTGGGCAGGAAGGGGGTGAAAATGCCCTGTATTGAAGTGGTTAAATAGAGACACCTGAGGATTATGGTATCTAAATCTACTATTGTATATACCAAATGCTACACAGAGAAAAGCGCATAATCTTTTTTTTGTGAAATTAGCATTCCCTAGCCATTGAGTAACTGAAAATGATGTACAGCTCCAAAGGAATATTTACTGACTGAAGAATCTATTAAAGATTCAAAACACATATTGAAGTCCCCAGCCAATAGGATTAGAGATTCGGAATGCTTTTATAGTCATCTCAAAATTCTATACAGTAAGTCAACCTGACCATTATTAGGTATGTATTGTATATAGAAGCAATATAGCTCATGCTTTGGATTTTTTCTTCAACAAAGACATTGCAATCGCCGGCTTTTCAAAGCAGTATTAAACACAAAAAAAATCATTATGTTGCAGCTTATCAATTCCTTTATTTTTACCTGGTGACTTGGGCACACTTCCATTGGATGGAGAACAAATAGAAACATCTTGGAGAGAAGCATTGTCCATCTGGGGACAGGGTAGTGTTATATGTACTCACAGATTTACATGGACTTGACTAACAAATTAAAGTTTAAATCCAGCTAACACTTTTTTTTTGGAAAAATATGTTTATTGATTTTCAGAACGCAAAAAAACAAAACAGAACAACATACATTGGTCATTAAAGGTATCAGGGTGACCCATGCAAGGGACATGTCATCTGGTATTCAATTATATAAAACAGAGCAGGAAATATGGGTCACTATAGTGGTTACAACAGACTGGTTACTGGGGTTGTGAATCAGTGCAGGTCTTGGATGTACAGATCTAAGCAGGACATTAAGTTTACAGCAGTATACGACTAGCATCTGGCATGGAGTATTTTAATGCAGCTACATCAACCATTTTGTTATTCTATTTGGATAAAGATTTTATATAAGTGAATAAAAGCTGGACATTGTAAGCACCCTTGTCGGTGTTGAATGGTCCGTCTGTGTTTGCTGGACAGCTTGGTCTGTTAAAGAAAGTTAAAAAATAATAGATTTACTGGCCAGATCAACAGATG
The DNA here is from genome assembly GCA_037952925.1 of Lithobates clamitans. Taxonomy (NCBI): domain Eukaryota; kingdom Metazoa; phylum Chordata; class Amphibia; order Anura; family Ranidae; genus Lithobates; species Lithobates clamitans. The sequence goes on along the minus strand of JBBGZY010000632.1, from coordinate 191,106 downwards.
ACAATAAAGTAAATAAAAATGGAAAACAGGAAAACTAATTCAGCCACCACAAATAAGAATTGGCAAGCTGCAGTATAATGTTTTATACATTTTGTCTTTAATAAATAGCTATACTTAAAAAGTTTGGGCCATATGTAAAAAAAAATAAATAAAAAAAATCTGCAAAAGTTTTGTTACAGTCTATTTAGTTGAGCTATACTTCTCTCCAGAGCTGTGATGTCCTGGAGCTCCCCACTGGCTGCAGGCATCCTTAGCTTGGCAGTTTCTGGGTATTGATTCCCAGGCATTTTAAATCATGTACATATCAATTGGGTTCATCTCTAAAGGAGTGCAGCATGTTCCCTAAGTGAGCTTTTACTATGTCGACCTTAATCGTCTAATCATGTGCATGCAAAACTCCATTTGTACAAATAAATTCCTTGTACATGACTGGGTATTCTTTGTAAGATGGATTTTCACTTATGCCGCGTACACACGAGCGGACTTGATTATTTGTTATTGATTATTTTGATATTGATTAGTTTGCGCAAAAGTTATAGTGTCTACAACATTGGGGATAGTTTCAACATTTAGAGAACGGTGCATGTGATGTCACCCTTGGAAATTGTTCATTTTGAATATGCTCAAAATTGAGCTTTACAAAAGGGTCAAGTCAACATGTGCTATCTCCTATCATGGGTGAGCAATGTACGTGTTTTGTGTGTGCAATGCCTCTTTTGGTTCCTCTCACCACCAAAGAATTTTAGGATGAAGGGGTTGCAAACACAAAACAAGTACATTGCTAACCCATGATGGAAGATAGCACATGATGACACACCGTGTGCATCAGAATGTAAATTTGGGTATACCCCAAAAATTAAATAAACAATTTTGGCAAAAAACAAACTTCCCAAGGAAATGAAGAACATGATTGATGTTTTTAGGCCAAACGTGATTATATTCGGCCCAAAACATCAATCATGTTCTTCATTTCCTGTTGCATGGAGTTCAGGTGAAGTTGCATGCTGTGAATTTGGTCACGCATTTTATCGATGTGGCCATTCCACAGCATTATCTGGCCAATCAGTCTTTGCGCACTGTCTGTGGTGAAGGGCTCTGCCGCTTGGCCTTCCACAACCAGAAACTCACCTAAAATGAGTGAATAAAAACAAGGTTTACAATATGCACACCAAAATACAGTAACTCAAGCTGGGGTGTCAGTCACTCACTTGGTGGGCTTGAAACCTCGCACACTTCCTCCACCTCTCCTTCCTCAAGGTTGTTGGGTGGGCGTGGTCTTGGGCTGGGGCTTGGGGTATCTTCTGCCTCAGGCTGGTGACTTGGGGGGGTCCTGAGATCCTTGTACTGTTGTCTGAGTCTTTTCTCCCCTATGAGAATTGAACAAAAGGTATAGTTAAAACACAGTGATATTTTAGCTTTTAATAAATAAACTTAAACGTTGGTTATGAGTTGTGGCCAATTTTTCATCATAATAAATTTTGAAGACAGGATGAACATTCCCTCTGAACAACAATTATAAACAATGCTCATTTTCTGGCAAGTTTCACAGATGCAGACACCTCAATGATCTCCTATGTGTATAACCCCTCTAAAATGTATTTATGGTCACATAGTACACTATAGTGCTCGTGAGTCCAGATGTGGAAACAGCTGCTGTGTCCTGTCCCTACATTACACTGAATCATTTTTGAAGAAGCATTATATTTTCCAACACATCTACACCACATCAACAAATTGTGGGAATTTGACAAATTATCAAGACATAAATGTATGTCCAACCCTGTCCCATCGTATTAGGCAAAAAAATAACGTCATTTTCTAAAGTATCACATATATTCTAAAGAACGGTCTTTACGAACGATGATGAATAAAGTCCAAAAATAAGGATCAGCATGCAAGTTAAGTATCTCAATAGTAAAACACAACAAGTACTTACTTTTTTTAAGCAGCTTCTTTATTCGCCAATATTGTTCTGGCTCCCGACTTTTGATGTCAGACCACCGCTTCCTCAATTGTTCTTTCGAACTTTTTTACCAAATTTTTCTTCAAGAGCGGTGACAACTGAGGACATTATTTTGTCCTTCCTCATATTCGGTCGTGTGTACGGTCCTTTTTTGCCATCGTAGTCCTCCCTTCTCAATATGGACACCATCTCCACCATCTCTTCAAAAGCCATGTTGGTGGCCTTATATCTCCTCCGGGATGTGGATGTTTGGGGCTCCGGGCTTTCCTCCGCGCTATTTCCACTGATTCTCTCTGCCATCTTTTGCTATCTACTCCCACTGCGCAACGAAGAGTGAAGGGGCGGGGCCAAATCATACTTACGAACGTCAGGGGCGGGCAACGCAGGCGGAGCATGACACATGCGCAGTGTATATAAAGCTATTACGATGGCCTACGTATGTCCGTGCGGAAGTAGCGAGCGTCACAAACGAAGGTAAGATTAAAGTGTGTGTGTGTGTGTGTATGTGTCCCCTAGATTACAACCAAAACTAATCCTGTGATTTGGGACTGACATTTAAGTTTGGATCTTGTGTCTTGTCTTGCAGAAAAAATGAATCCCTTTAAAGAGGAAGAATTTTTGTGCCAATTTATTGAGCTCTATGAGGACAAGAAAAACCTGTGGGAGGTCAAACACCCCCTATATTATAATAGGGATGTTAGGAAGGCAACACTGGGCACACTTTTAGAGTTTGTGAAGACTCGACTCCTCCAGGCAGACCTCAAGTTTGTGGACAAGAAGATTGGTATCTTGCGAAACATGTATAAGCGGGAACACAAAAAAATCCAGGAGTCGCTCAGATCCGGTGCAGCAGCTGACCAAGTATATGTACCCAAGTTGTGGTATAACAACAAAATGCGATTCCTGGATGACAAGACGGAAGCCAGGCAATCACTTTCCACCCTTCCCCCCACCCTTCCCTCCAGCCTTCCTACCACTCTTCCCTCCAGCCTTCCATCCACCTCCACCCCAGCTGAGGAGTCCCAGGATGAACTGGGCCTTTTCAGCATTGATGAAGTTGATGCGCCCAGCTTCAGCCAGGTATCCTTTTTTTTTTATTTGGGATTGTGTAAATGTTATTAATGATGTTATCGTGTTAATTTTGAAAGTTCTTCATAAAAAATGACTTCTGCACAAAGATTAATATGTAGACATATCACTAGACAGTAGTGGCCAAAAATATACTTAACTTCAGATCTTGTTGATCATCTGAAATAATGGTGGTGTCAAATAGATAGCCTTTACTATTTTGTGTAATTATATTTGAAAGTCATGAGCTGAAAATTGTGTGTGATTGCATAACACAAAATTACAACTATGTCCCTTTTTTTTACACAGGATGACCTCAGCCAGGAGGAGGCCTTGCCCAGTGGGAGAGAGGAGGAGGCCTTGCCCAGTGGGAGAGAGGAGGAGGCTGTGGCTGGGCCAAGTCGAAGCCGCACAGAGTGTCAGGTGCCTCCCCTCCGCATTCTCCACAAAAGGCCCAGGAGAATGACACCAACTGAGCAGGAATCCCTAGCCCTCATACGGGAAGCAAGCCTCATCCTCAGCAAACCACCCAATGCAGAGGAGGCGTATGGCACCTATATAGCCAGCAGATTGTTGGAGTTGGAAAAGGGCCAACGCCTCCTCTGTGAGGGTCTAATTTTTAAGGCATTTGAGAAGGGCTTGAGAGGGGAGCTTACTGCTACCACATATCTGGCAGATGAAGCCACTCCTCCTCCTCCTGCCCCAAGTACACCACCAGAGGCACAACCTCCGAGGAAGGCTGCAGAGAAGCGTGGAGGGAAGGCTGCAGAGAAGCGTGGAGGGAAGGCTCCACGGAAGAGTCGAAAGTGATTGCCTTGCTTCTGTCTGGTCTGACTGTGCTCCCTGTGCTCCCTATAGTCGCAAGATACCAATTTTCTTGTCCTCAAACTTGATGTGTGTCCTGGGGGACGAAAGGCTTCCCAGATTATAAAAGTGTCTCCAGTGTTGCCTTCCTAATTTTTTTTAGAAAAAAATAAATACATTTTTTGTTACCTTACATTACTGCCTATGTGTTTTGATTAAAAAACGCCATTTTCTTTGAGAGTAGGCAGGTACAGGTCCAAAAGACTATGGCTTTGATTTGAGAAAAGCAAATAGTATGTGCACTTTGCAGAGGGCAGTTGCCCTCTGCAAGTGCAATTGCTCCAGAGCATCAGAAATTAGTTAAAAGCTTGACTTTGCAAAGAGTACCCAATCCTGTGCAAGGAAAAAATTAAAAAAAGCATTTTTGCTTGCACATGATTGGATGATGGAAGTCAGCAGAGCTTCTGCGCATTTACTAAAGCTTTGGAGTAACTGCTCTTGCAGAGGGCAACTGCACTTTACAAAGTGCACAGTCTTTTTCCCTTTAGTAAATCAACCCCTATGTGTGTTTTTGACAAAAGGCTAAATCATTTAGAATATCAAGTGAAAAGTACTAGTGAAAAGTTCACTTGAGAAATTGCACAGCAAGTGCACTTGTTGGAAGTGCAGTCGCTGTAAATCTGAGGGGAAGAGCTGAAATTAGGGGAAGCTCTGCTGATTTATTCATAAAATCATGTTAAATAAAAATTATTTTCATTTTTTTGGGCTTCCTTGCATGTGCCCCTCGGATCCACAGCGAAGGCACTTCAAAATGCTCTTTCTGTGGAATTCAATGTAGAATTAGCACTTGCAGTGAAAAATGATTTTGCCTTTGTTAAATACACCCCCCTATGTCTAATGAACAAGGGACAACAACCTCATTAAGGTTCATTAAAACAACACAAAATATGAATGTTAATTGTGGTAACTTGAAAATACACACAAAAAATGTGGTTATCATTTAACACACATTGTAAAATAGATAAGTGTTGAAATAAAAAAAAAAAAAAAATGAGTCCAAAATCGAATTTTATTTTTTTAATTTGTGGAGATCTGGCTTTTTCAAAATATTATATTAGTCATGGCAGGAGGATAAATCATGAAGAAAGTAGTTTGTGAGAACTCTGTGTGAATATAAAGCAGAAAAACAACTCCATTCCTCTCGCATTATCAATCCTAAAAAAAGGCTGTATTAAAAGACCACAGAAGAGGAATGTGCTAGCGCTTCCGTCTTGTAATTGTTTCAGAGCATGCGTCAGTTTGAGTTCGTCGGACTAGCACACAGACGATCGGTTTGTCCACTAGAAAGAAGAGTCCGTCGGATAAATTTAAAACATGTTTCAAATCTAAGTCCGTCCAACTTTTGAGCAAACAAAGTCCGCTGGAGCCCACACACGATCGAATTGTCCGACGAAATCCAGTCCGCCGGACCAAGTCCGCCGTAAAGTCCGCTCGTGTGTACGCGGCATAAGTTACACCTCTTTCACGAAGCTAGTTTAAAAATTTACTTTGCAGAGTGAGAATTCATTTTGCAAATTGAACATAAGTGAGATACGAAATATCACATAATGTAGATCATACTGACATATCAAGATTTTTTTTTGCAATATTCCTAGTTATGTGATGTGGTACCTGAACAATTACAAAGTATTAATGCATTTAACTGATTTTCACTGCTTGCTTCTCCATAGATTACATAAAGATATTTCATTTGCTTTTCAGAGATGCCCACAATGGGAACCTAGCCTTATGGTGTCTATGCACAAACAGATTGGGTTACCCATGATCTCTAATACTTAACAGCCGCCGGCTCAACCTGAAACAAATTTGGCCAATCATAATGGAGACAGGTACTGGCTCTCCACAGTATAGATGAGAGTATACATTTGATAGTTTGAGTCGCATACATACAGAGATGTAGTCCTTAACCACTTCCATACCGGGCCTATTCTGGCACTTCTATCCTACATGTAAAAATCATCGTTTTTTTGCTAGAAAATTATTCAGAACCCCCAAACATTATATATGTTTTTTTAGCAGACACCCTAGGGGGATAAAATGGCGGTCATTGCAACTTTTTATCTCGCAAGGTATTTGCGCAATAATTTTTCAAATGCCTTATTTTGGAAAATTAACATTTTTTCATGAATTAAAAAATGACAAAACAGTAAAGTTAGCCCAATTTGTTTGTATAATGTGAAAGATGATGTTACGCCGAGTAAATACCGTATTTATCAGCGTATAACACGCGGCGGCGTATAACATGCACCCCAAGTTTAGGAGGGAATTTTAAGGAAAAAAACTTTTAGGAGGGAAGTTTAAGGAAAAAAAAAACTTACATTTAAATGCCCATCAGTGCAGCCTTGTCAGTGTCCATCTGCAGCCTTGTCAGTGTCATTGAAGCCTTGTCAGTGCAACCTTGTCAGTGCAGCCTTGCAGCCTTGTTAGTGCAGCCTTGTTAGTGCAGCCTTCCCCAGTGCCCACTACAGCCTTGCCCCAGTGCAGGCTTGCCCCAGTGCAGCCTTGCCCCAGTGCAGCCTTGTTAGTGAAGCCTTCCCCAGTGTCCATTGCAGCCTTGCCCCAGTGCAGCCTTGCAGCCTTCCCCAGTGTCCATTGCAGCCTTGTCCAGATTTAAGTATGGTGCCCGCGAGATCGCAGGGACTGGGCAGAGCCGAGAAACACATAGCCGAGCGTACTCGGCTCTCCTCGGCTCCGCTCACAGTCATGCCCAGTCCCGCCCTATGATGGACATAACACAGGTCCAATGGCGGGACTAGGTGTGACTGTGAGCGGAGCCGAGAAGAGCCGAGTACACTCGGCTATGTGTATCTCGGCGCGATCACTCCGCTCCTCTCACAATCAGCAGAGATCGGAGGGGGATCGGCGGGGGATCAGCGTATAACATGCACCCACGATTTCCCCCTGATTTTAAGGGGAAAAAAGTGCGTGTTATACGCCGATAAATACGGTAGATACCTAACCTGTCACCCTTGAAAATTCCGCACACCGAATGGCGCCAAACTTCGTTACTTAAAAATCTCCATAGGCGACACTTTGAAAATTTTTACAGGTTACCAGTTTAGAGCTACAGAGGAGGTGCTAGAATTGTTGCACACACTCTAACGCACGCGGCAATACTCCACATGTGTGGTTTGAATGGTGTTTACATATGTGGGCAGGACTTGCGTGTGCATTCTCTTCTGAGCGTGAGCTACCGGGGACAGGGGCATTTTAAAAATTTTTTTTTATTATTATTATTTTTATTTTACTTTATTTTTTTTGTTTTTACACTTTTTTTACATTTTTATTTTTTTGATCATTTTTATTCCTATTACAAGGAATGTAAACATCCCTTGTAATAGGAATCTATGTGACAGGTCCTCTTTATGGAGAGATGTGGGGTCAATAAGACCCCACAGCTTTCCTCCAGGCTGGAAGGCATCAGATCGGTAAAAAAAAATTCACCGATCTCATGCTGACAGCCGCGTGTTGACATCCGGGAACCCGGGCATGACGTCATAACATCGCACCCGGGCCTCTGACGGTCATAGAGATGACTGGTGACCATCTGTTCACCAGTCACCTCTATCGTAGTCACCCGGCGCCGGCTGATTCTTTCTTAAGGTCCCCGATGGCACGGAGAGCCCGGAGAAGCACCGGATGGAGGTGGGAGGGGGGGAACGTCCCCTCCCGTCGCCTATAAGAATGATTAAGTGGTGGAACTGCCGCTATGATCATTCTTATGGTGCATAGAATCGCTGGCTGGAAATAATGATATCTGAATGATGCCTCTAGCTGCAGGCTTCATTCAGATATCACCGCACAAAGTCAAGGACGTCATTTGACTATGTGCGCTAGGGAAGTGAAACAGTATAGAATCAGATAACTATCAGTTGAGTGGAAGTGAAAGTCAAAGACAAGCCTTCTTTTCACCAAATAACCACTTACATTGTAGAGGAAAAATATGACAGGATGACCAAAAGGTAACACAGATTGTAAAAGGCTTTTTCTTCTATACATTTATGAATATATCAAAGTGTATGTTTTGTTTTCTTTAATATGTTCCATTTTTGATAGTACTGTCCTATTACACAACACTTAGAGAGTACTGTATATTGAATCACTGTCACCGTTTGTTTTCCAGTAGATCTCACAATTTAAAATCCCCATCAAAGTCAAACAACATAGGGACACCTCTGGAATCCCCTGGCTGGAATAAATACATATAAACATTCCACACTAAATTTGAAAACTCCATGCATCCATAAGTCCCTAGTATGAAAAAATAACAAAGAATTAAACTACTGCTTTGTATACAGTTCTCTATATTCTTAAAGACCAATGCTAGGTTCTGGGTTAAGGAGAGCCCAGAGTTAGGCCTTAAATTGGATACCAGCATAACTAAGAAAAACACTTTAGTCTGACAAGTTCTAAAGCTTTGCATAAACAGAGATTACTCAATCTTACATAGATTGCCCTTTGCTTTAGCCTATCAAGTCTGCCTTGGTAATAGGTAAGTTCCCCACTAATGTTCTCTTTTCCTGCTCTGATATTTGCAAACAAGTAACTGGTCCCATTTTTTTTTTAATTTGTTGATCTAAATATAGAGATACAATATATTCATGGCTGTGTTATATATATATATATATTTTTTTTTTTTTTATTATTATTATTATTATTATTGAAGAATAACCATACACACAGACACACATACATACATTTTGCTTGATTCATTGAGTGTTTCTGTCCTGGTCCATACCATTTCTAAATATGTGATGTTCCCATTCTTCCTGTTGTAATTTAACAGGGTGCAAGGTGTGTCTATTGGGTCTTATTGGAATATGCAAGCTATTGTGATACTTCTGATTCTGTTTGCTCTCTTGGCAACCTTCTGTTGCAGCACAAGCTAATGGGTTGCTACCTTCTAATTAAGGGTCTGTTTTTTTTTTTTAAAAACCCACTTGAACTTACAGTTTTAGATTAGCTAAACACATTCCAGGTGCATCAAAACAAAATGTGTGCAAGGTCTTACAGCTCGTTTTCTTTAAAAATCAGACAAAGCCTGTCCCCTGGCAGCTGCTGCAGAATGGGACCCTTGTTCTTGCTTCCTACTACTCCTGTACTGGGAGTGTTCAAGCTCTCTAAGGCAGATCAACAGTCACCAGCTAGTTGTGACATAATATCTAATTACTGACAGACATTATACTATAGACTGTCATCCTAATATTTTCTAAGCCCAATAAACTTTATCTCTGGCATCATATAACTGACTAGCTCTTGACCTATAACCCACAGGAAACCCTTACTGTACATTAAAAAATATTAGCAATAAGAATGCATAACATTCAGTATTTTCTGGCTATGATTATTTGCTATTTGCTATGAGTGTTAATTGCTTAATGTGGAAAAACTAGAATTTATGCCTTAATTCCTGCAGTAAAAATAAACTGAAATACATCCTGTGTGCATTCCTATTTCTTTCTAATTGCTAGCAATTTTCTAGTAGATTTGACAAGCTTTGAAACAACATGATCCCAAATATAGAAATTAATTTTCTATATTTGTCTTTATATAACACTCACGGGCAATAAAGAAAATTTACGTAAAAATTTTTTAAATTGGAACTTAGTCAGAAAAAAAAAATTCCTTTTCGACAACTTCAGAATGGCCCCTTTTGCATGTATAGCTATTAAAAACATTAAAAATAAGTGCTTAATACTGTTTAAAATCCAGGTATGCATTGTCTCACCCCGCTCTGCACATGCTCAGTTGCTCTCTAGTCTTGGCACTGTGCCTAAAATCAGAGCCACTAGAGACCGGTCAGCTGACAGCTTTAAGATTTACTGTTGCTGAAGGGGTAAGAAAGCTACAATAATGGCACAGGCTGTGCCAAGGGGACACAGATTAGGGAGGGAGAAAAGAAAAGCTCTAGAGGTGACAAGACAAACTCCGCTGCCAGGGAGACACAAATGATTTAAGCTTACGAGGATAGTGTGTTATCTTATCTCCTTGATATTTTATTCTTTCTATCTTATTACAAACCTGTAACCTTCAGTACTGTAAAGATTCAGCAGCCTTCCTCTTAAGGCAAGACATACAATTAAGGCTGGAAAAATACGTATGTTATTTGAAGAAAGTGACGTATAGGGTGAGATTTGCTAAAACTGGTGCACACAGAATCTGGACTCAGCTGTGCGTAGTAACCAATCAGCTTCTAGGTTTTAATAGCAAAGCTTAATTGAATAAGCTCAAGTTAGAAGCTGATTGGTTACTATGCACAGTTCTGCACCAAATTCTGTGTGCACCAGTTTTAGTAAATCTCCTCCTATATAGTTTTTGAGACCAAGGAGAGGGGGAGAGTTTCCATTAAGGAAGGGACTGCTCTGAGCTTCAACAAAATGGTGGCTTCCAGCAAAAAGAAACAGGAGCAATGCTGGAGGCAATTTCCTGCACACACATATTTGGGAAGCATATTTATTAATGTGGAATGTATGTTATTTTGTTTAAGAACATTATTTGTTACCAATATCTTATAGGTAAAGTTCTGTTTTAGCGTCAATTCACCAATATGTGGTTTGGCACATCGCATGTGACTTGCTCCACATTCCTGTGCAAATTATGTGCGATGTCTCTGTGGTGCAAGTTGAGTCATTCATTTGTATGGCTCAATTCGCACTGCATCGACACAAAAAGGTGCAGGACCCTTTTTCCCTGCACTAGAATCGGATCGCATGGGTGTTCACACCTATGCGATCCGATTCTGTCAACTGCACTGCATTTTGTGAACTGATTTGGGGTGTCATTAAACTTAAAATTGACACCCACTGCGGTTCGCATGGACACCCTATGATTTCAATGCGGTGTGGGTAACACACAAGATTCGCTGCATTTCCCTCACTGCATATATGTGGACCGAGGCTTACACACAAAAATCTGATCTAGAGTTTAGCACTAAGGGTGACACCATAGAAATTGCACAATATACTAATATCATACAGAGTGCAGCAAACAATCTTTCTGAAAAAAAAATTATTAGATCCAGCTACAGCACATCATACAAAACAAAGTACACATTTAGTTTTATGTAGAAAAGCTGAAATAATTTTTAGTATGTGTTGTTTGATTTTTTTATGATGATTGCACAGAATGGCTTATAATCGTAATTGATTTCTGCTTCTGTACATAAAAATAGGATCAACCACAGATATTAGAACTTATCTGGATATTCAATTGATTTCGGAAAAAAATATCAGTTGGCAGTAATTTTCTGAATCATGCTGTTTGGCTGATACAAATAATATATTACATTACATTACCCGTCTGTTTAAATTGATGCTATGAGAAATTGGGAAGCATCTGGGATGTGATTCTAGATCTGTCAGCTCTGTTTATTTGCTGTGAAGTTATAATGAAAACATCCAATGAACTGGCTGTCATGTTGATGGCCGTCTTTTACACTTGCCAGATAAGCATGGAGATATGCATATAGTCTGTCTCTCCTAAGAGCACACTTATGGGCAAAGCAAATCTCTCCATGCACCTCCATTTTTAAGGTTTAACAGGGTACCAGCCATAAACATATAACCCAGCTGATATCCTCCTGAGTGGGTATGCCGAGCTCAGTAGTAGAAAAGCTGACATCATTGGAATATATGAATGATTTGTTCTACCTTTTAACAGGTAATGAAGCTAGTGACTCATGTTAGTGATAATGAGGTGCTTTCTGAAGAAGAGCACAGTGTCAGTAAATGTTCTACTATGGAGTTGATGGAAGAAAACTCTAGGAAAACCTGATAATTTGGTAATAAAAGCAATCCAGTCAACATTCATTTCTTTTTAATTAAAATTAACATTTGTCGGTTTTCAGTGTTATGTTGCCCAATGATTTGCAGTAGGCATTGGTTAGGAATTTGATTAAAGTGGACAAATGAGTTTTGATGCTCACTGATTGCATTGTGCTGATGCCTTCTGACCTACTATAATCATTTCAATCATTCAGCACGATGGTAAACTTTAAGTGACCCTGCTATTCTAGCCCACATTTGCTGCTAAATCACATAAGCATTCCATTCCATTCCATTTAAAGAGATGATAAAATGCAACGTTCTTCAACAAGAAATGAGAAGTATCATTCTAAAAGGAATGAAAAAGAAAATAGCCTCCCAACCTTTCTTGGAGGCCACACATATATATACAGTATGTTATACAAACATGTTTCCAATTCCCAAAAAAATCCTATTTCCTAAATCCTAAAAGAAAGCACATAAGACGGCAGAGGAGTTTTTGAAGAATATAGGATAAGAAAGATGTGGCAAAAAAGTCTATTGTGTGTTTTTTATGTCAGTAATAATGTTGCACCAAACATACTTTTATTCAGTCTAGCCCTGAAAAAAATGTTTCAAATATTAATGTAAAGGTTCTCAAAACTTCTAGAGCAATCAATATGCACTGGTGAAAAATAAGTGACAGAAGGCCTTTGTAGTGGATAAGTGCTGGAGTTCTCAGTTTAAATTAGAGAAAATATATATGAGTCTGATGAGCCTGGGCAGGTGATAAATACAGTATTTGTGACAACATTTTTAGTTAGTTATCTATCCTCTTGACTTTTGCCCAGAGGGGTTATGATGTAGGGAGTCTTCATAAATGGGAGATTTTCCCTGAATATGGAAGCAACTTGTGCTACTTGTCTACTTAAGAGAGATGATGCTGAACTGGCTTTATAGGAAAAGAAGACAGATCCTTCTCAACTGACATGAAAATATATGATCAAACAAATAGTGGAACGTTCGATTTGGAGGATCTAGTCTTGCCCTGCTGCCTAAAGCATGCATGAGGTCAACTTAAATAATTGCCGCACGCATAAAAGCTAAATATGCTGAGGTGTCTATCAATTGGACTTGTTCTGTAATACTGAAGCAATGACATTTCTTGGATAAATAACAACAAGTTTCAAACATTATAGAACAAGTCCAGCTGAACATGACTAACAAGCTTAGCTAAGTTAAGACGTTGGTGCTTTGATTATCCTTTATCCCTTTCTCCCTTTAGTGCTCAGCAATAAAACCAGTTTAAACCATCTAAAGAATCTAGCCTGAGAGTGGATGTGCCTGGGAACTCTTTTAAATTGGTAGACTGGGACATATGGAGTGTACACCTATTGTTAGGTTTGTAATGCTACACAGTGTTTTTTTAGGGCTCCATAGAGTATACAGACTCATGAAGGGATTACAGTGTAGCCAGTGGTGGAATGGAGTCCTGCCATAGTCCCTGAACCCAGTGCTGATCACACATGCCTTATTTATAGGTTTCATATTCCTATAATAAGATTTTTAGGACATATTTAGGAGTACAGAAATCTGTCACAAAAACTGTGACACCGAGTTGAATAAACACGTGAACAGGGATTGTGTGTGAATTACATGTTAAAATTTGGGACATGGGATAAAGTTTAGGTGAGGTGTGGAGGTGCATACACAGAGAGCTCTAAAGTGTAGACGCAGAATGCAGTCAGCTTACAGAAAAGCCAAACTATTTCAGATAGAAATAGAACCAAGAAAACATGCTCCCAAGGGCTTTTAGGCAGCAGAAAAGTTCAAACTAAATCATAAATGGATATAAAGAATTTTTATTGGTACAAAATGACATAAAATATCAATGACACTTTAAAAACATATGCTCTGGTATGCAAGGCCTCCATATGTGACCAAAAAAAATGCTCTTATATACTAGCAAATAACAATATAGCGATATCACACTTAATGTTATCGCTCAGCAAGGATCCCAACGCGTTTCAATTATACAAGTTGCAATCTTTCTCAGGGTGATAAGGACATCTAAATTATAAAATAATATAAAGTTAGAGCATTTGCAAATAGATCAATGTGTATATATATATATGAGTCCACAGGATTGCTGCACTTAAAGTTTCTTTATTGAACCGATAGTTCTAAAGAAATTTTAAGATTTTAAGTGCAGCAATCCTGTGGACTTTTCTTTTTATATTTGGTCAATAATTGAAGGCTGGGTGCGCTTTCCTCTATTTTAAGAATATATATACCGTATTTATCGGCGTATAACATGCACCGGCGTATAACAGACACCCACAGTTTAGGAGGGAATTTTAAGGAAAAAAACTTTTAGGAGGAAAGTTTAAGGAAAAAAACTTACATTTAAATGCCCATCAATGCAGCCCCATCAGTGTCCATCTGCAGCCTTGTCAGTGTCCATCTGTAGTGTTGTCCCTGATTGCAGCCTTGTCCCCCATTGCAGCCTTGTCCCCATTGCAGCCTTGTCCCCCATTGCAGCCTTGTCCCCATTGCAGCCTTGTCCCCCATTGCAGCCTTGTCCCCCATTGCAGCCTTGTCCCCCATTGCAGCCTTGTCCCCATTGCAGCCTTGTCCCCCATTGCAGCCTTGTCCCGATTGCAGCCTTGTCAGTGTTACTCTGTAGCCTGTGTCATTTGCATCATCTTTGAAAATGGCGCCGCCATTCTCGGCCGCCTTCGGCCATTCTCAGCGGCTCTCGCCCACCTTCGACCATTCTCGGCGGCTCTCGGCCGCTTTAGGCTATTCTTGGCGGCTCTCGGCCGCTCTCGGACGCACTCGGCTTTTGGCGGCTCCCGCGGGACTGCGAGAGGCGCCGAAAGCGGCCGAGAGCCACCGAGAATGGCCGAAGGCGGGCGAGAGCCGCTGAGAATGGCTGAAGGCGGGTGAGAGCCGTCGAGAATGGCCGAAAGCGGCCGAGAATGGCGGCGCCATTTTCAAAGCCGCCGAGAAGAGCCAGAAGCCGCTGAGAGCGGCCGAAGAGCTCACAATCGGCGGGGGGTCGGCGTATAACACGCACCCACGATTTTCCCCTGATTTTCAGGGGAAAAAAGTGTGTGTTATACGACGATAAATACAGTATATATATATATATATATATATATATATATATATATATATATATATAAATATAAATAATGTACACATACACAGTGTCTAACAAAAGTGAGTACACCCCTCACAATTTGGTTAATATTTTATTATATCTTTTCATGTGACAACACTGATGAAATGACACTTTTTTACAATGTAAAGTCGTAAGTGTACAGCTTGTATACCAGTGTAAATTTGCTGTCCCCTCAAAATAACTCAACACACAGCCATTAATGTCTAAACCACTGGCAATAAAAGTGAGTACACCCCTAAGTTAAAATGTCCAAATTGAGCCATTTTCCCTCCTCGTTGTCATGTGACCCATTAGTGTTACAAGGTCTCAGGTGTTAATGGGGAGCAGGTGTCTTAAATTTGGTGTTATCGCTTTCACTCTCACATACTGGTCACTGGAAGTTCAACATGGCACCTCATGGCAAAGAACTCTCTGAGGATCTGAAAAAAAGAATTGTTGCTCTACATAAAGATGGCCTAGGCTATAGGAAGATTGCCAAGACCCTGAAACTGAGCTGCAGCATGGAGGCCAAGACCATACAGCAGTTTAAGAGGACAGGTTCCACTCAGAACAGGTCTCACCATGGTCGACCAAAGTTGAGTGCACATGCTTGCATCATATCCAGAGGTTGTCTTTGGGAAATATAAGCATGAGTGATGCCAGAATTGCTGCAGAGGTTGAAGGGGTGTGGGGTCAGCCTGTCAGTGCTCAGACTATACGCTGCACACTGCATCAAATTGGCCTGCATGGCTGTCGTGCCAGAAGGAAGCCTCTTCTAAAGATGATGCACATGAAAGCCCACAAACAGTTTGCTGAAGACACGCAGACTAAGGACATGGATTACTGGAACCATGTCCTGTGGTCTGATGAGACCAAGATAAACTTATTTGGTTCAGGTGGTGTCAAGCGTGTGTTGCGGAAACCAGGTGAGGAATACAAAGACAAGTATGTCTTGCCTACAGTCGAGCATGGTGGTGGGAGTGTCATGGTCTGGGGCTGCATGAGTGCTGCCGACACTGGGGAGCTACAATTCATTGAGCGAACCATGAATGCCAACATGTACTGTGACATACTGAAGCAGAGCATGATCCCCTCTCTTCGGAGACTGGGCTGCAGGGCAGTATTCCAACATGATAACGATCCCAAACATAGCTCCAAGATGACCACTGCCTTGCTAAAGAGGCTAAGGGTAAAGATGATGGACTGACCAAGCATGTGTCCAGACCTAAACCCTATTGAGCATCTGTGGGGCATCCTCAAGTGGAAGGTGGAGGAGTGCAAGGCCTCTAATATCCACCAGCTCCGTGATGTCATCATGGAGGAGTGGAAGAGGACTCCAGTGGCAACCTGTGAAGCTCTGGTGAACTCTATGCCCAAGAGGCGATGCGGACGTTGTTCCCGCACTAGGGTGAATCTGTCCAGGTATAAACTGGCTGTTGGTCTCCAGGAACAAAGAGCCCCAGGTGCTGGCTAATGCTAGTAAAGGCTGTGTGCAAATGGGAAAATCCGGACAGCCGCACTCCAGGAAATTATAATCCAAACTTCTTTATTTTAAAATCAGGCACATGTCATACAGTACATCAAAGGCAGAGAGTATAGACAGGCAGTTTACGCGTTTCGCACTATATCAAGTGCTTACTCTATGCCCAAGAGGGTTAAGGCAGGGCTGGAAAATAATGGTGGCCGCAGAAAATATTGACACTTTGGGCCCAATTTGGACATTTTCACATAGGGGTATACTCACTTTTGTTGTCAGCGGTTTAGACATTAATGGCTGTGTGTTGAGTTATTTTGAGGTGACAGAAAATGTACACTGTTAAACAAACTGTACACTCACTACTTTACATTGTAGCAAAGTGTCTTTTCTTCAGTGTTGTCACATGAAAAGATATGATAAAATATTTACAAAAATGTTAGGGGTGTACTCACTTTTGTGAGATAATATATATATATATATATATATATATATAAAATATATAATATCTATATATCTATCTATATATCTATCTATATATATATATATATATATATATATATATATATATATATATATAGTATTATATAAATATTATACACATACATACACACACACACACACACACATACACACACCTCATTCGTGGCCATTAGTGCACCATAGGGATAATACCTTGTAAATGAAGGTGTGTGGCCAGAGCAGGATAAAAACACCCAACTATCTATATTTGTACAAGAGATAGCTTACTCACTGAGGGGCCTTCCCCAGAGAATGGTGTATTGATGAACTGTGGTCAGAAAGATGCTGACAAGAGGGGTAGGAATGGTCTAGAAAAATTGGGAAAACATGTATATATAAGTGTAGGTGTCCCAATAGCCAATTATGTGAAGCTATCAACTAATCAGTTATCTGAAAAAGCCAGCCCATATGTAAGCTGCAAAACTGAATGTAAAAATACCTTAGGCTTGATTGCAGGCTTTGTTACAAATGCAGATTATGGAAAATCCACTATACTCAAAGATCTATGTGTAGCACTTACCCCCGAAGGAGCTGCTGAATTTTGATTGGGTCTGTACTCTGATATACGCCCCCTTAAATTTGACTCAGTTCCCTTGACACAGCTGTGGTGTAATGTTAGTATGCAGCAGAAACTTAAAGACAATTTCACAATATGAAATATATTATACCTTTTGCCTTTACATTTTATCTCCAGCTCGGCACCTGGTCAGAAATCTCAAAAGAAACAACACTCCACACAATGGGACTTAACCAAGATTAATGTTTTTACTGTACCTGGTTCTGGATAATGATTACAACAGTTGTACTGTCAGACCAACGTAATGAGACAGTCAACAGATTTTTTAAAAAACGTACTACACGCATTAAAGTTGTTCAAATTAATCTCTTAGTGATGCAGGTATGGAATGGGGCCAATGACAGAGTGAAACTGACTTCACTATGAGCACTGCCCCACTCTCAACACACTTGTCTATGTAAAAGAGAAAATTGTAATCTTCATAAAGCATAACACAATTTCTAGGAAGCTCTAATTGATTAATATTGCAATTACTCTGAGGTATAATAAAATGCAAAGCCTTGCGTTTTATGAGACAGTCCTTCTTTTCTTCTTTCTTCTGCTAGCTAATCATGTACTTTTAATTATAATCCAGTAGTTAACAATTCCAGAGTCAAAGCAAACTGAATAGTGAACTAATGTTGCAGTGCAGCAGCACTGCAACTATCTCTGGTGCGAGTAACACAGTGTCAGAATTTTAATGGAGTACAGGCTTGAGGCCTATAGTGAACTCAGCCTTAATTCTTTGGATTTCCTCTGTGGGACTACAGGTCCCAGCAACCCTGTGTTATAGGTACAGGTGATGTGAAGGTGTGTCAATGAAACTTTGGACAGCTGCCCTCTCACCCAACTAGGTTCGCAGGATATGACAGTTCTGCTCCGGTGCACGCGATCTGGTTTCCAGCCTGCTGACACTGCTACACCACTCTGCTTTTCCATTCACAAGATGACTCGGAGTTACCTCCGTCAAAGATCTCTGGATCCTCCCCGATCCAGCCACACTGCTGCTCCAGCCCGCTGTGGTGTGAACTCCTCCTCGGCTTTAAGTTCTCTCTGTACAATGTAGGCCGCGGCTCTGTGGAACACACACATTCACAGAGCCCTGCTGACTTGCCATGCGTCCCAGGAACAAGAGACCAAGATGGCCGCGCCAGAGCCTTTTATAGCCCTCCCAGAATGCAGTTCAGTCTCTTGAGGCTCATGGGAGGTCACTAAGCATTCTGGGTAGGTCAAGTTAATGTTCCAAAGTAAACAAACAAAACACTTTCTGTCATCTTTTATCCAGAAATAAAATGTAATTTGTTCCATAATTTGGCCGCTAGATGGCGCCAAATACCAAGCAATAACATAACATAAAATTATTGAACAAAAATGTGACCGCTACATATGTAAGGCCCTCTAATGGGACAGTCAAGGGAGTCTCCATTAAAGAGTGGCGGTGTTCCCTCAATGAGGGAAAGTAAGCTGCATGGGGAAATCGACTGATCGGACATTTTCCGTCGGAATTTCGAAACAAGCAAAATTGGAGAGCTGTATCTCAAATTTTCCGACAACAAAATCTGTTTTCGGAAATTCCGATCGTGTGTACACAATTACGACGCACAAAATTCCATGCATGCTCGGAATCAAGCAGAAGAGCTGCACTGGCTATTGAACTTCATTTTTCTCGGCTCGTCGTACGTGTTGTACGTCACCGTGTTCTTGACATTCGGAATTTCCGACAACTTTGTGTGACCGTGTGTATGCAAGACAAGTTTGAGCCAACATTCGTCGGAAAAAAAATCCACGGTTTTGTTGTCGGAAAATCCTATCGTGTACTGGGCATTAGTGTACTTATGGTCGACTTTAGGAAGGGTGATACTTATTAGATATAACTGATGTAAATATTTTTTAATACACGGAACATACATATTCCTTTTTTCCAAACATGGAACATTATGCTTTATGGCCATTTAAACTCCTTAATAGTTTCAAAGAAGTATGTATAATATAGTTAGTTATTATATTCCAATGCAACTGTATACTACATTTATATGAAGGTTTTTATTATTATTTTTTTTTTAAAGCTTTACACCCTGAGCACTGCATATGTCAAACACTCTTTAGGCTAGACAAGCAACAAACAAAACAGATTGTTCTCTCAAGCAATAAACAGAACATTAATTAAACATGTATGGAGCAACATTAATCTTGCATAACAGAGAAAGTGTTCATATTAATATTTTTTGTGGATGCCTGAATAATAAGTTAGGATAGTGTCTAACATTTTAAATTCACCAAAGGTTTTTACTGGGAATGCTCTGTAGTTTTTAAATAGGGCAATGTACAATAAAGCTTTTTACAGTTCTGATGAATTAAATTAGCAGCAAACATCATTGTGGCCATGAAAATCTGCAAGATAATTCTATTCACTATGACTGCAGTGACATACCCTTCTTACCCCCTTTTTATTAGATGCTTTGATTATATGCCTAACAATGCTATCTAAAGAGTCACTTGAGAAAACAGATCTACTAGCATAGCAAGTTGCAAAAGCTTTTCTTTAACCGCTTCCATACCGCGCAAATTCCAGCACTCCTCTCCTATATGTAAAAATCATATTTTTTTTGCTAAAATATAACTCAGAACCCCCAAACATTATATATATATATATTTTTAGCAGATACCCTAGGGATAAAAATGGCAGTCATTGCATCTTTTTTCGAAAGCATTTTCATAAATAAAAACAAAACAGTAAAGTTAGCCCAATTTTTTTGCATAATGTGACAGATGATGTTACGCTGAGTAAATAAATACCTCACATGTCACGCTTTAAAATTGCGCACACTCGTGGTATGTTGCCAAACTTCGGTATTTTAAAATCTCCATAGGCGATGCTTTACATTTTTTTACAGGCTACATATTTAGAGTTACAGAGGAGGTCTAGTGCTAAAATTATTTCTCTCACTCTAACGTTCGCGGTGATACCTCACATGTGTGGTTTGAACATTGTTTACCTTGTTGAATGGGTGCGACTTATGTATGCGTACGCTTTCATTTATTTTGTATTGTTTATTTTATTTGTATTTTTTTATTTTTACACTTTTTTTATCACTTTTATTCCTATTACAAGGAATGTAAACATCCCTTGCAATGGGAATAGTGCGTGATCGGTCCTCTTTATGGAGAGATGTGGGGTCTATAAGACCCCACATCTTTCCTTCAGGCTGGAAAGCATCAGATCAGAAAAATGAACGCTCTGACGCTTTCCAGCTGAGAAAACGGCTTTGTTTAGTTCGTTTGGCCCGGACGTGACATCATAACTTCGTGCCCGGGCCTCCAAGAGTCATAGAGATTGCCAGGGACCATCTGTCCCTTGGAAATCTCTATGTCTTCCTTCCGGCACTGGTGTTTCATCAGATTAGGCGACCCGTCAGAATTTGTAATGGAAGTGACGTTCCGTCGCCGCCATCTTGCTACACCCCGCACTCCTCCACAGTAAGGGTACACTGAGAAGGGGGCAAGCGGACATCTTGTTACACCCACCGGAGTTTTGCATTTTACACTTATTTTTAACAGTAAACAGAGCTTATAAGGTGAAATACAGTATTTAGAAATCCGACGGACTGTTTAGATGTTCAATTTAAAACACAGCGGCAAACCTGCTGATCGCACAGGTTTGCTAATCTGACAGAACACCTCTGATTTTATAATTCAACATGTAAACAGTCAGACGGATTTCTAAATAGTGTATTTCACCATATAAGCTCCGTTTACTGTTAAAAATAAGTGTGAAATGCAAAACTCCGGTGGGTGAAACAAGATGTCCACTTGCTTCCTTCAAAGTGTATCCTTACTGTGGAGGAGTGTGGGGTGTAGCAAGATAGCGGCAATAGAAAATCACTTCCATCACTTTCTGATGGGTCGCAAAATCTGATGAAGCACCGGTGGATTCCTACTCCGGGTCCCCGATCGCACGGGAGAGCCCGGAGAAGCACCGGAGGGCAGCGGGAGGGGAGTATGTCCCCTCCCATTGCCAGTAAGAATGATCAAGCTGCTGAAGAGCTGCTATGATCATTCCTGGTGTAGGGAATAGCCAGCGGAAAAACACAATATCTGGATGATGCCTATAGCTGCAGGCATCATTCAGATATCACCACTGAAAACCGAGGACATCATATGATGGCCTGCGGTATGGAAATGGTTAAAACTATATGAACGCTATTAAATTATTTTAAAATGAGCCACTGACATTAAAAGGGAAGTAAACTTTGATTTGTGTTGTTTAAGCTGACATAACAACTAAAGAAGATCCAAAGCATGTATTCAGAGAAATAAGCAAGATTGATAGAATAATTTATATTTTTTGTCTATGCATATTTACCCACCATAAGATTAAAGTGTATTTTTGACCAGGCTATGGATATTCAAATATGTATCAATTCCTAACAAATATTGAATGAGCTCAAAGCTTAACTGACTCAAGGTTGAAGCCAAGCTGGAAAAAACAGTACTATTTCTTTCACTAACAGATGTGCCTGCTGGGTGCACTGTATAAACTGTATGTAGCACCAGCTACAAACAGTATGCCTTGCTGTGTTCTGGCAATGAGAAAAGAACTTCTCATTGAGCTTCCAAAACAAAAGTGAGTTGAGTTGAGCACTGTGCAGCCATTCACAGGAAGATTGTATTCTATGAATGGAAACAAAGCTTGCTCTGATTGGCTGATGCCGAGACTGGGAAATTATCTGCCTGCCTCTCTGCCTCAGCTAATCAGAGGAAGCTTTGTAGTTATTAATTTACCACAAAGATTCTTGTGAATGACTGATCAGTGCTTGACTGGATTTTGATCTGTGAGCAGGATAGGAAATTGATATTGCATTCAGTTTAACTACTTCAGCCCTGGAAGATTTAGCTGCTCAGTTATACTGCGGCAGAATTGCTCCCCTGTGCGAGCCACCATAGCTGTACATCGGTCCTTTAAGACACTGTAGGAGGCACGCGTGTGACCGCGATCACAACAGAGCAAGAACCAGGATCTGTGTGTGTAAACACACAAATCGCGGTTCTCTCAGGGGAGAGGAGAGAGACTAAGTCTAAGACTAAGTATGAACACCAATCTCTCTCCTCCCCTAGTCAGTCCCATGCCCCACACAGTTAGAACACGCTGAGGGAACATAGCTAACCCCTTGATCGCCCCTAGTGTTAACCCCTTCCCTGCCAGTGACATTTATACAGTAATCAGTGCTTTTTCATAGCACTTATCACTGTATAATTGTCAATGGTCCCAAAAATGTGTCAAGTGTCCAATTTCTCCTCTGCAATATCGCAGTCCTGATAAAAAAATATAAGAAAAAAGAAAAACAAGAAAAAGAAAAAAAAAACTGAACAAACAATCCCCACGAAAAAAGAAAAACCTAAAGAGTCAATTCTGGAATTGAATGAGCTCACTCCCCCGGCTCTATAAGAAGAAATATATTCCAATTAACTTCCATTTACCTGGTACTATTCCCTGAGCAGTGTTTATATTTATTTGGGTCTTTGTGAGTCTTGTTCAAATTTTTGCACTTTATTTTTGGTGTTTTTTTTCTTCTTCTTTTTTAGTTTTTTTTTCTTTACAGTTATACTGAATATGCACACCGGGTTTCGAATGTGATCAGAGTGAGTTTCCTTCTATGTTAAAACAGCGAGCTGCTGAGAGCCTGAGTCAGCTGCTCCTGTCCCCTCCACAGCCCAGTGCTCCAGTGAGGGGCAAATTAGAGTGGTGTGAACAGTCAGGGGAGGGCTGGCAGCCTTAAGCCTGGGGGCCCAAGTCCAGTCGAGTGGCCCATTGTACCACCTAATCAACTCACCATCCATGCCCACCTGGTTTTATAACGGATATTGATGTTATGAAGCAAGACAAATATGACACAGCATGACCCCGATCCTGGTAAAGAGCCGACGCGGCTGTTTACCCATGTGATCGGCTGTGTCCAATAACAGCCAATAACATGTAAATGACAGCGTGTGAGGAGAGCTGATCAGCTGCATCTCCTTGCAGGGGAGACTGTACAGATAATCAGGGCACTGATTACAGCGCAGCCCTAGCAGAGCCCAGCAAGTGACACCAGTCTGTGCCCATCAGTGACACCAATCAGTGCTGCCTTTCAGTTCCCATCAGTGCTGCCCATCATTACCACCCATCAGTGCCCCTATCAGTGCCACCAATTAATGCTAATCATTGCCACCCATCAGTACTCAACAGTATCGCCCATACATGCCGCTTATCGGTGCCACCTATCAGTGCCACCCATTGGTGCCGCTACCTATCAGTCCCACCCATCAGTCCCACCCATCAGTGCCGCCTATCAGTGCCCATCAGTACAGCCTATCAGTGCCACCTATCAGTGTTAAAAATATAGAGAAAAACTCCACGCTCAAGATAGCAACAATATTATAACAATATTATAACAGGTTGCAGCTTCCCCTAATCAGTCCCTGAGATGGAACTGAAGAAAGTAATGATGTGCAGGTGTGGGGTTAGTGGCGCTACCTACTGGCTAACATATAAGGATAAATATAGTGGCAATGTGCATGCCAGTGGTGACTGCATGTAGGGGAGGGTTAGTTGCCCTGATAATGCAGGCTCCGTGCATCCATACCAATGTGTGCAAATAAAGAAAAATGGAAAAAATTATACAATACATAAATAAAAATAAATGTTAAGTGGATCCCAATAAACCTCACATATATGTGTATAATAATAGCATTAGGAAAAAAACCTCATGGGGTCCATATACCATCAAAAACCTATTGTCCAAAAAATAGAAAATGTATATACATTTTATACATTATAAAATGTGCAAAAAATATATATGTATAAAACCCAAAAAAGAGCAAAGTCCAATGACACATATGTGTAGTCATAAACCGTAAAAGAAAAATTCAGCATAAAGATGAAAAATATAAAATGTATATAAGAAAAAAATTATTAGTGAAGTTCCAAATTAACCAGCATAAATCAAAAAAAAGTCCAAAGTGCTCAAATGACTCAGAGTTTAGAGCCTCTGCCTCTGGCGTGGCTACGCTACTACGTCATTTCCGGTACGGAAGTAGGGGGCTGGACCGCAGGTGGAGCACAAGCTGCGAACCAGTGCCCTTACATATTGCCTTTTTCATTGTGCTTATAGGTTTCCCTGCATAGGGACACTTTTTGTTTTTGTTTTTAATAAATACTATTTTTTTAAATACTACACAATGGAAGGCCTATCTCTTTCTATGAGGATCTAACTATGAACAGCTGACTAATTAACTGTGGGAAAAGTGACCAGGAAGACTCCCTTGGATACCCTTACTGGGTGGAGTGAGCTGCTGAGGCCCTACAGACCACAGATACCACATGCAGACTACGAGGAGAGATACCAGGAACTACCCCAGGCTATCTATACTTGCCCATTATCCCTGCAGGGGTGCAGGGAGCTGGTGAGTAGGGACCCATCAGGGGGAGCACAGAAGTCACTTGATTCTCAGAACACAAGAATCACTTAGGCTCGATTCACACAGGGGCAACACGACTTCAACGCGACTTTGCAACGCGACTTCAACACGACTTGTGGATCCGACTTTGCCCTGCGACATGTGTCCGACTTTTAATGAACGGGGATCCGACTTGGATCCCCGCCACTGTGTTTGGTATGAATCTTTAGGGGGAACTCTGTGCCAAATTTTAAATAAAAAACCGGCATGGGTTCCCCCTCCAGGAGCATACCAGGCCCTTGGGTCTGGTATGGACCTTGAGGGGAACCCCCTACACCGAAAAAACGGCGTGGGGGGTCCCCCCCAATCCATACCAGACCCTTATCCGAGCACGCAGCCCGGCCGGACAGGAATGGGGGTGGGGACGAGCGAGCGCCCCCCCCTCCTGAACTGTACCAGGCCGCATGCCCTCAACATGGGGGGTTAGTGCCTTGGGAGAGGGGGCGCGTTGCGGGCCCCCCCACCCCAAAGCACCTTGTCCCCATGTTGATGAGGACAAGGGCCTCTTCCCGACAACCCTGGCCGTTAGTTGTCGGGGTCTGCGGGCGGAGGGCTTATCGGAATCCGGGAGCCCCCTTTAATAAGATCCCGGCCCCCCACCCTATGTGAATGAGTATGGGGTACATCGTACCCCTACCCATTCACCTAGGGAAAAAGTGTCAATTTAAAAAAAAAACTACACAGATTTTTAAAGTATTTTATTAGACAGCTCCGGGGGTCTTCTTCCGACTTCGGGGGTCTCTCCGGTTCTTCTCCGCGCTCTCCGGGTCTTCTGCCGGGCTCCTCCGCTCTCTTCTGCTCTTTTGCCGCTCTTTTGCTAAAGCGGAGGAGCCCGGTCTTCAATCTTCTGCCCTCTTCTCTTCTTCTGATGTTGACACGACGCTCTCTCCGGCTAGAATGGTCTTTGTGCGCTCTGCTCTGACTTATATAGGCGGTGACCCCGCCCCCTTATGCCGTCACAGTCCCTGGGCATGCTGGGACTATGACGACATAAGGGGGCGTGGTCATCGGGTGATGACCACGCCCCCTAAAACGTCACAGTCCCAGCATGCCCAGGGACTGTGATGGCATAAGGGGGCGTGGTCACCACCTATATAAGTCAGAGCGGAGCGCTCAGAGTGCATTCTAGCCCCAGAGAGCGTCGTGTCAACATCAGGAGAAGAGGGCAGAAGGCAGAAGATTGAAGACCGGGCTCCTTCGCTATAGCAAAAGAGCGGCAAAAGAGCAGAAAATAGCGGAGGAGCCCGGCAGAAGACCCGGAGAGCGCGGAGAAGAACCGGAGAGACCCCCGAAGTTGGAAGAAGACCCCCCGGAGCTGTCTAATAAAATACTTTAAAAACTGTGTAGTGTTTTTTTTTTAATTGACACTTTTTCCCTAGGTGAATGGGTAGGGGTACGATGTACCCCATACTCATTCACATAGGGTGGGGGGCCGGAATCTGGGGGCCCCCTTATTAAAGGGGGCTCCCGGATTCCGATAAGCCCTCCGCCCGCAGACCCCGACAACCAACGGCCAGGGTTGTCGGGAAGAGGCCCTTGTCCTCATCAACATGGGGACAAGGTGCTTTGGGGTGGGGGGGCCGCAGCACGCCCCCCTCCCCCAAGGCACCAACCCCCCCATGTTGAGGGCATGCGGCCTGGTACGGTTCAGGATGGGGGTGGGGCGCCCGCTCGTCCCCCACCCCTATTCCTGTCCGGCCGGGCTGCGTGCTCGGATAAGGGTCTGGTATGGATTGGGGGACCCCCCACGCCGTTTTTTCGGCGTAGGGGGTTCCCCTCAAGATCCATACCAGACCCAAGGGCCTGGTATGCTCTTGGAGGGGGAACCCATGCCGGATTTTTATTTAAAATTTGGCGCGGAGTTCCCCCTCAAGATCATCTGAGCACAAGTCGCATGCCGAAGTCGGATCATGCGAGACGGCGATCCGACTTTGATCCGACTTCAATGATAGTCAATGGGCTGAAGTCGGATCAAAGTCGGATCAAAGTAGTACAGGGAGTACGCTCTGAAGTCGGAGCGACTTCAGTAGCGTCTATTAAGACGCTAGCGTTCACTCCCATTGAGACTATTTCTGGGGCGACTTGAGGGCGTACAAGTCGGATCCCAAGTCGCCCCAGTGTGAACCGACCCTTAAGCACTTTGGACTTTTTTTAAATTTTTGCTGGTTAATTTGGAACTTCACTAATATTTTATATATATATTTTTCTTATATACATTTTATATTTTTCATCTTTATGCTGAATTTTTCTTTTACAGTTTATGACTACACATATGTGTCACTGGACTTTACTGGTTTTTGGGTTTTATACATATATATTTTTTGCACATTTTATAATGTATAAAATGTATATACATTTTCTATTTTTTGGACAATAGGTTTTTGATGGTATATGGACCCCATGAGGTTTTTTTCCTAATGCTATTCTTATGCACATATATGTGAGGTTTATTGGGATCCACTTAATATTTATTTTTAGTTGTGTATTGTATAATTTTTTCCATTTTTCTTTTTTTCACACATTGGTATGGATGCACGGAGACTGCATTATCAGGGCAACTAACCCTCCTGTACATGCAGTCACCACTGGCATGCACATTGCCACTATATTTATCCTTATATGTTAGCCAGTAGATAGCGCCACTAACCCCACATCTGCACATTATTACACCTATCAGTGCTGCCCATCAGTGCCATCTATCAGTGCTGCCCTTCAGTGCCACCCATCAGTGCTGCCTATCAGTGCCCATCAGTGCTGCCTATCAGTGCCCATCAGTGCTGCCCAGTGCCACCTATCAGTGCCGCCTATCAGTGCCGCCCATCAGTGCCACCTATCAGGGTCACCTATCAGTGCCCATCAGTGCCACCACCTATCAGTGCCACCTTTCAGTACCCAGTGCCACCCATCAGTGCTGCCCATCAATGCCACCTATTAGTGCCCAGTGCCACCCATCAGTGCCACCTATCAGTGCTCAGTGTCGCCCATAAGTGCCGCTCATCAGTGGCACCTATTACTGCCCATCAGTGCTGTCTCATCAGTGTCCATCTTACAAAAGAAAAACTTATTTTTTTTCAAAATTTTCTGTCATTTTTCATTTTTTAGCAAAAAATAAAACCCCAGAGGTGATTAAATACCACCAAAAGGCCCTTCAGGTCTGGTATGGATTTTAAAGGAAACCCTGCACCAAAATTAAAAAAAAATGGCTTGGGGGTCCCCCCAAAAATCCATACCAGACCCTTATCTGAGCATGCAACCTGGCAGGCTGCAGGAAAAGAGGTGGGACGAGAGAGCGCCCCTCTCCTGAACCATACCAGGTCACATGCCCTCAACATGGGGAGGGTGCTTTGGGGTAACTCCCCAAAGCACCTTGTCCCCATGTTGATGGGGACAAGGGCCCCCAGAATCTGCCCGCCCTGTTTGAAATGGTAACGGGTATCCGTACCATTTCACAAAAAGTGTTAAAATGTTAAAAAACCACAAGACACACTTTGGGACAAGTCCTTTTTAAAAAAATAAAAATGTCCCACGAAGTCCATTCATCTTCTTCTCTCGCTCCGCTGATGGACCAAAAATAAAAAAAACTCACAGGCCGCCACCGATCCGCCTCCATGGGAGGCTCCTACTGTCTGACGCGTCCTCGCAGGTGGGGTCACACGGTGATGTACCCGGGTGACCCCACGCTGACACACGGGGACTTCCCAATGGCTTCCCTGTGGGGGGGCGGGGTCACTGCCCTCAGTTATATAAGAATTGTCACCTGCGAGAATGTGTTAGACAGTGGGAGCCTCCCGTGGAGGCGGATCGGTGGCGGCCTGAGGGGTTTTTTTTTCGGTCCGCCGGCGGAGCGAGAGCAGAAGATGAATGGACTTTGTGGGACATTTTTATTTTTTAACAAAGGACTTGTCCCAAAGTGTGTCTTGGTTTTTTTTTTTACATTTTGACACTTTTTTGTGAAATGGTATGGGTACAATGTACCCGTTACCATTTCAAACAGGGGGGGCTGGGATCTGGGGGTCCCCTTGTTAAAGGGGGCTTCCAGATTCCGATAAGCCCCCCGCACGCAGACCCCCACAACCACCGGGCATGGGTTGTGGGGAAGAGGCCCTTGTTCCCATCAACATGGGGGCAAGGTGCTTTGGGGGCTACCCCAAAGCACCTTCCCCAGGTGGAGGGCATGTGGCCTGGTAGGTTCAGGAGGGGGGGCGCTCTCTTATCCCCCCTTTTCCTGTGGCCTGCCAGGTTGCGTGCTCGGATATGGGTCTGGTATGGATTTTTGGGGGGCCCCCATGCCATTTTTTTTTTATTTTGGCGTGGGGTTCCCCTTAAAATCCATACCAGACCTGAAGGGGGGTTGAGGGGTTCCCCTATGCCATTTTTTTTAATTGGCACAGAGTTCCCCTTAATACCCATACCCAGACCCAAAAGGCCTGGTAGGGAATTTGGGGGGACCCCCTCACAATTTTTTTTTTAATTTTAGTTTGGGGGTTCCCCTTAATATTCATACCAGACCCAAAGGGCCTGGTAATGGACCATGCCCTTTTTTTTTCAATGACTTTCATCTGTATTGCCAGGACAGACAATTCATTATAGCCACAAGTACTTTTGAATTACTTTTTTCCTTTAGAAATGTCATTTTGTGCAGGGACTGTTCTAAACACGGGAAAAATGCGCCACTTTACAGGCATACTATAGACATCCCCGAGGTACGAAATTTAAAGGAATATTTCACTTTTATTGTTTTACTTTAAGCATTATTAAAATCACTGCTCCAGAAAAAACTGCCATTTTTAAAACTTTTTTTGCATTGATCAATGTCTCCTGTGGCAGGACCCAGGTCCCCAAACACTTTTTATGACAACACCATGCTTATAAGCCTTTAAAATGAGCACCTTTGATTTCTCCTCTAGACAATTCATTATAGCCGTGAGTAGTTTTAAATGACTTTTTTTCCTTTAGAAATGTCATTTTGTGCAGGGACTGTTCTAAACACTGAAAAAATGCACCACTTTACAGGTATACTATAGACACCCCCGAGTATGAAATTTAAAGGAATATTTCACTTTTATTGTTTCACTTTAAGCATTATTAAAATCACTGCTCCCAAAAAAACGGCTGTTTTTAAAACTTTTTTTGCATTGATATATGTCCCTTGGGACAGGACCCGGGTCCCCAAACACTTTTTATGACAATAACTTGCATATAAGACTAAAAAGATGCACAATAAAGATAAATTGTGTATGTGATTCTGCGCAACAACTTCTCCATAAATCGTGCTAATGCATAAAGCTGGACACCTAATAAAGTTCCTCAAAGTATGGAACCAAAGTAAATAAATTATAAATCAAAAGTGAATGTCCTTCAATAATATGAAAAAAACATAAAAAATGTGAATCAAAGTGACTTCAGTGCTGCTCAATCACATAAATCGCATACAAAAAACATACATAAACTGTGATTGATTCAGTGAACATGCGTTGATGGGTGATCTGGTGACTTTTCGTGGCAATGGATGCCCACTAGGGGCTCCCAGAACTCTCACCTCAGTGACACAAAAGAAGTGCCTGTGTGCATTCAGTGGGTCTGTGCTTGTTCTGGTCCGGTCTAGTGTTGGCGTCCTGTTCCGTCTCAGGGGAGAAGACGCTTCCTCCGGTAGATGGGCTCCACATAAGGGTAGTTAGAAGCAAAGGACTCCAATATAGTTAAGCCAAGGAATTTATTAAAAATTATAACTGCTTACATAAAAGCAAACAACGATGCGCCAAACAACAGTAAAAAACAGCGTGTTAGCGGTCCTCGCTACGTCACTTCCGGTCCGCACTACGTATTTCTGGTTACGTCCTACGCGTTACGTCATATCACGTGACTTCCTCAGGGCCCTGTGCAAATAGTTTATGGCTTTTGCATGTTTCATGTCTAGGACTGGTTTTAGAGTTTACTCATTACAATTTCCAGTATAGGGAAACACATAAAAAGAGAGTATCACGATTCAGTGTTAGAGAGGGAGCCGGTGAGTCACTGGGAGTTATTTTTACCCATGCATTGTTAAATGATCCACTAATAAATTGCCTTTAATAACATTTCCCTTGGAAGCATTTTTTAGCTTAATGAATTAATGAATTAATTCATTAATTAATGTTCTATTCTTTCCCTGTTACAGATCTTTATATGATTGTATTTTTGTAAATGCAGTAAATCTACATTACATACTTTATCCTACATACTTAGGATAGGGCATTTTCCTCCATTAATACAATATTTGGATATTTCATGTACTGTTCCCTCCGTGTTTACAGCAATGGAGCAGTGTATTCATTTTATGTCAGATGTAATAGATTAAAGATTGTCCTTCGCGCTGGTGGATGATAAAGGGTGGAGTGGCCAAATAATAAAAAATGGGTAGTGATATGTGAAGTAAGTGATAATATTGCAGCAAAATGAGGGTGTTCACACCAAACATTTAATATCATGAATATTTGAATAAATTTCGCGCAATATAAAACCAAAATAAACTGTGTAGATAAATATATAAAGTGCATATTATAATGTGAATGTGGGACACTGGTGACTAATTGGTGTTAGTGCTAGGATCAAGGATCTCTATTATGCACTATAGTAATCGCTGCTATCTGCCAATATAGTAGTAATAATCAAATAATTGCAGTAAATACTAGAATAGTAAACATGCCACCCTGTAACTAGCATGCAAGAATAAACAATGGCAAATCCTGGTGGATAAAAAAACCCATAAAATCTTCTAAAAATGCTAATCAAATGTTAAAGTATTATTAATGCCACCCTGTAATCTGCATAAAAGAATACGTGCATAAAAAATTGATTCCTGGTGAATAAAACGAATGAAATCTTCTAAAATCCACAATCGAAAAATGTGCAGTAAAACATAAGTGCAACCTTAAAAGATACACATATAAATAGTGATCATTCAAAATAAGTGTAAAAAGTCAGTTTTGGTGCTACAATAGAGTGCAAGTATTCAAGTGACGAAGTGCTTTAAACAAAAGTGAGTGAGTATTTATATATGAACAAAAAAATCTGTGAAAAGTTCTTCTATTTGATCTTGAAAATTAAAATGTGACAAATATGTATCCTTCTGCTGCTGGTGTCTCCTAGTGTGGTCTCACAGAACCCTCACCTTCCATTGGTAGTAATCAGGCATTCAGTAGTATGTCTTTAAGGTGTGGGAGTGGTCTCTGGCAGCCTTTTCTTTCTTTGTTATTTTCTCTCCTCCAACATTCCCTCTATACAGCTCCGCTCTGGTAAATTGGTGATGACATCACATTGAGCAATGAAAGCTGCTTCTTGAAACAGGAACAAGGTCACAGAATGCTTTAGCAGGAGCAAGGCTACAGGGGCAGACAGTCAGCTGACTTTTAAACTTCTAGAAATTTCTACAGTTGATCAGGTGATACAATGAACATACAGGGTTCATTGGAGTAGCATAGGAAAATAATAAAAAACAATAACAGATGATCTACATTGGCTGGGAGAGTTCAAAGGGACAGATAGGTGGGCAACCGTGTAGTCCAGAGACGTCCAATGCTTCACACACACAAGAGACACCCAGATGTTTAAACCAGCAGGAGCGTAACACTATCTTTCACTGTGCTGGTAGAGATGCAGACATCAGAGCGGCAGTCCTCAGACTACCATAGTAGTAGTAGTAGTAGCCCCTGGAAGACGTCACCTCTGACGAAACGGCGTAGGGAGGAGCGACGTGCTGACGTCACCACGATCCTCGCTGATCCCGGAAGACACGGGCAGCAGTGTGCAGCCGGCCGGCAATTGTTTATGCGATTTTGATTTCTACTATAATGTGAGTGTGATTCCTTTACTTTTTTTTAAATAAAGTGTTTAAACTTGTTACGCTATGGGAGCCTTTGTTACTTATTTTTCATGACAACCGAGTGACCATTCGCCACACAGAGGACTCCCATCCTAGAAGTTTATGAGTGTCACCTTCTGGGTCTGTACCCGAGGCTGGGGTTATACAGCCATATGCCTGCTTGATCTCCTGAAAAGAGATCTTAGGAGTCGGGGACATCTTTCTACATAGGTGGAGGAGTTTTTTCTATCATCACTGAACCCTGGGTGATTTAATCATATGCTATACACCATTCGGATGTTCACCACTCTCTTCCTGGCATAAATCTTGCTCTTATATGAACTATATACTTTTGTGCACTTTGCAGTTTGGACTTTACGTTGTTTATCATTTTTTTGGTTATTATTGTGTGGGTCATGTCATCACTGTTATAATTCACGCATAGAAATGGATATTTGTCAAAATGCATTTATTATTTTATTCGTTTTATGTCATTTATTGCAGCGCAGCCTTTAAATTTTGATTTTACAACCTTGCCTTGGTGCCACAACATTATTCTAACTCGGCTCTCCAGTTTAACCATAACCACTAAGAAAGTTAAACTACTTTATGCAAAAATGGAAAAGTCTATGCAGAAACGTAGCTAAACTTTCTCAAGTTCATTACCGTCTTTTTAACAGGCAATATAAAAAGCACCAAGTCCCTCTGGATTAAATTCTTTTTTATGTAATTGTAATGTTCTGATGAAACTAGTATTTTTTTCTTTTTTGCGTGTTAAATCTACATTTTGCTAACGTTGCTTTCCCTTGGTAGTTAATTTAAAAACTACTGTTCTTTTCTAGAAAATAACTTCTTTGCAAGTGTAGACAAAAGTGCAAAAAGTTACTCTATCATTGCCTGCAAATGAAACGTGGTTCGTATTAGTGAATACAGCACTATAGCAAGGGAATAAATAGATAGTCTGGCATCTTTTAAGATCTCACTAAACCTTTAGATGTATAGAAAATGCAACATTGTCTTCACTTACTAATATGTTAAAAAGTCATATATTTTATATGCTACTTTAGCATAAATAAGGTAAATGTGCACTTTGCAAAGTGACTGTTAGTGAATAAAGTTGTGCTTGTAATATCCAATTATTTGGTAGAAAAAAATACTGTTTTTAACTATGAAACATTATTGGGTATTCAATATAAGCACAGCTTCATCCTATTCTCTGATATATACCGTTCAAAGTAAATATTCACTTTAAATAAGGTGGACATGACTGAACAATGGATCTGCTTTAAAACTTTAAAACCCTCAAGCCACCATAGCACAGTATATATATATATATATATATATATATATATATATATATATATATATACATATATATGTATATATATACACAGTGGGGACAGAAAGTATTCAGACCCCCTTACATTTTTCACTCTTTGTTATATTGCAGCCATTTGCTAAAATCATTTAAGTTCATTTTTTTCCTCATTAATGTACACGCAGCACCCCATATTGACATAAAAACACAGATTTGTTGACATTTTTGCAGATTTATTAAAAAAGAAAAACTGAAATATCACATGGTCCTAAGTATTCAGACCTTTTGCTGCGACCCTCATATATTTAACTCAGGTGCTGTCCATTTCTTCTGATCATCCTTGAGATGGTTCTACACCTTCATTTGAGTCCAGCTGTGTTTGATTATACTGATTGGACTTGATTAGGAAAGCCACACACCTGTCTATATAAGACCTTACAGCTCACAGTGCATGTCAGAGCAAATCAGAATCATGAGGTCAAAGGAACTGCCTGAAGAGTTCAGAGACAGAATTATGGCAAGGAACAGATCTGGCCAAGGTTACAAAAAAGTTTCTGCTGCACTTAAGGTTCCTAAGAGCACAGTGACCTCCATAATCCTTAAATGGAAACATTTGGGACGACCATAACTCTTCTTAGAGCTGGCCGTCTGGCCAAACTGAGCTATCAGGGGAGAAGAGCCTTGGTGAGAGAGGTAAAAAAGAACCCAAAGATCACTGTGGCTGAGCTCCATAGATTCAGTCAGGAGATGGGAGAAAGTTGTAGAAAGGCAACCATCACCGCAGCCCTCCACCAGTCAGGGCTTTATGGCAGAGTGGCCCGACGGAAGCCTCTCCTCAGTGCAAGACACATGAAATCCTGCAAGGAGTTTGCTAAAAAACACCTGAAGGACTCCAAGATGGTGAGAAATAAGATTCTCTGGTCTGATGAGACCAAGATAGAACTTTTTGGCCTTAATTCTAAGCGGTATGTGTGGAGAAAACCAGGCACTGCTCATCACCTGTCCAAAAAAGTCCCAACAGTGAAGTATGGTGGTGGCAGCATCATGCTGTGGGGGTGTTTTTCAGCTGCAGGGACAGGACGACTGGTTGCAATCAAGGGAAAGATGAATGTGGCCAAGTACAGAGATATCCTGGACAAAAACCTTCTCCAGAAAGCTCAGGACCTCAGACTGGGCCGAAGGTTTACCTTCCAACAAGACAATGACCCTAAGCACACAGCTAAAATAACAAAGGAATGGCTTCACAACAACTCCGTGACTGTTCTTGAATGCCCAGCCAGAGCCCTGACTTAAACCCAATTGAGCATCTCAGGAGAGACCTAAAAATGGCTGTCCTCCAATGTTTACCATCCAACCTGACAGAACTGGAGAGGATCTGCAAGGAGGAATGGCAGAGGATCCCCAAATCCAGGTGTGAAAAACTTGTTGCATCTTTCCCATAAAGACTCATGGCTGTATTAGATCAAAAGGATGCTTCTACTAAATACTGAGCAAAGGGTCTGAATACTTAGGACCACTTGATATTTCAGTTTTTCTTTTTTAATAAACCTGCAAAAATGTCAACAATTCTGTGTTTTTCAGTCAATATTGGGTGCTGTGTGTAGATTAATGAGGAAAAAATGAACTTAAATGATTTTAGCAATCGGCTGCAATATAACAAAGAGTGAAAAATTCAAGGGGGTCTGAATACTCTCTGTCCCCACTGTGTGTGTGTGTATATATATATATATCTCAACAAGTGTCACATTTCACATTAAATCTCTAAATTTCCTATTGCCTTACAGCTGGCTTTACTTCAGAGGGGACCCTACTGCCAGAGACAACAGGTTGCAACAGACCAACCAATATGTGCCAGAATGCAAATGGATATGCACATGCACGCACCAATGTGGGTGGCACATTCCCTGACAGATAAGGGTACCAAATGGGCTATTTAAGCTGGATCAGCACCTAGGATCAGTGCTGTCTTGTCTACAGCTTTCCCGTGATTGACCCGTTACCTGTTATCTGCATCTGCTCCTGCGTTATTGACCCTGCTTGCTCCTGACAACGTGGGATGCAGAAAACCAAAGCCCCCCACTCAGACATTTGGCAGATTACATGGCTTTTTATCTACATGCCTTTATTCTCCACTATCATGTGAGTGTACCTCTATTAAATGTCTAATTTTCTTCCTAATACTGAACTTAGAGTGGTGCCACTTGTTCCTCTCTCTTCCTATCTACAAAGCGGCTTCTTATCTGAGAGCTGGCTGCCCTTCCATCAAAATGCTCTTCATCAGTGCATATGGACATTTTTACTTTGAACTGTTTATATCCTTTTATATATATGAATATGTACTGATTGTTGTAATGCTACCGCCCTACAGTTCCCCCCTCCATAGCACTCAACAAATATATCTCTCCTGACGATTCCTGATCTCCACCTGCACCAACCTCGGCTTGTTTTTTTGACCATTCTCCTGTCTCCGCATCTGTACCTGATCTGATCGCAGTGTGTATGACCCAGCTTGTCTGACTCTGTTTATGTTCCAGTCTATTTGGAGCTACCTAGCTACTAGCATCTGTCCATCTGCCACTGAAACCTACTCTCCCGCTGACTTTGTCTAAGTACCAGCATGTTCCTGCCCTCGGGACATCTGTTGCCACCTTGCATACTACTCAACCAGCAGCCCAGCAGCTAGCATGGCTATGGGCACTCATGTGACTCTGCACTCTTGCGCCACATGTCTACTCTACCAGGAGCCCTGAGTCAGGTGTAAAAAATGCCTTCCTCTGCAAAAACCAGGCTCTTCCTACCATGTATGTGACACATATAGTAGAGCTGTCATTGCAAGGATGTGGAGCATTCATAGAAGCTCCATAGGTGTAGCCACTGGAGACAGACTGAAAACAGAGTTTTGAGCAGTAAAAAAGGCAAGGATTCTTGGATTCTTTAGGACACATACTGGCAGAGAAAGCTTTGTTTGAGTTCCTTGAATAGCTTTTATTACCTAAAGGTTTAATAAGCTTTAACGTAACAGTTTTACATTGGATCTGGAGCATTTGTGTGAGCTCTACTGCTATACCTCTGGAAAGGCAGTTGCTGCTGAATACAGAAATAATCTTTACTTGATAAATGTGAAAGTTCTCATTTAGTCAGATCATGATATACTGTATCTAGTAGTATTTAGTCAGCATCAACTATGCTTGTTCTGTAGCTTGTCAAAGACACTTCTACAGTTCTAAAAAGTGTCAGGAAAATACACAAGCATTTATATACAAACAGGTTGCACTGACACCTTGATATGATTACCATGGAAAAGCAGATGTTGTTGTCTCAGAACAGAATAGGAGATGTGAAAATTGTGAAACCATCCTGTTCCAAGCTACATATTGATGTACTGGTTCTGGTATTTAGGTCAGGAATATAGTTTCCAACACCAGAACATCAGTCGGATCACAAAAGTCCTAACACCTCATGGCTGTCATGGGCAGGTTCCATACAAAGGTTTTGTGGATCTCTCAGAGACTCTGTACAACTGAAACATACCATTTTATATAACACCAGTATAGTTATCCAATTATCCTTAAACCTTGCTCTATTGACCTCCATTGCACCTTATGTATAATTTATAATTATTCTTTCACATATTGACTAATATTTATTTGCCCTTCAGTCTCCTTGCCCATACCAGCGTTTACACTATGCTGGTTTATTTACATGCATATTATTTTACTGCATTAGGCTTATTCGTATTTGCAGGGTCTATATATATAGATATATATATAAATATATATCTCTATATATATTATAGATATATATATATATATAGATATATATAGCTATATATATATCTATATATATATATAGATATATATATATATATATATATATATATATATACTCTTTTACTATATTTTTAGCTATCATCCAATATGGACAAGTTGAGACTCTCAGGGACACTCACATGCACCAAAGCCATGTCGGCCCTCCGCTTGTCCCCCTTGTGGGGCTACCTTTTGCTCCGCTTCCTCAGCTCCCAGGCTGGATGCCTGCTGCTGCCGCTGCCTGGGAAGTCGGTGAGAGATGATCTGGCCAGTCCATTCGTATGTATGGGGTCATACTCTAGGCCCCTCTGACCATTTGCCTCCATGCCAATTTTGTGTAACATACATTTACTTGGTTTCTTACTAGTATTGCAGATACATTTAAACATCTATCCCTGAAGAAGCGAGCGTGGTCTTGCGAAACGCACCGTGTACTATGGATGCTCGTATATACTTTTTTGATGCCTGTACACTGCTATTTATGTACCAATGTATGTGGATTGTTTTCTTTTCACACTGCGTGTATACCTCATGGGCCTGCTGTTATAACCAACATGCATGTTAAATTGCAATAAATCTGTATTTTTATTTACCTTTGGTGGATTATTGGTTAACCATACGCACCTCATTTAAAGTCCCAGGGTGATTTCTTTGTATATTTGTATTGTATTGGGGATGGAGGTGATGTTGGGTTGACACCAGACCTTGCATTATTTTTTCATACCATTTTATATGTACACATAGTAAGTGTATTTTCAGAAGGATATATTTTCATCTCTCTCCAACTAATATTTGAGATTTTATTAGAGATAAAATATTTTCCTTCTGATCTTTAAGAAAAGGAGTGTTATAGTACACAGCCTTTTGCCTTCCATCTGGGATAACACATCCCCTGGTTGATTCTACAGATGAAAGTTCTGGTGAGTTGACAATTTGCCACTGTTACCTGAACGCAAACCTACAGAAACTACTTGGCATTTGTCTATTATTTCTGGTCTCCAGGCCTGCTCTTTCCTTTCAAATTCTAATTTGCCAGCATCTATCTACTGCTGATGATTGGAATTAAAAATACCTGGGATATCAGCTAACTACTATAGTTTATTGTCACATTTCCACTATTTGTAATAGCACCCCACTTTCACTTTCATGTGCTTAATGTTACATTTCCTCTAGATGATGCATAATTGAGCCTAAATAGGTCACCCAACACGTCTGCATGGAAGGTCTCCCTGGCAGGACAAACCATCAGCAGTCCCTTGATTGATGCTTTTTTTGTGCTGAATGGTAAAATTATATTGATGGAGAGCTAGGCTCCAGTGCAACAATTTCTCATTGTCCCAGCAATTCTGAAACCAGCTAAGAGGGTTGTAGCCAGTGTTCACTGTGAATTCATGACCATAGAGCTAGTGCTACAATATCTGTTAGGCCCATACTATTACCAAGCACCCCTTCTCTATGAGGGCATAGACTTACCTCCCTGGGCAGCAGCTTCTGGCTGGGGTACAGGATATGGTGCTCCTTTCCAGCCTGGTTTACCTGACTCAGCACAGCAACCAGGCCATAGGCCAAGGTAACCAATCCACAAACCTGCAGTGAAACTCTGAGATCTACAGTACTGAAGAGTTTGCCAGAGCATTCTTAAGAACTGTGAATGCCTGGCCACAGTCTGGTGATTAGATGACGTGTTCTGTCAGATTTTTTTCTTTGTCAAATCTGTTAAGCGCTTAGCCAGAATAGTATATATACTGTATATAACATACTTCTTATAGTAGAATTCATCAGCGCTCAGCATTGGGTAGGCATTATAAAAACTGCGATCACATTCAGTTTCTGATAGTCTATACAAAACTTGGTGGTTTGGTCCAGTTTGGGTACTAACACTACAGGAGATTACCATGCACTCTGAGACTTCCGGATCACACCCAATGCTTTTGTTTGATATTATATATAATCTTACATAATAAATCTGTTTTCGTTTTTTTTTTTTTTTTGGTGATGAGGCAGTGATATTGTGCGAAAACTTGATGTCAATCTACTTAACTATACACACTCAGCTTTTTACACTGCCCTCAGTAAAGTTTAAGTCTGCATTCACACCTGAGCAGAGCATATTCCTGATGATTTCTAAGTGTTATTTTTCTGGTGTTTTACAGCTTATTACTGTACAGGTGTTTTTGCATATGTATCAAGTATCAGGAGTTTGTTTCCTGGGCTGGCCAAGTGGGGGAGAACAGTTCTATAGAAGGAGAGGAATTCTTCAGGCATAAAAATTCACAGGGTTGATTTACTAAAACTGAAGAGTGCAAAATCTGATGCAGCTGTGCATGGGAACGCCTGTATATGCACACTATGGGGTTGGTTTACTAAAACTAAAAAGTGCAAAATCTGGTGCAACTCTATATAGAAACCTTTTAACTTCAGCTTGTTCAATTAAACTTTGACAAAACAAACTGGAAGCTGATTGGTTTCTATATAAAGTTGCACCAGATTTTGCACTTTTTAGTTTTAGTAAACCAACCCCATAGTGTGCATATACAGGCATTCCCATTGAAATCTATGGAGCCAAAAATGCTTGACTAAGCTTGAAAACTTACATAAGCTTTTTCAGGCATAGTCAGGCATTTTTGAGCATAGGACAACTGAGCATACATGTGTAAACAGAGACAGTTAGAAAGAATGGCGATTTTTTGCATAACCAGACATAGTCAGGCATAGTGAAACATGGGGAAACAAGCAGAAAAACACTCAGGTGTGAATGGGAGCTATCTATGAGCCACCTACTGTAGAATGTCATTTAATCATAGCATTTTTAAACATCACTTTATTTATATGTAATTTATATGTAAATAAAACCAGCAAACATTCAGGTATTGCTTAA
Organism: Lithobates clamitans; assembly: GCA_037952925.1. NCBI lineage: Eukaryota > Metazoa > Chordata > Amphibia > Anura > Ranidae > Lithobates > Lithobates clamitans. The sequence continues at coordinate 150,409 of JBBGZY010000632.1, read as the reverse complement.
GTGTTTAATATGTTTTATCTGTATTCTAAAAAAAGCAAAACAAAAAATGCTTAATTGCATGAAAGCAAAAGCTATATACTAAATAGTACAGTGCTATAATGACATCATTAATAGTGCAGTAACAATCAAATAAAAAAAATGTTGCTTTCAAGTATGGAAAAAATAAAAAACATATTTTCAGTACAGGATGCAGCATTTATTGCTTTGCACTAAGCATTTGGATTGAATCTTAGAAGGCCAAACTATAGGACAAAATGATTCCAAGCATTAGAAATTCCATCTGATTATGTGTTATCCAGATGTCTGTAATAAGACACATATTTCTGATTTATACATCATACTAGCCTTTGTTTCACAATCTTGGCAAAGAAGGGCTCTGCAGCTCAGGCACAAATCATGAAAATAAAAGTAAGGGTATTTTTACTTTTAGATCCAGTGTTATCTGGAGATCATTCTTAAATAGACTGCAGTCGAATACACAATAAAGTGAGAAACTGAAGATTACTATATATGATGGAAATAATATATTGAATATACTGTATAACAATCAAGATTTGTATCTGCTAAGTGTAGGTCCAACATTGTAATGTGGATAGATTACAGTGAGGAAAACAAAGTAGTGTTCATGCTTGCAGTGCAGCAAAAATTGATTCTGAAACAGCCTGTGTATGGATAGTCTCGAGTTGTCATGTTTTGCTTTAATTTACAGAAAGTAACATTGACACTCTGTTTATGCTTTTTTTTTTCAGCTTATTCTATTCAATTTTGATAAACATGATATTTGACAAAAATGCTTTAAAACTTTGCTTTCTTCAAATGTCATTTTAAATCTAGCTTTACATTTTTAACAAATAGTATATAAGGTGTAAAAAAAAAATAACAAATCTATCATACTTACCTGAATGAATGAATATATATAAAGACAAGAGAGAGTACACGCCAGCCCTAGTGTGTTATTGTTTAATAGATGAAGATAAATGTATAAAAAACGATGGTTGCACTCACAAAGATCCAGCGTTAAATGGCATAAACAGCTCCATAATAGCCTCCTCTCCTGGTCTGTAAGGATCAGTTAGCTGACAGCAACTAGCAGCGTGGTAAAGTATTTCAGTAAGCACAGACCACCTGCTTCCTTGTAACACACACCACCCAAAGCACTCGCTCGGACCAGCCGGCGCTGCCTGACTTCACTTGTGGCCGGGGAGGGGATGCACAGTGATGAAGCTGACTCCTCTCGTAAGCTTCATGCAATTGCTAGGACAACATGTTTCGACGGCTGGTCCGTGCGAGTGTTTTGGGTGGTGTGTGTTACAAGGAAGCAGGCGGTCTGTGCTTTCTGAAATACTTTACCACGCTGCTAGTTGCTGTGAGCTAACTGATCCTTAAAGACCAGGAGAGGAGGCTATTATGGAGCTGTTTATGCCATTTAACGCTGGATGTTTGTGAGTGCAACCCTCGTTTTTTATACACTTATCTTCATCTATTAAACGATAACACACTAGGGCTGGCGTGCGCTCTCTCTTGTCTTTATATATTTTCAGAATCATGTCTACCACCCAGTGGACTTTTGGGAGAGCTGCAACACCTTAAGCGAGGAATATACATACAGACTGTTCACTGTTGGAATAGGTATAGTGGGGACAGCGCTAAACTTGGTTTGTTGTGTGTGTTTGGACTGAATGAATGAATGAATGAATGAGTGACTTGTATAGCGCTACCTATGGGAACTGAATTGCGTCAGGGCGCTTTGCCACCGGTATCCATCCGCGGTATAGCACGGTCCTTTACCCCATGGGGTTCTGACGCGCTTACAAACACATACAAAATACACATATGTGTATATGCCGAGAACCCAGGACAGAGAGACAGCGCATCCCAGTGGGGGTCAGGTAAGTAAAATGGGGCGGCTGGGGGGGGGGGCGGTCACTGACAGGTGTTTTTTCCCCCTAAGGCTCGATTCACATCTATGCATGTTGCTTTTGAGCGTTTCTGCAGTGCTTTTTGTGGTGCTTGCCGCATTTTTGGACACGCACTTTTACCACGATTTTGCAGCGATTTTGCCGGGATTTGCGTATTGCTTTTTTTTTACACTGTATATAGCTGGTTGCTATGGAGGGGGCCGAGAAGCCAGCCGCATCCTTAACAACCAATGAGTCATCAGTTGTCAGCGGGCTTCCCGCTGAATGTTAAAAAAAAAAAGAATTGCCGGCTAAAAAAAATAGAGAGAAAAAATAGTGTGGGGTCCCCCCCGGTCCTTGGGTCTAGTATGGATTCAGAGTGGACCCCCATGCCAACATTTTTTAAAAAATGGCGTGGGGGTCCCCCCAAAATCCATACCAGACCCTTAGTGCCCCCCTCTCCTGAACCATACCAGGCCCCACGCCCTCAACATGGGGGATGGGTGCTTTGGGGCCCCCCACTCCAAAGCACCTTGTCCCCATGTTGATGGGGACAAGGGCCTCTTCCCGACAACCCCTGCCTGGTGGTTGTCGGGGTCTGCGGGCAGGGGGCTTATCTGAATCTGGAAACCCCCTTTAACAAAGAGGCCCCCAGATGCCAGCCCCCCATGTGAATGAGTATCCTACCTATTCACTTAAAAAGGTAGTGTACTGTTAAAAAATACAGTAGACAGTTTTTGACAAGTCTTTTATTAAAAATCTTCTTCTTCTTCTTCTCCACCTCTTCCTCCATTCTTCCTCCATCTTCTCCTGCACCTTCATCCTCTGGTCTTCTCCTTCTCCCCCTGCTTCTTCTTCCACTCTTCTACTGTCTTCTTTGTCCAGTGTTCTTCTTCCTTTACTGCCACTCCAGCCGATGACCCTCCTCTGATGCTGCGTCCCACTGATCTGTCGGCGCCGATGTCCTGCATTTCTTAAATAATGATGGGGGAGTGGCAATCGGATCACGTCACACGGAGGCCATGCCCCCTTGTGACGTCACCGCCTGGGGCATGATGAGTCTGTGGCATCACAAGGGGGCATGGCCTCTGGATGACGTAACCCGATTGCCACATCCCCATCGTTATTTAAGAAATGCAGGACATCAGCATCGACAGATTAGCGGGACTGTATGACTGAACATCTAGGCTATACCGTACATTAACACTGAACTCTAAAAGGATCCAAATAATGCAGCTTAGTAATCCTTAATACATCGTTTTAAGTATTTCTTAAATGCAAGCAGTATAAGTATCTGCATTTGACCTGGTACAGCAGGGCTAAAGAGTCAAAGGAAGAAGCAACACGAGGAGCCAATCAAGCAATGTGCTGACAAGAAGCCTGCTAATAGGAAGGTAAAGCAGATTGACAGAGAGATGAGCTCATTACGCATCTCTGCTTCTTCTTTTACAGTTCACTCTGAGGCTGGCAGGCTGGGAAGGGTCCAGGGTGACCTGGGCTTTGAAAAATTGTGTGGAAAAATGCTGGGCATCAGACAAGAAGCATTTAATGGCAGGAAAATAGTATTGTGGATAAGACCCTTGTTTGAAGGTGAATATTACAGCAAAAGCTGGTTTTGTTGATTTGTCTATTACTTTGTCTATTAATGTTCAAATTCTTATGCAGTATTATAATGTTTTCACCACAAATCCGCTTGGCTTCAGTGCTGGTACATACACTTACCATATTCTCGTTACACTGCTCCCCTGAAAAGAATGCTTAAAGGGGTTGTAAAGGAAAACAGTTTTTTACCTTCATGCATTCTATCTAATACTTACCTGAACAGCTTCTCGATCCAGCAATGTCCGGGAGAGCCTTGCCTTTTGGGGGACTCACACTCCTGATTGGCTTTGGGTAGCAGCGGTCAATCGCAGTCAGTGAGCCAATCAGGAGACGGAGAGGGGGCAAACCATCGCTCCATGTGTGAATGGACACACAGAGCCACGGGTCGGGAGTGTGCCTGCTTGTGTCACCCCACAGCAAGTTGCTTGCTGTGGGGGCACTCAGCAGGAGGGAGGGGCCAGAAGCACCGGCAAGGGACCTGAGCAGAAGAGGATCCGGGCTGCTCTGTGCAAAACCTTTACACAGAGCAGGTGAGTATAACATGTTTTTATTTGTTTTTAAAAACCCAAGGCTTTAGTATCACTTTAAATGCAGCTCAGTGCCATGCTATGATGACAGGGAATCGGTAGATCAATCTTAGGAGCTTAGTGTGCATCAAAAGTAAAACCACACCCCTGGAATTCAGTAGACTTTTTTATTGACCACAGCAACAGGAATACATGTATTTCAGTTACTGTGATCAATAAAGAGGTTTCCTGCATTCCAGTAGTGTGACATTCCTTTGTTCCATACTAGCTTTATCCACCAAGAGCAATTTCCCTTGTGTTTAAACTAAACCCTTAGGTGAAAATTCTATATCATTATACCTACTTGTTATAAATCAAAAGATATTTATTTTCCAACTTGTTTTTATTTAGTTGTTATTATGGCAGGATCTATTTTTACTAACAGAGCTATGTCTAAACACGTGACAATGTTAAGGAGTGATTTTGAATATCTGCAAGCAGTTCAAGGGGACAGATGACAAAGAAGCCTGTGCCTTGATGGAGTTAAAAGCCATCTCTGGTCCCTTCGGGTCTGGCCGTGCATACATTCACTCCAATCCAATCCAGTGGATCGGCTGTTGGGACATGCGAGTTTCCCCATCCATGAAAGTGTAAATTTAGAGAAGTTTGTTAAGTCAGATTGTAGGGTCTTTATGTAGGGAATTAGGTTTTCCTGGAATAAAGACCTAGGATTAGCTGTGAGTTGTACTCCCAAGTATTTTAAAGATTTATCAGCCCAGAATATACGATTTGGAGTCATTGACCTTATAATTGGGAATGGAGCTAAATTCTTTCAAAGTTGAATATACATTTTCAAGGGAAGAATGTGGGTCTGACAACATGAAAATCACATCATCTGCAAATAAATTAATTTTATGTTCCTCATTTCCAATTTTGATCCCTGAAATGCCTGGATGAGAGCGAATCTTGTGTGCTAATGGTTCCATAAGATTAAAAATAAGTGGGGATAAAGGACATCCCCAACTGGTGTCGTTCGATATAGAGAAGGTATTGGATAGTACTGCTGAACAAAAAACTTGTCCAAGAAATCCAAATTTCTGTAGGGTCATATTTAGATATGACCAGTGGATTCTGTCAAATGCCTTCTCTGCATCCAAAGCTAGAAGCAGAGAAGGCATTTCCTGTCGGTTGGCAAAGTGGAGGACATTGATTAGACATCTTGTTGCATCTGCTGTTTGTCTCCCTTTTATGAACCCGGATAGATCTGGATGAGTTAAGTGTGGAAGGATATCAATAATCCTGTTCACTATCACCTTTGCAAAGAGTTTGAGATTGTGCTTCAATAGTGATATGGGGAGGTAATTCTGATGGGTTGAGGGATCTTTGCCAGGTTTTGTTTGTGTGATTATTAAAGCATTTAACATATCATCTGGGTAAGAGGAAGAGAGTGCAGCCGCATTGAACACTGAAGTGAGAGGGTCAATTTAAAATAGATGAAAACTGTCTATAATATTCAGCAACGTGATAAAATTGTATGCGTAGAATCACATAGCATGGAGTGGTGTCGGGTAGATTTGATGGTTTGGGTAGACGGTGGATACAGTCTATCAGCAATTGACTAAGCCCTTTTACATAGCCTGCTCACTCTTGGGGTTGTAGAGTTTCGGCGACTCCCCTAATCTTTATGTTGTTGTGGCGTAATCTGTCTTCCAGGTCCGCCAATTTGTGTTTAATCCAAGTGTGATCCTCAAGATTATCTTCATGTGCATCCACTAAATCGTTTATGGTGGATGCAATATTCTCCATTTGATTTTCAATATGAGATACTCTGCCTGAAACTAAAGATATATCAGAATATAGGCTCAGCATGATGGATAACATGTCTGACTGTGAGGAGTTTCTCAGGGTGGATACAATTTCTTTCAGAGTAGTGTCTATTATGGGCTGATTTCTGGTAGGGAAGCTGGCAATGGATCAGGAGCACTGCAGGGGTTAAAATAATTCACATTGCTTAGGCTCACCTCTGCACCTGAAGTGTGGTCATTGTCCAGCCTCATTCTAGCCTGAGCAGGGATTCCTGCCAATGGAGTGCCTGGAGATGATAATGCAGAACCTTGCTTGGTGCTGGTGAATTCCATGCCACCATCCACTCTGTCCCCTATGTCTGGATGGTGTGAGTGTGGTGGGGGGAGAGAAGCAGGAGCTGCAGCCATGGCGCCATTTTGGATTTTTCCGACGGCTGGTTGTACCGGGAAAGCAGTTAATTTTTTTTAAATTAAGCTCAGCCAAATATAGAAAAAAGCAATGAACTTATGGATTTTTTTCTAAAAAAGCCCTGATGAGGAGGGATTGAGCTATCTGCAGAAGGTAGCTAGGTTACAAACATCATATGTCAGAGTATACACAAGGTGTTTGTAATTTAGTGGTCATGTTTTGTAAAAGTGTACTTTGTAGACTATTGGATGAATTATAGAGGCAAAGATGTCTTTGGCCCAATTATTTTTCTGCATGTGTACAGAGTGGCATGGAAATATTATAACACCGCATATAACATAAATCACTAACATTTTTATCTATGAATGTTCCAATGAAATGTATATAGCTTATGCAAGAAAGTTGGATTTATATATTAATTTCTATTTTGCAAAATCTCATTTAAAAAACTTGGCTTGGAAAAATGTTTAATGTAAACCGAGTCATTACATTTTACTACCCAAAAATGTAAGAAATTTTGAACATGTACACTACCTTGATATGAAACTCTTCCTGTTTTATTTAAGAACAAAAGACAAAATCAATTTTTGTTTTACATTTTTTTATCAAGGATAGTAAAGTAGACTCAAAGAGATCTGGGAAGCAATTTATTTTCATCCCAGCTTGCAGTGACCATCTGCCTTGGTAAATCATTAATTCTCAGAAAATAGTGAAATACATTTTTTTATTTACTTTTCTTAAAAATTAAAAAAAGTATGTTTTTGTAGTTTTAATACTCAAAGAGTTATATTAGTTATGTCAAGGAAAATTCACATATGTGTGAAAAAAAATCTTAGCTTTATTAAAGGGGCCCGTGGTCCCTGCCTGCAAAAGGCTGTTTCTAAGATCTGGCAGAAGCAGGGGCAAGCCTAACCACCATGTGGTAGCTGTTCCTGGAACCACTAGATAGGAAGTGAAGAGTTGTGCTGGAGGAGTCTGGGGAAGTGCACAGCGAGTGTACATAGTTGTTTCTAGCAACTTTGCTATTATTTCACTGGGCATCCCATATTTTTCCACACCCCATCCAAGTTAAATTCTCTCAATAAAACAAAACAAAACAAAAAAACAAAGCTTGGAGTGTCTGGGAAGTGAATGCCGGGCTGGGCAGGGTGACAGGTGGGCCACATCACTTACAGAGGGAAAGCCCCTACTGGGGTACCACTACATAGTTATACAACACACAGAATAAGCAATGTGAGGAACACGATATTGCTCATAATGTACAATGTCAGTATTAGATACTAAGAACGGCCCAGTATTTGTAGGACCAAGCAGTATTCATATGTCAAAATGGACCATTCAACTGTAGCATAAGCCTGAGTAAACTATTAAAGTTCATTTTAAACAGCTGTCAGAGAACGTAAAGAAAAAGGAAGATGGGAAGAAGGAATAAGAGAGAAGAGACACTGAAGGGAACAAAGGAGAAGGGAGGGTAGAGACTGGGTAGGGAGGATTACCAATAACAGGCGATCAATAGTACCTTGCGTAAAAAATAAAATGAATGGACAAAACCTAATTATCTAATGGTATAGGTTTAGGGGAACCTGAAATAATAAATGTGTAGGCTCTAGAAGACTTAAACCCGAACCAACAGGCCCATATTTTGGAGTGCTGTAAACCCTTTAGCCATATGTGTAAGTTCTTTCATAAGACATATCTCATCAACTTTACATAGCCATTGTGCAATTGAAGGGACAGAGGTTTAACCCCACATAGCGGGAATAAAAGATTTTGCAGTATTCAATAGATGAGGGGTTATGTACCGCCTATATTGGCCTGTTGGATCGGTTGTACAATGGAATAATACAACCCAAGGATCACATTAAACAGTACAACTTTGAGACAGGGCTATTAAGCAAGGCACCTCAGACCAGTGGGGATGAATCAGGGGACATTCCCACCAAATGTGAGCATGAGTAGCTAATGCAGCACATTACCTCCAACAAGTGGCTCTTCAGGAGCCAAAACTTGAAACCTCGATCCATAGTTCCAGGCAGAAAGTAACAGTGATTCAACAAAGGCATCAAAGGCAAGTTGTAGTTCCAGGAATAACGAGTATGTAATATATCCCAAATGGCTAAAGACAAAGTTGTCAAAGGAGAGGACGAAGAAGTCAATGCCCTGAATGAGAGCAGATTCAAGGACTACAGCTCCTCATCCCACATAATGGATTCCATACTCACCCTAAGCTTGGAACCTTTAGCATATTTCCTTGTCAAAAGAAGTTTATTGAGTACACAATATTATAAAGATACATAAAGTAAGTTTACAAGGATCTATAAAGTAAGCTCATTGTTTTACAGAAGGGTTTATATAGGTAAATATCATGAAATTTCAAATATTAAACATTGGGTTCACGTAAACCTAAATTAAAGATATATATCATTTCCTTAGTTACTTTTGTAGGTATTTAAATGATTTATACCTACTATACATATTGTTTACAAGTAGAGTGTATATAGGTCAAATAAATTCTGATAATGAGCTTTAATCGTAAAGTGGAGAAAAGGAAAGAGAAAGAAGAAAAAGGGTTGAAAGGTAGAGGTACGGTCCACAAGGTTGTCCCACTCGTCAGTTTATTATTCTTTTTAGTTCTCTTTGAAGCCTTAGAATGGGTGTCTCTGTAAGTCATTTAATCTGTTACCATGGCAACAGGACAGAGTCATTGAAGTTTGAGAGGAACTGTTGTTTTATCCAAGGGTGCCAAAGTTTTTCAAATTTTGGAATTTGATTTTGATAGATGGCTACCAACTTAGCATGGAACATTGTATTATTCATTCTGTGAATTGTTTCTGCAAGTACCAATGTAGGAGATTTCCATGCCTTGGCCACTGTTTGTTTTGCAGCCGTTATTAGTTGGATCATAAGTTTGAATTGAGAGAGTGTTTATCATTCCGGTTTTAGATTAAGTAAAGTTAAATATGGATCTGGTTGTATTATTTTTTTAAATATTTTAGATGCAATCACGAAGACTTCCTTCCAGAAGGTTTGGATTACTGGGCACGTCCACCATATGTGTAAATATGTGCCTATTTCTGGGCATCCTCAAAAACAAAGAGCTGAGGTATTAGGTGAATATTTTGCCACTCTAGCGGGTACAAGGTACCAGCGAGTTAGGACTTTATAATTTGTCTCCAGGGCTAAGATGTTGGGTGAAGATGACTTAGATGTGAGCCATATGTTAGACCAGTCCGTGTCTTCTAAAGTTCGTCCCAGGTCCTCCTCCCACCTCTGAACGTAAGAGGGTCTATTAAGATTTGCTACTCCATATAATTGATTATAAAGTGATGAAATTGTACCTTTAGCAAATGGATCTTTTGTACAGATTGATTCAAAAATGGATAATTGGGATAATGGTGTATCCCCCTTTAGGAATGATGTATAGAAATTTTTGATTTGGAGATATCTAAATATCTCAGAGTTTGGTAGATCATATTTTTCTCTAAGCGATGGGAATGAAAGGAATGATTTAGATGCTATGAAGTCATTTAGTGTCTGAATGCCTGATGTTGTCCAAGCTTTAAAATAATTTGGGTAGATCCGTGCCGGATAAAAGGCCGGATTTCTGATAAAAGAAAGGAGAGGATTGTGTGGAGATTGTAACTGATATTTGGTTTTTAGTTTATCCCAGAGAGATAAGAAGTGTTTAGTTATAGGATTATGAATTTTAAAGCAGTCTTTAGGATCAAGCCATAATAAATTTGATATTAATAGAGGGTCATTTTCTGAAGCCTCTATAAATACCCATAATGGGATTTCCGTTTTTGCATGGTATTTGGTCAGACTGGCCAAATGTGCTGCTCTGTAGTAGTTAGTAAAATTAGGGTATCCCAGGCCTCCTTTATTTTTGGGAAGATGTAGTGTGTGTATAGGTATACGTGGTTTAGAAGAGCCCCATATAAACGAAGTTGCTCTTTTTTGTACTATTCTCAAAAAATAGGAGGGAATTGGAATAGGGAGGACTCTGAATAGATAAAGCAATTTGGGTAGAATAGTCATTTTGATTGCATTAATCTTCCCTATCCAGGATAAAGGAAGTTGCGAACATTGTTTTATTAAATTTGTGATCTGTCTTAATACAGGAGGATAATTGGTTGAGAATAAGTCAGAAAGAGATGCTGTTAAATGAATTCCAAAATATGGGATTGATTTTTCTGCCCATGTGAATGGGAGTGCAGCCCTAGCCGGGATCAATTCCATGTTTGTGAGTGAAATATTAAGCACTAGGCATTTCTTAGGATTAATCATAAGGCCGGATAGGGCTGCAAATCCATCAAGAGCTGGTATTAAGTTAGGACCAGAGACCTGTGGTGATGATAGAAAAAATAATATATCATCTGCAAATATACATAATTTGTGTGTAATACCTCCTACTTCAATGCCAGTTATAGTTTGGTTTGTTCTGATGTATTGGGCCATGGGTTCGAGTATAAGGGCAAATAATAAGGGAGATAATGGGCAACCCTGTCGGGTACCTCTTTCGATATTAAAGGCATCGGATTTGTATTCAGCATATTTTATATAGGCTTTGGGTTTATTATATAATGCTTTGATCCATGTTAAAAAGTGGGGTCCAAAACCCCATTTTTGTAATGAATATTGCATATATTGCCAGGATACTGTGTCAAATGCCCTCTTAAAATCGAGAGATAGAAAACATAAAAGGGATTTTCCGTTTTTTAGCAATATGTGCCAATAACACTGCCCTGCGTACATTATCGCCTGCCTGTCTATTTGGCATGAAGCCTACTTGATCTCTATGTATTAATTTTCCTATAATGCTATTGAGTCGTTTTGCTATTATTTTTGCTAATAATTTAATATCGAGGTTTAACAGAGAGATAGGCCGATAATTCACACAGGAAGTATCATCAAAAAGGGGTTTTGGGATCATACAAACAATTGCCATTAGTGTTTCTTGCCGAAAAGAATGTCCATCTAGAAGTTTGTTAAAAGTTTTAGTGAGAATGGGAGAGAGTATTTCTGAGAATGTTTTATAGTATAAAGCCGAGTAGCCGTCTGGGCCTGGTCTTTTGTTAAGTTTTAGGTCTTTTATGGCGTTAGCAACTTCATCTATAGTTATAGGCTCATCCAAACTGCTTTTTTGATTCTGAGATAACTCAGGTAAGGTTATTTTTGAGAAGAAGGATTCAGCCTCTGTAGGATTAAATTCATCGTTTGTCTTGTATAAAGTTGCGAGATGTGAGTGAAATTTATGGACTATTTTAACTGGATTACAAGTGTAAACATTTTTTGATAATTTCAAACGTATTGGTTTGAAAGATTTGTTAGTTGAATTTAATGCCCGAGCCAAATATGTACCTGGTGTGTTTGTATTCATGTAGAAATTGTGTTTGGAGCGTTTGAGGGATTTATCAACTGACTCAGTGAGAAATATATCGTATTCCAATCTAGATTTTTCCAGATGAGATTTTGTACTCTGAGATGGATTATCTTGAAATGATATGTAGGCTGCATTAAAATTGAGTTCTAGTTTTTGTTGCTAGATTTTTGCGTTCCCGTTTAAATAGTGCCATTTGAATTTGTATTGTACCACGCAAGACAGGCTTATGAGCTTCCCACAGTGTTATTGGGGAGATGTCTGTTGTATTATTAATTGATATGTATTCCTTTAAAGCTTGTTCAATGGCCATCTGATGTAGTGGGTGTTTGAGCATTATGTCCGGTAAGTACCACGTTGGGTCATGCGCTTTTGGTATGGCTGAGGCTATAGTAGTGTATACTGCATTATGGTCAGACCACGGAATCGGAATTATATCTGATGCAATAATTTCTGGTATCATTCCTATTGTTAGAAAAATATGATCTATTCTGGTGAAGGTTTGATGAGGGTGCGAGAAATAAGTGAATTTCTTTTTCATTGGGTTACTTTCTCTCCACGAATCTACCAGATTGTATTTGGAAAGAAGTTGAGAAAAAGGTAATCTAGAGGTTATTTTGGATGGTGTAAAAGGTGATTTATCTAGAAATGGGAGGAGGACCTGGTTCGAATCCCCACACATTATCACTGTTCCTATTTTGTGTGTATTAATCATTTGTAATATATGTGAGAGGAATGGTGTAGGTTGTTTGTTAGGAGCGTAGTAGGAAATCACCGTGATTGCTGTATCCATTATATAACCCATGAGTATCAGGTATCTTCCTTCTGGGTCTTTAATTTCTGATGATAAGGTGAATGGTGTGGATCGGTGAAATGCAATTAGAGTTCCCCTTTGCTTGGTACAGGCAGAAGCCGTGTAAATTTGTTGATAAAAAGGAGAAATATATTTTGGAGTAGAATCTTTGGTGAAGTGTGTTTCTTGGAGGCATACTATGTGAGCCTTCTTGTTATGAAAAGTACGGAAGGCTTTGGTCCTTTTTTGAGGGACATTTATTCCCTGAACATTCAGGGAAAGTATGTCCAGTGGTGCCATGGCAACAGATCAAATAGTTTTGACTTACTTTTTGTTATGCAGAGCTGACTGCGCAGATCAACCTGTGTGGACTGAAGAGATGAATAGATAGAAAAGAAACCAGTGAATTCTGGAGTAAAGAGTAAACAAAAAACATATGAGATTAGATGATACATTGTATAAATTATTTTTTGCAAGTAATCACAATTTACCCGTGAAAGAGAGTAAATATCTCTCTCAGGGGAATAAGTGCCTTCGTCACACTCCCACATAATATGGTTGGGAGAATGAGGAGGGCTAATGGGGGTACACGGATCTTCCGCTTACAGGAGAGAAGTGCTATGTCAAAAGACATCAAAATGATGTTTCATTAATTGGAGTGCAGAATATAGTTTTTGTTGAAATTATTTATTCCAGGGTGGTTGTATATGGTTAGTCTTGCCCTAGGCTAAATAATTCAGTTAGAAAGGTACTGTTAATAACTTTGGTATTGATGAAGGTAGTTTGAATTATTTTGGGATTTTAACCCTTTTAGAGTAAACAATTACATATTTTATTCATATGTAACTGTTTAGATATGTTAACTCATAAAATTGAGGTTGTATTGCTTCAGATTAGAATAAACAAAAACATAATTCTAGGAAATAGTTCGGTAATAATATATTTGTTTTAAGAAAAGAAAGAAAAAGCTTCCATTACTTCTGGATTATTGAACATATTTGTCCTAAAAAGTAATAAATCTATTGTTATTACCTGATAATATATAACTGAACAAGAATTTCCTTATTTCACTTATATAGTCTAAGGCTATATGAATCAGAAGTAATAAGAAATATAACTGGAATGTAACATGATCCCACACAGTGTGTGACTATCAGAATGCAGTTACATTCAGTTATAAATACAGGTTTTTTATAGAGAACCATCTCTTAATAAATGAAGAGATATCAGGAATTATGATGTCAGTCCATTGAATCTTCTTGGTCCATGGATGATGTGGCATAACGGCCTCTTTTGTGAGAATGATGATTCCCATTTTGTTCTGAAATTTTCTGGGTGCTGCCTGAAGGTGAAGATGATGTCATTCTTCTGCGTGTGGGAGAGTTGCTGCTTGTGGGTTCTGTTAGATTTAATTTTAAAAGGGTTTGTTGTAGTATATCTGCTGATCTGCTTCTGTAAATTGTACCTTGGTAGTTAAATCTGACTGAAAGGGGGAAGCCCCATTGATACATAATGTTGTGGCGTTGCAGTTCCATTAGTTGGGGTTTCATGGATCGTCTTTTAGTAATAGTAAGTTGGGATAGGTCAGCAAAAATTTGATAATTGTGTCCTTGAAAATCAAGTTCCTTTTTTTCTCTTGCAGCAATTAGTATTTGTTCTTTCGTTCTGTAATAATGAAATTTTGTAATTATATCATGTGGGGGTCCATCGTTCTTTTTGGCTGTGAGGGCTCTGTGTACTCTGTCCAGTTCTAAACGTTCAATAGGGATATCTGGCTTTAGTTCTTGTAATAGAGCAGTAATAGTAGATTGCAGGTCTGTCACAGTTTCAGGTATTCCCCTTATGCGCAAGTTTGAACGTCTGGCTCTATTTTCGTAATCTTCGAGCTTAGTTTGAAGTATTAAATTCTCTTCTTTTAGTTGTTCCAATTCTGTTATATTTACTTGGGTTGTAATTTCAATTTCATCCATTTTTATTTCTAAGGCTGCGGTGCGGTTTCCCAGCTCTCTTATTTCTTTGGTTAGGCTTTTTGTTATTTGGTCTGAGGTTTGTTTTAAAGCCTTATGAAGCATCTTTTCAAATTGTAATAATATTACTGGGGATGCTGAGGAGGCTTGTGGAGAAGTTTGTGAGAGGATTTGTTCTGTATCTGACTCAAATGGAGAGTCTTGCTGTGACATTTTCTGTCTATGAGAGCGCCCTGATGCTGTATCTTGTGAGGTGACTGGAGCTGCTTTAGTTGCAGTGAGTGCCTGTGAGCTCTTTGTGAGGTGATTTTTATTTCTGCCACGGTTTCCTCTCAGTACCATATTTCCTACCCAAACTTTCACAGTTTGTTCCCTGGGGCAAAAAGGTTCAAATGGATACCTTTTTAGCCTGCAGGCTCCGCTTTGTCCTTCTCTTCTCTCCTCAGTGGTGCAGAGCTCTAACAATGCATGTCTGCTCCGCTAGGCTCCGCCCATCTCCCCCCCTTTAGCATATTTCCAATCAGAAATTATAGAAAGAGTAATAGCATGGTAATAATATGTTTTGAAATTAGGGAGAGCTAAACCCCCCATTTTTTTAGGGGGGGATTTTTCTGCTATACAAAGAGAGGCTAAGTATCCTTGTGCATTATAAAGGCTTGCATAGAAATATCTAAATGTCTGTGCAATATGTGGAGAAGCATGTACCAAGTCACCTAAGGGGGTTTTAATCTTTAATCAAGACAAACAAAGCTGGTTTCTTATCTCTTAAGGATTGAGCAAGCTGTCTAGCTGGTTTATCACCCCACACATATATCTTTTGAGAATCTAGTTGAAACTGCCTCTTGAGGTCCAGATCAAGTAAGGATTTCAATTCCTCTCTTTTCTGCGTCAGCCTCTCAAAGTTTTATGTAGAGAATGTTTATGTGCCTTTTCCAGTTCAGACACCTGCTGCACTAGACCTGAGAGCTGCTGTCTATGTCCCCTTTTCTTCCCAGCTCATAATTCAATCAATTTACCCTACATGTAGTTTCCCAGATAGCAAGGATAACTGGCCACAAATTTGGGGCAGTGTTGAATTGTACGTCTTGTTAACTTGCTCCACGTTGTTAATGGCAAGTTGTACACATGCAGAGCACTTGAAGCACAAATTCTAGTTGACATTTTTCCAATTCATAGCACATTTGTGTGGAAAGTCTCTTACAAGAGCAAAGTTGCAGTGGTAAGTCTACAGCAAGAGCTCTGCAAGTCACAGTGACTCCTGTGGTGGGATGACTTCTGCACAACATAACTGAACCAGAACTTGCAGCAGACTTGCAGAATATTTGCAAAGAAAGTTGATCTGGAGTCATGCAGTTCAGACTTTCTGCAATTCTACAACAAACATGTGAAGCCTGGCAAATCTAGCAATAGCTTAGCAAGTCATTTTCATACTTGCTGCTCAATTGCTTGCTATATGGGTTTCTGAGCTACCTACAGTACTACTGGGGTAGTTGCAGAGGTAGCATTATCGGCAACAAATTGGACTAGGGTGGCTGAGAGAGGGGAAACATCAACAGTATTTAAATGCAAGAAGTTGTTGAGCTTCCAAATATTTGGATGGGGATAAAGAGTAGGTAGAGTCATTCATTCTGAAACAGGTGCATGATCTGAAAGGGATGTCTCAATAGAGGCCTAATGGAGAAAAGGGAGGTGATCCTGGAGTAGGAATTGTGTTTTTGAGTAATATGAATAGTCCCTGGCTTTTGGATGGAGGGTTTGTCAGGTGTTGAGCAACTGGGCATCATGGAAGTGTTTTTTGACATAAGACTCTTAAAGGGGATAGTGGTATGGCCCTGTGATGTATCAATCATTGGGTCCAAAGGTATGTTGATGTCACCAGCTAAAAGAACAAAACCTGCAGCAAATTTTTTCAACTTAAGAAGCACCTGGGATAGGTAAGTGGTCTGATTCTGGTTAGGGCAATAGAAATTGGCGAGGGTAGATTGGGTGTTGCCTATAAGACCCTTGAGAAATAAGAATCTCCCATGAACATCCACTAATATCTGTTCAAGCAAAAAGGATATGTTCTTATGGAAACCAATTGCGACCTCTTTGGCTTTGTTGATTTCTGACAGGCTATAGTGCCAAGTAGGGAAATAGGGTTGAGTCTAGCGGACGTGACATGTGTTAGATGGGTCCCCTTTGGAAAGGAGACATAGCACTGATTTATGAATACTGTATTTATTGGCGTATAACACTCACTTTTTCACCATGAAAATCGGGTGCAAATATTGTGTGTGTGTTATACGCCAATACTTCAATTTTAGCTGCCTTGTAGGGGACAGGGAGGGGGGCGGTATGAGCACCATCAGATTATATACAGTGAGAATCTCCTATTTACTTGGCGGCCTCTGTAATGGGAAGTCCCGTCTCCTGGGCCACCATTGGACCACTGTTCTGTCTATCATAGGAGATTTTCACTGTATGTAATCTGTCGGCGCCCCCCCCCCCTCCCCTCTAGGCTGCAGATGGGCATCTATCAGGCTGCACTGATGGAAATGGGGAGGCTGCTGCATTGATGGCAATGGTGAGGCTGCTGCATAGATGGCAATGGTGAAGCTGCATTGATGTGGACTGATGAGGCTGCATTGATGGCACTTGTGAGGCTGCAGATGGGCACTGATCAGGCTGCATTGATGGGCAATGGTGAGGCTGCAGATGGGCACTGACCCTTATTTTGCTTCAAAGTTCCTTATTTAAAATTTAAGTTTTTTTCCTGAAACTTCCCTCTTAAAATGAATGTGCGTGTTATACGCCAATAAATACTGTATCTCTCTCTCTCTCTCTCTCTCTCTCTCTCTGTATATATATATATATATATATATATATATATATATATATATATATATAGTCCCAGTTGTTGTGACATAGACTTAAGTTGCACCCTTTAAAGTTGATGAAAAATAAGTAAGATATATGTACCCTAGCACTTTTTAACCTAAGCTAATCTTGTCTTGTCTTTTATAAAGCTATGTTATGTGTTACAAAAGGGAAACTATGTAATAAAACTGATCTATAAAAGTAAACTGTTTTGATTCAAGATATGCAGTATGTATTTTTCTGCACTAAATTCAAATTTTTATATAGGGTAAGTCAGATTATAAAATGCAATAAAAAGCAATGAAATGTGATAATTTCACATCTGCAGGCTTATAACTATTCATAAAGATGCTTAAAGCAAATGCCAAGTGTTTAAAACCTATAAAAAGCTACATTAACAGGAAGAATAAATCTCTCATCCTTGGGATGTGATATTAAATATAAGTATTATTCCGGGATTTACCCTAGCTAGCCTTTACCAGCTTTTACTGAGATATCAGAAGTAACCCATTCACTTTTAATTAAGGCAGATGGGAGAATTGGCTCAAAAATGAAACAACAGGCTGTCCTTCTCCTAAGGACAACGGCATGATTTAGAAAAGAAAAAGACTCTAAACGAAATGCAGAAATAAAGACAGATACCATTCAACAGTACTTGAATAGATAAAACATTGTTTACTTGCGGTAAGCATTTTTTCCATATTAAAAAAAGTTATTCAACTGTAAATGGTTAATACAGACTACAGCAAAGATACCCATGTAAGCTTCAAACATTCAAACAGGCCCAAGAAAGATTTCTATTTTGTTAAATATCATTGAGTTTACTTATTTGGTAAACTATTCCTTGATGTCTTTTTTTTTTTTTTGCTTTTTTAATAATCTAAAGGCTTTTTGAACTGTATAAAATGTTTATTATATTAGGTATTATAGGAATACTAAGGGGGGTACACTTAATTACTAATCTAAATCTTAGCTAATGAAACCACACAATGTATGTACTTTTTTGTACACAAAACTAGAAGCAGATGGTAATGGAAGAAAATAGAAGAATATGTACCTTTTAGGAGAGGGGTGGAAAAACAAAGATCCACATGGTTTAGTCAATATAAGTATTTTAATAATGACTTAGGCTACTATCAGACTGGGGTGTTGTGGGCGTTGGCGGTAAAGCAGCACTATATTTAGCGCTACTTTACCATTGTATAAAAGAAAACCGCCCACAAAGTGCCGCTGCAGTGGCACTTTGCCGGCGGGTTTGCGGCACTGTCCCATTGTTTTCAAAGGGAAGGGGCACTTTAGAAGTGGTACAAAGATGCGGCTCGCAGGACTTTTTTTCCTGTCCTGCAAGCCCACCGCTCAAGTGTGAAAGCCCTCGGGCTTTCACACTGGAGACACAGTAGAGGCTCTTTACAGGCGCTACACAGGCACGATTTTTAGCGCTGTAGTGCCTGTAACGCGCCTCAGTGTGAAAATAGCCTTAGGGCCGATTCACATGAATGCAGTTTGCATTCTTGTGCAATTTCTGTGCATTCCCCTGCAGTGTAATTTGGCAGCACATGCATTTGAGTAGCACTGGAACCTATGAAAGTAACGCATATATCATGTGGTACTATGAGATCTGGTGCCTGTAAATGCACTGCACTTGCGATCTGAGTCCAGTTAACAATATATTGGCACCTGTAGAAGATAGCAAAGGCTAATTTGAATGCGATTCAGGAAGTGCACATAGAACATGCCTTTCCTACACCATGTTCTGGTGTGAACTGGCCCTAAAGGAACATCTGTGAGCTGTAGGTGTTGTGTGTCCATATCCAGGTACATACTTACATATATAATTAACCCCTTGGTGCTGGCGGCATGCAAATGCGGCTGGGCCTTGGCGCCAAGTGTCCGCATAATTGTGTGATTTGGGGTCAATACAGCTGTGCTGAGAGCAAGCCACCTGTGCGCTCCCGGCACAGTTACCGCCAGCTAACCGATAGCTCCCGATGTTTTCCGGTGATGTGACCAACATAATTGGCTTAAACCCCGCCCCGGCTCCTGGCATCCTAAACCTCTTAAAGGGCTGGGAGGCATTGGCACTAAGAGGGTAAATTAAAGACGTTGTTTATTACCTTAGGCAAAAACTTGGTGATTTGAAATGAAAAAGGTTTTTGTTAGCTTTTTAAACCACAATGTGAAAATATACATTGTTAGAAAACTCAAGAGAGCATTTTGAGATCTGCCTCATTAAAAGCTGAAGCTTAGCAAAAAAAACCCCACAAAAACAATTGAGGTAGAATCAGCACCATACACATTAAGTATATGTAATGATGTATATCGCATTACCTGCAGGTGGCTGTTTCTGTTTAAAATCCTCTGTGTGGTTTACCCTTCAAAACCACTGTATTCTGCCCCCAGTGGCTGTCTTCTGGTGCTGTGAAGGTTGCATGAAGAAGAAAATTAAGACATCCCCTAAAACCCAGCTTTGAGCTCTGCTCTGCAGAACTCTACATCTTCATATCATATGATGCCTATGGTTCTTTTCCTTTTCGGATCTTCTTCAGTGGAGATTTAATTCTCTGTTTTTTTGATAGACACAAAAATCTGCTTTATACAGGTAAAGGAGGAGCCTTGGTTTTAATGTAAACAGAGAAGGTTGGTTAGGTACAAAAAGTTAAGTTGGAGAGGAGCAGTGAATCAGAGTGCTGTTCATCCATCATGCCATCATCCATCATGGATCTGTTTGAGGTTTATCCCCTAAAGCACTATTGGCTTTTCACACTTTTGAAAGCCAAATAGTTCCAGTAAGCAGCCAAACTCACTTTCACCCTCACTGGACTTCTGGGGTGTTTTCTCTCTGGAGTTTGCCCTCATGGATTAGTGGGTGTTCTTCCTTTTTTGATCATTGGAAGCACTTTTTGCACAATGGTGGACTTTATTATATTTATTTTTTCTCAACACTTAAACACAGACTTTTTTTTGGAAAAGACAGATTTTTTTTCTGTTTATTTTCACCATTTATTGACTATTGTTTTATGATAGCGCTGCACTTTGTGTGGAAAGGTTTATGAATACATATATGGACCTATCATTTTTGCAAAAGTTATTAACAAACCAATTAAGACAATACATAATTAAAGTTTATTAAAATTGATTTATCCCTCTTTTAAAATCCCTGACTTTATATGGTGTACACCTATCTTACATATATTGTATCACACTGTGTCAATTTGTATATCACAACATGAATGTATATGGGGTAACCAATGGCCTCAGTGCGTTTTCCAGGACAAGCTCACCTCCTCAGGAGGGTTTCTGGGATGTTTAATAAGAATCCATTTACAGGGGGCAAGTGCCAACAAAGCCCCCCGGGGCGACAAGCAGAGAGACACCCCACCAGTGTTAATTTTGGCAGCAAATTTCAATTTAGTTTGAGTCTTAGGACTAAAATGGCATTTTAGTTTTAGTCCCATTTTAGTCTTCTGCAATTATTTTAGATTGTCATATTTAATCGACTAAATCTCCAGTACATTTTAGTTGACTAAAATGTTCTACGGTTTAGTTGACTAAAATCTTCAGTACGTTTTAGTTGACTAAAAGTCATTTTAGTCATCTAAAATCTAATGGGTGTAATTAAATTGTAATGCATTAGTTAACATTTCTCTACAATTTTCAAACTCATTATATACTGCGGGAGTGAAAAATCCCATACATTATTTAAGGTATTGAGGTATGAACATGCACTACAGACCAGTGTTAATTTTGAAGTCAAATTTCAATTAAGTTTTATTCTTAGTCTTTTGACTAAAATTCCGTTTTAGTTTTAGTCCCATTTTAGTCTTTTGACTAAAATGCCATTTTAGTTTTAGTTGTATTTTAGTCATCTCAATTGTTTTTAGTCATATTTTAGTCGATTAAAATCGTATTCATTTAGTCGACTAAAATGTTTTAGTCATTTTAGTTGACAAAATGAAAACTGCACCCCACTGGAGCAGATGATATGAGATGAGTTGTTGGTAAGTTCAAGCAGAGACCATAGCTATCATGGTATCAGAAAAGAGGGATATTTCCTCCAATCACACATTACAAAAAAGGGAGGATGCACAATGTTATCTCGAGTAGATTGTCAGAAATAACATAATTCCAAATGACCACAAAAACGGCACTCAGGAATGTTCCGAATTAGGATGGCACTTTTTCCGAATTAGGTTTTTCAAACACGGTCCACCTCATAAATTGACAGCATCAACATTTGCATCCTCCTGGTCTCCATTACAATTGAATCAACTAAAAGAAATCAACTAAACAACTAAATTAAATATTAATTTTTGATGAAATTTGTCATTTAAGTAATTTACACCTCAAAATACATTCTGCTACTCCTTCTGAGTATGGGGATACCACATGCATGAAACTTTTTCACAGCTTGGCTCCACATAAGGGCCCAAAATCCAAGAAGCACATTTAGGCTTTCAAGGGGCATTATGTACATATATGGTTTCCTGACTATCTATCACAATTTAGTAGTTCCTTTGATGCCGTGTAAACACAGGCGGACTTTTCGACCAGACTGGTCCGACGGAACGAATCCGTCGGACAATCCGACCGTGTGTGGGCTTCATCGAACCTGCAGCGGACTTTTTCGTTCGAAAATGAGACGGACTTTAGATTTGGAACCTGTTTCAAGTCTTTCCGCCAGACCGTTCCTATCGAGAAATCTGCTCGTCTGTATGCTATTCCGATGGACAAAAAACAATGCTAGGGCAGCTATTGGCTACTGGCTATGAACTTCCTTATTTTAGTCCGGTCCTACGTCATCACGTACGAATCCGTCAGACTTTGGTGTGATCATGTGTAGCCAAGTCCGTTCATTCGAAAGTCTGTCGGAAATCCGTCAAAAGTCTGTTGAAAGTCCGTCGGAAAGACCGTCGGACCTTTGATGCCGAAAAGTCCGCCTGTGTGTACACGGCATTTGAGTACCAGGACAGTAGAAACACTCACACACATTGACACTGGCTGTGAGCAGCGATCCTGGAAGAGCTGGCTTTGATCACCAATGCTGGAGTTGCTGGCACTCTTTGCAATCAATGATGCCAGCTGTGATATATGAAGCTGCAAAAAACTGGTGCTGACTGTAATCAACAGAAGAAACTAGTGCTGGCTGCAATCAGTGATGCTGGAAACACTGGCATTGTCTGCTATCAGCTGCACTAAAAAACTGATGCTAGTTGCAGTCAGTGATGCTGGAAACGCTGGCACTCACTATGCACAGCGACACTAGAAAAACTGGCACTGGCTGCATTTAGATGTGCTGGTAAAATTGATGCTGGCTGTTGGTGCTGGCCAAGTAAGCAAATAGGCAGGATCCCAGTGATGCAATTGACCATATATGGTAATTTAAATATATGGTCAATGATGTCATTGGTAGACCTCACCCCCTTGTATGTAACAGCTATATCACAGGGGGACCTCATGCATTTTTTTTTTGTTCGTATAGAATACCATCTTAAAAGCTATACCAGAATAAAAGGGTCTGGTATACATTAGGTGGTGGGGATAGGGCTATACATATGTTTGTTTTTCATTCTTGCAGTAGGATGTGCTGCAGCAAAAAAAATAAATTTACAAAGAAAAAATTAAACAGTATAAATTATTGACAAATGATATTAAATGCAAGCTTTAGACCCCTCCAAATATCCCTCAATGGTGATGGTAGCTATAGTCATTTGCCAGGAATTTTCAAACGTTTTTTCTTTGTAAATGTCAGTGCTAATAAAATTGCTTCCTCCAGCTTCATGGAATTTTGTAAACTTTTTTTATTGCAATGGTACCTGTTCCCCAGAGAAGACCCCCCCCCCAATATTATTTTTGACACCCCTTTGCCCATTAGCCTAAAAACATGCATTTTTAATTTGACACATTCTGCTCACATTCATTTCAAGGGAGTTTGGGGTCGGCATCTGAACTGTGTTTGCAGAACCCCTTCGGCTCATCGCTAACAATTAGGTAAAGATGGTGTGATTAGTTGCGGCACTGCATTCAGCAGCCAACTCCCCTTTTCCTCCCACAATGGCTTTGTGTGTATGCCTGGAAAGAAAGAGCTAGCTGCTCACTTCAGCCAGTGGTTACACTTGTGATCATTGTGATTGGTCACAGCTATCACATGGTACAGAGCAACTCTGATTGCAATACAGCAGTGCAGTGGTGGGAATGGTCTTTAAACTCGCTCCAAGCAAGCACATTAAATTCTAGTGCAATAAGCCATTATCAGTACTAATGCTACTCTGTATACAAAAATGTATGTACAGTCAGGTCCATAAATATTGGGACATCAACACAATTCTAATATTTTTGGCTCCATACACCACCACAATGGATTTGAAATATAACAATCAAGATGTGCTTTAACTGCAGACTTTCAGCTTTAATTTGAGGGTGTTTACATCCAAATCTGGTGAACGGTGTAATAATTACAACAATTTGTATATGTGCCTCCCACTTTTTAAGGGACCAAAAGTAATGGGACAATTGGCTGCTCAGCTGTTCCATGGCCAGGTGTGTGTTATTCCCTCATTATCCCATTTACAAGGAGCAGATAAAATTCCAGAGTTCATTTCAAGTGTGCTATTTGCATTTGGATTCTGTTGCTTTCAACTATCAATATGAGATCCAAAGAGCTGTCACTATCAGTGAAGCAAGCCATCATTAGGCTGAAAAAACAAAACAAACCCATCAGAGACATAGCAAAAACATTAGGTTTGGCCAAATCAACTGGTTGGAACATCCTTAAAAAGAGAGAACGCATCGGTGAGCTCAGCAACACCAAAAGACCCAGAAGACCACGGAAAACAACTGTGGTGGATGACCGAAGAATTCTTTCCCTGGTGAAGAAAACACCCTTCACAACAGTTGCCAGATCAAGAACACTCTCCAGGAGGTAAGTGTATCTGTGTCAAAGTCAACAATCAAGAGAAGACTTCACCAGAGTGAATACAGAGGGTTCAACACAAGATGTAAACCATTGGTGAGCCAGATTAGAGTTTGCCAAACAACATCTAAAAAAACCTTCACAGTTCTGGAACAACATCCCATGGACAGATGAGACCAAGATCAACTTGTACCAGAGTGATGGGAAGAGAAGAATATGGAGAAGGAAAGGAACTGTTCATGATCCAAAGCATAACACCTCATCAGTGAAGCATGGTGGTGGTAGTGTCATGGCGTGGGCATATATGGCTGCCAATGGAACTGGTTCTCTTGTATTTATTGATGATGTGACTGCTGACAAAAGCAGCAGGATGAATTCTGAAGTGTTTCGGGCAATATTATCTGTTCATATTCAGCAAAATGCTTCAGAACTCATTGGACGGCGCTTCACAGTACAGCAGTAGAGGCCTGGCAGAGCATCACCAGGGATGAAACCCAGCATCTGGTAATGTCTATGCGTTCCAGACTTCAGGCTGTAATTGACTGCAAAGGATTTGCAACCAAGTATTAAAAAGTGAAAGTTGGATGGATGATTGTTAATCTGTCCCATTACTTTTGGTCCCTTAAAAATTGGGAGGCACATATACAAACTGTTGTAATTCCTACACCGTTCACCTGATTTGGATGTAAATACCCTCAAATTGAAGCTGGAAGTCTGAAGTTAAAGCTTGTTTGTTTCATTTCAAATCCATTGTGGTGGTGTATAGAGCCAAAAAGATTAGAATTGTGTTGATGTCCCAATATTTATGGACCTGACTGTATTTTCCTCCATGATGTCCCTGTACCAAGGTAATATAAAGCAACATAAACATTATGCCTTGTTTTATCTTGGAGTTGTGGGTAGGTAACACTGATAATCATTTCATATATTGTCTTTACCAGATTAGGACTCAAACAGCTATTATTAGAATAATGTATTATCATAGTATTTGTACTGCATAAAGATAAATCTAGATTGCAGGGCAGAACAAAAATCTCTGATAAATATAGAATTTGTTTTACTGGTTTTGATTTTGCCTTCACTGTGATGGTGTCTGATCCAAATCATAAACTTTCTACAGCCTAGCAAAACATTTAGTAGCTATTTTTATGCTAATAATAAAAATTATGAATAAATATGAAAGAGAAAAAGAAGACTAAGAAATTCAAAATGTTGTTTTACCTCAGTGAACAAGCCCAAAAGACATAGCTTGATGACATGATTTTATGATAATGAATAAAACAGGATATAAATGGCTATTTTATATGAGCAAATGAATTTCATCCTGGATAATATCATAATCATGAAAATATAAAAATATGTTTAAAATTAGAACAATATGCATTATGTGTTTTGGTAATACAATTCAGTATATGGTTATACCAACCTTAGGAAATAAATATTTAAGAAGCAAATTAAAGCATTGTTCTTAACATTTGATTAAACCACAAAATTAGGGCTAACAGCCTACCAATAAACAAACAAAAAAAAAGTTAAAGTTACAATCCAAAAGCCCTTTTGCACTTATAAAATGTGTATTTTATAATGTAAATAAGCTCAGCCTTTTAGTGAGTACTAAGGTTGTTAGTTTACATCTCTATCCACTGTGCCCATTAGAAAGTATTCAAGTGTTGCTTATTGCCATAGGGAACTTTGGAGTGTCAAAACAATCATTCAGTGGCCAAATAACTGATAACCATGTTGCAGTGAACATCCCCTCCATGGCAACAAGTTAAATTATTTATGTCTGCTATGAGTTAATGTGTTTTACAAGTAAATATTGCTCATTGCACTTTATTTCTATAAAACTCTAAGTATGTATTAAAATGGAAGAGGGGCTCATATACAGAAATATTAAAAGAAAAAAAAACACAGATTCACTGGTATAACTAAAAAAATACTATCTTGGTAAATTCAATTTATTAGTGTTGCAGCTGTGTGCAAAATAATGTTTAAGCGATATTTTTAAAACTTATAGTTGGGAAGATCATTTAAACTATTATACATTTCTCTTGCTATGTGTGATTATCCATAAGGTACTAGTACAAATCCCCAAATCAAAGATGTAATAATGTCTTAATTGATTGGAAAAACCCAAATCAAAGATGTAATAATGTCTCTATTGATTGTATAAATCTCTAAGAACAGATCAAACAGGTTAATTATTTATGCACAAGACTAGTTCAGGACACGCTTTCATTGGCTATTTGCAGTACATATACAGCAGATAGGTTACCAATCACAGGATTCTGCTGTTCAATAATATAACCTAAAGCATTGAATATAGTGTTTGCTAAATATTTTAAAGCTGACAAAATATAAGTATTTAACCACCTCCCAACTGGCTCACATAGATATGCTGCAGCAGGTTGGCAGCCCTGCGCAAAACGACGTACACTTATGTCGCTTGCGCACGCAGGCAGGGGGTGCGTGCCTCTGCTGTGCCCATGGCGATCAGGTTCGTTACAGAACTGATCAGTCTTCAGGTCCAGGCCAATGATTTCTGGCCTGGATCTGCTGATCGGTTCTGATGAATGAAATGCTTCCTCTACCTGTAAATGTAAACATAGGCAGAGGAAGTGATGGAATCCTTTTCGGTTCCAGAGTGTGGAGAGAGGAGTGAGTTCCACCAACACTACACTAACACAGTACACATAGGCACACGTTTCACCCTCTGATCACACCTCGATCTCCCTCCAGTTAACCTCTTCACTCCCTGTCACTGTGTCACCAAGTGCAGTTTTCAGATTTTTCACTGATCACTGTACTGGTGTCACTTGTGACACTAATGTTAGGGCAGTTAGTAGTAGGCCCAGGCAGCTTTAGGGTATACCCCCCAAATAAAGGTTTAACCCCTTGATCGCCCCAGTTAACCCTTTCAACCCCTGTTACCAGTGTCACTAGTTGTCAGGAAAAGCCCTCTTGCAGTTATCCCAGCAGATTGAGGGTTAAACGAATGCCTGTGCATAGAAGCGCCATCCGGCGCTCACACACGCGCAATAGCGCCAATAGTGCTAATGGGCGTATGCGCATGCGCAATAGCGCCAGTAGCGCTAAGGCGTACGCGCATGCGCAATAGCGCCAATAGGAACAACACTTGGCGCCAAAAATAGGCTATTTAAAGAAGACTGTTCCAATGCTGCCTTGCTGTCTGGTCTACAGCGTTTCCTGAGACCCCTGCTACCTTGTTACCAGTTTTCCTGTATCCAGTACTTACTTGGCTTGTTCCTGACTTACCTGCTTGCTGCCCGCCCCGATCTTGGCTTGGACTCTGACTATTCTCTTGGTTTGCCCTTCTGTACCTGATCTGCCCGCCAGTACCTTGACCCGGCTTGTCTGCACCTCCCTGCTGTCTGCAACCTGCTACAGGACTACAGTGCACCTCCCTGCTGTCTGCAACCTGCTACAGGACTACAGTGCACCTCCCTGCTATCTACATCCTGCTACAGTACTACAGTGCACCTCCCTGCTGTCTGCAACATGCTACAGGACTACAGTGCACCTCCCTGCTATCTGCATCCTGCTACAGTACTACAGTGCACCTCCCTGCTATCTGCATCCTGCTACAGTACTACAGTGCACCTCCCTGCTGTCTGCAACCTGCTACAGGACTATAGTGCACCTCCCTGCTATCTGCATCCTGCTACAGTACTACAGTGCACCTCCCTGCTGTCTGCAACCTGCTACAGGACTACAGTGCACCTCCCTGCTGTCTTCATCCGGCTACGGGACTACAGTGCACCTCTCTGTTACCTGCACCCTGCTACAGTACTACAGTGCACCTCCCTGCTGTCTGCAACCTGCTACAGGACTACAGTGCACCTCCCTGCTGACTACAGGATCCTGCCTTCTACTTCAGAGTTCCAGTCAGGCACTTGTGCCCCTCTGTACTTTCGAGTCCCTGTTCACACCTTCAGGGGTTCTTAAGTCGGAGGCATACGAGAGGCCGTTCTCTGTATTCCGGGCTCCACCTACCAGGTACGTGACACTAATATAGTGTACAGATCTATTTTCTGATCGCCGTATTAGTGTCACGGGTGATGCTAGTTAGCTAGTTGGTTAGTTTCAGCGTCAGTCTTTTATAGCATCAGGATACCCCTATATATTACCTAATAAAGGTTTTAATCCCTTGATCACCCCCTAGTTAACCCTTTCACCCCTGTCACCAGTGATCACCGTATTATTGTCACGGGTGACGCTAGTTCGTTTTTTATAGCGTCAGGGTACCCGCCGTATATTACCTAATAAAGGTTTACCACCTGATCACCAGGCGGGTGACAACGGTTAGGTTTTAGTGATAGTTAGGGTCACCGTCAATCCCAAGCAGCGTCAGATTAGTGACAGTATCGCTAACACCCATCGCACGTACCATATACCTCCCTTACTAGTATAGTGTCTGAACAGATCAATATCTTTGATCTGATCAGATCTATACTAGCGTCCCCAAAAGTTTTGTGTTCCCAAAAAGCGGTGTTAGGATCAGCCCAGATACCTGCTAGCACCTGTGTTTAGCCCCTCCGCCCAGTTCAGCCCAGCTAACCCAAGTGTAGTATCAATTGATCACTGTCACTTACAAAACACAACACACAAAACTGCATTGTTTGCAGAGTCAGGCCTAATCCCTGCGAATGCTAACAGTTTTTTGGTAGCGATTGAATCAGGCTCTAAGAATCAGGTGCTCCTTTGCCTGTGAGTCACACTAGTTTTACCTATAAATTTAAAGGCCAAAATGTCCAAACAGAGGTACACTAGTGAAGAGGCATACACATTGCTGAGCATGACACATGAGAGAGAAGGGGAAGCCGCCTCACTGTCAGATTCAGGCTCAGTATACAAACCAGTAGAGAACAGCAACACCCTGACAGATAGCTCTGACGACAGAGTAGTGGTCCCTGCTAAGGTCAGGTGTACTCGACCCCTTTCTTCTGTTGTTGAGGTGCAAGAACCGCAGGGCTCTCGTATGGAGCAGAGAGACAATACTAGTGCCGCTCATCCTTCTGGTAAACTGGCAAGCACCAGCGGCCTAGTACATCCTGGTCATAAACAAACCAGCACTGCAGTAACATGCGGTGATGTGGTGAGTCCCATAAGTGCAGTTCAAGATGGTGCAGTGGCCATGCAGCCACCAAGAAGACAAACACAGGCCCATAGAGCCCATAGTGCCCTTCCCACTACATATGCCAATCCTAATTGGGAGCCCACCACTTCTGCAGCGCCTGTACTTCCCCCATTCACTGGCCAACCCGGAATTCAGATGGAAACAGTTGATTTTACGTCACTTGATTTTTATTCACTGTTTTTCATGGAAGATCTCTATAGATCTACTGTGGACCAAAGCAATTCGTATGCTGGTCAATTACCACTAATCCCCAGTTGACCCTTGCCAGAGATTGGAAACCTGTTACGGTTTCCAAATTTAAGACCTTTCTGAGCCTATCCCTCCTCATGGGCATAACTAAAATAAAGTGAGTTGCGGTCATATTGGTCCACTGACCCAATTCACCATATGCCCGTGTTCTCTGCTTCCATGACCAGGAAGCGATACGAGCAGATCTTGCAGTTCATGCATTTTAATGACAATGATATCTGTATGCCTTGTGGTGATCCTGAATTTGATCGGCTCCACAAAATTCAGCCGCTCTTAAACCACTTCAACCAACAGTTTACAGCCTTGTTTATTCCTGATCAAGTTGTCTGCATTGACGAATCCCTGATTAAGTTTTCTGGCCGCTTGTCTTTCAAACAGTATATCCCCAGCAAGCATGGCAGAAATGGGGTCAAGTTGTATAAGCTCTGTGACAGGGAAACAGGCTATACATATAGTTTTATGGTTTATGAGAGAAAAGACAGTCACGTGAAGCCCCATAACTGCCCAGACTACATAGGGAGCGCTGGCAAGATTGTTTGGGATTTGGTGTCACCCTTATTCAGAAAGGGGTACCACTTGCACGTGGACAATTATTACACAAGCGTGACACTTTTTAGTCACCTTTTTGATATTGAAATTGGTGTATGTGGCACCATGCAATCTAATTGCTGGGGCTTCCACCAACGGCTTGTAGAGTCCTGACTTAGACGGGGGAGAGAGTTGGCTTGAAATGTAATTTTCTCAAAGTGAAGTGGAGGGACACACGGAATGTTTTTGTTATGTCCTCCCTTCACGCAGATACGACAGTCCAAATTCCAACAGTGACTGGTGTTGTTGAGAAGCCCCTCTGTGTCCATGAATACAACCTTAATATGGGAAGGGTGGACTTCAACGACCAGTTAATGGCACCGTATTTAATTGGCAGTAAGGCCAGACACTGGTACATAAAAGTGTCTGTATACCTATTTCAATTGGCTCTGCTGAACGCTTATGTGCTATACAAAGCGTCAGGATGAACTGGATTCTTCCTTAAATTCCATGCAGAGATCATCAAAGCACTTCTGTTTTGAGAAGGTGCTGTGACCCAACTTCCCAATGCAAATGCAGTGAGCCGGCTGCATGAGAGGCATTTTCCATATGTCCCCCCTGGTACCCCTACCCAACGAGCACCCCAAAGAAGGTGTCATGTCTGTAGCAAACGCGGATATAGGCGTGACACCCGCTATTACTGTCCCTCCTGTCCTGACCAACCTGGTCTTTGTATCAGTGAATGTTTCCATCGCTACCACACACTAGTGGATTATTAGCGTAGGGTACAGCACTGCACAGTCCTAGGGCATACTTTCACTGGGTCTCCAAAGATGCCATCGCATTTTGAGAGGCCCAAACCTGGAAGCTTTACAGTTACAGTAACAAATAAAAGTGAAAAAAGTTATAAGAAAATAATATATAAAATAAAAAAGCCAAAAATACTTTTCTTGTTCTTCTCTCTCTATTGTTCTGCTCTGTTTTACTGTATATTATGCTTAACTGCAATGTTTTATATGTTTTATCATGTTTGCTTTTCAGGTATGTAATTTGTTTTGTTTCTTTACTGTTTACTGTGTTTTATTGTTAACCATTATTTTCTTTCAGGCCATTCAGCTGCAGCACCAATTTATTTATCTCGACAGCAACAGCATTTGGTCTCATGATACCTAAGTCAGCGACTCCAGCGCTGTAGGAGGTGATTTCACCACCACAGTTAAAAAAAAAAAGAGCATATATGCCAAAGCATGGGGGCAGGAGTGGAAGGGCGATTTGCCCCTAACATTAGGGGCGGATTGCCCCCATGCATATATTTTTTAGGCACAGATTGCAATAAAAAAAAGTTGTTTTATTGAGTTAATGTTTCATTGTTACCATTGTTTGCTTTTCAGGTATGGCATTCAGCTGCAGCACGGATTTATTTATTTTGACAGTAACAGAGTTTTCTCTCAGGCTACGTAAATCAGTGTCTGCAGTGCTGTAGAAGTGTGATTTCACTACCACAGATAAATATATATATATATGTATTTATGCCCTATCATTAGAAGTGGGTGGAGGCAGGGTGGTATCCTAATGTTGGACATATCAACCGATTAATATTTTTTTTGCTCAGCCCACAGGCTGCATGAAAAAAAAGGACATTATAATATATGTCAACAAGGACCAGCGACGTATGTTGCTGAACTTCCAGTGATTATACCAGAATGATGCCTGCAGATTTAGGTATCATCTTGGTATTGTTCTTTTCAGCCGGCAGTCAGCTTTCATTTAAAACCAATCCTAGCAGCTAATTAGCCACTAAACTGCTTTTACAAGCCGTCTTCTATGGTTTTCTCGAGAATGCCACCAGCTGACCATAGAGCTAATTGGAGACAAGAATTGGTCCAATCATCTCTATGGCCTAAGAAGCCAGAAGCTACAAGGGATGCCGCCAGGACCACCAGGGATACCCATAAAGGACGCCCACAGCGTATGGATCACCAGGGATATGCCAATCAGTGCCCAGGCAGATGCCAATCAGTGCCCATTAACAATGCCTGCCAGTGCCAGTGCCACCAGTGATGCTTATCAATGCAATCTATCTGTGCCACCCATCAGTGCCCATCAGTACCCATCAATGCAGCATTTAAGTGCCCATTAGAGTCGCCTATCAGTGTCCAACAGTGCCCACCAGTGCCCATCAGTGCCACCTATCAATGACCATCAGTGCTGCATATCAGTGCCGCCTATCAGTGCCCATCATAAGTGCCCATCAGTGCCACCTTATCAGTGTCTGTCAGTGCAGCCTCATCAGTGTCCATCAGTGAAGAAGAAAACTTACTTATTTACAAAATTTTATAACAGAAACAAAAAAAATAATTATTTTTTTCAAAATTTTCGGTCTTTTTTTATTTGCTTAGCAAAAAATTAAAAACCGCAGAGGTGATCAAATACCACCAAAAGAAAGTTCTATTTGTGGGAACAAAATGATAAAAATGTTGTTTGGGTACAGTGTAGCATGACTGCACAATTGTCATTTAAAAAGTGACAGCCCTGGAAGATGAAAATTGGCTTGGGTAAGAAGGGGGGAAAGTGCCTGGTATTGAAGTGGTTAAAAATGTATGTAGTTTGTTGACGCTGCACGGTTGTGCATAATTTTAAAACATGTCATGTTTGGTATCTTTGTACTTGGCATAAGATCATCTTTTATATTTTACCAATATAGTGTTGGGCAATATAATGTGTTTTAGTGCATTAAGATTCAAAAAAGTTTTTTTTTTCCCAAAAAATTGCGTTTGAAAAATTGCTGCGCAAATACTGTGTGAAAAAAATTGAAACACCCACCATTTTAATCTGTAGGGTCTTTGCTTTAAAAAAATATATAATATTTTGGGGTTCAAAGTAATTTTCTAGCAAAAAAAAAATATTTTTTCATGTAAACAAAAAGTGTCAGAAAGGGCTTTGTCTTCAAGTGGTTAGAAGAGTGTGGCATAAGCTTCTAATTTTGTGCATACAATGCCAGGACAGTTCAACCCCCTCATGACCCCATTTTGGAAAGTAGACACCCCAAGTTATTTGCTGAGAGGCATGTTGATTCCATGGAATATTTTATAATTTGCTACAAGTTTCGGGATTTTTTTTTTTTACACCAAGTTGTTACTAAATGATATATTGATCGAACATGCCATAGGTATATGTGGAATTACACCCCAAAATACATTCTGCTGCTTCTCCTGAGTACAGGGATACCACATGTGTGGGACTTTTTCAGGGCCTAGCCTCATACAGGACCCTGAAAACCAATCACCGCCTTCGGGTTTCTAAGGGCGTAAAATGGGGATTTCACTTCCTCACTACCTATCACAGTTTCCTGAAATTTCAAGATAGCACAACCCCCCCTTCCCCAAATGACCCCATTTTGGAAAATAGACACCCCAAGCTATTATCTAAGAGGCATGGTGAGTATTTTGCAGCTCTAATTTGTTTTGGAAAATGAAGAAAAAAAATGTTGGTATTTTCCAAAACTTGTGGCACAATATAAAATATTCCATGGACTCAACATGCCTCTCAGTAAATAGCCTGGGGTGTCTACAAAATGGGGTCGTTTGTGGGGTTTTTTGCTATCTTGGCATTTCATGGCCTCCGAAACTGTGATAGGTAGTGAGTAGGGATGAGCCGAACACCCCCCTGTTCGGTTCGCACCAGAACATGCGAACAGGAAAAAAGTTCGTTCGAACACGCGAACACCGTTAAAGTCTATGGGACACGAACATGAATAATCAAAAGTGCTAATTTTAAAGGCTAATATGCAAGTTATTGTCATAAAATGTGTTTGGGGACCTGGGTCCTGCCCCAGGGGACATGGATCAATGCAAAAGATTTTTTTTAAATGGCCGTTTTTTCAGGAGCAGTGATTTTAATAATGCTTAAAGTCAAACAATAAAAGTGTAATATCCCTTTAAATTTCGTACCTGGGGGGTGTCTATAGTATGCCTGTAAAGGGGCGCATGTTTCCTGTGTTTAGAACAGTCTGACAGCAAAATGACATTTTGAAGGAAAAAAGCCATTTAAAACTACCCGCGGCTATTGCATTGCCGACAATACATATAGAAGTTCATTGATAAAAACGGCATGGGAATTCCCCAAAGGGGAACCCCAAACCAAAATTAAAAAAAAAAAATGATGTGGGAGTCCCCCTAAATTCCATACCAGGCCCTTCAGGTCTGATACGGATATTAAGGGGAACCCCGGCCAAAATTTAAAAAAAAAAATGACGTGGGGTTCCCCCTAAATTCCATACCAGACCCTTCAGGTCTGGTATGGATTTTAAGGGGAACCCCGCGCCAAAATACGGCGTAGGGTCCCCCCAAAAATCCATACCAGACCCTTATCAGAGCACGCAACCTGGCAGGCCGCAGGAAAAGAGGGGGGGACGAGAGTGCGCCCCCCCTCCTGAACCGTACCAGGCCACATGCCCTCAACATTGGGAGGGTGCTTTGGGGTAGCCCCCTAAAACACCTCGGCGAACTTGCGAACAGCCAATGTTCGAGTCGAACATGAGTTCGACTCGAACTCGAAGCTCATCCCTAGTAGTGAGGAGTGAAATCAAAAGTTTACACCCTTAGAAATCCTGAAGGCCCTGATTGTTTTTCGCTGATTGGTCCTTCATGCGGCTAGGCTCCCAAAAAAGTCTCACACATGTGATATCCTCGTACTCAGGAGAAGCAGCAGAATGTATTTTTGGCATGTGTGAGCAGTATATAATTTTTTTGTCATTTTTCAATCACTTGTGACAAAAAAATAAAATATTCAATGTGCTCAACATGCCTCTCAGCAAATTCCTTGAGGTATCTACTTTCCAAAATGGGGGAAATTTAGGGGGGGTTTACTGCCCTTCCATTATAATACCTCAAGAAATGAGATAGTCATAAACTAAAAGCTGCTTAAATTCCAGAAAATGTACCCTAGTTTGTAGACGCTATAACTTTTGCGCAAACCAATAAATATATGCTTATTGATTTTTTTTTTTTACCCAAGACATGTGACCCAATGCATTTTGGCCTAGAAGTATGACTAAAATTGAGTTCATTGTATTTTTTTATAACAAAAAGTAGAAAATATAATTAAAAAAAAAAATCTGTCTTTTTTCATTTACAGTGGGGACGGAAAGTATTAAGACCCCCTTAAATTTCTCACTCTTTTTTATATTGCAGCCATTTGCTAAAACCATTTAAGTTCATTTTTTCCTCATTAATGTACACACAGCACCCCATATTGACAGAAAAACACAGAATTGTTCACATTTTTGCAGATTTAAAAAAAAAAGAAAAACTGAAAACTGAAATATCACATGGTCTTAAGTATTCAGACCCTTTGCTGTGACACTCATATATTTAACTCAGGTGCTGTCCATTTCTTCTGATCATCCTTGAGATCGTTCTACACCTTCATTTGAGTCCAGCTGTGTTTGATTATACTGATTGGACTTGTATAGGAAAGCCACACACCTGTCTATATAAGACCGTACAGCTCACAGTGCATGTCAGAGCAAATGAGAATCATGAGGTCAAAGGAACTGCCTGGAGAGCTCAGAGGCAGAATTGTGGCAAGGCACAGATCTGGCCAAGGTTACAAAAAAAATCTGCTGCACTTGAGGTTCCTAAGAGCACAGTGGCCTCCATAATCCTTAAATGGAAGACATTTGGGACAACCAGAACCCTTCCTAGAGCTGGCCGTCCGGCCAAACTGAGCTATTGGGGGATTAGAGCCTTGGTGAGAGAAGTAAAGAAGAACCCAAAGATCACTGTGGCTGAGCTCCAGAGATGCAGTCGGGAGATGGGAGAAAGATGTAGACAGCCAACCATCACTGCAGCCCTCCACCAGTCGGGGCTTTATGGCAGAGTGGCCCGACGGAAGCCTCTCCTCAGTGCAATGACACATGAAAGCCTGCATGGAGTTTGCTCAAAAACACTTGAAGGACTCCAAGATGGTGAGAAATAAGATTCTCTGGTCTGATGAGACCAAGATAGAACTTTTTGGCCTTAATTCTAAGCGGTATGTGTGGAAAAAACTGCTCATCACCTGTCCAATACAACAGTGAAGCATGGTGGTGGCAGCATCATGCTGTGGGGGTGTTTTTCAGCTGCAGGGACAGGACGTCTGGTTGCAATCGAGGGAAAGATGAATGTGGCCAAGTACAGGGATATCCTCGACGAAAACCTTCTCCAGAGTGCTCAGGACCTCAGACTGGGCCGAAGGTTTCCAACAAGGCAATGACCCTATGCACACAGCTAAAATAACGAAGGAGTGGCTTCACAATAACTCTGTGACTGTTCTTAAATGGCCCAGCCAGAGCCCTGACTTAAACCCAATTGAGCATCTCTGGAGAGACCTAAAAATGGCTGTCCACCAACGTTTACCATCCAACCTGACAGAACTGGAGAGGATCTGCAAGGAGGAATGGCAGAGGATCCCCAAATCCAGGTGTAAAAAACTTGTTGCATCTTTCCCAAAAAGACTCAAGGCTGTATTAGATCAAAAGGGTGCTTCTACTAAATACTGAGCAAAGGGTCTGAATACTAAGGACCATGTGATATTTCAAACAAACGGATACAGCGCTGATATACGTGACTTAAATGTAAAGTGCTGCGTGCTAACAATGGATGCAAAATATTATTGGTAATATATACAGTGTACAGATCATAAATAGTAAACTACATATCACATGTAGTCTAGAAATAAATATACGCAACTGTTGGACAACTGCTATGACACAAATTGTGAATGATACGTGATAAGTGCAATACAAAAACAACTGCTGATTATCAAAAATGACATATACATGAGATGCAAGTTGCATGAAAATAAATATAGAGACCGTTGGTGCTACCTAATTACTAATAAAAAAATATAAACTGACACAACAATAAAAATAAATGCTTCCAAATAACAACTAGACTAGTAGAGTTGAGATAATATCTGCTCACAGGGTGGAGATATTACTGCTCACTGATTGTTGCACCTGTCAAGGAATTCCCTGAGGATCAGTGTGGAGGAACACTGGACTTGCTGACTTCTGTGCTGTGCTGTATTGGTCCACTGAGCCAAATATCTTCAGCCACAATCCCAGTAAACCACTTATAAACTGCAACGTATAATGGTTTTAATGAAAATAGATTTAGGGTTTACATACATTATAAAAGGAGAATACTCCACCGATCAAATTAAACTAAAGCTTTGACTATAATTACTTAATATTTATCAGGAATTTTGTGTAGGGATCTAGCTACAACACTGTTTTTTTGAGTGTCTCTACTTCACCTTTCAGTGTAGAATATTGTGATATACACTGATCAGCCATGACATTATAGCCACTGACAGATAAAATAAATAGCATTGTTTATCTTGTTACAATGGTATCTGAAAGTGGGTGGGATATATTAGGCAGCAAGGGAACATGGTGTCCCTGAGGTTGTTGTATTTTATATAGAAAAAATGGGCAAGGGCCAAATTGTAAGAGCTAGCCAACTGGGTCAGAGCATTCCCAAAACTGCAGCTCTTGTGGAATGTTCCCAATCTGCAGTGGTCAGGACCTACCAAAACCAATGAATTAGTGACAGGGTCATGATGCCTGTGAGGAATGAAGGCTGGCTTGTGCAGTGCGATCCAATAAAAGAGCTATGGTAGCTCAAATTTCTGAAAAAGGTAATGCTGGTTCTGATAGAAAGGTGTCAGAACACACAGTGCATTGCAGTTTGCTTTGCATGGGGGTGCATAGCCTCAGACTGGTCAGAGTGTCCATGTTGACCCATGTCCACAGCCAAAAGCTCCTACAATGGGCGTGTTAGCAACTGAAATGGACTAGGAGCAATGGAAGAAGATGGCCCAGACTGATAAATTCAAGAATAGTTTAAGAAACACAACAACGAGTTTGAGGTGTTGACTTGGCCTTCAAATTCTTGAAATCTTAATCTAATGAAACATCAAACAAAGATGTGCTGGAAAAACAAGCCCAATCCATGGAGGCCTCACCTTGCAATGTACAGGACTTAAAGGATCTGCTGCTAAAGGCTTGTTGCCAGATACCATAGCATACTTTCTGAGGTCTAGTCCATGCTTTGATGGGTTATGGTGGGTGGTCATAATGTTATAGCTGATCATTGTAAGTCTTAAGTAACCTTCTTTCTACATTGCACTCTCTTGTGCAGGACTAATGAATTGGTCCCCAATTTCACTACTGTACTTTGGCAAGACTATTCTCCTTCTACTCATCATCATCATCACATCAGTCAGTTTCCATGTTCAACTTACACTGCATACTTTAGCTCTAAAGATCTTATGTTGGATCTAAGCTAATTTTATCTTCATGCCATACCACATGATAGATTTGTGAATGGGTAGTGACATCCAGCGAGTTTCAAGGTCCCTCAAACCTTTCCTATTTTGTGTTCTGATTTTGTTGTCACTTAATGGTGATTTATGTTATGATTCAATTGTGTGATTCTGTTATCACTCATGGATTCATAGATGCATAGTTACATTCAGCAAGTTCCAAGGACTCTTTTTTTATGGTGTGTCTTGATTCTTCACTTAATGAATCCATGGGACAAGTCATGACACATAGTGGTTTGCTCTGTCACTTCACTTTCGAGTCATAATATAACCATCCTTGCTACTTGCAATTGAAACATGGAAGCAAACTATAACACTAGCTTCTGTGCTGCTGAAGCCCAAAGAAAATGCATATAATTTTTTTGAGCTGTGCTGTGATAGTGCCAATCCCTGGAAAGTCAAAACTTATAAACAGTTCTATTTTCATCTTATTCTTCTTCATTGTTGGCCTCCCTGCCCTGCTACTTCATCATGATGCAATGATTGAAAGGCCATTAGGCATAACCACAAAGCTATAAACCTATAACAAATATTTATAAGCTACCTAGTCTAAAATACTAATTATATTAACTCTGCCTTTGGACAAATACAGTAATGTAAGCAAGTACTTCTAGTAAAACACCTTTTTAACTTTATACAAAATACTTAAACTGTATCCACATATATGTACAGTTTATCCACTTTAGGACCAAGCCTTTTCTGGCATTTTTTGTTTACAGGTTTAAAGCATAGCTCCACTTTTGTTAAGAAAAAAAAAATTCCCTTCTGGGTGATCTATGCACATTCCAGGGATTTTAACAATCTTTGTTGCAGATTCCTACCTTTTGTTATTCTGAAGAGATCATTGTTTGTTCCTCTGTGCCCCATGTGCTGAGTGAGTCTAATGGGAGTGGTTTCATAATTATCAACCAGCTGCTGCAGCTGTAGAGCTCTAATGAGGAAAATTGCTGGGTCTGCATCCATTTAGATGTGATTTCCTATTGAGAGTATCTTACCAAAAATGAATTTTTCGTTGCAGAGGATGCCAAAAATCTGACTTGTATCGTAGTGTAAACTTCTGGAAAAATCAGTGAGCCAATCACAAAGGCAAGAAATTAGAAATTATGTTTCTGGGAGCAGTTCTGTACACATTCTGTGTACAGAAAACCTCCAGGTAGCCATATTTCATTGCATTTACAGAAAATTACAGCAGCTGCAGACTGAAAAGGAAAGGTAATTTTTAATAGCATTCAATTAAAATATGACTTGTGTCACAATTGTATATGCTACAGTAGGTGACCGCGATACTGTGTCAATCTCACCACAGTTATCGGCGAGATTTGACACCTACGAGCCCCGTCGTGGGAGCCAGCGCCGAGATGGCTCACTCATCAGGAAAGGAAAACTTTTTTTTCCTTTCGCGATGAGTGACAGGCAGTGCTGACAGCTGTCTGGTATGAATCCTGAGGGGGAACGCCGCGCCAAATTTTAAATGAAAAAAACGGCGTAGGTTCCCCCCAAAATCCATACCAGACCCTTATCCGAGCATGCAGCCTGGCCGGTCAGGAAAGGGGGTGGGGACGAGCGAGCACCCCCCCTCCTGAGCCGTACCAGGCCGCATGCCTTCAACATGGGGGGGTGGGTGCCTTGGGGGAGGGGGGCACCCATTTTGTCTCTTCTTTTTCACAAGAAAAAAAATACATTCAAAAAGTACATAGTGTGAACATTTACAAATCGTTGGATTTCTCAGGTCAGAGGTGAGTCAAGAAAATGAGTAGCATGAATTTTCAGATTTCACGTACAACAACTTTACTAATTACTTTTCTTGATACAGAGTTGTATGCAATGTGTATGTGCAAAAAATGCTTTCATTATATTATAATATTTTTTATGTGGTTTCCTGAAATATAATTGTACCTTCTATTGTCTTTTTTCATATTCAAGTTATGTTCCAGCAAAATCGCTTTAATAGCAAAAGTGGAAATACACATTTGAACCATTTGCTTGCTTTGACATTCAATTTGGCATCAAGCATTGACTTATCAAGGGTCAGATCCAATGTAACAAAGACATTGTCATGGTGAATGAACTAGCAGAGCAGTGCATGTCAAGTCTTTTGTACAATCTTCACTCTTCAAAGCAAAGTGACAGAAAATTACGAGATGTGAAGAAAAAGAAGAGCATACAAATCACAGAACATTTTGATTTGTATTATTACTGTTCATGTCTTTGTTTTTAAAAGCATTGAAGATCCCTTATAATATGTAGGTACTATATAGGGAATAATAGCAAAAGCAGCAATATATTGCTTTTCTAATGTTCAGATGTATCGCTTGCAGAAGTCAGCATTTGCCTAGTTTTAGTTTTAGTTTTTTCTTTGTTATAGTGGGTGGCTGGCACATAAATGCTGTTGTAGATATAAACAACAGGGTAACAGTGACAAGCTTCATTTGCAAGCATACCATATTTTCAGTCCCTTGCATTTCTGAGAAATGATTCTGTGTAATCTGTGTTGATCTAATGTATTGGTTTCTTTCCAGAGTTTATCATAAGTCTATCATGGTTCAAAATTCCAGAAGCAATTGATCTCATAAAGTCGATATCAAGCACAGGACTCCAATTAAAGGTATACATTTAGGACTATTAACCCGATTTCTAGTTATATGCATATTATATAATTTAAGTGAGTAATACTAAATGTTTTTCTTAGAGTGGGGATGTAAGATAAATGCATTGTTTTAAATAGGGCTTACATCTGTGCAACTATTATTAAAGCCCATTCCTTGAAGCAATTTTACACCCTATAGTATAGCCATATTACTAATCCTGCCTGTATGTAACATTTCTCATAAATTTCTTTTGGTCTGCATTTTTTTCAGGCATATAGATCTGGATGCCAACAGAACAGAAACGTGAGAGGGGCTTGAAAATGACAGAACTAGGACACAAATGTGATTTATACACAGCAGATTCACCTCAACCCCTCTAGTGAAATCTTTTGCATTCTAAGTTTAAACTTTACGTGGATTGATTGCCAACTAGGTAAGCTCTGAGTTTTTTGCAATAACCACTCAAAGTAAACCACAGGTGCATGACTGAGGGGTCTGTTTATTAATATGGTCACCCAAGATTCAACCAACTTTTACTCATAATTCATACATTTTCTTAAGTGAATCCTATGTAAAAAATGTGTGCATCTTGTGTAAAGATCTGGTGAATCTTAGGTGATAACAGTGGTAAATGGGCCCTGAAGTCTTATATAAACCCATGTGCAACTGCAGAATATGTGATTCACACTCATGTGCATTTATCGTCAAATCCAGAATACGAACATCTTATACATGCAGTGGTCAGATGACTTGCTACGTTTCACAAAAAGTTTTGCTTAATCATCGGATGGGTTTTACCCAAAGATGAGCTCAGCTACAAATGATTGAGTGTGCCTTTGTGTGAAATGCATTTGAGTTTTCTGACCACTGCATTAATGCTGTAGGTTTTACAATAAACATTTGGTTTTTGTAATTAGATTAGTGTGAATTGTGTGCTTTCCAAGATTAATTCTATTATAATTCTTATGTATATGCAGTAGTCATTATAAGAAATCTGATTGACATAACTGAATTTGCCTGTGTAACCAAGGCTGAGCCAGAGGAGAACAGTGAAGGGGGAATCTGGTTCTCCTGCAGTTTATAACAGGAGGGCCTCTCTCACATTTACAGCAAGACCCCACAATCTGTGTAGAAGATGCACTGGCAGTGGCTACTGCATTCATAGAGCCTACAAACAGAAGTTCCAGGTACCATTTATTAATACATTGTAAACATTTTTTTACATTGTATTTTTGGTTTCAGGCTATATGAGGGAAGCTACACTGCTTGCAGACTCTATTTATTTTTTTATATGTAAAAAATATTGTTTTAATACACTTTTGTCAGTGCTTATATGCAAATCAGATGTGCAGCAAAGATGTTTTTTTTTAAAGTGCACACAATATCAATCCCAGCAAACCTGTATGTATATATATATATATATATATATATATATATATATATATATATTTATTTTGTATATAAAAGTTGTTCCTATTAACTCTTGGTTAACTCTAATCATGCTTAATAATTTATTTATACTGATTTTCATTTGCTGACTTTTTTTTAATATATGTAATTTAATCTATTTTATTTGTTTACTTTTGTGCAAAAAAAGTGCAAAAAAAATACATGTCATAAACTGTATTTCTTCCTCAATTTTCCACAATTTAATTTTAGGGACAAGTTGCAATTTCAACCTTTTATTAGTTATAAGCTACCTTGCTTACCAGATTGAAGAACAAAAATTTGTCTTTACCATGATCATTACAACCAACAAAGGTAGAAACTTCTGGGACAGCAGACAGTGGTTAATTTTCACCACTGGCCAAGCACTGTACTTGTAGACATACAAGCACATGCCTGCATGTATTTGACATTAGAGGCTGTTTATACTATGTGTGCTGAATGGCATTTTTCTGCACCTGATCAATGCTTGACGCCGCAAGAGTACATAAAAAACAACTGTTTTCTATGTGCCCTGTTCACACCACAATACTGCTGTGATGCGTGGTGTGAAAAATGGAGACATGGTGCATTTTTCCGTGGCACACCAAATAGCACTGCCAGTCACCACAGCACAGTGCAAAGGCTTGAATGGAGTGCAACTCTCAAGGTTGTTAAAACAAAGTTGCAAGTTCTGACACAGTGAAACAGTGCATCCCACCTCATGGAAAAATGAACACCAACCACTATTCTAAAATGGTGCGTTATTTGTTATTCTCAAACACACCTGTATAACCTGTGTGTCAAATGCCAAAGTTTTTTCAAATTAAGTCGTACATGGCAATGTATAAATTTTAAGCTGCCTAGGTTGTGATATACATTGACACATTTATTAAAAGACAGTTAGATTACATAGTTACATAATTGGTAAGTTGAATAAAGACATTAGACCATCCAGTTCCACGTGTGTATGTGTGTGTATCTGACTCTATGTGTGCATGTGTATGTACTGTATATATGTCACTACTATTTCCCATATCCCTGTTTATTGTGTTCACTAAATTGCCCTTCTAAAAGATTTTTAAAATATAGACATTCCGTGCTGACACTACCAACTGTGGAAGTACAGTAAGTTCCACATCCTTAATGCTCTAATAGTAAAGAACCCCTTATGCAGATTAGCATATTTTTTTTAACTTTTGAACAGAAAGGTGCAGACTGAAGGCTGCCATGAACATAGGGCTTTTCTAATGAAATGGAACGGATTTGATTTATGCATGTGAAAAAAATCTGGAAGGACACTATCTGCCACCACTGAGAGCAAAATTGTTGATACTGATGTATACTCATATTTCTGATGCTGCATAACCTCTTATATTTGGAAGTTATAATTAAAGTGTTAATAGACACAAGACCCTGCATTTACTATATCTGGTCTTCCGCAGTACACAGGACATGGAAATGCAACTATTTTAGTAAATATAAACTGCTAAATATCTTTTCTCATCAGCAGTATACAGCAGTCTTTTGACTTCTATCAG
This sequence comes from Lithobates clamitans, assembly GCA_037952925.1. Taxonomy (NCBI): domain Eukaryota; kingdom Metazoa; phylum Chordata; class Amphibia; order Anura; family Ranidae; genus Lithobates; species Lithobates clamitans. The sequence continues at coordinate 106,421 of JBBGZY010000632.1, read as the reverse complement.
TGTCCAGCGGGGCACTGGTTAAAGCTTGTAGGAGGAGTTTTCATTCTCCTCGGACTGTCCTATGAAGCTGCATGACCCCTGACTTTCTATCTGGACAGTGCTGATTGGCCCTATGCTGATCACATGCACCCTCCCGTAAAAAACAAAACTCTCTAGCAATACACACCAAACTGCGAATGTGAAGAGTGCTCCCAAGGCTCTGTGCTATCAGTAGATGAACTGGGGACAGTGGAATAAGGGGAGCATCAGAGAAGACAGGATCAAACAGCCTTTTTACACAATGCCCAGGATTAACCCCTTAGGTTCCACAGTGAGTATGACAAGCATGCTTTACTGCATATACTGACTGATTTTACTGTTGTGGGTTTAGTAACACTTTAAGGTGAGCAGATTCATTTACACATGTGTGGTGTTTGGAGGAGGTACACATCTGCTCACGAATAAGAAGAATTGCCTTTCAAGTGCACAAGTTATTTTGAGATTGAACTTTGCCATTGCATGGTCACTCTTCACTTGATTCATCACACCGAGACCAAAGTTTTTGAAGATAGCTTTTTATTAATATGGACACTTATATGCTACTGATTTTGGTTATACATATTACGGTTTAGCGCTGCACAATATTATTGATTTGTTCACAGTATTGGTTCATCTGTGAGTTGGCTTGCTTTATGAAAAAAAAAAGTTGTTGCGTGGACACAGGTTTATTTTAATTTTATCCTCTTTAATATGCATTTTTATGCTAGAATTTAGCCACCCAGGTTTAACTTTAGTTCTTTTATATTTGTTGCCCATAGGAATGCACTGGTTAATGTCATTATTTAATATACTCTAAATGCACTCCCATTTTCCCTCAGTGTTCTTTGTTTCTAGAATTTGATCCAATTAAATGGTATCTAGTATGGAGATCACTTATTAAAATTGTCTCTTTTGAAATTTATTGCTCTTGTCCTTCCCTTGTGTCTCTTTTTCTTATGATTTATGTTGTATGTAAATACTCTGTGGTCTCTTTTTATCTATCTTATCTTAACTTATTTTAGTAAGTTATCCCTTACTTCCATATGCAATCAGCTCTGAGTTGTTTGTAATTAGTAGGTCTAGCATTACTCTATTTGGGGAATTCACCAACTGACTCATGAAGTTGTCCTGCAAGACAAATTAAGAGCCTTAGACAAGTGAGCAATTCCATCTGCTCAGTCAATATCAGGATCATTGAAGTCTCCCATGATAATAACATTGGACTGCATCACCACCATCTAACTTTGAGAGTAGATCAGTCTCCTCCTCATCCATCAGGTTTATTTTTCAGGTTTATGGAACCTGTTGCATACACCCACTAATAATTTACCATTTGTTTTTTCCCAATGAAGTTCCAGCTCCAAGTATGCTACTCCTCTCTTGCCCCTTACTAATCTCACACCTTGTATGCATTAACAAAGTGCCCTTGACATACAGGCACACTCCTCTCCCTCTTCTACCTACTCTGCCCCTCCGATACAGGGAATACCCCTGGACAGTCACAAGCCAGCTATGTAAACTGATAAATCAGGTTTCTGATATTCCCATGAAGTCGAAATCCTCCTCATGTATCAACAGTTCCAGTTTTTAGCATTTGTAAACATTTTAATTTTGCACAAGCGCATATTTTCTCTTTGTTTTTTCTGAGGCTGCAAAAGGATTCTGCCAGCATACATGCATTGGTCTTAGGTACTCTAGTTACACTACCTACATTACCCACAGTAGCACCCTCTGATCCTCACTAACTGCCTGTTATAGCATCCTGTGATTTCCCCCCCCACTACCTAGTTTAAAAGTTCCTCCAACCGTTTGTCTATCTTCTCTCCCACAAGAACCACACCCTCCCCAGCAGTCTCTCCCTGCTATAAAGCTGGGAACTGACCTAAAAGTCATCTCAGTTTTCCGTGAACCCAAAATCTTCCTTCCTGCACCAGTTCCTCAGCCACTTGTGAAGTTTCTTAAGCTCCTGCTAGAGATTAGCTCTATCAAAGTTCTAGTCCTGCACGTGTATTTCTATTACAAATATAAAACTGCACGCAATCATATTGCTTTTATTCTCAAACTTTAGGACATGCTACATGCCATAAGCATTTTTTTTCGTTTTGGATTACTACTCATGTAACTAGGCAATATCTGTAAATATTTTTGTGTGCCAGAAACGTAGGACTCTTTGACACATAATGTCTGTTTTTGACGGACTCCGATTGCTCAGCGGGGATCGAGCCGTTAATCCCCACTGAGCCGGCGCATGACAGGTCCGGCTCCGCTCACAGTGCAGAGACGGACCTGTCAGAGCTCCGCTATCCTCTATGGGGGATCGGATGAAAACGGACCACTTGTCCGTTTTCATCTGATCTGATCCGCCAGACGGATGGAAAACAGGGTTTCCATCCGTCTACATTTAGTGGATCGGATGTCAGCGGACATGTCACTGCTGACATCCATCGCTACATAGAGGTGAATTGAGCTTCCATTCAGGTCCACAAGAAAAACTGACAGGCGGACCTGAACGGTCCGTATGTGTGAAAGGGGTCTTATCACAGAAAATTATATAACAATTACAATCAAAAAATATTAACATGATTAATCAACAAAAAGTAAAAATACACCGTGGTGAGAATGGAGTGAGAGTGCGAGTGAGAGGCAGCTGGGGAGGCACTAATTGGAGGCTTCTCTCGGATCAATCAATGCCTGATGCCTGATGCCTGGCAGCTGGTGTTAGTCTCTAACTAACTCTTGACTCCTGATGCTTGCTGTCTTAGGCTGGGTTCACACTGGTCCGACAAACGCTCCGACATTGGGAGCTCATGTCGCATGACGTGTGAAATGTAATGTTTCCCTATGGGAGCCGTCCTAACTGGTCCGACACAAGTCGTTCCGACTTTAGAAATGCTCCCTGTACTACTTTGGTCCGACTTTGATCCTACTTCAGCCTATTGACTATCATTGAAGTCGGATCAAAGTCGGATTGCCGTCTCGCATGATCCGACTTCGGCACGCGACTTGTGCTCAGATGATCTTGAGGGGGAACTCCGCGCCAGATTTTAAATAAAAATCCGGCATGGGTTCCCCCTCCAAGAGCATACCAGGCCCTTGGGTCTGGTATGGACCTTGAGGGGAACCCCCTACGCCGAAAAAACGGCGTGGGGGGTCCCCCCCAATCCATACCAGACCCTTATCCGAGCACGCAGCCCGGCCGGACAGGAATGGGGGTGGGGACGAGCTGGCGGCCCCCCCCCTCCTGGACCGTACCAGGCCGCATGCCCTCAACATGGGGGAGTGCTTTGGGGCATAGGGGGCGCAGCGTGGCCCCCCCACCCCAAAGCACCTTGTCCCCATGTTGATGAGGACAAGGGCCTCTTCCCGACAACCCTGGCCGTTGGTTGTCGGGGTCTGCGGGCGGGGGGCTTATCGGAATCCGGGAGCCCCCTTTAATAAGGGGGCCCCCAGATCCCGGCCCCCCACCCTATGTGAATTGAGTATGGGGTACATGGTACCCCTACTCATTCACCTAGGGAAAAAGTGTCAATTTAAAAAAAAAACACTACACAGATTTTTAAAGTATTTTATTAGACAGCTCCGGGGGTCTTCTTCCGACTTCGGGGGTCTCTCCGGTTCTTCTCCGCGCTCTCCGGGTCTTCTGCCGGGCTCCTCCGCTCTCTTCTGCTCTTTTGCCGCTCTTTTGCTTAAGCAGAGGAGTCCGGTCTTCAGTCTTCGGTCTTCTGCCCTCTTCTCTTCTCCTGATGTTGACACGACGCTCTCTCCGGCTAGAATGCTCTCTGTGCGCTCTGCTCTGACTTATATAGGCGGTGACCCCGCCCCCTTATCCCGTCACAGTCCCTGGGCATGCTGGGACTATGACGTTTTAGGGGGCGTGGTCATCACCCGATGACCACGCCCCCCGTATGCCGTCATAGTCCCAGCATGCCCAGGGACTGTGACGGGATAAGGGGGCGGGGTCACCGCCTATATAAGTCAGAGCAGAGCGCACAGAGAGCATTCTAGCCGGAGAGAGCGTCGTGTCAACATCAGGAGAAGAGAAGAGGGCAGAAGACCGAAGACTGAAGACCGGACTCCTCTGCTTAAGCAAAAGAGCGGCAAAAGAGCAGAAGAGAGCGGAGGAGCCCGGCAGAAGACCCGGAGAGCGCGGAGAAGAACCGGAGAGACCCCCGAAGTCGGAAGAAGACCCCCGGAGCTGTCTAATAAAATACTTTAAAAATCTGTGTAGTGTTTTTTTTTTAAATTGACACTTTTTCCCTAGGTGAATGAGTAGGGGTACCATGTACCCCATACTCAATTCACATAGGGTGGGGGGCCGGGATCTGGGGGCCCCCTTATTAAAGGGGGCTCCCGGATTCCGATAAGCCCCCCGCCCGCAGACCCCGACAACCAACGGCCAGGGTTGTCGGGAAGAGGCCCTTGTCCTCATCAACATGGGGACAAGGTGCTTTGGGGTGGGGGGGCCACGCTGCGCCCCCTATGCCCCAAAGCACTCCCCCATGTTGAGGGCATGCGGCCTGGTACGGTCCAGGAGGGGGGGGGCCGCCAGCTCGTCCCCACCCCCATTCCTGTCCGGCTGGGCTGCGTGCTCGGATAAGGGTCTGGTATGGATTGGGGGGGACCCCCCACGCCGTTTTTTCGGCGTAGGGGGTTCCCCTCAAGGTCCATACCAGACCCAAGGGCCTGGTATGCTCTTGGAGGGGGAACCCATGCCGGATTTTTATTTAAAATCTGGCGCGGAGTTCCCCCTAAAGATTCATACCAAACACAGTGTCGGGCATTGGCGGGGATCCAAGTCGGATCCCCGTTCATTGAAAGTCGGACACATGCCGGCTTCATGTCGCAGGGCAAAGTCGGATCCAAAGTAGGACGGCTGTCGTGTCGCACCAGTGTGAACCCAGCCTTATGCTGACACTCAAAATTCTGGCCAGTCTCAGAGTGAATGTGTGCCTCCCCTGATGTCTGCCGTTACCTGCCATTATTTGTGTCCTATTTACTGGAGATGTGGAGTCTGTGGCTACTGAGACGGCTGATGATTTCAGATTTCAGAATTCGGACATCGCCTGCCTGCTGTAGTGCCGTGAGGACTGTCCATTGAACTAATGGACTGTCTATTGCTTTTTTCTATTGATCCCAGCATTTGATCCCAGGACTATCGTGTGCTACAGTGTACTGCCCGTTTACTCTCTATTTCATCTCATCTCATCTCTCTGGAATGGGCTACCTGCCTTTTCCCACCGGGACCGGAGGGACAGAGGGAGACGCAGACGCAGAGGGAGACGCAAGGAGATGCCCAGAGGCCCCCGTGCAGTCAGGAAAGAGCTTGGTACTGGACTTGTTACACGTAACGTTTTATCCCTATTGTGGGGTCACCAGTAGAGTATTTGTAAATTGAAATCATATCCCCTCTCAAGCGTCTCTTCTCCAGAGAGAATAAGTTCAGCGCTCGCAACCTTTCCTCATAACTAAGATCCTCCAGACCCTTTATTAGCTTTGTTGCCATTCTTTGTACTCGCTCCATTTCCAGTACATCCTTCCTGAGGACTGGTGCCCAGAACTGGACAGCATACTCCAGGTGCGGCCGGACCAGAGTCTTGTAGAGCGGGAGAATTATCGTTTTATCTCTGGAGTTGATCCCCTTTTAATGCATGCCAATATTCTGTTTGCTTTATTAGCAGCAGCTTGGCATTGCATGCCATTGCTGAGCCTATCATCTACTAGGACCCCCAGGTCCTTTTCCATCCTAGATTCCCCCAGAGGTTCTCCCCCCAGTGTATAGATTGCATTCATATTTTTGCCACCCAAATACATTATTTTACATTTTTCTACATTGAACCTCATTTGCCATGTAGTCGCTCACCCCATTAATTTGTTCAGGTCTTTTTGCAAGGTTTCCACATCCTGCGGAGAAGTTATTGCCCTGCTTAGCTTAGTATCGTCTGCAAATACAGAGATTGAACTGTTTATCCCATCCTCCAGGTCGTTTATAAACAAATTAAATAGGATTGGTCCCAGCACAGAACCCTGGGGAACCCCACTACCCACCCCTGACCATTCTGAGTATTCCCCATTTATCACCACCCTCTGAACACGCCCTTGTAGCCAGTTTTCAATCCATGTACTCACCCTATGGTCCATGCCAACAGGCCTTATTTTGTACAGTAAACGTTTATGGGGAACTGTGTCAAATGCTTTTGCAAAATCCAGATACACCACGTCTACGGGCCTTCCTTTATCTAGATGGCAACTCACCTCCTCATAGAAGGGTAATAGATTGGTTTGGCAAGAACGATTCTTCATGAATCCATGCTGATTACTGCTAATGATATCGTTCTTATTACTAAAATCTTGTATATAGTCCCTTATCATCCCCTCCAAGAGTTTACATACTATTGATGTTAGGCTAACTGGTCTGTAATTCCCAGGGATGTTTTTTGGGCCCTTTTTAAATATTGGTGCTACATTGGCTTTTCTCCAATCAGCTGGTACCATTCCAGTCAATAGACTGTCTGTAAAAATTAGGAACAACGGTCTGGCAATCACCTGACTGAGTTCCCTAAGTACCCTCGGATGCAAGCCATCTGGTCCCGGTGATTTATTAATGTTAAGTTTCTCAAGCCTAATTTTAATTCCGTCCTCTGTTAACCATGGAGGTGCTTCCTGTGTTGTGTCATGAGGATAAACACTGCAGTTTTGGTTACTGAAGCCCCCCGATTCACTTGTGAAGACTGAGGAGAAGAATAAACTCAATACCTTTGCCATCTCCCCCATCCTTTGTAACCAGATGTCCTTCCTCATTCTTTATGGGGCCAATATGGTCTGTCCTCCCTTTTTTACTGTTTACATACCTAAAGAATTTCTTCTGATTTTTTTTGCTCTCCTCCGCTATGTGTCTTTCATGTTCTATTTTAGCCGTCCTAATTGCACCCTTACATTTCTTTTTGCATTCTTTATAAAGTCTGAATGCTGAGGATAATCCCTCAACCTTGTATTTTTTGAAGGCCTTCTCCTTTGCTTTTATATGCATTTTTACATTGGAGTTAAGCCATCCAGGATTTTTGTTCGCTCTTTTAAATTTATTACCCAATGGGATACATTGGCTAATGCCCTTATTTAATATGCTCTTAAAGCAAACCCATCTCTCCTCCGTATTCTTTTTTCCTAATATTTTATCCCAATTTATGCCTTTTAGCAAGGTTTGTAGTTTAGGGAAGTTGGCTTCTTTGAAATTCAGTGTCTTTGTGTTCCCTTCATGTTTCCTATTTGTGTGATTTATACTGAAACTAATTGACCTGTGATCGCTGTTACCTAAATTGCCCCGTATTTCCACATCTGTGATCAGGTCTGTATTGTTGGTAATCAGTAGATCCAGTAATGTTTTATTTCTAGTTGGTGCGTCTACCATCTGACCCATAAAATTGTCCTGCAAGACATTAAGGAACTGGCGAGCCTTAAATGAATGCGCGGTTCCCTCCACCCAATCTATGTCTGGATAATTAAAATCCCCCATTATGATAACACTTCCCATCCTTGCTGCTAATCCAATTTGTGATAGGAGATCCGTCTCCACTTCCTCCCTCAGGTTAGGGGGCCTATAGCATACTCCCAGTATTATTTTCCTCTTAGCTTCATCCCTTTGGAGCTCTACCCATAAGGATTCCACCTCCTCTCTAGCTCCCTCAGTGATGTCATCTCTCACATTCGCTTGTACAAATTTTCTTGATATATAGGCATACCCCTCCCCCTTTTTTACCCTCTCTATCCTTGCGGTATAGGATATACCCTTGAATGTTTGCCAGCCAATCATGAGAGCTGTTGAACCAGGTCTCTGAAATTCCCACAAAATCCAAATCCTCCTTGTACAACAGTATCTCTAGTTCACCCATCTTGTCCGCCATCCTCCTGGCATTGGTGAACATGCCACATAGTTTAGACCGGTCGCATATTGTCCTCGTATTGGGTGTTTCAAAATTGCAACTAGGACTTGCTACTATACTCACCTTGTGTTTTTGTGCTTTGGTTAACCTACCACTAATGCCCCCAATACTACCCTCTGGAATATCTTCCGCGCTGGCTATCACTGTCTCTGGACCCTCCTCCCCATCGCCTAGTTTAAAAACCCCTCTAACTTTTTGGCCATCTTCATTCCCAGCAGATCTGCACCCTCCTCATTTAGGTGCAGTCCGTCCCTTCTATAGTACCGGTTACCGACTGAGAAGTCGGCCCAGTCCTCCAGGAACCCAAACCTCTCCTTACTACACCATCTCTTCAGCCACTTGTTTACTTCCCTAATCTCCCTCTGCCTTTCTGGTGTGGCTCGATGTACCGGTAGTATTCCTGAGAATACTACCTTGGGGGTCCTTTTCCTCAATTTAGCACCTAAGTCCCTAAAATCTTTAGGACACTCCATCTGCCTCTGACTTTGTTATTGGTGCCAACGTGCACCATGACAGCCGGGTCTTCCCCAGCCCCTCCCAGTAATCTGTCCAAAAGATCCATGATGTTCCGAACCTGAGCGCCCGGTAGACAACATACTGTTCGGCGCTTCAGGTCTTGGTTACAGATTGCCCTCTCTGTCCTTCTAAGAATTGAGTCCCCTACCACCAAAATCTGTCTTTCCTTTCCCTTTGCTACCCCCCACTCTCACTGGAGGAGTTCTTCCCCTGGCAGCTAGGAGAGTCCCTCATCTCCAGCAGTGCTGGTCCCTGACTGGTTTCGCCAATGTCACTCAATGGAGCGTCCTGGATCGGCCCCTCTGGCACTTCCCCCTCTACCCCTCCTGACTGTCACCCATCTACTCTTTGCTAGTGCCTGCACCTCTTTGTCTCTACCCGCCTCTGTGCTGGCCCCTGCCGGCACCTGCCGTGTACATTCCTGGCTCACCTTTAGTATGGAGGGACTTCTCAGTGCTGACAGTTGCTTCCCCAGATTCAGAACCTGGGCTTCCAGGGAAACAATGTGCTTACATTTTGCAGAGCAGTATTCGCCCTCGATCGGATGATCAAGGAACGCATACATGCGGCAAGATGTACAAAGAGTCGCCTCTCCACACCCGCCAGGCATCGTACCTATTAAATTTAGTGAGGATTTGGGAATTTTACCCTGTCCAAATTACCTAACAGCTAGCTTCCTGGCACTAATACTCAAGACAACTCCCACTTATACCAGCTCCACTTACACAAAGTTCCACAGCCTCAGACTGAGCACGCTCAGACTGAGTTCTACACCCAGTTAAATAGGCACCTGTGAGCAATTAACCACCCCCTTAATTGATAGACTGAAGGAACCAGAGAAAAAAAAAAAAAAAAAAAGAAAAAAAAAAAGCTATTTAAAAAGTGACAGAAAAAGGCAAATGAAAAACTAAAAGGAAAAGCCCCAAAAATGCAACCCAGCAAACCCAGTTCTACACCCAGTTAAATAGGCACCTGTGAGCAATTAACCACCCCCTTAATTGGTAGACTGAAGGAACCAGAGAAAAAAAAAAAAAGAAAAAAAAAAGCTATTTAAAAAGTGACAGAAAAAGGCAAATAAAAAACTAAAAGGAAAAGCCCCAAAAATGCAACCCAGCAAACCCAGCAATCAACAAGCAAGACTTATTCACTCTATAACTCTGGTTTTTAACTCCCACTTATACCAGCTCCACTTACACAAAGTTCCACAGCCTCAGACTGAGCACGCTCAGACTGAGTTCTACACCCAGTTAAATAGGCACCTGTGAGCAATTAACCTCCCCCCTTAATTGATAGACTGAAGGAACCAGAGAAAAAAAAATAGCTATTTAAAAAGTGACAGAAAAAGGCAAATGAAAAACTAAAAGGAAAAGCCCCAAACATGCAACCCAGCAAACCCAGCAGTCAACGAGCAAGACTTATTCACTCTATAACTCTGGTTTTTAACTCCCACTTATACCAGCTCCACTTACACCGAGATCCACAGCCTCAGACTGAGCACGCTCAGACTGAGTTCTACACCCAGTTAAATAGGCACCTGTGAGCAATTAACCACCCCCTTAATTGATAGACTGAAGGAACCAGAGAAAAAAAAAAGAAAAAAAAAAAAGTTATTTAAAAAGTGACAGAAAAAAAGGTTTTCACACAGACCGTCAATCATCAAGCACTGGAATCCCAGACAGGTGAGCTTGCTGGGGAGTTTACTGAGGGGCCTATTGGGGTTCCCATACAGGAAGCTAAAGGAAAACACACACTAGTAAACAAACCGGACACAAGAGCCAAAAAGGGGGTTAATAGCACTAACAATACTACAAGTACCAGTATAATTATTAACATGCAGACGGGGCAAACAGCTGATGGACTTTCGGGTCAGGTTAACCAGCATATACATCAGCTTACACACCAGCATATACGTCAGTATGCACCAACGCCCTCTAAAGAAATATCTGGTATAATTGGCACAACTGGTACAACTGGATCTGCCATCCCGGTTTTGCCATCTCTGTCGGCCGATTCGGATACAAATTCCTTTTTTTCTACACTATCTACTAAGGCAGATATGGACCAAATGACCGCTACTCTACAGCAAGTACTTAGAGAAGAGTTTAAGGAGGTCAAAGAGTCATTGCATAGCTTGACATTCAGGGTAGACACCATTGAACAAAACCAGACTGCAGCAGAACAAAAAATAGCGACTCTGGAGGCTAATTTAGCGGCACAGTCACAGTATCTACACAATGTGCGACTTCAACAGGACAATTTAGAAAATAGGAACAGGAGGAATAACTTAAAAATTCGGGGTATCCCCGAGACCACGTCCGCTAAAGAGCTGCGCCCCACTGTTACGGTCATATTAAATAAAATCCTGGGGAGGGATTTGACAGCGGATATTGAACTAGACAGAGTTCATCGGATACATGGCAATGCTCCTTTGTCAGATGGTAGACCGAGGGACACCCTTTGCAGAGTACATTTCTATATTATTAAAGAAGAAATTATCCGGAAGGCATGGTCATTGGGTACTATTGATTTTAATGGAGCAACTATACAGATTCTGCCGGACCTTTCAAAATATACTTTACAGATGCGCCGTAGCATGAAGCCCCTATTAGACAAATTACGTGAAGAAGGTGCTACATATAGATGGGGTTTCCCCTTTTCCCTGAATATACAGAAAGGCCAACAATTTTTTGTACTACGTGCACACATCCAATTGCCAGATATGTTCGCTAGGCTGTCTATGACACCTATTCTGCTTCATGACTGGACTGACACTGAAAATGGCTTGATATAGCATGATTGAACTTAATTTATCAGATATTCTATTCTCTACAAATAGGAATGACTTCTAAATAATGCTTTGACAAAGTACTGATTTGCTAATCCTTTATTTATCTGTTTAAATGAGCATTATAGATGTCCAAGGCTCAATTCACATGTATGCATGTTGCTTTTGAACGTTTCTGCAGTGTTTTTTGTGGTGCTTGCCGCGTTTTTGAGCAGCCTTTTTGTGGGGGCGCTGTGGATGCACTGTGAAGACGCTGTACTTGCATTTTTGATGCTTGTCTATAGGGATGAGCTTCGAGTTCGAGTCGAACTCATGTTCGACTCGAACATTGGCTGTTCGCAAGTTCGCCGAACAGCGAACAATTTGGGGTGTTCGTGGCAAATTTGAATGCCACGGAACACCCTTTAAAAGTCTATGGGAAAAATCAAAAGTGCTAATTTTAAAGAATCTTCCCCAGGGACTTTAAAGGTGCTTTTAAATAAACAATGTATTCAAAGGATTCTATGCAACCATATATACTAAAATTAATATTTATTGGATTACATTAAAATATTCATGTTCTACTTCAAGAGTGAAACATGTAGATAAAAACATTATAACATAGATGCTGTCACCAAAGGAGTTTCTCAATTATATCATAGTTAAATCATACAACAAAAAGCAACTACTCAAAAGATGCCAAAACAATCTGCCGTTCTCGACATGTTTCGCTCCAGATGTGAGCTTCTTCAGGAGTTTAAAGGCAGTGATTGTAACGGACTCAGGCTGTAGCACATTAATCTCGTGTAAATGTTTCAATGAATTGGTAATGTTACTGCTAAATTCGACTCGGAAAGTTCTCATATATGAGGAATGTCAATGCCAATATTGTGACCACAGAGGGATATAAAGTGGTTTGAAAGCGGCCCTGATACATAAAAGTATGTCGGCAAATAATGTCATATAAAAGGAAAAGGCATCATAAACTAGGTGAAAAACGGTGAAAGGGTTCCACTGATAGCTGCAGGGATAGGCAATCACCAGCAGAGATACTATTTCACAAGAGATGGTCCGGTCATACAGACTGAGGGAAGCATCCCACTACCTCCGTGGGGTTGTACCGGTAACGGACCTCCGTTACCGGTACAACCCCACGGAGGTAGTGGGATGCTTCCCTCAGTCTGTATGACCGGACCATCTCTTGTGAAATAGTATCTCTGCTGGTGATTGCCTATCCCTGCAGCTATCAGTGGAACCCTTTCACCGTTTTTCACCTAGTTTATGATGCCTTTTCCTTTTATATGACATTATTTGCCGACATACTTTTATGTATCAGGGCCGCTTTCAAACCACTTTATATCCCTCTGTGGTCACAATATTGGCATTGACATTCCTCATATATGAGAACTTTCCGAGTCGAATTTAGCAGTAACATTACCAATTCATTGAAACATTTACACGAGATTAATGTGCTACAGCCTGAGTCCGTTACAATCACTGCCTTTAAACTCCTGAAGAAGCTCACATCTGGAGCGAAACATGTCGAGAACGGCAGATTGTTTTGGCATCTTTTGAGTAGTTGCTTTTTGTTGTATGATTTAACTATGATATAATTGAGAAACTCCTTTGGTGACAGCATCTATGTTATAATGTTTTTATCTACATGTTTCACTCTTGAAGTAGAACATGAATATTTTAATGTAATCCAATAAATATTAATTTTAGTATATATGGTTGCATAGAATCCTTTGAATACATTGTTTATTTAAAAGCACCTTTAAAGTCCCTGGGGAAGATTCTTCCCCTCCCCCCTTTCTCTCGAGGCCCAACAGCCTTGAGTTTCTGTTCATCATTTATTATGGGATGTGGTGCCTACAGTTGACTGTCTCTGTCCTCCCCACACTTTGCTAATTTTAAAGGCTAATATGCAAGTTATTGTCATAAAAAGTGTTTGGGGACCTGGGTCCTGCCCCAGGGGACATGGATCAATGCAAAAAATTTTTTTAAAAACGGCCGTTTTTTCAGGAGCAGTGATTTTAATAATGCTTAAAGTCAAACAATAAAAGTGTAATATCCCTTTAAATTTCGTACCTGGGGGGTGTCTATAGTATGCCTGTAAAGGGGCGCATGTTTCCTGTGTTTAGAACAGTCTGACAGCAAAATGACATTTTGAAGGAAAAAACTCATTTAAAACTACCGCGGCTATTGCATTGCCGACAATACACATAGAAGTTCATTGATAAAAACGGCATGGGAATTCCCCAAAGGGGAACCCCGAACCAAAATAAAAAAAAAATGAAGTAGGAGTCCCCCTAAATTCCATACCAGGCCCTTCAGGTCTGATATAGATAATAAGGGGAACCCCGGCCAAAATTTAAAAAAAAATGACGTGGGGTTCCCCCTAAATTCCATACCAGACCCTTCAGGTCTGGTATGGATTTTAAGGGGAACCCCACGCCAAAAAAAAAAAAAAAAACGGCGTGGGGTCCCCCCAAAAATCCATACTAGACCCTTATCCGAGCACGCAACCTGGCAGGCTGCAGGAAAAGAGGGAGAACGAGAGTGCACCCCCCCTCCTGAACCGTACCAGGCCACATGCCCTCAACATTGGGAGGGTGCTTTGGGGTAGCCCCCCAAAACACCTTGTCCCCATGTTGATGAGGACAAGGGCCTCATCCCCACAACCCTGGCCGGTGGTTGTGGCGGTCTGCGGGCGGGGGCTTATCGGAATCTGGAAGCCCCCTTTAACAAGGGAACCCCCAGATCCCGGCCCCCCCTGTGTGAAATAGTAAGGGGGTACTTACCCCTACCATTTCACTAAAAAACTGTCAAAAATGTTAAAAAAATGACAAGAGACAGTTTTTGACAATTCCTTTATTTAAATACTTCTTCTTTCTTCTATCTTCCTTCATCTTCTGGTTCTTCTGGTTCTTCTGGTTCTTCCTCCGGCGTTCTCCTCCAGCATCTCCTCCGCGGCGTCTTCTATCTCCTTCTCCTCGGGCCGCTCCGCACCCATGGCATGGGGGGAGGCTCCCGCTCTTCTCTTCATCTTCTTCATCTTCTTCTCTTCTTCTCTTCTTCTTTTCTTCTCTTCTTCTCTTCTTCTCGTCTTCATTTTCTTCTCCGGGCCGCTCCGCACCCATGCTGGCATTGAGGGAGGCTCCCGCTGTGTGACGGCGCTCCTCGTCTGACAGTTCTTAAATTACGGGGGGCGGGGCCACCCGGTGACCCCGCCCCCCTCTGACGATGGGACTTCCCTGTGACGTCACGGGGAATGCCACAGGGAAGTCCCATCCTGTCCCGTGCGTCAGAGGGGGGCGGGGTCACCGGGTGGCCCCGCCCCCCCCGTTATTTAAGAACTGTCAGACGAGGAGCGCCGTCACACAGCGGGAGCCTCCCTCCATGCCAGCATAGGTGCGGAGCGGCCCGGAGAAGAAAATGAAGAAGAGAAGAAGAGAAGAAGAGAAGAAGAGAAGAAAAGAAGAAGAGAAGAAGATGAAGAGAAGAGCGGGAGCCTCCCCCCATGCCATGGGTGCGGAGCGGCCCGAGGAGAAGAAGATAGAAGACGCCGCGGAGGAGATGCTGGATGAGAACGCCGGAGGAAGAACCAGAAGAGCCAGAAGAACCAGAAGAACCAGAAGATGAAGGAAGATAGAAGAAAGAAGAAGTATTTAAATAAAGGAATTGTCAAAAACTGTCTCTTGTCATTTTTAACATTTTTGACAGTTTTTTAGTGAAATGGTAGGGGTACTTTTGTACCCCCTTACCATTTCACACAGGAGGGGGGCCGGGATCTGGGGGTCCCCTTGTTAAAGGGGGCTTCCAAATTCCGATAAGCCCCCCGCCCGCAGACCCCCACAACCACCGGCCAGGGTTGTGGGGATGAGGCCCTTGTCCTCATCAACATGGGGACAAGGTGTTTTGGGGGGCTACCCCAAAGCACCCTCCCAATGTTGAGGGCATGTGGCCTGGTACGGTTCAGGAGGGGGGGGCCGCACTCTCGTCCCCCCCTCTTTTCCTGCGGCCTGCCAGGTTGCGTGCTCGGATAAGGGTCTGGTATGGATTTTTGGGGGGACCCCACGCCGTTTTTTTTTTTTTTGGCGCGGGGTTCCCCTTAAAACTCATACCAGACCTGAAGGGCTTGGTATGGAATTTAGGGGGAACCCCACGTCATTTTTTTTTTTAAATTTTGGCCGGGGTTCCCCTTAATATTCATACCAGACCTAAAGGGCCTGGTATGGAATTTAGGGGGACTCCCACGTCATTTTTTTTTTTAAATTTTGGTTCGGGGTTCCCCTTTGGGGAATTCCCATGCCGTTTTTATCAATGAACTTCTATGTGTATTGTCGGCAATGCAATAGCCGCGGGTAGTTTTAAATGGCTTTTTTCCTTCAAAATGTCATTTTGCTGTCAGACTGTTCTAAACACAGGAAACATGCGCCCCTTTACAGGCATACTATAGACACCCCCCAGGTACGAAATTTAAAGGGATATTACACTTTTATTGTTTGACTTTAAGCATTATTAAAATCACTGCTCCTGAAAAAATGGCCGTTTTTAAAATTTTTTTTTGCATTGATCCATGTCCCCTGGGGCAGGACCCAGGCCCCCAAACACTTTTTATGACAATAACTTGCATATTAGCCTTTTTAAAATTAGCACTTTTGATTATTCATGTTCGTGTCCCATAGACTTTAATGGTGTTCGAACAAACTTTTTTCCTGTTCGCATGTTCTGGTGCGAACCGAACAGGGGGGTGTTCGGCTCATCCCTACTTGTCTATTGAATTACATGCAAAACGCTGCATTTTGAATGAAAAAAAGTCCCAGACCCTTTTCAAAAATGCAGAGGTACAAAGAAGCATTGATGTGAACATGTTCTATAGGAACCCATGTTAAAAATTTCCCATGCATTTCTGCAAAATGCAAAATGCATCAAAAAAGGCATTAGTGTGAACGGAGCCTTAGAGGTGTTAGACCGGAATAGAACTGGGTGTTAGAATCTGCCTCCCCCCATCCCCTTCCTCCGTTCCCCCCGTTCCCGTAACCCCCTCCCCCTTTTTTTTTCCCACCCCCATGCAGGTGGGGAGGTGGAGGCAGCGGGGGCCGCTTGATACTATTTAAGTGCTGTACTATGAAGAGCAGGCACTGTGGAAAGTTACTTTACAGAAATAAGAATACTGGGGGTGGGAGATGTCTGGGGGGAGGGGAGGGGGGGATGGGGTAGGCATGGGTAATAACAGATAATGTAAATGGAGTATAAGTCATAAATATACAGGAGCTGTGTGGGTTTTTTTTCCCCTCTTAAGGCGGGCATGGAATACGTGATTTGATATGAAACCTAAGCTGTGGATATTAGGATAAAGAATCACACGTGCTATATATGTTAATGTGATCCGAATGATCCCCACTATTGGTGTCGCTCTCCAGCTCCTCTACATAGGAATTTTTTTGCCTCCCAGTGCTATCTCCTCCCGGACTATTCTAGGAGGAGATCGCAGGGGCGCGCAGGCTCAATTAGAGCCCTATTAGTAGTTTGTTGTGTATTCAATTTTGTGTTTTTGGTGTGTTGGGGTGTGTGGGTTTTTTTTTTCTTTCTCTCGCTCTCTCTTCTTTCCCGTATCAGGCTTCGCTATGACCAGTGTGCGCTGCCTCTTCCTGAATGTCAATGGATTGAATATACCGGAGAAGTGCACAGTAGTCCTACGTGAACTATGGCGCATGCGCGCTCAGGTGGTAATCATGCAAGAGACACATTTCCAATCCGGGAAGTCACCAAAATTTAAAGATGAAAGATATCCAAATGTTTTCCACAGTACAGCCCCAGACTCTAAGACAAGCGGGGCGAGTATCTTGCTTTCTGGGACGGTTCCATGGTCCTACGCCGACCAGATGAGCGATCCGGAAGGACGTTAACTTTTTCTTAAAGGCGACTTAGCTGGCCGTCAAGTTACTTTGGCATCAATCTATTTACCGAACCAGGCACAGTTGAGTTGTCTTAATGGAATTCTTAATAATCTACAGGTTTTTATGGAGGGTGGACTGATACTGGGTGGAGATTTGAATGTGGCCCTTGATCCTTTACTGGACGTTTCTAAATCCGCTACACATCTATCTTATCAATATCTTAGACGAATAAAAAAAGCTATACAATCTATGCGACTTGTAGATGTTTGGAGAGTCCAGCATCCAGCCGAACGTGACTACACTTTCTATTCGGCGCCACACAATAATTACTCTAGAATCGATTATGTGTTAATATCTCAATCTTTACTACCAGCGGTGATCAACTCGACCATCTGGACATTAACGGTATCAGATCATGCTCTGGTGTCTTTAGATCTTCAGCTGTCTAAGCCGGCTAATAGACCATGGACATGGAAACTTAATGAATCGCTACTACAAGAAGGCCAACTTCGGAACGAGCTTTCTAGCGAACTGATTAGAATCTTTAATGAAAATGACTCAGAAGAAATCTCCCCACTCATTCTATGGGAAACACATAAATGCGTTATGCGATGTATATTGATTAAAAAGGCGACAGAAATAAGTAAAAAAAAACAAAGTATTTCAGGATCAATTAAAATTGGTAGCAGAGTTAGAGACTAAACATAAAAAATCACTTTCACAAACCGTAGCAGTAGATCTCAGGATACAGCGGGAAAAACTCTCTTCTTTGATGAAACAGGAGGCCAGCATACAGACAGCGAGAGCTAGAAATGTACACTACGAACAAGGGAACAAATCAGGCAAACTCCTGGCACATTCACTTAGGGAAAACTCACGTAGAAACTATATCCCACATATAGACTCTGACGGAGGGGAACGTTTCTTCGAATCTAATAAAATCGCAGAGGTTTTTTGAAAATATTACCAATCATTATATAACTTACAGACGAATACCCCATCAGACCAAACGGCACAAAAGCAACAATTAATTTGAGAGTACCTTGCCTCCTCAGGTTTACCATCAATCTACGACGACAACTCGGAGGCACTAAATGTGCCGATATCAATTGACGAATATATGAATGCAATCAGTACATTAAAGCCACATAAAGCTCCCGGCCCAGATGGGTATACAGTAGTCTATTACAAGGTATTTGCTCCCATTTTAGGTCCAAGATTTACAAAAGCATTTAATTCCCTCCTAGAAGATCGACCCTTACCGACTGACACTCTTAGGGCACATATTGCAGTCATTCCTAAGGAGGGCAAGGACCTCACCCAATAACTATAGACCAATCTCATTATTAAATGTCGATTTGAACATTTTCACAAGGATATTAGCTACAAGATTACAACCTCTCCTTCAGACTGTCATCCACCCTGATCAGGTAGGCTTTATGCCTACCAAAGAGGCTAAAGATAATACCACTAGGGCTTTAGATATTATTCAACTGGCTCATTCTCGTAAAATACCACTATGTCTGCTATCGTCTAACGCTGGGAAAGCCTTTGACAGGGTGGATTGGACATTTCTGAAGGAGACGTTGACCCATATTGGAGTTGAGAAAGCATTTGGTAAATGAATAGAGGCTATATACTCTGTTCCATCTGCGGCGGTAAGAATTAATGAGGTAACCTCCTCATACTTTAACATGAGCAACGGTACTAGACAGGGATGCCCTTTGTCCCCAATGATATTCATATTAACCCTCTAACCATTTCTGCGACATGTTCGACAAAATATCGATATACAGGGTTGCTCAATCGACAAAACTGAGCACAAAACTGCAGCGTATGCAGACGACATATTGTTTTTCATCACCTCACCAGAAACCACTTTATCAAACCTTGTAAATGAGTTTGATCGCTATAGCTTAATCTCTAATTTTAAAATTAATACTCAAAAATCAGAGATATTAAACATTACGTTGCCAACAGCACGAGCACAGACTCTTCAATCGTCGTTTTTCTTCCCCTGGGCAGCTTCATCTCTGACATATTTAGGAGTCAAATTGACTTCCTCAATAGACAAAGTCTTCCAAGCAAATTTTCCACCGTTAATACGGGAATTTTCATCTGATTTGGAAAGATGGAATAAAGGCCCCTATACATGGATGGGTAGGAATGCCATTCTTAAAATGAATATTCTTCCAAGGTTACTATACCTCCTTCAGACTCTGACAATAGCTATCCCAGATTCCTTTCTGAAATCAATACGTAGTATTTTTATTAAATTTATTTGGGCAAAAAAGCATCTGCGTCTATCTTTCAATTTACTGGCTATGCCAAAGGCTAGAGGAGGTATGGCTTTTCCTGACCCGATAAGATACTACAAAGCAGTACACCTTGCTAGGGTACTTGCTTGGTGCAGAGACGAGGGACACAAAACCTGAATAGCGATTGAACAATCATGTACGGAGATTCCTCTTCGATGTCTGCCATGGCTACAACTTAAAACTCTTGGAACTTTAAGACATCACCCCTTGATAGGGGCAACTTTAAAAGTAATCCAACAGAGCCACTTTTTCTCAAGATTTGACGGGGAAATCACTCGGCTCCATCCTGTGTTGGGAAATCCACTATTTCCCTCTGGCTACACAGACAGCCGTTTTAAGCAAATTATGCGCCATGGCAGATTTCGATTAGGGGATTTTCTTGAAGCATCAAGGTTGAAGACAAGGTCGGAAATGCAATCGTTGTTCTGTCCGCCACTGAATCCATGGCAGATGCAACAGCTTACACATTTCCTAACCTCCCTTAATAGGGGGGAAAGATCAGACCGCTTAAATACACCATTAAAAAATGTATGCCTTTTGGAAGAGCCTTCTGCACATGGAGTATCGGAGGTATATAAAATGTTAATAGATCTCCCTGAAGACTTTGTCCCAAGATTTCTTTCGAAATGGGAAAGAGATCTGGACATTACACTCTCCAAAGAGCAAAGGAGCTATATTTTACACTTTGTTCATTACTCCTCAACTGCCAGCAAATACCAAGTGTTATGCTACAAAATTCTTACAAGGTGGTATAAAGTTCCATCATTACTAAAAAAAATGTATCCAGAGTGGACAAATAAATGCTGGCAATGTGGAGAATCAGAGGGTAATATGGTCCACATCTTTTGGTCATGTCGAAAGTTAGTAGATTTCTAGTCTAAAGTACGAGATACTGTAAGACAATTAACAGAGTATGACCCGGGGTCCGACCCAGCAAGATATCTTCTTCATCTTTCGGACCTCTCAAAGTGTACATATCAGAATTCTCTGGTGGCCCATCTTTTGAATGTGGCAAAGGCCTGTATCCCTGCCGTTTGGAAGCAAGAATCACCCCCTCGATCTCACTATGGTTAAAAAAAGTAGCAGATATATACGCCATGGAAAAAGGCATTGCGATTACACAGAGTAAGGTGGAGAAATTTAATAAAAAAATGGAATTCATGGTCTCTTCTGGTCTGCACCAGGGAGTAAGGATATGCACTTGGAGAGAAGGTTGGGTCATTATGAGGGGGGGAGAGAGAGCGAGAGAACCTAAATAATGCCATAGAGAAATTTTTGTATTTGTTTTTTTTTTTCTCTTTCTTTCTTTTTCTGTCTTGTCTGATAATAAGTCATATGTGTCTACTAAAAACTGAATCACAATGTGCTAAGTTATTGGAAGCAGCAATAACGATATTTGTTTTATATGTATATGTATATGTATATATATATATATATATATATATATATATATATATATATATATATATATATATATATATATATATCGATATATATATATATATATATATATATATATATATATATATATATATATATACATATATATGAAAATGTATTTTTTTTCTTTTTCTGTGTTTGAAAAAATAAAATATAGAGTTTAAAAAACAAAAAACAAAAAGTAAAAATACAATAATTTTATCTGTTACCATTTAGACATACTTTATCTCTTTAGATTACAGTATATACCCTTTCAAGAATATGCAATACAACTATTAAAAAAAGTCACTAACCTTTATACCAAGTTCAATGTTCTCTCCTCCATACACATCCATTCCAGGATCTAGTAAGCCAATCTCCCCAAAAAATTGTCTGTTGACCACAAAGGAACAGCCAATCATTGCAGGTGTTCTATATCATAGGAAAGAAAAAAGTTTAAAGAAAAAAATTATGAGAAACAAAACACATTACAAAAATATATGCCATACTCTTGTTTTTACATATAAAAATATACTTTTATGAAAATAAATGACAAATAATAATTTTTCTGTGAAGTTAGTTATAATGTTCTTTAAAGAACTAAAGTGTCTTTTATTTAACCACGCTTCTTTTTTTTTCCCCATCAACCATGTTTCTATTAAAATTTTAAAAGATTAAATTATAAACCAAACAGTAAGGTTGGGTTCACACTTATGCAAATTGGATTGGGGTTTGCCCGCATCCAATTCTCATGACAGGAGACTGTGACTGGCTCTCAATGGAGCCGGTTTACACAGCTCTGGGGCGGCCAGGGTCCATGGTAGAAAAGGATCCTGTGTGTCTTTGACTCCTTTCAGGTCCAAATTTAGGCAAAAATTCAGACCTGATTAGCCCCTGAACTGGAGAACAGGGATGCACCAGACCCCTCCTGTGAGCCGTGGCCGCAGCTATTGTGCACCCAGCCCCAGGGTGCACAATTAAATAGGGTGGGTTCAAGGCACAGAGAATGCGAACCAAGCCCACCCAGGTGTGTTACAATAGCGAATGAATATTCACTATTGAAACACTGATCCTCCTCCTAGCCAATCAGGAAGCAGGTCTTGAGATCTGTCACCCAATTGGCTGAAAGGACACGCAATCCTATTGGACAACTAGGAGGAGGGGAGGAGATGCTTGGCAGAAGCAAGGAGGCGGAGAGGACACAGGAGCCACTGCCCGCTGCCCGAAGCCTGCTGCCGGATGCCCACTGCCTGCTGCACAATGCCCGATTCCCGCCACCTAGATGGGGTAAGTGCCAGACCATCCGACAGCCAGCGAGCAGGAGAGGTTCAAGTGCCACTGAAGGGGAATGGGGGTGTGGTTGTTTGCCGCCCCCCCCCAAAAAAAACGACACCAGCCGCCACTCCCCAGCCCACTACGTAGATGGTTGCATTCATAGATGACATGGTCAAGATGAACAATACAAAACAAGCGGGGAGAAAATAAATCAAAATTTTTAACAACCTATCAAAGTCTATCAGGAGTTACTGGTTGGTGCTCAAGACCCGAAGTCAACCCGACATCCCAAATGGGAACAAACTGTGGCAGGTTGGGGGCTAGTCAGTCAGCATAACCACAAAGACAATATAGTAAATACAACAGAAAATAATCTTAACTGAAGAATAACCAGTATGTAAAAATTATTCTTGTAAAGTTAGTACATTTTACTATAATCTCCTAAGTAGACCTTTGTTGTTCACCACTGAAAGAGAGGGCCTGTTAATTTCATTACACTTACTGCATTCAGAAGCTTTAGGGTGACTGAGCCAGAGTTTCCCCAAATTTAAGGAATGTTGATATTTTAAGCTCTTTATAGGCTAATAGTTTTTCATAATGACACCACATTTAAGTGTGCTATGACCTCATCCAGCTTAAGAGGTGGAGGAGATTTTCAATGGCTAATAATACCAATTTTAGCTGCAAATAGTATATGAGCTACTACTATTCTATGGGAAATAGGGTATGTCTCAAGTCCTATATTCAAAAGTGCCAGTTCTGGTTTGATGGGGGAATTATTATCAGTTATATCACAGATCAACTCTGCTATAGACTTTCAAAATGGTTGGATATGGGCAAAATTCCAAAGCATATGGTCAAAATGTCCCACTTAATTACAGAGTCTCCAGCAAAGCTGTGATGTGTTTATGTTGGATAACCCATAAGGGGTCATATACCATTTATAAAATATTTTTTGGAATATATCCTAATGGTCAATGCATGAAGAAACCTTGTAGCTTAGGTAGATAGCCTTTCTCCATTGAACTAATGAGAAGGTTTATGAAAGATTCTTTTCCCATTTTAACTTATCAGGGTCCTTAGCCATTTCTGGTTTAGTGGTCAGAGAAGAGTAAAAGAAGGATATACCTTGTATTCCCTTCTTAGTCATGCCTAGAAGATAATACCAGATAGATCTAGGATTCTTTATCTTTTTTTTTTTACAGCTACTGGATAGGTGGAAGTACTTAATCTGTTTAATTCTATAAATATCTTGAGGCAATAAGCTGTTTTTAATACTGCCCACAAAATTGTATCTAAAGTATCTTTTTTGAAAATGCTCTAAAATTGCAAGCTAAAAACTGCATGCAGGCTACTTGTAAATCTTTCTTACCTTTTACATTAAATATATTTTTTATTATCAAGATGCCATCTTGTCTAACCTGTTCATCAGAACTAGTAGGAGGTAATGAAGGGGTGCTACCATTTGAAGGAAGTAATGTAATCATTAGAAGTTCTCTTTGGGAACCACCCTAATTCTTTGCTGAAATTGGGCATTTAATAAGTCAGTTCTTCCCTCTCTTCTGTTTTTTAATGTAGCTGTAAACAGAATAAAAGGAAGAACAAAGAATAGGGTTGAGAGGGGACAGGCAGGGCAAGGCTGGAAGGAGGCACACTATTCTATGCAGGGATAGTCGTTTCACCTTACATTATTATAGAATAATAATAACATACTATGAGGTTTTGAGGCAAGAAGAGCTGAAACCAAGAGATCATAGAGAATGCTAACTCCTGTTAATATGCCTACAAAAGAGCTGTGAGATCTGGATAAGCCACAGGATCCATTGTTTAACTACTGCACATGCATGAACAATTGTATCTTGTAATTTAGAGTGTTTAATGAAAAACAAACTTTAGTGATGCTTTAAAATCACAAACTCTTTTTGTTTTTCTATGAAACAAGATTGAACAAGTAGCACTTTCATAACAGGGACACCAAGTGAGTGAGCAAATGATTCAAAAGAGAAACACCGTCCCTTAAACTTATACAGCCTATTTCTACAGCTGAACATTCCTCTGATGAATGAATAAACACACCCAAGGAAGCCAAATAGAGTTTAAGGCTAGGTTCACATTTATACAGGTTGCAGTTGATGCATTTTTCAATGCATTTTGTGTTTTTAAACACACGTTTTTGCATTTTTTTTACTAATCTTTTATGTGTTTTACATTTTGCCTTTTTTGCTAATAGGAATGTATGACAGTTCTGTTCATGTAGTGCAACTTTAATGCTATCACACGCTTTACCCTCTCTGGCACCCAAGTAACATCAAAGTAGCATCAAAGTTGCATCAAATGTTAGGGTTAAGTGCTAGGCTTGGGGTTGAGTGCTAGGCATAGGGTTAAATGCTAGAGTTAGGGTTAAGGCTTAGGGTTAAATATTAGGGTTAGGGTTCATGGACTAGGATTAGGGTTAAATGTTAGGATAAGATTCACAGGCTAGGATTAGGGTTAAGGGCTAGTGTTAGGGGGAAATTTTAGGGTAAGAGTTAGAGTTGGGGTTAGCGGTAATTAATAGGGTCTAGGTTAGCAGTAATTGTTAGGGTTAGCATTTTAACTCTAACAATTACCGTTAACCTTAACTGTAGCAATTACGGCTAACCCTAACGTTTACATTTAACCCTAACCCTAACCCTAGGATTTAACTCTAACTCTGACATATAACTTTGGACACATACTGCACTACTTTGATGCTACTTGAGTGTCAAAGAGTGCCACTGCATGCACAGAACTGTCATACTTTCCTATTAGCCAAAAATAAACCGTGAAATGAAAAACATTTTTGGTGTGGGTCCATTGAAGTATATTATATGCAAAACACAATCTGCTGTGGGAAAAAAAGTCCCTGCCCTTTTCAAGAAACAGGCCGGCTCAAAATGCACAGATGTGAACTAGATCCATAGAAAACCATGTTAAGTGGACTGTAGTGCATTTCTGCAAAACACACTAAAAATCGCATTGGTGTGAACCAAGGGTAATACCGAAAGACAAGTACTGTGAAATCAGCACTAACCAATAAAACACTCCATTGAAAAAAGTTAAAGTGGTACTAAATTATATATTTTTTTGTTAAAATAAAACAGATGTTATAGTTTATACCTACCTGCCCTGTACAATGTTATTGCATAGAGAAGTCCTTTATCTCCTCTTCTGGATGTTCCTGCCAGTTCTGTCTGCCCCTCCCTCCTCCAGGTGCCTCCTTAGCAAGTTGAGTAGTATGGAGGCACCTGTGCATGTAAACTCTTTAGCT
The DNA here is from genome assembly GCA_037952925.1 of Lithobates clamitans. Classification (NCBI taxonomy): domain Eukaryota; kingdom Metazoa; phylum Chordata; class Amphibia; order Anura; family Ranidae; genus Lithobates; species Lithobates clamitans. Next base: position 80,979 of record JBBGZY010000632.1, on the reverse strand, counting down.
GAGTTGTGTGCATCCATAAACATGCACAGTGTCGGTAAGCCACACCTCTTTCTTCCTCCTCACAAGACTTTGACAGCAGCAGAAGTCTATGGCTCTCATTGCCCTCAGTGTCTCCTGTGAAAGCAGGAAGTGAGGGGAGCAGTGCTGCAGAGGAGACAGTGTTGGAGCTGTGACAGGAGCCAGGTATGTATTCTGGGATGGGAGTGTGTAGAACAGGTAGTGTTTTTTTTTTTACCTTAATGCAGAGAATGCAGTAAGGTAAAAAAAATTTGACTTTAGAACCACTTTAATTAAATCAGTATAGCTCACAATTATTTAGTGCAGGCATTCACATTTTTTTCAGAACACGACATGGTCCTCAGATAATCTGGCTTTATATGTCTACTTTTAATTGATTTTTTTTTGTTAAAGGGGTTGTAAAGGTACATTTTTTATTTGCTAACTAGCTTCCTTTAAGCTAATGCAGTGCTAGTTCACTTACCTGTTCCTTCGATTTCTCTTCTAAATGTCACTAATCCTTGTTTGAAATCCTCACTTCCTGTTAGTCTTCATGGAGCTAGCCACCGTCATTCGAGCCGTTTTGCCTGGTGGTGAGTGAACGTGCTGGCCCCCTCCCTAGGACTACAACCCTGCGTGGAGAAGCTCTGTACGTATCACAGAGACACAGGAGCTGGGGGTCAGTGGGTGTATCTATGACGCCGCAGCGCCGCCTCACATGCCTTATTTGTAATCTGCACTAATCTTTACTGCCCGCCTTGACTCCGCCCCCTTGCTGAGGAGGCGGGAATGGGCGTTTCATTGCTCGTTCTCGTTAGATGAAATATAGAAAAAAGGGAACTGCGCATGCGCGATGCCGCTAAGCATAATGGTAAATGTAGTTCCGTGGTTGCCGTGACGCCGCTTTAATGCACGCGCACCACAAACCCAGAAACAGAGGAAAGAATCACTGGAGGATAGGAGGAGGACGATTTTTACATACAAAGTTTACAAGTAATAAAATATTTTGGGAGGAAATCATCAAATTATTAACAAACATTATGTAACAGTGAGTGGTAATAGGTTAAAACATTTTTATCTTTACAACCCCTTTAAATAAAAAAATATGTAGCATACATGCTTTCAGCTTGCAAGATATATGTGTTCTAACAGCTTTGCACCAATTTGGGAACCTACGGGTCAGCGCAGCTATACAATATCTCACAAAAGTGAGTACACCCCTCACATTTTTGTAAATATTTTATTATATCTTTTCATGTGACAACATTGAAGAGATGACACTTTGCTACATTGTAAAGTAGTGAGTGTACAGCTTGTATAACCGTGTAAATGTGCTGTCCCTTCACACAATCATTAATGTCTAAACTGCTGGCAACAAAAGTAAATACACCCCTTTCTTGTGCATCATCTTAAGAAGAGGCTTCCTTCTGGGACGACAGCCATGCAGACCAATTTGATGCAGTGTGCAGCGTATGGTCTGGGCACTGACAGGCTGACCTGTCAACCTCTGCAGCAATGCTGGCAGCACTCATACGTCTATTTCCCAAAGACAACCTCTGGATTTGACGCTGAGCACGTGCACTAAACTTGTTGACTGTGGCAAGGCCTGTTCTGAGTGGAACCTGTCCTGTTAAACTTCTGTATGGCCTTGCAGCTCAGTTTCAGGGTCTTGGCAATCATCTTATAGCCTAGGTCATCTTTATATAGAGCAACAATTCTTTTTTTCAGATCCTCAGAGAGTTCTTTGCCATGAGGTGCCATGTCAAACTTCCAGTGACCAGAATGAGAGAGTGAGAGTAATAACTCCACATTTAACACACCTGCTCCCCATTCACACCTGAGACCTTGTAACACTAACAAGTTACATGACACCAGGGAGGAATAATGGCTAATTGGGCCCAATTTGGACATTTTCATTTAGGGGTGTACTCACTTTCGTTGCCAGCAGTTTAGACTTCAATGGCTGTGTGTTGAGTTATTTTGAGGGGACAGCAAATGTACACTGTTATACAAGCTGCAGACTCACTACTTTACATTGTAGCAAAGTGTAATTTCTTCAGTGGTGTCACAGGAAAAGATATAATAAAATATTTCCAAAAATGTGAGGGGTGTACTCACTTTTGTGAGATACTGTATATATATGATTTTTTTTTTTTTTTTTAGATACTGTCACCAGAGCAGTGCAGTGTTACCATAATGACACTGTACTGCTCTGGGGGGTGATCAAGATTTTTTCATACACTATGATTGCTTAAACAGTTATGATCTCTGTATAAGCAATAATTTCTAATTGTGTTTGGCTTCAATAATGATGTCATTGTTTATACACTGTGATAGCTGTGGTTGGCTGCGACTATCACATGGTACCGGGACCACAGTGACTGGCCTCATACTATGTAATCAATGTGACCAATCACAAAGATTACATAGTAGTAAACAATAGCATCATGAATTACAGCCTTGTTTACTACTGCTGTCTGTGATTGTGAGCGGTCACAGACCCGAAGCCGCACACAAGCACCTGTTCTAGGTGGATGTACGGGTATGTCCTCCCAGAACGACGCTTGAACGACCTAACTGTATATATACCAGAGAAAAAGGCCAGACGGGAAGTGGGTACGCAGAAAATGAAGTGTGAATGAAAGCCTTCAGTTATATCAGATCACACCATGCAGACATTGTCTGTTTACCAAGACACTGAAATCTCTCAAAATGTAATCCCTACCTTTCTGAATTCTACATACCCATAGTTTTACACTGCTAAGATAAAACACAGAGGAGTCCTGATAGCTTTCTGTTGCTCTGTTCTTTTTTCCGGTAAAACAAATCAAAGATTCAGGAGGCAGATATTTAATCTTTGTGGGCTTAATCCATGATGTCCCCATTTTCTTTTTTACTTACTATGCTCAAATTTGGGACAAATGGGTTTGTTATCAAACCTATTTTAGGTGCTGATTTCAAATGATTGTTAAGTGAACACTCCAACTTGGTGACATATCTTCATATTGAAAATTGGTAACAAATACCTACTCACGCATATGGAAAATTAGATTAAATAAATTGATTGGGGAGCAGCACGTTATAATGATGAAGACAAGAAAAATAATTAGCTATCTAATTACAAACCGCGCTCCTATTAAAGTGCAAGTGCAAAAGCACTCTATATGAAAACAACATGTTATGAAAAAAATCATGAAAATTGTGAGATAATGTCTGCCAACTGAATGCTAAATCATCATAGTGAAAAAAATGAAAAATAATCGAAATGTGAAAAATTAAAGGAAAAGTCCACAAATAATATCCAAATACCAATGTGTACGAAAAATATAAATCAATCACAAATCAAATGTTCAAATAATGAAAAACAGAGCTTCTGGGTAGATTGAGCTTCTGGGCAAATCTTCCTTGGGTACAGCGAAGCATCAAATAGCAGTATTCAGTCACCATCACCAGCCACACAGCCTACTCACCAGATGGAAGTAACTCCCATGACAGGAGTCAAACACGCTTTGGGGACAACCAACAGGGCTTCTCCCGGTCACGGCTAGGTGCAGATGCAGGAAAACCAGATACAAGCGGAAGTGGCGCGTCATGTTCGTTTACGTCCGACCGGTTTCGTCAGTGCATTCTGACGTCATCCTGGCACAATCCACCGCCAGAGACCCAGTAGGGGGATCAGATGAATTCCCATTGGCAACAATGGGAACCACCTGTGTGGCCCACCAAGGACCCCCAAAGAAACAACGTGGAGGAACAAGGGGAGGAAGAAAGAATAAAAAGAAAGAGAGAGAGGGCGCATGCGCGACAGCCCTATGAACGGTCGCTCATTCTGAGAGCTCCGCTCCACTCCGGCCTACTAACCCTGCCACAGCCACAAATAATGGTGGAACCGGACCATCGGACCCCCTCCTCACTTCCTGGAGTCCTGAGGGACCCCCTCGCATGACCGGGGGCTCGGCAAGACGGGACCTATCCCGATTTCAAAACTCCGGCCCGCGCATTGCGGCCTCCACAAAAATGGCGGCGGCCGGCGCCACACGAGGCTCCTCAGGGAATCTGGAGGCATCCTTGGAAGACTTTCCTCCCCTGCCCTCCCCCAGCTCCATGATGAAACCGCAAACTGTGAGTAATCCCCAAGATGGGCTATTTACAGGATCCTACACGAACTCCTTAGGCTGCAGCCCTATGGAATCACCCCCCCTATCCCAGATGGAGGAGAGCTGCCCCCCACCCAGCCCTCAGGATGATCTCTCTGCCCCCATCCCTACTGACTTTGCAGTCCTAATGAACACTTTCTCTAATATGCTTACAAGAGGTTTGGCACACAATGCCTCACAAATTACCACGACTATACAGGCTGATCTGCAACAGCTGGGTGCACGCATTGAAGCAATCGAATCAAAGACTGATCAAATTGCTGCAGTTGCCAACCAGAACACTGACAGGATCCAAGAATTACATGACCAACTGGATATGGCATACTCAAAACTCGATGACCTCGAGAACAGGTCTCGAAGATACAACTTCAGACTACGAGGCCTTCCAGAATCCTTTAAGGACACAGAAAAAATCGTTCATTCTTTTATCAAACATTTAATCCCGGATATACCAGATTACAGGCTGGAACTAGACCGGGCACATAGGGCCTTGCAACCCCCACGCCAAGATGGCCTACCCAGAGATATTGTGGTTAAACCCCATTTTTTCAGAGTCAAAGAAGAAGTCATGCACGGAGCGAGAGAATCTGAAAATCTCTCCTTCCAGGGACACTCGATTCAAATTTTTGCGGACCTTTCCCCCTTCACGATTCAGAGACGGAGATCATTAAAGCCTCTATTGAGCATCCTATCTCAAAAATCGATCACCTACAGATGGTCGTTCCCCTTTCGCCTCAACTTTGCCTACCTAAACAAGTCTTACAGCTTCACAAATTTCGGAGATGGGGAACGTCTGCTGCTACAACTGGGCCTTATATCTCACTCGCCAACATCATCTGCTGCCACGGATTCCAGAACACCTCAGTCTGCGAAGAGACCACCACCCTCGAGCCCCATCCAACCCTTATGGCATAAACAACAAGCCAAGAGATCCAAAGATGGACGCCCCCCTTAACGGAAAGTCTCCTATCAACAATGCCTTCTCCTCTCCAGGACTCCCTGGGGCAACCTTTAGGCTATGGGACGCTGACACCCCAAGCCCCTGTTCTCTTTTGCCTGGCTTTTAGCCAGACCCTGTTGGGATACTGAGACATTTGCTTTGTTTTTTTTTTGGTTTTTTTTGTTGCTCCACTTCTCTCAGGACTCCTACAATTTTTGCTTTTACGGTTCTACTTTTTGTTTTTCTATATGGCGGTTTGGCCCCACTCAGAAACACCTTCACAACCCCTTTTACGGGGTTCCCGTTTTTTGGGAAAAACCTTTTTAGGGGGTGGCTGACTGCCCTCCCCCCTGTTAGGGTTCTTAGATTCTTATTTAGTTACACTAAATATGTCTGATCGTTTATATCATTTGTTTTACATTGGTTTTGACATGACCTGTTTCTCTTTCTCAGGGTTGATCCTCCCCCACATTCTCCCCTCCCCACCTCACCTACTATCGGAGTCTCTCAGGGGCCTAACCATGTCGCTACATCCCGGATTCCAAAACCCTCAGGCGACGGAGGCTTGGACACGAGCACAAATTTTGTTGTCTCAGGTAGGCTCTTGTTGTGTGATGAGCACATCCCCCCCTCTGATCCATGCTCCCTGACACACACATTCCTCCTCCCCAAATCTGTATAGCCACGCATAATGTACAAGGCATGAACTCCCCTGTCAAACGGCGCAAACTATTTAATCACTACAAATCACAAAAAATCGCAGTTCTCCTATTACAAGAAACTCACTTCCCAGCCTCATACAACCCCTCCTTTTTACATGGCAACTACACTCAGTTTTTTCTTTCCAAAGCTGAAAATAAGTCTAAAGGGGTGGCCATTTGTTTTTCAAAACACCTTAAATTTTCCCCCTCCGAAGTTATTAAAGACCAGGCGGGCAGGTTTCTATTGGTAAAAGGGACGATTGAGGGTTTATTATACTCATTTATCTCTTACTACGCCCCAAACAAAGGCCAGGCTTCCTTTTTCTCCACAATGTTGTCCACTCTAGGCCCAAAACTCGAGGGGAAAATAATAATGGGAGGAGACACGAACCTCCCTTTCGATACTTCCCTTGACAAATCGGGGTCGGGGCCTTCTCGCTCCAGAAAACCCCCAAAACATAGTACTAAAATAGCATCCACTCTGCATTCTCTAGACCTGGTGGACATATGGAGAGAAATGAACCCTAGGTCCAAAGACTTTACCCATTACTCCGCCCCACATCACCTCTATTCTAGAATCGACCATATTTTCATACAATCTCATAACATCCCCAGGGCTCACAAAGCAGTTATTAGAGACTCCCCCATTTCGGACCACTCATTGGTTCTCCTATATCTGCAACAATCTCCTAACCCGGGAAATAAATTCATATGGCGCCTTAATGAAGGGCTCCTTAGTGACTCAATACAATGCTCGATTCTAGCTAAAGAAATTCAGGAATATTTTCGTTTAAATGACACGGGAGAAGTTTCTCCGGAAACGCTGTGGGCGGCCCATAAGGCAGTTCTCAGAGGGAAGATTATCCAAATCTCCTCCAACCTTAAAAAGGAACGCATGGATGACACTAACAACCTTAAGTTACGATATCAATCCCTGTCTAGAGCCCATAAGAAGAACCCCACTAAGGATTCTCTAGAGGCGCTGGAAAATGCGCGGAGTTCTTTAAACCTGGCCCTCACCTCCGAGGCTGAGAAACAGCTCCGGTGGTCAGGCGCACGCTTTTACTACCAGACTGACAAAATAGGAACTAAATTAGCCACCAAATTGTCTCCAAGACCTCGATCGGCTGCTTTCCCCAAAATTCGCACTCTTTACGGCGAACTTTCCCAAAACCCCAAAAATATCATGGAAACATTCCATAAGTTTTATACATCTTTATATAAACAGGAACAATCAACATCTGATCATTCTACATCGGATTTCCTGAATAGCTTACCCCTTCCCAAATTATCGTCTGAGCATTCTGACCTTGTGGACGATCCCATATCAGAAGTAGAAGTACTCGGGGTGATTAAACATCTAAAACAAAACTCGGCCCCAGGACCTGACGGCTTTTCTGCTGGCTATTACAAAAAATTCGGACCTATCTTAACTCCGTATTTGGTCAAATTCTTTAACTCTCTCAGGTCTGGATCTCCCCTGGATAAAGCCCTCAATCTGGCCTTCATCTCGGTCATTCCAAAACCTGGCAAAGACACGACTAATTACCAATTACCGCCCTATTTCCTTAATCAACAATGATCTTAAAATATTAACTAAAGTTCTTTCCAACCGGCCCTACTGCACAGGTCAGATTGCAGGGCTACTATTCTGAACCTTTTACAATAGAAAGGGGCACCAGACAGGGGTGCCCGCTCTCCCTCCTTCTGTTTGCCATAGCCATGGAATCCCTGGCTATCGCAGTCAGAACTCACCCTCAAAGGGGTGGTATGTGGTAAAAACGAGCACAAAGGCGCCCTCTTTGCCGACGACTTGTTACTCTTTGTAACTTCCCCCCTAGTCTCTACTCCTAATATCTTCACTTTGCTAGATAAGTTTGGGGAGATTTCGGGTCTACGAGTTAACGTTGCCAAATCTTCCGCCCTGAACATCTCGGTCCCTCCTAATGTTCTAAGTATCCTTCAAAACCACTTCCCGTTTTCCTGGAACGAGGTCGCACTTCCATACCTAGGGGTCAATCTCACAGCAAATATAGCCTCTCTCTACTCTTCCAACTACCCTGCCACCTTCCGTAAATTGATTTTGAACCTATCCAATTGGGATAACCATAACTTATCTTGGCTCGGCCGTATTAATGCAGTCAAAATGACCCTCCTACCCCGTATTCTTTACCTATTCAGATCCTTGCCCATCCCTATCCAAAAATCACAAGTTCACTTACTCCAATCCAAAATCATAAAATTCATTTGGGGATCAAGGGGAAGTCGTTGTGCACAACACATTCTATTCCGCCCCAAATCACAAGGGGGTCTAGCTCTTCCCAACATTTGGTGGTATTATCAGGCTGCCCAGCTAGCCCAGATATCCAATGTATATTCAAAGGGCCAGAAACCTGATTGGGTATCAATGGAACGCCATGCAGTCCCTCACCACACAATTGACTTTTTACTTTGGTCTCCCTCTAAATTGAGACCACCCATTCTAGCCCCCACATTATCACACTCTCTTGCATTATGTGACCGTCTCTATAAAAATCCCTCCCCGATTTCTCCCCTTAAACCCCTGACACATATTTTTCATAACCCTGACTTCCCGCCGGGAATGAACATTTTAGCGTTTAGTTGGTGGTTGAATAAAGGATTACTCAGAATAGGGAACTATTTCTCCTCCACAGGCCCACTCTCTTTAGCCCTCTGTACAAGTTAGCTTGAAATGCTCCCTGCTGAACGCTTTCGCTTTATGCAGATCCAACATTTCCTTCATTCCATTTGGCCAAACAAACCAGAGCCCCCTTCAATAACTAAATATGAATCATGGTGTGCGGGTGCAGTGGATCAGAGAGGGGGGATCTCCATGATATATGCTTCACTTGCCTCTGCTGTGTCCAAGCCTCCGTACGCCTTGTCTTGGGAAAAAGACCTTGATATCTCATGGGAAAGTGATCAATGGTTCTACTGCTTTCATCGCTCATTTAAGGGAATCCTTAATGTTTCCCTCATGGAGGGCAGCATTAAGGTGCTCATGAGATGGTACAGGGTACCCTATCTTTTGGCTAAGATATATCCTGATGCTTCCCTGCTGTGCTTCCGTGGTTGCAACCACATTGGGACTCTGCTCCATGTATGGTGGACATGTCCACGGATAAGGGGCTTATGGAACAAAGTATTCTCAGTGATCCGCAAAATATCCGCCGCTCAGATCCCTCAAACTCCGGAGATAGCCTTATTGAATCTGAAAGTAGATAAGGTTGATAAATACACCCAACAACTGATCTTCTTCGTTCTATTGGGCACCAAAATAACAATAGCCTCTTGCTGGAAAAAACACAGAGTCCCATTCACAGCGGTGAAGCATAAAATTTCCTGGATTATGGCACAAGAAAAGATAGTGAGCATTATCCAAGATAAAGTTAGTAAGTTTGAGTTTATCTGGGAACCTTGGGCCAACTTTTGCCATATTCCCTTACGCCCGGGCATTAGCCTACCAGGGCAACAGGCTCTCTGAGAGACTCCGACGTCATTCCTCATCAAGTGCGATGGGATTTCCCCCACCTACCTCCCACTCCACCAGTCTCCCTGACTACCTTCTCCCTTAGTACCTCAGACTTTCTGACTGTTCTCTATGTAAAATATTCAACCCTGAGATTTATTTAATTATTTGTATACTTCTTTTTTTACCCCTTTCCGGAGGGACATAGTAAAACCCCAACCCCCATCTGGCCCCAAAGCCCCAGGGCTATCCTGATTGTTTAAATAACTCCCTCTATGAGGACATCTATGGCCCTAGGTTAGTCCGACAACCCGTAGATAACCTTCTACGGGATAAGACAGGTCTAATAGCCACATTTAGATATTGATATTGGGCTACCCCATTTAGATTAGACTCGACTGAGGTTGGGGTTCCGGGAAAGGGGAGTGGCCCTAAGCCCGCAGTGTGTTCCCATAGGGGTGGGTGGTGGGCGTCTCCCCTGATCCCAGTTCCCTTGCAAATAATGTAATAAAGTCTTCCTTATTCATTACAACCACTCCTCATTTAATCCGGTAAATGAGTAATACCTGACTCATGTACGTTTTTGCTCTGACACATCCTTCATTGTCCTATCGCCAGAGATATGTCTATTTTAGTTTATAATTTTGATTTACTTTAAACTGTAACTAAGAATTCTGTTGATTGGGCCATTCAATTTACGTCTTGCATTGAGAGGTTTTTCCTCAAATTATTTTGCTTCTTATGTATCTTCATATCTTCGCACCATGTAATGTCTTTTACAAAGGTTCTGTAAGAAATTTTTCTTGCTACTACTAATAAAAATTTATTGAAAGAAAAAAGAAAGAGAGAGTAGTTGGCCAAGGTATTTTCAACTTAAGCAATGAGTCCTTTACCCTTAATGAACACAAAGTACTTGAGCTGGGTCTCAAATACGCCCCAGATAAAGGATTAAATAAATTTGAGGTGTTCATTGATACTGAGAAATTTGTACGTAATCTTAATATTAAAAAACATTTTGCAGAGAAACGAGTTCTTAATACCCAACCTATGGAATCAAAATACCAGCATAGCGGATTGAGGAATCAGTCTGTTTTCAACACCAAAAAGTCATCTAACCATTTTCTTGAAACGTTCAAAAGTATGTTTGAGAAAGATATTAGACTCATCAAAACCAAAAGAGGGAAAAAGAAGGGTAACATACAAAAAGGTATAGAGGCGTTAGAAAAAAAGAAAAATATCACCATCTGGCAAGCGGATAAAGGGGGGGGGAATAGTGGTTTTAAACAGAGATGATTATATGAAAGAACTTAATAGACTGGTAAGTGATACTGTAACTTACAAGAAAATTAAGGGCGATCCTACAAAAAAACTCAAAATGTCAGTGAAGGATAGTATACGCAAAGCTAAAGAGATAGGAATCCTCAATAAGAAAGAAGCTAGATATTTAGTCCCTGATGCGCCCAGACTCCCTATAATTTATCAATTGCCCAAAATACACAAAAATCCCCAATGCCCACCTGGCAGACCTATCATTAGTGGCATAGACTCCATTTTATCTAGATTGGGAGAATATGTTGATTATTTTTTACAGCCCATTGTTCAATCGTACCCTTCATATTTGCGAGACAATAATTATCTTATGAACCTGCTTAAGGATATACCGGTTCAAGATGACACAATCATTGTTACGATTGATGTTGAATCGCTATATACCAACCTGGTCCAGAAGGATGTTTTGAGAACCACCAGGAGGGCCCTTGATTCTAAGTCCAATCTCAAGGTTGAACAGAAAGATTTCTTGATCGAGATCTTGGAGTTGGCCATGTTCAACAACTATTTTTGGCATGAGGGGTCTTGTTACAGGCAGATCAAGGGTATGGCTATGGGGGCCAAGTATGCTCCCAGTGTGGCTGTTGGATAGCAACATGCAATATGCTCTTGAGCCTCTGGGAGGACCACAGCATATTTGGAACCCACACCCCTGAGATCTGCCTGTATAAAAGGTACATAGATGACATTGTGATTCTGTGGAACGGTACAGTGGAGGCCCTAGAGTCGTTCCTCAGTAATATCAATCACAATTGCTATGGCCTTAGTTTTACAGGTAATTGGAGCAAAAGTGAGATTAGCTTTCTTGACCTCATTTTATATAAGAATAATGGTAGAATCCAGACAAAAACCCATTTCAAGGGTACTGATAGAAACAGCTATATACCCACGGCCAGCTGTTACCACCCTAACTGGCTGAAAGGGATCCCTAAGGGTCAACTACTAAGGATTAGACGTAATTGTGACTCTACGTCAGATTACATGTCTCAATCTAACTTACTAGTTGATAGATTCTAAGAAAAAGGGTATCAGGAAAAAGACCTCAGGGCTTCTCAATTACTAATCTTACAGATGGATAGAGACCAACTTTTGAAAGATAACATCAAAGAGAAATGCGAACTGGATTATGTTCCTTTCTTAACTAGCTTCAATAGGGACTACAAAAGTGTTGAAAAAATCTTTTTAAAACATTGGCCGGTTCTGCTGGGGGACAGGACCCTGTCCAGCTTCCTACCAGAACATCCTAGGTTTATTTATTGGCGTGCACCGAATCTACGTAACAAACTAGCCCCGAATGTTCTAAATCGTTCCAAGAGGGCTCCCACTTTCTTGGATGTAAAAGGTTTTTTCTACTGTAGGAAGTGCAAAGCCTGTAAACTAACTAGAAATAACGTAAGGAAAGTGGAACACTTCACATCTTTTAGTACAGGTAAAGATAATAAAATAGACAAGTTTATCACCTGCAAGTCCACCTTTGTCACGTACGTTATTGTTTGCCCATGTGGGTTACAGTACGTTGGGCGTACTAAAAGAAATCTCTGCACACGTATTAATGAACACCTCACAAATATTAAAAACAGTTTTCCCAAGCACAGCCTCTCTAATCATTTCAGAATCCACCACCAACAGGATCCCTGCTTGGCCAGATTTTTTGGTATTGACAAGCTGGATGCTGATTGGAGGGGAGGTAATATGGTTCAGAGAATATCAAAAAATGAAACGGAATGGATTTACCGATTGGAAACACTTACTCTGGCAGGTATCAATGTCGATATTGATTTAAACTGCTATCTGTCTAACTACTGAGTATTTGGTTTCCTGTCCTTCCAGATTGTGAAGGGGTTGTCCATTTCATCTCTTTGTATTCCTTTTTACACCTAGCCGTGAGAAGCCCTATTGGTTGTCCCCAAAGCGTGTTTGACTCCTGTTATGGGAGTTACTTCCATCTGGTGAGTAGGCTGTGTGGCTGGTGATGGTGACTGAATACTGCTATTTGATGCTTCGCTGTACCCAAAGAAGATTTGCCCAGAAGCTCAATCTACCCAGAAGCTCTGTTTTTCATTATTTGAACATTTGATTCGTGATTGATTTATATTTTTCGTACACATTGGTATTTGGATATTATTTGTGGACTTTTACTTTAATTTTTCACATTTCGATTATTTTTCATTTTTTTCACTATGATGATTTAGCATTCAGTTGGCAGACATTATCTCACAATTTTCATGATTTTTTTCATAACATGTTGTTTTTTTATATAGAGGGATTTTGCACTTGCACTTTAATAGGAGCACGGTTTGTAATTAGATAGTTAATTATTTTTCATATCTTCATATTGATTACCATGACCACTGCCACACAATTTACAAACTTATTGGCTTAATAAAATCTTTCCGATTTTGGGAGAAAAAGACACCCCACCAAAAAGAACTACACATTCTATTCAAACCCTCATGATACATTTCTCATATTGACTACTATATATATTTGTGTACAATCCTAACCCCAGTAAGGTCAGTTGTGATTTTCTTAACCTCATGGTCAGATCATGACAAGATGGGCTTGACTTTTAAAACTGCTTGAGGTTAAAACAAAGATGAACTGCTTTGGTCTCTGTAAGACTCTATGCAAAATGACCCATTTACAATATTTTCTCTACAAGCAGCCCCAATCAAATACTTTAACTTGAACATCACATTGCCATATATTAACTCTATTACTACCGCGAGAAGCCCTTAAATCTATTATCACAAAGATCATGATACAACTGGCCCTAAACTACTTGAAGTGGATCTTCTTATAGCCCCTCAGAAGATCAAAGATCATCCCACCCCACTATTCAGACCGAACAGTCATTTTTGCTTTTTTTAAAAGTTTGGTGATTGGTTGAACAGAATGGGTGTTTGGCTGGATTTAACTGCCAGCTGCAATGTGAATTGAAACATTTAGTGGCAGTATTACTATCACTACTAAATGTGACAGCTTCCTGTTCAGGGCTCTTGGCTGTTAGGGAGCCAGTGGCTGACAGCAACCTAATGACCATGACTCGTCCCCACCCAACCCAGTCAGCTGTCAGCCGGGGATTTCCTAATAATAGTTAATTATAAACAAACATGGTGAGACAATGTAGGAACATGAAGAAAATTTGGGTGTGGGTGTGGTGCTATTCTGGTGTTGTGGCAAAGTGCTGTAATACTGTGGTTATCTCCTCTATTTAGATCAGTGTAAGTGTTTCGATAGCTGGAATTCCTAAAAATCTTTATCCCCAAAAAAAGGGAATTTCTTAAAAACCAAAAGTGATGATGCTAAAGAATATGTTAAATAAAAGGTATTATATGATTTTCTTCAGTTAGTGGCTGACCCTTTGCAGCTCACCTTCATCATATGGTGCTATACCAGCAAAAAGACATTCATATCGTGCAATACCTAAAGTGCTGAAGTAGATAAGAGGGGAGGGAGGGAGGGGAGAAAAGAGGGAAGGGAAGAAAGGGGGGGTGTTGGGTGCGGGGCGGGGAGGGAAAGGGGGGAGGGAAGAAGAAGGGGGAGGATGGGAAAAATGCAGTCAGTAATAATGTGACTTGTGCTCAAATTGACAAGTATTGTCCAAAAAACAATATGTTTCAAGTACCAGCAAAAAGCACAGATAATACTGTGCTCAAAAAACTGGTTCCTCTCGATAAAACAATATTGTTTGGTGCAATCTTCTTATTCCAGTGATCCTTAGTGACTGCGCTTTTTATCGTGCTCCTACTGTGCAAATACTCACCAGATACTTTCATCCCTGCAGGGGTATTGTGCGGTCACAGTTTAAAACTTTTTATTCCAAAGGTAAACAGAATGGTACTCACATTGTAAAAATTCTATTCAAGCATGAAAAGATCTGAATTTAAACCGTCAAAGAATCCTGTGTTCGATTTGTTAGGAGATCACCATGCCTTGCCAAACGTCACTGTACGTCTATTAGAACTTTCCAGGAAGGTGGGGAGGACACCAGACGGGCATACTAAGCCCCCCAATAACACATATCACACACACACTGAGCTCTCACAGCCATGATATGTGTTATTGGGGGGCTTAGTATGCCCGTCTGGTGTCCTCCCCACCTTCCTGGAAAGTTCTAATAGACGTACAGTGACGTTTGGCAAGGCGTGGCCTGACGTCTTGCGTCATCTCCTAAAAAATCGAACACAGGATTCTTTGACGGTTTAAATTCAGATCTTTTCATGCTTGAATAGAACTTTTACAATGTGAGTACCATTCTGTTTACCTTTGGAATAAAATGTTTTAAACGTTTTTATGCTATGGGCACCCCTTCTTTTTTATGGTAATACAACACGATCTGGATTGCCAGAAACTGCTGCACAGTGGCACAAACTGTGACCGCGCAATACCCCTGCAGGGGTGAAAGTATCCAGTGAGTGTTTGCACAGTAGGAGCACGATAAAAAGCACAGTCACTAAGGAGCACTGGAATAAGAAGATTGCACCAAACAATATTGTTTTATCGAGAGGAACCAGTTTTTTGAGCACAGTATTATCTGTGCTTTTTGACTACTTGAAACAATATTGTTTTTTGGACAATACTTGTCAATTTGAGCACAAGTCACATTATTATTGACTGCTTTTTTCCCATCCTCCCCCTTCTTCCCTCCCCCCTTTCCCCCCCCCACCGCACCCCACACCCCCCCTTTCTTCCCTTTCCTCTTTCCTCCCCTCCCTTCCCTCTTATCTACTTCCGCACTTTAAGTATTGCACGATATTAATGTCTTTTTGCTGGTATAGCACCATATGACAGAAGGTGAGGTGCAAAGGGCAGCCACTACCTGAAGTAAATAACATTATACCTTTTATTTAACATATTCTTTAGCATCATCACTTTTGGTTTTTAAGAAATTCCCTTTTTTTTGGGATAAAGATTTTCAGGAATTCCAGCTATCGAAACACTTACACTGATCTAAATAGAGGTGAAAACCACAGTATTACAGCACTTTGGCACAACACCAGAATAGCGCCACGCCCACACCCAAATTTTCTTCATTACAGCTTTTTCCCACTTTGGTGGTAATTGCATTTGTGGAGGCAGCAGTTCTGAATTACATCTCTACCAATCTCCGTTGCGCGGGTTTAACATTATTTTCCTATTCACAATGTAGGAACATGTAGGGACAAATGGCATAACCCCCCCCCCCTATATTTATACCAGATCCTTCAGTTCAGTGAGCAACAGGAATAGATATGCTGCCACATTTTTTCTTTTGGTGGGTTGGCAGGCATCGTTCATTGTGATTGACAGGATTTGCATCACCGATCCTTCTACCTTATTAGAAGTACAACATACAATTAAAGTATTAAAAACAATAAAAAACAGGTCCTGGTAGCTTTTCAGCAGCCTATTACAAAACATTTTCAGATGCTCTGTCACCTTATCTGACCAAAGTGACTAATATTGATATCAAGCTGTTTGCCAAGATACTAGATTTTTGCATTAACCCTGAATTGGAAAGCTTAATATTTTAAGACTAAACAGGTTTTGGCAAGGAGAGAAGATTCCTTCCCTCTTACTCTACATATTGGAAACTTAAGAAATACTTCTTAATGTTTCTATCATTAGATAACAGGAAGCTTTTTGATTTTCTTGGCTGGGATTACTTACATACATGCTTTGGCCCTCTAAACTCTAGACATGTGCACTGCCGAAAAATTTGTTCATTTTCATTTTTGTTTCATTCGTTTTTTATTTTTGTTTTTCATTTTCGGGTCATTCGTTATAATCGAATTTAAAAAAATCTGAAAATTCGAAATTTAAGAATTTGGAAATTAGAAAATTTGAAAAACCGAAAATTCGTAATTCAAAATTCGAAGATTCGAAAATCTGAAAATTCAGACATTCGAAAATGTGAAAATTCGAAAATAAGGACGAAAATCGAAAAGAATGAAAATCCGAAATAATACCAAACTAATAATAACTGACTATTAAATTATAGATATTGGAATTTCCTTTCAAATTTGGCTGTTAGTGAACATAACGAATACAAATTTATCTGAAGGTACCAATTATCCGAAATAACAAATGCTGCATCGAAACGAATGGAAAATAATGAATTAATAATAATAAATAATAATAATAATATTATTTATTATTAATAATTTGTTATGTTCCATTCGTTTAGATGCGGCATTCATTTTTTCAGGTAATTCGTAACTTTGGATACATTCTTATTCGTATCATTCACCAACAGCAAAATTTGAAAGAAAATTCCAATACCTATAATTTAATAGTTAGTAATAGTTATTATTATTAGTTAGTTATTATTTAGGATTTTTGAAATTTTGGGTTTTCGGATTTTCATTCTTATTTTCAGATTTTCATTCTTTTGAATTTTTGGATTTTCGAATTTTGGAATTTTCGAATTTCCTAATTTTTTAATTTTCGTTTTCGGAACAATTCATTGAATGGGTTTTCGTTACCGGTAATTTGAATATATCCGAATTAAAGAGGTTCTCTATTCATCACAATCAGCCCACATTAGATGCTGTGTTGTTGATTTACTATTCTCTTTGCAAGGGAAGCTGTACTTTGAAAAGGAATTTACCCCAGAGCTTAGTGCGGAGAAGCTCTGCTGACTTCCATAATTCAAATCATGCACAAACAGGTTGTTTTTTTTTATTTTACATTCATGTGATTAGGTAATCTTTGCAAAGAGGAACTTTATCCAGAAGCCTGGAGTCAAGTATAGCTTAGCACTGCCAAAAGTTTATCTTATGTTCTTGCAATTGATACAAATTACAAACTGTCCCTGTGCTAGTATTTGGTCCCCTTGAGGATTTTTCATTGCATCCAAAAATACCCATTGTCATGTGTTTTGGGGCTTCTGAGTGGAAGGATTGTACTTACATATTTGTTGGGATTGCCTGAAAGATAGGAGGTTCTGGTTGCAAGTTTACCAACTCCTGTACAAGGTTACAGGTGTCTCTTTTCATAGAGAAATTTATGAAGCCCTCTAAAATAAAAAAGCCCAAGATAGGCAAATTTACACAATTTAAGTTGATTATTCATATCCTTACAGCAGCCAAAAGAGCAAAAGCTTCCTGTTGCAGAGGTAAAAAACAAAGTATCTCAAATAATGTGTTTTGAAAAATGTACTGCTACATTGAAAGATACTGTCGACATTTCAAAAAAAAAATATGGGGCCCATGGATCAAGTTCTACCTATCCGCTGCTTTACATTTGGACTTCTTGACTGTGTGATCAATGCAATGCACATTTATTGTAATTTGTGCATGATGGGGTCTCATGTTGAGACTCCCACCATTCAGGCACTGCAGGAGACTTACGCCTCAAGCTATATGGGAGTAGCTAGCCATATGCCCCCATTACAATTTTGTTCTTTGTCTCTGTTTCCCCCTACACACAAACTTTCCTTCCCCTTTCTTCCTGTAGATAAAGCCCTTAATCCTATTCATCTAAAAACCATAAATAAATATAATATAGGAACTAGTGCACAAAACCACAACTTACATAAATAAAGATTAGAATTTAAGTGGTAACAGATGATAAGCTGCCAACTTAGATGAGTGTACTCACACACCCTGACAAATATGTACCAAAATAAAGAAAAGTATGTGGCGCTAATCAATCCTAATTTACCAATTTCCAAATATGGAAAAATCACAGAATGCTGCAACAATATATAAATAAATGAATAAGCTTCCTCTTACAAGTGCAATGTGCATATATGATGATGATACCTTATAATCAATTCCAACTGTAGAAAAAAGCCACAAAATACTGCAATGCTATAAATGAATAATGACTTCTTCTTTAAAGTGCCATGTGCATATAAAGTCACAATACCCTATGCCAACCAGTGCATCATAATTGTTGTGATGTGATTCCTCGTGCTAATAAACATCCAAATTAAATAAAAGTGCTTCATGCAAAATGCAACTCCTGTTGCGATAATATAAATGATGCTATGTGCAAAATACCCTAAATTGCATTTGTGCAGCTAAGAATATATCTATGATTCATTACTTGCCCTTTAATCCAACAAAAAATTATATAACCAAAAATTATAACTCCAATTAAAATTCCTCGTGCTTATGACCATACATAAAGTGCTTTTTGCAAAATGCAACTCCTGTTGCAATTCATAAAACTGAAATATAAAGTGATACAGTGTGCAAAAAATATTCAAAATAGCATATATGCAACAGAAGATGCGACTACAAGCCCCACACCCACATATAGGCAATAAGTAACCTAAAGAGTGACAGTTTGTGCAATAATGTCCACATATGCGCTATTCCGTGCAATAAGATTCTTAGTGTCCGCAAAAAAGAACAGTCTATTGAAGAGTGCAGGGAAAAAAGGTGACTTGTGATAGATTCTTCCACTTCAGTCCTAATACATGAACAGTTGTTTCCCCCAGCCTCTCGCCGCTGTCATGGCAACGACCCAAATCCTGAATCTGATCCTCCGTGCTCCACCCAGTGTGCTTAATATGCACGGAGGATCGGATTCAGGATTTGTTTGGGTCTTTGCCATGACAGCGGCGATGATTTAAACTGGCTGCTAGGCACCGAACTCCTCATCCCTTTGAGAAAGTCACGTGGCGTGACGCAATGCGTCACGGTAGGAGGAGCCAGGTGCCGACACTTCCTGGGTACGGCCGAACCCGGAAGCTTTGTGTTTCTACTGCTTGCTGTGTATTTATATGTAAGTTGCTACATTTTTATAATAAACGCTATTGGAAATATTACACTATGGAGGCTATTCTTCTCTTCCCCACTATTATCTTGGGACTATTGTGAGCGGCGGCGATTCGTTGCAGAGAACCAGCTCCACGGATATCCTCCCAGGAAGTGGGATCGCCTGAGGAGATCCATCCTTCCCACAAGTTTACCATCTATTTGTGCATTGCTGCTTGACTCGGCCCACGGGGGGCCGCTACTGCAGGTGAGAGGCTGGGGGAAACAACTGTTTGTGTATTAGGACTGAAGTGGAAGAATCTATCACAAGTCATCTTTTTTCCCTGCACTCTTCAATAGACTGTTCTTTTTTGTGGACACTAAGAATCTTATTGCACGGAATAGCGCATGTGTGGACATTATTGCACAAACTGTCACTCTTTAGGTTACTTATTGCCTATATGTGGATGTGGGGCTTGTAGTCGCATCTTCTGTCGCATATATGCAATTTTGAATATTTTTTGCACACGGTGTCACTTTATATTTCAGTTTTATGAATTGCAACAGGAGTTGCATTTTGCAAAAAGCACTTTATGTATGGTCATAAGCACGAGGAATTTTAATTGGAGTTATAATTTTTGGTTATATAATTTTTTTGTTGGATTTAAGGCCAAGTAATGAATCATAGATATATTCTTAGCTGCATGTATGCAATTTAGGGTATTTTGCACATAGTGTCATTTATATTATTGCAACAGGAGTTGCATTTTGCACAAAGCACTTTTATTTAATTTGGATGTTTATTAGCACGAGGAATCACATCACAACAATTATGATGCACTGGTTTGCATAGGGTATTGTGACTTTATATGCACATTGCACTTTAAAGAAGAAGTCATTATTCATTTATAGCATTGCAGTATTTTGTGGCTTTTTTCCGCAGTTGGAATTGATTATAAGGTATCATCATCATATATGCAAATTGCACTTGTAAAAGGAAGCTTATTCATTTATTTATATATTGTTGCAGCATTCTGTGATTTTTCCATATTTGGAAATTGGTAAATTAGGATTGATTAGCGCCACATACTTTTCTTTATTTTGGTACATCTAAAAACCATAATCAACCCCTTAATGACCCTATAGACATTTGAAACTTGTGCTGTGAGGATGCTCTAAATCACTGTGTCTGCACTAAGGTGTGGAGAGTCAATAGGTCTTCTAAATAGTATATCCTTAAAGTATTGCATTTTTGGCCTTTCTATTTTCAAGCATGCTATTTATAAAAGTTTGTTTGAGAATTTATGTTTTTACCTATACATTTTGACTTGCTATATATGTATTGCTATATTACTGATATATATACAGGGAGATCAACCAGCGCAAACCAAAACCTAGCTAAAAAGCGGCTGTGACACTGAGGGTTAAATTTACCAAATCCCATATAAACATTAAAGAAAAAAGCAGTACAGCGCTAAAAATGAACTAAATAAAAAGTCCAACATAAACTGATATCAAGCAAATGTCCAGTGATTCATCCGGTGATTCAGGTGACAAGGATAAACGAGAAGTGACTAAAGTGACAAGTGAGGACCTCCACCTTCAGTGACACCAGCCGCTCACCTCAATGGATGGACCCCTGAGTATATCAGTCAGGTCAGAAACAGCTGTTCCCTCACAAGGGGAAATAACACAGACAGATAGCGACAGCAGCAGCAGCAGCCTGGGGATGTCAGCTCTCAGTGGTCAGCATACAGGTAGATGGTCACATGTAAAGATTCAAAAAAGGATCTAGTGCTCTCCGTATAGTAATAAACCATTTAATAAAATTATAAAAAAGACACTCACATTATAAAGCACTGTACCCCAGTGCGAAGGAGAGAAGCATGAACGGAGCGGATGTCCCAATGCAGGATGAGCGAGCGGAGAGCGCGGGTGACGTCACGATCAAAGCACGTGGATGCCGCATCCACGTGCTTTGATCGTGACGTCACCCGCGCTCTCCGCTCGCTCATCCTGCATTGGGACATCCGCTCCGTTCATGCTTCTCTCCTTCGCACTGGGGTACAGTGCTTTATAATGTGAGTGTCTTTTTTATAATTTTATTAAATGGTTTATTACTATACGGAGAGCACTAGATCCTTTTTTGAATCTTTACATGTGACCATCTACCTGTATGCTGACCACTGAGAGCTGACATCCCCAGGCTGCTGCTGCTGCTGTCGCTATCTGTCTGTGTTATTTCCCCTTGTGAGGGAACAGCTGTTTCTGACCTGACTGATATACTCAGGGGTCCATCCATTGAGGTGAGCGGCTGGTGTCACTGAAGGTGGAGGTCCTCACTTGTCACTTTAGTCACTTCTCGTTTATCCTTGTCACCTGAATCACCGGATGAATCACTGGACATTTGCTTGATATCAGTTTATGTTGGACTTTTTATTTAGTTCATTTTTAGCGCTGTACTGCTTTTTTCTTTTATATTACTGATATGTCCAGGCATTTTCTTTCTTTCAATCTTTTTATTGATTTTCGAAGGTATACACACATAGACATTCTGAGCATTAGATAGCAAATAAAACAAACTATGTAGCGGTACTGTTAGGTATTACAGGTCTAATGAACAAGGTGCCAAGTATCAGGTAGGGTTATGGAGAACAAAAAAGAGGTGATCCAACTGGAGGATTTTGGTATATGGTAGATGGTGTTTTTTTACAAACAGAAAAGGTAAGTGGTGGGGGGAAGAGAGGGGAGGAGATGGAAGCCAGTGTTTCGTCAGATTAGGCGACCTGTCAGAATTTGTAATGGAAGTGACGTTCCGTCGCCGCCATCTTGCTACACCCCACACTCCTCCACAGTAAGGATACACTGAGAAGGGGGCAAGCGGACATCTTGTTACACCCAGGAAACAGAGCTTATAAGGGGAAATACACTATTTAGAAATCCGACGGACTGTTTAGATGTTCAATTTTAAAAGCAGCAGCAAACCTGCTGATCTCTAAGGTTTGCTAATCTGACAGAACACAGCTGCTTTTATAATTCAACATGTAAACAGTCAGACAGATTTCTAAATACTGTATTTCACCATATAAGCTCTGTTTACTGTTAAAAATAAGTGTGAAGTGCAAAACTCCAGTGGGTGTAACAAGGTGTCCGCTTGGCCCCTTCTCAGTGTATCCCTACTGTGGTGAAGTGTGGGGTGTAGCAAGATGGTGGCGATGGAACATCACTTCCGTTAAAAATTCTGACGGGTCACCAAATCTGATGAAACACCGGAACCAAAAAGGAAAAGGGTTGTGAACAACATCTCCTGAGAAAGGTCATGTTTGTATAGGTATATTTATGAGATTGTAATTTTTCAAATACTTTTAAACCAATAAAAATATATTAAATAAAGATGCATTTAAAAGTGATTATGGATGTCATAATACTCTTGTGCATTTAATACTTTTCATAATTTTAGGTACAACAATGCTGTTGTTCTCTGTATTTTCATGTGAATGAATGAGTGACTTGTATAGCGCTACCTATGCGAACCGAATCGCCTCAGGGTGCTTTTTTGCTACCGTCCATCTGCAGTATGGATCTTATTAACCTACCAGCATGTCTTTGGAGTGTGGGAGGAAACCAGAGTACCCAGAGGAAACCCATGCAGGCACAGGGAAGAACATGCAAACTCCAGGCAGATGGAGTCGTGATCAGGATTTGAACCAGCGACCCTATTGCTGCTAGGTGAATGTGCTAACCACTACACCACTGTGCTGCCCCTGCCATGTCTGCAGATCTGCTTTGAAAATGACAAGAACCTCCTTTTATTTTATGTTATGGAGAGAGCAAATGGAGAAGTGTGATAGAAAGAAAGAAAGAAAGAAAGAAAGAAAGAAAGAAAGAAAGAAAGAAAGAAAGAAAGAAAGAAAGAAAGAAAGAAAGAAAGAAAGAAAGAAAGAAAGAAAGAAAGAAAGAAAGAAAGAAAGAAAGAAAGAAAGAAAGAAAGAAAAAGAGAAATTTGAATTTTTAAGACATATTAGCAGCTACAACTTGATTAATTCTACCATATTCAACCTATAGCTGAAATTTATTTATAAGTTATCAGTAATATTTGAAGCAGGAATAAAATAAGATTAGCTTAAAGGCAAGAAAAACAGTGTTACTTAGACTAGACTGCTGAGAACAAAAACAGATGAAATCTGTCATAAATTTGACAGCTTGAAGTTACTCAAGTTCAAGATTCTAGCTTCAACTATTGTCACTTTTTTCAAGTAGCCATTACCAGATAATGACCACATGTGTGTAAAGAGCAAGCATTGCTGTTATCAAATTCTAGCAGAAGCTACATGCAATGATTAGTTTGCAAATATTAATCTCCTTCTCAGAAAGACTTTTTTCATGGATTCACTATAACAAACAAAACTGAACACCTTCATGGCCAGAGGCTGTACCCTATTGGATATTAATTATGTCCTTTTTTCCTTTACATTAATCTTCGCTGCTGCAGATTTCTCTGGCTGTCATTTAAGATGACCATATCCATAAGCACAAATTATCCCTTTCCAATTATTTTCTTGATTACCTTAAAGTCTAAACTTAATGAAAAACCATCTAAGACACTGTGGTGCATGATTGCTTCATGCATGATCAGTCATGATTGATTGTGAGACAATTGTCACAACAAGCAATTGAGAGAGATCAAATTATTAACCAAGGGGGTTGACATTAGACTGATCAGTATTATAATTTGTCTAAGGCAGATCACACGACTAGAAACTGCACTAAAATATCTAATAAAATTGAATCCCCATTGAATTCCTTTGCATCTTTGAATTTTATTTTTTGTAGAATGGAAAATACATTAGGAACTACATCTGCTTTCAAACCAAAGCTCAGCTTATTAAAGTGAAAGTTAAGTCCACTTTTTAATTTGTACCTACAGGTAAGCCGTATTATAGGTTTACCTGTAGGTACAGTGAATATCTCCTAAACTTGCACTGTTTAGGAGATATTCATACAGCATGCAGGTGGTGTAGTCACTGGCGCATACGCTCTGAAGGGATGCAATACCAGTGCCGAACCTTTAGAGCTCTGTGCCAGGGCTCAGCACGCATGCACGCGAGTGACAACATTGCAGCCTTAGTCTGGTCATACAGCTGGGGTCCATGAACCCAGAAGGAAGACCGGGTGAAGATGGAAGCATCAGGGAGTCATGACAGCGCTGCGCTGAAGAGATCAGTGTCCAGGTAAGTCTGACATTTTTTTTACAAATAAATGCAGTGTTAGTTTTCTGTCACACATAGCATTTTGCTTTTAGACCAAAAAGTTAAATTTAGGTCTCATCTGACCAGAGAACCTTGTTCTGCATGTTTGCTGTGTCCCCCACATGGCTTCTCGTAAACTGCAAATGGGACTTTTTGTGGCTTTCTTTCAACAATGGCTTTCTTCTTGCCACTCTTCCATAAAGGCCAGATTTGTCCACCTGAGCTGTGGATCCTCTGCAGCTCCTCCAGAGTTACTATGGGCCTCTTGGCTGCTTCTGTGATTAATGCTCTCCTTGCCCGGCCTGTCAGTTTAGGCGGATGGCCATGTCTTGGGAGGTTTGTTGTGAATAATCTTTCCATTTTCGGATGATGGATTGAACAGTGCTCCTTGCGATGTTCAAAGCTTGGGATATTTTTTTTATAACCTAACCCTGCTTTAAACCTCCCATTAACTCTGACCAACTTTCCTGTCCCTGCTGAGGAAAAGCATCCCCACAACATGATGCTGCCATCCCCATGTTTCACGGTGGGGATGGTGTGTTCAGGGTGATGTGCAGTGTTAGTTTTCCATGCTCCGTGAGATGTTCAAAGCTTGGGATATTTTTTTATAACCTAACCCTGCTTTAAACCTTTCCACAACTTTATCCCTGACCTGTCTGGTGTCTTGGCCTTCATTATGCTGTTTGCTCACTAAGGTTCTCTAACAAACCTCTGAGGTTTCACAGAACAGCTGTATTTATATTGAGATTAATTACACACTAGTGTACTATTTATTAATTAGGTGACTTCTGAAGGTAATTTTTTCCACTAGATTTTAGCTAGGGGTATCAGAGTAAAGAGGGCTGAATACAAATGCATGCCACACTTTTCTGATATTTATTTGTAAAAGATCTCTAAAACCATTTATAATGTTCCTTTCACTTCACAATTATGTGTCACTTTGTGGTGTTCTATCACATAAAATCCCAATAAAATACATTTACGCTTTTGGTTTGGTACATGACAAAAATTTGGAAACTTTCAAGGGGTATGGATACTTTTTCAAGGCACTGTACATACACATGTAAAGTTGTAGGGCCCATAATCATCCCGATTGCATCAATTTGAGACTAGCATTGGGTCTCTTTAGCTGAATAATAGCCTCACTACCTACCACTTCACAGTGGATGTTGTCCTATTTCACAGTCCATACTCACACTGGCACAGTTACATGTACAAATTTTGCATATATTGCGCATTGGCAGACATGACGTCACAAACCTGATGATTCCCCCATTTTATGGGAGGGTTCAAGTGGAGGATTGGCTCCCTGATAGAAGCTCCCACCCTGGTCCCCTTTATAATCAGTCCTAATGTACCTTGGCTTGAATATCCCCTTGGACTGCATTGATCTAAGACACATCAGATACTTGGTGTGATAGGTATGATCTATACAAAATGCACTATATATCTCTAGTTTTGTTTACATCAATTGCTAGCATGCTCTTCTTTTTGGGGCATAAACTCCTGCAACTATACTTTATTTGCAGATATTGTAGAGTGTCATTGTTATGCTTATAAAAGAATGTATTTCATTGTATTGTTTTTGTAATATATTGGTCTTTTGTAGAAAATTGCCCCTGCTGCATTACCCTCTGAAGAAGACTATTGAAGTTGAAACGTGTCAGAGTGCATCTTCACACTTGCTGCACATAGTGTGATCCTTTGGAGTATACACATATCTATATATGTGACTAATGTATATATTTAGTGTACAGTTTTTAATTCTATGTGTCTGCTTTTAAAAGTTCTGTATAATAAACCCTTTGTATTTTCCATGGTTTTTTTTTTGAAAATTTGTTTTATTACATTTTTTTGGAACATATAAACATAAAAAAACAGTGGAACGATCTGGCACCCACATGGTCAACTTGAATCTAACACTGGAACAACCTAACACAGGTAACTTCTTGTACCAAACTTCCCCCCCTCCTCCCAACATCCCATACCACAGTTCACCACAATTAAGAAAAAATTGCTTCACTTTCTTTTACCACTGGAGGACCATCTGAAATAAGACCATGTAAAACTATATGTATGTGTTTTTTATACTCCCCAAAGCACTGCACCTTATTTGATGTTTAGCTAATTTATGATCCAAAGGACACAACTACCCATAATTACCACCCCTCCTCATGTACATGATTAAATCAAAATCCCATGACTATTACTTTACCTCATAAAAGACCTAGGGCAGAACCAGCCAGCCGTTACCTCCGATCCAAACCAGGCCTGCCAAACTTTATCAAACTTTTTTCCGCACCCTCTAGAGTGATATGTTGCCTTATAATAGGGCATCATGGAATTCACCAGCCCCTTCCAAAATGGAACACCAGGGGGAGCGGAATTCTTCCATTTCAATAATATGGCTTTTCTTTCATAGAAGAATAGAATGTTCAGTAAAGTTCTAAGAGCTCTGGACGGAACCACCTCCTCCACTAGGCCCAACAAACATACCCTAATGGATAATGGAATAGGTATCTTTAAAATCTCTTCTATACATTTTATTACTCCTTCCCAAAAAGTCATGACGTGTGGGCAATCCCAGAAAATATGTTTGGCATCTGCAGGTGGAAAGTCACACCTCCAACAAGCCGAAGAGACTGATGGGTAGATTACTGCCAATCTGGCCGGTGTAAAATAAATTCTATGTAAAAATTTAAACTGAATGAGTCTGTCTCTCGCAGAGACTAAATGTTTAAAGGAATGCACCCACACGTCATCCCAATCCTCCCCATCCATATCAGGGACTTCACTCTCCCAACGCTCTCTGCATTTAGCCATTGCCAACGGACTTTTCTTAAGCAGTTCTTTATATGTGACTGACAAAGTTTTAGGGAGGTCTTCTACCATAAGCATGTCTTCTAAAGCCAATGGAATGGACTCTACTGCCCTATCTCTAAATTGGGCCTGAAATGCGTGTCGAAGCTGTATGAACCTGAAGAAATATGAGTTAGGGAGGTCATGCTTAGTCTTCAGCTGGTCAAAAGTCAGAAGTATGCCGTCTTTGGTGATGTCCTTAAGTAATTTAATTCCCTTGACCACCCACACCATGGGGTCCTGAAAGGAGTAGAAGTGAGACAGCTTGGGATTCCCCCACAAGGGAGTCTGAGGTGAGAAACCCAAGTAGCTCGGACACGCCAACACCACTGCCTCCCCCCAAGCCTTAATAGTGGCCTTCATGGCCAAAAACAAAGGAAGCTCTGACCCAACACCCCTATGAATGGCCAAACGGAGGGTCTCATATGACCCCAAATGAGCCACCTCCACCACAGTTGCTGAATCTCCGTCGTCAGATGTCAACCATTTATGGACAAATACCAACTGACCAGCTAGGTAATATTTCTTCCAGTCAGGCAGGGCCAAACCCCCCCGCCCCCAAGGCTCCTGCAGCACCTTAAGTCCTATGCGTGGTTGTTTGGGGGCCCATATGAATGAACTGGTAATGCCCTCTAGTTTTTTAAAAAAGGATTTGGGAGGCCGTACCGGAGCGTGTCTCAAGAAATAGAGTATAACTGGAAGAATTTTCATTTTTAGTAAACTTATCCTCCCTATCAGTGACAGAGGAAGCCTTTGCCAGGCCTGCGCCCTCTGCTTAAAAAAGGACAATAGAGGCAGTAGATTAAGAGTCACATAATCAGCACTGTCTGCTGTAATTTTAACTCCTAAATATGTGATGGAAGAAACCCACTTCAGCGGCAGACTTTGGTCAGCCTCTTTACTGGCCCTAGTATCTAATGGCAAAATGGAGGATCTGCTCCAATTCACCTTTAGACCTGAAAAAACTGTGAAATCATTGAAAATTTTTAGAACCGCCTGCAATGATGACTTAGGATCCTCTAAAAACAAGAGCATGTCATCCGCATATAATGCTAGACATTCCTTAATGGAACCCACTCTAATTGCCCTGACTTCACTAGACATTCTGAGTGTTACTGCTAAGGGTTCCATCATAAGCGCAAATAAAAATGGGGACAGAGGGCACCCCTGCCTGGTGCCTCTGCCCACCGAGAAGAAGGGAGAAACATCTTGAAACAATCTAATTGCTACTCTAGGATTGCAATAAAACAACGTTATCCACCTCCTGAATGAACCCCATCACCTCCAGCACCCAGAGCATATACGACCAATCACTTGAATCGAACGCCTTTTCTATGTCGATCAAAACAATAATTCTGGTTCCGTCCTCAGACCCGGGTAACTGGAGATGGGTAAACAACCTTCTTAAGTTAGTGTCAGTGGACTTACCGGGCATGAATCCCGTCTGGTCAATATTGACCAGGGAGGGGATCACCCCGACCAGTCTGTTGGCCAATACCTTCATCAGGATCTTCAAGTCCGTGTTTAAGAGAGAGATGGGCCTGTATGAAGAACAATCTAAAGGATCTTTACCCGGTTTCAGTAATAGTACCATATAGGCATCAAGCATAGAGGCCGGAAGACTGTTCATTTTTTATAAAAATCGGCGGGAAGGCCGTCCGGTCCCGGGGCCTTACAAGGTGGGAAGTCAAAAATAGCTGCAATTATCTCTTTGGTGGTGATTTTACTATCTAGTTCCACCCGGTCAGTCTCAGATAAACTCGGGAGGGTCAGCTTATCCAAAAGAGCATTTAAATCTGCCTGATCATACCTCGGTATAGGAGCATATAACTCAGAAAAGTAGTCTCTAAATTCGTCCAATATACCTAAGGGGTCAGTGATCATAGTGCCATCCCGCCCTCTAACTATTGGAATGTTTGATATTTGATTATCCACTGCCACCAGTCTTGCCAACAACTTCCCATTTTTGTCACCTTCTGCAAACACTAAGTTCACCCTGTGACCCAACTCGGTATGAGCCAGGTCCGAGAAATGCAGGGAAAGAATACGCCTAGCCTCCATCAGAGACAAATAAGTAGACTCAGAAGGACTGCCAGCATGTCTCTCCGCACATTCCTTCTCATCTTCCTATAGCCTGGCGACCTCAGCATTGTGAGCCACCCTTTCAGCTTTTATCGCAGAAATACATTCACCCCTTATCACTGCCTTAAATGCATCCCAAACCACCGGAGAGTCCGCTGTATTCTCATTAGCTGTCCAGTAAGAGGTGATAGACTCCTGTAAGCATAAAGATACCTGCTCATTTTGCAGCCATCCTGGGAACAGCTGCCAACCCCCTGCCCCCCTTCCACCCGACAGACTGAGGTCAAGGGACAGAGGGCAATGATCAGATAAACCCCCTGCCAGGTAGGCTATGTCCTTCACAAATGGTAACAAGGCTCGGTTCCCAAACGCCATGTCTATCCTGGTCGACGTGTGGGGGTCAGTGAGACATGAGAATAGGCTCTGCGAGATGGATTTCTAGCTCGCCACAGCTCTGTCAACCCAGTCACTGCGGCCCAGGATATAAGATCACCAGAACCCACTCTCCCTGGATTGGAGAAATCCAACGCATCTAAAATGGCGTTGAAATCACCCATCAGTATAAGAGGGAGGTGAGCAAAGGGAGCCAATCTGGTAAATAAATCATAAAAAATTTGG
Source organism: Lithobates clamitans (assembly GCA_037952925.1). Lineage (NCBI taxonomy): Eukaryota > Metazoa > Chordata > Amphibia > Anura > Ranidae > Lithobates > Lithobates clamitans. Next base: position 50,867 of record JBBGZY010000632.1, on the reverse strand, counting down.
ACATTTATAGGAGGAGGCAGGTATACATTCACTAGTAACATTTTGTAATGATAAATACCCAATAGGACAGCCACATATCTACCCCCTGGATCCGAGAACACCTGATGTATAGTACATGGCAGGGCCTTGCTGATAAGAATTTAGACACCTCTGGCGAACGTGGAAAAAGTCGCATGAAAAGATTTTTGGACCCAGGGTCTGCGCATAGCCAGGACCCTACTACCATCGAGGTGTGTCTCTTGCAGGAAGGTGACATGCGGCTTGGACTGTTTAAGGAACTGAAATATGGATGCTCTTTTATACTTGTTATTCAGTCCTTTCACATTCCAGGAGACAATTTTTGCAGATTTAGCCATTAACCCTTAAACAGAATATGAAGTAGCAGGAGCCTAAGTGCAGTGCCTTGATCATTCTGCAAGTATTTTTGGATACACCATACCCAAACCACAAACAAATTACACATATTCCCCCTTGTGAGTGGTGAACTGTGGTATAACTATCCCCTTCTGCCATTATACCAGAACCAACAAAAAGAAAAAAAACACAACAACCACTGGTTTGTGGCTTAGTCCCAAAAACTCACATAAAGGGGGAGAACAACAAAAAAACTGGAAGCACGTGTGCCGAAATGTTTAGCAAGTGTAGATGACCTCTTCTTGTGTCTTCATGGAGCCCCGTGGGATACGGATCAAGGAGCGCCAGATTTGGGAAAGCATGAAGGAGGAAAAAAAAATCAAGAAATAAGAGAAAAAAAAATTATGAAATAAAGGCGTTGATTCACGTCAACCCAGGGTGTCCAGCCACTCCGAGTCATCAGAGGGGGCCTCAAAAAATTTCACAGAGCCCCGGTGTTCCACGCGGAGCTTACAGGGGCACAGCATACTATACTTAAGCCCCTTTTCCCGTAGCCTCTTCCGGACCTCCACAAACGTGCGACGTCGCCTCTGTAGCTCCGGGGGAAAATCCGGAAAAAAATGCAGAGTGGTATTTTTAAACCGGAGCTGTGGTTTCTTCCGCGCTTCAGCAAGGATGAGATCCCTATCACGGTAGTTGAGAAACCGAACCAAGAATAGTCTGGGAAAAGCGCCCTGCGGTCTCGGGCCCGTTGGGACCCTATGAGCACGCTCCACAATGTATGCTGAGGAGACTTGTCCAGGATATCTTTAAAGAAGTTTTTAGCAAAGCTGGCTGGTTGTGAGCCCTCCGCGCCCTCAGGGAGACCCACCACTCGCACATTATTACGCCGCAATCTATTTTCGGCATCTTCGGACCGCGCAATCAGAGTCTTTACTGTGCGCTGCAGGTCAGCAACATTCCGTGAGGTAGTAGCCGCATTATCTTCTAAGTCAGAAATGCGGTTCTCTGCGGCAGTAACTCGCCTCTAAACTTGTCCATGTCTTGTCGGATAAGACCACACTCCATGGCCAATGTGTCTATACTTCCCATGACCATAGTTTTACTCTCCTCAATAGCCGTCAGGATAGCTGCAGTGGAGTTGGTAGCTTCTAGTTGCCCCGCACCCGAGTGGCGTGGCTGGTCTCCAATGCAGTGTTCCATGTCTCCAAGAAGCTGCAGCGCCGTCAATGTGGCAGCGGTTCTGTCTACACCTGAGGGCCGACCTATCCCCGCACGTGTCCCTGCCGGACTCTGTATCTTAGGAGGCGGCTGTTTCTTTGTTGATCTCCTGGATGGCATCTAATGAACAGACAACAGAGCAAGCAGTGCAGGAGATTTATACAGAGAGCCGGGTTAGAATCAGGATGGTGCAGAGGATGCAGGGCCCCTGGATTTGTGACCTGGTCTCACAAGCAGCCTCCAGCAGCTATTATGGCTGTTAAGCTGATGGTGTAGTCGGGGACAGCAGCATCCGCGATCCAGATTACAGGCCGCGCCGACCGCGGCGCTCCTCCGCGGGCCGGCGGTGCAGAAAAGTCCGGTTCACGGCAGGCTCCACTAGGCCGCACTAGGCCGCAACAGGCCGCGGCCTCCACGGGCGGATCACAGGGGCCCCACAGACTCCTGGACCCCATCGAACAAACAGGAGGGATTGCTGGATAATGTTGGAGGTCCCTTACCTCACACCCAGGCCAGCAGCAGCTCTGCACAGGAGGTTGGAGGCCGGATTGATGGCGGCCAATAAACCCCCAGGCAACAGCGGAGGACTCAGGGGGACAGGTAAGTTCACTAAAAAAGTTGTTTTAAAGGCTATTGAACGCATATGGCTTCGGATAAAAGAAGGATTCTTGGAGCTCCTCTCTCACACGTCCTTCTCCACTCACATCCGGACACGCCCCCTCGTATTTTCCATGGTTGAATAATTTTTCTGGCGCTGTTAAAATCCCACCATTATATTCCCCATTTTTAGTGGTGCATATTTTGGGGATTATCCCTTTTTGATAAAGCTTTACTATATATTCTGTGAAATAGGATGTGTACCATTCACAGGAAGCATTGTACTAGAATACACCTTATAAGAGATTGTTGACACTTCTGTTTACATGTACTTTACATGTTTATGGTCAATTAGGTGGATGGTAACATATATCAGAGACTCATTTTTAAAGTGTTTTTATGTTGTTATAATAAAGGAGATGGTTTTGGATGTGGTCACATACAGCATGCTAGCTAAACTGGCCTGTTTTAGTACATCTTGCAACCCTGGGTACGTACTTAAGAAACACTGCACCACCAAAATTGGGGACGTGTGCCAGGCATGGCACATGTGTCAATTTTCCCTATCTAAGGGCTGACAGGAGGTTTGAGCCATTATCGGACACCACCATTCCTGGCTCCAGCTGGCGTGGTGTAAACCACCTGTGGGCTGGTGATGAGTCATGATTGGATAAAGTCATGATGACAATGTCCAATCATGACTCTGACAGTGCTCTGAACCCTGATTGGCTGAAGCTTTCACTGCTTCAGCTAATCAGGGCTTGCAATGCACTGTTCAGCACAGCAATGCATTGTGGGCGGTACGGGGGCCAAACAAACAGTCAAACTACCCGTTTGTTTGCTTGTTTGTCGAACGTCAGAACAGCTAAAGTTTGGCCAGAACTTATGCTCAGGCCGAACCATTCGCCCATCCCTAATGATTATTTGGACAAAACTCTTTGCCTTCCTGACTTCCACTTTATACACCCTTACAAACCTCAATTGTAGTAGATCTATCAACATTTTTGAAGAAATTCAATCCCTTCAGATGCGTGAATTAGAGGTGGTATCCAATTCTTCAATGCATTTTGCATTGCACTTCATCAGGAAGAGCCGTTAGAGAAAGTGTGCTGTACATGTTAACCTGGAAAACCATAAGATGCCACAAACCTCAACCAAAAGGCAACCCAGTTTCCCTATAGGATCACCATTGGGCCGTAGAAGGAGAAACCTAACTGAGGTTATGCTGCCTGTTCTGGTAAGATAAAAAGATAAATAGTGTGGATGGAGTTAGCTTGCAGGAAAGTGCATGCAAACAGTTCCTGTTATCTGGTATCATGATACAAAAATATATGCTACCAGATATTGCATATTAGAGGTGACTACTGCAATCCATACACCTGTAAAGACAATCATATACACCTGCCGGAATACATCTAAGGTATATATCAGTATGGCTGCCTAGTTGTGTCCTCCTTATCCACCAGTCAGATGACCACTGTTTGAATGTATTCCCCTGTGTGTGTATGTCTCATCCACACTCACCAACCTTCACCACCAATATTATTTAATGAAACACTTGTTTACCAAGGTACACTTATAAACAGCAAGGTAGAAAAGTAGTTACATCAATCTCACAGTTGCTACTGGAGCTGTGAGGTTGTTACCGGATTTAGGAGCCAATGAAGGACTTCCCGATAAAAGTGATTGGATGGCTCTACAGTTGCCCAATGAGGTTCACAGCCCCCATGCTGGCAGCACTCAAGATGGTTCCCAGGCTCTCCTGTCTTGGGAGCCTGGGTTTGTGGGAAACCATTTTCCCAGTGAAAGCAGGAGGAACTCCGGGAACATCCATTTCACAATCCCTCATGCAACTAATAAAACTGCATGTATTACAGTAATTCTGGGGTCACAGCTGTCATTCCTCAACGAGTGTAGTCGAGGATACAACTATTCAAACATGATCTGTTTTTGACTAGCTACACTGGAGGGCAGAGGGTCCCCCAATATCTCCATAAAGAGGACCTGTCACCTGCCCCTGCTATCATATAGGGGGCTTGTTAGCACCATTGTGATAGCAATACATTTAAAATAATGCAATGAGTGTAAAAAAAAAAAAAAAATTGAAAAAAAAAAGAATACATTAAAAGAAAATATTACCCTCATCACCCCTGCACACACCCTATATAAAAAGTGCAGCGAAGGGTGAGCACATGTAGATAAACATTAATTGCATAACACACGTGAGGTATCATCACAAATGTGAGTGCAATAATTCTAGGACCATAATTCATGGTTAATTCTAAATGGATGGCCTGTTAAGGCTTTTAAAGTGTCACCTATAAAGAATTCTGGGCGCCATAATTTTTTTGTGGTTCCATGTGTGTGAGCAATTTTAAGGTTTGGTATGTTTATCTTTTACTCAATGCAATCTTTTATATTTTACCCAAAAAATTGATATAATATTGTGTTTGTTTGCACCAAAATTCTTTTTAGTGTATTTTTTTAATTGAAAATATGTTTGATACAATAACTGCACAAATATCATGCAGTTATTGTATCAATGTATAGTCACATGATTGGTAAGGTTTAACAAAAACACAAGTCCATTCAGTTCAGTCTGTGTGAGCCTGGGTTCACACCATAGCAAATACAGACATTGCATGTGATTCGCACAAGCACTGCTGTACCAATCACATGCGATGTCTGTGCAATGCGAGTTCAGGCATACTTGCATTGGATTCACAGAAATAAATTTTTTTTTCCACGCAATGGAATCTGATCTCACCAATGTGATTCCTGTCTGAATCCACAGTTCGCACTGTGATCTGTGAACTGAATAAAATTTACATTGTATTGACACCTGCAGCAGTTCGCAGAGGGCAATGTGAACTGCCTGCGGGTTAGATGTGATGCTACAGTGTAAACCCAGGCTCAATGTGGGTGTGTGGATATGGGGACCCTTGGGCAGGTAAACTTGAGTAGTTGAGAATTTTTATGCAAAAAATGCTACCTGCCATTGTACAAGGACATATTTTGCTATAAGTTGGGGTTATGTATACCAGAGCTCATATTTTAAACAGACAGCGTATTGAATTTTAAATCAATTTTGTATCAATAAAAAGCTTTCTTTCTACACATAATTTGAAGTATGGGTCTGACTTTTTGCTACAAAAAGTCCCTGGGAGCACTTCTTTTTTTATAATAAACACTCCTCCTAACCAAGCGTGGGCATTTTCTGAGTTATAGAATGCCGAAGATTGGCTATTACTCTGATGCAGTCATATAAAAAGTAAATACACCCAATTAATTTATTTTTTTAACATATTGTAACAGGCAAACATTAGATTTAAACAGTACCTGTAGATAAAAGTTATAACTATAACTATTACAGGTTATAACTATTCCCCATGCCACATTTGGTGGGCAGTACCTCTGTCAAACGTGACATATTCAAGTGAATAAGGCCAACCATGGGCCAAATACTTTACCCATGATTGCAGTAATACCATTCTGGCTGCCCAAAAAAAAAAAAAACAGGCATTGAGGAAGCAGCAATTGCCTGTCAGCTAAACCTGCACCACTCTGTGAAAAGTGATCCATCATGTATTGCTCTTTACAAAGAGACACAGGTGTAATTAAGCCCTTTAGAGAGTATGCAGGAAAAGCTGGTCTCATTTAAACCTCATATCTGGTGTTCTCTTTGCATATGACATGTGTGGTGTCATTATGCCTAAATCAAAAGCGCTCTCTGATACCCTTAGAAGGAGGTTTAGAATGTCTATGATTCACTATGGTTAAGGATTAGAAAAGATTGCTAAATTATTTTATAGAAAAAAATCTACAAATTATGTTAATTTTAAACAATTGCTGATTTATCTAGAACTGGCAAGCACTGCAAATTCAGCTCAAGAGCTGACCACTTGATGCTGTAACACATCTCCAAGAACACCAAAATTTCATTGGGGGATCTGCAGGTAACTTTTGAAACAGTTGGTGTCAGAGTATATACATCTACAATCAGAAACAGATTGCATCAATTTAAAGCTGAGTTCCACCCAAAAGTGGAAGCTCCACTTATCTGCTTCATCCCCCTCCAGTGCCACATTTGGCACCTTTTGGGGGGGATCGCGTACCTGTTTTAGACAGGTACATGTTCCCACTTCCCAGAGATCTTGCCGCGGCGAGATCCCTCAGAAGTTTGGGCCCTCTGCCGGGCCATTCAGAATAGGGAACGGCTGTGAAGTCAAAAGGCTTTACTGCCGGTTTCACTTACCATGAATGGCGGTGGCAGCACCCAAGAGCCGATGGAAACATCAGCTGGGGTGCCAACATCGCTGGATTCCAGGACAGGTAAGTGTCCTAATATTAAAAGTCAGCAGCTACAGTATGAGTAGCTGCTGACTTTTATTTTTGCTGGGGGGGGGGGCAGAACTCCACTTTAACCTGCATCAGAGGTGTGTGCCAATAAAACAGACCTTGTTTTCAAAAAAAAGAACAAAAGGCACAAGATTACAGTTCTTCATTGGACAAAGATCTGGCCTTCTGGAACAATGTGTTGTGGGCTTATAAACTAAAGTGTTGTTTGGTCCCAGTAATGATAGACATGCTTTTTGCAAATGGAAGACAACGTTTGATAAGAAGAACATCATACCAAATGTAAAGCATGTCATGGAAATATTATGCTTTGGGGATGTTGGAGCAGCTTGTTCACACATAAGCAATGCGGGAACCAGCGTAATTCCAGTGCGGGCTCCTGCATCGCATATCATGCCTTCTACAAATTGCTGCAGGTATCAATAGAAAGATAATGACATCCCCAGATCGGCTTGCAGTTTACAGTGTGAACTGTCAAATGGTACAGGAATCAGATCGCATGGGTGTGAACACCCATGCTATCCGATTCCAATGCAGACCAAAAAAAGGGTCCCGCACCATTTTAGTGTGAATGCGATTTCAGCCATACAGTTTGTATCGTATCGTATGTGATATGACATCGTATGTGATCTGCACAACAATACGGTGCGCATAACATGCAATGTCTGTGTTCGCATCAGTGTGAACCCAGCCTAAGTTCACTATAAATTCTGCATGATATCAAAGTGTGCTTGATGCAGGGGTGTTTCTAGGATTGTGAAAGACCACAGGCACCTTTGGCACACCCAGGAGAGGAATTGTGTGTTTCTAAGTTGCATTAAACAATGGAAGTGGCTCAAGTCGGGACTGTTCAATAGTGTAAGAGCCTATTCTTCACATATTTCATTACATATCCAAGAATGTAGGTGAGGATATACCAAACACCAGTATCCACATTTCAGAGAGCTTTTATTAAAACACTGACAACATAATAGCATACAGCATGTTTCTGCCTCTTTAATTCACCAACCAACAGGCTTAATTGTAAGAATGCTTTAACACATTACATTATATATGCCATTTGCTGCACACAGAATAATGGCATAGAATTAACACTTTGCTGAGCCTACATTAAAGAGGAATTAGGCTCATTTGTGCTCCAGTGACGCCATGTCCACACTAATCTCTCACTAATCCTGGCATCTTGCTGTTTTTTTCTGGGTTAAGGCTCTTCATCCATCTTGATTGGTCATGCTCCCATGCACATGCATTATTCATACCAGGCACTCAGCAGTTGCCAGAAATGTATACTGAGCTGCACCTGTGCAGCTTAGCATATAGTGTAAAAAGCTTGCAAGGAGGTAAGGTAAGAATACTTTATTGCAGAAGACACACAACATGTCTTTTTTTCAATAAAAATACCTTGCTGCTTACAAGTTTTAAACTGTGACCTAAATTACCCCTTTAAAAAGAACTTTATTAAAATGTTTGAGGGCTAGTTAGCCTATTTCATTAGGGTGTGCACCCCAAAGTAGGGTGACCAGACATCCACGGTTTCTGGGGACAGTCCCCACGTTTGAGGACACTGTTCCCGGACCAAACCTGTTCCCGGATTTGTCCTCAGATTGCAGTGGCATAGTGTGGGGGGATGCAGCCAATACTCTTGCCCTGGGTACAACATTTATGGGGGGCGCAAAATTATTACTGTGCCCCCCAAGTGTGCTGTGTTGCGGCCATGTGCAGCATGCCTCCCCGGCCCCTTATCCTCCGATGAGGCATGTCCCAACTCCTGGGCATTGCTCTGCAGTACCTCCCCCCCGCCCAGGGACTCCTGTGGTCCAGCCTGTCCCCCATGATCCCTCTGGTGTGGGCGGCCCATGTGTGTGAGATTGGCAGAGGGGGAGGGGTGGTGCAGAGCATAGGGCGGCTGTTGGATCAGGCACTGTATTCGTGCCTGATATTTTCTGTGGCAGTCCACACATTTCTGGTCACACTGGTTACTAACAGCCACATACAAGGGTCCAAAATTCAAGAAACACCTTCAGGTTTTCAAGGGGCAAAAATTTAACATCTAATTTCCTGACAACTTGTCACATTTTTGAGACCTTGGAGCACTAGGACAGTAGAAACATTTACAAAATTACCCCATTTTGAAGAGAAACACCCAAGGTATATTTTAGGAGGAACAGCAAGTCTTCTGAAGACTTTATTTTTTTGGCACTGTTTTTTTTTGCGGAAAGAAAATGAAAATGGATTTTTTTATACAAAGTTGTTAATGTAATAAAACATTTTTCATAGACACAGCATAGGCATATTTAGAATTTTACCCCAAAACATTCTGCTACTCCTCCTGAATATGGGGTGGGTCTTTTTCAATGTTTAGATTGATTATGTACCGGAGACTGTATCTTGTGTATCACAGAAATCAACCAATTGCATCAAAAAAGAGGGTACTGTAATGGTTGTTTCTGCATCAGGTCAAGGAATATAGCTTAGTGTAGCGTCACCTACAGAAGTCCCCATTCCTATAAGCCAAGAAAGCCTAGCTTACTGGTATGGGGCTGCCACCAGGAATGTTCACTAGCCAAGAGGTACAGGAGGCTAAAGAAAGAAAGAAAAACAGTTCCTGTGGTTTCAGGAATGCAGTTGTTCACAGGGGATGGCCGGGACTGGTGTCTTACAGACATAGTCTGTAGAATATGCAGATGGGTCAATTCAGGCAGCAACCAGAGACATGGTCAGCAAACAAGCAAAGGATCGGTCCAGGAAACAGGAAGACACATAATCAATAAACAAACCAGGATTATTACAAGCAGCAGTCAGAGGTAGTACTGTACTTATGTGGCGGTGATCAGGGGCACTATTGTTGGCTGGCTTACGCTGGTGTGATGAAAGGGGGCCTGGTGTAATAGTACTGATGTGGTGGTTATCAGGGACACTGTTGCGGGTTTCAATGGTGTGGTGACACGGGGACTGGTGTGGCAGTGATCAGGAAAACTGTTGCTGGCATACACTGGTCAGGTGACATTGGGGACTGGTGTGGCAGTGATCAAGAACAGTGTTGTTGACTTACACTGACCTGAAACTGACACTGGGACTGGTGTGGTGGTGACCAGAACACTGTTGATGCCATGACACTCACACTGGTGTGATGACAATTAGGATCACTGTTGATGGCATACTTGGTGACATTAGGACTTGTGTGGTGAAAATCAGGAACACTGTTTTTGGCTGCACTGGTTTGATATGGCAGCCACCATGACACTATAACTGATGTGGTGGTGATTGGGGACACTGTACCTGACTGCACTATTAGGGTTTTTTCACACCTGCAAATGCAGCTGCACTCCAATTAGATGCAAGAACCCAAGAGTGGGGGTTCCCGCGATCAGCAGCCTCTATTAAAAGCAATAGGAGGGTGATGGCTCCTGCAGCTAATCATGACCACTCACATGTAATCTCACATGCGAGTGATTGTTGGTCTCAAACAGTCTGTGTCCAGTGCTGATCAATCAAACATGACCTCTGCATGAGCGATTACAATGTAAATGGCCACAATTAGCTGTGGGAGCTGTCATATAGTGGCGCTAGACTGATGACAGTATGTTAAAAAAGTAATTATAGACACTGTTTCTAGTAATTAAAGACACTGGTTGACTGCACTGGCATACAGTGACATCAGTGCAGCCAGCCAGTGTCTCTGATCACTAGGATAGCAGTACAATGTCACCATAGTGATAGAATGCTTCTCGAGGGTGGTGTTATTGCTTTTTCTTTTTTTTCTTTTACATGGTGAGGGCTCCCTACAGTGCCAAGCACTGTTCCCCCTCACAGATGATCACTGCAAGAGAAAACAGTTCAAAAACTGCATCTTGCAGCCTTTGTTTACAAGTGTAATCACAGTGATCATATGGTACAGGGCCAATTTCATTAGCCCTATACCCCAATTTGTGCTCCGCCGTGTCCAAAGGACACAGTGATCACACAGTGCGTCCAGGAAGCAACTGTCTGGCCAATTACCTATGTACAATGGCTGGATGAAAAGCAGGTAAGTTAATACTTTGCCAGTTTCACATGATATGATGTCTCTACTGTACTCTAGTATATTTTAGCAGTCATGCACATTTATATTCATCTACAACAATTTAAAGACTAACTCAACTTTTTCTGAGAAAAAACAATCCCCTTTGGTTGATCAATGTTAATTACATGGATTATAAAAACTTTGCTGCAGAGCCTTACCTATTTTTGCTCTGAAGAAATTGCTCTTTATAAGATCATGTCTTGTGCAGGATTAATTCTGCATGGGGATGACTTTCATTTTTAATCAGCTGATGAACTTACAGGACTCAACTGACAAGAGTGGCAGAGTCTGCATTCCTTTAGAAGTGATTAACCATACATGAACATCTCACCAAAACTGAATTTTTGTGCATTGAATGCCTAAAATCTGACTTGTATCTTAGTGCAGACTTCTTGAGCCAATCACACAAGCAGGCAATTAAATCTTTGGGGAAGTAATGTTCACCGACTGTGTACAGAAGGCCCTAAGCTGCCATATTGCATTAAATTTTACAGAAAACTACAGTGCTGCAAATTGATAAGGAAATATAATTTTTGAAAGCAATAAATTATAATATGGCTTGTGTCGCAATTGTATATGCTATGTACTTTTTCATTATTTGCAATATTTTTCTTGAAATACCTGTTTATTATATTTTTCAAAAATTCCAAGAAAATAAAACGATATTACAATATTTTTTTCCCAGGAAAGTTGAGTTAACATTTAACTACTGTAAAAAAAAAAAAACTTCATAAAAAAAAAATAGGAGAGGATGTTTCTCATCTGCAATCTATTCATGTATTTTGCCTATGTACAGTAGGTAAATCTTTAGATTTTTTTGTAGGAGACTCAGTATAAGAGAGGAGTCTGTACAACTGTGCAAGACTGAATGCAAAGCTTGAGTTCAGATCTGAGGCTAGTGCAGGTTAAAGTGTTAATCTTCTGGAACAAGCTGTGTTATGTTGTGGATGGTTATGTGATAGGGGTAGCCTAAGAATCAGATAAAATAAAGATTCAGGAGGTAGGACATTGTTGTACACTTAATACCAGAATCACATTTTACAGCATCAAAGACCATTATATAACCTTTTATGTGTTGTAACCTTCCATAGGTGTCAGCAGGGGGTGTGCCGAGTGTGCCTGGGCACAGCCTAATCACCCTGTGCACCAGGGCAACTGTTAAGGCAGTACCGGGCCCAGGTCCTATCAGTTCAAAAGGGGGGCTCAGGCAGCTTCTGAGCAGAAGGACTGTACTGCCTTATTGCAGACACCGATCCTCTTGTGCCTCCCCCTGCAGCACTGCCAGCTTCTCCTCATCTTTGTCCCTCCAGCTGCACTGCAGGGGGATGGGGGAGAAGGGGCTGGTAAATATGTCATTTACTGGCCCCTTCCATTTCTGAATGAACACAGTGAGCGGTCGGTATCAATCAATCCTGTGTCTATTCATCACTGGAGTATAATAATGTGCGTTTACTATGCTTCAGTTTGTGAATAAATAGGATGCTTGTTTGTGCTTCATATTCATTCATCTGTGCAACTGAGGCTCAGTCTTAAATGTGAGACATCAGGGGTCTGTTTAGACTCCTGATATTTCACCAAAGCTCCCCCCAACAGGGCACTTAAAAAAATATATATATATGTTTTGCTATCTATAATTTCTGCCATGGCATAGTATCACAGCCATGTGCATACCCCTAGCCACTGACTCTGTTGCCCTGTGTTTGAGCTTTGGGGTGCACACCCTAACACCATAGGCTGCACACACCTATTTAACCTTCACTAGATTTAAAGGCTCCACCAAGCACCATTACTGTTATATTTATATTGGAAAATAATATATGCCTTAAACAGTATTCAAAATTTAGAGTCAGTTGCAAATCATCGCAAATCTTTAGTGTAGGTCACTAATGTAGGCTATCTCCTGATCCCCTGCTGTGCTCTGTGGTTTCTCCTTCCAGCCCCCATGTGACTACCAGATACAGTTGGGATATAGGAGCCAAATTTCAAAATTTCCAGCACTCATTTTACCTCTTATAAAGATAGAGCAGGTGCCAGTGTTGAACGCCTCTCAATCTCTCTTCATCCCAGCACAAAATAAAGAATGTTCAGTTAGTTCAGATAAATAAATAGGTAAATAGATAGATAAACATAACTTAACGCTTTAACAAAAATAGTGCACTGTCCCTTATAAATGTTAAATCACTCACAAAATCAATTCATAACAGCAAAGTCTTATGAATTGATTTTGTGAATGATTTAACATTTAAAGGGACAGCACACTATTTTTGGGTTAGGTTTGTTATTGCTCCAGTGTTATATAGGCTGCAGCAGTCCAGTTAATTCATTTTAATTTGTATTAATTTATTTTTGTTTTGGGTTGAACTAAGCACAAGAGTTTCTTTTACCTTATATGGCCTCATACACACGGATGTTTTAAAAAACGAGCTGTAAAGCTAGTACCGACGCCAGGAGAGAAACAATGTTAAAAGCACAATTTTATCAATGTTTTACATTGGCGTCAATATACGTTAAGCCGCGCTAGCTTTCAGCTGCGTTTCTCTCAAGATGATCCGACTTGCGCTGCGACTTGTGTGCTGAGAATCTTGAAGGGAAACCCCGCCAAAATGTAAAAAAAAAAATTTGCGTGAGGTTCCCCCCAAGACGATACCAGATCCTTCGGTCTGGTATGGATCTTAAGGGGAACCTCCTTGCCAAAAAAAATGTTGTGGGGTCCCCCCAAGATCCATACCAGACACCGAGCGCCCCCCCCTCCTGGACCATACCAGGCCATATGCCCTCAACATGGGGGGTGGGTGCTTTGGGGCAGGGCTCTGCGCCCACCACCCCAAAGCACCTTGTCCCCATGTTGATAAGGTCAAGGGCCTCTTCCCAACAACCCTTGGCATTGGTTGTCGGGGTCTGCGGGTGGGGGCTTATCGGAATTTGGAAGCCCTCTTTAAGAAAGGGGCCCCAAATCCCAGCCCCCCACCCTAGGTGAACGAGTAGGGGTACATCGTACCCCTTCCCATTCACCTAAAAAAAGAAGTGTCAAAAATAAACACACTACACAGGTTTTTAAAGTATTTTATTAAGGCAGCTCCGGCTCTTCTCCCTCTTCTGGCGACGTCATCTCCCTCTGCCGGTCCTTCTCCTCTCTCCAGTTCTTCTCTCTGTGCTGTCTTCACCCGGGCATGATAGGGCGATGGCCTCACAAGGGGCTTGGCCTCCAAATTACATTATTGGGTGGCATACAGCGGACCCAGCATTACACCAGGAGAGCGTGTTGATATCGGAAGAGGAACAGAGGGAAAAGACACAGCAAAAGAGCGAGAAGACCCGGCAAAAGAGTTAGAAGACAGCAGAGAGAGGAGACCCGGCAGAAGAGGGAGAAGACAGCGCAGAGAGGGAGAAGAACCGGCACAGGGAGAAGACATCGCCAGAGTAGGGAGAAGAGCCAGAGAGAGAAGAAATCTGAAGAGACAAAATTGTAAGAGACGCCGGAGCTGATTTAATAAATTATTTAAAAAACCTGTTTAGTGTTTTTATTTCTTAACACTTTTTTGGGGTGAATAGGTAGGGGTACAATGTACCCCATACTCATTCACCTAGGGTGGGGGCCAGGATCTGGGGGCCCCTTTGTTAAAGGGGGCTTCCAGATTCCGATGAGCCCCTACCCGCTGACCCCGACAACCACTGGGCAAGGGTTGTTGGGAAGAGGCCCTTGTCCTCGTCAACATAGGGACAAGGTGCTTTGGGGTGGGGACACAGAGCCCCCTCTGCCTCAAAGCACCCACCCCCCCATGTTGAGGGCATGTGGCCTGGTATGGTCTAGAAGGCCGGGGGCGATCGCTCGTTCCCCCCTTTCCTGACCTGCCCTGCTCATGCTCGGATAAGGGTCTGGTAAAAAAATTTTTTTACATTTTGGCGGGGTTCCCCTTCAAGATTCTCAGCACACAAGATGCACTGCAAGTCGGATCATCTTGATCCGACTTCTGGTGTGACTTCTATTCAAATCAATGGGCTCCCATATGGAACAATTAATTTTGAATAGAGGCAGAGAAACGCCGGGTGAGGCTTAATGCTGTGTTTACAGCGTTAAGCCTTGTTAAACCGCGTTTAACACCTTTTACCAGCGTCTGGCATTTTTACAGCTCTAGCGCTGGAGCCTCAGAGCACGCTGGTCTTGGGGTTTTTTTGGAGCTTAAAAACGCCAATGCCACTTACAGCTCAAAAATGCCTTGGTGGCCATGAGACCATAGGCTAACATGGAGAGGCGTAAGATGACGTAAGTTGGAGGCCACGCCCCTTGTGGCATCACTGCCCGGGGCATGATGGGGTGGTGATGTCACAAGGGGCATGGCCTCCAACTTACGTCACTGGGTGACCTCGCCCCATGCCAATATAAGTCATTGCACACGGCGGACCCAGCATTACACTGAGAGATTGCGTCGAGTCAACATCGGAAGAAGAACAGAGGGAGAAGACCCAGAAAAAGAGCAGAATACAGTGGAGAGAGAGAGGACAGTGCAGAGAGGAGAAGAACCGGAGGGGGGGAAACCCAGAGAGGGGAGAACACATCGCCAGAAGAGGGAGAAGAGCTGGAGCTGCCTTAATAAAATACTTTCAAAACCTGTGTAGTGTGTTTCTTTTTGACACAATTTTTAGGTGCATGGGTAGGGGTACCATGCACCCCATATTCATTCACCTAGGGTGGGGGACAGGATCTGGGGGCCCCCTTATTAAAGGGGCTTCCAGATTTTGATAAATTCCCACACGCAGACCCCGACAACCACCGGGCAAGGGTTGTCAGGAAGAGGCCCTTGTTCTCATCAACATGGGGATAAGGTGCTTTGGGGTGGGGGGTGCAAGGCCCCCCCTGCCCCAAAGCATCGTCCCTGGTATGTGGCCTGGTATGGTCCAGGAGGGGGGCGATCACTCGCCCCCCCCTTCCCTGACCTGCCGGGCTGCGTGCTCGGATAAGGGTCTGGTATGGATCTTAGGGGAAACCTCGTGCTAAATTTTGGCGGAGGTTCCCCTTCAAAATTCTCAGCACACAAGTCGCACCACAAGTTGGATCATCTTGATCCGACTTCTGGTGCGACTTCCATTCAAATTTTGAATAGAAACAGAGAAACGCCGGACGAGGCTTAACGATGTTTATACAGCGTTTAGCCTCATTAAATTGCGTTTAACACTTTAACATTTTTACAGCTCTAGCGCTGGAGCCTCAGAAGGCGCTGGTCCTAGGTTTTTTTTGGAGCTTAAAAACGCCTATGCCACTTACAGCTCAAAAACGCCTTGGTGGGCATGAGGCCATAGGCTAACATGGAGAGGCATTTTTAAGCTGTGAAAAACGCTCCTAAAAGTGGCTGTAAAAACGTCCATGGGCATGAGGCCTTATGTAGTTAAATGAAAGGCCAGTTAAGCAAACATACCTCTCCTTTTCTATATTTACGTAGCAAAATATTTGTTTATTTAGTTACAAAATGGGGTAAACTTTTTTCCTATACCTCTCCCATCTGACAGGGCGATTCCTCACAAGAAGGTACACATCCATAGTGGAACAACTAAAATAAGTGGAACAACTAAAATAAGGGAAATTATAGCAGCTTACTGTGAGGTTCACAATTTAGCTCTCTTCTATGGATGGAAACTCTTAACAGAAACACCATTTTGCCCCATTCAACAGACAGGCTGGTTAACTGGATCTTGGCGAGTGGAACTTAACCTAAAGTGGAACTTCACTCTCTTAATCAACATTGACTATTTTTAATCCTTATACTGCCACCATTAGTAAATGGATAGTAAAGTATATCATATTTGCTTGTTTTAAACTTTTTTTTACATTTCTTCAGTTACTTCCTGGTTTCCATGCTTAGGCAAATTATTTTATACATACCAGGAGTCTTCAGTTGGGAAAAGGGGCTTTTTCAGCTAAGCCCACCCTCTCCTGCTTACATGCCTGGCTAAGGGTAGGTAGATTCTGAGAAGTAAATGCTACATAAATCACCTGCCCTTACTCAAATCGGCCATGGTCAGAAATGCTAGGGGGTGTTTTTCAAAGTGATTTATTAACAAAGTAAAGCATGAAGACATGGATGGATGGGCAAGTTTTCTTTGAATATTAAAAATTAATTAAACAGCATTTTTTGTTTGGTGCACATATACTGTGTAGTTCCACTTTAAGGGGCGTAGCACATCTACCAAAGGGATTAGAAATGTGATACTTCCAGAAGTGTCCAATTCTAAAAAGTCTGACTGATTTCTCCTCATTACAGTTTTGTTCAGATGGGTCGGATGCGGGAGAGGTTAGTATACTTTCTTTTGGTTTTCCCTAACTGGCATATAAAGATCTCACACATAAGCTTCAATTGAACATTATACGTTAAATGATACTCCCCCTTATATAAATCAATCTTCCTTTGGAATCCTTGTAAAATGCAACACTAAAAAAAAGTAAATAGGACATTACTTTTTGGATAAACTACAGGATTTAAGATAGTGGGGGTTATTTACGAAAGGCAAATCCACTTTGCACTGCAAGTGCACTTAAAAGTACTATCAGACAATAGCTTTATGCACAAATCTCCCAAGCCAGCCATAGATGGAGTGATTTTCTTTCCTGCAACCAAGGGTTGATTCTCCCATCAACACAGCCAGTGTTGATAGGGGAATCCATATCCCTATACCTAGTCATTGTGTTCTCCCAGCTGGGGTGGGGGGTTGCCATCCCCGCTGGGAGAACATAGGGAATACTGCTAGCAGTTATAATAGCCGCTAGCAATAATCACATGTAAAATCCAACAGGCTAGTTGTAGCCAAGATGATCGATCGATCAACTTAGGTAGATTCACCTGGTTTGAATATTGCCCGATCCCTGCTGAACCGGCCGAGATTAGAACCCACTGTGGCCGCCTTAAGTGAAAGTCTGCATTTATTAGACAAATACTATGCATTGTATATTAATTATGGAACCCAAATCTTAACCTATCTAACAAAGGCAAAAAAAAGACAAACTCCTGACACAAGGTCTTTCATTTAAATAAATTGTGGCGCCACCATTATAGTGTAATTTGTTATGCTTGGTGTGTGCCCTGCCTGTACTAATGTTACTACAGCTCTTTTTTGACCTTTTAATCTCTACCTTCTTTGTACATTTTACATTTGCTCTTGTGATGTAATTTACTTAGGGGGTGTTTGGGTTGGAAGAGCTTGTTGCTTTTTATCTGTGGTCACTAGGGATTGAAAACATAAATATTGCTGATGTGGACCAGCCCTTGTTTCTAGGCCTGTGAGTGCACTTTGGTTATTGTTCCATATGTAGTGTTCAGTCGATAGAGTGGCTACACTGCTTGGATACTCTGGGATACTCTGTAACCTTGAGGGTTGAATTCTGATTTAAATGTACATTTGTTCTTGTGAGGCTATTTAAATGAATTGGGATGCAATCTTTATATATATATATACATATATATTTATATATATATATATATATATATATATATATATATATATATATATATATATATATATATATATATAGCTATATCTATAGATATATATATATACACACACACACATACACACATCGGCCACTTTATTAGGTACACCTTGCTAGTGTCGGGTTGGACCCCCTATTGCCTTCAGAACTGCTTTAATCCTTTGTGACATAGATTCAACAAGGTATTAAAAACATTCCTCAGAGATGGTTGTGCGTGAAAATCTCAGCAGATCAGCAGTTTTTTAAATACTCAGACCAGGCCGTTTGGCACCAACAACCATGCCAGATTCAAAGTCACTTTCTTTCTTTCTTCCCCACTATAATGACTTCAGCAAGTCATCTTCACATGTCTCGATGCCTAAATGCATTGAGTTGCTGCCATGTGATTGGTCGATTAGCAATTTTTGTTACCAAGCTATCGAACAGGTGTACCTAATGAAGTGGCTACTATAAGTGCTTATAAATGAACCATAAGTGCTTATCAAGATGGTACTTAACACCCATCAAAATACACAAATTCCAACCAGAAAAATCACCGCTTTCTAGTCATGACAACAGCCATGTAGACCAATTTGATGCAGTGTGCGGTGTATGGTCTGAGCACTGACAGGCTGACCCCCCACCCTTTTAACCTCTGCAGCAATGTTGGCAGCACTCATACGTCTATTTCCCAAAGACAACCTCTGGATATGATGATGAGCACATGCAGTCAACTTCTTTGGTTGACCATGGCAAGACCTGTTCTGAGTGGAACCTGTCCTGGTAAACTGCTGTATGGTCTTGGCCACCGCGCTGCAGCTCAGTTTCAGGGTTTTGCCAATCTTCTTATACCCTAGGCCATCTTTATGTAGAGCAACAATTCTTTTTTTCTGATCCTCAGAGAGTTCTTTGCCATGAGGTGCCATGTTGAACACCAAATTTAACACACCTGCTCCCCATTCACACCTGAAACCTTGTAACACTAATGAGTCACATGAGGGAAAATGGCTAATTGGGCCCAATTTAGACATTAATGGCTGTGTTGAGTTATGTTAAGGGGACGGCAAATTTACACTGTTATACAAGCTGTACACTCACTACTTTACATTGTAGCAAAGTGTCATTTCTTTAGTGTTGTCACAAATAAACATAATAAAATATTTACAAAAATGTAAGGGGTGAACTCACTTGTGAGATACTGTATATATATATATATATATATATATATATATATATATATATATATATATATATATATATATATATATATATATATATACACACACACACACACAGTCATTGGCCACTTTATTAGGTACACCTGGTTGGACCCCTCTTGCCTTCAGAACTACTTTAATTCTTCATGACATAGATTCAACAAGGTGTTAAAACATTCCTCAGAGATGGTTGTGCGTGAAAATCTCAGTAGATCAGCAGTTTTTGAAATACTCAGACCAGCCCATTTGGCACCAACAACCATGCCACATCCAAAGTCACTTAAACCCCCTTTCTTCCCCATTCTAATGCTTGGTTTGAACTTCAGCGAGTTGTCTTCACCACGTCTAGATGCATAAATGCATTGAGTTGCTGCCATGCAATTGGTTGATTAGCAATTTTTGTTACCAAGCAGCCTCCGGTGGTTGTTGACATCCAGTGCCACAAATATTCTCACCCTGGCTGCCCCTGCACAATAGGGCCCAATAGAAGCCTTTAAGGCTCATCTCCTTGCATTTCCTGGCTTAAAGATGGAAATAGAAGAGTACTATAGAAGTTGTTGATGCCCAACTGTGCAAGCTCTGCAAGGGAGCAAGGGAGAGAAGACTTGCAGTGTGTCCCTCTTCCCTTAGTTTTTTCCCTCTTTCTTCCTATTACCCTCTCACTTACTTCTTCTCAACTCTCTCCCTCACTGCCAACTACACTATTTCCCTCTCCTATCAGCTCCTTTCCTTCTTATGCTGTCATATCCTCCTCTCCCAAAACATCTCTTCTCACTTCTGACTGTACTGTAGGTTCCTCAGTCTATACTGAGCTAAACTGTACCCTTTATTAGCTGAGCATGCCAGCGCGCCTTATTCAACACTACCTTACATTACTGACGAGGAATCAACTCATAATCCAGTATTAGGTTAATTGGTTGTTTCTAATGGATTTTACTATTTTTTAGGCACCCTGAATACCTGAGTTTTGTTATTTATAACTGAAAGCAATTTCACAAATAAAGAATAGAAACCAGGTCTGGAACCGAAACACTCCAAATATATGGGTTGTGGGAGGGTAGGTGTAAATTTAAATTCCCCATAGACCCACCCCCTAATATTTGATTAATTTTAAAATTTAATTTAGGAGCACTGGGATAATAAGAGCACCGGGATAATACGATTGGGAATTTATAGACAAGCCCCCTTCCCCCCTCTTCCTTCACTTCTAACTCCCTTTTTTCCTCCACTCCCCCCCTCCTCCTCCCTTCCCCTCTCTTCCTTTATTTTACTCCCCCCTCACCCCCCCACTTTCCTTCCCTCCTATTCTCTCGGTGTCCCTCTTATTGAACCCAGGACCCTGCATTCACTATATCTGGCCTTCCACAGTACACAGAACATGGAGATGCAATACTTTTAGCAAATATAAACTGCTAAAGACCTTTTCTCATCAGCAGTATATAGCAGTCTTGTGACTTTTATCAGCGTCCAGCCAAGCACTGGTTAAAGCTTGTAGGAGGAGTTTTCATTCTCCTCTGACTGTCCTATGAGGCTGCAGGACCCCTGACCCTCTGTCTGGACAGTGCTGATTGGCCTTGCACTGATGACATACAACCTCCCAAGAAAAAAAAGCTCTAGGCTCTAGCAATACACACCAAACTGAGCATGTGCACAGTGCTCCCAAGGCTCTGTTCTATAAGGAGATGGATTGGGGACTGTGGAAGAAGGGGAGGATCAGAGAAGACAGCATCAAACAGCCTTTTTACACAATGGACAGGATTAACCTCTTAGGTTCCACAGTGAGTATAACAAACATGCTTTACTGCACTACATAGACTAATTTTACTGTTGTGCGTTTAGTAACACTTTAAAGTGAATGTATATCCCTGTTAGGATTTACTGCAATCCAAGACTCTTTTGGAGAGATTTCTTCACTTTCTGTCTGTGAAAAGTTTTTTCCCCTAGGACAGGAAGCGAGTGAAAATCTAACAGCAAACCAGACAAAAGTAACAATTGCAGATTTTCCCTTACTTCCTGTATAGTAAAGGGTTTTTCCCAGAACAGAAAATGAGAGGAAATTCCTCTAACGGAGTCCCAGATAGCAGTACAATTTGACAGGAGTTTAATCTAAATCCAGTTTTGGACACTTTAAGCAAAGTTTAGGTGCTTTGCTTCCTGTTAAACTTACTAAACAGCCATAATAAATTAGACCTGGAATTGATTCTCGCAAAACCCTGATACGCCAAGAGATTTAACATATGCATTGATTTTAACTATTGACAACAGAGCTTTAACCAGCAATATACCCAGCAATTTAACCAGAAATATAACAACGGTTATATATGTATGTCATATGTATGTCATTATTTTATATTGTTACACAACTTTATAATTTCAACAATAATTCCTAAAACTCAATTGCAGCAGTAATATCATATTTAATTCTCAGGGTGCTCTTCAATGGCTTTACAATGTTTAAATGGCAAATTCTTTAAACATGTTACTTTATTCATTATACTGCATTATTCATTACCAGAAGACAAAAGTTGCAGCTATGTATACTATTTGTTGTGTGAATGTTAATTATTCATAAGTATGTTTAGCAATTAAAGCACTGGAACACACTGAACATTAGACGGAACACAAAGCCGTAGCTATTACTGTAACAGCAGGTAAACTTTGAAATAGTTGTATCAAGCAAGCACTTGTCTTTGCTATCGTACAAATGTGAATAATTTAAAAAAGAAGAGTAAATGGTAATTTAACAGGACCTGTAAGGTGAATGAAGATGAGGAACAATGTAATAGGTGTTTTGTTGACAGTAATTGCATGCTATGAAGGACTGTGGCAAATATCTGTTTATCTATTATATCTTTATCTTAGCTTTATTTGTTAAAATATAAGAGAAATTGTACAATCTAATCTTTATAAGACTAGTTGTGCATACTGAGGGGTCAAACATTTCTTGTTATTAACAGAGGACATATACAGTAACAAAAAAAAAAAGAAAAATCTTGAAGCAACACACAGATTTCTTAGCCATTTCTTGAAAGCTTGTAATCTTTGGAAGTCACATAAGGACTTCATTGTCATGTGACAGTAGACGGCCATTACTAACTAGGATACAGAGTGACAACCACCAAAACTTTATTTTACCTAGAAACTTAAATATACACAGTAATATCCTAAAGCTATATATAGCTGAAAACATTGAGGTGAATCACACAGCATTTTTAACTTTACATATCAAACTTTAATTCCATAGTATTTTGTCAAGGCATAAAATCAATAATGGGATGGCTGCTTCTGGGGTCTCACAAGAAAAAAATCAAGTTACTCGGTATGACAGATTTAAAATGGTAACTTCTCAACACTGTTGTTATAGCTTTGTATAATAGTTGGTTTAATAGTACCATGGTTTTTTTCTCTTTTATTAACCACTTCAGCCCCGGAAGGTTTTACCCCCTAATGACCGGAGCATTTTTCTATACGGCACTGTGTTGCTTTAACTGATAATTTTGCGGTTGTGCGACACTGTACCCAAACAAAATGGACGTCCTTTTTTTCCCACAAATAGAGCTTTCTTTTGGTGGTATTTGATCACCTCTGCATTTTTTATTTTTTGTGCTATAAACAAAAAAGACCGACAATTTTGAAAAACAAAAATATTTTTTGTACTTTCTGCTATAATACATATCCAAAAATATATATTTTCTTCTACGTATATTTGGTAAAAAATTTGCAATAGGGGTATATTGATTGGTTTGCGCAAAAGTTATCGCGTCTACAAACTAAGAGATAGATTTAGGGACTTTTATTTATTTTATTATTTTTTACTGGTAATGGAGGTGATCTTCCATTTTTAGTGGGACTGCGACATTGCGGCAGACAAATCTGACCCCAAATTACACTTTTTGGGGACCAGTGACATTAATACATTGCCTAAAAAATGCACTGATCAATGTAAAAATGACACTGGCAGTAAATGGGTTAACACTAGGGGCAATCAAGGGGTTAAGTGTGACCCTCAGCGGGTTCTAACTGTAGGGGGATGGGCTTACTGAAACATGACAGAGATCATTGTTCCCGACCCCTGAGAAACAGTAGATCTCTGTCATGTTACTAGGCAGAACAGGGAAATGCCTTGTTTACATAGGCAGTTCCCCATTCTGCCTCTCCTCACCGAGATCGCGGACCTCCAGCGGACATTGAGTCTGCAGGACCCACGTGCATGCTCCCGTGGTGCGTGGTGGGCGCACGCGCCCACTATCCTGCTTTTGCGGACTGACGTATAGGTACATCAGTTTGCGCAGGAGAGCCAATGTTCTGCCAAAATCTCCAACCTGTCAAATACTCCAACCGTGTCATAGGTGGGTGTATTGCCCATGCACGAGCCCAAGAAGGTATTTCTTCTGCACGTCAGATTGTCACGTAAAAGCCATAAAATACACCAACTGCTCTTGCCGCTGCAGCGTGCCTGCACAGCCTTTGTATCACATCCTAAGAGAATCACATCAAATACTCCAACTGAAATTGCAGCAGTGCGCCTGTGCGGGAATACTGACATCCCCTGTCAGATCTTCCGATCGTCTCTTTCACACATAAAACAAAGGAGATACATGGAGAGTGAAGAAAAAATACAGGGTTTTATCATACGAGATGCAAAGCAATTAACATGATGAACTGGCAAGATAATCTACGGAACAATGTTGTTCCATAGATTATCTTGGCAGTCGCATACATATCCACACATTGTTCCATAGTTTATCTTGGCAGTTCATAATGCTGGAGATCTGACAGGGGCTTCTATCATTGTTCCTGCGCAGGCGCGCTGCGGCAAGTTCAGTTGGAGTATTTGATGGCATTCTTTTAGTCTGTGATATGCAGGACACGCAGGTGCACTGCGGCAGCGAGAGCAGTTGGTGTATTTGATGCCTTTTATGTGACAATCTTGTGCATGCGCCCAAAGTGCTTTTGCGCATGGGCAATACAGCCAACTTGTCAAAAACTACTTCTGGAAATGACACGGTTGGAGCTTTTGATGGGTTGGAGATTTTGACAAAACACTGACCTGCCGCACTATATCTGCGTGAGCAGGTCGGCAAGTGGTTAAGAGGCCCTAATAGCTTGATAATTCTGTCAGAATTTTGATAAGTCATGATGTTTCACTTTCTCAACCAATCCACCATAGCACTACACACATGCTTTTCTCGAAATAAAATCTCACCATTAAGACACCATTTGGAAAAAAATCCCAAAAATAAGAGTTATACAAAAACAAGGAATGAATTAAGGTAAAAAATGTTTAGGTGCCAGAATCCTCCTTCACCCCCCCCCATTCGATCCAGCGCCGTGCAGGTCTGTAGCTCTTCTCTCCCTTCACTTCTGGGTCTCGCTGGCTTTGCTGGGGCACTGGGAGCCAATGTCAATCAAAGCCAGTGATGAGTGAGTGGGGGGTGGGGCACTGAACAGAGAGGATGGGCCAGAAGTGCCAGCAGAATAATCCAAAAAGAGGAGATTCGTGCTTTGTGCACTTCCATTGCACAGAGAAGGTAAGTATAGACATGTTTGTTATTTTATTTATTTTTTTAATTTACCTTTACAATTACTTTAACCTTTAGTTCTGTCGAAGAAAAAAAAACACTCTCATTACCTCTGCATAAAAAAAAAACATTTTTTCGTACTCAACCTTCCCTTGATTTCAATTTCAGGTACAGGCTAGTATATTCACATTGTAAGGTCATAACTTATAGCTGGCAAATGTTATACCACCTTAAACAGCCCCTGTTTTCATAGGGCAAGGCCTACCGTTACTTAGTTGCCCCCCTAGTCTTGGTACACAATTCTGTAGTTTATGGTCTATTGGCATAAGGGACCTAGCACTGGTAACATAAAAGAGTATCTGAGAACTTCAAGAGGATCTGGAATGAGGCATAGCATGGTAAGACAGTAACCATACAAAATTCCACATGTGGTGTTGGTCAGGGAGACTGGTGGATAGATAGCTTCATCCAGAGACAATCCAAGACCAGGGCAGGCAGCAGGTGCAATGTTATCTAGAAACAGCCCAAGGGGTAGTCCTTATTCCAGACAGGGAGTCAGTAACAGGAGAATTCAATGACTAGGCAAAACAATCAGGAACAGCAAAGCAATGGAGGGTGCATAAATAGGGCACCACAGCCAATCAGAGGAGGATGTCAGAGGCAGGGAGGTGCATGGCCATAGGATATTCAATGCACATGAGTCTAGGCAGATGGAACTGATGCACTGCCTAGCAACAAGTATGCCTTCAGAGATCCAAGCAGAGCATGTGTCTGCTCCTAACATTACCTCACCTCCCCCATGGATTAGAACCAGGGCTCTTTGGGACTGGTCAGTTGGCATTAAAGTAATGACTGATAATTCGACTGGTCGAGGTTCTGGATAGAATTGATGATATCTCTGGAGTCCAAGATGCTGGTCATCTCATATTCCTCTTGACTGCTGAATGTCAGTGGTGACTGAGAAGAAACAATGATATCCCCATGAACCAGTTGCAGCAGAGAAACAGAAAAAATGTTGGAAAAAGGCAGAAGTTGTAATTTAAAGGAAATTAGGTTAACAACCTTAGTTCCAGAAAGTTTTACACCCCTTATGACTGGGCCATTTTTTGCTATTTGGCACTGCCCTATTTTAATTTGCAATAGCACGGTCATGACCAGCTATGCCATTAAGGTTTCTTAGCGAGGCAGACCCAGATTTTTCTAGACTTTCCTGTTATCTGGCTTATTGGGGCACTTAGAATTAAAGTGGTCATGGCCACTGCAATGTAGGCAAAATCACTGCATCTTTCTGCTGGTCTTCCTGAGCTAAGGGTCCAGATACTTTACTTCATACTGTGGCATGAATACAATAAGGGACCTAGGAGACTGGGAACCAGTTTCTCAGAATGTCTTTTCAGCAAACATTGGTCTACCTTATGGCCTCCTCCAAAGTTTTGGGTTCAGTGTAATGCACTGAGAGTCTTTTATGGAATCCACTAATCCCAAACTAAATTGAATTCCCAAAGCTGGTTCACTTGATTCAGAGTTGGATGACAATCAGCAGAATTCATAGCAATATTGTTGTGCTGTGAGCCTCCCTTGCTGCCAAGGTCTGATATTAGACTCTGTAGTGTGGGTGCATTTAGGGCATTAACAAATGCCTCAACAGAAGAGAGAGCTGGGTCATTCACAGGCAGACTAAAATGCCAGAGCTGGAGATCTTCCTGTAACAGAGAAATAATTGGAACTTGCCTGGCTTTGGGGACAGAAAAGCAAGGCCTGAACTGAAAGTAAAATTTACAAATATGAATAAAAAACAGAAAGCAGTCTCCAGAATAATGATGAGACAGGTGGACCTTAGGTTCAGTAACTGAAGGGTCAGGTGAACGGACTTGCTTCTTGGTGTGTCATTTTGCACAGCTCTTTTGTAAACAAACAGGCCCATGCTGCATCCATCGCACTACCAGTAGTAAAGCTTTTTTTATTTGTGATAATGCAATACTTGCCCCATGCCAAGGTCAAAAACTATAGCAGGTGCTTCTTCACCTTTAGTGGGCCTTCCACCACCCTTAGCATGGCCTTTTGGCAGATAGGACACTCAATGAACCAAAGGCTAGAAGAAAATGAACTGCTGCCTAGCAATGAATACCACTTCAGAGGGCCATGCCACCACTGGCCAATATTAATAGGATATAGGAAGGACAGAGATAGTCAACTGTAAGCACCACATCCCATAATTTGGTAATGAACAAAAACTAAAGGCTGTTGGGCCTAGAGAGAAATGGGGAGGGAAGCAATCTTCCCCAGGGACTTTTAAGGTGCTATTTAATAAACAGTGTATTCAAAAAATTCTGTACAGTCATATTGAATAAAATTAATATTTATTAGTATTGAATCACATTAAAATATTCATGTCATACTTGAAGAGTAGGACATGTTGATAAGAACATTATAGCATAAACAATGTCACCCAAAAGGATTTTTCGGTTAAATCACAATTAGACCGTGCAACATGAAGCAACTATTTAAAGATGCCAAAACAATCTGCCGTTCTCGACATGTTTCGCTCTAAATGTGAGCTTCTTCAGGAGTTTAAAGGCAATGATTGTGACGGACTCTAAATGATAAGGAAATAAACAAAAATCAATACATGCATTTAAACATGAAATAGAGAGCATCTAAAAAGTTTTTTTCTCAAATATGCATAAATTCCATTATCAGGGCAGAAATTGATACAGAAAATTATAATACAAGCATGTAGGATTTTGAACATTTTGATCAAGTGTAAATAAACAATCAAAATATGTGCATCTTACCAGGCTGTAGCACATTAATCTGACATAAATCTTTCAATAGATCGACAATACTGCTGCTATTTTCAAACCGGGAAGTTCTCATATATGAGGGATATCAATGCCATATTATGACCACAGGGGAATATAAAGTTTACGAAGCGGCCCTTTAAAAAAGGGAAAATACATCCAAAAATTAGCAAAAAATAGAAAAAAAGGAAGGGGGGGGGGAGGGGGAGGGGAGGGGGGGGGAATCGCAATGAAGCTCTTTCATGGTGTAATTTATAATTTTGGAGGGATATATACCCTGAAAGTAGAACCAATTTAAAATATATTACCTGAAACATAAAAGTATATCGGCAAATGATGTTATATAAGTGGAGATGGCATCAAAAGCAAGTGAAAAACTGATGAAAAAATGCTTTTTTTCCTGATAGCTGCAAGGAGGAGTGATCGCTAGCAGAAATATTTTCTGAGTATAGAGGAGAAAAAAAATAATAAGGGGTCAATAGAGAATTCAGAGTGTAAACTACATGTCAGCTAGTGACAGTGTCACACAGAGAAAACTTACTTCACAAGTGGTGGTCCGGCATACAGACTGAGAAGAGCATCACGCTGCCTCTGTGGGATCGCACCGGTGACAGAACTGTGAGCGGTGTATAACCGCCTTTATATACCCCCATCACGGCGGCGTCTGTTCTCGCCGCCGTGATGCGGACGCTCAATGAGGCCGGTAGCGTCGGGACGTAAGGGGAACGCGGTGACGTCAGCTTTGGCGTCATCGACGTGTGTGGAGGTTACTGCGCATGTCTGCGCGGTTCAGGAGCCCGTGGGACATGAAGGCGCAGGAGGCGCCATTTTGGTAAAGGGAAAAAGAGAGGTAACAACCGACTAGATATAAATTGAGGCATAATGCCTGCTTTATCTTTCAAATATGATAGAAAAATGTATATGTATGTATTCCCTATATATTTCTGATAAAGGCTCAAGTTAATACCAATAATTCGATATCCAAAACCCCTGCCAGGCGTAATCCGGCTCAAATTAAAGGGCCACCAGCCACGGGGACGATTGGTTCAACATCCCAATGGTGGGTGCCCGGGGCGTCCGTGTGGTCCCAGCTGACAAAGATAGTCCCAATATGAGAATATTCCCGGCGAACAATTCAAAATACAAAACAAAACAAGAAGTATAAAGTATATAGAACCTGGGAAACTTCAAAAATGAAGTTTATAGCTATAGCCTGCAAGATGTAATGCAGATAAAACAGTGGAAATTCAATGACAGAAAATACATAACATACGTACAAATAAAGATATCTGGTCATATTATAGCTACTATTGAGTAACATCTATGGTTCAAACATAAAAGTGATACCATAGCATAGCATAGAAATAATGGGTACAATAAATGACCAAAAATAAATAGAGAAGAAAAAAGGGGGGGGGGAAAAAGGGGGGGGGAAAAAGGGAGCCATGCAGGAATAGTATAAAGTGGAAGATGCGAGCCTCATCAAGATTGTGATTATTCAAATAAATGGCTTGAAGCTGAACGCATTATTCAAGCGTTCAGCTTCAAGCCATTTATTTGAATAATCACAATCTTGATGAGGCTCGCATCTTCCACTTTATACTATTCCTGCATGGCTCCCTTTTTTTCCCCCCCCTTTCCCCCCCCCCCTTTTTTCTTCTCTATTTATTTTTGGTCATTTATTGTACCCATTATTTCTATGCTATGCTATGGTATCACTTTTATGTTTGAACCATAGATGTTACTCAATAGTAGCTATAATATGACCAGATATCTTTATTTGTACGTATGTTATGTATTTTCTGTCATTGAATTTCCACTGTTTTATCTGCATTACATCTTGCAGGCTATAGCTATAAACTTCATTTTTGAAGTTTCCCAGGTTCTATATACTTTATACTTCTTGTTTTGTTTTGTATTTTGAATTGTTCGCCGGGAATATTCTCATATTGGGACTATCTTTGTCAGCTGGGACCACACGGACGCCCCGGGCACCCACCATTGGGATGTTGAACCAATCGTCCCCGTGGCTGGTGGCCCTTTAATTTGAGCCGGATTACGCCTGGCAGGGGTTTTGGATATCGAATTATTGGTATTAACTTGAGCCTTTATCAGAAATATATAGGGAATACATACATATACATTTTTCTATCATATTTGAAAGATAAAGCAGGCATTATGCCTCAATTTATATCTAGTCGGTTGTTACCTCTCTTTTTCCCTTTACCAAAATGGCGCCTCCTGCGCCTTCATGTCCCACGGGCTCCTGAACCGCGCAGACATGCGCAGTAACCTCCACACACGTCGATGACGCCAAAGCTGACGTCACCGCGTTCCCCTTACGTCCCGACGCTACCGGCCTCATTGAGCGTCCGCATCACGGCGGCGAGAATAGACGCCGCCGTGATGGGGGTATATAAAGGCGGTTATACACCGCTCACAGTTCTGTCACCGGTGCGATCCCACAGAGGCAGCGTGATGCTCTTCTCAGTCTGTATGCCGGACCACCACTTGTGAAGTAAGTTTTCTCTGTGTGACACTGTCACTAGCTGACATGTAGTTTACACTCTGAATTCTCTATTGACCCCTTATTATTATTTTTTTTTCTCCTCTATACTCAGAAAATATTTCTGCTAGCGATCACTCCTCCTTGCAGCTATCAGGAAAAAAAGCATTTTTTCATCAGTTTTTCACTTGCTTTTGATGCCATCTCCACTTATATAACATCATTTGCCGATATACTTTTATGTTTCAGGTAATATATTTTAAATTGGTTCTACTTTCAGGGTATATATCCCTCCAAAATTATAAATTACACCATGAAAGAGCTTCATTGCGATTTCCCCCCCCCCTCCCCTCCCCCTCCCCCCCCCCCCCTTCCTTTTTTTCTATTTTTTGCTAATTTTTGGATGTATTTTCCCTTTTTTAAAGGGCCGCTTCGTACACTTTATATTCCCCTGTGGTCATAATATGGCATTGATATCCCTCATATATGAGAACTTCCCGGTTTGAAAATAGCAGCAGTATTGTCGATCTATTGAAAGATTTATGTCAGATTAATGTGCTACAGCCTGGTAAGATGCACATATTTTGATTGTTTTTTTACACTTGATCAAAATGTTCAAAATCCTACATGCTTGTATTATAATTTTCTGTATCAATTTCTGCCCTGATAATGGAATTTATGCATATTTGAGAAAAAAACTTTTTAGATGCTCTCTATTTCATGTTTAAATGCATGTATTGATTTTTGTTTATTTCCTTATCATTTAGAGTCCGTCACAATCATTGCCTTTAAACTCCTGAAGAAGCTCACATTTAGAGCGAAACATGTCGAGAACGGCAGATTGTTTTGGCATCTTTAAATAGTTGCTTCATGTTGCACGGTCTAATTGTGATTTAACCGAAAAATCCTTTTGGGTGACATTGTTTATGCTATAATGTTCTTATCAACATGTCCTACTCTTCAAGTATGACATGAATATTTTAATGTGATTCAATACTAATAAATATTAATTTTATTCAATATGACTGTACAGAATTTTTTGAATACACTGTTTATTAAATAGCACCTTAAAAGTCCCTGGGGAAGATTGCTTCCCTCCCCATTTCTCTCTAGGCCCAACAGCCTTTAGTTTTTGTTCACTGGCCAATATTAGTGGTGAGGGACCTTTCTCCATTGCAAACCAACTGAGATGCAGGTAGGAATGAGAATGTACATGCAGTGGGCTGCTGAGTATGAGTGTAGGCAGGTCTCATGCTGCTAATAGCAACCTTGTGTGGATAGTTGGATTGGGTATTTTGTAGTGTACAGCCTGAATGAACCATGGGTAAGGGGGCGGGCTGATGCAAAAGCACAAAAGATGCCTGCCTAGGTTGCTGCAGAAGGAAGTGTGTACAATAGCTTGCCATCATCTGGAAGGCATAAAGGTAACATGAGTATCTATATATACATATTTACAGTACCAAAAAACAATAATAGAAAAAAGTGCTTACAGTAATCATGATCGACTCAACGAATTCTCAGTATAGCGGTCCCAAGCATCCCCCCATCCGGTTAGTGAAAAGTCTTTAATCGTGCAGAAGAGCCCCCAGATATAAAGATCCAAGGAGAGACGCCAAATTCCCCCAGATGAAAAAACACCTGGGGGGGAGAGGGGTATATGTGCAATCTGGAAAATATATATAGATACATGTAAATTTATGTATCCTCTATGTAAGACAAACACATCTGCGGAGATCAAAACCAACCTTCTATAAACAGTGATTTGAAATATCTTCAAGTATAAGAGGTTTATTTTCCATGTGTAAACAAGAAGGAAAGTTTTCCTTCCTAGAAAAGAAAATAATAAAATGTATCAATTAATATAGGGAGATCTCTCCTTCTCCAAATTTTATCCACAGTATAATATAGGTAGAATATGTCATTCAAACAAGAAGACAAGGTGGTAAAAATTAGAGCTTACTGAGTCTGGGGTCCACACACAGATCCAGGAGGGACAAAGATCAATTCCAGATTGCAGCACCAACCCACGGACTGTCCGTTCTCCTCAAAGGGTAGCAGAGAAATGACGCTGGTGGCTCAGGGGCTCCCGGCTTTCTCCTTAAGAGTCAGTGCGCATGTGACTGTAACATGTAACGTCACATGCGCACTGACTCTTAAGGAGAAAGCCGGGAGCCCCTGAGCCGCCAGCGTCATTTCTCTGCTACCCTTTGAGGAGAACGGACAGTCCGTGGGTTGGTGCTGCAATCTGGAATTGATCTTTGTCCCTCCTGGATCTGTGTGTGGACCCCAGACTCAGTAAGCTCTAATTTTTACCACCTTGTCTTCTTGTTTGAATGACATATTCTACCTATATTATACTGTGGATAAAATTTGGAGAAGGAGAGATCTCCCTATATTAATTGATACATTTTATTATTTTCTTTTCTAGGAAGGAAAACTTTCCTTCTTGTTTACACATGGAAAATAAACCTCTTATACTTGAAGATATTTCAAATCACTGTTTATAGAAGGTTGGTTTTGATCTCCGCAGATGTGTTTGTCTTACATAGAGGATACATAAATTTACATGTATCTATATATATTTTCCAGATTGCACATATACCCCTCTCCCCCCCAGGTGTTTTTTCATCTGGGGGAATTTGGCGTCTCTCCTTGGATCTTTATATCTGGGGGCTCTTCTGCACGATTAAAGACGTTTCACTAACCGGATGGGGGGATGCTTGGGACCGCTATACTGAGAATTCGTTGAGTCGATCATGATTACTGTAAGCACTTTTTTTCTATTATTGTTTTTTGGTACTGTAAATATGTATATATAGATACTCATGTTACCTTTATGCCTTCCAGATGATGGCAAGGTTTATCCCTGAAGAAGAAATTTAATTATTTTGAAACGCGTTGGAATTTCTTTGCCACATTTGTAACATATCATACTGTCTTTCTTCCAATGTATTTGTTTATGTGATTTATTTACTTTCTCTTTTAATACTAATTTTGTATCAATAAATTTATTCAAATTTTAAATATTTTCGTTTTTTGTTGCCTCAAAAATCCCCGTCTTTGAGGTTCCTATCTTATGCTGTATAGGGATGATGGCAACTTTTTCATAACTATTTTTGAGGAGTCTATATCATTTCTGTGTGTACAATAGCTAGGGTGCTGCATGAAGAAAGAGTCATAAGTTTAGTCAATCCGGCTCTGTGTATAAGAAACTTGCAAGCAGATATTTGTTTACAAACTGCAGGAATGAAGCCTTCAAACAGGGCAGGCATAATATTAATAAAAACCTGGATCTGTTTCACCATAGTATTTAAGACTAAATTACACTGGCTACCTAAGATAAGCCATTCCCGCTGTACAGTATATAACAGTGTGCCTCAATCCAAAGCACTGAATGTGATTTCTGTTTGCAGTCTGGTTCCTCTTCTATCTGCATTTTTGACAGACTGTGCCAACTCCAATGGAACAAGGGGGTGGGGAGGGGAGCTCCAGCACACAGCATGTGATTGACAGCCTCAGCTGTTCATGTTTCCCTTATGAGATTGTGTAGAGGGGGTATATCCATTCCCTTAAATCAGGTCTCAGATTACACTCGGCTCTCCTCTATGAGCTGTGCAGTGTTCAACATCAGATTCCAGCTCCCTGCCTTCTGACGATCAGAAATTCTGTGTAAACTGTACATTTTAAATAAAAAAAAATAGTAATATCCATGCTCACAACTTATATATTAAGACCTTAATAAAACAGTCCCAGATGTACAAAAACCACAAAACAACAGCCAGTATAAACATTGTTGATCACAATATAAGTAATAGTAGAAAGTTAATATGCAGCGCTTAAATTGATGTATGAAACCCAAAAGGACAAGTGGAAAAGAAGGAAGAAGGAGGGTCTCCTGCACCAACTTCAGCGTATGAGCCCATACACCACACCAACATGCTGATATCAAATGCCCTTACCAGAAAGTTGATTAAGTCAGGCCTCACAGGGACCTCAATCCTTCTCCAGTGAAATCTACCAGAACAATCCAACTGCACGGCCAGGCATCAAGGTATCCCTCCAATGCAGAGCAGATAACACAGCCACAGAATAGACATCAGGATTCCGCCTCCTCTTTCCAGGACTCCAGAGTTTTCACAGATCATAAAAAACTTGATAGATCAAAGAGTCACCACCATAAAAATAAAACTCTCATGGTGAAGTATGTAGGGATGAGTGACTTATTAAAATCCAATGCAAAATACAGCTGTCTTCATAAAAATCACAGATAAAAGTCCAAAAATACCACGGTTCATAGCGTGCTTATGGCACCAGCAGACCACCTTATGCATTTCAGCCAATAGGCCATCTTTAGAGGTGTGAACCAGTAGTGTATTTAGGTTTTGTGCTGCCCTAGGCCTGACTAACCTCGTGCACCCCAAATTTAAATATGACCCACCCCTTCCTGTCAAGGCCACACCCCTTTGCTGTTTAAGACCCGCCCTGAAATTTTCTAGTGGGGAAACTAGTTCTGAGGGCCTGGGGGGTCGGTGGCCAATGTATTCCCTTAATTTGCATAGATTTCCTAGGATTTTTTCCGAGGGATGTTGGCTCAAACTTATTTTGCATACACACGGTCGCACAAAGTTGTCGGAAAATCCGATCGTTCTGAACGCAGTGACGTAAAACACGTATGTCGGGACTATAAATGGGGCAGTAGCCAATAGCTTTCGTCTCTTAATTTATTCTGAGCATGCGTGGCACTTTGTGCGTCAGAATTGTCCACACACGGTCAGAATTTACGCAAACAAATTTTGTTGTCGGATAATTTTATAACCTGCTCTCAAACTTTGTGTGTCGGAAATTCCAATGGAAAAAGTCCGATGGAGCCCACACACGGTCGGAATTTCCGACAACAAGCTCCGGTCGCACATATCCCGTCGGAAAGTCCGACCGTGTGTACAGGGCATAACAGTGTAGCTCAAGCCGACGGGGACTCTTTCTGTGCTGCCCCCCTGCAAAGTGCTGCCCTAGGCCTGGGCCTTGTTGGCCTAGGCAAGGATACAGCGTTGGTGTGAACACTTTAAATGGCTGTGGATAAAAGACGGCTGAAGATATCCAGGAACAAGGTAGGCAGGACATACCTAATTCATTTTCTTTTGTTCAACCAGCGAGTTGAACAATAGAAAATGAATATATTCCTTCATCCCTTGGTCATTTCACTGAATATATGTTAGGGTTTACAACCACTTCAAAGCTTTGGGGAGGTGAGCTACAAACACTAATCATCAAGGATTACATACACTATTCTGAAGCTCCTTGAGGGGAGTAGTCACTTTGGCATCTTATCCTTGGGTGCTGGAAGCCCATATCCTAGCAGTGACCATGGGTCTCTAATGTTATGGTAGCATAGTATGATGGGAAAGAAAATTTCATTATAAGCACACAGTAATCTTCATTCATATATTGTGGCAATATTTTTTTCACCTCTTAGATATCATGAAGCTGACAAGTAAAAATTCTGCTTGCAATCCTATAAGGAATAAACCTTCAGTCTCAAAACAATCATGGAAAGTCATTTTATACACACATCATACTTAATAATTAGTTAATTACTTTTTCATTATGAGATTAAAAGGGTGCAATTTAAAGGTTGGAACTTTTAAAAGTATGCCTTGAGTAATTACCAATGCAGTTTATCACTAGGTTAACATCAGATGACCTTCTTTCTAAGCTTTACAATTTCTATTAATTTATACCAAGATAAGCTAATTGAAGCAATTATGCTCAACGGCTGATATTTTCATGGTGGGATTAGAAATGACAAAGGTAAAAGAACCATATAACGGACTTGAATGTCTTTTATGTAACATTCCAATCAATGTACAATTTAGAGACAGTGTAAAAAAAGCAAGTTGTAGACTGGAGTGTCTTTTTATTTTTTCATTGTCAGTTATTCTTCTTTTAACAGAGTGAATGACTGCTGTACATGCTATTCAACAAGGTCATTGTTAAAGAAGCCCTGTATTGTGATTATAAATTGATTATGTATAATATAGTTTGGAAACGTGAAATATTAAATAATTTTTTATATTGCAATTTGTTTGTCTAGTATTTCAGACAATATTACAACCTAACAAAATTGAACCAGGTGTCAGCATTGGGATGAATACATTTCATATATACTACAAAAACACAAAAGCAATCCATCTGCATTTTTAGTGAAACAGGTATGCATCAACAAAAGTGTCATACAGATACAGTAAATTGCCAATTATGGCCTGTTGGGTCATTAAAATTGAAATACCATGTCGTCAAGTACAGTTTAACACCCTCTAAAACATTTTAGGGGGTATGTATGGCTTATTAATCTAATATTGCATGCTTACAGTTGAGCACCCATGTATGTCTTCTTATTTTTTATATCCTAAGCGTCTCCTTTTTTATTGCAACTCATGCCACTTTTTGGCTAAAGTAGGCATAGTAAGAATCTGTTTTGCATTTTCTTTGCTGCCTGTGTCCCTCTTGGGGAACTTTCTTTATATTTCCTGTCCTGGAAATTTTTACTCAAAATAAGAGGCAATCCAGTCTGACATTTGTCACTTAAACAGTTTTTGCAATTAGGAGATTTTCTTTCTAATCCTTCTATGACGACAACTGTAAAACTAAGGGTTTATGTTCAATATCTCTTAAGGTGGCAAATGTCGTTTGAACAAAATGAGGCTAAATGTTCCCAAGTGGAAGGAAAAAAATGGAACCTGACATAGGTTCTCAATCTTGGCATCTATTCTAAAAATTGAAACTGTTCCTTGTATTTTAGGAACTACTTTCACATAACTCATGCACATAGGTAAATGAAACCAAGGAAGAAGAAAACCCAATCATTTTTATTGATAATATACAGCCAATACACCTGAATAGGCATTTGACTATGCATCAAATATGGCCAAAAGGGATACGGTCAATGGTGATCATATCATTTCTTAGTTCCTGATCTCTTAACATATTACGCAATTAAGCATCATTTTAGCATTTGTACTTTGCTTCTTTAGCTGTGTTAATACCATTTGAATTATTTAAAAAGCACAAGGTCCTGGTGCCATTAGGACAAGCTGGTGGTGGCTAGACACTTTTTATCTAAATGGCTAACAACAACCTTTGTGTCTGGAGCAATTTTTTAACTTAAATGTTTTTTTACACACATGCTATAAAATTACTTAGAACGTTCTAATATTATAGATTTTCTGAAATCAGAGGCCCTGGACAAATGCATATTTTCAGGAAAAAATACACTGAAATACATTTTAGTATACACATTATAATATCCAATTTCTGGTACAATGTAAAAGATTGTGTTGCATTTATTAAATTGATACCAAACACATCAAGACTCAAAATTACACACAACCATGAAATGGTGACCTTTAGAGTTTATCAATGTAGAATTAACCACAAATTATGGCTTTAGAAATACTGTTCTCGCTCCAACTTTACTGGTGATACATCACATATGGCGCAAACCCTGTTTACATACAGAAG
This sequence comes from Lithobates clamitans, assembly GCA_037952925.1. Taxonomy (NCBI): domain Eukaryota; kingdom Metazoa; phylum Chordata; class Amphibia; order Anura; family Ranidae; genus Lithobates; species Lithobates clamitans. The sequence goes on along the minus strand of JBBGZY010000632.1, from coordinate 13,253 downwards.
AAAAACCTATGATTGCGTTTGCATTCGCAGGTTTGCACAGGGGAGTTGGGGGTGCTTTTAATTTTCTACATTTTTTATTACATATTACATTTCTGTGCACTTTTTTTAAACTGGTTGTTTTTATTTAACTTTATTGCTATCAAATGGGGGCTAACAAACCCCGTATGTGATAGCATGGTCAGATGGCAGATATGTTTCCTCTGCCCTCCAACGCAGATAATCAAGCACAGATCATATAAAATTGAAACTGGATGTCATGAAATGTTTGAAACTTATGGGTTCATTGGTTTCAGAGGAGATCAAAGAATGAATGTTCCTCAATTTCCACCTTATCTCACTGTCTGGTCTGTTTACCACAGCCCCAGGCTCCCTAGAGGGACAGGAGAGCCTGGGAACCACCGTAGGTGGCAGCCCTTCTCACTACTGTAAAAATGATCGGGTAGCTGTAGAGCTGCCCATATCAATTTTACTGAACAGCCAATCACTCAATGAAAAAAAATTACTCCAGACTAATGGCTGCAGTTAAAGCCTTAGGCTTGTTTTAACCAGTTCAGGCCTACGACATTTTAAAACAGCCCAAGAATGTGAAGTAATTACATTCACATATAGACATAAATTTAATAGGGAACCGTATACCCCTCCAACTGTTGATAAACCATAAGTCTTAGCTGTCACTTGTCAAGGGGGCTTGTGTCTAATGACTATAAAAGTGTTAAATCATTTTATTTATTATTCTTTATTTATTTGCTTGCTTTCAGTTATTCTCTGTTGTGCTCAGTTACTTGTGTCTTATTAGATCTGAATCAACTTTCATTTTGGTTCTATTTAAAATAAATGAATCTAAATAATACCAGATCAATTGGCATCTGAATTTGGCCCTTGATTTTGGAACTTGTTCATGAAATAAATTAGCCAGCACATCTCTAGTCTGTGACTAAGAGCACAGCCTGAGAACAAAGTGGGAGGATATAAATCTCCATGGCTTCTCTGCTAGGAGAGCATCCAATTCTCTCTATGGTGACAACATTCAAGCTTGATGGGAAAAATATTTTAAAGCCATGTTTATTATTTCAGATCAGCAGCATGGCTAGCACAGGCTCCTTGAAAATGCACAAAAAATTACATAAATTGTCACTATAAGAAACACCTAACAGGCTTGTGTAATGGTATCGCGCACTGGAGCTGTAGCTAGCGGCCATGTTTGAGAAACTTACGTCAGCCATGACAGCCATGACAGCTTGGCTAACAGTTACACATTGCAGTAGGAATCTGAACCCCCTCCCTCCTCCCTTATTTTCAGGAAATCATAGGCTTATACTTCAAAAGAGCGGTTATCTCAACATAGAGAAAGCAGAACAAGGCTAGGTCTGTAAAAACAACTAATGTTGGCCTGGCAGGATGTCCAGGCCTGTCACCCTCTCAATTCAGAGAACCAACATATACCAGTCATAAATACCTTAATGCACATAAAGCTTAAACAGTTGAGGATACTTCTGAAGTTTCAGCATATTTCATAACTTGCAAATTAATAATAGCACAGCCATAATATGGACATATTTACTTTCCTCGGATAATTTGTAACGTTTCAAGTCCAGACACCCCTATGTCAGATCATATGGGAAACCACTGGTACCCCTTATTCCTCCTAGGTAAACTAGACATTGGAGACCTGGCATGTGTGCATTTGTTTTGAAGTAAATGTCACGCTGATCAATAATATGGATATTCGCACTCTGTAAACAGTAAAGATGCAGAGCTTTGAATATGTATCACAACATGTACCTGGGACATGGTCATGAATGTAGAGATCTCCCACCCAGCAACCAACCCCTAAACAAGATGACCATACAATTGGTCCCTGGTCATTGTCAACACCCCTTTGATCTGACAGAAAAGAGGAGATGCCAAGACAATGGTCAGTTCTCCTTTTAACATTGAACAGGAACATCTGCCAAGTTTCAGAACCGATTACGCAGCTCATCAAGCGAACTCTGATCAACCCTTGGACATTAATTGCAAGTATTCTTCCTCCCCAATTCTACCTTATTTCTTGGTGGCTGTATATTGTCTTTATCTCTTTGAAACATCTTTTCTGTAAATATCTTATTTGCACCAACTTTGACCTTTCATATTAAACCCTCATGTTGAAAAGTGTTAACCTTGTCTCTAAATCTCCTAATGCAAGCTATAACTGAACTTGCCTCTTGAAGAGAGCCACTGTTGTAGAAGGCCTCTGAGCTGACCTGTCTGTGGTGGCAGTGTGTGTTGCAGATGCTTATTCTAAAATCATAATTGGTATTGCTAAATTGATGGAAGTCCTGACCCTTCCAAATCAAAGGTCGGTGGTGCAAGTTAAAGGGTTAATTGCATAATTAGCCCAGTGATAATTGCTTTCAGGCTGATTGCATATAAATTGTGGTCCCACAAGCTGGAAAATCTTTGTGCTGGGCGCAGCTGAGAATAGCATTGTTTTACGTAAGTGACAGCATGGTATGAGGTTGGCCAGTCCTTCGTTGAGAGTTAGCGAGGAGGGCAGGGATCTAACACCTGCGTTCATCACAGCTGGGTCATAGCAGAGTTCATAACATAAAGAAATTATAGCACTGAACATTTTAATATAGTTCTAATAGACATACTATATACAGCATGCTATCTTTTATGTGTAACCTTTCTCTAATTGCTGATGTTTTAGCTTACCCTTTAGTTGCATCTGAAACCAGTTTCAGACATTCCACTGGAAACTATTTCTACTCTGCAGTCATTAAAAACCCTCTGTTTAGTTTTGCTTTGTTATAATCTCATACTTTTAAGAAACATCTGAATTGCAATCCACAACACATGTAAGGGAAAGTAGTAGGGTAGTTTTGATTATTCTATTAGACCTGTTTTCAGCAGGGAGCGGTCTAAAGTTTGCTCTTTGTTGACGTCACCAGGATCAGTCCAGGCATCATGTCATCCCGACTTCTGAAGTCTGGATCCGCCAGGTGTCTGGACTGATGGCAGTCTTAGCCTCTCAGTGAGCCGCTGAGATGGTCGCTCTCCACCCCTCCACAGCTCAGCGCTCCAATGAGTGTGGAGGAGCAGAGCAGGAGAGATGCTGAATGACAGGCAGTAGCTCTCTGCTCGGGGAGGTGAGAGAACCGAGCCAACCGAGTCTGATGCTGCATCCACCTAGGTAAGTATGAATTTGGTATAAAAGCAAATCCCATACTTCTCTTTTAAATTTTGCTCCCCACTCTTTTGAAGGAAAAGAGTAGGGAGCAAACAAATTACGAGATTCACAGTTGAATGTCAAATTCTGCTTACACAGTTTAAGCGAAACCCTATCACAACCCAACATGTGATACAACCTTACAATTCAGGACAGGACCTTAATCTCGCATTCCTTATTAGACCAAAAAACAAATCAGATGGTCTAGACATAAATATTACTTTAAAAATGGATAAAGCTGATAGTATTCTGTCCACGCCATGAAACCTGAAAAACTATGTCACACCTCTGTTATGGAACACTGACTCCCTTTTTCGATTCATCCCATTTAAAATAGTCTATAACAGTGATGACGAACCTTGGCACCCCAGATGTTTTGGAACTACATTTCCCATGATGCTTATCTACACTACAGAGTGCATGAGCATCATGGGAAATGAAGTTCCAAAACATCTGGGGTGCTAAGGTTCGCCATTACTGGTCTATAAGAAGGATCCCCACTTCCCTGATATAATTACATTCCTATACCTCTCTACAATTTCCACAAGAGTTTAAACCAGTTCCAGCTTACTTGCAAATGGGAAGAAGAAACCTGGCCAAACATTGTCATCAGAAGGGAGAAATGTGGCTGGCCATCTCAAAATCCTTGATAAATTTCTTCACCTCTGAGACCAATTAAAAAGATATCATGCACTAGTACCTTGTACCAACTCCTATTACCCAGATGTCACCTCAGAATCCCAAGCCTCTATACCCTATTCAAATTCCCCCTCCCTCCCCAAATTCTTTATCTTTTATCTCTCCCTTCTTCTCCTTCCCTCTCTCTATTCCTCCCTTCTGTATCCCCCATTTTTTCTTCCCTTTCCCTTTAGCCTCTGCACCCATCCTCTTTACCCATTCCTCCCTAAATCCCCTTTTTTTTCATTAGCTCAAAATGCACTACTGATCACCAACTACTAATCCTAGATGTCCTGTGCCACCACCAACTATCCCATTTTGCTGCCTTTTGTGATACCTCACATGTCAGTATGGTTGTACTGTTTACTATCTTTACTTTAAATAAGCCTTATTGTTCTTCAAACATTAGCCAGCAGCGATTCGTACGTCCTCCTCCTAGGACCTGGAAACTGCTACCAGTGGACCAATCGCCTTGTAACTGTATATAGTGCGATTTTTTTTTCCTACCTTTGTGAGTAGATTTTAATCCTGGTTTTAATAAATTTACCTTAGGTTAATGCACAAGGCTGGTGCGCTCTCTCTTTTTTCTTATCGTTCACTACTAGGATAATCCCATCCTGGAGAGCAGCAAAGCCGAAATTCACTGTGTTTTCTGAACCCTTGGGATCATCTAGCTTACACACCTGTGCGCAAGAGTATTTGTTTCTGTAGTATTGTTCTTCAAACATTTTTATTATCAAATGTTCCATTTGTACATGTTTGTGCATATCTGTGCCCCTTTCATAAAACCTTTTATAAAAACCATTGAAAAGAAACTAAATTAAAATTACTTTAAGGCAAATACTACATTAATAATTCAACATATTTTATTAATGCAAAACACACTTCCCTTCCCTTTAAGAAATGAATGAATAATAAAACATTCGTTTTTCATTTTTCTAAAGAACACCCTGGCATAGAACTACAATGTAACTGACCTTGCATAAAAATGCTTTCCATGGTAAATGTCAGAACTAAATTTCAGTTTCACAAGTGCACAGGGACAAAGTTCTTTCTATTTCTTGGATGCAATGATTTAGAAATATAAAAACTGGTGGAGTTTCTTACTTTACATAGTTACACTTCTCCATATAATGTTATCTCTATTAAAATGTTATAAAATCGTATAGAGATAATCGTATAAAGATAAATGTTTGTTGTTAGCAAAATATGTAGACTGGCTAATTTTAGGAACTTTACATTATTAATGACGACATGTATATCAATATAATATATAACCAGTAACTTTAAGCATCCTGTGTTCTTTACTTTCTCCTAAAGTGACAGCTGTTGTTAAGCATAAATGTTGTTTAAGCAACCAGTAAGACCCCTTTCACACTGGAGGTGTTTTTCAGGCACTTTAGTGCTAAAAATAACGCCTGTAAAGCACCTGAAAAGTGCCTCATCTGCAATCCCAGTGTGAGAGCCTGAGTGCTTTCACACTGGGGCGCTGCGCTGGCAGAACATCAAAAAACGTCTTGCAAGCAGCTTCTTTGAGGTGCTTTAGGAGCGGCGTATACACCCCTGCGCGGTTAAATTAATGGGCAGTGCCACGGAAGCTCCTCCAAAGCACCTCGGAAGTGCCGCTTTGCGGGTGCTTTTGACCCTTTATTCACCCTCTAGCAGGGGTTAAAAGTGCCCCACTAGCGGCCGAAAAGCACTTTCAGTGTGAAAGGCTTTTAATAGGAAAAATATTATAAGACACAAAGGGGGTTATTTACTAAAGGTAAATACACTTTGCACTACAAGTGCACCGAAAGTACACTTGGAAGTGCAGTCACTGTAGATCCAAGGGGGACATGCAAGGAAAATAAAAAACAGCATTTTAGCTTGTATATGATTGGATGATAAAATCAGCAGAGCTTCCCCTCATTTCATATCTACCCTTCAGATTTAAAGCGACTGCACTTCCAAGTGCACTTCCAAGTGTACTTTCAAGTGCACTTGCAGTGCACTTGTAGTGCAAAGTGGATTTGCCTTTCATAAATAACCCCCAAAGTTTCAGAATTCCCAACAAACTTCTGATTATTTCTCTAATCCTAAAATATACACATCAAATGAATTTCCAAAAGTGGTATTAATTTATTAAATTAAACTGTGGGTATTAATTTATGGGGTTGCTGATATAGACTTGTCATTAAAGTTGAATCCTTTAATATTATCCTATCCTAGATTACAAGAGCCAAGCCCAAGATCATTAGAATTCACTGGCTATGTGCTTGCTCCACATTAGTAACTAACCAAGTGAAGGAAGGATGGAGATGTAAGCCTCAGAGCCTGCACCATTTACACAATGTAAGCAGGTATAGCTGCCATACTTCCCATATGCACTTTAAATCTGAACTTCAAACTGAACACCAGTCATAAATAAATGTACATCAACCAAACAAAAAAAAAATAAATGTATTTAAATGTGTCTTTTTAAATTTAACAACAAGGGAGTCCTGCTTCAATGTGGCTGACAGACAGTGACTGTGCAGAGAAGAAAGGACCTTGTTTTGGTCCTGGGATGCTGCCTCCCTGATAGATTCAAAGGAAAACATACAATAAGCTTTGGTGTTCAGTTCACTCCTCTTTTCTATTTTGTTCTGAACCATCGCCCTGCTATTTCTATCAATCTCTCCAAATTTCCCATCCAGGTACTCCTTTTCTCCTGTACTTCTTAAACTGACTCCTATCACACTGTTTATTCTGCTGCTATAGCTGTCCCACCCGTCATTTGTTAGCCTCTCCTTCGCAGACACTGGTTCTTTCCCCAAGTCACTCTCCATCTCTAATCCACTGCAGCAGCTTGGTTCCATTCTAGTCCCACTGCCTCCTGACACCTTCACCCAGTGCTGTTCAGTGCCCTGAGTCTCACTGCACTGCCCATTATTCTCCCCCAGTCTGTCCCCCCTTGTTAAGAATTTTACACAATCTGTAGCATTATCTCATTTATTGTAACAAACCTCAATTCTGCCTGTTAATTTGTATCACATCCTCCCCCCCCTTTTCTGTCATCACTCATAAGGCTCAGTTACTTCTGCAGATCTCAAGGCTATCAGTCATACACAGCGAACAGGTTTACAGGAGGGGACAAAAGATGATACACAACATGACAGTTCACATGTAAGCATGTATATTTACTGTGTGTTTAGCTATATGAATGTAGGTGACGTTTTTTACTAGTATGCCTTACAACAGAAGAGAGCATATGGATTACTCATCATTGTATTAGCATGGTGAGGATGTGACCCGGACCAAGTTCTACTGCTTAACTCAATGAAAGTTATAGATCTGACTTTGCTGTCTGGAGGGGTGTTTGGATCACAAGGCTGGCTGAATAGAACTACAGATATTTTAGCAGGTATGACAGTTTGCACATATGTATTTCAACAGTATTTAAATATATATGCATAGTGCTGCTTTAAGCTTTTGTAATAATTATGCATTACTGTCCCGTAGTCACCAAACAAAATCAACTTTCATTCCTAAACTAAAACCATCTAAAGTGTTTCTATGGACAGTATATCATTCACTTCTCAATATGTTTTAGAACAGGAAGTGAGGAGAATTCTTCTCAGTGGACACAGTTAGCAAAAAAAAAAACAATTTCATCCTAAGCCCGGGTGTGGAAAATAAGTACAGCATCTATTTTAGTGATATGATTAGAAGTAGCTAAAGGAGTTCTATGGTCACAGCGTGCACTTTCATTTTTTAACAAGAGCATTGTTATAGTAATACAAGCAATAGTTATAATTGACAATCCCATTTAAGCTTACTTGTAAATTTTCCTTTCATGTTGTGAGTGTTGTCTGTCTGCTAGCTATCTCTTTCCACAACTTCCTGGATCCCCTGCATGCTTTGCAGCTTTTCATCTGCTGTTTACTTTCAATTTGTAAGGACCACACATCCCATGGTACCTTGTGCTTGCAAGCAGTGATTCCTGCACTAACTCTGCCTCCTGAACCTCCTCCTCTCAGCTCCATAGTCCAGAAGGCACAATGTGGTTTATTTACTAAAGCTGAAGAGTGCAAAATCAGGTTCACTTCTGCAAAGAAACCAGTCAGCTTCTAAAATCAGCTTGTTCAATTAAGTTTTGGCAATAAAACCTGGAAGCTGATTCTTTGCAAAAGCGAGCCTGATTTTGCACTCTCCAGCTTTATTAAATAAACAAACATGTGGGGATCTTCACAAACTTCAAGATCAGGTTAATAGCAGTAGCCTAGAAATAATTGAAATACTATGTGGAAATGAATGTATGATTTTTCATTTTGACTATAGATACACTGTAATCAAAACTTGGTAAAAGTAAAGCAATAAACTTACATGAAATTGCCACAAAATCCGTTTTGATTATGGTACATGGTTGTTAATTGTAAAAAACCTTTGTAGGTAGTGTGGATTTTTGTATAAGCGAATATTCTATTATTTTGTTGTTTTTGTCCTACTTTGAACGGTAAATATGCAGACGAGCATGTTAGCATGGGGTATATTGCTGCTTGTAAAATGAAACTGCAAAATTTAAATTTTGCTTTGCATTTTAGGATATTCCAATACATTTTAATGTAAAAGCTTTTCACATGAAAAAATGAACAGTGCTTCAGGCTGCTGGAACAGTGTTCAAATAGCTAAGCATCAGAGATCCTTTGTGAAGTGTCTTCAGTCTCAGAGTATCACTTAAGGGCAAAGAAGAGTTCATTGAAGAGGAAATCACTTTAATGTGAATTGAGAACATTTTATAACTCTCACCTTTTTTGTGGTGTATGGTTATTAATATAATTTTTAGGGTTCAAGGAAAATGCTGCAACACTGTTCTGTTATTGCATTTTTACAAACACATTCAATTGCAGATAAAAATCAGGGACTCTTTGATTTGTATCAGTAACAACAATATCTGAGGAACACTTGGGTTACTTGGATATATATTTTTTTCTAATTTGGAAGGTTTAGATAAATTTAATTGGAAATGCTTCCTAATAGTAAGGTACCAGGGAGGAGAGTGATCTTCCAGCACAAGTATACAAGACTTATTAAAAAATAAAAAGTCTTGCCATCATTTTTAGAGTCTATTAATGCATCTTTTAGACTTAATGCATCACCAGCCTTTATGTATAAGGTAACACTGCACTGGTGGCTATATTAAAACCAGGTAAGGAGGTGAGCCATCCAAATTAACATTCCCCAATATACTTGCTTACAGTAAATGTTAAAATAACAGCTAAAATGTTAGCAAATCAGTTGATTGTGATAATAAATATAATTCTAAACCAAACAGGTTCCATGCCTATTGATGCTTTAAGCCCGCTCACCATCCAGAACTTAGGCTGAGTTCACACTAGTGCGAATTGGATGCAGGTTTCCCCGCATCCAATTCATATGGCAGGAGATTGTGATCGACTCTCAATGGAGCTGGTTCATACATCTCTGTGGCGGCTGCAGAGTGGATTGCACATGGGTCCTGTGCGTCTTTGGCTCAGTTTCAGGTCCAGATTTAAGCAAAAATTCAGGCCTGATTCTTCCCTGAAATGTAAAACAGAGACACACCTGACCCCTGCCGTGAGACACATGCGAAGACAATGTGAACCCAGCCTTATACAACTTTTAAGTCACAAAACACACAAGGAAAATCAGCACACATTCCCTCACATCCTGGTCATTATCAGTTTTACCTGCCTCCTCTTTTAGGCTGGGTTCCCACTATTGCGAATTGGGTGCAGGTTTCTCCGCATCCAATAATTGGCATGTCAGGAGCCTATGACCAGCTTTCAATGGAGCCGGTTTACACAGTTCTGGGACAGCTGTAGAGTGAATTGCACAGGAGTCCTGTGCATCTTCTGGTTCATTTCAGGTCCAAATTCAGCCGAAAATTTGCTCCGAAATCGGACCTGAAACACGCACCAGACCCCTGCTGTGAGAGATGTGAATCCAGCCTAAAGCATTATAGATCACTGTTAACCAGGACAACCAGACATAAGAACAGTCAAGCTATTACACCTATGAATACTTGAATCCTCACTTACACAAATGCCATTTTGTATTGTTTGTACTATTTCAGATTTTAGATGTTTTCAGATCTCACAGTGAGGCATTGGGGTTGATTTACTAAAAGTAGGATGTTCACATTGCAAGGGAATTTTCCCTTAGAATGAAACAAATTTTAACTCTGTAAATGTTAGACCTAATATATAAATAAGGAATAGAAGTCAAATAAATTTAAAATACCTAAGCTATTAACACACTCATGTTTTGTCTAAGACACAAACACTTCCATTTCTCTGATATTCTGACATAGTGACTTGGTTTATCAGTAAAGAGAAGGCCATGCTTTACAATAAAGAATACACAGGCAATAAGATTTTTTTAAACAATTATAACTGGTTAACAAGCTAAAAACATTAGCTTGAGAGAACAGCAGACATTATTGAACACATTTGTTGTGTTCAATGCCTTACTGGGGCAGTTGGAGGTGAGCAGGAATCATAATAATTCCCCAGTACAGAAAAAGTGAGCATCACAGCCTAACTATAGAGGCTATAATATGTTCTATTTTGGGTTGATACATGGTGTAAAGAAAGAACGTTCTACATGCATGTGTTCTTTTGACACCCTATATCATCAGCATCTACTGTATATCTTATGTAAGTTTAGTTAAAAATACTGAAAGTGATGACAGACCAAAAATAATAACAAGTTCCCCAATGCCCTTGGCAAGCAACAGTTTTCTTCTGGTAAGGTAAAAAGGCCTGAGGTATTTTTTGTCAGATTTTTTTTGCTGAAGACAAGGTTTTTCCATGAAATCATGAGTTAATATAGGCTTAAAATATTTGTTTGATTAAGCTTCAAAATTATTATTATTTTTTTGTTTCCTAAAAAGAAAAGCTCTACTGTATTTGAGACACTGTTGCACATCTCATTGCATGGCTGGCATTACAATACTTTGCAAAGGAATTTCCCTCAGAGCTTAGTGAATGAGGTGAAGCACTGCTGATTTCCATCAACCAACAACGTGTCAGCAGAAATGTTGTTTTTTATTTTCCTTGCACATGATTGGGTATTCTATGCTAAGTGAAATGTCACTACATACAGTAAGTTCTGGGGAAAATTCACTTTGCAAAGTGCAACATCCTTGCAAAGTTGACAGCCTATTCACCTTTGGTAAATCAACCACATAGGAGGAGATTTACTAAAACTGGTGCATGCAAAATCTGGTGCAGCTGTGCATAGTAACCAATTCGCTTGTAGGTTTTATTGCCAAAACTTAATTGAACAAGGTGGAGTTACAAGCTGATTGGTTACTATGCACAGCTGCACCAGATTCTGTGTCCACCAATTTTAGTAAATCTCCCCCATAATGTCCTGTATTCATTTATTATTAGTATTATTCTTGCCTTATGCATGTGGGTCTTCATTTCTTTAAGATGTTTAAAATCCAAGAAGTGAACAACATTTAAGTGATTTACCAACAGAAAAGCCAAGGAGGTTAACAATAACTTGAAAAAATGATGGCTCTGGTGTTCTGGGCTATTTTTAGACATTAAAAGTTACTTAATACAGAACTGCTAAGGAAAAGCATGATAAGCATACTGTATATTTGTACAAGTGGTGCATATCCTCTCCTAGGGTTTGATTATGTATTCCCTACTTTAATTTGCAAACGTAGAAGTTACAGCTTACAGTAGAAGGTAAGTTGGATCTTTAAAATTAAAGTGGATGTAAACCCGAAATTTATTTATTTATTTTTATATCATACTGTAGAGTATAAGATTTCCTATCATTTGAGTCCAGTCTTGCCACACAGAGTTAATCCATCTCTGAGCAATCCTCTTTTAGACCCCTTTTACACCAAGGTGCTTCAAAAACGCCCTAAAAACGCCATAGCGTTATTATCGCGTTTTTAGTGTTTTAAGAGGCTTTAGCTGTAAAATTAACGCAACGCTGCAGGCGTTTTAACAGCGTTTTTCAAGCGTTATTGAAGCATCGGCGTCAAAGAACAACTCCACCTCCCTACATCACTTCCTGTGTACTTCCTGGTATCTCGTTAAGGTGAAAGAGGGTAAATAAAGAAGATGGAGTTCATGGAGCTGTTTTTGTTATTTGTGCTACTCTATTGAGAGCATATCCACCAACAGAGGCAGCACCGTCGCTATTGGGTTCATCCCATCCCCCAAGCGCACACCTCAATTGGACAATTTGCATTGCTATACGAGGACTTGAGAGTGCACCCAGACAAGTTCAAAAATTATACTCAGATGAGCATTTCAACGTAAGTATCTATGTCCTAGTCCCACTCCCACATCTCTAACCCCGCTCCCACTAGTCCCAAATCCCTAACTCTAATCCCGCTCCCACTAGTCCCAAATCCCTAACCCTAATCCCGCTCCCACTAGTCCCAAATCCCTAACCCTAACCCCAACCCTAATCCCGCTCCCACTAGTCCCAAATCCCTAACCCTAATCCCGCTCCCACTAGTCCCAAATCCCTAACCCTAATCCCAACCCTAATCCCGCTCCCACTAGTCCCAAATCCCTAACCCTAATCCCGCTCCTACTAGTCCCAAATCCCTAACCCTAATCCAGATCGTAATCCCGCTCCCACTAGTCCCAAATCCCTAACCCTAATCCTGCTCCCACTAGTCCCAAAATCCTAACTCTAATCCCAACCCTAATCCTGCTCCCACCAGTCCCAAATCCCTAACCCTAATCCCGCTCCCACTAGTCCCAAATCCTCAACCCTAATCCCGCTCCCACTAGTCCCAAATCCCTAACCCTAATCTTGCTCCCACTAGTCCCAAATCCCTAACCCCACTTCCACTAGTCCCAAAACCAGAACACTAATCCTGTTCCCACTAGTCCCAAATCCCTTTGATGGTCTGTTTAATCATTCTGACCTTCCCACAAGTTCAGTCCTGTTGTTGTAGATGCTCTCATTTCTGCTTGCATGTTTACTTTTTTGTGAGGTCATGTGACTTTTCTACAGCTCAGGGCGGATTATAGGCGTTTTTCAGGCGTTTTTACAGCGTTTTCAATTTCAATGGAGAGGGGCGTTTTTGAAGCGCTTTTTTCAACGCCCAAAAGCTGCTCCAAAGATGCTGCTTGCAGGACTTTTCTCAACGCCCCGCCAGCACAATGCCTCAGTGTAAAAGTGTCCATTGAGATGCATGGGCAGCATTTTATGAGCTTTTTTTGAGCGTTTTATGAGCGTTATTTTTAGCGCTAAAACGCTGCAAAAACGCCTTGGTGTGAAAGGGGTCTTATTGTTCAGTTAGAAAAATCTTGACAAACTGAGAAAAACTTTGTCAAATACTCCCCCTTGCTGTGAGTGACAGGTGATTTACATCTTGTGC